>JARQOC010000006.1:437285240-438516593 GCA_033576535.1 Allobates femoralis | reverse complement strand
GGGACATACTGGAAATTAATAATTATGGTAATCCTAATTGACCTAAAATGGGAAAAGTTTATTCTGATTTAATGTCAGAAAGTGAGAAAAACAAGTATAGTGTATGGAAACTTCTGGTTTGAACTCTAACTTATTTAGCTACTTACTTTCTTACCTTGCCTGTCCCGTACCTTGATGTTCACCTGACCAGCCTCTTCTGTTGACTGGCACATCTACAGCCAGGCAGCCAGATTTATAGTCAGAGTACACACATTGGGAGGTCAGAGGGCATTATAACACAACAGTGTGTATAGGATGGAGTGGCCGCAGTGATGACACGCTAGTGTTCCATGATGCCAGGTGGATCCACATTGTGACACGGCAGTGTTCCATCTGTCTGTTCAATTTAAAAAAATGATAAATACCAGTAATAATAATCATCATAAAATAATAATTGTAATTAAAAAATATAAAGGTTTCTGTTATCTATTGTAGCTATTAACCAAAACGGGAACAAGAAAAGAAGTGAAAATCAGAAAAACAAATTGAGCAAGTTACGTTTATTGCTTTTTTTCTTTCTTTCAATTAATTAATTAATTAATTAATTAATTGTGCTTTGGAAGCTGGGTTAGGAAAGGGGTGCCCTGGTCCTGGAGGTACTGCAATACCAGGTCAATGCGTGGAGTGGACTTCTTCCATCTCGCGGTCCTAAAAGTCCATTTATTATATGGTCACCAAATATATGTATATATGGGAACCATATAGTAAATCGATATATATAAACACTCATAAAATTCGAGTATTAGATCACCAACTTGAAAAATCTTAAATCTCATGTGTTTAAATAGACTTTATTATGTTCTGTCATTGAGCTTTGTATATACAGGTGCATCTCAATGAATTAGAATATCTGAAAAAGTTAACTTATTTCAGTAATTCAATACATAAAGTGAAAGACATATATTATATAGCGTCATTACACACAGAGTATCTATACAATGCTATGCTGCACTCAATCCTATCTATGAAGGTGCTAACTAAACACAATTCTATTTCAAATATACAATAGTTGCACTCGACATAGATTTTTTTAAATAGAGACAAAATGATAATGAAAAAGTAGAGATACTTAGTATTATGGAAATGGCCAAATCGATAATTCACCCAGTTGCCACGTTGCGGCGATCTCTGTTAACTGGGTCCTAATACTAACGCAACTGCCTGATGTTGTTCTGGGCTTTTCCTCATCGGCTGATTCCAGAGAACAATGGATTAGCAGTCTTATAACTATTTTATTCACCGAATGGACTTAAAAATCAGACAAAAAAACTCACCAAAATTTGCCAGGTAAATACCCATTGCACTTAGCAGCGGCTGCCAGCTCCTCTGGAGGCAACACAGGTGTCTGTATGCCGTACTCAATCACCTGCAACCCACAGTGGGGGGTTGTGGCACCAGCGTCCGGCCATGCTGTCAGGGAGGTGACTGGTGGCATTTAAAGACACGAGGTTACCAAGGGCTCTGCCATTCAAGGTGCATGCAAGGCATAGTGTCAGAGCAGCCTTGGGAAAAGAGGTTAACCCCTTAGGTGTGCTAGAGACTGATACCAGAGGGCAATAGCTTATCTCTGACAACTAGAGTGTGGAAAGGTGCTAGGATACGGGTGCAGACCCATATCATATCTATACAATGCACCCGTCATTGCATCAATTAGATATTCAAAGCACCTGTCTTTAGTTAAAGACTGCTTATCCATTGTTCTCTGGTATCAGCCGATGAGGAAAAGCCCAGAACGACATCAGGCAGTTGCGTTAGTGTTAGGACCCAGTTAACAGAGATTGCCGCAACGTGGCAACTGGGTGAATTATCGATTTGGCCATTTCCATAATACTAAGTATCTCTACTTTTTCATTATCATTTTGTCTCTATTTAGAAAAAAATCTATGTCGAGTGCAACTATTGTATATTTGAATTACACACAGAGTGATTTATTTCAAGTGTTTATTTCTGTAAATGTTGATGATTATGGCTTACAGCCAATGAAAACACAAAGGTCACTACAACATCTCTTTTCACACCTTCCGAATAACAAAAACCAGAGTACCCATTAATACCGATCTTTCCAGCTGGTATCTACATCACCTTCTTCAAATGTCCAAACTAGAACCTTCCATACCCCAATGTTATTCACATAAAAGTTTGGTAATTTTGCCATAACAAGACGGGACTTTAAATATTCCAACAAAACTTCCATCCCCACAAAAAGATCATCTGTCTGAATTATCAAACTCTTGATGTCTTCCGACAAAAGACGCTCGGTCGCAAAATCCTGCCATATCTGCTGCTTTATACTTTTTGAAGAAACAAACACACTTATCTTCTGATCTTAATGTGACGTCATACATTTTCCTGTACTTTACCTCTTCCATGCACAAAATATCTTCCCTTCCGGTTCATCGTTATGTCTCCAATAACTCTTACATCGCCATTTTGTCCAAAACAAAGTCCTGCAAATCCAGCTCCACTGACAAGCACAGACAGTTCTTCTCCCTCCATAGATCCATTTCTTTAGACACACCGTCCTCCACATCTCCTTCCTCTTTCCTGTCTTTCCAACGCAGCTCTTGAACAGGTACAAGACAAGTTGCCTTTCCATTATAACCAATTGATCGTCCATCTGTCTGACTGTCCGGTTGTCCAGCTTGCTTGAAACCCACCCTCCTCTTCCTCCCTCTCTACCTTCCGACTACTGAACCCAAGCACCACTTACTCCCATGAAATGACGCAACACCAACTTCTTAACCATAAACTTCTTTTATTTTGGAGAGTTCAACAAAACAGCTCTCATCTTTTGTTGGTAATAAATTGGTCGCAGCTCAAAGCCAGGCATTATAAACTTGCCAAAACCTGAATGTTAAAGAATTCTGCCGCCAACCTTCTGGCGCATGTGTCCTCTAAGGAAACAAACCACCCATTTTACAGCTGCGACCTAAGCACAAAGCACAGGGCAGGCAACTGATCTGGGTCTCAGAGAGCGGCCAGAAGGCGAGCTGCCGGGTTTACAACACCTGGGGGCAGGCAGTAAACAGGAAGGGGAAATATATGTTGAGTCACTTCAGGGAGGAGTGCAAAAAAAACAGGAGGGCAATAAACTTTCCTAAACCTGGGTGTTGGATAATCCTGCCGCCAGCCTTCCGGCGCATGTTTCTTCCCAAGAAACAATCCACCCATTCTGCCATTGAGGAGCAATGTCCAGGCCAAGCTATGACCCCCCCCTTCAATGGGGTATAACACTTGCTCCACACAATCTTGAATCCCTGCCAAAAAGATCTCCAGTCCTATATCCGATAGATGGATCCCATCTTGAAGCATCAAACTGGCATTATCTCCTTCCAATTGTTGGTGCCTTATGACAATCCCGTTCTTAAAATTCACGAATCTAGAGATCCTTTGTTTCAAAGTGCATCTCGATCTCTCCATGGCTGTATCCTCCGTGGCGCCCCACCAATCCACCAGGGGAACGACCAGACGATCATAAGTTCTGAAAAGAAGCCCGGAAATTTATTAATATCCTACCTCATCAGAGAAAGCAGCTCTGCAAGGTAGAAAGAGGCCAGGACGTTGGATGGATGACGAGGGTTACCAGGGCGGATACAACTCACAATATTCAAACCACCTCAGGCAGCAACTGGGGCCACGTAAGACCCCTGATCCCTCTCCAGTTCACGTCCAGATTGAAAAAGCCTAGGGAGCTACCCCCAGGATGGGATTCGGCTCTCTGAGCAGCCCAATAGATATAGGAATGCCCCAGGATCCAAATACTGGTCCGATCACCATCTCAAAGGAAAAATCTATTAGAAATTTGCACCAACACATACACCATCTAATATCAACCGGTGAAAACTCTTGAAACCAAAACAAGAACCAGAACAAGAACTTTTTTTTAGCAAGAAAGCAGATCTACATCTACCTATCTGCTGGATGGCCCCATCAGCCATGCCCGCCCTGGAGGCCTCTGTGATAGACCGATTCTAAGCGAGTCGGTTCCGGATTCCCCGCAGGCAGACCCAACGAGACAATGATCTTTCTAAGCATGGCGAGGAATTGAAAAGCTGTTAACAGTGACCCATCCACATCCACAAAGAAAGAGTTGCATGGGCGTCTCACTGTCAAATATTGGTTAATCAGTACTAAAGGGCAAACTGAGCCTTGAATGGAAAATAAGGGGAACCATATACCTCTTCTGCTTGTATCGGTTATAAACATGCGAATCCCCACTCTCAAACCGTCACTACAGACCGATACGTCAGTGGTATAAACCACGCCGCTATTGCAGCAGATACTGGTACTACCTTACTTACCTGCATAGCTCCAAAAAAGGCCAACCCGTAAGCGGCAGAGAACAAGGCGAAGAGCAAGTTTGATAAGTGCCATCGATCAGTCATTTAAGCAGAGCAAATAATATGGGCTGCCTGTTTTCCATCCGGGGGTCACCCCGACGCCAGCCTTTTATGGCTTAAAAAATTCTTTGTCACATCGCTCCAGCCATACATTTTAAAATGGAAAGCCAAACCGGGTAGGTGGTTCCGTGCAGCCGAACTCTGAAGTATTGCATCGTGGTCTCAAGCCTAACCGACTCGGATGACAACACTGGGTTGTCGCCTGCCAGTTCACACCAATCACCCCATGCCTACTGTAGGCTGTCCATGTAGATGGTGCGATGGACAAACGAACAAGGGGCATCAACTCAGCAGCACCTCTCATATTGAAACCGGGCAATTCACTCTTTCTAAACTGGCCTTCGGGTGCAGCTCTCGGAACCACTGAAAATCAAAGCAGGACAGTGCAGCAGCCATCTCATTGTTAATGCCTGGAACATGCCACACCTTAAACCATATATTGTAGAGATAAAATGCTGGAAGGGAACAAAGGCACACAATAGTGTTTATTTGTGTGAAGATATTAATCTTAGTAAAGAAACAGGTTCACCTGGGCCAGTTGTGATATATCATAATTACTTGTATCACACATGATATCAGAGATATCCAGGATCAGCGGTGTGCAGCAGTTTCCCAGCGTTCCAAATCCACGAACTTGTACACAGAAGAAAAGGGTACAGGACTGCGCTCACATTGAAATGATGTAGTGAAATGAATAAAGTTATTAAAAGCTCATTGGATATTCTATGCGTTTCAGGCTTAAAAGTCCTTCATCAGGACACCCACAAGATGCTTTTCTTCTGTGTACAAGTATTGTGGACCATATATTGTAGCTCAGACATTTTGTCACCAAAAACCTAATTAACCTAATAACCGAAAGAGAAGAAGAAGACAGGTGATTGATAGACTGAACAATGCTAATATTCTCAGACCAAAAACAGACATGTTTGTTACATAAGGCCGAACCCCAAATCTCTGCTGATACAACCATTGAAAATAATTCAAGAAGCGTTAAATTCTTTGTCCAACTGCAGGCTTATAATGTCTCCAACCACTGCAAGCCAAAAACAACCCCAAAAACAGTGGAGTCAGACGCTTCGGAATATAACAAAATGTCATGGCTGTCTTGCTCCGCAGCCTGAAAGCATGTGTGGCGTTGTATGAGGAAAGAAAATACTTCCAAACTATGAGATCTTCACGTAAAGGGGAGGTAATCCTAATTCTGTGATGGGGCTGCCGCACACCTCTGGCGGCCAGTGCTAGTTTGCGGGAAGAAATTTTCTCCATTGGCATCACCCGGCAGAAGAAGGCGAGCGAACCCAAAAGTGATTGCATCTGGGCAAAGAAAACCTGACCGATCAAGGATACCAATTTCTCAATCTTATCAGCCAGTAGTCTAAAGACCATCGTACCTGAGTCAATTTTGATGCCTAAAAATGAAAGTAAAGTGACCAGACCGATCATTTTTTCAACAGAAAGAGGGATGCAGAACTTGGACATGAGGACCTTAAATTTATTTAAAACCTGATCACAAATCAGGGAATCAGCGGGGCCAACGAAAAGAAAATCGTCCAAGTAATGCATGATAGAACAAATGCCAATCTCACTGCAAATTACCCATTCTACAAAGATACTGAAAAGTTCAAAGTAATGACAAGATATCGAACACCTCATAGGAAGGCACATATCATAGTAGTAGCAATCCTCAAACCTGGCCCCCAAAAGGTGGTGACAATCTGAATAAACTGGTAACAGTCAGAAAGCGGACTCGATGTCCGACTTGGCCATTAGGGATCCATGGCCTGCATCTCTAACCAAGGACACCTCCCTATCAAAAGTTACTAAAGATACTGATGTGTCCACAACCGGGGAATGCCGTCATTCACAGACTCGCCACGTGTGTAAAAAAAAAGTGAATAAGGCAGTATTGTCCCGGATCCTTTTTTGGAACAATTCCCAGCGGGGACACACGAAGGTTGGTAAATGGAGGAGATGAAAAGGGGCCACAAATGCGCCCCAGCTTGAATCCTTGATAAGCTTACTCTGCAAAATCAAAGGGAGCTCCCTTGCCGACTTCCAGTTAGGAACCAGCAAGTGAGAGCTGGAAGAATTAAAGGGGATGAAAAACCAAAACGAAAAGTGTAGCCGGGCCAAGGCTTTCTTATCGGGATACCTGTGTAACTATGGTCCCATTGCTTGTATGCTCACTGGGGTCACGGGTTTCTATCTGGGCTGGGGTTTCTGAGCCACCTGGCCTCTGGAAAGGCAAGGGGCATTTTGTGGTCATGTGGCTCCCACTGCAAACTGAGCATTCATATTTGTACTTACGCAAGCCATAAAATTTGCATTGTCCATTTTTTAAAAGACTTCATGGTCTTGGTCTATGCATGGCCACTTCCCCCGAACCAATACTAGGTCCAGCGGCCGATCCCGGAAAGGGCTGAACGGCTACCTAGCCATCATCAACCGGTGCCACGAATCTGTGGCCTTGACACCCCAGGCCAGCTGAGGGTTGATGGCCACGGAAAACCTTGTCATACTTCCACCAGGCCGAGCCTCTCTGCTCTTTGTATGAATTATAAATGTTATCTAAATAGATAAACAATTCAGAAAACTGCTCGGGGTGCTTCTGGCCCATGATGCAACCCAGTACCGCAAACGCTTGAAGCCAGTTATTGATTGTTTAAGCCACTTTAGACTTACAATCATAAAGCTTTTCGCCGACATGCCTTTTCTTATCTAGAGTTTGCTGGTCGATGGACACCAATGACTATATGTCAATATAGTCATTGGCCCAAACTTATTCAATCATCTCTTGGTCCAGATGCGATCCCAGCGGAGAAACTCCACAAAAGAAGGCACCTTTGTATATGTTGGGACAGGGACACGGAGGAGGGTCCGGTTTAACTGCTTTAACCAGCTGGAACATTCTTTTGTTAACTAAAACCTTGCTTCCCGAGTTTATTAAACTTTTTAAAATATCTACCATCCCTGAGTTCTCGTCAGCCTCTCCCAAAACCCTGGTATAGTGGTACTAATGTGGTGTCTGACCTGTCCGCCATAATCAGCATAACTAATAGGTCATTGTTCAGACACGGTGCATATAGTAATGTAGTGTTAACTGGCCCGCTGCACCTGGCGCCACTAATAGGATGCTGTTCAGACACTATGTGTGTATCTCACTTATCTACTGTATATGGCAGACTCCCTATTATTGCTGCTAGTCTCTATTAAAAGGTTGTGAGCGGTTGGTCCATCTGCATGATTCAACAGCGCCGCCTCCAGCTCCTACTTGGGGAAGTTCCTTACACCCAACTTGTGAATTGTAGGATCAGATTGCCCATTGTTTTTTCCTCACCACGTTTCCTCGCTAATGGCTGGGCCAGAGGGGCGTTCAGGAGTCAATGATCCTGCTGGATGTTAGCACCCATGCTGTGCTGACAGGAGCTGTGGTGGGAACCCCGAGGGGTTGTACTGTAATGTGTGTTCAAACCTCCAGCCACCCCAGCTGTTTAAAGATGGTGGGTGGGTGGGGGCTTGCTTAGGAGCATGCGCAGCTACTCTGCACATACTCCTGTTTGAAAGTGGTGGTGAGCTCAAGCACTCCGGCATGTGGGTAACTCATTGAAGTTGCCACCTGACAGAAGTCTACAGTCAAGCCTCAGCAGGGAGGGAGCCGCTGACATCTAATAGTGCTGCCAGCCAGACGCTGCCCTCCTCTGATTTTTCTCTCTCACCACTGACAGAAGCGGGTCCTCCATGGCTGTTTAACACCTGGGGCGGGCAGTAAGCAGGAAGAAGAGGAAAGACATGTCGTGTCACTTTAGGGAACAGCGCAGTAAAACAGGGGGGCACAGCAGTCAGAGGGCAGCAGCTAGATAAGGCTGCGGTGTCCTACATTCCCCCAACCTCCTCCCTCCTCTAACTCACTCCCATCCCTACCCCAACTCACTCCCATTTATCCCTACCTGTCTTCCTTTACCCACCTTCCTTTTCAATCCCTCTCTCTTCCCTCCCCTTTCCCCCAACCAGCCAGCTAGCCTACTATCTAAGTTACTTGCTTACCTACCTTCCTGTATACTTTCTTACTTTGATGTTACAAGGCAAGCTTTCGAGACATCTTAGGTCCCTTCACCAGGCTGGTATGACAAAATATTGAAAGAAACTCAAGATATATGCATGAACAACTGGAATGAATGAACATCTATTTATATAATCCGCAGTTTGGAATTCGGGCACTGTAGCCGAATCCCAGAATGCTTTGCGGGACTGCGAGTGATGACGCGTAGCGTCATCACGAGCAGTCTCCGCTGCCCACCCGCCACCCGCCTGCTGCCCCCGCAGCTCTCCTGCTGCCCCCCACCTCTCCTGCCTCCGTCGGCAGGAGACACAGACCCGGGGAAACAGAGCAGCCCCGGACCCGCACCCCTGCACATCCGCCAAGCCGCTCAGCAGACCCGGGGAAGACCCGGGGAGACAGAGCAGCCCCGGACCCACACCCCTGCACATCCGCCAAACCGCTCAGCCGCACAGCAGACCCGGGGAAGACCCGGGGAGACAGAGGAGCCCCGGACCCACACCCTGCTGCTCAGGGACACAGGACACGCGGGCACAGACAGAAGACCCGGACCTGCACCCTGGAGGGCACCCTCAACTACCACCAGCCGCCGCTCGCCCGGAGCTCTGTGATTGTACGCTGCAGAGCCGGCGGGCCTGCAGCCTGCTGTCACCTCCCCCCGCCCCTCAACTTGCACCAGCTGCCTCTATCACCTCCTCCCCGCTCAGCCCCCTCTATCACCTCCTCCCCGCACAGCCCCCTCTATCATCTCCTCCCCGCTCAGCCCCCTCTATCACCTCCTCCCCGCTCAGCATCCTCTATCACCTCCTCCCCGCTCAGCCCCCTCTATCACCTCCTCCCCGCTCAGCATCCTCTATCACCTCCTCCCCGCACAGCCCCCTCTATCACCTCCTCCCCGCACAGCCCCCTCTATCACCTCCTCCCCGCTCAGCCCCCTCTATCACCTCCTCCCCGCACAGCCCCCTCTATCACCTCCTCCCCGCTCAGCATCCTCTATCACCTCCTCCCCGCACAGCCCCCTCTATCACCTCCTCCCCGCTCAGCCCCCTCTATCACCTCCTCCCCGCACAGCCCCCTCTATCACCTCCTCCCCGCACAGCCCCCTCTATCACCTCCTCCCCGCTCAGCATCCTCTATCACCTCCTCCCCGCACAGCCCCCTCTATCACCTCCTCCCCGCACAGCCCCCTCTATCACCTCCTCCCCGCTCAGCCCCCTCTATCACCTCCTCCCCGCACAGCCCCCTCTATCACCTCCTCCCCGCACAGCCCCCTCTATCACCTCCTCCCCGCACAGCCCCCTCTATCACCTCCTCTCCGCACAGCCCCCTCTATCACCTCCTCCCCGCACAGCCCCCTCTATCAACTCCTCCCCGCACATCCCCCTCTATCATCTCCTCCCCGCTCAGCCCCCTCTATCACCTCCTCCCCGCACAGCCCCCTCTATCACCTCCTCCCCGCACAGCCCCCTCTATCACCTCCTCCCCGCACAGCCCCCTCTATCACCTCCTCCCCGCACAGCCCCCTCTATCACCTCCTCCCCGCTCAGCCCCCTCTATCACCTCCTCCCCGCACAGCCCCCTCTATCACCTCCTCCCCGCACAGCCCCCTCTATCACCTCCTCCCCGCTCAGCCCCCTCTATCACCTCCTCCCCGCACAGCCCCCTCTATCACCTCCTCCCCGCTCAGCCCCCTCTATACTCTGCTCCTCGCACAGCCGCCTGTATACTCTGCTCCCCGCACAGCCGCCTGTATATTCTGCTCCCCGCACAGCCGCCTGTATACTCTGCTCCCCGCACAGCCGCCTGTATACTCTGCTCCCCGCACAGCCGCCTGTATACTCTGCTCCCCGCACAGCCGCCTGTATACTCTGCTCCCCGCACACACCCCTGTATACTCTGCTCCCCGCACACACCCCTGTATACTCTGCTCCCCGCACACACCCCTGTATACTCTGCTCCCCGCACACATCCCTGTATACTCTGCTCCCCGCACACACCCCTGTATACTCTGCTCCCCGCACACACCCCTGTATACTCTGCTCCCCGCACAGCCGCCTGTATACTCTGCTCCCCGCACATCCGCCTGTATACTCTGCTCCCCGCACACACCCCTCTATACTCGCCTCCACGCACACACCCCTGTATACTCCCCTCCCCGCACTGCCGCCTGTATACTCCCCTCCCCGCACTCCCGCCTGTATACTCCCCTCCCCGCACTCCCGCCTGTATACTCCGCTCCCCGCACAGACCCCTGTATACTCCGCTCCCCGCACAGACCCCTGTATACTCTGCTCCCCGCACAGCCACCTGTATACTCTGCTCGCCGCACAGCCGCCTGTATACTCTGCTCCCCCACAGCCGCCTGTATACTCTGCTCCCCGCACAGCCGCCTCTATACTCTGCTACTCACACAGCCGCTTTATACTCTGCTACCCACAGAGCCCCCTGTATACTCTGCTCCCCGCACAGCCGCCTATATGCTCTGCTCCCCGCACACCCGCCTGTATTCACAGCCGCCTGTACACTCTGCTCCCCGCACAGCCGCCTGTACACTCTGCTCCCCGCACAGCCGCCTGTACACTCTGCTCCCCGCACAGCCGCCTGTATACTTTGCTCCCCGCACAGCCGCCTGTATACTCTGCTCCCCGCACAGCTGCCTGTATACTCTGCTACCCACAGACCCGCCTGTATACTCTGCTCCCCGCACACACCCCTCTATACTCTGCTCCCCCCACAGCCGCCTGTATACTCTGCTCCCCGCACAGCCGCCTCTATGCTACTCACACAGCCGCTTTATACTCTGATACCCACACAGCCGCCTGTATACTCTGCTAACCACAGAGCCCCCTGTATACTCTGCTCCCCGCACAGCCGCCTATATGCTCTGCACCCCGCACACCCGCCTGTATACACAGCCGCCTGTATACTCTGCTCCCCACACAGCCGCCTGTATACTCTGCTCCCCGCACAGCCGCCTGTATACTCTGCTCCCCGCACAGCCGCCTGTATACTCTGCTCCCCGCACAGCCGCCTGTATGCTCTGCTCCCCGCACAGCCGCCTGTATGCTCTGCTCCCCGCACAGCCGCCTGTATACTCTGCTCCCCGCACTGCCGCCTGTATGCTCTGCTCCCCGCACTGCCGCCTGTATGCTCTGCTCCCCGCACTGCCGCCTGTATGCTCTGCTCCCCGCACAGCCGCCTGTATGCTCTGCTTCCCACACAGCCGCCAGTATACTCTGCTCCCTGCACAACCGCCTGTATACTCTGCTCCCCACACAGCCGCCTCTATACTCTGCTTCCCACACACCCGCCTGTATACTCTGCTCCCCGCACAGCTGCCTGTATACTCTGCTACCCACAGACCCGCCTGTATACTCTGCTAACAACAGAGCCGCCTGTATACTCTGCTACGCAAAGAGCTGCCTGTATAATCTGCTACCCACAGAGCCGCCTGTATACTCTGCTACCCACAGAGCCGCCTGTATACTCTGCTACCCACAGAGCCGCCTGTATACTCTGCTCCCCGCACAGCCGCCTCTATACTCTGCTACTCACACAGCCGCTTTATACTCTGCTACCCACAGAGCCGCCTGTATACTCTGCTACGCCAAGAGCCGCCTGTATACTCTGCTACGCAAAGAGCCGCCTGTATAATCTGCTACCCACAGAGCCGCCTGTATACTCTGCTACCCACAGAGCCGCCTGTATACTCTGCTACCCACAGAGCCCCCTGTATACTCTGCTACCCACAGAGCCGCCTGTATACTCTGCTACCCACAGAGCTGCCTGTATACTCTGCTACCCACAGAGCCGCCTGTATACTCTGCTACCCACAGAGCCGCCTGAATACTCTGCTACCCACAGAGCCACCTGTATACTCTGCTACCCACTGACCCGCCTGTATACACACAATTCATTTCACCGCGCTCCCGATGCAATTGCATCGGGCCTTTTTACTAGTTTAACTAAATAAACAAAGCCTGGAGAGGATCCTTAATCAGCAAAGCTTAGTGATGTCAAAGGTTTTATGACTCTAATTTATACAAATACCTGGTGTCTAAAGACTTCAGTGTCTTTGAACAACATTCTTCAGATGTTATAATGAGCCATAAATCCATCAGAGATATTTAGTCCTTCCTGTAAACAAAATTAAAAATCAAAATTAAAACTTTCATATTTTCAATGTTATGTCCTTGACTGGAAAAATGTTTGGCTACTGGAAAATTTATTTTTTTGTGCGTGTAATTGTGTGACGATGAGATTTCATCCTTACTCTTAGCCGTTGTCCAGTCTCACCCACATAAAAAGTCCGAACATGACATAAAATGCACATAATTAAATATACAATATTGGAAGAGGAGCATGTGAATGTCCCAGGAATCTTATAATCCTGTTGTGAGTTGGGGGTCTGAATCCTGTCTCTGGTCTCTATGTGAGCACGTCTTGCAGCTCTTCACATTGCATGGAAATTCTAATGGTTCATTCCAGATATCGGTATATCAGAAACCGATTGACCATCATCCCACATACCTCAGATGGGACAGTTTCCACCCGAAACACATTAAGAAGTCCATTGTCTACAGCCAGGCCCTCAGATATAACCATATTTGCTCCAACCCAGCAGAAAGGGATGAACACTTAAACGATCTAAAAAAGACATTTTTAAACCAAGGCTACCACCCCACCTTCATTGAGGATCAGATCATTAAAGCCACAAGGATTCCAAGAAGTCAAGCACTCCAATACAGAGAAAAAGAAGAGAACCGTCATGTTCCCCTGGTGCTCCCCAGCTTGAGGTACTAAGGAAAACTGCCAGGAAACTTCACCATATCCTATACAAGGATGACAGACTAAAAATAATATTCAAAGACCCTCCCTTGCTGTGCTACAGGAAGCCTCCCAATTTAAGAAACATCATGTTCCGAAGTTCAATGCTCTCAGATACACCAAGAGGAACTTATCCATGCAATGTGAAGAGCTGCAAGACCTGTGCTCACATAGAGACCAGAGACAGGATTCAGACCCCCAACTAACAACAGGATTATAAGATTCCTGGGACATTCACATGCTCCTCTTCCAATGTTGTGTATTTAATTATGTGCACTTTATGTCCTGTGGGGACTTTTTATGTTGGTGAGACTGGACAACGGCTAAGAATAAGGATGAAATCTTATCTTCACACAATTACACACAAGAAAATCCATTTTCCAGTAGCTAAACATTTTTCCAGTCAAGGACATAACAATGAAAATATGAAAGTTTTAATTTTGAGAGGTAATTTCAAATCACAAAAACGTTAAAGGGTCTGTGAATCTAAATGAATTAGAACTTTCAATTGTTTACAGGAAGGACTAAATATCTCTGATGGATTTATGGCTCATTATAACATCTGAAGAATGTTGTTCAAACACACTGAAGTCTTAAGACACCAGATTTTCATATAAATTAGAGTCATAAAACCTTTGACATCACTAAGCCTTGCTGATTAAGGATCCTCTCCAGTCTTTGTTTATTTAGTTAAATGTCCATTCATTCCAGTTGTTCATTTATATATTTTGAGTTTCTTTCAATATTTTTTCATACCAGCCTGATGAAGAGACCGAAGATGTCTCGAAAGCTTGCCTTGTAACATCACTAATTTTATTTTTGTTAGCCATTAAAAGGTATCACAACTACAAGATTGTTATCTTGTTTCTCCCACTGAAAGCAATCAACATTTTTTCTACTTACTAACACGGTACCAAAACGTTTTCTTCTAACCTGATGCTAGGTGGATGCACTATGTGACATACCAGTGTTCTCTGCAAGGCACGGCCACAGTGATATGACACACTAGTGTTCCAATGCAGCTTTTGAACAGAGACATAATGGGCTAACTTTCTATCATGACTGATTGACCGTCTGTCCATTCATCTGTCCGTGTGTTCAGCCCAACACCCACCCTCCCCAACCTCCCTCCACACCTCACTCCCATCTCTACCATCTCCAAACTTCCTCCCCTCCCCAACATCCCTTATCTCCCTCTCCTCCCTCAACTAGCCTGCCAGATAGCTATCCAGCAAGGCAGCCAACTATTTAGTCAGAAAGCTAATGAACAAGCCACACAGACAGCTAATTAACCTGCTAACTAACTTATTTACCTACCTACTTACCTTGCCTATTCACATACCTTGATGTTCACCTGCCAGCCTCTTCTGTTGACTGGCACGGCTACAGCCAGATTTGTAGACAGAGAATACATTGTGAGGTCAGCGGGCATTCTGACACAACAGTCTACATAGCAAGGAGTGGCCGCAGTGATGACACGCTAGTGTTCCATGATGCCAGATGGATACACATTGTGATGCCGCAGTGTTCCATTTACAGACAATGACTGCCCAATAAAAAAAATAAATACATAATAATAATCATAAAATAATAATAATATTTAAAAAAAATAAAGGCTTTTATTGTCTGGTTCAGCTATTAATCAAAACGGGAACAAGAAAAGAAGTGACAATCAGAAAAACAAATTGTGCAAGTTAAGTTTCTTTCTTTCAATTAATTTAGGGTATGTGCACATCAGTCGGTTTGTGGGCTGGTTTTGCACGTTTTCCGTCGGCGGTTCCCGCTGAGTTTTATGTTAATTTATGTTAATCCTACCCACCGGTAGGATTAACATGCTAGTCAATGGAGTTTTGGAAACGCTGTGTACATTACAACGTTTTTCTTCTTGACGATTTTAGTTTATTCACCGGTTTCCGACCGGTTCTCAAAGATAGAGCAAGCGACTTCTTTTTAGCGTTTTTCCAGCGGGTCCAGCTGAACAAGTGCAGCAAAGACCAGTCTGGAAATCGCTAATGAAGACGCCGGGGAAAATGCCAAGAACACGCTGTGCGACCGCTAGTAAAGCGATCGCAAAACGTTAGCAAATCGCTAACAAAACCAGGGACACTGGCGAGCGCAGAAAACTCAGTTTCTACCAGTCTCCACCGGTTCCCGTTCGGTCTGCAAAGATGCAGAACCGACAGATGTGCACATACCCTAATTCTACTTTGCAAACAAGGTTAGGGAAGGGGTGCACCGGTCCGGGAAGTACTGTAATACCAGGTCAATGCGTGGAGTGGACAGAGAAAGCTCTTCTTCCATCTCCCTGTTCTAAAAATCCATTTAATATATGGTCCCCAGATAGGGGACGGATCAGATATTAAACTGATAAGAACAAATATTTTAAGTAAACATATATACATATATTTTTTTAAGCAATAACTTTTATTTTTTATTAAACATTGTAAAACGTAAGCATGACAGAGAACATATAAGTGTTTTACAGATATATGATGTGGATAATGAAGAAAGCAAAACAAGAAACCCATAAACCTTTCCTCCCCCTAATGCTGTCAGCCGGCGGGGAGAAGCAGAAGGGGGGGTGCTGTCGGGCGGCCGAGAGATCCTGTGCACGGTTTAACTGTTGGCGCACCAGGCAGCGGGCAGCATGCAGTGTGCAGTAGCAAATGGCAGTCCCCATACAGCTCTCCAGCCTCCAGGACCAGCAGTGTCAGCACAGCGACAAGGCGCTCAGTGATGATGTCATCACTTGAGTCCCCGCCGAGCTGATCTGCAGTGTTGGCAGTCGGCACCGCTGACACTGAGGGCGAGATCCGCCCTGCACCCCTGCCTGTCCCTTGATTACCGCCGGCGGTGGCCCTTAGCGCTCTTCAGATTTTCCGGTACGCCGAACCGGCACGTACCGCCACAAAAAAAGCACTGGTTATGATAAACAATCCCCCCACCCCCCAACAACTGTGCTAGTATCCCTGATAGGGTACACTAAACCCCCTCCCTGAAGAAGTCTCACGTACGAAACACATTGGGGCCAGAGATGGACAGGAGTGTGACCTCGATACAAACATCTGAATAGGTATGTTGATTGAGCCCTACTAATTACTAGTTCTAGTAATTACTAGTTAGGTCCTGGGATCCTGTGGAAGCACTACTAAGCGCGAAACAGTGACCGTTGTCCTGCCACCCCCCTCCCTGCACTGTAACCCCAGGAATTACAATAAAGAGTCTAAACCGCAAAGATGTCTGAGTGAGTGCCGCTTCCTGCCTACTCATCACTTTCGTATAAAGCCATATGAATGATGTGGATGATTTTATATTGGGTATCCCTCCAGTTCTCATTGATTACTGACTTCTTCAATACCATCCAGCCTTGCAGGATCTTAACTGTTTCACCCAACCCCTAAAGGTCGTTTGGGCACCTATTGAGAATAATGTGTCCTTCAGAGCGCTGTAAATTCTGGACACGTTCAAGTTGTATAGATCACATTCCAACAGCTCAGCCAGCGCACTTCTACTCAGTTCCTGGGTAATCTCACGTAGATCATTCATTACGTATCTTATCAGCTGTGAGAACCGTATACTCTGGAAGGAGCTGAGGTCCTATCGTTCCACCACTTCTTCCTCAGTCATCCATTTCTTCTCCATCACATCCATGACATCTTTCATTCGACCGACCCCTTTCTCTTTCCACTCCCTAAAGAGTTTATTTTCTTTCCGTAGCTGGAAACTCGGATGTGCCCAGGGGTCCAGGTATTTGGACACCTTCCAGGAAAGTCACATCTTTTTCCTGACCTCTTTGTAAGGTTGCTAATGTGTCCCAAAACACCATTGAGGTTCTAATCTTCGAGCTAACGCAAGGTAGTGGAACATGTAACAGAAAGGCCAGAGTCCAAGGACTACAAAATTCCCCGTCCAGCTTTGAATCCAAGTGTCTCTCCGACCCCCTCAACCAGTCTATTACTTGTCTAGTAAGGCAAGCTAGGTTGTATGCCCTGACATTAGGGTGTTCAGACCTCCACATTCAGGCAGCAGCATGAGGGTGTTCAGACTGATCCTAGCCTTCTTTCTCCTCCAAAGGAAGGCCGCAAACAACCTGTGCAGTCTATTTATGTCCCTATGTTTAAGCAATAAGGGGATCATCTGGAGGGGATACAACATCCTGGGGAAGCACATCATCTTAATAAGGTAGAAATCACCCCATTAGAGTTAATGAAGACCACTCCAACCACGTAGCTGTTTCTCCGTTTTTGAAATCAAAGGTGTATAGTTTAAGTTATATAACATGTCCGCAGTGCAGCCTAGGTGAATACCCAGATATTTGATAGATGTTTTCGCCACCGGCATCCCACACAGCTCCGATTGCTGCTCACTTTTCCTATCATTGCAGAGAAACAAAATTTCACATTTCTTCTTGTTAATTTTGAACCCTGCCGCATATTTTGTTTTATGACCTGTGTTTAAATTTCAGTATCTGGTCAGTCCATATCCACCTACCCCCTCACTCACACATGATTGCCCTTAGCTGAAGATATATTCAGAACCTTGAGTCTAATCAAGATTAGTCTGATCCAATGCATCCAAGCCTCATATCCAAGCCCTCTCCACATCCTGCCAACTCCAAATTAAAAATATTTCCCAGATCTGTACATTCCTTGACCAAGAAACTGCATTAACACTTGTGCACTCACTAATCATCTCCCACCTTGACTATTGCAACCCCATACTCCCTGGCCTCCCCTCTAGCGCTCTTGCACCTCTCCAATCTATCCTAAACTCTGCTGCCTGACTAATCTACCCGCTATTCCCCAGCCTTTACTCTCTGTCAATCCCTTCCCTGGCTTCCTATTGTCCAGAAGCTCTAGTTCAAAACCCTAACTATGACATACAAATCCAGCCACAACCTGTCTCCTCTGTACCTCTGTGACATGGTTTCCCGGCACTTACCTACACGCAACCTTCGATCCTCTCAAGATCTCCTTCTCTACTCCTCTTATCTCTTGCATGCGGTTGTGGGAAAAAGATTTCTCCCGTGCTTCCCCTATACTCGGGAAGTGTCTACCACAACACGAGACTCTCACCCACCATGGAAACCTTCAAAAGGAACCTGAAGACCCACCTCTTCCAACAAGCCTACAAGCAAGAGTGATCCTCAATCTACTGAACCACCGCACAACTAGCTCTACCCTCTCCTAGTGTATTCTCACCTATCCCTTGTAGACTGTGAGCCCTTGCAGGCAGGGTCCTCTCTCCTTGTGTACTTGTTTGTACCTTGTATTGCTCATGTTAATTGTACTTGTCGATGTATGCCATGGGATAAATGGCGGTATAATAATGAATAATAATAATATACATCATACTCAGAAAATTTCAAATCTTAGATCACCAACATGAAAAAACTTAAAATCTCATGTAAATTGAGCTTTATCTATATTTTCCATTTATTTAAATTTATTTTAAAACAAAATAATTATTCTTCCTTCTTTCTAAAACCTTCTGCAAAGCCTCCTCCACACTCCATAGATTCATAAATCACATTTCCCACCATTTTCACATCCCGCTTATTCTTCATCTTTCCATATTTCACATCCATCACTTCCACCAAAAGTTTCTTTCCTGGAATAAACCTTTCTACTTCACCTTTTTAGTCTGAAAAACTTCTTGTTTCTATTCATTTAAAGGTATAACTTCCTTTCTCTTCTCCATCTTATGTCCTTCAAGGTTCATCACAACATCTCTTTTCCAAACTTCTGAATAACAAACACCAGAGTTCCCACTAATACCGATCCTGGTACCTCATCTCCTTCAAATGTCCAAACTAGAAATCTTCTTACCATATTCCATAATCCAATTTTATTACCATAAATTTTCGGAAATTTCGCCATGACAAAACGGGACTTTAAATATTACAACAAATCTTCCATCTCTACAAAAGGATCATCCATCTGAATCAAACTCTTGATGTCTTCCGACAAAACACGCTTGATCGCAAAATCTTCCCTTATCTGTTGCTTTATACTTTTGAAGAAACAAACACACTTATCTTCTGATCTTAATGTGACGTCATACATTTTCCTGTACTTTATCTGTTGTATGCACAAAATATCTTCCCTTCCAATTGGTCCATATCTCTCCAATAACTCTAGTATCGCTGTTTCGTACAAAAAAGTCCTGTAAATCCAGCTTCACTCACAAGCACAGAATTCTTCTTCCTCCGTAGATCCATTTCTTTTGACACACCCTCCTCCATATCTCCTTCCTGTCTTTCCAATGCAGCTCTTGAACAGAGATAGGACAAGCTGCCTTTCTATCATGACCAATTGAACGTCCGTCCATCTGACCATCCATTTGTCCAGCTTGCCTGCCACCCACCCTCCCTCACCTCCTTTCCTTTCTCAACCTCTGTTCGCTACCTCCCTCACCTCCATCCCCACCCCACCTATCTCCCTTTACCCACCTCCCTTCTAAACCCCTCTCCTTTCCCTCCCTCCCCTCTAACCCAGTCAGCCATCTAGCCTACTATGTAACTTACTTGCTTACCTACCTTCGTACCTACTTTCTTACCTTGCCTGTCCACTTACCTTGAAGTTCAGGTCACCTGTTCAGCCTCTTCTGTTGAGCGACACATCTACAGCTCTGCAGCCATATTTATAGGAAGAAAACACATTGGGACATCAGCGGGCATTATGACATAACAGTGTGCATGGCATGCAGTGGCCACATTGATGACACACTAGTGTTCTATGATGCTAAGTGGATCCGCATTGTGACATACTAGTGTTCCGTGCAAGGCATGGCCGCAGTGATGATACACTACACTACTGCTCCAATGCAGCTTTTGAACAGAGACATAATGGGCTGATTTTTCACCAATTGACCATCTGTCCATATGTTCAGCCTAACAAATACCCTCCCCTCCAGTGGGGTAACTTCAGGCCCTGGGGCCCCCCAATTATTGCAAATCTTTAATAGTATTAGTCTTTTTCTATGGGCCGAAAGGACTTTTGGGGCTCCACTAGGCTGCAGGGCCCGGGTGCGATCGCAACCCCTGCACCTGTTGTAGTTACGCCCCTGCTCCCCTCTTCTACCTCCCTCTACTCCCTCCCACACCTCCCCTACCCCACTTCCCACTCATCTCTACCCTTCACAAACTCCCTCCCCTCCCCAACATCCCTTCTCTCCCTCTCCTTCTCCCGCAACCAGCCAGCTAGCTAATAAGATAGCCAGCTAGTCAACCAGATTCCTACCTACTTACCTTGCCTATCCACTTACCTTGATGTTCAGCTGACTAGCCTCTTCTGTTGACTGGCATGGCTACTGCCAGGCAGCCAGATTTATAGACAGAGAACACATTGGGAGCTCAGCGGGCATTATGATACAACAGTGTGCCTAGCATGGAGTGCCCGCAGCGATGACACGCTAGTGTTCCATGATGCCAGGTGGATCCACATTGTGACACGGCAATGTTCCATCTACAGACTATTACTGCCCAATGAAAAAAACAAAAACTAAAAGTATAATAATAATAATAATAATAATAATCATATAATAATAATAATGAATAAAGCAAAGGCTTTTGTTGTCTGTTGTAGCTATTAATTAAAAGAGGAAGAAGAAAAGAAGAAGTGAAAAACAGAAAAACAAATTGTGCAAGTTAAGTTTCTTGCTTTCTTTCTTTCAATCAATCAATTATTTAATTCTGCTTTTGGAAACCGAGTTAGGGAAGGGGTGCACCGGTCCTGGAGGTACTGCAATACCAGGTCAATGCGTGGAGTGGACAGAGCAAGCTCTTCTTCCATCTCCCTGTTCTAAAAATCCATTTAATATATGGTCCCCAGATAGGGGACGTATCAGATATTAAAGGGAACCTGTCACCCCAAATCACCCTTGTAAGCTCTAAATACATGTCTCTGAAGCATTACAATACAGTCCTACACATCCCTTTGTGAGGTTTTAGTGAAATATGAAAGTGCAATAAAGTCGTTTGTAAACTTACTAAATCCATGGCAGTGGGGCGTTCCCAAGCCTCCTTGTCTGCTAGGCGGTTCCCCTGTGCCGCTGTATTACGCCCTAATGAGCGTTTTTTCAAACTTTCTAGCGCGGGCACGATTCAGATTCTCGCGCCCGCGACGTCACGGTCATGTGATGCCGTGACGCGTCATTTCCGGGCGGCCGGGGCGCTGTTGTCTGACGCGCACCGGCCGACTTCAGCATGCTATCTGCGCATGCGCTGAAGTTGGCCAGTGCGCGTTCACAGAGAGAGGCAGGTGCGCGTCAGACAACAGCGCCCCGGCCGCCCGGAAATGACGCGTCACGGCATCACATGACCGTGACGTCGCGGGCGCGAGAATCTGAATCGTGCCTGCGCTAGAAAGTTTGAAAAAACGCCCATTAGGGCGTAATACAGCGGCACAGGGGAACCACCTAGTAGACAAGGAGGCTTGGGAACGCCCCACTGCCATGGATTTAGTAAGTTTACAAACGACTTTATTGCACTTTCATATTTCACTAAAACCTCACAAAGGGATGTGTAGGACTGTATTGTAATGCTTCAGGGACATGTATTTAGAGCTTACAAGGGTGATTTGGGGTGACAGGTTCCCTTTAAACTGATAAGAGCAGAACAGTCTAAAGGGGGTGTCACACGCGTCAATGTCGTCAGCGATCTGATCGCTGACGACATTGACGGCTGATCGCTGGTGAGCTGTCACACAGACAGACTCACCAGCGATCAATTGACCAGTGACATCATGGAAACGATTTAAATATCGTTTCCACGATGTCCTGCTCCCGCTGCCAGCCTGCTGGAAGCGGGAGCAGCCTGGTCTCCAAGGTACACTGCGGGTAACTAGGCAGCGCGCGCTGCCTAGATACCCGACGTGTACCTTAGTTACCAGCCTCCTCCGCTCACCCGGTGAGCAGAGGAGGCTGGTAACTAAGGTACACTGCGGGTAACTAGGCAGCGCGCGCTGCCTAGTTACCCGCAGTGTACCTTGGAGACCAGCTCCCAGCGCTTGTGACAGGCGCTGGGAGCTGGAATATCGCTAGTCCCGGTGTCACACGCAGCGATGCTGCGTGTCCACCGGGCGACAATCGCCAGGTTTCAGAGCTGGTTCTGAAACCTGGCGATCATCAACCAGCGATTTATCGCTGGTTGATGCAGTATGTCACACGCGTCAATATCGCTGCAACGTCACGTGCAGTCGATATCGTGCAGGCGATATTGACGCGTGTGACACCCCCTTAAGAGGGACGGGTGGGGATATAGTAGGAGGGGTAGTGCCTATCTTTCTTATTGTCTTTTATCCAAAAACTTCATCAAACCCTCCTCCCTGCTCCCTCTTTTTCACATCCTGCTTATTCTTCATCTTTCCATATTAAACATCCACAACTTCCACCAAAAGTTTCTTTCTTGGAATAAACCTTTCTACTTCACCTTTTTCGTCTGCAAAACTTCATATTTCTATTCTCTTTTCCACCATATGTCCTTTAAAGATCATCACATCCACATTATTACCGTTTTGCAAATTTTCCTGCCTCTTCATCTTTAAAGGGAACCTGTCACCCCCTTTGGGCATTTTAAACTGTGCCCACCTGCTTACACATTATATAAATGGGGTTCTTATAACCCCTCTATGTGCCCAGACTGGTCCCTCATACCTGAGATATGAACTTATATTGTGTCCAGCACTGGCCCCCTATTGAGTCCCGGAGGCTGCTATTAAGTCCTGATGTATAATAATGTCCTTGCTGCCCCCCTGGCTGCAAAACCCTCCCTGCAATTTGAAAATTCCTGCCCCTCCACTGGCCAGCGCAGTGAGTGACAGGAACACTTGCGCCTGCACAGTGGAGCCGCTGGAGCAGGTGACCGTGCTTCTCCATTGAAGGTAGTGCCGACGTCTCGCAAGATTTGTGAAGTCTCGTGAGACTTCTGCACTTCAATGGAGGAGCACGGTCACCTGCTCTTCTCCACCTCATGTCCTTCATGGTTCACCAAAACATCTCTTTTCACACCATCCAAATAACAAAAACCAGAGTTAATACAGATCTTTCCAGCTGGTATCTATCTCGTCTCCTCCAAATGTCCAAACTAGAACCTTCCACACTAAATTTTATTAAAATAAATTTTCGGACATTTCGCCGTAACGAGACGGGACTTTAAATATTCCAACAAAACTTCCATCTCTACAGAAGGATTATCTGTCTGAATCATCAAACTCTAGAGTCTTCCCAAAAAGATGCTTCATTGCAAAACTTCCCATATCTTCTTCTTTATACTGAGATCTCAGATCACTTGTTTGCTCATGTCACCTGCACCTCAATAATTATTCTCTAGAATTTGACCTTTTCTTACCAATGACTCTGCAAAAACTCTGTTGCCCTTATTCATTCTCGCCTGGATTACTGTAATTCTCTATGAATCGGTTTCCCTGTTACTAAACTCTCTCCTCTCCAATCCACCCTGATTGCAGCAGCCAGGATCATATTCCTCTCCAACTGCTTCATTGATGCATCTATCCTGTGCCAGTCATTGCACTGGTTGCCCATCCGCTAGAGCAGTGTTTCCCAACTCCAGTCCTCAAGGCACACCAACAGGTCATGTTTTCAGGATTTCCTTAGGATTGCATAGGTGATAATTTAATCACTTGCACAGGGGATAATTCCATCATCTGTCTAATGATAAGGAAATCCTGAAAACATGACCTGTTGGTGTGCCTTGAGGACTGGAGTTGGGAAACACTGCGCTAGAGTACAATATAAACTTATCACTTCTCATTCACAAAGCCCTCCACAGTTCTGCACCGTCCTACATCTCCTTCAATATCTATTGCCCTACACGTGCCCTCTGTTCTGCTAATGTCCAAAGACTATTATCTTCAATAATAGAAACCTCCCAAGACTTCTCATGAGCTGTGCCAGGTCTCTGGAACATACTACCAAGAACAATTTGATTAATTCCCAATAACCACAGTTTTAAGGGTGCCCTAAAACCACTTTTCTTTAAGCTAGCCTATCACCTCACCTCATTTATCTAACTATTCCTAATTTGTCTACATCCTCCATGCACTTAACACTTTATCTGTACTGTGCTAGTGACAGTTTCGTGCAGCGTTATGTGAATCTATTTATTACAGGGTGGCCCATTTATATGGATGCACCTAAAAAATATGAGAATGGTTGGTGCTATCAACTTCCTGTTTGTGGCACATTAGTATATTGGAGGGGAAAAACTTTTCCAAATGGGCGGCCATTTTGAAGTTGGCCATTTTGGATAGTGGGGCCATTCTTCATCAATGGAAACCTCAATGCTACTGGATATCTGAATCATGTAGCAATTTCAGATATCCAGTGGCATTGAGATTTCCATTGATGAAGAATGACCCCACTATCTTTGCACCCTTGGTTGGATCTATCCACTGTGGGTTAGTGTCAGACCAATAGCGCTGGTTTTGTTTGTTAGCTTCACCATTCACAATTTGCCATTTACCTCATCCCTCATCTGGAGACAATTGTCTATACTGTGAAGATACGAGATGTGCAGCATCTGAAACAACGGATCCTGGAAGCCTGTGCTAGCATTTCTTCTGCGGGGTTGTTATCAGTGGGTCAAGAGTGGGAGAAGAGGGCTGCATTGACAATCCAACACAATGGGCAGCACTTTGAACACATTTGTATAAGTGGTCATAAACTTGTAAATAACTCATGAAAGAATAAAGTTACGTTACAACCAAGCACTCCATTGTTTTTCTTATATCCAACTTATTGAGAATTTCATGTCACATGACCCTCTTCCCATTGAAAAACAAATAAAGTTGGATCCAAAATGGCCGACTTCAAAGTGGCCGCCATGGTCACCACCCATCTGAAAACGTTTTCCCCTCCCATATACTAATGTGCCACAAACAGGAAGTTGATATCATTAACCATTCCCATTTTATTTAGGTGCATACATATAAATGGCCCACCCTGTATATTGATGGCTGGACCATATAGGACGGCACCTTTTCCCATTTACCTTTTGTGCCTCCCCTACTACCTTATTTATATGTTAGCAATATAAGATTAAAGAGGACCTGTCACCTGCCATGCATGGTGATCTAATTGCAGCACTGAATGCAGCATGTCTGCTGCATTCAGGCAAAGGGTCCCCCATCCCTTGAACCCCCCTGTACCCCGAGATAATTGAATTTGAAAACTTACATGCTGGAGTCGGATAGGTGGGGTCTAGTGGCTGGAGCCACTTCCCTCACAGGGCAGTTTCACGCCCCCCTGTATCTTTTTTTCCACCCTCCACTGCCTCCCTCATGCCACTCATTCTCTCCCTCGCCTGCTGCATGCCAAGGTAAACGCAGGTGCAGGAGAGGGATCGCTTGTTGTGGTGCTGGCCGCATTGCCCCGCCTCCTGCTGTGACATCACCGCCTTTCCCCGCCTTGCTCCATGGTCAACATGGAACAGGGTGGGTATAAGCGGTGATGTGATTGAAAAATATGCATGCGTGAAACCACCCCTAACACTTTCCAAATATACTCCTGCTACCTACCCTTCTGTAGACTGGAATCAGACCAACTGAGCAGGGCATGTCACTGCTGGGGGCCGAGAGGAGAGAAGTGTGATCTGGGCATGCGTTCCCAGACTGATGTCACTCAGAGACAACCCCCCCTTACCAGTTACATGTCCTGCTCAGTTGGTCCGATTCCAGTCTACAGACTCAGTGGATCAAAGCAAGAACAATAAAAGGTATTTACAAGCGTGTAATAGATCAGCTTACAGGAGCAGAGTAGATCACAGAGGTATATCGGGAAAGTGTTAGTTAGAGGTTTTCCGCTACTAATTGCGATCCTCTAAGATTTTGGAAATAAGACCTTCATTTCCCACTAGATGGCAGCAACTGCACTGTTCTGCACAATAACACTTTTATAAAGCATTCTTCTTACTATATGCAAATTGCCCTCTAAAGAGATAATTTGCATATTACATTTTCCAGAGGACCATACAAGGCCCTCGGATACTGACATGTCATCTCTCCATAAGGAGAAACGTTATAACTTACTATATACAGTACATGTCAATGAATTAGAATATCACCACAATGTTAATTTATTTCAGTAATTCAATACATAGAGTAAAACACATATATTATATAGAGTCATTACACACAGAGTGAGCTATTTCAAGTGTTTATTTCTGTTAATGTTGATTATGGCTGACAGCCAATGAAAACCCAAAGGTCATTTTCTCAGAAAAAAAAATCCTGGGCTTGGGAAGTATGAATATTCCAGCAGCTGATGTCAGCATGTAACTGGGCACATCCAGTTTCATCAGCTGGCTTGATCGTCATATCCGGCCTGGTGCATTGTGGAGCTGATCAAGCGTGCGGCCCGGCGTCGGCGCATGCACAGTGCACATATTGAAGCCGAACCATACAAGTCATATCCGGCCAGGTGCATTGTGGGGGCTTAGGACGTGTACGGTTCAGCTTCAATATGCGCACTGTGCATGTGATGGAGCCAGGCCGCACACATGATCAGCTCCACAATGCACCAGGCCGGATATGACGATCAAGCCAGCTCATGATGGCAGCAGAGGAGGTGGGAATTTCAAAAAGAGGTGGAACAACAGAACGACTGATGACTCCCAGCGGGGCGTACTTAAAGTCAGTGAGGAGGGGAGAATGGAGCCCCGAAACCCGCCTTTCCAGTCTCCGGATGGAGACTGCTTGTAAGTTATAAAGCACTTTTCTTAAACTTTGTAGATCACATTTAGCTCAGACAGGGATGGTTAGGGATCAGCTAGCAAGGTGCATACATCGATAAGTTTTTTTTTTTTTTACCAAAGATGCCAAAACAAAGTACACAATAGATTTACCTCCAAATGTAAACGATTCCACAAATCCCACGATCGATCAGGCAGTGATATGACGCAGAATGTCATCGGCTAACATTCTATTGTGACATCACTGTTTTGTTCTCTTCCATATATGGTAAGTTATAGGTCACCTGATAAGTATGCAGGCTAACTGTCAAAACAGTATCTGTTACTGCACACATACAAACAGTGAATAGGACTTTTTTTTGGCAACTGACTGTAAAGCGCGGGGTTTAAAATTTCCCCTCAGAACAGTCTAGGACGTTGTGGCAAAGTTTTGTGATTGTAGATGCGATGGTGCAGATTCCTTTAGTGGACATACATACACACACTTTGAGACTTATAATAAAGTAGAATAATTATTTTACACATAACAAAGAACAGTTAATTACTATGGCCGGGTAACGCCGGGTTCTACAGCTAGTCATAATAAAGAGACAGTTGCACTCAAAACGCTATAGGGTATGTCTCACATACCGAGATCGCTAACGAGATCGTTACTTTTGTGACGCAATAGCGATCTCAGCAACGACATCGCTACGTGCGACAGGGTGTAACGATCTGGTCCCCTGCTGCGAGATCGGCAATCGTTACACAGCCTCCTGGTTCATTTTTTGGTCGTTGCGCTCCGCTGGGAACGCTGTATCGCTGTTTTGACACCTTACCGACGATATCGTGGCAACACATAATGAGTCCTGTGGAGGTAAATCGTCATGTGAGAAGGAAATACAACGACCTGAACAATATCGTTGAAGAAATCGCTAGGGTGGACATATCGTTGTATAGATCGGCGTGTTTGAATACCAAGTAGCGATACCGATAATGACTCATCAGCGATCCCGGGAGCCATGTCGTTATCGGGATCGCTACTGCGGTCGTTACGTCTGACCGTACCTTAAGGGATGCATGGTGGGGAGACATAGATACCAAGATGGGGGAAGATATTATATACAGTATATATTTTATATACACCAGGATGGGAAAGAGCCAAGGATTGGAGATATACCTCTCTGGGGAAAAAAAAAAAAAAAAAGAAAAAAAAAAAATGGACAAATTCGGACAGAAACAGATCCGTGGCAATCTGACACGCAACATGGGAGTCTATGGGTGCCAGATCCGTGAAAAAAAAATTGGATCATTTTCCATATCCGATTTTAAGCACAGAGCTTGCTCTGAAATCCTGCAGTGCAAACTTTAGCACTACTTCCAGCACAGGCTGTGAATTCAGCACCATGGATAGGGGCAGAAAATGAATCCTGCAAAAAACAGGATCCAGGACCATATATTTGGCCACACTTTCAATACATCCTGTCCTGTCAGGTTCCGTCCGGGTG
Organism: Allobates femoralis; assembly: GCA_033576535.1. Taxonomy (NCBI): domain Eukaryota; kingdom Metazoa; phylum Chordata; class Amphibia; order Anura; family Aromobatidae; genus Allobates; species Allobates femoralis. Next base: position 438,488,075 of record JARQOC010000006.1, on the reverse strand, counting down.
ATCCTGCAAAAAACAGGATCCACCCTTTCAGACAAAAACCCTGGTGTAAAGCCGGGCTTAGATGGAAGGACTGTTTTTATTCTCTGAAACCAAACAAATTTCACGAACATGGTAAATAAATGAAGCCCATTAATGTGACCCTCGCGTGTTGAAGTCGGGGCAGTTAATACAACCCCAATTCAGTTGATGCACAAGAGGCATAAAAAAGAGAATTTTGTTTACGTACCGTAAATTCTTTTTTCTTTAGTCATCAATGGGAGACCCAGACAATGGGGTTTAGGGCTCTGCCCTCCGGAGGTCACACTAGGTACTACAAGTTTGTAGACACCGCCTCCTCCGCTTATAAACCCCCACCGTAGGAGACATCCTCAGTTTAGTCCATAAGCTGCGAGGAGAAATTAAACCACACCCGAAACATCGGGAAGAATGCCGTGCACAGACGGTTCAACAACCCGGCAAACACTGTCTCAACAGAGAACAGAACAAGTGCAAAATATGCAACGGAACAACTGGGTGGGTGCTGGGTCTCCCATTGATGACTAAAGAAAAAAGAATTTACGGTACGTAAACAAAATTCTCTTTTTTCTGGTCGTCATAATGGGAGACCCAGACAATGGGGATGTCCTAAAGCAATACCCCAGGGCGGGAAGAGTTCCTCAACAAGACGGATAACACATGGTTCCCTTTAAAGGTGGGCAACCGCCGCCTGGAGAACCCGCCTGCCCAAACTCGCATCCGCAGAGGCATGGGCATGCACCATATAGTGCTTAGAGAAAGTGTGCAGGCTGGACCAAGTGGCCGCCTGACACACCTGTAGAGCAGAAGCTCGATGTCGCAAGGCCCAGGAGGCACCTACAGCTCTCGTAGAGTGTGCCTTCAAACCCACCGGGAGAGGCAAACCAGAAGACCGGTACGCCTCCTGAATGGGAGCCTTGATCCATCTGGCCAAGGTCGACTTCGAAGCCGCGGCCCCCTTACAGCGACCCATCGTGAGGACAAATAAGGAATCCGAACTCCTAAAGGAGGCGGTCCTGGACACATAAATGCGTACAGCTCTCACGAGATCCAGAGTATGGAGGTCGCGCTCAACCTGATGAACGGGAGCGGGGCAAAATGATGGGAGAACAATCTCCTGGTTTAGGTGAAACGTTGAAACCACCTTCGGCAGAAATTCAGGCCGTGGGCGCAACACCACCTTGTCTTGGTGAACCACCAGAAAGGGAGACTTGCACGAAAGTGCAGCCAATTCTGAGACCCGTCTCAGAGACGTAATCGCCACCAGAAAGACCACCTTCTGGGACAGACGAGAGAGAGAGACGTCTCTCAGTGGCTCAAACGGCGGTTTCTGCAGTGCCGCCAGGACCATGTTTAGGTCCCAAGGGTCCAGAGGTCGTCTATAGGGCGGGACCACCCGAGACACCCCCTGCAGAAATTGACGTACCTTCGGGAGGAGCGCCAAGCGCCTGTCAAACAACACTGAAAGTGCTGATACTTGACCTTTCAGAGAGCCAAGGGATAATCCCAACTCCAACCCCGACTGTAGGAAGGCCAACAATGTCGGGATAGACAAAGGCCACGGAGAGCGGCCACCAGAGGCACACCAGGTAAAAAAGATTTTCCACGTTCTGTGGTATATCTTCCTGGAAACAGGTTTCCTTGCCCGATTCATAGTGGCAACCACTGTAGGAGAGAAACCTCTGGATGTCAGCAGCCAGGCCTCAAGAGCCATGCAGTCAATCTGAGGGCCCTGGAATTGAGGTGGAAGAATGGGCCTTGCGCGAGTAGATCTGCGCGTTCTGGAAGAGCCCACCCGTGTCCGCCTGACAGTTGCCACAGGTCCGGGTACCAAGACCTCCTGGGCCAATCTGGAGCCACTAGAATGGCCACTCTGCATTCTGTCCTGATCTTCCACAGGACCCTGGGAATCAGAGCCAGAGGCGGAAACACATATGGCAGCTGAAAGCTGGTCCAGCTCAGGATCAGGGCGTCCGCCCCCAGAGACTGGGGATCCCAAGATCTCGCCATGTATTGGGGCACCTGATGGTTCAGCCGTGAGGCCATCAGATCCACGTCCGGAGTGCCCCACCTGCCGCAGATGTCCCGGAAGACGTCTGGATGTAGGGACCACTCTCCGGCGTCCATCCCCTGTCGGCTCAGATAGTCGGCCTCCCAGTTCTCGACCCCTGGGATGTGAACTGCGGAGATCAGGCAGCCGTTTTCCTCCACCCAGAGTAGAATGCGGTGGACTTCGGCGAGGGCCTGAGCACTTCTGGTCCCTCCCTGATGATTTATATAGGCGACGGCCGTCGCATTGTCGGACTGTACCCGAATGGGCTGTCCTGACAGGAATTTCTGAAACGCCAGTAGCGCCAGATAGACCGCCTTGATCTCCAGCACGTTGATCTGCAACGCCGACTCCGACTGAGTCCAGAGGCCTTGAGCCCTGTGGTGCAAGAACACCGCCCCCCAGCCCTTCAGACTGGCGTCGGTGGTCACCACTAACCATGACGGTTTTAGGAAGGACCGGCCCCGTGACAGGTGATGTGGCTGGAGCCACCACTGTAGAGAGTCCCTGGTTGGTTGTGACAGTGTCACCAGCCGATTCAGAGAGATCGTCCTCTTGTCCCATCTGCGAAGAATCTCCAGCTGGAGAGGACGGAGGCGAAACTGTGCGAACGGCACCGCCTCTATCGCCGCTACCATGCGACCCACCAGTCTCATCAATACCCGTAGCGATGACTGTGGAGACAGGAGGACATTCTGCACTCCTGATTGGATCGCAAGCTGCTTGGCTTGAGGTAGGGACACCAGGGCCGAGTCCGTGTGGAAGTCCATGCCCAGATATGTCAATGACTGGGTCGGAACCAGGGTCGACTTTTGAATGTTGATAAGCCACCCGAACCGTTCCAGGGACTTCATGGTCACCTCCAGGCTCACCCGACAAAGGTCTTCCGATGGCGCCCTGACCAACAGGTCGTCCAAATAGGGTATGACGGCGTGTCCCTGCGCATGCAGGAGAGCCATCATGGAGGCCATCACCTTTGTGAACACCCGTGGTGCTGAGGCTAGCCCGAATGGCAGTGCCACAAATTGGAAGTGCTCTTCCCCCACTGCGAATCTCAACCAGCGCTGATGAGCTGGTGCAATGGGGACGTGAAGGTAAGCGTCCCTGATATCGATGGACGCTAGGAAGTCTCCCTGTGACACAGCCGCGATCACTGAGCGCAGGGATTCCATGCGGAACTTCCGAACCAACACGTGACGGTTGAACAACTTGAGGTCCAACACCGGGCGAAAAGAGCCGTCCTTCTTTGGGACAATAAAGAGGTTGGAGTAAAAACCCCTGAACCTCTCTTCCGTGGGCACAGGGACCACCACTCCGTCTCTGCGGAGTCCCTCCAACACCAGGTGAAAAGCCTGAGCCTTTTCTGGAGATGGAACCGACCGATGGAATCGGGGTATTGGTTGTGACGTCAGCTCTATCCTGTAACCTCTTGAGACTACGTCTCGAACCCACTGATCTTGAATGTGAAGAAGCCACTTGTCCTGAAAGCGGGACAGGCGGCCCCCCACCTGTGGGGAGGCAGGATGAGAGAGCGAGTCATGTCGAGGCGGGCTTGGGGGTGGCAGCCGCTGCCCCCGCCGGCTTCTTCTGACGACTCTTGGAACGCCACTGAGTAGCAGGCTTGCCCCCTCGGTCTGAGCGAGTGGACGCCGTTGATGACTGTGAACCGGAGCGAAAGGACCACTGCTTAGGGTTCCTTTTCACGGTGTACCGTGGCTTAGGCTTATTCTGCGGGATCTTAGACTCAGCAGAATCCTTTATCAATTTGTCCAGTTCGGTGCCAAAAAGCCTGTCACCAGCGAACGGAAGATTTTGTAAAATCTTCTTAGATGTGGCATCTGAGTCCCAAAGACGCAGCCACAACAGCCTGCGGATCGCAATTGCATTGGCCGAGGCCACAGCAGAGCGAGTGGCAGTTTCCAAAGATGCCGTCCTGGCATAGTCCGCATAGGCCCTTGCTCTCTCAGTGAGAGCCAGGACCTCTGGACTGGACCTAGCTAGATCAGTGATACCATCCAAACAGATAGTAATCGCTTGTAGGGTCCAGACCGCGGCAAAATTAGGGGCAAACGAAGACCCCACAGCCTCATAGGAAGACTTGGCGAGTTGCTCGACCTGTCTATCAGTAGCATCCTTCAACGAGGAGCTATCAGAGGCAGAAAACAAGGAGCGCGCAGCAATCCTAGTCATGGAAGCATCCACCTTGGGAGACTGCGACCATTCCTGGAGCGCCTCCTGGGGAAAGGGAAAGCGATTGTCCTTAGTCTTACGGACATAACGCCGCCCAGGATGCAACCTGGGAGCTTTAATCACCCTTCCGAAATTAGTGTGGTCCATGAAGGAGCCACTTGGTCTAGCCTCTGGCCGCAGCCATTGGTATATCTCCTTGGGGTGTACAGTCACCTCCTCAGGAGGAGTGACAAGACGCAATGTCTCATTGATGGAGGACACCAGATCCTCCACCCCATCTGGAGGTTCAGACATAGACCCAAGAGTAGAACCCCCATCATCTTCCTCACCATCAGAGGAACGCTCCTCCTCAGAGAGAGTCTGGAGCTCAGGAGAAGCCTCACGGGCTCGCTTAGGGGGTCTTACAGCAGAAGTAAGAGACACCCGGGGGTAACTAGGAGGAGTAGCTGGGTTCTCCAGTCTCCTATGCAGTGCCTCCAGGGTTTGCGACATGGAGGACATCTGGGACAGCAGAGATTCATTGATCTTATTCTGCGTTTCCCATGGCCCTGGGATCACCTGAACCTCAGGGTATAATCCCGGATTTGCAGACTCAGTAGTAGCAGACCGGGCCTCTGGGCGTCCGCAGTTATTGCAGGACCCCTCCACCAGTGTCCCGTTGCATGTAACACAGGCAATGGAGACCACCGCCGCCTTAGCAGCATGCTTCCCAACTGAGGACATCTCCACAGTGAGGGGAATATAAGCCAAAGTTCACAAACAAACCGGGAATCCCGGTGGCTTACCGACCGCAGTAAAGCGGTAGGAGGAAGCGGTGTGTGTGTGTGACCTCCGCGAGTTCCGGTCTCCCTTGCAAGTGCAGGCACGCGCTGCAGCCAGATCCCAGCCGGGAAGAGAGGGAGAAGATGGCCGCCGACAGTGAAGATGTGGGCGGAGCCAGGAACACGCGGGAAGAACACACAACACGCCCAGCGGTGATGTCACCATAAGGGCTGCCTCCTCCTCCTCCAGACTGCCTCAGCAATGGAGGTGCCGGAGCCCGCAGCGCGGGAAAAGAGTGTGAATATCACCACACACACTCTCAGACTGCATGTACACATAAAAACACCCGCAGTCTACAGCCTCAGCCCCTGTGATACACAGGGCGGTCAGCCAGGGAGACCCCAGCACAGGGTCACCGCCAGAACCGCGGACCCGAGGGTAACCGCGCGGTCTGAGTGTCAGGACACCACAGTGACAGACACTACCCCCAGGCACACAGGAGACACACCAGGTGCCTCAGTGCCGGTCCGGTCTGTAAGCACCTTTAGGGAGGCCTCGGACGGGGGTTCAGCACCAGTCCGGAGTGTAAGCACCATTTAGGGAGGCCTCGGACTGGGCTGGCTCCGTCCGGTCTGTAAGCACCATTTAGGGAGGCCTCGGACGGAGCGGAGCTGTGCAAGGCTCCAGGCTCCCCCTTACCAGAGCCTCCATGGAGGGATGGAAAGGAAAGGAGCGCGACAGCGTACCGGGAGAACACTGAAGTGTCCAGGCTAAAAGCCCTCCGGTACCTCCACCAGCGTGTTTCCGCAGAGGGTGAGCGGGGAGGCTGTCGGGGATCCCGAGCGGGACCATTTTACCTTGTCTTCATACGCCATCACGTAAGCTGTGAGAATGCAGTGAAGTGCAAGCAAAGCGTGATCCTCCGAGCACACTAAGTTTAAAACTGAGGATGTCTCCTACGGTGGGGGTTTATAAGCGGAGGAGGCGGTGTCTACAAACTTGTAGTACCTAGTGTGACCTCCGGAGGGCAGAGCCCTAAACCCCATTGTCTGGGTCTCCCATTATGACGACCAGAAAATGCCATCTTTGGGCTCGTGATGTGTTTGTGGAAACAGAGTAGTCCTAAGGCTGTAAACATAGTGTCCGAGTGGCATGCGAGACGGATCAATCACCCGGAATGATCCCTGCCTCTTTGGACGGGATACGGTCAGTGGTACGGTTTTCTATGTAGCTCCACTGCTCCCGTCCAGAGAAGGGGAGGCCATCCCGGATCAATGATACGAGACTCGAGCAAGTAACTGGCATATCACTCGGACAGTGTGTTTCCAGCCTAAGTCTCATACAAGTATTAACCCCTTCACCCCTGGGTGATTTCCCGTTTTTCCCTCTTCTTGTAAGAGTCATAACTTTTTTATTTTTCTGTCAATATCGCCATATGAGGGCTTGTTATTTGGGGGACGAGTTGTACTTTTGAATGAAATAATTTATTTTATCCTATAGTGTTTAGGAAAATGGGAAAAAAAAATACAAGTGTGGTGAAACTGCAAAAAAAAAAAGTGCAATTACTTGTTTTTTGTGTTTATTATTCACCATATTCACTATATGGTAATACTGACGTGTAGATATGATGCCTCGGATCGGCACGAGCTCGTAGGTACCAAAATGTATACTTTTACGGTTATCGAAGTGGTGAAAAAAATGCCGAAGTTTTTAAATAAGAAGAATTGTGCTTTTGTCACTATTTTCCGTGACCTGTATCTTTCTCATTTTTCGGGATCTGGGGCTGTGACTGCTTAGTCTTTGCAGCTTGAGCTGATGTTTCTAATGATACCATTATTGGGTAAATGTGAGGTTTTCATCTCCTGTTATTACAATGTTGCAGCAACCAAAAATACATAACTTTGGCGTTTGGACTTTTTTCCATCATGCAGTTTACAGATCTGATTGATTGCTTTTATATTTTGATAGATTGGGCATTTCTGAACGCGGTGGTATCATGTATATGTATTTTTATTTTCAATGGGGCAAAAAGGGGGGGGGGGGTGTTTTAAACTTTTATTTTTTCATATACTTTAACCTTTCCACTATTATACAAGACCCCTTTGGGTGCCTCAGCACTGCACAATGCGATCACTTGTGCTATGTAGAGACATGCTTTTGCCATCCCTCTACACAGCACAAATTATCACTTTCTGCCAGTGACACCGCTCGGGCATTGCCAGCAGGAAGTGATCCACGACAGCATTCGGGGTCATCAGCTGACCCCACATGCTGTCATGGCAATGCATCAATGATGCAATCATGGAGCCGTTGATGCCAGGGTAACAGCACGATCCAAAGGGTTAAAAGTGCCGATCTAATCAGCGCTCCACACGTCAGCTGATCAGATCAGCTGACGTGTTGGCGATCATGCAAGCTCAGCGCATGAGCTTGTATCAAAGGGAGGAGGCGACCAAGGGCGTAGATATACTTGTCCAAAATGTGTACATCCCTGCATCCACGGTGGCTCAGGGAGAACATGGCTTATGGACAAAATCCCTGTTGGCCTAGGGCTGGGAATGGCTTAGGGTCTGATCGTTGGTGGATCAGTGCAGAGAAAGGGCTATGGTCTGCACCCCTGGTGGCCTAGGGCAGAGAATGGGTAAGCATAAATTTTGTTCTAGGACAGTGAGGACATTACTGGACCACCAGAGATGCAAACATTAATCAGATGTGAAAAAAATCTAGACCATAGGCTTAGGTGCCGTGGTGGCTCAGTGGTTAGTACTACAATTTTGCAGTCTGGGGTCCTGTGTTCAAATCCACCAAGGACAACATCTGCAAGGAGTTTGCATGTTCTGCCCATATTTGTGTGCGTTTCCTCCGTATTCTCCGGTTTCCTCCCACACTCGAAAGACATCCTGATCGGACGTTTAGATTGTGAGCCCCGATGGGGACAGAGATGATCCCGTCTGTACAGCGCTGTGTAATTGGATGCTGCTATATAAGTGAGTAAAATAAACAGCTGCTGTAATGACAATTCCAAACACAAGACTGATAATAAAATCCTTCTTTTATCGTTCTATGTGAAGTATTAAGAACACGTTCTCGGAACTGGTCCATAGTTCAGTTGGGAAGTTGTGTGTTCACGGTCTATACACGGTTTTCCTCTGGCTATTCCACATCCATCAGACAGGAATAGTCTATCCAAAGGCTACACCATCAATATCAAAGTCCTGGACAACCCCTTTAAGAAAGTCATAAGCAATCATTTACTTTCTGTAGTATCAATTCTAGAAACCTCTATAATGGCGACCTCCAATGGCATTGGAAGACTGGTATCAAATATATATAGTTCGGGCCAAAGAATATAGGTCCAGGAATCACTCATGTCCCATCTTGCTGTAAGGTCCTTTGCGGCACATGGCGGTGGTCTCCGTTTAGCGCCACAGGTCATGTATGGTGAGGTTTGGAGCGTTTGGAGTTTTCATTTTCAAGCTGCTTTTTCTTTTTAATGTCACGATATGCCTGGACAACTCGCTCCCGTTCATCCTCCAACAGCCTCTTTCTGGCCATGGACATAGCAGGCGGGGGCGCTGTTGAGCTGGATTTGTCCAAAAGGCTTTTCAAGAGGAGCTTCTTCTCTCCTGGCTAAAGAAAACACAGTAAGGTTATTGAACAATGCCATAAAGGTGTCCACCTTCAGCCACTGGGCTTTAGAGCTTTTCTATACTCATCGTAATGGAATATCATCACCATGAATAATCGCTATATACCCAGAAGTATGTACACCCACATCATACATACATACATACATATTGGCAGTAACGGCCCATGACTGTAGCCTCTCCAGAACCTCAGGAATGCTATAAAAACTCCTTTATCTGAACGTGTCCTTCCTACTTGGTGGGACACGGATGGTGAGAACTTAGGCTGCACAAAGATGTGTGGTATGTTAACAAATGTTCTTGTGGCTCAATGGATACAAATCCCAGAAACCACCTTTCAAAATCAAAGGAGACTTTCCCAAAAAAGTGGAACCAACATAGAGGTGGACCGATTCCATTTAGAAACCTGTGACTTGGGATGGAGATGGCCAAGAGTATGTAGACATGAAGAGACATTTCATAGGATGTAGTGATGGGGTCTAGCAGCATGACCACCACACCAAGGACCGTAAGGAGCCAAGGCATGCCAAAGTGTTGAATCATTCACTAACAATCACAAGACGTTGAAGGTGCTGAAGTTGGGAGATGATGAGATTTCCACAAATCCCTTTTCATGGATCAGCAGCTAAAGAGTAACAGAACTTTTTAAAAACTTTTCACAAGTCATGAGTTTTGATTGAGGGGTGAAGACGAGATCGAAATCACCACTGATCGCTAAAATGGAGAAAGAAGTTCTCAGCTGATGAAGGGATCAATATAAAAAGTCTGACTTAAAGGGAACTCCGGGAGATAAAACATTTTTGTCTGGTCCCTGCATTCCTATACTATAATATTGCCTGTTACATTTGTATAATGTTTAAAATTAATATAAATCATTTTTTCAGTAACCCCTGCTTATCAGTCACCACGCCCATAGGGGTCAATATATCATGCCTGATTGAGCAGCTCTCCCCCTCCCTCTCAGAAAGCTTCAGTGCCGTATGACAATTCCTCGTTCCTCATTCAATCACATGGGCATGACATCACAAAAGGTCCTTTACTAAACTGGAGTATGGAAATCTCTTTCTGTGCAGAGCAGGAGGGGAGCCCTGTGTCAATAGGACCTGCTGTGTACCTGCGTTTTTCCTCGGAGCGCAGATGCTTTCTGAGGCAGAGCTGCTCACTCATGCATATTGACCCCTATTGGAGTGGTGACTGGTAAGCAGCATTTAGTGAATAACTGATTTATATTAATTCTAAACATTATACAAGTGTAATAGGATTAGCATTACAATTTAGGAGTGCGGGGACAAAAAAAAACAAAATTCTCCTCGGAGTTCCCCTTTAAGTTTTGGCTGAGCAATTCTGCGTCCTAATGGGAGAGCTTCTTAAAAATTAAAGGGACACTGTCAGGTCATTTTTAATTATGATACTAATATTACCCTTGAATAGTGCCAGGGCAGACCTTTTAAAAACATTTAAAATCATTATTGTACCCTTTGTAGTTTCCATGTTATTAGCATTGTCAGACCCTGCAGAGAGCTGCTGCATTAGTCCTGTCCCGTTATAAGCAGAGACAATTAGTCCTGGTTGTGTTAAACTGTTATGTAATTATGCACTCCCTCTCAGCAGCTCTCTCCTCCCTCTGCTCTCCGTGCACTGTGGTTTCACTTTTAGGAGATCTATTCTGTTGAGGACACAGGGAGAGAATGATTGCAGTTCTGCCTTAGCTTATCTAGACTCCATGTATTTCTCTAAGCAGGCATCCCTGCAGTGACAGTTTCTGTGTTCTGTCTGCAGACACAGAGAGCAGAGAGCAGAATACAACCTCCTTTCCCCCACTGATGTCCTGTGCTGTGATGTGACATGCATATTCATCCTGGTCTGCCTTTATCTGTGCTGCCCTTTTCTGGTGCCGTGGGTGTAGTTCAGAAATGCTTCAGGCACATGTGCATTTCCTATGGTTCTGCTTTTAATGCATTCAGGAGACTGTAATAGCACAGCATATATAAAAAACGTAGAGTAGGACTGCCCCATCTGAGAATGCCGTGACGTGGCGGGGTAGCTCAAATAATTGATCAATTGTTTGCTAAATGTCTCAGTTTAAAGTACAGTTAGAAAGTAATATGTGCATAGGCACTTTTTGTATTGCGTGCTAACCACAGGCAGCGCTGGCTTTTTTATTATGCATATTCATCGTATGGGGAGTGGATAGCAGAAAACTAAGTGGATCATTCACTGAGTGACAGATGGAATGAATCTCTTTATTTGAAGCTTACAGAAGATAGGAGGGGTATATAAATAAAATATAAATAAAAGAAATACATCAATAGAGAAAGCTTTGAAAAAAGAATTAGAAAATGATAGTAGTAACATGGATTTTTGACCTGACAGTTTTTGTTTTTTTATTCATTAAGTGATATATATGCATGTAGTGTATTAATATACTCATCTACTGCTGCACTCTCCGGCATCCATAACAGTTTTATTCTCTTCTGAGTGATGTCACCACAATTGTGACTATCCGGCTCACTCTACGAGGATCTCTTTTACAATATAAGTCTAAGGATCCCCTTGTTCTGGTGCTCCATAGACTTACATTGTAAAAGTCACTTCTCAGTCACCCAGAGCGCAGTGTGACCCAAAGAGTCTGCAGAGCGGTGACATCACTGAGAAGAGAAGAAAAATGCTGGACATTAGAGAGCAGCAGTAGGTGAATATATTAATACACCCACACTACCTGCATATGTACTCACTTAAACTTAAAATAAGAGAGCCATTTTAACCAGCAGTAAGGAAAACCTCACATATTAAAGATGCAGTCCCTTAAAATATACAGACCCACCTATGAAGAATGCATGGAGATCTGTCTCACCTTAGTTTTGGCTGTGCTCTTCCTTGGCTTTACTGTTAGAGTTGGAGGCTCCGTAACCACTTCCCCGAACATCACCGTGTCTGTCCAAGAAAAGAAATGGAAATGATCAATTCTCACAGGGGATCTTCCAAACTTTGAATGGTATTGCCTTTGTTAGCTATCCGACTCAACAGACTAGGTTTCCTATACATCACCTGTGAATATGTCCTTTTCTAAACGGGCCTCTTTCTTGTCTTCTTTTCTCTTCAAGAACTTATCAAGACGTCTTCGGTCAAAACTGAAACAGAACACAGAGTTAGGATGCAACTTTATGTAGCAGCAGAACATAGGACAACTTATCCCCACAGATTAGGTTATAATGTCCACATACACAGACTATGGTGGTCATAGAATAATGATTAAGCCCAGGGGAACCCATGACAACCCAAATCCTGGGAACTTCTAGTTGGTTTATATTAGAGAAGACCCCACTGATCTCCATACTCGTGACCATCAGTAACAAACTTTACAGGGTTTGGTTAGCTTTTGTGGTGGGTGCATAATGGATCCATGTAGAATATCAGCAAACTAAGGTATATGTCAGTCTAACTAAATGTGCCCAACCCCAAGTCTTCTTCACTGTGACACGTAGACATGGACATAACATTCTCCACCGATTCAGCAACACTTACTCTTTCTTCTTCTGTGACTTCTCCTTCTTGGTGACTTCCTTCACCGGCTTCCCCTTCTCATCCACCTCCGCCTCTGGTATCCGATCCGGCTGGTTCTTGCTGAGGAACAGGACGTGTTTGGTTTCTCGGTCCATTCGTTCCAGATAAGCGTACACAGGTTCATGGATCTTCCTCTTGAACTTGGGGACCTTGATGTCCGTCTGCAGCTCTTCATGGTCAGGACCTTGTTTCTGTGCTGAAAAGGAAACGGCAATGTCAGAATCTCTCAGTAGTGCAGCCTCAAGGTTTGGGCCTATAAAACTTCATGGCAGCTTGGCTACAAGATATTGATACATGATCTTCGCACTTATAATGTCCCCATTATTGAAGGCGCATTTCCACCCAAACTAGAGATAAAATGGCAACCCCCTTGCTGGGGACCCTCTTCTATGGATCACTCTGTAAGATAACTATTGGCAGCCATTACAGTGCCCCTGGAGGTTGTAACATAAAACTACACCACAAGTCTTCACAGTTGTGAAGTCCCATGAAAATAAACTGCTTATTGGGAATACTACTGATGACCCTCCCTCCCCTCCCCCAACAAATCACCTGTAATTTATTGTTAAATGCCCTTGTAGCACCACCACAGGGTAAATGAAGTACACAGTTCTCGTTAAAAACAACATGCCATTCATGAACTAAGGGCACAACCCAAGTCCTCCAGTGAGGAATGCTCTTTGCAATAGATTAGGGTAACAAAAGCTGGAACTCACACTATTAAATCCATTCTCTAAAAAGGCTTTTAAATTATTTTTAAAGCCCTTTTAGGGTTCATCCACACAGCGAATTTGTGCTCCGTTTTGGTGCAGTTTTTACACCAAAAACGGATCCTCTTGGCAAACAAGCATCAAAAACGCATCATCCGTTTGTGCGGCTTTTTTGCTCTATTTTCGGTGGACACAGACGGACATAGACACTTTATTTCTATCCTCGGTGAGCACCGGTGATGATTTCCTTCTGGGCACCAGGCAGGACCTGTGAGTAGTACAAGTACTTGCAGGACCTGGTACCATGTGACTCTCAGGCTGAGTCACATGGTGCCAGGTCCTGTCAGTACTGTACCCGCAGGTCCTGCTGATGGCCGGAAGAAGACATCACCGGGGCTCATCGTGGGATCTCCGGGGAGGATAAGTAACTAGATGTTAGTAGTGCAGAAAGCGCAGCAGAGAAACAGAGCATTAATTGTCTGGATGCGCTCTGCACCACTAATGCAGCAGTCAAAAATGCAGCGTCTGCACAGCAAATAGAAACTCCCATTGACTTTGCTGCGGATGCAGCGACTGATCAGTTTTTGGTGCAGTGTTAAGAAGAAAAAAATAATCCATTGCCAAAAAGAAATCAAAAATGTCCAGTGTGAACATAGCCTTAAGATTAACCTCATATTTCCCCCACCTGGCCTTTTCTTCTTTTTCTTTGGATTCTTCATCTCCATGCGGCTCCTCATGATCTCTCGGAGCTTGAAGGGGATCTCCTGGGTATCCAGGTCTTTTGGTTTACTATTCGTTTTCTTCTTTTCAGGCCTAGATATAAATTCACTATAGCGTTATAACTGTCACTATATACATACAATCTCTAGGGGAAAAAGAGCAAAGCCCTCAGCTGTAATTATTTTAGCATTTTCACAGTACAGACATCGACTGCTGTGGTGATACCAAATAGGTTTATTTTTTACTTTTTAATTTTCAAGTAGGAAAAAAGGGGACAATTTATACTGTTATTTCTCAAATGAGAACACAGCACAAACAGTGGATGATCCAGCCTCTGAATACATGGCACATAAAGCACAGCATGCAGGCCGGGGCCCTATATGAGGACTACAGGTCTCGGCTTTGCACCTGACCTGGTAAAAGGCCGAAACATGTAGTCATCATATAGGGCCGCAGCCTGCATGCTGTATGTGCCATGTATTCACAGACTGGACTATCCACAATTTTAATCAACAGAAATAAAAGTTTATATTTTATCATAACAAGCTGCAACGGAATTTTTCTGCTGGACCGGCCGGCATTTTGAGCTATGTTCTCCTAAAGAAGCTGCGCCTCCACCTGGTCCGTGCAAACCTGTGCAGTCGGCGAGGATATCCAGACAAACAGAGTGAATCTTTTTCTTACATGTTATTTTTCAAATATTCTTAACTTTCCCCTAAAGTTCTAGTCCCTCTAGAGTCTAGAGAACTTGTTCCACAAGCGGCAATACCATAAAGGGCATTGCATGATTGCATTTGCGAGTGAGCCCTTAAGGCATTGGTACATGTACTCAACGGCAGCCCAACTACTTACATACAAAAAAAATAACTGTTTGGGAAAAAAAAACAGACAAATCGTGGCGCCCTAAGTGCATAAACACAATATTATGAGGATGTCACACGCGTCAATATTGCTGCTGCACATGACGTTTGTGACAGGGCGCATATGGTCACCAGGTTTTAGAACCTGCTCTAAAACCTGGCGATGGTCGCCTGGTGGACACGCAGCATCGCTGCGTGTGACACCGGGAGCAAGCGATCAGCCAGCTCCCCTCAGCAAGCGCTGGGAGCTAGTATCCATGGTGAACAGCGGGTAACTAAGTACCACACGGAGCTTAGTTACCCGCTTGTTTACATGGTTACCAGCGATCTCGCTGGTACCGATCGCCTGTGTGACAGCTCTCCAGTGATCAGCCTTCAATGTCGCCAGCGATGAGATCGCTGGCGACATTGAAGCGTGTGACGTCTCCATTACAGTCTTTGGAAGGTGTACAATTTTATGCACTCATCTGATAGAAGACTAATAGCCTTGGATTGTGTATCCCCAGAAATCCCTCTGGGATACTTTTGAATGGACAGGGCTTGCAGCTTGGATCAAAGTGAAAGAGCCAGACATAGGCTCTCACAGGAAGAATATATCAAGAAGACTGTATACAGCCGAAGAACGGCAGCACTGAATTTTTTTTTGGCAACTTAAAATAGAGGAGCTACGTGTTTTGGATACAGTCTATATCGTCCTTCAGGCATCAAACACACAGTACAGATCTGATAAGTATTAAATTCAACCACACTAAGGGCCGCTTTACACACACCAACCTCTGTGTCCAACTTCTGAACAGATCTCTGGTTGCAGTGAAATCATGGACACATTGTTCCATTTTGTGGCTGTGTACAAATGATACAATGTGTCCATGAGTTCACTGCAACCAGAGATCTGTTCAGAAGTTGGTGTGTGTAAAGTGGCCCTTATATGTAGCAACAACCCTATTAACCCAACCCCAGAAGCTTAATTTGGGGTGTGGATCAGGAAAGGCTAATTAGTAGGCGTGTTCCTGAACCTGGTCCACACCACACATTAAGCTTCTGGGGTTGGGTTAATGGGGTTGTTGATATATATAAGTGTGGTTGAATTTTATACTTGTCAGATTTGTACTGTGTGTTTGATACCTGAAGAAGGATATATACTGTATCCGAAACATGTATCTCATCTATGTTAACTTACCAAATTAAAATGATCATCTGTGGATGTTATTCCTGAGAAGCGCTGCCGTTCACTGGCCGGACACACTCCTTGATTTATATACTAATGTCAGTGAATGACAGCAGTATATAAGTGATTAAACATAAGTACTGGGGCTAGCTAATATAACATAGATGGCATCTGCCCGGCTCCAGAGCGCACTCCATACACCGCACTCTGCAGCTGATGTACCTGTATATCACAGTATGGGAAAAGTAAAGTTGCACACGGTGATCTGATCTGCAGCTTTAGCCTTGGTCTTGGGTTCCTGTAGCTCTCCGTTTGGTTTATTAAGATAAGAGTTTCCCATGATGGCACATAGTGTTCTATGCGGAGGAGTCTGGTCATCAGCTCACTCTAATAGCCAGATCAGCCCCATGACCACTAACTATACAGAGATGGGGCGGCCTGGCCAAACCCTTCACCCCGCTCTGATGAGCCGCTGACAGCTGACGATCAGGGCACATTTTATAAAAGTATATTAGTGATGACATGGGTACAAAGTATGGGCAGACAATGTGCCCTGGAGGTATCATAGGAAAAGCACAGACCTGGGTTATCATCAATTTCATAGATCAATAGTAATAATCAACCAAAGACAATGATCCCCCGCCCTCACAGTCCTCTCACTCACCGCTTCCCCTTGCCTGCTCCCAGCCCCGGAGATCTGGCCGGTTTGATCGCTTGCTGCTTCCCCATCGCGCTGTCAGGACAGTAAACACACGTGGAGCGCACGAGAGCAGGAACTTCCGGCCACGACATTATACGTCATCATGAAACCGGCGCATTCTACCATAAATGGCCGGAACGTACTGATGACGTCACAGACACCATCTTTGGAACTGGAACTTTGTTTTGCTTTTTTTCTTCAGCTCAAGTGTCGATTTGCGTCATTTCCGTTTCATAATGTCTGTGGGAGGAGCTGGGGAAGCACAGACTAGAAGGGAGAAGCGGGAGACAGGCCCCTGCCGGAGCCGGGAGGAGCGTTACCATGGTAACCAGATGAGCCATTGTATTGTGCGGGGATTGGTGTCTTTCCGCTTCTGTATGTGTGACATTATGGAGGATGTCAGCCAGAAATACCAAACTCATGCACATGATAGGACTGACTACAGAGCCACATAATATTAACTAGTATAAGTCATTGTGCCCCCATAACCTGGACAGACACGGCGCCCCCCCCCCCCCCCATGACCTGGACAGACACGGCGCCCCCATAACCTGGACCGACACGGCACCCCCCCCCCCATAACCTGGACCGACACGGCACACCCCCCCCCCCATAACCTGGACAGACACGGTGCCCCCATAACCTGGACAGACACGGCGCCCCCATAACCTGGACAGACACAGCACCCCCCATAACCTGGACAGACACGGCCCCCCATAACCTGGACAGACACGGCGCCCCCCATAACCTGGACAGACACGGCGCCCCCATAACCTGGACAGACACGGCGCCCCCATAACCTGGACAGACACGGCGCCCCCATAACCTGGACAGACACGGCACCCCCCATAACCTGGACAGACACAGCTTCCCCCCATAACCTGGACAGACACGGCGCCCCCATAACCTGGACAGACACGGCACCCCCATAACCTGGACAGACACGGCACCCCCATAACCTGGACAGACACGGCACCCCCCATAACCTGGACAGACACGGTGCCCCCATAACCTGGACAGACACGGCGCCCCCATAACCTGGGTAGCCTAATCCACATAATACCGATACTGATAACACTTTATTATGGTCAGCCACTGTGCCCCTATAACAGTGACAGCGCCCCATAATATGGACAATTACAGTGACCCATGATATGGACAACCAAAGTACCCCCATAACGTGGACGACTAAAGTGACCCCGTAACAGAGAATCACAGCACCCTCATAATATGGACAACTAAAGTGACCCTATGATAGTGACAGTGCCACCATAATATGGACAACCAAAGCACCCTCATAACATGGAAAACCAAAGTGACCTCATGATAGTGATAGTGCCCCCATAATATGGAAAACCAAAACGCTTCCATATAAGAGACAGTGAAAGCACCCCCCATAACATGGACAACCAAGGTGCCCCCATAAGCGACTACCCCATAACATGGATGACAGAAGTGCCCCCATAACATTGACAGTGCCCTCACAACATGCATAACCAAAATGCCCCCATAATAGTGACAGGGTCACCATAATATGGACAACAAAAGTGCCCCCCATAACATGGACTACCAATATAACCCCATGATAGTGACAGTGCCCCCATAACATGGACGACCAATATAACCCCATGATAGTGACAGTGCCCCCATAACATGGACGACCAAAGCACTCCTATGACAGAGACAGTGACAGCACTGCCATAACATGGACAGGCACTGTGCCCCATAAGATAGCTAGCCGAAGTGCCCCCATAACAGCTTAGCACAGTGTAGGTACTTCTGGGTCCTATAACAAATGTTTGACACTCATAGTAACATAATATTTAAGGTTGAAGGAAGACCTTAAGTTCATCTAGTTCAATGTAGTCCATCTAGTTCCTAATTCTCTAACTCCATGTTAGGCCGGTTTCACACCACAGTTTTGGTGTGTCAGGTTCTGTCCGGTGTTTTGCAGGAAACACCGGACAGAACCTGACTTTTGCGGACAAACAGAACTTGGGGGCATATATGCCATCCAGTCCTGTTTTCTGCTGGATTCGGCACATCGCTGCAGCAGGAGCTGTCCCCTGCTGAAATATCAGGATCACGGCTTGCAGGAGCTAGCTGCAGTTCTGAAATCTCAGCAGGGAACAGCGGCAGGTGCTGAAGTTCAGTGCGGCCGGCGCTAAGCTGCAGCACAAGGCATCCGGCTGCTGGATCCGATTTTCTACCGGATCCGGCGCCATAGACTCCCATGCTAGGGGGCGCCGGATCCGGGAGGATCCGATTTGTGCAGATTTTTGCACCGAACACAAAAACTCTGCAAGCAGCATTTTTGTGTCCGGGACAAAAAAAGAATGCAGCCTGCTGCTACCGGACAGGGACAAAACTGGATGGCAAATAGCTGCCATCCGGCCCTGTCTGGCATCATAGGGCAGCATTACCACAAAATCAGGTCCGGGGCTGTCCGGTTCACACCGGACAGCCCCCGGATCAGATAAACCATGGTGAGAAACCGGCCTTAGAGAATTAGGATCGCTGTAAGATGGCCCTCATAGGTCAGCAGCTATGTTACAATGTTCACATGTGATGAGCTGTGGACACAAGCAGGCATTAGGCTGGTTTCACACTGCAGTTTTTTCCCTGATCAGGTTCGATCAGGTTTGTGTGCCAAAAACAGGAGAGGAGCTAGGAGAGGAACTTGCAGAGAAAAAGTATAATTGAAAGACTGACACCTGTTCTGAGTTTTGGAGGCACTCCTGGCTTTGGCACACAAACCTGATCGATCCTTATCAGGGAAAAAACTGCAGTGTGAAGGGGGCCTTAGGAGGTTCGCAGGGCTCCTGTACAGCAGCCACAGAACACCGATATGACGCTAGACCAAGGTCATGAAAACATATTGACTCATCTCTATTAGATCACATTTCAGCCCCATAGTTTGCCTATGAGGCCGGATGGCAGCTATCTGCCATCCGGTTTCCATGTGTCCGGGTGAATCCGGGAGGACTCAGATTTTTCACCCAGACACAAAAATGCTGCATGCACGATTTTTGTGTCCGGAGAGAAAAATCTCCCCAAACCAGATTCTCCTGGATCCACCTGGATCCGGGCCAATCTGGCGCTCCCTAACATGGGAGCCTATGGGGCCAGATTACCCCAGTCCGGGAGGATCCGGGAACCAGACACCTGCGACTGCACACTGCTGTTGTTTCAGGACCGCGGCTAGCTCCCCGCAAGCTGCGGTCCTGAATCATCAGCAGCTTCGGCTGCGTGCTGCTGCACACCGGACCAGAAGGCATATTAGCCCTCCGGTTCTGTGTGCTGATCCGGTCCAGGGCTGTCCGGTCCACAACGGACAGCCCTGCATCGGATCTAAACGTGGTGTGAAACCAGCCTTAGCCATTGTACTGTTCACATGTGACAACCTCCTGCCGAGAGCTGCTGTTGCTTGGCCCCAGTGTAATCATTTCAGCAGTGATCCATGATAGGAGATTCCCCAGGATGTCACCTGTGGAAAAGAGATGAGTCTGTAGACTTATGTATATGAGCTTGTTGTTAATTGCCACTGCAAGATCAGATCTTTGGACCCACAATTCTTACAGATTTTTCCCCTTTTTAAGTCATCAGACCTTATTTTAGCCCTCACCCTCTCAGTCTGTTGTATCCTGCAGCTTCTGACTTGCCTTCTTCGAAGATTCCCGTTTTCCACCTCCTCGGCCTCCTTCTTACTCTTTAGAGATGGAACTTATTGTAGAAGATCCATAAGAGCCTATGATCAAGGTGTGGAGAACCCAAATGGCCTGCCCTCTGGGAACAACAACCCCCTGAAGACCAAGGAGCCTGTCCCTGGAGATCCTCAGCAGCTCATGGAGCCTCCTCTTCCACCTCCTCCCACTCACTGCTGTATGAGTGGTTGCCATAACTGTGTGTGGATCGCATATGCTGAAGAACTTTTGGAACTGTACAAAGATGGAGGGGAGCGAGCACTGCAAGCCCTGGAGACCCAGATAGACGATGAGAACATTAAGATGTTTATTAAGATGGAGATACGGTTCCGAATTCAGAACAAAACCCATCTATAGGAACTATGGCCTAAGAGATGTACAGAACAGGGTGGACATGGGTATAAAACCTCAGACATTGAAGAAAATTTTGGCCATCACCTTGGCTGCCTCATTCTCACAATGTGCACTCTTATGACGACTATACTTGGTATTGTCTCATTATGAACACTCATTATTTTATGGCAAGTTGTCAGACTGTGGAGGCAGCCATGTTGTGGACTTAAAGGGACTTCAGATCTAAAGTTTATACAATGTCCCTATGACTGCAGTACCGAGGGTGTGGATGATAGATCTCATAAAATGGAGTTTCAGCCAAACATCCTATGGATACGTGTAGTGAAATACCTGGAAGAAAGATGCCGTCTTTTTCTAAGACACTAAGTATTTCTGTACAACAGTTTGAGTGCACTAAATGTCCTGTGTATAGTGTTTGTTTTAATTTAAAATATCTATTTATTATAACCGAATATGTGTTTGGTGAATTTCTTTCCCCAAAGAGCTAAATAAGTGAATCCCAGCAACTGTGAGCTGGTTTATGGTAAGGTTTTTTTGGACAGTTTGTACAGTCGCGAGTTGTCACCCAGTGGTAATGGTTTCGAAGGAAGAACCTCTTCACAGGCCCTGTATAATAGAATGAGGCTCAGTGCCCACATAACTGAGCCAATCACAGTACAGTCAGTCAGTCTCAGTACCCCTACAATAGAAGAGCTACATACAGTAGCAGTTAAAGTGCCCCCGCCTGGGTTGCCAACCTGTCACATGTAGACAGCTCTACAGTAGTTTAAATGGAGTTAATTTCTTTTTGTACCTGAAGGCTTAAAATCAGTAGCTGTGGCTCTGCAGTATGTTTATTTTGCTGTTTGTATCATGTAATGTGGTTTAACCACTCCCCCAGCCTTTAAGTAGTCCCATGACTACCTGATGTCGCTGATAAAGTTCACTCTCTGCATGATCGTGAGCCGTATGGATACTGTTTGCAGTTCCTGCTGAAGCTGTTCTGTGGCTTTCCTGGAGACTGCCATTGTGTGTGGGAGTTGATGTGCTTATTCTGAACCCTGGATGGAGGAGAGGAGGTTATAGCCTTGGGCTGGTCAGGAGCAGGGCAAAGGTGGTATCTCAGACATCCTCACCTTCAGAGGTACTTCTGGGAACAGAGTCAGCTAGGGACCCTAGCGAGTCTAAGGGTCAGGCTATTTCCCCTGATCACCTTTTGCCGGTCACTGCCATCCTGCTGCCTAACTCCTTCATCGGTTATAGCCACCCATGACATCCGTCCAGAAACTTCTTGACAGTCCGTAAAAGCAGAGCATTTTTTGCCTTGTCTAAGGCGTCTGTGATTTGTTTGAAGCTGAAGAAACTTATACAGATTATTCGGATTGTAATTATTTTACAGTGAATGCTGTCTTCATATCAGAATTATGAGCTGTAGACTTTAGTCATAGTGCCCCCATAACAGAGTGAGCCATGAAGACTACATAAGAGCCAACCCTAATGTCCACATACAGTGACAGAGACTGCTACAGTGCCCTCAAAGAGCCAATGCCAGTACCTGCATAACCAAGTCGGTCACTATGTCAACATAAAGGCCCCGTTACACGGCACATCGTTAACGATGTCGCTGATACGTCACAGGTTTGGAGGCGTTCCAGTGACATCGTTAGGACGTCGTTGCTTGTGACTCTGAAAAGTTGTAATGATAAATCGTTGGATCGCTGATCGCAGGTTTGATAACATGTTCTCAAACCACACGATCCTCGACCAGCCAACCTGCTATATCGTTGTGTTTGACACCGCAATAACGATGTTGTTTACGTCTTCGCCCATTCGCAGTAATGAGCAGGTATCGCTCGCTGGGTTGTGCGAACGATACCTGCTCATTACATCGTTGGTGAGTCGTCCGCGATATCTAGACGTGTGACATTTCACCAACGTTGTCGGAAACGACCGCGCGCCCACGAGATCGTTGCCGACATCGTTCCAACATCGTGCCGTGTAACGGTACCTTAAGAGTGATGTTCAGCGATTTCATAACAGCTAACCACAGTCACCATATTAAAGAGCCAACCATAAACATGCATACCAGAACGGGTTACCAGTCTCACGTAACCGAGAAATCCACAGCGCCCACATAACCAGGGCCAACCACAGAACCCATAACTGCACTAGCTTCAATCCCCCATAACAATAATAGCTTCAGTGCTCCCATAACTGTTTGATGAGGGGGCTAAAACCTCAATACCCATAATAGGGCCAAACGGCATGTTTATGCACGCTACTAACAGCCAGATATCATATTAAACCTCAAGACGTATGAGTATACTTAGGTATCTGCCGTTCCATCACTGGTCCATCATCTCGGGGCGTTATGCTCCAAGAGTTCAAGGAAGAAAAAAACGTTAAATTCCTGATGACTATTTTCATGCTGGTGACTAATCAACAGGGACAGCTTAAAACCGTCCTTATTCTAGAATCTAGTAGTTGCAACTTGACTGAAGGATTTACTTCAACTATAATAGGGTTCCTATACGGGGCCTGTCCTGTGAAAAGCTATGATCCATCCCCCTTATGCTCATGGACTAAGCAAGTATGACCTGGTTGGGCAGTAGGGGACTAATTATTGTAACCATTGCCTATAAGATCCTGCCAAGTATCAGACCTCCTAATCTGGTTTTGTGGAATGAGTCAGGAGGCCACCATCCACAATAGAGGTTATGTAGTCCTGACAAAATCATCCCAACCTTTAAGGCTGCCTTCAGATTTGCAGATGCCTCCGCAGCGTTTTGCGGAGGCATCTGCAAGCATCTGCATGCAGACCGCAGCCCCTATGTTTATAATGGAGCGCACGGCGGTCTTCAGATGCTTGCAGACCGCCGTGCGCTCCCATTGCCCGCCATATGTGATCTGTGCGCAGGCGGATTCCTGCGCACAAATCACACACACTCGCCCCCACCAGGGACGCAACATGTTGCGTCCCTGGTGCGGGCGGGAGTGTGTGATTTGTGCGCAGGCATCCGCCTGCGCACAGATCACATATGGCGGGCAATGGGAGCGCACAGCGGTCTGCAAGCATCTGCAGACCGCCGTGCGCTCAATTATAAACATAGGGGCTGCGGTCTGCATGCAGATGCCTCCGCAAAACGCTGCGGAGGCATCTGCAAATCTGAAGGCAGCCTAAGAGAGGGAATCCAGGCATGTAGGATTGGGCATGTTGAAATGTTTGTTCTCTCAGATAAGCCGCCATCAGAGTAGTCTTGCAGAGTTTTACCACACTCTTGAAGTGAGAGTTCATGCATATGGGGAAGGGATTTTTAGAGATAGGTGTCAGCCAAAACCTTGCGTGGCTGAGGAGCATAGGCACCTTAGGCTACTTTCACATTACAATTTTTTCCTGTCCGTGGGGATCCTGTTTTTTGCAAGACCCCGTGGACAGGATCGGATGTGTGCCTCCGGATGTCATTTGTGTCCGGACGGATCTGGACACACAGAGCTGGGATAGGCCCGAGCCTGCAAAGCGCAGGCAAGCAGGGCTGACTTTCGCAATGTTACATACATTGCGGAAGTGAAATAAAACAAAGCAAATTAAAAAAAAAAAAAAAAAATCCTTACCTCTCCACCGTGTGTCCCGCGATGCATCTACCTTTGATGGCTAAAGGTCCTAAATCAGCTGACTGGGGGGGCAACTGATCAGCTGATTGGTCACATGGCCGCATCAGCGCAGTTTAAATCACCCCCTGATCGGTTTAAGCAGGCGCGCGATTTAAACCACTCAGCTGATGCGGTCACATGACCGATCAGGCGTCCCCGCCCGCCCGGTCAGCTGATTCAGGTCCTTAAGCAATCTGAGGTAGATGCATTGCAGGACACACGGCGGAGAGGTGAGGATTTTTTTTTATTTTTAACACTTGCTTTATTAATTTTACTTTCGCAATCTATGTATGTATATACATTGCGAAAGTGAAATTACACGGGAAGAGAGAAGTTTTAGTGTACTGAGCATGCTCAGTACCTTAAAATCGGGTCCGGGAAACAATCCTGTTCTTTCTCGGACCCGCCCTCCATAGGCCTCCATGTTATTTGCCGTGGACCGCGCCGAAACAGATTCTGTCCGATTTGGTAAGCTGTGCCCAAAATCGGAGTAGTCTCCAATTTTGGGTACAGCAAAAAATCAGACACAATCTGATCCGTGACAACTTGGACACAATCGGATGGCCATACAGGATATATAGGGCCCAAATTGGATCTGTGGCTATCAGTTTTACACTGGATAGTGTGAGGCAGTGACCAGGGTGATATATGACGGCTGTTATGTGTCTCCCAGACTGTGCTTCATATCCCTATAAGATCCCCTCTACTCCGGGTCTTTGAGGCACCAACATATCCTGGTAATAGTCGATTACGCCACATGTTACCGAGAGGCGATACACCTCAGGCATACTGCAATTAAGCTTATTGCTCGGCAGTTGTTTGCCATGTTCTGTCAGGTGGGGTTGTCCAAGGAGATCCTTACAGATCAGGGGATCCCATTCATGTCCAAGGTCACCAGGGAGTTGTGCAAACTTCTTCAGATTAAGCAGCTGCGTACGTCGGTGTACCACCATCAAACCGATGGTCTGGTGGAGCGGTTTAATAAAACCCTGAAGACTATGCTCCAAAAGGGTAGTCTCCAAGGATGGGAAGGACTGGGATATGTTGCTCCCTTATTTATGTTCGCTAATCGTGAATTGCCGCAGTCGTCAACTGGGTTTTCGCCTTTTGAGTTGTATGGTTGACATCCCTGAGGACTGCTGCACATAGCTAAAGAAACATGGGAGCAGGAGCCCACCCCCCATAAAAGCGTAATTGAGCACATCATGGGCATGCAGGACCGAATAGCCGCTGTTGTGACGATTGTGAAGGAACATCTGTAAGATGCCCATGCGGCTCAAAGTGCTAGGCACAACAGACAGGCCACCGCCAGGTGCTTTAACCCGGGAGATCGCGTGTTAGTGTTGATCCCCACCGCAGAAAGCAAGTTCTTAGCTAAGTGGCAGGGTCCCTATGAAATCCGGGAAAAGGTTGGGGTGGTAAACTACAAGATGTTTCAGCCAAGTAGGAGGAAACCGGAACAGATATACCATATAGACCTGTTAAAACCCTGGAAAGACAGGGAAAGTATGGTGGCTGTTCTACCCCCGGACCAATCCTCTTCGGGTCACCTGCCCCGGTTACAGTGGCCTCCGGAGAGACGAGATAGGAGTAAGGATAGGGGACACTCTCACAAAACAGCAGAGGCTAGAGGTCCGGAGGTTGGTACAGCAGAACCTGGTTATCTTCTCAGACCTGCTAGGCAGGACATCCATCATCCAACATGATATTGTCACCAAGGCAAGACATCTAGGAGGTGGTGAAAAAAATGCTTCACCTGGGGGTGATTGAGAAGTCAAGGAGTGAATGGGCCAGTCCCATTGTACTGATCCCAAAACCAGACGGATCGTTACGGTTCTGTAAAGACTTCAGGAGGTTAAACAAAGTGTCCAAAGTCAATCTTTACCCCATGCCCAGGGTGAACGAGCTGATCGAGAGGCTGGGACAAATGCAGTATTTCACAACACTCGATCTGACTAAGGACTACTGGCAAGTGCCACTCACGGAGTTAGCATAGGAAAAGACCGCTTTTGTTATGCCTGAGGGTCTCTATCACTATGTCATCTTGCCTTTTGGGTTACATGGGGCTCCGGCCACGTTCCAGAGGCTGATAGACATAGTGTTGGAACCGCATCAGTCATATGCATCAGTGTATGTGGATGCCATCATAATTTATAGCACCGAGTGGCAGACCCACTTGGTTCAGGTACAAGCGGTGGTGGATTCACTTAGAACTGCTGGGCTGACAGCTAATTCAGAAAAGTGTGCATTGGGACTCACGGAAGCCCGCTACTTAGGGTACGTGATAGGCCAATGGGTAATTAATCCCCAAATCAATAAAATCCAGAAATGGCCTTGACCCATTACCACGAAGCAGGTTAGGGCTTTACTAGGCATCATAGGGTACTATTGACGGTTCATCCCCAATTTTGCTGGACTGGCCCCGTTGACAGATCTTCTGAAAGGAAAGAAGTCCGTCATGGTGCGCTGGAATCTGCAGGCCGAGGAATCCTTCCTGGCCCTGAAGAGGGTCCTGTGCGGACAACCCGTTCTCGCCAATCTCGACTTTCGGAAAGAGTTTATCGTGCAGACGGATGCCTCAGAGGTTGGGCTGGGAGTGTTATTGTTCCAAGTGGTTAACGGGGAGGAACACCCCCATCACCTATTTGAATAGGAAGCTCACCCCACTGGAGAAAAACTATAGCGTAGTGGAAAAAGAGTGCCTGGTCATAAAGTGGACCTTTGAAAACCTGTTGGGGCGACAGTTTCGCTTGTTAACAGACCACTCCCCGTTGGTCTGGGTGCAGAATGCCAAGGAGCAGAACGCTTGGGTCACCCAGTGGCTCCTCTCCCTACAGAACTAGTTTTACTGTGGAACACAGAGCTGGGAGATTGCAGGGCAATGCGGATGCCCTGTCCAGGGGCCCTTGTATGATGGCTGGTGTTCAACCCCACAAGCTTGAACAGAGGGGCGGTATGTGAGGCAGTGACCAGGGTGATATATGACGGCCATTATGTGTCTCCCAGACTGTGCTCTATATCCCTATAAGATCCCCTCCACTCCGGGTCTTTGAGAATCCCCATTTCCAGGCATGTGTTTAAACTTGGACTGCAACACAGGGTGGGGTTCTCAGTTTGGAGCCAAGGAGGCTAATGAGCTGGAGCTGAGAGAGGAGGTTGTGTGCTGACAAAATACAGCCTAGCCGTGTGGCCTTGGCCCTTGCCCATGGACCCGGTCACGGCAGAACTTGGCAGAGATACAGAGCTTATACCGGTCTGTGTTGTGAAGTGTACAGGACTGGCCGGCAGCATCCCGGAACCCTGAAGTCTGTAATCACCTAGACTGGCAAATAAACTGTGTGCTGTGTGAACAAGTGTCTGAGTCACTGCCTCTTGCCTAACCAACGGCATTACCTCACAATAGCCACAGATGCACAAAAATCATGATGTGAAAGGGGCCTTAGGAAATAAATAGAAACAGTCACAGGGAAGAGTAGTGGTTCTTCATGGAAGTTCACTATCCATGTCCCCAGATGGGCTATCAGATTACTATGTGAGATAGAGAAGTGTAATCCTATTACTTCTGAGCCTAATAAATCCAGAGCCTCAAAAAGGAGGGGTGGATCAGTGTATTCCCAGAGCCAAGGACATGAAGGTGCTGAACACCGAGCACCAGATATTGCTGCATCTGGATATGTGAAAGCTGTTTTCATTAGGTAAGGAAATGGCAAGATATTCAATTTATTGTCCCTCAATCAGTAGATTTTAACAGAATTTTTGGGGCCTATAGTGTCATGGCCACCTGTTTTTAGTTTCTATGGTCAGGTCATAGCTTCAAAAGGCTGGTCATCCTTTCCCTGTGGACTTGTTTAATTTCTGTTTCCTAAATTGAAGTCCTTGGAGAAGTCCTTGTTGTGTATAGCCTGGAACAAGAGGGTTGCCATAATATCGTACAGGGGAGTTGCCATGTTAACTACCAAATTGCTATGTTTTCTGTGACCCGGCACACTGGAGTTTGGAAGATGTCTCCAGTCTTATAAACATCTGTTTCCATGTCTTTAGCCTAGTACATGTTAGCAATAGCTTTATATTAAACTATGGATATCTTATGTATGGACTGGCGCAAAGAAGTTGCCATGTTACCTTCTGCCTACTACAAGGGAACAGCTATGTTGTCTATGACCTGCTACAAGGGAGTTGCCATGATGTCTACAGCCCGGTTTAATGGTGTTTTGAGGTCTTTGGCCAGTACAAGGGATTTGTGGTTTATAGCTTAAAATTGGGTAGTTGCTTTGTTGCGTTTGTCCTGGCACATTACATTTGCCTTATTGTCTTCTGCCTCCTATAGGGGAGTTGCCAGGATAGCTAGATCCTGTATTATAGCTTTGGCCTGGTATAAGGAAGTTACCAAATAGTCTACCTTGCACAATGGAGTTGCCAAGTTGTCTTTGGAGTAGCACAGGGAAGGATGTTTCCAGGTCTTTGCCATGGTTCTAGAAGCTGCCATGCTTAGTTTAAGGCAGTGACTATGACATTATGGCCCAGCACATAGAAGTTGCCATGTTGTCTGATGGCTCCAACAACAGAGTAGCTATTTTATCTATTAACCTTGGACAACATGGTTACTCCCTTGTACATTAGCTTGTTACAATGAAGGGAGTTTCCACGTTAAACAGTTACAAGAGAGTTGCTATTGACCTGCTACAACAGAGCTGCCATGTTGCCTTTTGGGCAGTTATTAAAAAAAATCCCATAAATTGACACCCTGTCTATAGGCCTGATTTTATAGATTTCCTGTTGACTAATAGATTCAGGGTAGTCACCATGTTGTTGATCTATGACAGGCATGACTTTTAAGATCTATAGCGCTGATGAAGCTGTAGTACACAGGCCTACGTAACATTCTTGAAGTGACAACATTACATTTCTTCTATTTTTTCTACTTCTGATTACCATTATTAGGGCGTGTGAAAAACCTACTCCTTGATATTCTTGAAGTGATGAGATTATAGGCAGGTACACAAGACTGCGGGGTACACATTGCCGGGGGCTGATCATGAATGGATCTGTGTCACTCATAAGCCGCTTGCAGTGAAGGTATTTTGCCTCCTCAGCAGAATGTCACTTTAATCCTGTAACTTCACATTTAGTCTATGGAATGACTCAAGCTATGTATACATAAGAATGTTCCTAAATATCAACCTAAATTTGGAATATTACACAATCGATAACAAAGCTGTGTCTAATCCATTACCGGAGCTGGTGCTACTACAACAGTCTGTAATAGAGTGGGCTATACTCGATAGAAGGTGGTAATGTCCACTGACATGTATGGCTGGAAAAAAAAATTAATCTAGATTTGCTCTTGACCCTAGAAGGATATGGTGTAAATCTGATACACTTTCTTCTGCTCAACCTTATGGGCCAGTTACAGTATGGTTGTACATTATTACACAAGATCCTTGGCCTAACAGAGGATCCTCTTTGTGCCGTTCCTGAGCTGGGATGCCAAGCATGGACCACAATTAGCTAGACTTAACCTAAAAAGATGTGGGGTGTCTAATGCTCCAAACAAGTTCTGCCAATAGCTTTGTGGGGGCATGTTTTGGTAACTGGTTGTCAGTCTTAATGTTAAATGGAATAAGGTGACTGACTTGGGCTAGCAATGTTTAGGAATCCTGCATACTTGCCTTTAAGGTGACCCACAAAGACAAGGGTCCAGCTCAACGTGGCCTACTTTCTAGTTGAATGTCTAGTTGCAGTCTCAATATTATCAATAAATGGACAAAAGACTATCTGTGGGCGATTTCTGCAGAAATAACATAGCGCCTTGTGAAGACGAAGGACTTTGTAGAATCTGAATCTCTTCAGTTATCGATTAGGTCTACTACCAAGGTGTTACTGGATTCCTAGAACAGGTGATGTTCTCTTCTTTTGGACATCTCCGATGTAGACTTTTTTTAGACATTCGGATGGACAGATCGGTTATAAAAATTATGTTTCCCAAGCCCTGTGTTTTGGGTAGGAGATGACCTGACGTAAAGGATGATTCTACATCTCCAGTAATACTGTAATTATTAAGATTAGTAATAATTATTACTAATTTTAATAATTACAGTATTACTGGAGAGGTAGAATCATCCTTTAAGTCAGGTCATCTCCTACCCAAAACACAGGGCTTGGGAAACATTATTTTTATTGCGTTATTAAATTTAATTATAAATTAAATTATAATTTATATAACGCAGTAATCCATCAACCACCCAGAAAAAATGAATTGGACACAAAGTCAGATGGATAGGTGGACTCTAAAATCAGTGAGGAGTAGCAGTGGTGGTTACAGGTAAGATAAAACAGTGAAGGACCTAAATTTGCACTCGATCAGGGTAAGGACAGATACGAGGTTAGGAAATCTAAAGTAATTAGACAGAAAATTGTAGGAGAGTCCAAGTTATGTATAGAAACATGGCAACAGTAAAGATATGAATATCAAAAACTACACTACAAAGGTATTGGTTAGAGATTAGCCTGAGAAGCCAAGGTAGAGCATTCCAGAGATCAGGTGAAGCACAAAAGGAAATATTTAGTTGATACAACTGTAGGGGGAATGTATGACAGCATCTGTAAAGTAATATTGATTTAAGTCTGCCATCTACACAAAGGGCATATCCTTTATGTATTTTGATTACAGGAACTCAGAACCAAGGGAGGTTTCTGTGTGAAGATAGTGGGTATCATTTGTGGCACCTCTGCCTGAGCTTCAAAGCCTAAACAAATGGTCCCTTGTGGCAAGACTTGACATTATCTATTTACTATAGAAATTGAGGTGCTTGGGAAAAACAGAGTATTTAAATATTTAATTTGAAAGATACCCCTAAATTAGTCCACGGTCCAGTCACAAACCTGAGATTGGAATATTGAAATCTAGGGCTTCCTGGAAACACAAGCCCATGGCCAAACATATAAAAAGCTGGGTGGCACAAAAGAAAGCTGTTCATATGTGAGGGTCAGCCAATGGTGATGTGATCCATATTTCATTTCTCCCTCTTCAATGAATCTGAAGACTTCTTTAGGCTGGAAAATGTAGGTATTTGTTAGTTTCTCCCTTTTTATCTCATAACTGCTTAGCATAATTGTGCCATATTTATTTTTTTATCTTTTATACCTTTTTATTGTAGGCATTGCATTTCTTTCATTAAGGCTTCAATCTTTAATAAATTTGATCTTTGTATGCTTTAAAGGGATCCTGTCACCCCCAAAACACCTCAAAACCTATTAAAAGCTGTCCCTACAGCATAGTAACACTTACCCTACACTCCTTTTACCTCCTAAAAGCACCAAGTGAAATAGGAGAAAAATGTTATTATAGTACCTCATTATGGATGATAATGAGTGACTATGCTATTCATAGTCACTCATCCAGGCTCTCCCACTGCATGATATCACGCCTCCATAGGCGTGATCTTGGAATCTGATTAATATGCGCGCCTCCCCGCCGCTCTCCTGTGTCTCGGCCGGCCTGTACTGGGGCTGGGTGACGCGATCCGCGTCATTTCCGGCGCCGGGTGACGTATTTACACCCGCGCCGCTGTTGGCTTCAAGACCCACACTGTGCATGCGCATGCGCAGTGCGCGTTTTGAAGCTAACAGAGCGGCGCGGGTGTATACGTCACCCGGCGCCGGAAATGACGTGAATCGCGTCACCCAGCCCCAGTACAGGCCGGCCGAGACACAGGAGAGCGGCGGAAAGGCGCGCATTTTAATCAGATTCCAAGATCACGCCTATGGAGGCGTGATATCATGCAGTGGGAGAGCCTGGATGAGTGACTATGAATAGCATAGTCACTCATTATCATCCATAATGAGGTACTATAATAACATTTTTCTCCTATTTCACTTGGTGCTTTTAGGAGGTAAAAGGAGTGTAGGGTAAGTGTTACTATGCTCTAGGGACAGCTTTTAATAGGTTTTGGGGGTGACAGGATCCCTTTAAATAATCCCAGTCTTACAGAGAGTGTGTGACCCTGTTGATTGTCAGACAGTAGTATACGTATTTAGCGGACTTCTCACCCCATGTGTTTGATGAGTGGTGGCAGCATGTTGTGTAGCAGGGGGTGTGTGGACTGTCGGGGTGTAATTTATGCACATTTTATCTCCTATAGCAGAGGTTCAGTGCTGGATTGAGTGAGTGGAGATAAATTAACCCTTGCAGGTGCACCCCACATAGCGTTGTAAGAAGTGTGAAAGCGACACTGTGCCTTAACTCCTCAGGCTAATTTCTAACATCACCATTGCACTGTAGTTTTGATTTTCACACCTTTACTGTTGCCAGGTTTCCATCCATAACTTGGTCTCTCCCCTGTGATTTCCTGTCTAATTCCTTTTCATGTCCTCACTTCGTATCTCTCCTTACCCTGACTTGGAGTGAGGGTTTAGCTCCTTCCCTGTTTCAATTTACATATCAACATTACCACCACTATTCCCCACCGATGTTTAGCTTTCAGGCTAAGGCAGCGTTTTTGATGTTTTTTTAGTGGATCCGCTATTGTATTGATTGCAATGATATTTGCTGTCTCAGCCAAGTCAAAGCTTTTCACATTTTTGCATTCAGATGCAGCGTTTTTTACGGATTTGTTCTTGAGCTCAAGAATGGATCCATGAAAAGAGTGAACATGTCAATTCTTTTTGTGTTATCTGCTGCGCTATTTACTCACTTCCCCGCAACCAACAGTGATCTCCAGCGATGTACTCTCATCCCGGAGCCTGCAGGACCTGTGGGAGGACCTGGCACTGCACCATGTGACTGAGTGATGGAACTCAGTCACATACACAGGGTCCTAGAGGCACCGAACTCTGCAGCCTCCAGGTATGAGAACATTGCTGTTGGTCACTGTTGGAGCGCTGGGAGCTGAGTTAATAGACGCAGCAGCATTCACAAACAGCGTTTGGCACCAAAAATGGATCCTGACAAAATGCAGCCAAATGCTGTGTGTGAATGTAGCCTTAAAAAACCCACTAGATAGATAGATAGATAGATAGATAGATAGATAGATAGAGAAAAAACTGCACAGCACTCACAGACAATGTGAACTGGTGCCAGCAGGGACGCTGGTTCAAACAACAAGAAAAAAAATCTTCTGCAGCACTCAGCTACTACCAATGATGTACATATGCTAACAGCTTATATACGGTATATGAGAAAAAAAGTTTAAAAACTTAAGTTTTTTTTCAAAAAACTCAAATTCTTATCTTTTTATTTCTGAAGTTCTTAGTACATACATTGGCCAATGTCTGCAGTTGATGAGCAAGCAGACATTGGCCAATGTGTGTACTAAGAACTTCAGAAATAAAAAGATAAGAATTTTGAGTTTTTGACTAAAATGTAAGTTTTTAAACTTTTTTCTCATATACATATACGGTAGCTTGTTAGCATTTCTACATCATTGGTAGTAGCTGAGTGCTGCAGAGAACTTTTTTCTAATTTTTTTCTAATATATATATATAATATATATATATAATATATATATATATATAAATAATCACACACACACACACACACACACACACACACACAACACACACACACACACACGAACACCAGAAATAAAAAAATAAAAAGTCTACACACCTTGTTAATGCCAGGTTTTTATCAGGTAAAATAAATCAATCCAAGAATCATCATTTTGGAGCTTCTTCCACCTTATGTCGTCCATAATATGTACAATTCAGTTGAAGAAGTAATATCTGAAATATTTTCGGGTGATGAAATAAGAACAACTACAGTAAATAATGTGGTTGCATAAATAAACACAACCGTCAACTAATACTTTGGTGAAGTATCCTTCGAGTTTTAGAAAGCATTCACTCCTTTTTGTGCAGGAGTCACTTCTAGACTTGGTATTCTTTGCCCTCTCTGCCATGCATTAGCGCTAACGCCTCATTCACACAGAGCGTTTGTGCTCCGTTTTTTGTTGATCCGTTTTCAGTGCAGCTTCTGCACCAAAAACAGATCTTCCTTTTACAAAAAAAAGCATCATAATCTCATCATCCGGATTTGGAGGACACAGACAGGCAGAAACAGAGACACACACACACTTCTTACCCTCCCTGGCAAACCCATGCTGAGCCCCAGTGATTTCTTCCTTCCAGGCATGGGCAGGACCTGTGAGTAGTATCAGTACTGACAGAACCTGGCACCATGTGACTCTCAGGCTGAGTCACATGGGTAGGTCCTGTCTGTACCATACCCGCAGTTCCTGCCAATACCTGGAAAGAAGACATCACCGGGGTCACAGTGGAATCGCCGGAGAGGGTAATTAATTGGATGTTAGTGTAACAGAAAAATGGAGCACTAATTGACGCTCATTTTGTGGATACGCTTTCTGCACCTCCAATGCTGCAGTCAAAAACGCTGATGTTGGCACAAAAAATTGAAAATCCCATTCACTTTGCTGGGAGATGTAGTGACTAATCAGTTTTTGGTGCAGTTTTCAAAAAACATTGCAGCCAATTTCACACTGGTGTCTCACATACCTTCTCAGCATCAACCTACTCACAGCATTCCCTGCTCTGCTCCCCCTAGTGGCAGGTCATCTTGCTGAGCTCTCCCAGCATTGCTGCATCCTCCTGTCTGAAGGGAGGCGTGGCCAGACTCTGGTGGAACTTACATCCACTATGTCGAGAAGAGTTCTTCTTCCCTGGCCTTTTCCCTGCCAGCACATGCTATATTATTCTTGCCCTCCACTCTTTGCCTGAGCTTAGGTCTTGTCAGTTCACTTCCAGTGCGGTCAGTTTGTGTTTCATATTATTGACCCAGCTTATTTGCAGGTTATCCTGTCTGACCTCTCTGCTACTGACCCCGGCTTGTTGTCTGAACCTGTGCTGCTTGACCCTACCTCAGATTGCCTGTCTGCGCCTTTACCCTCTGTATCTAGTGTGCCTGCTGTGATCCAATGAGCTGCTGAAGGTCTGGGGACTGCCCTGAGATTAGTAGCTGACACTGCCCACAATCCAGCCTGTCCTAACCATCAGAGGTCCCAGTGAAAACCCGGTAGTTGGTTAGTTACACCCTTCCAGGGTAAGCCCAGTGAGTCCACGTCCACCAGCGTTACACCCATACAGTGTGATGCTAAATATACCACACAAAAACTCTATAATACCCCCACTGTGAATTTCTCCACAGTACCATTCACATGCACAGTGTGATGACCCTGCTGTACCCTCCTTAAACTTCACCCGAAAAGTATGGTGACCCCAATAAAGTATAATCCCCCAACTTTGATCCCCATACACTCCACTATACAGTATAATGACCCTCACACATATCCACACTGTATAATGGCTCCCACTTGCCGTCCAAAAATTGTAATGTCCACCTCACAGTATCATGGATCCAATACAAAACTTCAAACTGTATAATTGCTTGCATATACTATAATGACCCCCCACAGCCCTCCAAATAGTATAATGGGCTCTACGTAGCCCTCTATGTAGTATAATGCATCTCATATAGTCCTCCATATAGTATATTGCATTTCCTATAGTCCTCAATACAGTATAATGAACCCCACAGTCCTCCATATTGTATATTGCACTTCCCATAGTCCTCTATATAGTATAATGCACTCCCCATAGTCCTCCATATCATATTATGGCCACCACAGTGTACTCACCATTTAAAAAAATAAACAGATACGGTACTTATGGTATATCTCCTCATTGCCCACTGCTCCAGTCTTTGCAGCAAGTGTACTGGAACTCTGTCTTCACTGCTTGGCATAATGAGCACGATAAAGTGGCATCACTGTGACGGCTGCACTGAGCTGTCAGAGCTCAAACACCAAGGGAGAATAATGGAGGAGGGAGCTGGAGTATATTTAATGCTTTGTAAATTAGTTTTTACCCTTTTCCTCTCAATTGTTGAAGTTCCTTTGCTGTGCTGTAAGCTGTTTACCTCCTTTGGCTTTTGCTGTAAACTCCAACTAAGAAAATATGAAAATCCTACTAGATCGGCAAAATTGTATAAGGAGCTAATAAGAATCCCTGTAAGTGTTGGCATCTGTTTACTGACTAATATGTAACGAGGGTAAATGTGACTGGATAATCCGAAACATAACCACATCCTGGGCCGCAGCATCCATGAGGCGACATGAAGTGTCTGCCTCAGGTGGTGAGCCCTGCTAGTAGACAGGGGGCGGCATCCACAGGGGTGCCTGGTGGTAGCGCAGCCCCCTGTAGATGCCGCTCCCTCTCCTATAGTCCTGGCCACCGCCACTACGTTACACCCCCTTCACCTGCAGTGTGAGCCCACCTGTAGAGCCGCACACTTACAGTCAATGGAGGGGAGAAGTCAGGGATCACATGACCAGCTCCTCTGTGTATGCAGGCCTCCACCATGCAGGATGAAGTAAAGAGGTGAAGAAGTGGATGAGGTGAAGTTTATATGTGGGGTCGGGAGGGATTTACAGTGTGGATGCAGCAGAGTCAAGACTGTATTAGGTGTATGGAGTGGAGCCGCGTGTGTACAAGGTGTACAGAGCAGAGCCGAGTGTGTACGAGGTGTACGGAGTGGAGCTGTGTGTATGAGGCATATGGAGCGGAGCTGTGTGTACGAGGCGTACGGAGCGAAGCCAAGTGTGTACGAGGCAAACTGAGCGAAGCCGCGTGTGTACGAGGCGTATGGAG
This sequence comes from Allobates femoralis, assembly GCA_033576535.1. Classification (NCBI taxonomy): domain Eukaryota; kingdom Metazoa; phylum Chordata; class Amphibia; order Anura; family Aromobatidae; genus Allobates; species Allobates femoralis. The sequence goes on along the minus strand of JARQOC010000006.1, from coordinate 438,451,338 downwards.
CAGAGCCGCGCGTGTTTACGAGGCGTACGGAGTTGAGCCGCTTGTGTACGAAGTGTATGGAGCGATGTCACTGTGTAGGGAATAATGATAAGGGAATGGCAGGGTGATCAGGGAAGACTAGTCTGACTCTAGAAATAAAGAGGGTTTCCGGCATCACGATGTATTTTCTTTAAAACGAGCTTTTATTCAAAAATTCTTTAAAATCAATCTCCATTGGATATAAAAGCAAGTCAGCTGACTTGCTTTTATATCCAATGGAGATTGATTTTAAAGAATTTTTGAATAAAGGCTCGTTTTAAAGAAAATACATCGTGATGCCGGAAACCCTCTTTATTTCATGATACACCTCTCCTGGACGGGGAGCTTCTGAATACCGAGCACCGATCTCTAAGGAAGGTGGACGGGGCTGACTGGTACAGGTGAGCTGGAAATTTTCCTTTTTTGTGCATTGTAGTCTGACTCTAGTCTAGGAACCCTGAATGGCCCTGATCCCGAAGGTATATCTAATGGTGAGAAGGTTCTGGCCTCCAGCCTCTCCCTAACCTCCTTCACCAGCCCTGCGCTATTCCCCCCTCACCTTCCTCCACAGAACCGGGATACAGCAACTCCAAAGGACCTCAGCCACACAAACACAGAACTGCACCGCACGGCTTCCAGGCATAGAGTGAAACTCTATTAGCAGCAACACCTGGTTGAAGGAAAGGCTACTTAAAGGCTAGGGGGAGTTCAGGTGAGGCACACGTGAACCCCTCAACCAGCAGATGAACCTAATAGTGAATGCAGTTCTGGAGCACAACATAGGGTCACGGGGGCACGGATGACAGGTAGAGCCACGCGCAGACGGTCCAGCGTTGGCCAATCAGCCATAATGTTTGAGGACGTCCCTCTTTCAGGCATTTACTTCTGTGTAGATAGAGAGAAGGTATATAAGATCTCCTATCATGGGGAACGCGGAAGGTTGTGCTCGTCTGGTTTCTACACAGTACTCTGGTCACTAGGACCCAGCAGGTTCTTCCCACCTTTATAAGGAGTTCATTGCCTCCCTCGGTGCAGGTGATATTCCTTGTGCACTCATTATCCTTGCTCCAGCAGAAGCTGAGTGGTGGAGGTTGCTGTGCTCTGCTGCAGATAAGTGTTTCTTTCCCATTGTCTGTTTTCTTGTGTTTTCTTAGTTGTTAGTGGAGGGGTCTAGAGAACCTCTCCATCTGATCCTTAGATAAGTAGTGCTAGGATCAGAGAGGGACGAGGTTCGTGGTCGGCGACAGTTGAGAAACTGTATAGGGGCGTTAGGCAGACAGGTCAGCCCAGTAAGATAGGGTCACCCTCTCCTCTGTGCCATAGCTTAGGACTCATTATTCCCCCCCCCCGTCGTTGTCCTACGTGATGTCTCTCCGCTCCCAGCGTGACAATAGGAGCAGGACCTTCACAACTATTAACCATGCAGCTCTTAAAGACAAACACATATGTGGCGCCCCGCAAATGCAGGCGTCACAGAGGGGTACTGCACCGTAAAAGAGGTGCAGATGCTCCAGCTGCAAGTGGACCCTAGGATGGTGGGAGGGACCCATTCCAGCACTCCCACATTAGTATAGGGTGGGAGGTTATCCGGGAGGGGATAAATTCACCTCTAGGGGGAACAAGGAGGTCTTTGGCTGTTGGCTCTGACCGAGAATGGAGGAAGAGGAGAGGTTCTAGGAAAGAATAGCTAGGTGGAACGAGGCGGAAGGTCACACCGGTCGTTACAAGCCGCACCGGAGGAAAGAAGAAGGGACCTTGAGGAGGTCTTGAAAGAGGGCGGCCGACTAAAGAAGTACGGGCCCTAGAGAGAAAGGGAGATCCTCAGAGTGGAGCGCCATACTCCAGGGATACTCCAGTCCAACCAGGGGAACGCCGGGCCCTAGGAACCGGCCAAGTCCAGCTTGCAGTCGGCAACCGGCTGCTGTGGCTTGTTCATCAGCCGCAGCACCCTACCATCAGAGAGGACTGCCTGCTTCCTCACCAACGAGGGAGGGGACTCCCGGTACTACCTACAAAGAGCTACTGGGTATAGATCGATCCAAAGTGGGGAAGAACGGGCACGGGTTAGTTAACGAAGGCATACCAAGGGTTCCACCATACCACCTGGGATCCACTTGCAGCCACCCGTTAAGCTACCTGTCTTTGTAACATCAAAAGTGCTGAGCTGTGAACTGTAACCATTGCTGCTACAACTACAGTAAAGTACCCGGGAGAAAAGTGACTTTGCCTCTGTCTGTGTTTCCTTCTGCATGAGCTTGTTCCCTTTCCGGGAACGCTGCCCCTGAGGTCTAGCCCTACCTGTAGAGGACAAAACTAGCCGCATTACCATCTACCTCCAGCAAACTGTTGCGGTGCTGGTGACTCCTCACCAGAAACTACAGGTGGTGTCACGACAACTGTAAATATAATCCCCTGTAAATAATTCCCCTTTTTTTTCAAAGAAGTCCCCCAGGAGACGGGATCAGGCGCGGCCACCACTCCCCGTGACACAGGGGCGTTAACCCCTTGGAGCCGGATACCCAAGTACCCCAAAGCCTGGGGCTCAACACATACACAGCAGCATCCAAGAATGTCAGCGCCATGTAAGCGCGTGACAGCAGAGCCATGTATGTACGGGGCATGCGGAGCCGTGTGCGTACAAGGTGTGTGTACCAGTGGTGGGCCCCGCGGATGCTGCTCCCACTCCTATAGTCCCAGCCGCCTCTGCCGGCAGCATTCTTCTCCTGAGTCCCGGCCGCTGCTGTCCACCCTCTGCAGCTGTCACTGTCATCACGGAGCACCACTGTGCTGAGACGTGCAGAGTGGCAGAGCAGATGCTGAGGAGACCGGAGCAGTGAGAAGAGAGGTGAGTATTTACTTTTTTTTTTTTTAATATGGGATACACTGATGGGAAATGATGTATTGTGCAATATAATATAGGATGACAATGGGGGCCCATTATACTATATGAAGGACTATGGAATGCATTTTACTGTAAGGAAGGCTATAGGGTATGCATTATACTATATAGAGGACTATGGGGTCCATTATACTATATGGAGTACTATGGGGGTGCATTATACTATATGGTGGTATGGAGGACTATGGGCTTGCATTATACTATATGAAGGACTATGGGGGTTCAAGATACTATTTGGAGGGCTGTGGGGGTGCATTATTCTATATGGATGACTGTGGGGGTGCATTATACTATATGGAGGACTGTGGGGGTGCATTATTCTATATGGACGACTGTGGGGGTGCATTACACTATATAGAGGACTGTGGGGGTGCATGATACTATATGGAGGACTGTGGGGGTGCATGATACTATATGGAGGACTGTGGGGGTGCATTATACAATATGGAGAACTTTTGGGGCGCATTATACTATATGGAGGACTGTATGGCTGTATTGTACTATATATCATGCTTTAAGGGTGCAATATATTAGTCGGAGGACTGTGGGGGTGCATCATACTAAATGTAGGACTGTGGGGGTGCATTATTCTAGATGGAGGACTGTGGGGGTGCATTCTATATGGAGGAATGTGGGGGTGTAATATGCTATTTGGAGGACCATGGGGTGCAATATACTATATGAAGGACTGTGGTGGTGCATAATTCTATATGGAGGACTATGGGGATGCATTATATTATATGGAGGAATTTGGGGTGCAATATACTATGGGGGGTGCATGATATTATATGGAGCCAATTATACTACATGGAAGCCATTATAATATTTGGAAGGCTCTGTGGAAGGTATGATAATACAAGGGAGCATTTATACTTTATGAAGGGCTATTTAAGGGCTGTGTTGGGGGCCATTATACTGTACATAGGTCCATTGTACTACATGGAGGGCTGGGCGGAGGTCATAGTTGGGGATCATACTGTACTGGGGTGGTTGAAGGAGGTACAGTAGGTTAATCATACTATGTTTGTGGCCACGTTTGTTGGCATCACACTTTATAGGGGCAATGAAAGGGGAATCTAGGGGCTTCAGTAGGAGGAAAATTACTTTGCGAAGGCTGAAATGTGAGAGATGTACCTATGTGACCCAGCCAAATATTGTTTTGTTTGGGGGGGGGGGAAGGTGCCAATTAGAGCTTCTGCTATGGGGCCCCATGATTCCTATGATGCAGGATGCATTGTCCCTCTGCTACAAGACTGATTGGCCATAACTTACAAACCAGGTCCACTGCCGCGCCTCAGTACAGACAGGCATCCAGCGATGTTTCTCCTAAGCAGCAGTTGGTCGGTGGTGCTCTTCCCCCTTCCCGCTCCCATATCCTTTGCTCAACCCAATAGGAAGGACCCTGTTATTAATTCCAGACAGCCCCGTGTGTCCAGCTTAGTGCAGTGGCGGCTTGTTGATGCTCAGACTGCAGGTCGTTATCTGTGGTGTGTGGATGGTGCTGCATGGTGACATATCTGACTAGTCAGTCTCAGGCAGCGGTCCAGAGTTTTGTAGGCGTGTGCCAGAGGTTGGCAATCAGTGCTGCCTCCTGTGCTATAAGGATGCAGGACTGTGTCTGCCTACAGGACCACAGCTCTGCCAGTCATCATTAAGTGTCTGTAGCTTGTGCCAAGCCGCCATTGCCATTTATGATCCTTGTTCTGAATTCTTCTGTGTGGTTCTTGTATGTGCATGTGATGACGCTGATATCCTTGTGTGGACATCTTTTTTTCTGTTTCTGTAAACTAAAATGTCAACTATTTTGCTCATTTTTACATGATAGCTATCAATCTGCACGAACCAAATTTATTTTTGCCGATTAAAAACAAAATTACTAGCAGGGTCGGGGCGCCGTTTAGAAACTCGCCTCAGGCAGTAGAGAGGCTAAGTTCACCCCTGACCACATCACACATTACAAGACGGTGTTCACACTCATGCAACCACATTTAGTTTTTTTTTATTTTTATTTTCCTCATCAAAATGATTTAAGTTTCTCTATGGATTTGTCTAGATCAGGGGTCTCAAAGGGTTAATGGGCTGTAACATAGCAAAAAATTGAAAGTGATACCAGATTTTTTAACTCAATGTAGTAATGTCCCCAGCCTGGTTTCCTTCTTTTAGTAATGTCCCCATCCCAATTCTCTTCTTGTAGGAATGTCCCCACCCTGATCCCTTTCTTGTAGTAATTTGCCAATCCAGGTCCCCTCCTTTCTCTTTGTAGTAATGTCATCATCCTGATCCTCATCTTGCAGTAATGTCCCATCCTATTCCCCTTCTTGTAGTAATGTCCCCATCCTGGTCCCCATATTGCAGTAATGTCCTCCATATTGGTCCCCATATTGCAGTAATGCCCCATCCTGGTCCCAATATTGCAGTAATGTTCTCCATGTTGGTCCCCATATTGTAGTAATGTCCCCATCCTGGTGCCCATATTGCTGTAATGTTCTCCATATTGGTCCCCATATTGCAGTAATGCCCCATCCTGATCCCCATATTGTAGTAATGTCCCCATCCTGGTCCCCATATTGCAGTAATGTCCTCCATACTGGTCCCCATATTGCAGTAATGCCCATCACTGCCTGTCCGCCATCTCCTCCTTCTTCTCTGCTCGCTTCCTTAAGCTGAACATGGACAAAACCGAGTTCATAGTCTTCCCCCCAAGACGCTCCCCCTCACTACCTGACCTATCCATCGTCGTCAACGACTGCTCTCTCTCCCAGTCCCCCATGCCAAGTGCCTCAGGGTTATCCTTGACTCTTCCCTCTCCTTCAAGCCCCACATCCAGGCCCTCGCCACCTCCTGCCGACTCCAGCTCAAAAACATCTATAGGATTCGCACTTTCCTCGACCATGACACTGCTAAAACCCTTATTCACGCTCTCATCATCTCCCGCCTCGATTACTGCAACCTCCTGCTCACCGGCCTCCCCAATACCTCCCTTGCACCTCTCCAATCTATCTTGAACTCCGCTGCCCGCCTAATCCATCTGTTCTCCCGCTACTCCCCTGTTTCCTCCCTCTGCCAAGCCATTCACTGGCTCCCTACTTCCCAGAGATCCCGGTTTAAAACATTAACCATGACATACAAAGCCATTCACAACCTGTCCCCTCCATACATCTCTGACATGGTCTCCCGATACCTACCCTCACGCAACCTGCGATCCTCCCAAGAGCTTCTCCTCTACTCCCCCCTCATCTCCTCTTCGCACAACCGCATACAGGATTTCTCCCGTGCTTCACCTATACTCTGGAACTCTCTGCCCCAATACATCAGACATTCTCCTACCCTGGGAACCTTCAAAAGAAGCCTGAAGCCCCACCTGTTCCGCCAAGCCTACCACCTGCAATAAGACCCGGTCCACCACACCGCCTCACGACTGGAATTCCCCCTCCCACTGTATCCCCACCCGCCCCTCGTAGACTGTGAGCCTTCGCGGACAGGATTTCTCCCCTCTTGTATCTGTACAACCGAATTGTCTACATTTATTGTTACTTGTATTGTTACTATGTTACTTGTCCTAGTCTGCCCTTTTAGCATGTAAAGCGCCATGGAATATAATGGCGCTATATAAATAAATAATAATAATAATAATCCTGGTCCCCATATTACAGTAATGCCCCATCCTGGCCCCCATATTGTAGTAATGTCCCTCTTGGTCCCATATTGCAGTAATGTCCCTCTTGGTCCCCATATTGCAGTAATGCCCATCCTGGTCCCAATATTGCAGTAATGTCCTCCATATTGCTCCCCATAATACAGTAATGCCCCATCCTGGTCCCCATATTGTAGTAATGTCCTCCATATGCACCCATATTGCAGTAATACCCCATCCTGGTCCCATATTGCAGTAATTTCCTCCATATTGCAGTAATGCCCATCCTGGTCCCCTTATTGTAGTAAAGTCCCCTATTGTGTCCTTACACACACACATATCCTTCTCACCTGTCCTCCGTTCCCTCAGTGACATCTTTTCAGCATGAGCGGCACACAGGCACTGTGGTCTCCTTGACAACACTACCATCTGCCCAGCGCGGTCTGTAGCCACTGTGCTCCTGTTCACGCTCAATATATATTGCAATTTGCTGGAGTTACGTAGTGACAAGCTTTATGGATCGGTTACACCAAAGCCAGCCGCCAACCAGAGATCAGCAGCTGACGGTGTATGACATCAGCTGCCGGCCCCCGATTGGTCGTCAGCTGGCATTGATGCATCTGCAAGTGCTTTTCCCTGGCGGCGCTGGCAATACATATCGAGTAAGGACGGAGGCACAGTGACTGCAGACAGCGGCATGCAGATGGGCAGATGGCAGCGTTATCAAGGCGATCACGGGGCCTGGGGGATGCACAAAGTTGCCTGAGGGGCCGCATGTTTGAGACCCTTGGTCTAGATTATGGGTGACAAGGTGGAAAAAGTCCTGAAACGATTCTTCTTGGTTATTATTTTTTTTTACAGGGAGTGTGGACTTTTTATATATAACACTGCCCTGATGTAAAAGAATATGACCTATTGATGCGCTTATGTATAAGAACACAACATCACCACCACCGTTCTCTCTGCTGCAGGTTACAGTGTTTCTCTATAGGAGGAGTCATCTGATTGTTAGAATGGTGTGTAGCAGACACTTATATTATGGTCCATTCATGGCCACTGTGAGCAGTTGTGACTTCTCACTGCCCCCTGCAGTGTGCTTGCTAATATTACACATCACATTCTTATAACAAGCTCTCACGCCCTTGGGTTAAGAGGATCAGACTTGAGCCAAGTTAATACACAGGTCAGCATAGATTAAAGATTTTATTAAAAAATCTACTAGGAAAAAGTGAGTAATTAATCAGAGAAGCAATAGGAAGTCATTTTGATAAAAATAAACTCCAGCAAAGGCAACCTAGAACCATACAGCTGCAAGGAAGTGAGGACAGCCACTGGCCATGGAACAGAGTGTCCATCACTATGGTGTGGTATGGTGCTTGTTTAGGTCACCAATCACATTTTGGTTACGATACTTTATTTTTTGGATTTGATTTTCAAATACAATATCTTCCCTGTGCCCAATTTAATCCTGTGCAGGGATCGCCATTTGGTCAAGAACAAGCCCAAGGGACCTTCTCGAGTGTATTTATGACAGAGGTAGACCGAGCAACTGCTCTGGGGACCTCGGCACTATGGAGCACAATAATGACCGATCCACTGCTTTTAAAAATGTGCCACAAAAAACAATGCAACACCATCCTCCTCTTAAGCGCTGCATTGTTAGCCAACAAGGACATGACGACATTTCCAAAGGTTCACACTTAAGACAAGATTCGCAAAGACTGTTTTCTAGCCCGAACTTGACAACTTTATATATGCTGTTGAGTTCGGGTTGGGACACCTGCAGCTGATTCACACATTTTGGACCGAAACACATATGTATATTTGGCCTAAAGAACATAGAAGTTAAAAGGCTCCATACCTAAGCTCAAACTGGGCCCACAGTTTTGATGCCAATCTATGTATCCCACTAGTAGAACAATTTAAATGCTAGGTCTTCAAAGGTGTGTTTGTGTAAGTCATAATTAGCAAATAGGCCCAATTTTGGTATTCTACCTATTTACCATCTCCTATTCATAAAAATCCATGAGATCAACCCGCCGACCCTAGGTCAGGAGGACAACGTGCCCACCCTAGGTCAAGAGGTCCACAAGCCATACCTAGGCCTACCTTTACTTAGTCCTAAATTATACAGGTGTTAGAAGAAGGAGGTTATGTGTGATCTGGTGAGGAGGATGCTCAATCTCCCTGATCTGGATAAGCATTTCTTATGCAGAACGGATAGGTGGTGCTGGTGCAGTAGAGCAGATGAGCTGGAAGAACAGCAATGTATGCAGTGCAAAACTGGAACAGCAGAAACTGGAGAACTGAAACAGCTGAGTGTTAGAACAGTGGGATGCCAACTACCAATATATCCAGGCAGCACTTGAAGTGGGTTTAAATAAAGGGATTGGATTATTTAGAAGAAATGTGTCTGGCAGGTAGTGCTTGGTACTGGATAATGGACAGGTGAGTAAGAAAGGGGGATAAGAGTAACAGGTCCTTTTGAGACCGTATAGGGACATGTTAGTATGGCTCAAGTTTATTGAACTCATCAAATAACCTCCAAGAACTGCATTGGCAATGTGGTTCACATGTACCTGATGATTTCTCATGCGTGTCCATTGTAGGAGTCCACCCAACTCATTTGTGTTTGGGTCATGATATCAAGGATGCTATTGACTTGTATTTTTTTTTAGTAAGATCGTGCAGTATTTACAGACTTTTCTCCCTCGTAGGTGGGTCTACAATTCCTTTCTTCACTGGCGTCACCCAGATTGTTCCCATTTTGACTGCTGAAGCCAAAGAGTTTCCAAGCACAGCATGAATCTTGAGCCAGCAAAGCCAGAGATCAAATCTGCCACACGGGTGACTGGGGGACCTGCCACCCCGAGGAAAGGACCACCAAAATTCAAGCAACGACAGACCAGGCAGTTCAAGAGTAAACCTCCAAAGAAGGGTGTTCAGGGGTAAGAAAACACAGATATTGCTAGCACTTGATGACTATTAAAGGGGATATTCATAAAAGAAGGCATATTTATGTATCAACAGTCCTGTGGATCAAGACTGCAGGTCTGTGCATAGTTACAAGATTGCTGAAGCCGGTCATTAGCTGCAACAGTCAGGTGACTAAAGGAGAGCATCAAGAGAGAAATATCCAATGAGGTGCTCTAACAGTCACCTGACAGATACAGCCAATCACAAGCTTCAGTGGTCCTGTGACTGCCAAATGAGTAAAGCATCTCTTCCAGATTATTTAGCCTGTGCATAATTCAGAATACATAAAGGTTATTATTCTAGGGGCATCATTAGATAGGGGCTGAGACCAGGGCCGGACTGGGACCAAAAAGCAGCCCTGGAAAACAAGCTCCACCAGCCCACGTACTATATCACCCATCAGCCCGATGAGTGAAACTTGCTTTTACGTTGTCGTGGCCTCATCACTTTCTCAAAGGAGTTATCTGAAGAGCCACATGTGAATAGTGCAGCAGAGGGAATAATCAACCACAGCTCCATTTCCATGGTGATCTTCAAGGCCACGTTTCTCGGGATTGTGAGGTCCCAGCGGTCAGATACACAGTGAAGAGAAAGTCATCACCTATACAGAAGAGAAGTGATGACTTCCATATTAGGGATAATCAATTTAAACAACAGTTGACCTTCTCCGCCCTCTCCTTCCCTGCCACGCTACCCCCTCTCCGCAAACTTGATCACCCTCGCCGAAACCTAAAAGATCTTGATCTTCCTTTATTCTCTGAATCCCTCCTCCCTCTCACCGACATACCCTCCGCTGACGACATTGACATTGCCACCACCCTATACAACACCACAATAACAAACGCTCTCGACCTAGCCGCCCCCCTCACTCTCCATGCTGCACGCATTAACAGGCAACCCTGGCACACCACCCTCACTAAAAACCTGAGACGGGCGTCCAGGGTCGCCGAGAGGAGACGGAAAAAGTCCCGCACCTCCGAGCACTTTGCTCTGTTCAAGCAATCCATCACTGACTTCAAGACGGCACTTGCTACTGCCAAGCAAGCGTTCTTCTCATCCCTAATAACCTCTCTGTCCCACAACCCCAAACAGCTCTTCAAAACTTTCAACTCCTTACTTCGCCCACCTGCTCCTCCCCCTTCTCCCCTCATCTCTGCTGAAGACTTTGCGACCTTCTTCAAGGAGAAGATCGACAAGATTAGAAACAGCTTCGGTCCACTATCCCCACAACTCCCCCTCCCACCTACACTGCCCTCCTCCTCCATCAGCCACTTCCCCCCCATAACTGAAGACCAACTCTCCTCCCTCCTGTCAAAATCACACCTCACCACCAGCGCCCACGACCCGCTCCCATCCCACCTCATTCCGAACCACACCTCCATTTTCATCCCAGCCCTCACCCACCTCTTTAACCTACAGTTAGGGCCAGAAATATTTGGACAGTGACATAAGTTTTGTTATTTTAGCTGTTTACAAAAACATGTTCAGAAATACAATTATATATAATATGGGCTGAAAGTGCACACTCCCAGCTGCAATATGAGAGTTTCCACATCCAAATCGGAGAAAGGGTTTAGGAATCATAGCTCTGTAATGCATAGCCTCCTCTTTTTCAAGGGACCAAAAGTAATTGGACAATGGACTCTAAGGGCTGCAATTAACTCTGAAGGCGTCTCCCTCGTTAACCTGTAATCAATAAAGTAGTTAAAAGGTCAGGGGTGGATTCCAGGTGTGTGGTTTTGCATTTGGAAGCTGTTGCTGTGACCAGACAACATGCGGTCAAAGGAACTCTCAATTGAGGTGAAGCAGAACATCCTGAGGCTGAAAAAAAAAGAAAGAATCCATCAGAGAGATAGCAGACATGCTTGGAGTAACAAAATCAACAGTTGGGTACATTCTGAGAAAAAAGGAATTGACTGGTGAGCTTGGGAACTCTAAAAGGCCTGGGCGTCCACGGATGACAACAGTGGTGGATGATCGCCACATACTTTATTTGGTGAAGAAGAACCCGTTCACAACATCAACTGAAGTCCAGAATACTCTCAGTGAAGTAGGTGTATCTGTCTCTAAGTCAACAGTAAAGAGAAGACTCCATGACAGTAAATACAAAGGGTTCACATCTAGATGCAAACCATTCATTAATTCCAAAAATAGACAGGCCAGAGTTAAATTTGCTGAAAAACACCTCAAGAAGCCAGCTCAGTTCTGGAAAAGTATTCTATGCACAGATGAGACAAAGATCAACCTGTACCAGAATGATGGGAAGAAAAAAGTTTGGAGAAGAAAGGGAACGGCACATGATCCAAGGCACACCACATCCTCTGTAAAACATGGTGGAGGCAACGTGATGGCATGGGCATGCATGGCTTTCAATGGCACTGGGTCACTTGTGTTTATTGATGACATAACAGCAGACAAGAGTAGCTGGATGAATTCTGAAGTGTACCGGGATATACTTTCAGCCCAGATTCAGCCAAATGCTGCAAAGTTGATTGGACGGCGCTTCATAGTACAGATGGACAATGACCCCAAGCATACAGCCAAAGCTACCCAGGAGTTCATGAGTGCAAAAAAGTGGAAACATTCTGCAATGGCCAAGTCAATCACCAGATCTTAACCCAATTGAGCATGCATTTCACTTGCTGAAATCCAGACTTAAGACGGAAAGACCCACAAACAAGCAAGACCTGAAGGCTGCGGCTGTAAAGGCCTGGCAAAGCATTAAGAAGGAGGAAACCCAGCATTTGGTGATGTCTATGGGTTCCAGACTTAAGGCAGTGATTGCCTCAAAAGGATTCGCAACAAAATATTGAAAATGAAAATATTTTGTTTGGGTTATGTTTATTTGTCCAATTACTTTTGACCTCCTAAAATGTGGAGTGTTTGTAAAGAAATGTTTACAATTCCTACATTTTCCATCAGATATTTTTGTTCAACCCTTCAAATTAAACGTTACAATCTGCACTTGAATTCTGTTGTAGAGGTTTCATTTCAAATCCAATGTGGTGGCATGCAGAGCCCAACTCGCGAAAATTGTGTCCAAATATTTCTGGCCCCAACTGTATCACTTAGCACTGGCACCTTCCCCTCGGCCATCAAACAGAAATTCCCCCCCACTTCCCAACCTATCCATCTGCGTCAACAACTGCGCCCTCTCCCCAGTCCCCAAGCCAAGTGCCTCAGGGTAATCCTTGACTCCTCCCTATCCTTCAAGCCCCACATCGAGGCCCTCACCACATCCCCCCGGCTCCAGCTCAAGAACATCTCACGGATCCGCTCCTTCCTCACCCACGACACCGCTAAAACACTCATTCATGCTCTTATCTCCCGCCTTGACTACTGCAACCTCTTTCTCAATGGCCTCCCGGCTAACTCCCTCACACCTCTCCAGTCTATCCTCAATTCCGCTGCCCGACTAATCTACCTGTCCTCTCGCTACTCCCCTGTCTCCTCCCTCTGCCAAGCCCTTTACTGGCTCCCCGCCTCCAAGAGATCCCAATTCAAAACACTAACCATGGCGTACAAAGCCATACACAACCTGGCCCCACCATACATCTCCGACCTGGTCTCCCGATACCTACCGTCACGCAACCTCCGCTCCCCCCTCATCACCTCTTCACACAACCGAGTCCAGGACTTCTCCCGGGCATCTGCCTTACTCTGGAACTCACTGCCCGAACACGTCAGACACTCTCCTACCCTGAGAAGCTTCAAGTGTCACCTGAAGACTCACCTATTCAGTCAAGCCTACAACCTGCCATGAGACCCAGGTGACCGCCCCATACCTGACATTCCCCCATCCTGCTGTACAAAAAGATAAAAAAGTGCAAAAGAAAAAAAAATTTTGGGATAAAAATATTTTTGGTGTGAGGTATTGGTTGATGCATTGGCCAAGATACGTTAAGCTCGTAATCCCCGTCACGGATCCTCACGCTTATGAGTCCTATCAAAAATGTTAAACTAATAAAGAAGCAGATAGTATAAGGCAGTGTCTTGGCCAATGCATTAACCAATACCTCACACCAAAAAAAAAAAAAATGTATCAAAATTTTTTTTTACTTTTGCACTTTATCTTTTTGCGGGGTGTGGCTGGGCCCCATAGGGTGTCATTCATCTAGTGGTGTGGATGCATCGTCTGGCTACCCATTTGGTCTGGTGGCAGGGACCGGTGGGTGGCATACAGACGCTCTGCACCACTGACATCAGTGTGAATGGCATCCTATGTGAAGATCATCTCGTGCATAGCAAAAAGCACCTCCCCCATATGTGGCAGGTTGAGGGTGGTTCTGTGCACCTGTGTCTGCAGTATATTATTATTATTATTATTATTATTTATTTATATAGCGCCATTAGGTTCCATGGCGCTTTACATTAGGATGAGGGAGACAAGAACAAGTACACTAAATCTAGGCGATCAGGACGTACAGGTACAGGAGGGGCAGGGACCCTGTCCACGAGGGCTCACAGTCTATGATATATAATGGGGTCTGACTACATCCTGCCAAGTGCATTGTTTGATTTCATTTGGCTGCAATTTGGGTGAGTTATGTGCAGTTATATACAGTATACAGACTGAGGATACACTGTATAAAACGAGAGTGTACTGTGCAGTGTATATATACAGAATAATACACATACTGAGGATTACACCAGTATACCGGACAGAAGAAGTGGTACTGTGCAGTGTATATATACAGAATAATACAAATACTGAGGATTACATCCAGTATACAGGACAGGAGAAGTGGTAGTGTGCAGTGTACATATACAGAATTATACAGATGCTGAGGATTACACCTAGTATATAGGACAGAAGAAGTGGTACTGTGCAGTTTATATATACAGAATTATACAGATGCTGAGTATTAGACTCAGTAGACAGAAGAATTATACCCAGCATACCCAGGAGGCTGCGTTATATAGATAGGAGGCTGTGGTATATAGATAGCCAAGACTTAGCCAGATCATAAAGATGGGGAAAGCTGAAAGGTGGCGACAGAAAGTCCAGTGCTGGGCGCAGAGAGAAACAGAATCCATGGAGGCACTAGGAAGGACAGAGAGTGAACTCTGTCCGCAGGAAATCTTTCTGATGTTGTACATTACACACTGCGGGCTCTGTGCACATTACACACTGTGCCGAGCTCCGTGCACATTGCACACTGCAGGCACCGTGCACATTGCACACTGCGGGCTCCGTGCACATTACAGACTGTGGGCTCTATGCACATTACAAAACACAGGCTCTGTGCACATTACAGACTGTAGGCTCTGTGCACATTACACACTGCGGGCACATTGCACACTGCGGACTCTGTGCACATTGCACACTGCGGGCTCTATGCACATTACAGACGCAGGCTCTGTGCACATTACAGACTGCATGCTCCGGGCACATTGCACACTGCGGGCACATTGCACACTGCGGGCTCTGTGCACATTGCACACTGCGGGCTCCGTGCACATTGCACACTGCGGGCTTTATGCACATTACAGACGCAGGCTCTGTGTACATTACAGACTGCAGGCTCTGTGCACATTACACACTGCGGGATCTGTGCACATTACAGACTGTGGGCAGTATACACATTACACACTGCAAGCTCTGCACATCTGGGAGTGCTGGTGTATATCTTGTATACACAGCACTATACTGTATATACAGGTCCACACTATTAATATATATATATATATATATTATATATATATATATATATATATATATATATATATACACACACACACACACACACACAGTATATAGGCACACTAGTAGAGCATGTAATGTGGACCTGTATATACTGTGTAGTGTTGTGTAAAACAGACAAACACACAGACAGAAACAGTCAGACAGACACAGACATGATACTCACATACAGGACCTGTCGTGATGTCACATGGAGGGAAGGCATCAGGGGTCACATGATCAGCTCAGGTGGGAGGGCCTGGGATCTGCACCTGTCATCCTGTTTGGTGTGAGTGGGTCACTGCTTTAGGGAAACGGCCCCGACCCTTCATGTTCATGTCCATGGCATGCCGTTGCCGCTCGTTGGCAATGAGTCAAAGCAGGGCTGCGGCCAGAGGAGCAGGCGGCCCACGCACCACACTAGTAGGCGGCCCATAAGGAAAAGTCCCGCCCCTCCCGCCTATCAGTCTGGGCCTGGCTGAGACATGGATTTCAGCCATGTGTCACTTAATTAAGCGGTGTGCTGTTGTTTCAATACAATGAGTGTTTTATCAATGGGGGGGATTATCACTGCTGGACTAGCTTCCTCATTCTTCCCGCTTCCCCCCAGCACCGATTAGTAGCTTACTGTCAAAATACCATGTACATGGAAATGAGACGGTCATGCGTGGTTAGTTTTCTGACCTCTGCTACACAATTAAACACTTTTGAT
Source organism: Allobates femoralis (assembly GCA_033576535.1). NCBI lineage: Eukaryota > Metazoa > Chordata > Amphibia > Anura > Aromobatidae > Allobates > Allobates femoralis. Next base: position 438,435,416 of record JARQOC010000006.1, on the reverse strand, counting down.
GGTCACTCAATAAACTAAGCAACACATCACAGGAATTAGGATCTCTGTCCCTACATTACTCTGCTCTCAAATAATGTAGCAAAAACCTGGTGACAGATTCCCTTTAAGAACCTCTTCAATGGCATTTAGAGGCGGTGTTTTTTGATCCTTTTGATATTTTCTTTTTTTTTGTGTTGTACAGGATGTGTAAAACAAAACAGCTTTTTGTATTACCCAAAAAACACCATCACACCTGAGCACAAGATGTTTCGTATAGATTAGAGGGTATAGAGTAACACGCCACTGCAGGTCCAGACTAAAAGGTTTAGTTTGTAGTCTGTATAGGATCTATATACAAAAATGGTAGTTTTCATTACTTTACTTACTGATACATTGAAGTACTATAAAATGGTTGACAAATCATGTATACACAACTGCTATACAGCTAAAGTATCTCCATCTTCTCTTATAGATTTGGTGATGACATCCCTGGAATGGAAGGTCTAGGAACAGGTGAGATAATCTTTCCATTGCCTTATTCCATTACGAGGTGAAAGGGTTAAATTACCAATATTGAGAAAATGCTTTCTTATAAAACATACTAGCTTTAGAGCCTGGCATTGCCCGGGCATAATGCTCATATATGTTTGTAATGCTCATATGTTGTAATATCACCCATATGTCACCCATATATGGCGATATGTATGTGTGTATATATCATAGCCCTGACCTCTCCCAGTAGCCCTGCCCCTTCATAGCTCCACCCATACATATAGCTCCACCCCTATGTATAGCCGCACCACTTCATACCTCCACACCTTGACAGTTCCGTGAGTGGGGCTATGTGGAGGAGTCATAAGATCAGAATGATCAGGCAGTGGCATGACACGGAATTTTATAAGCTAACATTCTTCATTCTTTTGTGACATTACAATGGAGGGGCGTGGCTGTGTAGTGGGTGTAGCTTTGTGGAGTTGGCGTGGCTACGTGGAGGGGTATCGCTGTGGAGTGGGCGGGTCCACCCATACACAGCCACACCCCTATGTATAGTCCTGCCGCTTCATACCTCCGCCGCTTGACATAGCCCCGCCAATGGGACTATGTGGAGGAGGCTGGATGCAAAATGGGGCCTCCCTTTTTTCCATTTCTGAACTCATTTCTGTAATTCTTGCATCCCTTTCTTCCATTTCTGTAATTCTTGCTCATTGAGGAGTAATACAGCTTTTCTCCTAGTGTGTGACGATAATCATCCAGTCATATTTTTTTTCTTATGAGTCAGAAGATCAGAATGATCAGGCAGTGACATGACATGGAATTTTATAAGCTAACATTCTACATTCTAGTGTGACATCACAATGGAGGGGCATGGCTATATGGAGTAGGCATGGCTACGTAGAGTGGGCATGGCTATGCAGAGTGGGTGAGCTATGAGGTGGGTGCGACCGTGTGGAGTGGGCAGGGCTTGACATACACACACACACACACACACACACACACACACACACACACACACACACACACACACACACACACACACACACTCTCAACTTTATATATTAGATTTCTCATAACATAAAAAGGCTTGATTATTCACAAACAAAAATGTAGGAGGATTTGCAGAACTTTTCATTGCATTATGGTTCAGCACCTTCCAGGCCACTTTCATGCTCCCCCGATACTTGCAATTTTCCTGCTATATTATTCTGGCGGGGGCCAGATAGGCCGAGAAAAAACATGAGACAAGTAGGAGACAGTTATCCTGGCTCTAATAGAAGCACTAGGAAGCTGTAAAAAAAATTAACTACCCTAGGGGATGGACTTTAAAGTGTCCCAACATCATGGGACGGTGAAGATACTATACATTTCTCATGTTAGTCACCCTATATTGTGCCCTCTGTTTGCTACACCCATGCCACTTCTACAGCTTTCTTGGAAGCAGGAGGGAACTGAGTGGTGATCTGAGCAAAGAAGGCAAACAGAAGATGTTAGGCGTCTTTTCAGCCCTGGGTGTAGGGTAATTTTTACATTTTTCACTTCCCTAGACCACCAGGAACTGTTAGGTGTGCATTTCTTCCTACCTTACGCCACTTGGCATAGTAAGAAGAACACCTTTTACTCCCCTAGACCACCAAGGATGCTAGGATCAATGTTTTACTCCCCTCGACCACCAAAGATGCTAATATGAGCATTACTTACTCTCCTGAACCACCTGTGATACTATGAGGGACATTTTTACCCTCCTAGACCTCCATACATTCTAGCAGGAGCACATTTTTACTCCCTTAGACCACCAGGGATGCTACCATTAAAAACTTTTATTCCCATTGACTTCTGGAGATGAATAGTATGAGCATCTTTTGCTCCCATGGACCACCAAGGATACTACTATTCCTGTATCACTTTTGATTACCAAACGATGAATGAAAATCTTTTAATCTTCTAAGCCAGGGGTAGGAAACTCCAGTCCTCAAGGGCCGCAAACAGGTTATGTTTTCAGGATTTCCTTAGCATTGCACATGGATTGGAATCATTATCAGTGCAGGTGATTCAATTATAACCTGGGCAATACTAAGAAAATCCTGAAAACTGCGGAGGCCTGGCATGAACCGTTACTTCCCTAGACTACTGGGAAATCTAGCATGAAAATATTGTACTACCCCAGACCACCAGGGATGCTAGGATTAACATCTCATACTCTCAAACATGACAAAGGTTGGTAGAATAAACTTCTTTTACGCCGCTAAACCAATAAGACGTTAACATGAACATCCTTTACTCCCCCTAGGCTACCAGGGATGCTAATGACATCTTTCACTTCCTCTCCCGATTACCTCCTTCTTTATTTTCCTCACCAACATTGCAGTAGCATTTATTATGGTAGATTACTTAGGATGCCATCATTAGCTTTTCAAGATATTTATTCACTAACCACCCATATAGACAACCCATTATATTATCAACTAAAGCATTCTAGACCACCAGGGATGTTATACATTAACCCACTAATTACCTTCAAGTGTGTGATAACGGAAAAGATATAAAAGTATATGGTTTATGATTATTTTCCTTGACTGTGCATCTGTTATTCCTTTTCAGACATCACCGTCATCTGCCCCTGGGAAGCCTTCAACCACTTGGAGCTGCACGAGTTGGCTCAGTACGGCATCATCTAGAGACCCCGTTACTCACACCTGTATTTATTTCCTGGTGGATGGTCTTTACAGAGGGGTGTAGTGTTTTGTAGTGATCGGTACTGGACAAGATCACCCAATTCTGCTTCTCTGAGGTCTCGGTGCTGATCTGCTCGCTTTCATCTCCGGCAAAACCAATGACTTTCATGCACACTCCCAATAGAGCTCAGCCTCACAGCCACCATGTTTTACAACCCAGAAAGAATGATCATGTAAATCTCCAAACATCAATCTTCAGAAGATTTGTAAAATTCCTCAAGTTTCACTTTGTCTTTTCATTTGCTCTTTGCCCTATTTTCTTTTTTTACTCATTTTTTCCACCCAAAATCCTCATAGTACTCTATCTCTCCTGACACCTATACTGCACGATAGCTATCACATTTATCGTCTGGAATTAAATTATTTTCTCTTCTACATATTTTGTAAAAATGTGCCCTCTTCTCTTAGCATTAGGGACCAGGGACCCGACACACCACGACAGGGCTTTTAATCACAGAGCATGGTACAGATTCTTTGCCCAGGACGAGGACAGTTATGACCCTACTGTGTCACCCATTTAAAGGAAACTCATCTCAGACACTAGTTAAAGGGAGCCTGTCACAGGTTTTTGCAACCTAATCTGAGAGTAGCATAATATAGGACCCAAGATCCTGTTTTCCAGCGATGTGTCACTTACTGGGCTGCGCAGTGTAGTTTTGATAAAATCACTACTTAATCATCTGGGATTATCATTAGTCTGATAGTCTGCATATTCACAAACTTAAATCTGCAGAAGAGAAAACACTAATTTCATCAAAATGACAGCAAGAAGCTCAGTAAGTGACATCGCTGGAATCAGGTCTCTTGACTCACCCAGGGGTTTAGGATACTCGGATCCTGGCGTTGCAGCTGGATCCTATCATAGGTGGTTGATACCCAGTCCGTGGCCCTGGTGGTCGCTGAAAAGTGTTGAAATGAAAATAATAAAAGTGTATGTCGTGACGCCACCTGCAGTTTCTGATGATGACACCAGCGCTACTTCAGACCTCTGGGGATGGTGTTATTGTAGCCAGGTGGTCTTGCTCCCTGTAGGTAGAGCAGTGTCCCCAGGGCAGTGATGCTGTATTAACTGAAGGCGGCTCTGCAGGCGAGAAGCTGCCTGATCCCTCACCGCGGGAAAGAACAACACACCACACGTAGCTGAGTCTCTGTACGGGTTTACTGCTCACTTTCAAAGTTCAACAACAGGTCTACAGTCACAGGTAGCTGGCCTGGGTAGTGACCAATGACTGGGTGTTCGTCTTTGGCTCTCAGAGATGTTTCTCTCGGCTTCGCCCGCTGTCCTTTCTAGTATTGAAGTCTGGCCTGACCTCCTGCTCTCTCCTCTGTAACTTTAGGCCTTTTTAAGTACCTTCTCCAGATTGCGTTACCTCTGGGATTTTCTGCAGGTCTGGCTCTTTGTTTGGTTATGGTTACAGGTGACTGGGAGGCTGAAGACTCCTCGGTCTGACCGGTGTTGGTGGCTCAGAGATAGACTTGCCTGCACTGCGCTCAGAGCCGTTACTCCGCTCCATGGACTGGGATTCTCCCAGACCGGTAGGTAGAAGGTCTGACGTCGGGTGTTAGCATACACCCTCAGGCTCCCCTTTCTCGTCTGGGTCACCGCTCTTTCTGGGTGCCCTCCCTGGCCTCTCTTGCTTCACTCTGCTCTTCTTTGTTCCCGCTCTCCACTACCCACCTATATAACCTCCCACTGGGACCAGTTACCCTGGTAATGGGTTTAACCAACTGGCCCCATGAGCTAGGTGTGTGGATGCAGATGAAAGCCACATACAAACTTCCCCCTTCACTGGCCACAGGGATACCCCGCACAGCGCTGGTCTGGGTGCAGTACCCCTTCGTGGTGCACCGACCAGTGGGGCGCCACACTCTGCCTTTACATTATGCTGCTCTCAAATGGGATGGCAAAAACCTGGTGACAGGTTCCCTTTAAGAGAACAAATTCCTCATTATTTTTGAAGGAAGCTTTCTCCTGTGTTCTTGATTACACCCAATTGGGCATATATGTAGACGCAAGCAAATAGGTGGAATTTATGCTTAGGGGAAAGAGGATGTCAGACGTTGCGATTATGTGATGCATATTGTATAGGTTACATTTTGTTTGTCTTCTTTCCTGTTAAGTTTTAGATTGCATCTCATGTCTCAGTTAAAAAAAAAAAAAATATTAATGAAATATACAATAAAATATCTACCAAAAAAAAAAAGTATCTTTTTTCATCTTCCCACCCTTTTCAGGATCGCTGGGAGGATGAATGCTGCAGCAGGAACCTCTCCCTACCAACTTGTCTGCATTAAAAGTGCTCACTTAGGCTGGGTTCACATTTGTGGACCCCTCCGCAGCGTTCTGCAGAGGGGATCCGCAATGTGACCGTATCGGCCACCAGCTCCTATCTTTATAATGGGAGCGCACGGTGCTGCGCTTGACTGCCCATGACCGTGCGCACCCATTCACTCCCACATGTGATCTGTGCGCAGGCGGATGCCTGCGTACAGATCACACACTCTCGTCCGCACCAGGAATGCAACATGTCGCATCCCTGGTGTGGACGAGACTGTGTGATTTGTGCGCAGGCGTCCGCTTGCGCATAGATCACATATGGGAGTGAATGGGTGCGCACGGTCATGCGCAGTCAAGCGCAGCACCGTGTGCTCCCATTATAAAGATAGGAGCTGGCAGCCGCTGCGGTCACATTGCGAATCCCCTCTGCAGAACGCTGCGGAGGGCTCCGCAAATGTGAACCCAGCCTTATAAGGGTGTTTTCACATAGACAGGAAAAAAACCCTGTGGGATCCTACTTTTTGCAGGACCCCACGGACAGGAGAGGACACCACAGGGGGTGACCTATGTCTGTGCCCGGGGCCGTGATAATCACGGATCCATACACAGAAAAAACAGCTGAGGAGGCAGCGGGGCACTTTCACCGTTTTACTACGGCCAGCCACGGATCCTCTAAAAACAAAATGTGAAAGCACTCTTAGAAGGTTAGAATACAAAAGGACCATTTAGACTTAGATTTAATCTAGTTTGGAGATTATTGGATTGTGTAAACCCAATGAACGAGTTTAACGCTTGTTCAATGGCTGATTAGATCATGAATGCCGTCATTAAAATCATCGTTGGCAGATAATCATACGTAAACAATACATTCTGCCGATAATGATATCCAAGTGCACAGAACGGTCATATTAACATCCGTTCTGTGTGCACAGAATTCTGGTCAGTTGGTCTAAACAGGCCAATAAAAGGCTGCCTATGTAGCTGTGGCACCCTGGCACCTGTTGGGCACCTCAGAACTCCTTGGGACATGAATGGAGTAGTAACAGCAAAGCAATACTCACAAACAACACAAACCACTTACAACACCTTAGAACACTTGGTTTCACCCCGAGCCTCTAGGGGGAGCTCCACTGGTCACTTTGAGCCAGTTCCCCCTATAAATAGGGTCTTGTAGGGAGAGACACCAGAGTGTGCAGATCCTAGGAGAGCTGCAGGCTGTGTGTAATCTCTGGCTTATGAGACACACACCAGGCCTAGTCAGCCTATCTAGCCAGTGAGGAGACCCTTGCAATTGGGGTATTAGGAAAGTAGAAGCACCTCTCACGGACATCAGAGTTACCTTAACTCTCCCTCATCATCCGGTTACTGGAACCGAGCTGAGGGAGCCACCCAGTCACCACAGAGAACCAGCATTTTGCACAGGGAGTCTAGCCTCCTGTTCCACCTGAAGCACTTACCTACGAGAGCCCAGGGAAAAGTATTGATCCTGCTTAACCCTCTTGACTGTGCCCTCAGTGCTGATACCCAGGTGAATCAAGTTCCGTTGAACATACCGCCCGGTCCGGCTGGATTCCATATCCACCCGACTTTAGCCAGAGAAACAGAAAGGAAGCCTACACTAACTGCTTGCTGTGAACCTCCAGGAGTGTCAACTTCACTATTCCGGTCTGAGTGTACCTTCTTTCCGCCAGTAAACGTACCTAAAAGACTTTGATGTGTCTCCGTTTGATTCCTGGACTTAATAGCAGGTTTACTCAGTTGCCTCACAATATCTTGTGCAGCTCCTGGCTCCGGGGACTCCCGCTCGTCCTGTGGGGAGCATCCCATCTTGCTGCATAACATCCCCCGGAGGCCTAGCAGTGCCGGTGAAGTCACCGGAACACCCGCAGGTGGCGTCACGAAGATTATTAACCCCTACTGTTCAGCCATCCCCCCTATTGATTTGGACCACCGGGCCCCACACCCGCAGGCGCGGTTCCGTGACAAGGAGAAGCAGACGCCTGCGACATGCAGAACCCGGCTACGGTGAGTCATAGCCATTCAGCATATATACAACCCAATAGTCATTGAATGGCAACCCTAGAAACTGTACATAACCAACTACTAGGACCCCACTGATCCCGAGAACGAGGCGGTAGCCACACATAGCCACCCATGGGACTCAGAGAGAGAAATCATATATCAGAGCCCTATTCTTGGGCTTGTGACACTCCCAGTGGTTGGACCCCCACCTATCTCCAAGCTATCAACTACCTTTGGAAATTACTTGACTACACCATTTTTAATCACTATGTTTGCACGACTGTACCCAAATAAATCCTGGACGGCTACTTACGTACTTAGTGGCGTACATGCATCATTAAAATAGTGCTTCAAGTTGGGTGGCTCAATGGTTAGCTCTGTAAGGTAGACAGCTCAGTAGTTAGCATTGTTGCTTTGCATCGCTGGAGTCTTGGGTTCAAATCCCGCCAAGGGCAACATCTGCAAGTAGATAGTATGTTCTCACCGTGTTTCAATGGGTTTCCTCCCATACTCCAAAGATATACTGATAGGGAGTTTATATTGCGAGCCGCAATGGGGACAGTGATGATGACGTTTGTAAAGCACTGTGGAATAGGATGGCGCTATATAAGCAAAGCATAAACTAAATAATGCAGAAGATGCTAGCAGTGTTTTCCATGAAGTATTTTTTTCTGACATCTGTCAAATGTTTTTTTAATCCATAAATATCAGTGTCATCTTCCATGTGGCAGCCGCCAGAAGCATTGACCAGTTACTTTTGGCCACTTCACGGCTTTCGAAGCCTAAAAGTGTTTAATGGGAAATACAATAGACTGAACATGTGCACAGCAAGACATTTTATATCAAGTTTTTTTTTTAATTTTTTTTTTATATATATCAAGTCTTTTTAGATATTAGGTACATATTGATATATATATAAAAGAACGAAAAAGAAGGAAGAGAGAAAATAAAAGAATTTGGTGTTGCCTCGATCGGACGCCGATGGTTCCTCTCGCTTCTGGTGCCGCTCATTATGCACATGAATACTTCATTGAGCCTAGGGGCGGTCCGGAGGGGGGAGGGACGACGGCGCTGGAGCGAGGTTAGTTTGTGTTTACAGGGAAAAGGGAATGGTACAATTAGCTAGGGCTATTTTAAGGAAAGAATAGAGTATAAAGTTATACATACTTACATAAATTTATATACTCGTGTGTGTAAATATAGTTTTATTATGCATAGCGGTTTTATTTTATTTTCACGATTTTAATAAGTAATGGAAGGTTTTCTTTTATTTTGTATAAATTTGTATCCTTGTAATCCGTCCTACCAGTCTAGGACAGGTTTTAGTCGAAGCTTTGTTTTGATTTGTCTTCCCCCAATCATGAACGACATTGAAAGTATATAAGTGTTTTAATTGGATCCTGTGATTCACTTGAGAAAGACGCATACTGCGTTGAAATGCATCGTGGTTAACGGACCCGCGTGTTGTACACATTTTTATTTAAGCCTAAAGGTAATTTACTACTGGCCGTGGAGCTGTAATTATTCCCTAGCGCTTACCACATACTCTCTCCTTTCTTCATTACCTTACATATCCTCCCTGCGGGGAGGGGGATGTGGAGCTGCTCTGGGCTATAGGACCTGGCTTACGTCATTCAGATAATCCTCCTGAGCTGTCACGTGATCCTGGGCAACCGAGGAAAACGCCGAGACGCCATTATTCAAATTATACCAGAAGAGTGAAATTCATTATATCAAAGACCTCGCAAGTGTGCAGGTTAATCCAGTTGTGCGGACGGCACAACTGGTTAAGGTGAGCAATACAAAAATATACCGAGGGTAATTATTGTTAACACAGTATGGCGCAAATTGGATTTAATTTTTTTATACAGCAAGACATTTTGACATTGATGTGCCAGTGTGCATTCATTTTGGCATTTTTTTTGTGCTTTTTCAGGTGGGTTCCATGCACAAACCTGAAAAAGAAAACACATATACCCTCAGGCTAGTTTCACACTACCAGTTTTTAGTATCGGGCAAATCAGTCAAAAATAAAAAGTTCACAACCTGATGCAACTGAATACTCCCGCAGCAGTATTATTACTGATCCAGCTGACGGATCTGATGCAATACCGCTGCAGAAACATCTAGTTCCATCAAGTTGTGAACTTTTTTTTTGACACATCCGGTGAAAAATGACAAGCCCCTAGTGGGCGTGTCATATGAGCGGGCTTCTGGGCATGCTCAGTCAAAAAAAAAAAAAAACAGATCCAGAAGGATCTGCCTTCTGCTGGATCCAGGTTCCACAGTGCTCCATTTTAATGTCACCCAGATAGCGACAGTTCTGGGACACCAAGAATCGCAGCATGTCGAGCTTTTGGTGTCGACCAAAAATTGGTGACACCCAGATCCAGCTGCAAATATATACAACCGGATGCACCCGGAAGTTCCCGCGTCCTCATTGAAAGGGATGCGGGTGCATCAGGTTTCAGCTGGATTCACATATGCAGATGAAGTCCATGGAGCCTCGGTTAAGAGTCTACAACATGGACACCAGCCAGTTATCCCACCAGGGAAGGACCTAGCCCAGGGTATTAGTAGCCCTTAAGTCACTATCCAGCCCTTGCGAGCTTGAAGATATGGCCAGGGGTTTACCATGGACTAGGTATCCAACCACAGACAGCTGTTTCGGGGTTGTTGCCCCTCATCAGTGTGGTGCAGGATTCTGGCTGGGTGGGAGCAATGCTTGATAGACAGACATCACAAAGTACCCACTGACCTTGTGGAGACCAGTGGAGAATAACACTGCGGGCACCAGTTAAAGCACTCAAACACAGTGAAACCCAAGGTGCATTGCTCCCTAGAATTTGAATATGCATATGAAGTCCATGGAGCCTCGGTTAAGAGTCTACAACATGGACACCAGCCAGTTATCCCACCAGGGAAGGACCTAGCCCAGGGTATTAGTAGCCCTTAAGTCACTATCCAGCCGTTGCGAGCTTGAGATCATCAGCAGTCTAACAGTAGGGGTCTAGAATTAGAAAATCATAGCTGCCGTCAAAAACAGCTACACACCGCCTCACAGGTTGTGTGTGTTATTGCGACTATACCCCATTAGTTTTATTGGAGCTGAGTGCAATACCAGACAAAACCTATGGACAAGTGTGGAACGGTTACCGTATTTGGAAGAAGGCGTCCATGTATTTAATCCCCTGTAAATCACTAGTGTATTATTGTAGTAGGGCGGCCTAAGTAGTCGTGTTCCTGCCTCTAAAGACACCAATATTGCCCATATCTTGTCTTATGAATATGACGTATCGATATAATGTAAGCTACTGTGTAGTATGCTAGATGCATAGAACTGGTATGTAGGATATTTGGTAGGATAGTAGCTGGGCTAAACATACTGTAGGGCAAGCAAGAGTCAAGTGTGGAATTAGCTTCTAGTGCAACTAACTATTTTCCTTGTAGAACGAATATAGGGAATAAGTGTTGAGTATGAACGCACAGGTTAGGCAAGTCATCAAAGATGCATATAGTGGGTACTCGTGGCAACCACAACGTTAAGATAGAAGCAGGATAGCGTTACCCCTAAAAGCTACTGTAGCATCGGATGGAACAACTGAAGACTAGAGGCTATCCTCGAAGGAGTGGCTTCCTACAAGAAAAAACTATAGTACGGATGGACAGGCCCCATAATCCTAAAGGCATGGGGTTATCACCGCTGGCATGAGATGGCAACTTTCCCATGTGGAACCTCTTCTGGTGACTGAGTTTACAGCTCTTCGCTGGTGTTCAGATGTACCCCCTATCTGCATGGAGAAAGACATTTGCCTTGAAGTGTCTGAGAACATACTGCTCTATTACTGCCATAGTGTTCCAATCTCCTGCAGCTACTCTAATTGAAAGGCAAGGAGAGGTAGAAGGGAAAGGGACTGCCAGGGTGCATGCCGCTATGTATCTGATGCCATATAGCCCATATGGTGAGACGGAAGGTGTACTTAAGAATTGTGGCTGCTATCACACATGTAAAGTTGTGTTGGAAGAACTGAAAGTTGTTCAGTAAAAGACTGTTTAAAAACTCTTGGCCTCTGTTAGGTCTTCACTCTGGATTGGCCCTGGTTTGTTAACAGCAACAGCGATGGGCGGTCTGCAAAAAGGTAAGACCTGCAACATGCAACCCCCTGAAGAATGCTGTGCCTCCCCCATGCAACCTCACAGAATGACTTTAGAATCGTAGAATGGTGGACTTAGAAGGGACCTCCTGAGTCATCTGGTCCAACCCCATGCTCAAAGCAGGATTCACCAAGTCATCCCAGGTCATAGAATTATAGGATGGTAGAGTCAAAAGGGACCTCCCATGAGGGAGGGAACTAATTATCTCTCTCCCTCAAGGTTACTGCTCATTCCCTGGTACAATTTGTAGGTTGTATTTGTTTTTCATCTTGCTTAATTGAGAAAAATGTGATGTTAATGCTCCCCTAAGCAGATGGAGGTAGAGAGATGGGCACTCTCTGCTTCAGCTCCTTTCCCCTATCTCCCTCCTCCCAATTAATAATTGTATTGATGTATATGGACGTGGGAGGCTGAGGTTATGCAAAGGGTTCACCGTTCCGTTTCCTTGCTGTACTAATCCGATTTCTCCAGATAAATCTTCAGCTTCCTGGGCGATATAATCTGGTACATACGTACCCGTCCTTGCCGCTGTCTCTATAAATCACCTGTAATCTGCTCCTCTAATCCTGACTACACAATGGATTTATAAGATAAAGGATCACGTGTAGGGGAAAGCCAGCGGATAAAATTGTACATATGGGAAACTGATTTGGCCCAAAACACATCTAGATTATCCCTGACACATTCTCAATGTGGCTGACATTTATTTCAGGCGGTTTTTACATACATTAGTCAGTCTGAAGCTAAGAAATGGAGGTAGATGAAGCTGCTCTTGCCAAGTGTCAACCCAGATCACCAATGGAATAACGAAGGTTTCATTGTATGTCAAATCGGTGCTGTCCAAACTTTGGGAACAAAGTGCTTCTATTCTTGAAGAAATGTATGACGTGTCTCTACAAAGATATCTTGAAGTGTTCTTTTTTAGGGTATGACAAATACAAAAGGGGAGGGGAACAAGAGGCGAAATAGTGCCCTTATCACTAGACACTAAGTTCACAACCCGGTGATCAAAGCAATTCACTCACCTGATCCAGTTGTGTCACCACTGGTTTGAAGGCTTGTTAGGAATAATATCCTGATGGCTGCTGCTGGACCTCCACCGAACCACTCACCCGTGGAAAAGCATCTAGTTACTTGGGAAAAGGTGTATGGCGGTCCACACTACCAGAATGACTTGCATCAAAGAAAACGCTGGCAGATGAAGAGTTAATCAGATCCTTCTTTATTTTCCGACGCGTTTCGGTGCCCACCTGGCACCTTCATCAGGGATCTACAAAGAGATCTTGAAGTGTTCTTTTTTAGGGTATGACAAATACAAAAGGGGAGGGGAACAAGAGGCGAAATAGTGCCCTTATCACTAGACACTAAGTTCACAACCCGGTGAGCAAAGCAATTCACTCACCTGATCCAGTTGTGTCACCCACAACTGGTTTGAAGGCTTGTTAGGAATAATATCCTGATGGCTGCTGCTGGACCTCCACCGAACCACTCACCCGTGGAAAAGCATCTAGTTCAGTGATGGCGAAATCCAGGCCTCGAGTGCCACCAACAGTGCAGGTTTTCAGGATTTCCTTACATTGCACAGGTGATAATATAATCACCTGCACTGGTAATGATTCCAACCTCTGTGCAATGCTGAGGAAATCCTGAAAACCTGACCTGTTGGTGGCACTCGAGGCCTGGAGTTCGCCATCACTGATCTAGTTACTTGGGAAAAGGTGTATGACGGTCCGCGCTACCAGAATGACTTGCATCAAAGAAAACGCTGGCAGATGAAGAGTTAATCAGATCCTTCTTTATTTTCCGACGCGTTTCGGTGCCCACCTGGCACCTTCATCAGGGATCTACAAAGAGATCTTGAAGTGTTCTTTTTTAGGGTATGTGCACACAGAGTCTTTTGCAGAGTTTTTTGGAACAAAAATGGAGGAGGATTTGAAGAGTTTCTACTTGAGCTTTTGGAGCAGAAACTCATAAAAACAAATTCACCACCTCAATGTGCACACAGTGTTTTTGAAACAAAAGCTCTTCTAATCCTCCTCAAAACCTTGGAGTTTCCACCAGGGTTGTGGAGTTGGAGTCTATTTTGGTGGAGTGGATGTCAGAGTTGGAGTCGGATGTTTGGCTTACTGACTTCACAGCCATGGATGTGGAGTCGAAGTCATGGAGTCAAGGACCATTTTGATGGAGTTGGAGCCGGAAGAAAATAGAGACAGAGTTGAAGTCGGATCTTTGGCTTAAGCTCCCGTTACACATAGCGAGATCGCTGTTGGGTCACAGGTTTCGTGACGCAACAGCGAGCTCACCAGTGATCTCGCTATGTTTGATTTGTAGCAGCGTCATCAGCGATCGTATCCGAATGGCCTGGACCATTTTTTTGATCGTTGGGTTCCCGCTGGGCAGCATGCATCGGTGTGTTTGACGCTTTAACAACGACCTCGTTGGCGACTCAGAACTCAGCCACGTAGGTCTGAGTTGTCAGACTAGCTGCTGTGTGACAGGGTCCCAACGACCGCCGAGGTCGTTATGTGGGTCGCCGTATCATTGCTGCGTCGTTGCATAGATCTGACTGTGACATCGCACCAGCGACCACGTAGCGACGCAGGTCGTATTGTTGTCGGGATAGCTGGAACGTCGCCAACTGTGATGGGGTCCTTCCTTACTTCACAGCCCAGATTTCCCCTCCACAAACTCAACAGAAAAAAAACTGTGCTCACACCTTTAAAAATATGTTCACACCTGGTGTATCTCTAGCATTATATTTTGGTGCGAGTTCTTTCCAGGTGGAAAAGAAGCTGCATTTTACAGTAGCAGCAAAAGCTATGAAGTTTCAGGAATCTCTTGCACTCCCAACTTTAATTTTCACTTACTGAATTTCAGGGAGATTTACCCATTGAAAGTAATGTAAAGCTGCAAAAGCACAGCACAACATTGGTGCTCTGTTTTTGGTGACTAAAACGGACATCATAAACACGCATCAAGTACTGTAGACAAATCACAAACATACGGTAATCCACCAAAACGACCACAGCAAATACCTGCATTTTACATGAAGCAGTTTTGTTGCCAGCAGTAAAAGGTTTTGGCTATGTTCATGATGGCAGATGTTCACTCCGTCAACAGTACCCTCAGTGTTCCGGGCGGTCTCTGCAGCTGATGTACGCCGCGAATAAAAGTCTCATACACCACTGCTGCAGTTCCATAACTTTTACTCAGGTGTTAAAACATGGCCGCCAGGTACGTTCCTTGCCACTCTCCGGTACAGCAGTTTCTCCAGAGCCGGGTTGTACAGTCAAACCACGGTTGGTGCCCTTTCCTTCCTCTCTAGATGTCTCAGTGACTCACCGTGGGCCAGGGAACTCCGGTCTCAGGCGCAGTCTGTGGGTCACGGTTCAACACCTGAGGCTGTGGGCCCGGTGGTCAAGGAAGGGGGAAAAAGTAATATTATAGGAGGAAATAAAGTTTAGTTTGTGACGCCACCTGTAGGGTTCCAGTGATGGCACCGGCGCTGCTTGGGCGTGATGGGCGGCAGCAAGGTGGAACCACTCCCTACAGGACGAGCGGGATCCCCGGGGCTGTAGAGCTGCAGCGGTGGAATAGGGCAGCTCGGTTGTTCTTGAAAAAAGAGCAATATGGATTGATGGCGGTTCTTGAATAAGGCTCAGACACGTTCACTCTGAACGGGTATTTACGCGGGTGTTCAGTGGCATACAGGGTAATACAGTCTGTAATGCCGGGTAGTGGACCGGGTGGTTCCTGCGGTGAGTAGCGTCCTCCTAAGGCTCCACAGATGTCCTTCTCTATCTCTTACTGTCCCTTTTGCCTCGCTGGTCTGGTATACCTCATCAAGAGTACTGAGAGCCCACGGTTGGGTTCCCGTCTGGATCCTGACTTGCGGTCCCTGGCCCTCAATGGTGGGTACCCCCTGGTATAGCTGCGGTGGTTGGTGGGTTGTGATAGGGCTCCTAGGAAGCCTTCGACCACTCCGGGTTTTGTGGTGCAGGGATGAACCAACTGGACCACGTCGAAGCCGGTACTCCGGGTTCTGGACTGGGCTCGGGTCTTCAATCATCTGCTCTGACTTTGCCCTCTTTCTCTTCTGGGCCACCAGGTTGAGGTACCCTCCCAGTTAGCTGTCTCCGTCCTCTTTCTGTTCTTTCTCCACTCTGCTACATCTACTGCACAGCTCTATGCAGTTGCTGTCACGACTTGACTCTTGTTCTGTTCTTGCCTTCTCATCCCTTCTTATAACTCCTTGCTACTTTCCCCACTGCTATATACCCTAGCTCTCCTCCCACCAGGACCGCTTACCCTAGAAACGGGTGCCCAATTGGTCCTCTAGCACTAGGTGTTGCATGTGGTGGATGGAGCATCAGGATTATCCTACTCACCACTGGAACGGAGAACACGACACCTTCAGTCAGGGGTGTAGTACCCTCCTGTGACGCACTCTTAGTAGGCCACCACATCAGTATCTGGTGGTTTTCCTCTCTCTCAGCGCTATAAGGGGGTAGCTCTCCTCTGAGGCGAGCTGGTCATTGCTCTGCTCCCCAGGCTCTTAACGCTCTCCACAGCACAGAGCTCAGATACTGATGGCCACCGATGCTGTTGTATCCTGGGCACAATTTGGTTCCTCTCCCAGGCACTGCTCCCTAGGTTCAGCCACCTTCCCCAAGATGTGTCGGGTGTTTGTCCACAGCTCCTGTTAGAAGTCAGGGGCCTCCAGATTTATGGCTCGGGCATGAAGTATCCGCACCGTGTTCAGGGACAAGTCCCTGTTTTGTCCACCAACCCAGTCTCGTCAGATTCAGGCGTACGGTGAAATCGGTGTCTCTTCCACACCCCAAGGGTCCTTCTCTTTCTCTGCCGGTCAGTTCTCTGCCTTCCGGGCCCAGCATGGTCATACTTCAAGCTTACGCAGGTAGCCACAGGCTTCTCTAAGTGCACAGCTGGGTTTCCACAGTGGGTACCTACTTCATAAACACCTTCCACCCGGCACAGTAGGGGGAGCCCAACTTGCTGCCCTTAGGCAAGATCCCCTTTAAATACTGCTGCTGGGGCAGAGTTAGTCAGTGTGCTGCGATTAGGCCTGAACCAGTGACCGGGAGTGGACCTTCTAAGTCCCGCAAACCTAAGTGGGACTGAAGGCGAGGAGCATAGAACAGAAAGGAGTGAAGAACTTGAGGGAGTTCGTCCAATGGAAACCACCGGATATTGGGGATCCGCCCCTGTGGGATATATAGGACCACAGAAAATCCGGAGTCCTGGGGAGTCTACAGCCACCTGAGCAACCGAAAGAGGGTACCAGGCACCGCTTGATGATGTTTCAGCAGTTGGCCAGTAGAAGGTGATCCGACGGGAGCAAGGGTGGAAGAAGGAACGGAGGTCCGGCTGATTCCAAGTCACCGGGCTTCATACAAATTATTGGGAAGCAGGAAGGAATAGACGGGAGAGAAGACACTCACCAAGGGTTCCATCATACCACCTGGGATCCGCTTGCAGCCACCCATTAGCTATCTGTTATAACATCTGAATGCTGAACTGAGAACTGTAACTAATGCTGCTAAAGTTTCCAGTAAAGTACCTGGAGTGAAGTGAATTTAACTCTGTTGCATCTTCCTTTGCATGAACTTGCTCTTTCACAGGATTGCTGCCCCAGAGGTTGAGTCCTGCCTGTGGAGGACTTCACCATCTTAGCCACAATACCACCAACCTCCGGCGAACAGTGGCGGCACTGGTGCAAATCACCAGAAACTGCAGGTGGCGTCACGACAACAAACTGTATATAATCCCCTGTAAATAACAACCCCTTTTTCAAAGATAGGCCCAGGACACGGGATCAGGCGCGGCCGCCATTCCCCATGACATAGCAGTTAACCCTTGCCGCCTGATACCCGAGTACCCCAAAAGCCTGGGTGCTACAGAAACACACTGCCTTGACGCTCCCGACTACCCCTCCTCGTCAACTGGTATTACTCCTCCAGTCTCCTTCAACTGACTCTCTACCACATCCTGTTCCCCCCTTTTGTGACCTAGGCCCTCCCGCCGCGTCCTCCCATGGTCCCAGGGCCAAAGGAGTCGTGCTTGTGTGTGTTCTTTGGGCTCAACTGCACCATCCCACACCTGGAGAACAGGGGCACTACACTCCCTAACCGTGGGAATGCAGTAGCTCTGGTGGTGGCTCGCCCAGTGGGGCACCACATTCACACTGATCCGTTTTTGCAGTGAATGCATCACTTACGGTAAATGGAATCCCAGCAAAGTCAATGGGTCTTCAAGGTTTGCTGTTTAATCTGTGCATTTTAGATCTGGTGTGGGTTTTCCCTTGAAAAGTGATTTGCAAAAAGAATGAGCGGTCAATTGTCGGTGTGTATGTGTCTCAATTCAAAGAAGAAAAAGCTCCATGTGTACATAACCATAGGCTGCATACTCACGATCAGTATACGCATCTTTACTATGCTTAACCCGACCACAGCGATCTGACAGCTGCAGTGCGGCCGGCGTTTCTCTCCTCCACAGCATGTTCATTTCATGCTGCGGAGGCGGAAGCTGCTCCCATCGGGTGCATGGAGGGAGAAGCCACCCTGCACCGGTTGCACATGGTCAGTACAGGGCAGCTGCGGTCTTCATGCGGCCACCCGCGGGTTCACTCAGGTCTGGGGGAGCTGCGTCCAACACGCAGCTCCTCCGGACCGTGAGCACACAGCCTTAGCGCATTTCCATTATCATTTTGCCTGCGTTTGATTATTTTCCAAGGGGATCTCTTCAGCTGGATCCACACTAATTCAACTGAAGTGGTAAAATCTCTTTCAAGGACACGTTTTGGCCCATACTAATGACAGAAATACATAAATTAGAATATCGTCAAAAAGTTAACTTACCGTATACACTCGCGTATAAGCCGAGTTTTTCAGCCCAAAAATTGGACTGAAAAAGTCTCCCCTCGGCTTATACGCGAGTCATATACCCATCGGTATACAAGGCCCCCCCCAGTATACAGGGCCCCCCCATCGGTATACAGGGGCCCCCCCCTGCTGCTGCAAACCTGTAAAGGAATACATCATTATACTTATCCCTGTCGCCGCCGCCGTCGCGCTCCTCCGGCTTCATCCGTCTTCTCCGCCTTCCTCCTCCGGTGGGCGCAGGCAATGACGTCATTGTCTGTGCGCCAGAGGAGGAAGCCGGAAGAAGCCGGAGGAGCGCGATGGTGGCGGCGACAGGGATAAGTATAATGATGTATTCCTTTACAGGTTTGCGGCAGCAGGGGGGGGGGGGGGCCCTGTATACCGATGGGGGGGGCCTGTATATACCACTGGGGCTGCTGCTGTATACTACCACTGGGGTGGCTGCTGTAACACTGCTGGGGCCTGTATATACCACTGGGGAGGCTGCTGTATACCTGTGCTGGGGTCCACCCTCGGCTTATACACGAGTCAATAGGTTTTCCCAGGTTTTGGGGGCAAAAGTAGGAAGGGGGTGGGGGGGTCGGCTTATACGGTATTTCAATATAAAAATGTAAAACACATTATATAGAGTCATTACATACAGTGATCTATTTCAAGTGTTTATGTCTGTAAATGTTGATGATTATGGCTTACAGCCAATGAAAACCCAAAAGGTCATTATTTCAGAAAATTAAACTAGGGAGGATGAAGGGTTAAAAACCACATTGCCGTATTCCACGAGACATCAAAGGGTGAATATAATATTGATTTATTACTTAAAGCGTTTTAGGACTCCCTGAAACATGGCAATAGGATATTGATTTGTCCTGAGTAAGGCTGGCTTCAGACTGCGTGTCTGATCCGATCCGTAGCTGTCCGCTTGAGGCAGACAGCCGCGGACCGGATCAGCACACAGGACGGGGGGCTATTATGCCCTCCGATCCTGTGTGCAGCCGCACGCAGTTCCCGCTGCTAACAGGTGAGGACCGCGGGCGCCGCGGTCCTGATCTGTCAGCTGGTTCAGCTGCGTGCGGCTGCACACAGGATCGGAGGGCATAATAGCCCCCCGTCCTGTGTGCTGATCCGGTCCGCGGCTGTCTGCCTCAAGCGGACAGCTACGGATCGGATCAGACACGCAGTCTGAAGCCAGCCTAAGAGGCCAGGGAGCCTGAAATGCATTGACTAATAAGTCAATATTATAGTCACTCTGAGGTCTCGTGGAATTCGGCAGCCCAGTTTTTAACCCTTCATCCGCCCTACTTAAATTTTCTGGGATAATGACCTTTGGGCTTTCATTGGCTGTAAGCCATAATCATCAACATTAACAGGAATAAACACTTGAAATAGATGTGTGTAATGACTATATAATATACTAGATGGTGACCCGAATCTAACGCATCAGGTATTGTAGAATATGCATGTAGTTTATTAATGAAGATTTAAGAATAATGCAATGAATACACGATATCTATCTATCATCTACCTATGTGTCTATCGTCTATGTATGCTATATTTATTTATTATCTCTCTATGCATGTTTATGAATAAAGTTTGTGACACTGACTGGCAGGCTTGTGGTCAGGAGTGAATTGCGTCACACAATGACGCAACATTCAAATCGTGCGCCAAGCCGCGCGCTGCGTCTCTCATCGGTCGCCATAGCGACCAATGAGAGACGCGACATTCAAACCGCGCACCAAGCCGCACCACTTCTCTGATTGGTCACTGCTGAGAGTGGCGACCAATCAGCGGCATGGGATTCATATTTCCCACCAAGCCGCGCCGTTTCGCTGCGGCAACCAATCAGAAGTAGCGCGGCTTGGCACGCGGTTTGAATTCTGTGTCTCTCGTTAGTCGCTACGGCGACCAATGAGAGACGCGGCGCGCAGTTTGAATGGCGCGTCTCTCATTGGGTGCCGCAGCGACCAATGAGAGATGCAGCGCGCGGCTTGCACGCGGTTTGAATGCCGCGGCAACCAATGAAAGACGCGGCATTCAAACCACGCGCCAAGCTGCGCTACTTCTCTGATTGGTCGGCGCGGCCGCCGGTCATCTCCCGACTGGTTCGCCGCGGACCTCCGTGAGGCAGGTAGCCGCGGCTCAGCTACTGCTGCACAGAGGTCAGCGGCTCGCCAGCCGGGAGATGACTGGCTGACGCCGGGCATCTCCCGGCTGGCGAGCCGCGGACCTCCACGCGTGGCTGTTTTGCATATGCAGCGCTCATTGGTCGCCGCAGCTAGCGGCGGCCATTGAGCGCTGGCGCACGATTTCTGCCTCAGACGGAAGTGGCCTCAAGGCAATTATATAGTATATGTGTTTAACTTTATGTATTGAATTACTGAAATAAATTAACTTTTTGATGATATTCTAATTCAATGAGATGTACCTGTATATTATCGTGTGGTCTATTCTGTTCTACTTTGTAGACCCTGTGCTTGTGTATAAGCTTCTAGGAAGTCCAGCATCATAGTGGAAGTTGATCCTTCTTCAGTTCCTAATGACTTCTACCATGCACAGAGGTGTTCCTGCCCAGTAGCAGGCCCCCCAGCATCCCAAATTTATGGCATATTATGTGGAAACCCCATAACACCCGAGGTTCCCAGAGATCGAGCCACACCTTTTGGGTGAATGCATGTTCCATGATACCTTATGAAGATATTGGTGGTACAGTAAGAAGGGCCCCCTGCCATTTAGGGAAGGAAGGTGAAGGTGGGGGGGTTTGGGATACTGCAACTTTGTTTGAAGAGATATTGCTCAAGTCAGATTCTATTCTATTTGATGACATTTGTCACCGCAGGAAATGACAAATGCCCCATAGAGAAGAGTCCTACATATGGAAGAAAGGACTTGCCCACATCCACCTCGCACTGGTTTACCGAGGAGGAACCATTACGACAGAACTCGAATCTATAACTTAATAATGGACCCACTCATTTACCATCCTGAGGAGGTACAATTAAGTCTGGACTTTAATAAAGGGATTTTACCATCCTTATCTCACTCATCACCCTCTGGGCACAAACAATACATACAAGTTCTATTGCGGTCACAATCAGGTATCCGGCAGCGATATCCCAAATTCTGCGGTTAATCCAAAGTACAAGCTGAGGGATACAGCCTCCCAGGTAGATCAGGCTGGCAGCCATGGCCTCACTCATACCAAGGGCTCCGAATCCACACTGGGAATTGGGCACAGTGCCATTCTGAAGAGGGTCGATGCAGCAGGAATAAGGGACGCCACAGGAGTTGATGCCAGGGGAACTGCAGTTGAAATACCTGTAGAAGTAGAGACTCATTAGGTACAAGGCACACATGATCATATGGATCTCTCATCCCAGTGGATCCTCAAATACATTGATAAAGTGGTTGTCTCATCAGCCACCATGTTCCGGACCCTCTGCATCCGCCAGGAACCAGCCATGAAATATATGGACTGGCTCAGTCCATCTGTCCTAATATTGCACAAAAAGGCAAAGCTTGTCTTTATGATACAACACTCTTTAACGTTGGTCAAAGGCAACATAAGTTTGCCCTTCAAGTGCTATTTTACAGGTAGATTTAGGTAAAATGTACACTGTACTGATCCAAAGTTATATCCCGTTATATTCCAGAGCTGAACTCACTATTCTGCTGGTGAAGTCACTGTGTACATACATTACATTACTGATCCTGTACTGATCCTGATTTACATCCTGTATTATACTCCAGAGCTATACTCACTATTCTGCTCATTGCCATTAGACACGTTTGCTGACAGCTCTGTTAAAATAATAGCTGTACTGCGATTGGTTGTTGTTGGTATTTGACATTATAAAATGCAGCACTGGAGTACAATACAGAATGTCATTTTGGATGACAACATGTATGCACTTCATAGAGTACGTCCCCCATAGATATAATTTGACGTAATGGATACTTACAGATTTAAGGTCCAGTCCTCGTAGGACTGTGCTCCACAACACTCCATGCCAAGTTGTATCTCATCCAATATAAACTTGAGGTCCGAATCGTCTTGGTATCTGTTCATGGCTACCATCATGGTCCCCTTCATTGAATCCTGAATCTGTTTGTTAAAACACAAGACCACCAGAGCCACCACACATTGTGCAACCAACAGCGTGGTAATCCCAGCGAAAAAAAGCTTGAGGAGGCAAATGTTCTCTCGGATGAAGCCAACGCATCCGGAGAAAGACAAGACGCAGACGACCAAGCCCACCAGTACGAAAACAAGCATGGGGTCTGTCCCCAGATTACCGATCTGCTCACCCATCAAGGACTGCTTGTCTGCAAGGCCCCAAAATCCAACACACAGAACGGTGAAGCCCAATGTGAAGAAGATGAAGTTGAAGAAGAACATGAAATATTTGATGAAGGGCACAAGGGTATCGGGATGATGGCCTCGAAGTGGTGACCAGTCTTTTGGGACAATAGAGAATGGGGAGTTGTCCACTTCAGCATTACTATGGGTGTAGTATTGGAAGACATCTGATTCCTGGACATATTTTCTATTCCATTTTTCAGCATCCTGCAAATGAGGTTTAACAATGAGAAAAAGCTCTGATCTCTCCCAGTGCATAGTCATTGTCACTTCTCCGATTCCACATTGCTTGCCCAAGGCAAGACCTCCCAGTCAATGTCATTACAAAAATACACAATTCACCATACAAGAGGGGTGTCAACATTGTGATGAGAGAATCCTCGTTTTTTCAGTGCCCCGTTACCCCTCTATCTTACTGTATTTGTACAATGGGTCAAAGTACTGACCCAGGAACTACTCTTTACAAGCACATAATCCTGTGAAAAAGACCACTACAGAGTATTAATTCCAAAGATTAACAATTTTCTTTTTTCAATGCGGACATACAACATTAAAAATAAAATTGATCGTTTGTCCCCCTAAGGCAGGGGTGGGGAACTCCAGGCCTCGAGGGCCGCACACAGTGCAGGTTTTCATGATTTCCTTAGTATTGCACAGAGTCTGGAATCATCACCAGTACTGGTGATTATACTATCACCTGTGCAATACTAAGGAAATCATGAAAACCTGCACTGTGTGCGGCCCTCGAGGCCTGGAGTTCCCCACCCCTGCCCTAAGGGGTCACCATGAGAGGTTTGTACAAGATGAAAACCACGGATCATCTACCTTCTCTAGTGTTATATTGAGCACTAATTCCATGTACTATACATATATGGTAGGGGATGATTGCTCTCCAAGATTTTTATGGTACATTGGTAATCTACTGGGGATAATAGGACCAATTACTGTTAATGACTTCCCTCTAATCCACTCCATCGAGGGGTGACCTCCTGCATTTCTTACCTTACAATAAATGGGCTGTATAGGATTCATTTAGATTTTACCCAAATAGGTTTATGACTAGTGGACAACTAGGGTTTCCCTTAACGTTGTTCTTACGTATCTTCACATCTGGTCTGTCATTTGCTCACTGTTCATGACCACTAACCATGGCTTTTTCATCTTCTTAAACCTCTCATGATACCCCCTTGGGGGACAAACGAATAATTTATTTTTAATGTTGTATGTCCACATTGAAAAAAGTACGGTAATACAAATTGTTCATCTTTGGAATTAATACTCTGTAGTATTACAATATCATTACAAGCCAGAGTTATGGCCTGCCCACTCCTTGACATCACAGTGATTGGATTTCATATTTGGGCAGGCAAAGTCAGTGCTCCCCATAATGTTAGAAAACAATAGAGGAAATATGTGGAATCCAGCTACGCTGCTGTACAATCAACCATATACCAAGGAGATCAGTGAATGCAAGTGGTTTTATTCAACACGTTTCAAGGTGTATTCGTAAGCCCTTCATCAGGACAACCACCAGTACAGTCTGTCCGCAGGGATACGGCTTATATACATTCAAAATTGGTGCCAGACAGATGTCATGGGCAAGGTAAAACTCAGGGGTTACAGGAAGTACTTGCATATGTATTTATGTACAATAAAAAAATTATTTCATTGATAAAATAAAAAAAGTGAAAAGGAAAAAAAGGGAGAGGGGGGGAAAAAAAAAAAAACCCTTAAAAATATATTAGAAGTCACCAAACAACATAACGTGCTACTGGGGAAGTGCTAAACGTAAGCTTTCTTTAATAGAATGTGAGGTGGTGATAACAGCTATATAAAAAGTATGTAGAGAAGTGTACTGTGTAGTTCATGATATATAAAAATATAAATGAATGAAAAATATTATGTAATACTTGTGGAATAAAAATATAAATTAAAAAGGATACACTTTATAAAATTCATGCTGTGGGCTAATATTTGAATAGAAGAAGTGTACTATGTAATTAGTGGACTGCAAAAATATGAAAAACTTATGAATTTGTTATTTAAACTATAATAGAGATTAGTGTTAAAAAAAATAATGCAATAGAATATTCATGTTAAGTTGATATTTCTTATGCACCATATTTTTCGGATTATAAAACATTTTTTTCCCCCCAAATTGGAGGGAAAATGGGGGTGTGTTTTATAATCTGAATATTATATTTTTATAGAAAAATGGCTGAGGAGGCGGTGCAAGCGCAGATTGAGATCCGCGGCCGTTTTCTGGAAGTCCTGGTCAGTGGAGGCAGAATTCCAGATTGCCTATGCCGGAAAACGGCAGCCGCCATCGCACACCGTCGCGACACCCCCACAGCTTTGACCCAGCGCCCACATCCTCCGGTGACCCTGCCTCCTGCACCCTCGTTCCACTACCACATCTACACCCCCCCAGTAAGCCGTGGAGGGTTATGGATGGGGGTCCCTCGGTGTATAAGGATGGAGGCTATATATACTAGGATGAGGGACCTCATGTACAATGAGTGGGGACATATATACCAGGATGGTGACACAAGTTGATTGTAAAACAGACACTGTCATTATAAGATGAACCCCATTTACATTAAAAATAAAAAATAATAATTATAATTCTCTTTTTTTTCTTCCAAATTTGCGGTGCGTCTTATAATCCGGTGCATCTTTTAAAGCGAAAAATTAGGTATATAAAAATAAAATAATTAAAAAACATATCTTATTAAAAAATATCATAAATGAATTGTCAGTTTTGCTTCTAAATTAAAAACCATCAATTATTTAAAAGACTGCGTTAAGCATATTTGTGGGCCAAAAACAGAAGACAACCCACAGGAAGATGTTGTTGAACAATATTGCGGGATAGATATGATAAGACCACTAGGGCATAGGGAACTGACCCAGAAGATAATCACATAAATGGAAGCCTAAACAATTAGACAGATCGAAGACAAACTGTGACCCTTCCCCCCATCCTTGCATAATTAAAGCGTACCAGCGGGCATAAGCGGCTTAGTTGGTGAGCGTGGTGGGTTGGCCGTCCAAGCGCTAAATTGATCATGCAAAGGGTCTATGCCCCTGCTGCACCCTTTTCCCCAAGATTCCCACTTTTAATATAATCAACTCCACGACCGCACGGACCAGCATCCAGATCGTTTTTCTGCCGGATCGGCGCGATCCGGCACCCATAGACTCCCGTGTTATGGGGCTCCAATTTTGTGTCCGAAGCAAAAAAAAACAAAATAAACCGGATCCAGCCAGACAGACACCAAACCGGATGGCAAATAACTGCCATCCGGCACCATAGAGATACAATAGGGGCAAAATCGAATCCGGATCCAAAAAATCGTGGTGTGAAGCCAGCCTAAGCCGCTCATGCCCGCTAACTTCCAGCCGTTCATTCTGCAAGTATGCCCAACTCAATTTTGTAGTTTGTTGTCAATATTCCTCAACAACCAAGAAAAAAAAAATAAATAATAAAATTATACACACAAACACACACATTATATAATTACGGTATACGTCAAATCTACCAGAAGTAAAAGTCCAGTACCTGTATCTAGATATCCATCTTAAGACAACGTAAATTTGTCACTACACCCATGACAAATTCTCTGCCCCTACCCAAACAATTCTAGACAGGATTTTAGTCTTTAGTCTCAATCACGGTCTAAGGGTACCGTTACACAACGTAATATTGCATGCAATTTTACTGGCAATTTGCTGGTTGCAGTGAAATCATGGACACATTGTTTTATTTTGTTGCGGTGTACAAATGTAACAATGTGTCCATGATTTCACTGCAACCAGCAAATTGCCAGTGAAAGTGCATGCAATATTACGTTGTGTAACAGTACCCTAAGGCTACATGCACACTGTGCGTTTTTGTTGCGTTTGAGAATCCATTTTTTTTACAGTGACTCTGAGCTTCCCAGTACAGTAAATGAGTTTTCAAGATTTGTCATTCAGACAGTCTTTTGCAGTGCTTCCTTTTTGGGCTCAAAAACAGATCCTCAAAAAGAATAAGCATATCAACTTGTGTGGTGTTTTTCTGGTCCACTTTTTCCATTGAAACTATTGATTTATGAGCTTAAAAAATATGCAACAGCATAAAATGCATCAAAAATGGATCAAAATTGGATTGTCTTTTTTTTTCTTCTGAAAAGCTGATCCAGTTTTGCACCCAAGTCGTTGCCTACAATAAAAGTTTCGAGAGTCTTCATTTTGTCATATTTTGAACAATTTGGGGCTTTTTTGTGCTAAAAAGTTGAAAGAAAATTTTTTTTTATTTGCCACAAAATTCATGAGCTGGACGCGACATTGAAAGGTACCGTTACACGACGCTATATCGATTGCAATATCGCCTAAAAGTCACGTGGTGTGGTCAATTGCAATTGATATCGTGAGTGCGTTGTGTGGTGTAACAGGGCGATGCGACTGTAATTTATCACTGGAGTGACATCGCCTGGTTTATGTGCAGACAATTAAATCAGGCGATATTGCATAAGCGATGTGGTAGGATCGCTCAGGGTACCGTTACACGATGCAATATTGCATGCAATTTCACTGGCAATTTGCTGGTTGCACTGAAATCATGGACACATTGCTCCATTTTGTTGCCATGTACAAATGTAACAATGCGTCCATGATTTCACTGCAACCAGTGAGTTGCAAGCAATATATCTCTGTGTGTAATGGTACCTTCAGTGTGACACCGCAATTTCGATGTTGCAAGCAATTTCCCCTATTCATAACATTGAAAAATCGCTCGCTGGATTGCGCATACCTAGTTGCTTTTACCATCCTACTTACGTTGCCTATGATATCTCCCCGTGTGGCATCTCCAAGGCAATCTTGGAAAAGTGCCAAAAACGTGCGCGCTCCCATGAAATTACAGGTGATATCAAATCAATATTGCGTTGTGTAACGTTACCTTAAGAATTTGGGGCAAAAAAAATCCCATCATTGATTAACACAAGATTAAAGGTAAAGTTAAACAAATAAAAAGTGACTTCAATAAGTTACAAAAGACAAATCAGACCCTACATGTATAAGAAAGTTGCAGAACGTACAATGAGTCTTTATAAGACAAAGAGACTTTTTTGGGGTAGATTCACCCCATTTCCTCACCAAAGTATTAAAAGATTCTTGAACACACAGATACTAAATCAATTAGCGATCACACTGACTATAAGGAATTATCACCTGGGATAACAAGCTCCTCGATTCATCATGGTGTCCTGGGTTTCTCCGCAGTTTCTGGAGCAGACGATACATTTTTGTGCCCCTTTTCACATGCATAAATTCAGAAAGAGGGGTAATATGGACTCTAGATATTCTGATTATCCTACCCCCACCCCCATCCCCCAGCAAGTTAATCAGGAGACTGGAGGTCAGCCTCTAATCATGTGAGGCACCATGTCTACCAGTGCAGCTGGATTTCGCCTCCTTTATTTAACCCCATCTATGCTGGAGACTTCCCATAGTAATGCTCAGATCTCAGCTTCAATAGAGGATCCATGAATTGACAAGCCGCACTTCTAATAACGCCTTCTACTTAGGCGTTTCACACATCCGTGTGACCACGGACGTGTGAAACAAGGCCATTTGGGGGCGGGGCGTGCACACATGTGTCATGGACGTATGACACATGTCCGTGTGCTGTCCATGGGGCTGTGGATAGTACATGGACAGCCTGTCACCCTCTACCTCCCTCCAGCGCCGCTGCTCCTCTCTCTTCGGTCCGCTCTTGGGCTCAGTTGAAGAGCATATTCTTGAGCCCTAATGAGCGGACATCGGAAGAGAGAGCAGCAGACACCGCATGGAAAGGTGAGTATAAAATTCTTTATTTTGAAGCTTTTTGCTTTTGTCCGTGGTCCGTGCACACGGATGTCACAGTGTAAACATCCGTGTGCAGTACGTTTGGACGTAAATGCGGTCCGTGTCTCCACAAAAAAACGGACTTGTCGCCGTGTAGGAGCTTCTCCACACGGAGACACGGTGCCGTGCGGAAACACGGACGTCTGCATGGGTCATAGGGGATCGTGTGTCCCGTATGTCCGTGCCTCTGGCATGTGTCCGCACGGACTGCACACGTGCCAGAGGCACGGATGTGTGAATGAGGCCATATATATTGAGTATTTAGTCAGTTTTTACCTCGTATTTGTAGCCAATACCAGGAGTGGAACAATCAGAGGAAAATTATAATAGAAACACATCACCACTTCTGTATTTATACACTGCTGGTTTTGGCTACAAGTAATGAGGTAAAAAACTCGCCAAATACCCAACATGTGCACATGGCCTAATGTGGGATCCAAGTCAGTATACAGCCATGTGCACACACTTGAGTATTTGGTGAGTTTTTTTTACCTCAGTAATATTAGACCATGTCACACATTGAGTATTTGGTGGGTTTTTTACCTCAGTATTTGTAGCCAAAAGCAAGAGTGGAACAATCAGAGGAAAAGTATAAGGCTGCATACTCACGTCTTATCACTGCATCCAAAACACTGTGTAATACAGTAGAAGCATAGTGGATGTGTGGCGCCCCTATTGCAAGGCGCCACAGGGAGGTACTGCACCCCAAACAGAAGGTGTAGTGACTCCGTAGTCATGGATATGGAGGAAATGACAGAGTCTGCACCCATCACCCACACAACAGGACACCTTAGTACAGCGGACCGTGTATTCAGTAGGTCCCAGGGGTGGAGCCTAGAGAGCGGGAGACGTGGAGTGACAGTTAGGAAACTAGTCGTAGACAGTGTTAGGAAGAGAGAGAGGATGGACGCAAGGGACCCTGCGGCGGTAACAGGGGGTCACCTCTGAGGAGAGAGGTGACCAGATGACAAGAGGGGCCACTCAAGGACTGGTCGGAGCCAGCTGGAGACCCAGGTGATCACCGGCACACCGGAGCCTAGGCGGTTAGTCATGGTTTATCCCTGACCGCAAGACCGGCGGGTGGGCCTAATAAGTAGGAGCCACAACACCACAGGACTAAATCCCCACCTCTGTCCCAAATTGGTTCCAGGACACTAATAGGAAAAAGGATTAAATACCGGTGACGGGAAGGTTCGCTTACATAGCTCCCGTCCGTACTGGAAAGGGCCAGAAGTACCTTTTAGTAACAGACCTGGGGACCGGTGAACAGGCTCTTTAGTGTGGTTGAGAGTAGTGAGCCAAGAGCCACTGGGAGTAGAGACCAAGAAAGCCATTAGAAGAACACCTCTGACAGACTCTGTAAAAAGCCTCCTAAATCCGTGGCTTCCAATCCCGTTAAACCAGACTGTATTGTGTACCTTAACATCTGCCCGGTACCAGTAAAGAACTGCTTGAGCTAATCTGGACTCTGTCTCAGTTATTCGCCGCCAGCAGAGATCTCTACAGCATCAGAGGTGAGGACTACTACTCACCTCATCCACCCCGCTGCCCTGAGGTAAAGCTCCACCTGTGGGGAGCTGTACTACCAAAGCTGCATTCCCACCACCTCAGCAGCTAGCCGCAGCGCTGGTAACTCTATTACCAGGTACCACAGGTGGCGTCACGTTACAAATCCCCCATCCTGCCACTGAGGGTCCAGGGCACAGAACCGGGAACCGTCCACTCGTGATCACCACCAAAATAACCCCCTGTCCCGGTATCCGAGCACCCCCTACTCTGTCGAACGACTCAGATGGGATTTCAAAAAATCCCATGCCCATTATTCTTAATCCGCCCACAGCGTTCCTTTAGCTGCGGTGTGGATTGCCGGCGTTCCTCTCCTCCGCAGGATGTTCATTTCATGCTGCGAAGTCGGAAGCGGCTGCCATCAGGTGCACAGAGGGAGAAGCCGCCCTTCACCGGCCGCACATGGTGAGTATAGGGCGGCTGCAGTCTCCCTGTGGCCACCCGCGGGTTCCCTCAGGTCCGGAAGAGCTGCGTCCAACACACAGCTCCTCCGGACCGTGAGCACATGCCCTAATAGAAACGTCACCACTTCTGTATTTATCATCCATTCTTGGTTTTGGCTACAAATACTGAGGTAAAAAAACTCACCAAATAGTCAATGTGTGAACAAGGCCTAAATGTGGGATCCAATTCAGTATACAGCCATGTGCACATATTGAGTATTTGGTGAGTTTTGTACCTCAGAATTTGTAGCCAAAACCTGGAGTGGGTGATAAATCCAGAAATGGTGACGTGTTTCTGTCGAGCCCCAGGTTGTGGGGTACTCGGGTATCAGGCTCCAGGGGTAGCGTTGCTGTGTCACGGGGAGTGGTGGCCGCGCCTGATCCCGTGTCCTGGGTGACACTTCAAAAAGGGATGTATTTACAGAGGAATTCTGTATACAGTTCTCGTTACGCCACCTGTAGTTTTTGGTGATAGGTCACCAGTGCCGCCACAGTGCACCGGAGGTAGTCGGTAATGCGGCTAGGATGACTAAGCCCCCTACAGGCAGGGCTGGACCTCCGGGGCAGTGTTCCTGTAAAGGGAACAGGTTGATGCAGAAGAACACAGGCAGAAGCAAAGTCCCTATCTCCCGGTTACTTTACTGTTAACATGTAGCAGCATCAGTTACAGTTCACAGTTCACCACTTTAGATGTTACAAGGACAGGTAGCTTAACAGGTGGCTGCAAGTGGATCCCAGGTGGTATGGTGGAACCCTTGGTGTACCTTCATTAACTAACCTGTGTCCATTCTTCCCCGCTTTGGATCGATCTATACCCAGTAGCTCCGTGTAGGTAGTACCGGGAGTCCCCTCCCTCGTTTGTGAGGAAGCAGGCAGACCGCTCCGATGGCAGGGTGCTGCGACTGATAAATAAGCCACATCAGCCAGTTGCCGACTGCAAAGCTGAACTCTGGCCAGATCCCAGGGCCCGGCGTTCCACTGGTGGACTGGAGTATCCCCTGGAGTATGGGCGCTCCACTCTGAGAATCTCCCTTTCTTTCTAGGGCCTGGACTTCTCTTGTCAGGCGCCCTCTTTCAGGACCTCCTCAATGCCCCTTCTTCTTCCCTCCGGTTCGGCTTGAAACCGCTCCGGCGTGACCTTCCGCCTCGTTCCACTTAGCTGATCTTTCTAATATCTTTCCTCTTCCTCCATCTCCTCCTGGTCCCTCAGCCGAGAGACCTGAGGCCCACAAGACCTTGGAGCAAAGACCTCCTTGATCCCCCTAGAGGTGAATTTATCCCCTCCCGGGTAACCTCCCACCCTCATCTAATGTGGGAGTGCTGGGAATGGGTCCCACCCACCATCCTAGGGTCCACCTGCAGCTGGAGTATTTACACCTCTTTTACGGGTGTAGTACCCCTCTGTGAAGCCTGCATTTGCGGGGCGCCACATACCCCCCTGATGGAATATACTAGTCCGCGAGTATCTGTACCTAATTGCTTAGTAGGGAACCAACAGGAGAAGCTTACTAAAAACAACAGACCAACAAATGTATAAATGCATCCCATATATAGACTCAAACCACAGGTTTGTATGCAGTTAAAATTCAGTGTTTAATGAAAAAGTACAGTGCAACCAACAGGATTTGATACTGTCAATAAATAATCAGGACAAGTCAGGCAACAAGGGAAAAGAGACACTCAGTGCCAATGATACAACTCACAGAGTATACAATTGTATATAAAACTCAGTATTTACAGTATACAAAAGGCAATACCGGTATCAGACCTATAAAATACATGGCTGAGCAATAGTCAAAGTATAACATAATCTATTATATAATCACGAATGGATTTCGCGCACCAAAGTCGCATGCGACTCAGCGTGGTCATGTGGATACGAAAAATGCATTGGCCGCGCAGCGGCCAATGCGACCAGTTGTAAGGCGACTCGCTATGCCCGCGCAGCGGGCATGGCGGAGTCGCCTTAGCACCGCGAAGCATTGGCCGCGAAGCGGCCATTGGAGCAGTTCTAAGGCGACTCGCTATGCCCGCGCAGCGGGCATGGCGAGTCGCCTTAGCAGCGCGAAGCATTGGCCGCGAAGCGGCCATTGCGAGTCAGAGACTCGCTCGGCTAGAATCCCGATGCATTGTGCATCGGGCACCATCTAGTATTATATAATTGCGAATGGCTTTTTTGCCCCGGCGTGGTCATGTGGATACGCACGAAGCATTGGCCGCGAAGCGGCCATTGCGAGTCGGCGTGGTCATGTGGATACGCGCGAAGCATTGGCCGCGAAGCGGCCATTGCGAGCAGTTCTAAGTCGACTCGCAATGCGAGCCGGCGTGGTCATGTGGATACGCGCGCAGCATTGGCCGCTGCGCGGCCATTGCGAGTCGACTTACAACTGCTCGCAATGGCCACATCACCACGCCGGCTCGCATTGCGAGTCGACTTACAACTGCTGCGAGTCAGAGACTCGACGTACTAGAATCCCGATGCTCCCAGCTAGTATAACATAATTAGTTCCACACTGTCACTATCTGATAAGACCAGAGCCCCAATAAACCACTAGATTGTACCAGTATCGCTATGTGCCCACAGCACTTCCTGAGTAGATGCATCACATCACAATTCCATACCCATAGTGAATGAGGCAAACTGATGGTGGGTTTACATGCAAGGATATCCTGAACGATATCCTTACAAAAGTCACGTGACAGACATCGTACGAACGATATGTACATATCGTGCGTGCGTTGTCACACACAAGGATATCGTTAACGATATTCATTCTGGCTCTGCGCCAGAATCGTTAGCAAATCTGTCAATCCGACACTGAACAATAATGTGCCAGCGCTGTGACAGCAGCACTGGCACATTATTGTGTGTAAAAGTATTAAATACACTTTTATTGACA
This sequence comes from Allobates femoralis, assembly GCA_033576535.1. NCBI lineage: Eukaryota > Metazoa > Chordata > Amphibia > Anura > Aromobatidae > Allobates > Allobates femoralis. The sequence goes on along the minus strand of JARQOC010000006.1, from coordinate 438,401,695 downwards.
ATGTCCCTGCCTGATTTTACATTTAAACACGCTCCTGCAGCTCTGAGGCACCTGCTGGCACAGTGCTGCAGGAGATCGTCAAAAAGCGGTGTTTATGGGGTTTATTAAACTGACCAACATGGCCACAGAGAGTGGCCACACTCCCCTGTAGTCATGCTACCCCTAACATTGGTAGCCCAGGGGTTAACTGTGCCAGGTAGCAGAAGCCGCAGTATTGCGGCTCTGCTACAATCATTCTTTAAAAAACGGCGGGTACTGTCTGTTCCCAGTGCTCCATGAAAAGTTACTACACTGTTTTGTGAATAGGGAGCTGTACTCTGCTCTGGTGCTGAAGACAACACAGGGCTTCAGCACCTAAGCGATCATCAATACAGCAGAGAACAGCTCCTCTTATACTGTAATGAGGAGATGCGCAATTTGCGTACATCTCATTACAGTATAAGAGGAGCTGTTCTCTGCTGTATTGATGAGCGCTTAGGTGCTGAAGCCCTGTGTTGTCTTCAGCACCAGAGCAGAGTACAGCTCCCTATTCACAAAACAGTGTAGTAACTTTTCACGGAGCACTGGGAACAGACAGTACCGGCCGGCTTTTTAAGAATGAATGAAACAGAGCCAACATAGTGGGGCTTTTGCAAACTGCCTTGGTTAACCCCTGAGCTGCCAATGGTTTGGACTACATGGCTCCAGGGGAGTGTGGGCACTCTCTGGGGCCATGTAACTCAATAAAATAACCCCTAAAACACCGGCTTCAGACACGCCGGTTTTTAATGAATGTATCCACCAGAGCCGACATCGTGTGGCTTCTGCTAAATACATGATTTAACCCCTGCGCTGCCAATGTTATGTGCTACATGGCTTCAGGGGAGTGTGGCCACTCTCTGGGGCCATGTAGCACTATAACATTAACCCCTTCTGCACCGGCTTCATACCTGCTCCTGCAGCACGGTGCCGACATGTAGCACAGTGCTGCAGGAGCTGGTTAAAATAAAGAATTAAGTTAAAAAAATAAAGATTTCTGCAATTTTAAAATTAAAATTACAGCTCCAGGAATAGAAGTCTTTAGAATGATATCGTTCAAAAGGCTTCACACTGAACGATGTGGCACATCGTTCAGAGGTTAATGAATGACGAACGATAGATTTGAGGTCAGGATCTCAAATCTAGGATGAATGATCTAACGATCTTTTCATTTTTCATCCTAGATCTAAAGGTACCGTCATGGCCACTTTACACACACCAACTTATCTGTCCAACTTCTGAACAACTTACTGGTTGCAGTGAAATCATGGACACATTGTTCCATTTGTACACAGCCACAAAATGGAGCAATGTGTCCATGATTTCACTGCAACCAGTAAGTTGTTCAGAAGTTGGACAGATAAGTTGGTGTGTGTAAAGTGGCCTTTACACGCGTCAATATTGCTGCAATTTCACTTGCAATTTGCTGGTTGCAGTGAAATAATGGACACATTGTTCTATTTTGTTGCTGTGTTCAAATGTAACAATGTGTCCATGATTTCACTGCAACCAGCAAATTGCAAGTGAAATTGCATGCAATATTGACACGTGTAACGGTACCTTTATGTTTACACGCAAGGATGTACAAAGAATATCGTTCAAAAGATTTCAATCACGTGACTTTTGAACGATATCCTGAACGATATCCTTGTGTGTTATGGGGCCGTCACACGCGTCAATGTCGTCAGCGATCTGATCGCTGACGACATTGACGGATGATCGCTGGTGAGCTGTCACACAGGCAGACTCACCAGCGATCATTTTACCAGCGACATCGTGGAAATGATTTCTATATCGTTTCCACGATGTCTGCAGGCTGGTATCCAGGGTAAACTGCGAGTAACTAGGCAGCGTGCACTGCCTAGATACCCGATGTATACCTTAGTTACCAGCCTTCTCCACTCACCGGCTGGTATCTAAGGTACACAGCAGGTAACTAGGGACTCTAGTTAACCGCTGTGTACCTTAGATACCAGCCGGTGAGTGGAGAAGGCTGGTAACTAAGGTATACATCAGGTATCTAGGCAGCGCGCGCTGCCTAGTTACCCGCAGTTTACCCTGGATACCAGCTCCCAGCACTTCCTGAGAGGCGCTGGGAGCTGGCTGATCGCTCGTCCCGGTGTCATACGCAGCGATGCTGCGTGTCCACCGGGCGACCATCATCAGGTTTTAGAACAGATTCTAAAACCTGGCGACCATCAACCAGCGATTTATCGCTGGTTGATGCGCCCTGTCACACGTGTCAATATCGCTGCAAAGTCACGTGCAGCAGTGATCGTGCACGCGATATTGACGCGTGTGACGGTCCCATAACACCACCATGAGTGTCAGGGAAGGCTTCCCTTACACTCAGTCTGCCTCATTCACTATGGGTATGGAATTGTGATTTGATGCATCTACTCAGGACATGCTGTAGGCACATAGCGATACTGGTGTGATCTAGAGGTTTATTGGGGCTCTGGTCTTATGAGATATTGACAGTGTGGAACTAATTATGTTATACTTTGACTATTGCTCAACCATGTATTTTATAGGTCTGATACCGGTATTGCCTTTTGTACACTGTAAATACTGAGTTTTATATACAACTAGTAAAAAGGCCCGATGCTATTGCATCGGGAGTGGGGTGACATCATGAAGGGAGCGGGCTGTTTGGCATTGGGGGCAGCAGCTGTCACTTGACCCTGTGGGGCATCAGCAGGGACAGTGTGGGGAGTGAGGGCATGTAGGGGGGTAAGAGGGGTGAGCAGGGGCAGTGTGGGGAGTGAGGGCATGTGGGGGGGTAAGAGGGGTTAGCAGGGGCAGTGTGGGGTGAGTGGGGAGGTGAAAGGGGTAAACAGCGGCAGTGTGGGGTGAGTGGGGGCTGAGCAGGGACAGTGTGGGGTGAGTGGGGGCATGAGCAGGGGCAGTGTGGGTGAGTGGGGGGTTGAGCAGGGGCAGTGTGGGTGATTGGGGGCAGTTGGGGGGGTGAGAGGGGTAAGCAGGGGCAGTGTGGGTGAGTGGGGGGGTAAGCAGGAGCAGTGTGGGTGAGTGAGGGCATGTGGGGGAGGTGAGAGGGGTAAGCAGGTACAGAGTGGGGGCATGAGCAGGGGCAGTGTGGGGAGTGAGGGCATGTGGGGGGGTAAGAGGGGTGAGGAGGGGCAGTGCGGGTGAGTGGGGGGGGTAAGCAGGGGCAGTGTGGGTGAGTGAGGGCATGTGGGGGGTAAGAGGGGCGAGGAGGAGCAGTGCGGGTGAGTGGGGGGGTAAGCAGGGGCAGTGTGGGTGAGTGGGGGCAGTGTGGGTGAGTAGGGGGGTAAGCAGGGGCATTTTGGGTGAGTTGGGTGGGCTATACAGGGGCAGTGTCGGTGAGTGGGGGCAGTGTGGGTGAGTAGGGGGGTAAGCAGGGGCAGTGTGGGTGATTGGGGGTAGGCTATGCAAGGGCAGTGTGGATGAGTGGGGGCAGTGTGGGTGAGTAGGGGGTAAGCAGGGGCAGTGTGGGTGAGTGAGGGCATGTGGGGGGTAAGAGGGGCGAGGAGGAGCAGTGCGGTGAGTGGGGGGGTAAGCAAGGGCAGTGTGGATGAGTGGGGGCAGTGTGGGTGAGTGGGGGTAAGCAGGGGCAGTGTGGGTGAGTGGGGGGGCTATGCAGGGGCAGTGTGGGTAAGTGGGGGCAGTGGGTGAGTAGGGGGTAAGCAGGGGCAGTGTGGGTAAGTGGGGGAAGTGTGGGTGATTAGGGGGTAAGCAGGGGCAGTGTGGGGAGTGAGGACATACGGGGGGTAAGAGGAGTGAGCAGGGGCAGTGTGGGTGAGTGGGGGGTAAGCAGGGGTAGTGTGGGTGATTGGGGGGGTAAGCAGGGGCAGTGTGGGTGCAGATCTCAGGGCTGCCGCCCCTGTAGCCTTAGTTGAGGACCGGGGGGGGGGCTAGGGGGGTGCTAGCAGACTGCAGCCTCGCCGCCCCTGCAGGCTACAATGAGAGAGCGCCGCCGCCATCTTACCGGGGGACGCTGCGGCGGCCGGCGCCTCTCATGAAGCCAGCCGGTGATGCTGTCGACACCCCCTTCGCTAATGCCGCTCCCCCTGGCTGCTGCCGCTTGGGACTCAGGGCTGACGCTGTGTAACGGACGGTGTGGCCCTGGCGGCGGGGGAGCGGGAGAATGGGGCAGGGACTGGGCAGTAGTGGGGGTTTGGGGCGATAATGAGCAGTTTTGCGTTTCCGGCCAGAATCAGCGGCTCGCGATGGCGCATGCGCGCCATCGCTCGATAGCGGCACAGTGGCCGGAAGCCCAAAACTGCTGATTATGTATTTAGATTGTATACTCTGTGAGTTGTATCATTGGCACTGAGTGTCTCTTTTCCCTTGTTGCCTGACTTGTCCTGATTATTTATTGACAGTATCAAATCCTGTTTGTTGCACTGTACTTTTTCATTAAACACTGAATTTTAACTGCATACAAACTTGTGGTTTAATTCTATAAATGGGATGCATTTATACATTTGTTGGTTCGTTGTTTTGAGTATCTGTACCTGTAACAGGAAGTGTAAAAGCATTTTTCTTTTATATTCAACATCAACGGGTAAACTATATACAATCAATAATAATAATAATAATAATAAAGCTTTATTTATATAACGCCAACATATTCCGCAGCGCTTTACAATGTAGAATCAAGCATATTTAGATTTCTTCCTACTTCTAGGAGGCACATTTCTTTAAACGTTACACATATATAGACATCGCAGTAGTTAGTATACTAGACCACACAGTCCTCGGGTCACCTATTGGCAAAGTTATTACTCTCCGGCTTCACTATATCTCTGCATACAAGACATAATCTAACTTGGCCCAACGGGGACCGGTAATAACTACGCGGGCCCAGAGGTAATGTATTGTCCAGCACAGTCCAGTGTGTGTTATCACCGCTGGGCCGCTGCTCATACAGCACACATTATCAACAGTAGGGAAAGTTTAAAATAAAAGTCTCTGATTCTTCAGATGAAAAACAAAACTCACGGGGACACACTCTTCATTCTTAGGGGCTTGCAAAAAAATGGAAGGCAAAAATAAAGGGGCATGGTTGCTGGAAAAAGGGGCTATATACAGTACCATGTCACAACAATGGGAGTCTATTGCTGACGGGATATTCTTATGGCGAACCAGCCTAATGGGCCGGGGTAACAATCAAAAGTGACCTGCTCACCTCAGTATAAGTCTCTGTCCGGGTGTCCTCACCGCAGGTACAACTCTACATCACGTCTGGCGAAAAAGATATCGTCCTGAAGTCCGTGTTCTTTTAGGAATCCCCATCCTTCGTCCTGGTACACGGAGACGACGGTTCCTTGGCGGCGTAGTTCTACTGGAAGCAGGGGCTGCGATCTTGCCTCGTCCCGTAGTCGCCTTGTTGCCTGTTCTCTCTGGAACCATTCCTCTCGGCGTCTTTGTTTGGTCACTTGGTCTCTTTCATTTAGAGGTGATTGATACGGCAGGGGGGATCGGTACTGTGGAGGTGGTGAGTTGCCGGTTGGGACTCTGGAGTTCACTCTCGTCACCGCTGAGCTCACTATGGCGCAGGCTCCTCACAGCTGCCAATGCCATGCGGTTCCCCACGCAGCTTCTGGGGTGCTCCCTCCTGAGGCTCCTTCGACGTCCTCCGGCTCCTCGTAGTCTGTCTCGTCATGCTCTGCTTAGACGATGACATCTGAGTCAGTAGGGGACATCCGCGCTGCCTGCAGCCGGAGGTAGCTGCTGGTACGGGACAGTGGTGTTGCCGGGGGTTTGGTCTGAACTCCCGTGTCCCGGGTCTGGACGGGTGGTGGTACGGGTGGTAACGAGGCAGGTTACTCCACAACTGCTTGCTCTGCTACCGCTGCCTCCCGCGCTTCACGGCCTTCTCTCATAGTCGTTAGCTCATAGGTCCGCTCCGTGCTCCACCTTCTGCACACCCACATCAGGGCTTCTTCCATGTCCTGGCAGAGCCGTCCAAACGCGTCCCTCCAGAAGTCAACATCCCCCTCTACAGTTAAGAGGGACGCTGCTGCCGGATCGCCTTGCGCAGCCCTGGCCTGCTCCTCAAGCTTGCGCAGTACATCTCTACAACGGGGTGCCGCTTGCTGCTGGGTACAAAGGAGCCTTGGTTGTTCTGTCCTTCTTTTCCGGTTTGTCTCTTTATTGGCAGTCACTGCCGAAGAACTTCCTCCGTCTTGTCCCTCCTTCTTCTAGGGGCTGAGGCACACCCCCGGGCCTGCACATGGCGTTTAGTACATGGCTACGGTGCCATCTTGGGTCCTCCTGCAGTGATGGCGGGAACCCATTTTTGGTGCCAAGCAATGGCGGAAAAAGTTCATTTTTAAGCACGGTTTAAATGTCCAAGGCGCAAAGTACCCGGTATTACCGGGCACGAGATCCTGTTCGTGACGCCAGAAATATATGTCGAGCCCCAAGCTGTGGGGTACTCGGGTATCAGATTCCAGGGGTAGCGTCGCTGTGTCACAGGGAGTGGTGGCCGCGCCTGATCCCGTGTCCTGGGTGACACTTCAAAAAGGGATGTATTTACAGGGGAATTCTATATACAGTTCTCATGACGCCATCTGTAGTTTCTGGTGATAGGTCACCAGCGCCGCCACAGTGCGCCAGAGGTAGCTGGTAATGCGGCGCTAGGATGACTAAGCCCCCTACAGGCAAGGCTGGACTTTACTGTTAACTTGTAGCAGTAGCAGTTGCAGTTCATAGTTCAGCACTTTAGATGTTACAAGAACAGGTAGCTTAATGGGTGGCTGCAAGTGGATCCCAGGTGGTATGGTGGAACCCTTGGTGTACCTTCATTAACTAACCCGTGTCCTTTCTTCCCCTCTTTGGATCGATCTATACCCAGTAGCTCCGTGTAGGTAAGTACCGGGAGTCTCCTCCCTCGTTGGTGAGGAAGCAGGCAAACCTCTCCGATGGCAGGGTGCTGCGGCTGATGAACAAGCCACATCAGCCGATTCCCGACTGCAAGGTGGACTTGGCCGGTCCCTAGGGCCAGGGCCGGCTCCAGGTTTTTGTGGGCCCCGGGCGAAACAGTGTCAGTGGGCCCCTTTAACACATACGATTAACGAATACAATATAGAAACTGATATATAATATACAGGCTCCTGGGTGGGCTGTATATAGAATAGAGGCTGTGCAGAGCAGTAGATATAATATGGAGAGTGCTGGACTGTATTTATAGTATGGAGACTGCCCGGCTGTATATATTATATAGAGGCTGTGGGCTTTGAATGTATAATATATAGAGGCTGCGGGCAGTATATATTATTTGGAGGATGTGGCAGCCCAGCAGCAGCCTCCATGTAGACCCCGACTGGAGTTTACTGTATAGTGGTATTATTTAGTCATATAAGCTTATCATGAGGCTAACTGTATGGCTGTTTTATTCCATCAGTGTGATATCAGTGACAATATGGTGATATAATCCTGTCACTGTAAAAATGTAACATTAAGTCACCACCGTATGTTAGTAACAAAGGGTTTGTATGATGGCATTATTCAGTCATTGGAAACCATATTAATTAGTCACTGCACAGCGACTGTATATTTGTATTATTCAAACACTGTAAGTAATGATTCTCATTCACTGCCCAGTGACTGTATGGCGGTATTAATCACTGTAAGCAACGATTCTCATTCACTGCACAGTGACTGTATGGCGGTATTAATCACTGTAAGCAACGGTTCTCATACACTGCACAGTGACTGTATGGCGGTATTAATCACTGTAAGCAACGGTTCTCATACACTGCACAGTGACTGTATGGCGGTATTAATCACTGTAAGCTACGATTCTCATTCACTGCCCAGTGACTGTATGGCGGTATTAATCACTGTGAGCAACGGTTCTCATTCACTGCACAGTGACTGTATGGCGGTATTAATCACTGTAAGCAACGGTTCTCATACACTGCACAGTGACTGTATGGCGGTATTAATCACTGTAAGCAACGGTTCTCATTCACTGCACAGTGACTGTATGGCGGTATTAATCACTGTAAGCAACGGTTCTCATTCACTGCACAGTGACTGTATGGCGGTATTAATCACTGTAAGCAACGGTTCTCATTCACTGCACAGTGACTGTATGGCGGTATTAATCACTGTAAGCTACGATTCTCATTCACTGCACAGTGACTGTATGGCGGTATTAATCACTGTAAGCAACGGTTCTCATTCACTGCACAGTGACTGTATGGCGGTATTAATCACTGTAAGCAACGGTTCTCATTCACTGCACAGTGACTGTATGGCGGTATTAATCACTGTAAGCAACGGTTCTCATTCACTGCACAGTGACTGTATGGCGGTATTAATCACTGTAAGCAACGGTTCTCATTCACTGCACAGTGACTGTATGGCGGTATTAATCACTGTGAGCAACGGTTCTCATTCACTGCACAGTGACTGTATGGCGGTATTAATCACTGTGAGCAACGGTTCTCATTCACTGCACAGTGACTGTATGGCGGTATTAATCACTGTGAGCAACGGTTCTCATTCACTGCACAGTGACTGTATGGCGGTATTAATCACTGTGAGCAACGGTTCTCATTCACTGCACAGTGACTGTATGGCGGTATTAATCACTGTGAGCAACGGTTCTCATTCACTGCACAGTGACTGTATGGCGGTATTAATCACTGTGAGCAACGGTTCTCATTCACTGCACAGTGACTGTATGGCGGTATTAATCACTGTGAGCAACGGTTCTCATTCACTGCACAGTGACTGTATGGCGGTATTAATCACTGTGAGCAACGGTTCTCATTCACTGCACAGTGACTGTATGGCGGTATTAATCACTGTGAGCAACGGTTCTCATTCACTGCACAGTGACTGTATGGCGGTATTAATCACTGTGAGCAACGGTTCTCATTCACTGCACAGTGACTGTATGGCGGTATTAATCACTGTGAGCAACGGTTCTCATTCACTGCACAGTGACTGTATGGCGGTATTAATCACTGTGAGCAACGGTTCTCATTCACTGCACAGTGACTGTATGGCGGTATTAATCACTGTGAGCAACGGTTCTCATTCACTGCACAGTGACTGTATGGCGGTATTAATCACTGTAAGCAACGGTTCTCATTCACTGCACAGTGACTGTATGGCGGTATTAATCACTGTAAGCAACGGTTCTCATTCACTGCACAGTGACTGTATGGCGGTATTAATCACTGTAAGCAACGGTTCTCATTCACTGCACAGTGACTGTATGGCGGTATTAATCACTGTAAGCAACGGTTCTCATTCACTGCACAGTGACTGTATGGCGGTATTAATCACTGTAAGCAACGGTTCTCATTCACTGCACAGTGACTGTATGGCGGTATTAATCACTGTAAGCAACGGTTCTCATTCACTGCACAGTGACTGTATGGCGGTATTAATCACTGTAAGCAACGGTTCTCATTCACTGCACAGTGACTGTATGGCGGTATTATTTGATCAATGTAAGCAATAGTTCACAGTGACTGTATAGCAGTATTATTCAATCACTGTCCCCCTGTGCACATTTGCCCCAGGCAGGGGGCCCCTGTGCACATTTGCCCCAGGCAGGGGGCCCCTGTGCACATTTGCCCCAGGCAGGGGGCCCCTGTGCACATTTGCCCCAGGCAGGGGGCCCCTGTGCACATTTGCCCCAGGCAGGGGGCCCCTGTGCACAATTGCCCCAGGCAGGGGGACCCTGTGCACAATTGCCCCAGGCAGGGGGACCCTGTGCACAATTGCCCCAGGCAGGGGGCCCCTGTGCACAATTGCCCCAGGCAGGGGGTTCCTGAGTGCTGGCCTAACCCCCCCACGCACCCCCTCTCTCCCGCCTAACCTGAGCAGCAGCTGGCAGATGCTGATTGCAGCGTCTGTCTGTAGTTTGCAGCAGCAGATATCTTTCGGTGCAGGAAGTAAAGATCTGCTGCCGCCGCTCAGGTTAGGAGGGAGAGGGTGTGGGGGCGGGGGCCAGCGCTCAGGAGCCCCTGTAAGGTGACAAGTACACAGCGTCCAGGAGGCCTGCATAGACTCCCCGCTGTCCCGGACCCCAGCCAATCTCACTTGCAGTCTGAGGGTGAGGAAGATGGATGAATGAATACTCGTCTTCCTCCTCTTTTATGCGGTGCATTCCACACTGTGGACCTCAAAGGAAAAGGAAGTTAAGGGGCGGAGGAGCCTCTTCTATGCGTTCCACAGTGCGGAACGCAAATAAAACGGAAGTGATGGGTCGGAAGCGGGGGCGGAGCGGGGGCTAGCGCCGGCATCAGGGTTGAATAAGGCACCGTACTGCGCCGGTAACAAAAAAGAATACCGGCACTATGCGGGCGGGCGGCGATGGGCCCCTGAGCCATGGCAGGGCCCCGGCACTTGCCCGGGTACGCCGGGTGCTGACGCCGGCCCTGCCTAGGGCCCAAGCGTTCCCCTGGCAGGACTGGAGTATTCCCTGGAGTATGGACGCTCCACTCTGAGGATCTCCCTTTCTTGCTAGGGCCCAGACTTCTCTAGTCGGTGGCCCTCTTTCAGGACCTTCTCAATGCCCCTTCTTCTTTCCTCCGGTGCGGCTTGTAACCGACCCAGTGTGACCTTCCACCTCGTTCCACTTTAGCTGATCTTTCTAATATCTTTCCTCTTCCTCCATCTCCTCCTGGTCCCTCAGCTGAGAAACCTTAAGCTCAAGACTTGGAGGCAAAGACCAAAGACCTAAGCTCAAAGCCTAAACTCAAAGACCAAGCTCAAAGACCTCCTTGTTCCCCCTAGAGATGAATTTATTCCCTCCCGGGTAACCTCCCACCCTAGACTGTGGGAGAGGTCTGATGTTGTGGGGGAACTTTGCTGGTGACACTTGGTCAGGGAGCAGGACATTTGGGGGAAGTCTAATGGTGTAGAGGGTTTGTGTTGAGCCCCAGGCTTTGGGGTACTCGGGTATCAGGCTCCAAGGTGTTAACGCTCCTGTTGTCACGGGGAGTGGAGGCCGCGCCTGATCCCGTGTTCTGGGGGACTTCTTTGAAAAAAGGTATATTTACAAGGGATTATATTTACAAGTTGTCGTGACACCACCTGTAGTTTCTGATAAGGAGTCACCAGCGCTGCCACAGTCCACCGGACGTAGATGGTAATGCGGCACGTTGGCAAAGTCCTCTACAGGTAGGGCTGGACCTCCGGGGCAGCGTAGGATGAAGGGCTGCTTGTAGTGGAGCTGTAGATGGAATGGGGAGTGTTGGAGAAGTCTATGAGGGGCACCGGGAACGGAGAGGAATAACACACGCACACTACAAAAGTCTCTTTTACCTTTTACTGGTGGTTCGCAGGTAAAGATGTCCAGGGCACTGACAGGTGACCAGGTTGCACAGTGGGTCCCCACAGCAAGTGGGTATAAGGCCTCCTCTGTTCCTCTTTTGTAGTTGAATCCCAGTCTGCATGCAGCCAGGCTGGCCTCCTCTCTCCTCCTGCCTTTGATATCTGTCCTCTCCTCTTGTGTGGTCCACGGGCTACCCTCTCTGATCACTGCGGTGGAACATTGCTGTGTCTGGCTCCCTCTCTTTGACCCACAGGGGGACCGGGTGGCTGAAGCCTCCACGGTGTAACGGGGTTCTCTGTGGTCCTGGAGTATCCCACAGGTTCGGATCCCCGATGTCCGGCACGTCTTTGGGCGAACTTCCACTAGTTCCTCGCTCCCTTTACGCTGTCTGCTCCTTGCCTTCTGTCCCCACTTAGGCTTGCGGGACGTCAGAAGGGCCACCCCGTGTCACTGGCTCGGGCCTAACCGCCGGCACCGACCACCAGGACGTCTTCGCAGCTCTCCTAGCGTCTGCACACTCTGACTAACTCCTCCCCCAGCAGCAGTATTTATAGGAGATCTTGCCTAAGGTCAGCAAGTTGGGCTCCCCCTACTGTGCCGGGGTGGAAGATGTTGCATGTAGCAGGTACCTGCTGTGGAAACCCAGCTGTGCATTAGAGAAGTCTGTGGCTTCTTGCGTGAGCAGGGCGCCACATTTGCAAGTGAAGCTTGGTCAGGGAGCAGGGCATTTGGGGCAGGTCTGATGGTGTGGGGGATTTCTGGTGACACTATTGGTCAGGGAGCAGGACATGTGGGGCGGTCTGATAACGTGGGGAGCTTTGCTGGTGTCACTATAGGTCGGGGAGCAGGACATTTGGGGGAAGTCTGATGATGTGGGGGCCTTGTTGGTGACACTTGGTCAGGGACCAGGAAATTTGGTGAGGTCTGATAGTGTGGGGGCCTTGTTGGTGACACTTGGTCAGGGAGAAGAACATTTGGGAGGTCTGATGGTGTGGGGGGGTTTGTTGGTGACACTTGGTCAGGGAGCAGGACATTTGGAGAGGTCTGATGGTGTGGGGGCCTTGTTGGTGAACTTGGTCAGGGAGAAGAACATTTGGGGAAGGTCTGATGGTGTGGGGGGGTTTGTTGGTGACACTTGGTCAGGGAGCAGGACATTAGGAGAGGACTGATGGTGTGGGGGCCTTGTTGGTGACACTTGGTCAGGGGAGAAGGAACATTTGGGGAAGGTCTGATGGTGTGGGGGGGGGGTTTGTGGTGACACTTGGTCAGGGAGCAGGACATTTAGGAGAGGTCTGATGGTGTGGGGGCCTTGTTGGTGACACTTGGTCAGGGAGCAGGACATTTAGGAGAGGTCTGATGTTGTAGGAGATCTTGCTGGTGACACTTGGTCAGGGAGCAGGACATTTAGGAGAGGTCTGATGGTGTGGGGGCCTTGTTGGTGACACTTGGTCAGGGAGCAGGACATTTAGGAGAGGTCTGATGGTGTGGGGGCCTTGTTGGTGACACTTGGTCAGGGAGCAGGACATTTAGGAGAGGTCTGATGTTGTAGGAGATCTTTGCTGGTGACACTTGGTCAGGGAGCAGGACATTTGGGTGAGGTCTGATAGTGTGGGGGCCTTGTTGGTGACACTTGGTCAGGAAGAAGAACATTTGGGGAAGGTCTGATGGTGTGGGGGGTTTGTTGGTGACACTTGGTCAGGGAGCAGGACATTTGGGGAAGACTAATGGTGTAGGGGTTTGCTAGTGAAGCTTGGTCAGGAGCAGGGCATTTAGGACAGGTCTGATGGTGTGAGGGGTTTGCTGGAATGCTGGTGACACTATTGGTCAGGGAGCAGGACATTTGTGGCGGTCTGATAATGTGGGGAGCTGGTTGGTGACACTTGCTCAGGCAGAACATTTGAGGCAGATCTGATTGCGTAAAGGGCGCAAGTTACACACGGAGACAACTAGGTGGCGCTCTCTCTCTCTTTCTCTCTTTCTCTCTCTCTCTCTCTCTCTCTCTCTCTCTCTCTTGTCCGTCTGCCGGAACGTTACGAGCCGGAACCTTGTGATCTGGGATGGCACCGGGGGAAACATAGTGAGGTGACACCAGTGCGCAGGACCGGCCGGTTGGAGCCGTTAGAGGCCGGGAATCCCCGGAGGTGACAGCGGTGAGAGGCGGAGGAGGAGGCCGAGGAGCGACGAGCATGGCGGAGAGTATGGTGAGTGTGTGCGGGGGAGGAGGAGAGCAGAGAACAGGGAGCAGAGAGAGGAGGAGAGGAGGCCCCAAAATACTGTCATGTCATGTGTCATCCACTGCGGACAAGGCACACACAGAGGACTGTGTACACAATGCTTACATTATATAATATATATATATATATATATATATATATATATATATATATATATATATATATATATATAATGTGTATATAGAGCTATGTATGTGTTCTATTTACAGCTGTGACTACTTTATATAGAGCTCCATATATATGTGTATATTTCTCTCTGGCATTATATGTTAACACTTTAGTTATATACTTTATGTAATATGTTTATTTTGTGACTATTACATATTCTAGTAATATATAATATTTACTCACTTTTATAGCGCCGTTAATTCCACAGCACTTTACAGACATCGGTGACACTGTCCCCATCGGGGCTCACAGTCTATATTCCCAATCAGTATGTCTTTGGGGTGTGTGTATATATTATAATGTATCAGTGCAGGGTGAGGACTTGGGTATAATCCCCACTGCTCTTTTACCAAGGAACAATCTCAGATCAGTCCATATAGATCATAATGATTTATCAGGTCAACGCGTTTCAAAGCCTCCATGAGCTTCTTCCTCCGTCGGTGTTCATTTGTCTAGAGAAAGAGGCCTGTGGTGGCTTCAAAATGTGTTGACATAATAAATCATCTGTGATCTATATGGACTGATCTGAGACTGCTCCTTTGATTAAACAGCTTCTCCACGTGGGTCTGCAGCAGCTGTTATATGCATTTATAGTGGTTGTGACTCTCACAACCACCAAAGGTGAGCCTTCCCTGCAAACAACAGTGCGATTCATGTATAAACGAAACCTTCAAAGTCAAATAGGAGGTACTGGGCACTGACTGGACACAAAAGGGGCTGGTACAATATCCTGCCTTATCACCTGGAAGGCTTCTGTTGTACAGTGTTGCTCGCCACAAATTAGACACAATTGTTTCATTCCATGAATGAAAGAAAGAATGGCGGCACTCACCGTGGTGTGTATCTTGCTTTTATTTTGACAGTCCAGCAAACATTATTTGGTCTGGTGCAGATCGGGTCCCATTACCTCTCCGCTGCACCAGACCGAAATAATGTTTGCTGGACTGTCAAAGTAAAGTATTCCATTATATATATATATATATATATATATTATATATATATATATATATTTTACACATACCATACACGCTGTATGTATGTATTCTACACACATCAACATTGAAGTTTCCCACTCTTCAACATTGAGTAAAGATACAGAGAGCCAGTCTAATGCCGGCGGGGCTCCCGAAAATCATGTAATGTGCTATATTCAACCTATATTCAACATCGAAATTGCAAAACCAGGAAGAAAAGTGCTGGAATTTATAGAAATCACAGGATGGATAGACAGGTTACTGATCTGCAAACCAGGGCTGTGGAGTCAGTCGATGTCCATTTTGGTGGAGTCGAATCTAGGGAAATTGAGGAGTCGGAGTTGGATGTTTGGTTGCTGACTCCACAGCTCTCCTGCAAATGATAAGAAACTGAAATGGAAACAAAAGTTTAAAACATCTTGATATATTGAGTCTGGAGTATGAACACCACATACAGACAACCCCACACTTACTGCCTAAGCTTCTATTATCCACCAAGCAGAAATGGGGGCTTTATTACCGCACTGCTGTTCAAGTTAGTCAAATTCATTGACAATAATTTATAAACTCTTTGTGTGATTTATTCTTTACGTGTTTCATAGTCTATGTGCTCCTTCATCAGAACATCACATAATGTACATGTATGCTTCTATTAATGAGGTTGTTATTATAGACTGTGAGCAGTCTGCCAGGCCAAATTGTGATACCATGGCCTGCAGCATCTCCAGACTTGTATCCATTGAATACATCTGGGACATCATTGGTCTGCAATTACACAGGCAGCTGCCAACAGTGAATCTTGATGATTTGCCCAAGTACTTCAGTACAGCAGAACATTCCTCAGACAACCATTAATAATCTTAAGGTACCGTCACACACCCCAATCTCGCCTGGCGATGTGTGGCGATATGACGTGCACACTCACGTTTTTAGTGGCCGCCTCAGATCGCCGATGGCGGCATCACATGCCGCAATATCGCCCTGAAGCTAAGGCGATGTGTCGCTCTGGACATCGCCTCACCTACAGCGGAAGCAATCCTGCCTCATTCCATCACAGCTTCAAATGCCGCAATCTCAAAGGCAATGTGGGCGTACATGTTCAGCGCGGCGAGGAGATAGGCGTGCCACAGTGGTCTACACCGCGCCCCATACACGCCGATTGGACAACACAACTGCGTTACGATTGGTCATCCTGCTCTGGAAGGCTGGCTAAGGGGCCATTCACACTTGCATCTTTTTCCTGATCTGGAAGATCAGGAAAAAACCTGATTCTAAGGCTACTTTCACACTACGATTTTGAAGGAGCCGATGCTGTCCGATAAATTCGGACAGCATCGGCTCCCTTCTGATGCCTGGAATCGGATGCCAAATAGGCATCCGATTCCGGCATAAAATCGTAGCCAAGGCGATTTTTTCGTGTTTTGGCGTGTGACAGGGCGATAGTGATGGAAAGAGCGATTTCTGTGATTTCCCGTAGGCGTGCCTCAGCATGCTGTAGTCCGCGCCCCGTCTGAGATGATTGGTGTGGGCTACTGTGTTCCCATTGGCTGTCAGTTGACACAGCGCCATATGTGAAGAGCTGTCCGTTCAGCACCGCACACATCTTCTGCTACACAACCGTCCGCAAACTCAGTGCAATTATGATAGACAATTGCGTCATGTATTAGGGCCTTTCACTCTTTCGTTTTTTTCTTGATCTGGAAGATCAGGAAAAAAACCTGATTCTTAAGGCCACGTCACACGTAACGCTATCGTTGCCGATATCGTTCAAAAGTCACGTGTTCTTCCAGATCAGGAAAAAACCTGATTCTAAGGCTACTTTCACACTACGATTTTGAAGGGAGCCGATGCTGTCCGATAAATTCGGACAGCATCGGCTCCCTTCTGATGCCTGGAATCGGATGCCAAATAGGCATCCGATTCCGGCATAAAATCGTAGCCTCCGTTAAAAAAAAAAAATATATGCTCACCTCCCCGAGCCCCCGCCGTCTTCCTGCAGGCTCCGGTGGCTCCCGCAGGCTCCCGGTGTCTGCAGAGGTCTTCTACTGCAGTATAGGACCTGCGGTGATGTCACAGTCACGTGACACCAGGTTATACCATGGTAACCTGCGGTCACTGTGACTGTGACATCACCGCAGGTCCTATACTGCAGTAGAAGACCTCTGCAGACACCGGGAGCCTGCAGGAAGACGGCGGGAGCCGGTGGGGGCTCGGGGAGAGGTGAGCATAAACTCTTTATTTTTTTAACCCCTGCCTTCCAGTTTGGAGCTTTTTACTGTACTGAGCATGCTCAGTACAGTAAAATCGGGTTTGAGGAGACATCAGATGTTTCCTCGGACCCTGCTCCATAGGGCCCCATGATAAATTGATAGGACCAAATCGGATGTGCACTAAATGCCATCGGATTTGGTCCGATCCAATTGTGTCCGATTTTATTTTCGGTGCAAAAATTGGAGCATGCTCCGATTTTTGCACCGATAAAAAAATCGGATCGGACCAAATCGGATGGCATTTATTGCACATCCTATTCGGTCCGATGCCCATAGGGCTACATGGGGCCTAAAATCGGTCCGATGCTGTCCGATTTTTATCGGACAGCATCGGATTTAAATAATCCATAGTGTGAAGGCAGCCTTACAGGATTCATTTTTTTGCCCATTCACTTTAATGATTTCAGGAAAAATCCTGAAGCAACAAGATTCTATCTGAAATCATTAAAGTGAATGGGCAAAAAAAATGAATCCTGTAAGTGAGCTGTCACACAGGCAGACTCACCAGCGATCAATGGACCAGAAACATCGTGGAAACAATTTAAATATCGTTTCCACGATGTCTTGCTCCCGTTGACAGGCTGCGGTAAGCAGGAGCAGGCTGGTATCCAAGGTAAACTGCGGGTAATTAGGCAGCGCGGGCTGCCTAGATACCCGATGTATACCTTGGTTACCAGCCTTCTCCGCTCACCGGCTGGTATCCAAGATCTCCGTTGAGCGGAGAAGGCTGGTAACCAAGGTATACATCGGATATCTAGGCAGCGGGCTGCCTAGTTACCCGCAGTTTACCTTGGATACCAGCTCCCAGCGCTTGCTGAAAGGCGCTGGGAGCTGGCTTAATGGTCGTCTCCCGGTGTCACCGGGGGACCAACGATTGATTTGAGGTCAGGACCTTAAATCAAAGGATGAACGATCAGCCGACTGATCGTTCATCGCTTGTAGTGTCACACGCAACGATGTCATTTCGACATCGTTCAAGCGTCACAGAACACGTGACTTTTGAACGATATCGGCAACGATAGCGTTACGTGTGACGTGGCCTTAAGAATCAGGTTTTTTTCCTGATCTTCCAGATCAGGAAAAAAACGCAAGAGTGAAAGGCCCCTAATACATGACGCAATTGTCTATCATAATTGCACTGAGTTTGCGGACGGTTGTGTAGCAGAAGATGTGTGCGGTGCTGAACGGACAGCTCTTCACATATGGCGCTGTGTCAACTGACAGCCAATGGGAACACAGTAGCCCACACCAATCATCTCAGACGGGGCGCGGACTACAGCATGCTGAGGCACGCCTACGGGAAATCACAGAAATCGCTCTTTCCATCACTATCGCCCTGTCACACGCCAAAACACGAAAAAATCGCCTTGGCGATATCGCTTGAATGCTGAGCACTGTTCAGCAATCAGACAATGGGCGATTTATCGCCGCATAATCGCCCAATCACAAGCCGCAACCGTAAGGCAATTTCACGGCGATTTCGCCGGGGGGCCACATCACCTTTCAGATCGCCAGGCGAGATTGCGGCGTGTGATGGTACCTTTAGTGATAGCAGCTGAGACTGTAAGGGCAAGAATTTCTGCACATGGTGGTCATACTGTAGACTGAATAAATGAAGATGATTTGATAAGTTTGATTCCATATTTCCACCATTTTCTTATCAGTTACATGTGTATCCTATGGGCGGCATGGTGGCTCAGTGGATAGCACTCTATGGTGGGTGGCATGGTGGCTCAGTGGTTAGCACTATATGGTGGGCGGCATGGTGGTTCAGTGGTTAGCACTCTATGGTGGGAGGCATGGTGGCTCAGTGGTTAGCACTATATGGTGGGCAGCATGGTGGCTCAGTGGTTAGCACTCTATGGTGGGCGGCATGATGGCTCAGTGGATAGCACTCTATGGTGGGCGGCATGGTGGCTCAGTGGATAGCACTCTATGGTGGGCGGCATGGTGGCTCAGTGGATAGCACTCTATGGTGGGCGGCATGGTGGCTCAGTGGTTAGCATTGCAGCCTTGCAGCGTTGGGGTCTTGGATTCAAATCCCACCAAGGACGACATCTGCAAGGATTTTGTATGTTCTCCTTGTGTTTGTTTGGGTTTCCTCCCACACTCCAAAGACTGATAGTGAATATAGATTGCGAGCCCCAGTGGGGACAGTGTTGTGCATGTATGTAAAGCGCCGTTCTATAACGCTATATAAATTCATAAATATCATATAATATCCAGCCTGTGATTTCCATAATTCTATGAATTTTCCTTCCTGGTGTTGCAATTACAATGTTAAAATAAAATTCACACATTTACCCGTATATACTCGCGTATAAGCCGAGTTTTTCAGCCCAAAAATTGGGCTGAAAAGTCCCCCCCTCGGCTTATATGCGAGTCACTGTATACTGTATACACTGTACACAGTGTATACAGTATACAGGCCCGCCCCCATCAGTATACAGGCCCCCCCCCTTGCAGCACAAACCTGTAAAGGAAGAGATTAGTATACTTATCACTGTCCCGCTGTCCCGCCGCCGTCATCGCGCTCCTCCATCTTCATCCGTCTTCTTCCGGCTTCCTCCGGTCGGCGCAGGCAATGACGTCATTGTCTGCGCGCCAGAGGAAGTCGGAAGACGCTGCATGAAGACGAAGGAGCGCGATGACAGCGGCGGGACAGCGGCAGCGGGACAGTGATAAGTATACTAATCTCTTCCTTTACAGGTTTGTGCTTCAAGGGGGGGGCCTGTATACTGATGGGGGGGGGGCTGTATACACCTCTGGGGCTGCGTGTATACTACCACTGGGGCTGCGTGTATACTACCACTGGGGCTGCGTGTATACTACCACTGGGGCTGCGTGTATACTACCACTGGGGCTGCGTGTATACTACCACTGGGGCTGCGTGTATACTACCACTGGGGCTGCGTGTATACTACCACTGGGGCTGCGTGTATACTACCACTGGGGCTGCGTGTATACTACCACTGGGGCTGCGTGTATACTACCACTGGGGCTGCGTGTATACTACCACTGGGGCTGCGTGTATACTACCACTGGGGCTGCGTGTATACTACCACTGGGGCTGCGTGTATACTACCACTGGGGCTGCGTGTATACTACCACTGGGGCTGCGTGTATACTAACCACTGGGGCTGCGTGTATACTACCACTGGGGCTGCGTGTATACTACCACTGGGGCTGCGTGTATACTACCACTGGGGCTGCGTGTATACTACCACTGGGGCTGCGTGTATACTACCACTGGGGCTGCTGTGTATACTACCACTGGGGCTGCGTGTATACTACCACTGGGGCTGCGTGTATACTACCACTGGGGCTGCGTGTATACTACCACTGGGGCTGCGTGTATACTACCACTGGGGCTGCGTGTATACTACCACTGGGGCTGCGTGTATACTACCACTGGGGCTGCGTGTATACTACCACTGGGGCTGCGTGTATACTACCACTGGGGCTGCGTGTATACTACCACTGGGGCTGCGTGTATACTACCACTGGGGCTGCGTGTATACTACCACTGGGGCTGCGTGTACACTACCACTGGGGCTGCGTGTACACTACCACTGGGGCTGCGTGTACACTACCACTGGGGCTGCGTGTACACTACCACTGGGGGCTGGCGCGTGTACACTACCACTGGGGCTGCGTGTATACTACCACTGGGGCTGCGTGTATACTACCACTGGGGCTGCGTGTATACTACCACTGGGGCTGCGTGTATACTACCACTGGGGCTGCGTGTATACTACCACTGGGGCTGCGTGTATACTACCACTGGGGCTGCGTGTATACTACCACTGGGGCTGCGTGTATACTACCACTGGGGCTGCGTGTATACTACCACTGGGGCTGCGTGTATACTACCACTGGGGCTGCGTGTATACTACCACTGGGGCTGCGTGTATACTACCACTGGGGCTGCGTGTATACTACCACTGGGGCTGCGTGTATACTACCACTGGGGCTGCGTGTATACTACCACTGGGGCTGCGTGTATACTACCACTGGGGCTGCGTGTATACTACCACTGGGGCTGCGTGTATACTACCACTGGGGCTGCGTGTATACTACCACTGGGGCTGCGTGTATACTACCACTGGGGCTGCGTGTATACTACCACTGGGGCTGCGTGTATACTACCACTGGGGCTGCGTGTATACTACACACTGGGGCTGCTGTATACTAACCACTGGGGCTGCTGTATACTAACCACTGGGGCTGCTGTATACTAACCACTGGGGCTGCTGCTGTATACTAACCACTGGGGCTGCTGCTGTATATACCACTGGGGCTGCTGCTGTATACTAACCACTGGGGCTGCTGCTGTATACTAACCACTGGGGCTGCTGCTGTATACTAACCACTGGGGCTGCTGTATACTAACCACTGGGGCTGCTGCTGTATATACCACTGGGGCTGCTGCTGTATATACCACTGGGGCTGCTGCTGTATATACCACTGGGGCTGCTGCTGTATATACCACTGGGGCTGCTGCTGTATACCACACTGCTGGGGGCTGTATACCTGTGCTGGGGTCCACCCTCGGCTTATACACGAGTCAATAGGTTTTCCCAGGTTTTGGGGGCAAAAGTAGAGGGGTCGGCTTATACACGGGTCGGCTTATACACGAGTATATACGGTACATCCAGTTGCAACCGCCTGTGTGGTAATGGCAGGAATCCTGAGCGGCAGAAGTAGTGATATCTATTAACTCCAGACATTCCCTATACTGTACACTGCGTTTTACAGCAGTCTGTGAATAGTTCGGACTGTATTATGTCTATAGACCTTGGGGACCTTGCTTAATTCCAGTGCTCGCCCTTAAGATCAGCAGAACTGGAAATGTCTTGGTAGCCCCTTATCACTTACCTCTGCCTCCTCCATGTCCATCTCGCTTCATGTTCAGACTCAACTAAAATGGGTGTGTTGTTGTTTTTTTTTATCTTACCCTCAGCATATGTCAAATTTCAGGAGAAAAGGGGTCCTATTTTGCAATTCAAGGCTGGGAGGGTAAGGGCGTGTATGTTCCTTAGGATAGGTCATCAGTATCAGATCAGTGTGGGGTGCGACATGGACGCTTTCTCCGATCAGCTGTTCTCAGCGTCAGATGTACACCACTTACAGAGCAGTATAGGTCACGGCTCCTATTAATTAGCCTAGTGAATAGGACCGGTGCATAATATTGTGATTGTATCCCTGCAAGTATCAATAGATATGGCATCACCTGGGCAAGCTTGCCTTACATCTCCCTATACCAGTGGTGGGCAACCTTTTGAGCTTGGTGTGTCAAAATTCGCCAAAAAACCGAGCATAAATCGCGAGGTGTGTCACCTTGAGAAAAAAAACCCTAATTTTACGATATTTATAGTTTAAATAACAAATATGTATAATTCTTTAACTTACCTGCTTAGTGACTTTCTTTGTTAATCTGTCAGTTGGTTTCTTTTGTTGGTCTTGCTGTTATTTAACCTGTGTGGGGTGTCATGAACTAAGATAAGTGAGGGGGAGGGGGAATTCTTCCAGTGATGGCGAACCTGTGGCAGTCCAGCAACAGCAACAGCTGGACTGCCACACTGCCACAGGTTCGCCATCACTGATTTAGTGACTTTTTTGTTGCTGAATTTCATTGGCTAAATCTTCAATTGAAGGTTGGTATTTTGCACACTTCAAGGCCAAGCAAGCGCTACTAAGGTTATCTGTCAAAATGTCTATTTATATTCCACGTTCTGCTTACTACCGTTTCACTACATAGAACGCAAAATGATCTGCCATTTTTTTCTATAATGCCATACATCTCAGTCCATGTCTCTTGAAAGGGTCGGCTACTGCTACTACCACTTCCTTTACTTAACCTTGGTTTTTTTGGCTTCTCCATAAGAGGGGCAGTGACAGAAGATTTATAGACAGCCCTGCAGGCAATTAGGGGTTAACTGTCTTTTAGGAAAGGGCAGAGTTAATAAGCAGAAATAGGGATTAATAGGGTGAAATGCAGTCTGTACTATGCTGCAAGATGGCGTTCCTTATGTAAATCAATGGCGGGAAACGGCACCCATAGCACAGGCCTCTTCCAGCCTCCCCTTCACTTATCTCAGTAATGGCCAATCACACATTCATGACACCCCAGATTCTGCCCAGAACCTTTCACTGGAGGATGGTTGCTGTAGTAATCACTGGACCTCCAGACAGCGATCACAGGGCCTCAGATATGCGTCCCCCGCAGCGTTCCGCTGCTCCCTGCTGCGCCAGCCAGAAGTTCCGCTTACCGGAAGTCCCAGGACTAGACGCTCTGTGCCGGAGCTCTGCTGTTCTGGCTACAGACCTCCAGCACATTTTTTTTTCCTCAGCTGTAGTTAGTGATGGGCGAGTCCTAACTCGGAATCGCTTGACTCTAGTCTAGCGAGCCCGGGACTCGCTACTCGTTGCTAGTCTAGCGAGTCCAATGTTAATGAATGGGGAAGCGAGTAATAGCGAGTAGTGTGAGATTTACAAATCGCAGATGTCTCGGAAAGCGCTCGCATTGCCGTGTCGGAAACCCGACTCGCAACAGTTTTTTGCTGCTGTGTCTGTGGTTTTTATCCAAATAGCGAGTCTAGTTTCTCCGGCGGCCGCGTGTCACTGAAAATGGCTACGCGTGTCAGTGCTGACACGCGTGTCATAGGTTCGCCATCACTGCCCTATACTGTGGATATACTGTACCTGTCAAATGTTTGACCACACTTGTTCGTGCTTTTTATTGAAATGTGCACATTGTAGATTAAGACTGAAAGCTGCATAAGCACATGGAAACAATGAGAATAGAAACGTGTAAAATAACCTAGAATATGTTACACCTCAGATTTCTCAGACTTCCCCCTTCACTCTGATGACACTTTACACCCCTTTGGCATTAGCAGCTTCATCAGGTCATCGCCTGGAATGGCTTCAGACAGTCTTGAAGTAGATCCCAGAGGAGCTGAGCAGTTGGTGGCCCTCCCTTCATTCTGCGTCCAACTCTTCCTAAACTTCACATGTTGGTTGAGGCCGAGTGATTGTGGAGCCCAGGGCATCTAACACAGCCCCCATCACTCTCCTGCTTAGTCACATAGCCTTTATATAGCCAGGAGGTGGTTTATTATCATTGTCTTATATTTAGTGCAAACCTGTTGGGCTGACATGTCGCAGCACAATGTGGTCGCCATCATGATAGTAAAGGCCGGGTTGCACTCTGCGATGTGGCAGCGATCCGACCAATAATGTGGATCGCTGCCACATCGTGAACTGATCGCTGGTGAGCTATCACACAGGCAGATTCACCAGCGATCAGGACCAACAAGAACGCTGGTAACCATGGTAAACAGCGAGTAACTAAGCTGAGTGCGACGCTTAGTTACCCGCTGTTTACCCTGGTTTCCAGATCCCAGCACTTGCTGTGCAGCGCTGGGAGCTCGTTCCATTGTTGGTCTCCCGCTGTCACACGCGCTGATGCTGACAGCCCAGCGGGAGACCAATGATAGATTTATGGTCCTGGCCATAAATATACGATCAACGACTTCTCGTTGATACGTGTCACACACAACAATGTCGTTTCGACATCGCTGCAACGTCACCAAACCAGTGATGTTGCAACGATATCGTTCACTATATCGTTGTGTGTAACGGGCCCATTAGTGTGTTGGTTGACGTGGTGGTTGGTACCATAAATCTAAAATTTTGACTCCTCAGACCACAGTACAGATGTCCACTGATGTGATGTCCAGTCCTTGTGTTCTTAGGCTCCAGCATGACTATTCTTGTATGTGGTCCTCAGTAGCGACTTTGCAGTAATTCAGCCGTAAAGGGGGCATTTTGAGGAACTAAGGGTTAAAGAGTTTATCTGAGGCCAAGCATTTTGTTCCTAGCTCCTATCTTATGTATTCCTATAATCTAAGCTATTTTCTGATATACTTGCTTTAAGAATTCCCTACCATTCCCTCTGGACACTATTTAACAGCTACTGTGTTTTTTTTCTACTTCCTGCTATGATGATGTTACGTGTGTGTGCCCCAGTGCATGCTGGGATACTCTCACACAACGTCATCAGAGGAGGGGGAGAGGCTGCAGTCACTTCCTCAGCCTCTGCCCCTCCCTAAAACAAAGCGTTACATTAGTGACGCTAGTGTTAGGGGCGGTATAAATCACACAATGCGGGGCTGTTCCGGTGGGGAGGAAAGAGGCAGAGAGAGGAGGGACAGGCGCAGTGATGCTGTCTGTGCAGGTGCCAGATTCACAGCCCCGCAGTGTGCATACAGCATAACACACCACAGGACGGGATCTATACGCAGGTACAGTCTTAAGACATCATGTGACCTAAGTTCTCAGGCAGAGCTCACGGAGCATGCCCGAGAACTGAATGATCTGCGCAGGCACCGATGACGTCAGGAGGGACAGAGGAGGATGGGTGACAGCAGCAAGGCGATCAGGTCCAGCGGAGAGAGCATACCTCCCAGACCTTTTCTAGTATTACCATACAGGGTGGGAAATTTTATAAAGTGCTTATTTAGATGTCCTTGAGGGGGGTAGAGGGACAAGAGCCACCTTCACAAAATGCAGCATAAGCGCTGCTGAAGGTGGCTCTTTTAGTTTAATAGGCCCTGGGGGGGATGTGACAGGTTCCCTTTAAAAAGCTCAGAGAAAAAGTAGGCAAAGAAGTCCCTAGATACATGTGCCGAGAACACTAATATATTATGTCTTAGTATAATATTAATCGGAATCTTCTCTTTATTTGTCTGCAGATCATCCGGATCCAGTCTCCAGAGGGGGTAAAGCGCATCAACGCAAGCAAGCGGGAATCTGCTGCAACGTTTCTCAAAAAGGTTTGTCGTCTTCCTGTATTGATGAAGTATTACATCATTAGTGCAACCATATACGCTGCCATACCTCATATTGCATAATTAAAGGGAATTTGTCAGCTTTTGTTTGTTACCTGAGAGAAGCATGATGCAGGCAAAGAGACTGACTACGAAGCAGTGCTGCTGTAGTCTGAGTAATGATAATCTCTTGGTTCTCAAAGAATCACTGAAAGTAAATGATCGCACCGATTGTGATAAGAGAAATATGGATGAAATCTGTTGTAGCCCTGCAGCATGCTGTCTTCAGATTACATAGCAAAAGCCTCTTGACAGATTCCCTTTCAAGGGGTTGTCTGTTGTCTGGGCTTTTTGTAGAATTTATATGTGTATCTACGCTGTAAATGTTGACAGTTTGTAATTTACATCCTGTCATCATTTTGCAGGGTTACTTAGATAGCACTTTTTTGCACCTGGAAGAGCAGCCTCTGCCACCGACTAGAGGCGTGTTTGCTTTGGAGCCTGGGTGCAAATGTCACAGCTGACCGTTATGCTCAGTCCCCTACAAACATGCCTCTGACTCCTTCAGAACACCCCCCCACCCAGACTCCTACAAGCCCTCCCTAGTCCCAAGAATGGGCACCACCCCCCCCAATGAACACAGGGGTCACCTCCTCCTCTGACACAGTTTACCGAATCCACAGCTTTGTGAAGGAGATGACTGCTGAGTGCACTAAGCTGCAGATTCAGTACACTGTGTCAGAGGAGGAGGTGACCACTGTATGCAATGAGGTGTGTGCACTCACTTCCTCCACCGTGTCCGTGCCGTCAGTGGTGCGTCCTCCTCTCTCCTGCAGTTGCCCACTCAGTGGAGTGCTGAGGATCTCCTTCAGAGAGCGGGCGGCTGCAGGTTCATGCATTCTGCGGTCATCTCCTTCACACAGCTGCAGATTCAGTACACTGAGCCAGAGGAGAGGGTGGGTGGTCATATTGGGGACTGAGCAGTGACCATGCCTGGGACTGGGGCGGGCTTGTAGGAGTCTGGGTGGGAGGGTATGCTGATGCTGAGACTGGGGAATGCCGGGTATTCTAAAGTCTGGTGGGGGGACCTGTAGGAGTCAGAGTCGTGTTTGTAGGAAACTGGGCGTATGGATCAGCTGTGTAGTTTGCACCCAGGCTCCAAAGCAAACACGTCTTTAGTAAGTGGCAGAGGCTCCTGATCCAGATGCAAAAAGGTGATTTCTAGGTAAACCTGCAAAATGCTGACAGGGTATAAATTAGAAACTGTCAACGTTTTGCAGCCTAAATACACATATATAAATTCTACATAAAGCCCGGACAACCTCTTTAAGGGAATCATCTACTGAATACAATACTCATCTATCCACGGTATAGCTGATAGATGTATGAGCACTGGGAACCCCGCTGATCTGGAGGAGTCTCCTTTCACTGTTATGGGGCTGATGAAGTGCAAGACGTGACAGGAGCGGTCTTAAGGTAGTGTCACACGTGGCGATGTCGCCCGCGACATCGTCGAAAAGTGACGTAACAGCGATGTCGCGGGCGATATTGCAAGTGCGTCGCACTGTGTGACAGCTCGACGCAACTGCAAATTATCGCTGGTCGCAGGTTGACAGGTTTATGAACATGTTCATAAACCTGTCAACCTGTGACCAGCGATTAGGCTGGATTGCGCCGTCTGACACTGTTGGCGGCGCGATCTAGCCTATATCGCAGCGTTCCTGAGCCATCGCTCGCTGGGCTGAGCCCAGCCCAGCGAGCGATGGCTCCGCCCACATCGCCGCCGCGTTACCGGCAATGTCGTGCCGTGTGACAGCTGGCCTGCGATGTCTGAAGCGAGCGTGCACCTGCACATCGCTTCCGACATCGCAGGCCAGATCGCCACGTGAGACACCACCTTTATCACTCTGTTCGCACTGTACATATTGGGACTCCTGCTTTGGAGGTTATATATAGGGAGTGAACCTACAAAGCCCAACTGATTCCAGTCAGTGACACCCTGAAGCTTAGGATTATTGCTCAATATTTATGTTCTATATACAGAAATACAAGTGTCCAGAACCAGACACGGTTAATTATTAACTAATTTTCTAAAGTTTACAATGCAAATCAGATGAAGTGACTGCAGTCAGAGCAATAAATACCTGTCTGATCTCAGCAAGGTCAGGTTACACCTTACCAAAAGCTCAATATGCGCAGAGTAAATATCGGGGGTCATTTTTTATTTGTATTTTTGTGATACATTTAATGTTTTTGCTTTATGATATTTTATTTTTCTCTTGCACATCATTCTCTTTATGTTGGTGCTATACTCTGGTATTATATTTACTACGGTATATTTGTCTTGGTTTATTTCCTTTTTTATAGCTTAATACAATAATGAGATATACAATTAGATGAAACACTATTTGGCAATAGTTATGACAATTGAGCTCTGGGTCTCGGAAGTGATCAGCTGCACACTTTGCTCCATTGTCTTTTGAACATTTGTTTTCCTGGGAGAGCAGGGTCATTGGTGTATGGATTGTATACGGTCAATGAACCTCTTCTCTACTCTCCTAGAGGAGCTGAGAAAGCCAAGCAGAGCTCCGGGCACAGCACTCAGCCCACTGCTTCATGTGTTTTATGACAACTTTATTTTAATTCTGTATATTATGGTAATCAATAACATGGCTGCTAAAATGTGGTGTGACTGGGTGCCACGGGGCATTGGGCTGTTCTTGCATGTGGGATGAGTCTGCAGTGGGTTGTTGGGCTGTGCCGGCATGTGGGGTGAGTGTGTACCACGGGGCAGTGAGCCATGCTGGCATGTGGGGTCAGACTGTGCAGCGAGTCGTTGAGTTGTGCTGGCATGAGGGTGAGTGTGCCTTAGGGCGTTGGGCCGTGCTGGCATGTGGTATGAGTGTGTTGTAGGGCATTGAGCCGTGCTTGCGAGTGAGATGGGAGTGTGCCGCGAGGCGTTGAGCCGTACTGGCATGTGTGATAAGTGTGCCACATGGTGTTGGGTCATTCTGGCATGTGGGATGTGTATATTGCGGGGTGTTGGGCTGTGCTGGCATGTGAGGTGGGAGTGTGTCGTGAGGCATTGAGCTGTACTGGCATATGGGACGAGTGTGCTGCTGGGCATTGGGCCATACCTGGCATGTGGGGTCAGAGTGTGCCGCCGGGCATTGGGCCATGCTGGCATGTGAGGTGGGAGTGTGCTGCGAGACATTGAGTCCTACTGGCATGTGGGATAAATGTGCCACAGGGTGTTGGGTCATGCTGGCATGTGGGATGTGTGTGTTGCAGGTTGTTGAGCCGTACTAGCATGTGGGACAAGTGTGCCGCGGGGTCTTGCGCCATGCTGGCATCTGAGGTCAGAGTGTGCCACTGGGCATTGGGCCATGCCTGGCATATGGGGGTCAGAGTGTGCTGGCGGACATTGGGCTATGCTGGCATGTGAGGTAGGAGTGTGCCATGAGGCGTTGAGTCATACTGGCATGTGGGATGAGTGTGTTGCAGGGTGTTGAACTGTACTAGCATGTAAGGCGGGAGTGGGCACGAGGCGTTGAGCCGTACTGGCATGTGGGATGAGTGTGTGCCACGGGGCATTGGGCCATGCTGGCATGTGGAGTCAGTGTGCAGCCGGTCGTTGGCATGAGGAGTGAGTGTGCCACAGGGCGCTGGGCCGCGGTGGGATGTGTGTTACAGGGCATTGGGCCAAGCTGGTGTGTGAGGTGGGAGTGGACCACGAGGCATTGTGCCATACTGATATGTGGGATGAGTGTGCAGCGGGGCATTGAGCCACGCTGGCATGTGAGGTCAGAGTGTGCTGCAGGGCTGTGCTGAAATTCTCACAGTATTCCATGTTGGCGCAGTGTCACATTGTCCTTATGGTATTTCTCCACAGGTAGCGAAGGAGTTTGGTTTCAGGAATAATGGCTTCTCTGTGTATCTGAACCGGAACAGGACAGGAGAGATATCCGCCAGCCAGAACAAGTCACTCAATCTACTCAAAATTAAGTGAGTATCCGGCCTTATATGTCTGGTGAACGTGACCGTAACTATCAGCTACTGCTTTCAATGACTTGGCCTCAACTACAGGGATGTGTCTGTCAACAGGATTGTTGATGTTTTACAAAATCATGAAGGCAGCTTGAGGCAAGTTTTATCATAGAGTCCAGGAGAATAAGTGATATCCTGCTGATCTGTCGGGATCAGACTGCTGAGACTCTCCCCGATCCTGTATACAGGCCTCAGTGACTGGACTCAGACTGGTAGGACTGGCACAGGAAGGCGAACGCTGGACTCTTTATTTCCAGCAGGTCTGTGGACAATTAATAGTGATGTCATGCATGGTCGCCTTTTCAAGCTATCTGGGTATTTCACAGCCCTATTCTTGGGTTTGGTGGAAGTCTCAGCAGTCCAAAATAAAACTTTGAGAGAATCTGTCACCATGATTTCACCCCCCCAAACTATGTTTGTGCACATGTAGCTCTTTCACAGACAAGTCCAGCAATACCTTCACATGGCCAGTCCGTTCCTACATGCTAGTGAGGCTGGAGAGCTATTTGTAGACCTGAAGCCTTTGTCACTCCAGCTCTATTCCCCTCCCAACACTGCCTCCTCCTGCTTCACTGACAGCTCCTTTGTCTGAAGTCACATGGCATAGTTTACCTGTCCTTAGAATTGGTCATCAGTGGGGGTCCCACCTTCAGATCACCTATTTTCTGGTCATCATAATGGGAGACCCAGACAATGGGGTTTAGGGCTCCGCCCTCCGGAGGTCACACTAGGTACTACAAGTTTGTAGACACCGCCTCCTCCGCTTATAAACCCCCACCGTAGGGAACATCCTCAGTTTTAAACTTAGTGTGCTCGGAGGATCACGCTTTGCTTGCACTTCACTGCATTCTCACAGCTTACGTGATGGCGTATGAAGACAAGGTAAATGGTCCCGGTTGGGACCCTCGACAGTCTCCCCGCTCACCCTTTGTGGAACACGCTGGTGGAGGTACCGGAGGGCTTTTTAGCCTGGACACTTGCTGTTCTCCCGGTACGCTGTCGAGCTCCTTCCTTTCCATCCCTCCATGGAGGCTCTGGAGAGGGGGAGCCTGGAGCCTTGCACAGCTCCGCTCCGTCCGAGGCCTCCCTAAATGGTGCTTACAGACCGGACGGAGCCAGCCCAGTCCGAGGCCTCCCTAAATGGTGCTTACACTCCGGACTGGTGCTGTACCCCCGTCCGAGGCCTCCCTAAAGGTGCTTACAGACCGGACCGGCACTGAGGCACCTGGTGTGTCTCCTGTGTGCCTGGGGGTAGTGTCTGTCACTTGGTGTCATGACACTCAGACCGCGCGGTTACCCTCGGGTCCGCGGTTCTGTCGGTGTACCCTGTGCTGGGGTCACTCTGGCTGACCGCCCTGTGTGTCTCAGGGGCTGAGGCTGTAGACTGCTGATGTTTGTTTTGTGCATGCAGTCTGTGTGTGTATGTGCATTGTTACACACTCTTTTCCCGCGCTGCGGGCTCTGGCACCTCCATTACTGAGGCTGCCTGGAGGAGGAGGAAGCAGCTCTTACGGTGACATCACCGATGGGCGTGTTTTGTGTTCTCCCGCGTGTTCCTGGCCACGCCTATGACTTTACTGTCGGCGGCCATCTTCTCCCTCTCTTCCCGGCTGGGATCTGGCTGCAGCGTGTGTCTGCACTTTCCAGGGGAGACCGGAACTCGCGGAGGTCACACACGAACACCGCTTCCTCCTACCGCTTACTGCGGTCGGTAAGCCACCGGGATCTCCGGTTTGTTTGTTACAACTTGGCTTATTTACCCCTACTGTGGCGATGTCCTCAGTAAGGAAGCATGCTGCTAAGACGGCAGATGGCACCATTACCTGCGCTACATGCAACGGTTCACTGGTGGAGGGGTCCTGCAATAATTGCGGACGCCCAGAGACCCGGACAGTTACTGTTGGATCAGAATCTGCGGGTCTGTACCCTGAGGTTCGGGTGATCCAGGGACATGGGAAGCACAGAATAAGATAAATGAATCTCTGCTGTCCCAGATGTCCTCCATGTCGCAATCCCTGGAGGCACTTCATAGGAGGCTGGAAAACCCAGCTACTCCTCCCAGTTACCCCCGGGTGCTTCTTACTTCTTCTGTGAGACCCCCTAAGCGAGCTCGTGAGGCCTCTCCAGAGCTCCAAGCTCTCTCTGAGGAGGAGCGTTCCTCTGATGGTGAGGAAGATGATGGGGGTTCTACTCTCGGGTCTGTCTCTGAACCTCCAGATGGGGTGGAGGATCTGGTGTCCTCCATCAATGAGACATTACGTCTGGTCACTCCTCCTGAGGAGGTGACTGTTCACCCCAAGGAGGTCTATCAATGGCTGCGGCCGGAGGCAAGACCAAGTGGGTCCTTTATGGACCACACTAATTTTGGAAGGGTGATTAGAGCTCCCAGGTTACATCCTGGGCGGCGTTATGTCCGTAAACCTAAGGACAATCGCTTTCCCTTTCCTCAGGAGGTGCTTCTGGAATGGTCACAGTCCCCTAAGGTGGACGCTTCCATGACTAGGATTGCTGCACGCTCCTTGTTTTCTGCCTCTGATAGCTCCTCATTGAAGGATGCTACTGATAGACAGGTCGAGCAACTCGCCAAGTCTTCCTATGAGGCTGTGGGGTCTTCATTTGCCCCTAATTTTGCCGCGGTCTGGACCCTACAAGCGATTACCTCCTGCCTGGATGGTATCTCTGATCTAGCTAGGGCCAGCCCAGAGGTCCTGGCACTCTCCGACAGGGCAAGGGCTTATGCGGATTACGCCAGGACGGCAACTTTGGAAACTGCCACTCGCTCGGCTGTGGCTTCGGCCAATGCTATAGCGATCCGCAGGTTGTTGTGGCTGCGTCTTTGGGACTCAGATACCACGTCTAAGAAGATTTTGCAAAATCTTCCGTTTGCTGGTGACAGGCTCTTCGGCACCGAGCTGGACAAGCTGATAAAGGATTCTGCTGAGTCTAAGATACCGCAGAATAAGCCTAAGCCACGGTATACCGTGAAAAGGAACCCAAAACAGTGGTCCTTTCGCCCCAGCTCGCAGTCATCAGCGACGTCCGCTCGCGCGGACCGTGGGGGCAAGCCCTCCACTCAGTGGCGCAACAAAAGTCGCCAAAAGAAGCCGGCAGGGGCTGCAGCTGCCACCCCTAAACCCGCTTCGGCATGACTCGCTCCTTCATCCTGTCTCCCCACAGGTGGGGGGCCGCCTGTCTCTTTTCCAGGACAGATGGCTTCTCCACGTTCAAGACCAGTGGGTCCGAGACGTAGTCTCAAAAGGCTACAGGATAGAGCTGACGTCACAGCCGGCACACCAATTCCATCGGTCCGTTCCATCCCTAGACAAAGCTCAGGCTTTTCATCTGGTGTTGGAGGGACTCCGCAGAGACGGAGTGGTGGTCCCAGTACCCACGGGAGAGAGGTTCAGGGGTTTTTACTCCAACCTCTTTATTGTCCCAAAGAAGGACGGCTCTTTTCGTCCGGTTCTGGACCTCAAGTTGTTCAACCGCCACGTGTTGGTTCGGAAGTTTCGTATGGAATCCCTGCGCTCCGTGATCGCGGCTGTGTCACAGGGAGACTTCCTGGCGTCCATAGATATCCGAGACGCCTACCTTCACGTGCCCATTGCACCGGCTCATCAGCGCTGGTTGAGATTCGCAGTGGGGGAAGAACACTTCCAATTTGTGGCACTGCCATTCGGGCTAGCCTCGGCACCGCGAGTGTTCACAAAGGTGATGGCCTCAATGATGGCTCTCCTGCATGTGCAGGGACACGCCGTCATTCCCTATTTGGACGACCTGCTGGTCAGGGCGCCATCGGAAGACCTTTGTCGGGTGAACCTGGAGGTGACCATGAAGTCTCTGGAACAGTTCGGGTGGCTTCTCAACATTCCAAAGTCGACCCTGGTTCCGACCCAGTCTTTGACATATCTGGGCATGGACTTCCACACGGACTCAGCCCTGGTGTCCCTACCTCAAGCCAAACAGCTTGCGATCCAATCAGGAGTGCAGAATGTTCTCCTGTCACCACAATCTTCCCTACGGGAGTTGATGAAGCTGGTGGGACGCATGGTAGCGGCGATAGAGGCGGTGCCTTTCGCACAGTTTCGCCTCCGTCCTCTCCAGTTGGAGATTCTTCGCCGATGGGACAAAAGGACGATTTCTCTGAATCGGCTGGTGACGCTGTCACAATCGACCAGGGACTCCCTACAGTGGTGGCTCCAGCCACATCATCTGTCACGGGGCCGGTCCTTTCTAAAACCGTCATGGTTAGTGGTGACCACCGACGCCAGTCTGAAGGGCTGGGGCGCGGTGTTCTTACACCACAGGGCTCAAGGCCTCTGGACTCAGGCGGAGTCGGCATTACAGATCAACGTGCTGGAGATCAAGGCGGTCTATCTGGCGCTCCTGGCGTTTCAGAAATTCCTGTCAGGACAACCCATTCGGGTTCAGTCCGACAATGCGACGGCCGTCGCCTACATAAATCATCAGGGAGGGACCAGAAGTGCTCAGGCCCTCGCCGAAGTCCACCGCATTCTAGCCTGGGTGGAGGAAAACGGCTGCCTGATCTCCGCAGTTCACATCCCAGGGGTCGAGAACTGGGAGGCCGACTACCTGAGCCGACAGGGGATGGACGCCGGAGAGTGGTCCCTGCATCCAGACGTCTTCCGGGACATCTGCAGCAAATGGGGCACTCCGGACGTGGATCTGATGGCCTCACGGCTGAATCATCAGGTACCCCAATACATGGCACGATCGTGGGATCCTCAGTCTCTGGGGGCGGATGCCCTGATCCTGAGTTGGTCCAGCTTCCAGCTGCCATATGTGTTCCCGCCTCTGGCTCTGATTCCCAGGGTTCTGTGGAAAATCAGGACAGAATGCAGAGTAGCCATTCTAGTGGCTCCAGATTGGCCACGGAGGTCCTGGTACCCGGACCTCTGGCAACTGTCAGGCGGACACCGGTGGGCTCTTCCAGAACGCGCAGATCTACTCGCGCAAGGCCCATTCTTCCACCTCAATTCCAGGGCCCTCAGATTGACTGCATGGCTCTTGAGGCCTGGTTGCTGATATCCAGGGGCTTCTCTCCTACGGTGGTTGCCACGATGAATCGGGCAAGGAAACCTGTCTCCAGGAAGATATACCACAGAACGTGAAAAATCTTTTTCTCCTGGTGTGCCTCTGGTGGACGCTCACCGTGGCCTCTGTCCATCCCGACATTGTTGGCCTTCCTACAGTCGGGTTTGGAGTTGGGATTATCCCTTGGCTCTCTGAAAGGTCAAGTATCAGCACTTTCAGTGCTGTTTGACAGGCGCTTGGCGCTCCTCCCGAAGGTTCGTCAATTTCTGCAGGGGGTGTCTCGGGTGGTTCCGCCTTACAGACGACCTCTGGACCCTTGGGACCTCAACATGGTCCTGGCGGCACTGCAGAAACCGCCGTTTGAGCCACTGAGAGACATCTCTCTCTCTCGTCTGTCCCAGAAGGTGGTTTTTCTGGTGGCAATTACGTCTCTGAGAAGGGTCTCAGAATTGGCTGCACTTTCGTGCAAGTCGCCCTTTCTGGTGGTTCACCAAGACAAGGTGGTGTTGCGCCCGCGGCCTGAATTCTTGCCGAAGGTGGTTTCAACTTTCCACCTAAACCAGGAGATTGTTCTCCCATCGTTTTGCCCCGCTCCCGTTCATCAGGTTGAGCGCGACCTCCATACTCTGGATCTCGTGAGAGCTGTACGCATTTATGTGTCCAGGACCGCCTCCTTTAGGAGTTCGGATTCCTTATTTGTCCTCACGATGGGTCGCTGTAAGGGGTCCGCGGCTTCGAAGTCGACCTTGGCCAGATGGATCAAGGCTCCCATTCAGGAGGCATACCGGTCTTCTGGTTTGCCTCTCCCGGTGGGTTTGAAGGCACACTCTACTAGAGCTGTAGGTGCCTCATGGGCCTTGCGACATCGAGCATCTGCTCTACAGGTGTGTCAGGCGGCCACCTGGTCCAGCCTGCACACTTTCTCAAAGCACTATATGGTGCATGCCCATGCCTCTGCGGATGCAAGTTTGGGCAGGCGGGTCCTCCAGGCGGCGGTTGCCCACCTTTAAGGGGGACCGTGTATTATCCGTCTTGTTGAGGAACTCTTCCCGCCCTGGGGTATTGCTTTAGGACATCCCCATTGTCTGGGTCTCCCATTATGATGACCAGAAAAAAGAGAATTTTGTTTACGTACCGTAAATTCTTTTTTCTTTAATCATCAATGGGAGACCCAGCACCCACCCAGTTGTCCCGTTGCATGTTTGCATTTGGTATGTTCTCTGTTGAGACAGTGTTTTCCGGGTTGTTCAAACCGTCTGTGCACGGTATTCTTCCCGATGTTTCGGGTGTGGTTCATTTTTCTCCTCGCAGCTTATGGACTAAACTGAGGATGTTCCCTACGGTGGGGGTTTATAAGCGGAGGAGGCGGTGTCTACAAACTTGTAGTACCTAGTGTGACCTCCGGAGGGCGGAGCCCTAAACCCCATTGTCTGGGTCTCCCATTGATGATTAAAGAAAAAAGAATTTACGGTACGTAAACAAAATTCTCTTTTTATTAGCGGAGCAAAGGAACTCATTGCTGTACCCAACCCAGACACATATACATACAAGGTTTACTATACTTGGTGGGACTGCAGCTCAACCGTGTCTACAACCCTACCCCTGAGGTTGCTGGGAAATGTATGTCTGTGAGGGATGAGGAAGGTCCTGGCAGGGCTCTGCCTACATATATCCTGATACAGGGTCAGGTGGATCCGATGTACCGGCTCTTCTGGCAAAGGAACACTCCAGCCATAACTGATGGGTTGTGTTATGTTCAATGCAGGGGTCAGAGAGGTAAAGAGAGTCAAATATCATCCCCTAATACCGCCCCCTACTGCCCTCCACTTGACATTACACAGTGTGTCGGTCTTTTCAAGAGTCTGTGCCAACGTCGATCTCTGGAGTCTGTTTCTGTGCTAGGGAACTCCTGGCATATAAATGACTCCTAATCACCGGACTGGAGACACATAATCAATGGCCGAGTCTCTCTACAGCCCAGACATTGCTCTCCTATCCCTGGAGGGGCAGACGGAGCCTCCATTATTCAGGAGCCTTCAGTTTGGTCATAGGCAGTTAGACTGCGCCCCTGACCTGACCTGGGGGGGCAATATTGTATTTCGGGCCCTATATGCACTAGAGTACCAAAGTATTTGGTAGCCCCTTATCTAATTCACTCTTAAGGATGCAGACAATTTTTTTCTTTTGCCTTTTCTTTCCCCCCAACGATTGTTTTCATGAAGCCGTAACTTCTCTTTCTTTTTCGCTCCATTGGGAGACCCAGACATTGGGTGTATAGCTTCCGCCTCCGGAGGACACACAAAGTACTACACTTAAAACAAAAAGTGGAGCCCCTCCCCTACTGCCTATACACCCCCTTCAGGAGAAATCCATCAGTTCTTAGCTTTGTGTTGAAGGAGGCACACTCTGCACTCATCCACTCTCACTTTAGTCTTACTCATTCTCCCTGGAGAGTGTCGGATGGAAGAAAAGTGGATTCATAGGATCCCCAGCATGTCTCCTTCCTCACCCTTGGGCAGAGGCGGTTGAGGTACCCATGGGGTACAACGGGCTGGAGCCCTCATGCTGTTTTTCCTTCTCCATCCCTTTGGGGCTCTGGAGAAGTGGGATCGTCACGGGCTTCCATAACATTCTGGAGCTCTAACTCCATCCACAGCCCCTCATAGATCTGCTGGCCGGAGTTGTGTTACCCCCAGGGACCGGGCCCTGCACCGATAAGGTACTCTGTGTGGGGGTACGCTGCAGCTGCAGTCTGACCTCCAGTTTCGTTTAACCTGGGGTATTCGCCGTGCGGGGCATCCTGGGCTCCTCAGTCCTCCTGGTCCCAGCCATGCTGCGGAATCTCCGTTTTTTCAGGCTCTCCGCTGCTTCCCACTCCTAGGCGCCAAGCGACCACATTGATTTAGGCCGCGGCTTGCCGCGGCCTACTTTCGGCCCTGTATTCGGGCTCTGTGGTAGCCGGGATTTCCTGCCCTCTCATGAAGGCTCCATGGGCTGAAAACCCCCTCCCCCTATGCTCCCTGCTCTCGGGCAAGGAAGTAGTCTGGTCCCTGGCACTAGGATGAGGAGGCATCCTTCACTCAGGATGCGCTCCCTCCAGCTTCTTGCTGACAGGCACCTGGGGCTCCGGGGGCGCATTAAACTCCAGAAATAGCCTTATGCTCCAGATCGCGGGAGTTCAAGATTACTGGATCTCCCGCGGCCCCAGCGCGTCAGGACCTTGGCGATTTGGCGGAGTCCGGGTGTTTTTTTTGACACTCGGCCGGACCTCTGCGTCGACCCCGCGCCTTTCGCGGCATGGGGTTTCTAATTTAGGCCGCGGCTTCGGCCTATTGTGAAGCCGCCGCCTATTGCCCGCCCCCGGCCCGCCTTCCGGATGACGCGGTTCGTGTCATATCGAGGGCGGACCGGACACATAACGGGGGCTGGACAGTTGTTCCTGCCGCCTCTCGCTCTCTGTGAGAGCTGCTGCGCGCCTTTTCTGGACTGGACCGCCCTCCCCATAGGCAGTGGCGGCCATTTTCAGGAGCGCACTCAGGGCACCTTTGTTACACAAGAGTCTGTAGATGCAGTGCATATTCCTACATAACAGGAGAACCTACAGTCAGTCACTGTAGAAGTTCCCCTGACTCTCGCCGCTGCCCTTTAACGATTCATCCCCTCCTGGGGCATAAACCCCAGAAATAGTATGGGGGTAGCCTCTCTCCAACGGTCCCTCAAACGGTCGCGGAGAGTCCTCTCTGCCTCCTCTCTTTTCGCCGAGACCCATACAGAGGGATCTCGGTTTGATGGGGATGAGGATCAGCTAAATTTTGTAGGTCTCTAGACGAGACCTTTGAGGAAGATCCCTTAGTGGATTGATTTGTTTTTTTCCAGTAACTCCGTGCTGGACCTCACCGCTCTCCCCTCCCCCTCGGAGGCTGCGCTCTCGGAGGAACTGTCTTGTCTCTTCCTCCGTCCAGGTCACACGGCTTGTTCTTTCTGATCACTCTAACTTCGGATCAACTAGGCAGACGTCCAGGGCTTGCCCTGATAAACGTTTCACTAGGAAACAGACCGTGTCTCGTTATCCTTTCCCTCCAGAGGTTGTAAAGGCTTGGTCGGTCTCACCTAGGGTGGACCCACACGTCTCTAGACTGTCGTACGGTACGTATACAAATGTCTTTTACTTGCGACAAAGGACTCATGCTGACCACCCAACTGTCTCTTACATACAAGGTTTTTATACTTGTAGGGCCTGCAGTCTTCAACCGTGTTCTACAACCCTACCCTGAGGGTTGTGGCAAGCATTTGCTGCTGGGAGCAGGAGGTGCCTGCAGGATATTCCTAGATATCCTGATACAGGTCAGGTGGATCCGCATTCCGGATTTTGGACAAAGGAACCTCCAGCCATACGTGGGTTTGTTATGTCTCGCAGGGCTCCGCAGGAAGTAGTAGTCAAATCATTAAGCTGACGCCTCTCCAGACGGGTCTCGTTCACGGGCGGGTTTTGGGTCTTAAATCTCTTGGCAAATATCTCCTACTTGTTCTGCTAGGAAGCCTGGACAGTAATGTCCAATCCAGATTTGGGACTTTATCACTGCCAGCTCTCTACAGCCCAGCTTGCTCCGTTCTATCCGAGGCGGACGAGGCCTCCATTATTCAGAGCCTCGAGCTTGTCTCAGGCAGTCTAGACTGCCCGCACTGACCGAGGTGCGGCAGATTTGTATTTGGGCCAATCTTCCTTTTGAGTATCTAAGGCCTTCGTAGCCATATGCTGGATTCAAATTCATTCCACGCACATTTTTGTTAACCTCTTCTTCCCCCCTCACCTCCCTTTCCCCCCCCAACGGTTTGCTTAGCCTTAACATTCTTCTTTACGCCCTTTGGAGGACCGAGACATTGATTAGGTATACCTACGCGGAAACCCAGCATACGTACACCTTACACAGATTGAAGACCCTCTGTGATACGTTTATCCCCCTTCAGGACATCAGAGTTCTAACTTTTAGTGAAGAGTTCGCACTTGATTCCCCCTCACTTTAGTGTACAAATCTGGAGATTCCTAGACTAGGGAAGTAAGTGGATTCATAGGTCCCGCATGTCTCCTTCCTCACCTCTGGCGAGGCGGGTTGAGGTAGAAGGGTATTTCAGTGGTTGACCCTTCATGGCTTGCTTCATCTCCATGCGTCTTGGGACTAGATGATGGATGTCCGTGTGGCCATACATTGAGTCCAAAGCCACGCAGTAACCTCATGATCTGTGGCGGATTGTGGTCTACCCTCCGGGACGGTGCACCGATAAGTACCTTTGGGGTAACGTCCCGCTACTTGCAGCGACTCAGTTCCGTTAACGGGGAATGCCCGTCGCATCCTGGCTCCTCAGTACTTCCTGGTGCAGTCATTTTCGAACCTCCGTTTGACTCCGGTCTACTAGCTGTCAGCGTGCACAAGGAATCCAACATTATTTAGTCCGGGTTGTTCTCGCGGCTACTTTCCCTGGAAGGGCTCTGGTAGCAGCGATTCTGCCTCTTCGAAAAATTGTGCTGCATTACAAGCATATTGCGCAATTCTCCTGCATTCACGGCAAATCCAGTCATCGTGTGGGCAGACTCCGTCTCGTCCGCAGGCACTTCCGCGCCATCCGTCGCACGAGGAATCGCTCCATGTCTCTTGTCCATCGCGGGATGTCACGATGGCCCTGCTCTTGTTCTATGCTCCACAGTGACCACGGACGCCTGCCTCGGTTGGGACGCCGTGTTTCTCCAACACAGGGATCAATGCACCTGGGTGGAGCAGGAATCCATTCTACTGACCAACGTCCTGCAGATTCGGGCCATTTACTTGGCTTCACTGGCTTTTCGGAAGATTCCTGGTGGGGAATCATATTCGGATACAGTCCGTCTACGCGACCGCGGTCGCTTATATTAATCACCAGGGAGGCTCTCAAAGTTCTCAGGCATTGTCTGAGGTCCAACAAATCCTTCAGCGGGTCGAGGACAACGACTCAGTCCATCTCGGCGGTCAACTGCCCTGGGGTGGACAATTGGAAGGCCGACTCCCGAGACCACAAGGCTGTGGAGGCGGACGCTCTGGTCCAGGACTGGTCCCAGTTTCGCCTCCCTTACGTGTTTCCTCCATTGCCTCTGTTGCCCAGGGTCCTACAGAAATTTAGAACTGAATGTCGACAAGCCCTGCTCATCGCCCCAGACTGGCCCAGGAGGGCCTGGTATCCGGACCTGTTACAGCTCTCGGCGGGGGTTCCGTGGAAGTTCCTGGCCAGACCTCTTGTCACAAGGTCCGTTCTTCCACCACAATTCTGCGATCCTCAGCCTGACTTGTGTGCACTTGAAGACTGGTTGCTGACACCTTGTGGCTTTTCTTCTGATGTCGCCGCAACCATGAGACGAGCCAGAAAATCTGCATTGGCAAAGATTTACAGAAGAGTCTGGAAGATCTTCTTTTCCTGGTGCCGTCTCAACGGAAAGTCTTCTTGACCTTTCTCTCTTCCAACCTTCTTGACTTCCTTCAATCAGGGTTACGTAAGGGCTTGGCCCTCAGTTCCCTCAAAGGACAGATCTCCGCACTCTTGGTGCTATTCAACAAACGTCTGGCTAACCTTCCTCAGGTACGACGTTTGTGCAAAGGGGCAAATCACATCATTTCCCCCTACAGACGTCCTTTGGATCCCTGGGACCTTAATCTGGTCCTTGCGGCATTACAAAAGCCGCCTTTCGATCCTCTGGGGGAGGCGTCTCTCTTTCCAGACTCTCTCAGAAAGTTGCTTTTCTTGTGGCCATTACCTCTCTGTGGAGATTTTCGGAGCTGGCAGCCCTGTCTTGCAAATCTCCATTCCTAGTGATTCACCAAGATAAAGTCGTGCTCCGGCCTGAGGCAGAGACTTACCCAAGGTGCTTTCTCCGCTTCACCTGAACCAAGACATTGTCCTGCCGTCCTTTTGTCCTAATTCTGTTCGCCAGCATGAGAATTATCTCCATACTTTGCACCTCGGCAGGGCTGTCAGAATTTATGTCTCCTGCACGGCTTCTTTTCGCCGCTCGGACGCCTTGTCCGTCCTTACGAACGTCCAAAAAAAAAAAAAAAAAAAAGGAGAGCCGCCTTCCAGGTCGTCCTTGGCCCGGTGGATCAAGGCTCCTATTCTGGAGGCCTACATTGCCTCTGGTTCGCCTTTACCTGCTGGGATTAAGGCGCATTCCACAAGAGCTGTGGGTGCCTCGTGGGCCTTACCTGCTGGGATTAAGGCGCATTCCACAAGAGCTGTGGGTGCCTCATGGGCCTTACGTCATCAGGCCATGGCACAACAGGTGTGTCAGGCGGCCACTTGGTCTAGCCTACACACATTCACGAAACATTATCAGATTCATGCGTATGCTTCTGCAGACGCTAATGTGGGCAGATGGATCCTTCAGGCGGCGGTCGCTCACCTATGATTGACTCTGCCATGCGTGGGTCTTCTCCCACCCAGGGATAGCTTTTGGACATCCCAATGTCTGGGTCTCCCAATGGAGCGAAAAAGAAAAAGAGAATTTTGTTTACTTAACGTAAATTCTTTTTCTTCTAGCTCCTAATTGGGAGACCCAGCACCCACCCTGTTGCCTTTTGGGCTTTGTATTTCCTTTTAAGTGGCTGGTGTTATTCATGTCGCTTTTATGGCCCTGTTGGCCGACACTTCATAACCGGACCTTTTGGTCTTGTTGTGGGTTTATCCTCCTTCCTGCTTGTGCACCGAACTGATTGGATTTCTCCTGAAGGGGTTGTATAGGCAGTAAGGGAGGGGCTACACTTTTTGTTTTAAGTGTAGTACTTTGTGTGTCCTCCCGAGGCTGGTAGCTATACACCCCAATGTCTGGGTCTCCCAATTAGGAGCTAGAAGAAAAAGAATTTACGGTAAGTAAACAAAATTCTCTTTTTTTCTCCTATTTTATCATTTCACATATAAATAACAAGAAATTTCCAAGTGCAGTGAAATGGTGGAAAAAAGAAGCAATGCTGTCATTGGTCTTTAAGTTTTATTTTTAGGGTGTTTATATTGCAGTAAAATGTCTGTAAAGTGCTATGGAATTAATAGCGCTATATAAGTGAATAAATATTATATTATCTTGGAAAATGATTCATCAGGGCAGTAAAATCACAGCGATTCTAAGCTTGTAGTTATTTTTACTGTTTAATAGCTAAAATTCTGAACTTAGTAAAAATAAATACATTTGGCTGGTGTCACCATTCCAAGACACACAAGTTTGTTTTTTTCCCTCTTTTCAATGGTTGAGCCGCGTCAGGGCTTGTTTTTGCGCCGCGACATGACGTTTTTATTAATACCATTTTACTTTATTTTGAACACTTTTTATTTCATTTTTTTGCGTTCGATACAACGACAAAAATTGGCATTTTGATTTAATAAAATGATTTGCAAAGTTACATAACTTTCCAAGCAGGACAAAAAAACTGAAGCAAAAAAGTTTACTTATTCTTTAAGCTGTATAGTAAATATAAAGTACATTTTTTCCTATCGCCATGACAGCACCCACCGAGAGAGGGGATCCGCCCACAAGGACAGGAAACCTACAGATAAAAAGGGGCGGTCCCCCTCGCCTCCTCAGTTGGTTTCCTGTCCTTCTGGGAGGAACCTACAGATGAAGCTTACCCCGGGGCCTGAGGCTGCCATGGAGGGCTGTTGAGAGGTCTGTGGCATCCGGGTCCTGGATCCAGCGTCGGGGGAGCCCTGTTCCAGCTGTCTCCCTCGTTGCCTGGTTATCTTCTGCACGACCCAGAGTCCGGGTGGTGCCGCTCTGGGTCGTGCGAGCGCTGATTGGGGCCGTCCCCAGTGTTCCTTCCACGGCGCAGGGCGGAGGGTGCGGGGCGTTTTGCCACCCTGCGTCGCCACCAGCTGGCTTCCGGGGTCTCCGGTGCGCATGCGCGCTGGCCGACGGAAGCGCTCTTTGACCCGGACGTGCGCGTCACTTCCGGGGGCGGTCCGGAGGAGGATGCGTCTAGGAGTGGGAGACGCCGTTCCAGTGCGGTGCTGGGGCCTCGTGGACAGCATGTCTTCCCCCAGAGATGCGGAGGGGCACCAGGAGGGCAGCGGCCAGTCGGTGCCTAAGTCCAGCAGCAGTAGTAAGCAGGCTTCCAGGTCTGCTACTGCTTCCAAGGAGTGCTCCAGTGATTCTTCTAAAGGCTCCAAACCCAAGGCTGGGTCTCCACCTCCTGAACCGGTACCAGCAGGGCAATAGGGGTGAGTTGGTATGCTTAGTCCACTCTGCTAATTGCCTTTCCTCTGTGTCTCCTTCCCTTTTTTTCTTCTCTATTCACCAGCCTAAGAAACGCTCTGACAAAAAGAAGCATAAGTGCTGTATGTTATGTGACCAACCCATGCCTGAGGACTATGACAAGCGGTTGTGTCGCCCCTGTATCACTCAGACCCTTGACGAAGAAGCCCCTATA
Organism: Allobates femoralis; assembly: GCA_033576535.1. Lineage (NCBI taxonomy): Eukaryota > Metazoa > Chordata > Amphibia > Anura > Aromobatidae > Allobates > Allobates femoralis. Next base: position 438,357,368 of record JARQOC010000006.1, on the reverse strand, counting down.
CGGGCGACTGACATAAAAACCTTTATACGGGACGAGATCCGATCCTACGTGTCCCAACTGCAGCAACCCTGTGGTCCTGCCCCTCTCCGCCAGTCTCCCTGTCCATCCGGGGCTGAGTCGCAGGAGGAGGGTCTGGTGGGGTCATCACCTTCGGCTCCTCGTCGGAGGATGAAGGGGGTGCTTGTTTTGCTATGCCTGACATGGATGGTCTAGTTAAATCTGTTCGGGCCACCATGGGGATTGTTGACACTAAGGAGGCACGATCGGCTCAGGACGTCATGTTTGCTGGGTTGTCTCAGAAGAAGAGACGTGTTTTTCCTGTCATTGAGGCTGTGAAATCCTTAATCAAGTCTGAATGGGAGAAGCAAGACTCTAAGGGGTTTTTGCCCTCCTCTTCCAAACGGAAGTACCCTTTTGATGATCCTGACTTACTGAACTGGTCTAAGGTCCCTAAAGTTGATGGAGCGGTAGCCTCCTCTTTCAAACGGAATGTTTTGCCCTTGGAGGACGGGGGTTTGTTACGTGACCCCTCTGATAGGAAAGCTGATACTCTGTTGAAGAAATCCTGGGAAACGGGTGTTGGGGCTCTTCGGCCAGCCATAGCTTCCACTTCTATAGCCCGTTCCCAGTTAGTCTGGTTAGATCAATTGGAGGACCAGATTCTGTCTGGGGTTCCCAGAGACATGTTATTGGCTGCGCTTCCTCTGATCCGGAGTGGCTCAGCGTATCTGGCGGATGCTTCTGCTGATTCTCTCCGTCTGGCTGCCAGGTCTGCAGGGATTTCTAATTCCGTTCGCAGGTCTTTGTGGCTTAAGGAATGGAAGGGGGACGCCCATGCTAAGGCTAAGTTGTGTGCGATCCCTTGTGGTGGTGAGTACCTCTTTGGCTCCGTGCTGGATGGTATTCTGTCTAAGGCTGGGGAAGTAGGCACAGAAGGGTTAGGGAGGCCCTTCCTTAACTATAGGAGGGCCTTCCAGAAACGTCGGTTTTCCAGGCAGCAGTCCAACCCCAAGTGGGAGCCGCCCAGAAAAAGGCAGAGAGGTGCTTATTACGGTGGTTCCTCCTCCTCCAAGCCCCGCCTAAGCGTAATTGATTTTGACCCACCTGTCGGTGGCCGATTGGCTTCTTTTTTTCCTCAATGGTCCCAGATTTCTAATAGTCGATGGATCTTGGACCTCATTTCTGCTGGCCTTAAGCTTGAATTTTTGCGGGTCCCGGGTGACTCCTTTTTTCTGACTACTCTTTCCAATGCTTGCCAGCAGCGGGCACTGGAATCGGAGGTTAAGGACTTATTGCTTAAACGGGTGTTGGTTCTGGTTCTGGGGGACCAGGAGGGAAGGGGGTTCTATTCCCCTTTGTTCCTGGTCTCCAAACCGGATGGTTCTTTTCGCACCATTTTTAATCTTCGGAAATTAAACTCCTTCCTTCGCTTCCGGTCCTTTAAGATGGAGTCCATTTAATCGGCTATTCTCCTTCTGTTTCCTAGGTGTTTTATGGCGGTGCTCGATTTAAAAGACGCCTATTATCATCTCCCCATTCATCCGTCTTGCCAGAAGTTCCTCCACGTGGCGGTGGTCTTGGAGGGTCAGGTTCGCCATCTGCAGTTTGCGACCATGCCGTTCGGTCTTTCCAGTGCTCCTCGGGTGTTTACCAAGGTGATGGCGGAGGTTATGGCGTTTGTACGGCAACATAATGTGCTCATTGTGCCATATTTGGATGATTTTTTGGTGGTGGGGGACTCGGAGGGGCAGTGCACTTCTCGTCTGACCCATGTCATGTCCTCCCTACAGTCCTTGGAATGGCTCATCAATGTCCCGAAGTCTCGGCTCCATCCTGTTCAGGTCCAGACTTTTTTAGGTCTGCGGTTGGACTCAGTTGCCCAGAAATGTTTTCTTCCAGCGACCAAGGTCTCGGCTGTCAGGGGCAAGGTGGCTGGGGCCATGCACAATCCGTCGCTGTCTCTGCGTCAGGCCATGTCTCTGCTGGGGACTCTGTCGTCCTGCATTCCAGCTGTCCCGTGGGCACAGTTCCATTCTCGCTGTCTCCAGCAGGACGTCCTCAGGACCGGAGACTCCCTGCAGCGACGGTTGGAGGGTCGTCTCCGTCTCTCCCCGACGGCCTTGGCCTCTCTGTCCTGGTGGATGGATTCTCGTCACCTGACTCTAGGGGTTCCATGGGTGGTCTCTCCAGCCTTTGTAGTGACAACCGATGCCAGTCCCTCGGGGTGGGGGGCTCATGTGGGACCTCGCCTGGCCCAGGGTTGGTGGTCAGCAGAGGAAGTAGTGGGCTCTTCAAATTTGAAGGAGTTGCGGGCAGTTCAGTATGCTCTCCTCAGATTTTTGCCCCTCCGCAACTCCCATGTCCGGATTCAGTCAGACAACACCACCGTCGTGGCCTATCTGAATCACCAGGGGGGAACCCGGCCTCCTTCCCTTCTGGCGACTACGACCTCAATATTTCGTCTGGCGGAGGTTCATTTTCTCTCCCTGACGGCCCTACATATCAGAGGGATCGACTTTCTCAGCCGCCACTCCCTCAGGCAGGGAGAGTGGGTTTTGAACAGGGGCATCTTTCAGGCCATTGTACGTCTCTGGGGTTGTCCAGTGATAGATCTCTTTGTGATCAGGGAAAACAGACTGGTTCGGCGCTTTGCTTCCCTGTACCCCTCGGATCTGCCGGAGGTAGTGGATGCTCTGCGGGTGCCGTGGGATTTTCCTCTGGCTTATGCTTTTCCTCCGCTCTGTCTGCTTCCTCTGGTTCTGCGCAAAATCAGGGAGGAGGGAGCGAGAGTCATTTTGATCGCCCCCTTTTGGCCCAGAAGACCGTGGTTTTTCTGGCTACAGGCGATGTCGGTCTCCGACCCTTGGGTTTTCCCGGCGGATCGGGGGCTGCTCTCTCAGGGTCCGTTTTTTCACCCAAAGGCAGAGGGCCTGGAATTTGAGAGGCAGCTTCTGAAGCAGCGGGGGTTCTCTGATGCTTTGGTTTCTACCCTCCTCGGTAGTAGGAAGGTGGTTACCACTAACCTATATTGTAGGGTTTGGCGTAAGTTTTTGAATTTTTACCCTGGGGGTGTCACTGACTGTGGTGAATCGTGACCTGAACCTGGCAGCTCCACAGCGCCTCCTGTTAAACCCAGGTCAGTCAGAGAACTGCCTGAGGATAAAGAAGGGCCGCAGCTGCCTTGCCTGTGCTGGTTTATTAAGGCACCTCTCAGTGAGTGTGGTATATGTCTTCTAGCCCGCAGCTAGAAGCACATATAATCTCCTCCACCCCGTCACTGATAGAGACCCCGAATAACCCCAAGCACAAATGCTGCCACCAGCTCCTCTTTAATATAAGTCCGGTCCGTGGTCGGGCTTATATTGGGTCAGGAACCAACCCAGGTAGCGTTATATGAGCACACGGACGTGGGGAATCGTGATCAAGATAAAAAGAGCAACTCAAGATTAAATTTATATATTTAATCACCCTAATGGTACACTAGATTTTAATATTTACAGTTATTATTCAGATGTTACAAATATTACAGTCAGATATGCCAATAAAAGGAAGAATGGAATACACAGAATTACATACACATGTGAGCAGTTACCTTAGTGCTGATGGCTCCACAAGGGCGGCGTGGTGCTCATCTGTTCCTGGGTAATCTCTGGCCTTGATGGAAAAATGCCCATTCAGAAGAAATACAAGGTGGAGATGGAGTAGATGAGTTTTATACATCATGGGCTGCCCCTGTCTCCACCCATCTCACACCTCTGGGCTGTCTCACAATTCCCACCCCGGTGAGGGGAGATATGGACACCCAGATTCTATAAGCTGACCTAGCCGTGGCCATGAGCATCGCAGACGGAAGATAATACTTTCATATTTTTAGTTATGATTTTATCTTCGTCTGGATATTAAACATGCCTACTTTGAGAACACTCTACTAGCCATATCCTGTTTACATGGCTTCCAGTCATCCTACATTCATGTGAACACCAGCTCTATTTCCGTCTAGATGTGTGGAATTCATTTTTATATTCGATAGCATCACAGGGTGGACGGCTTATGAGATATTAATGTTATAGTCACGGCTCCGTCCTGTCTCCCTGGATTCCCTCTGCCACTGGCCTTACAGGATGTTGGAAACGTGTCACCTTTTGGCATCTCCTCAGAAGTCCAAGACACCTGGCTAAAATACCTTCTTAGCTGATTGCATATCAAAGTTGAGGATGGGTCCTGCTGTGTGGACAGTCAGCTTTCATCTGCATACTAATTACTCTACCATTTGCCAGTGCAAGGGTGGGGGCTTTTCTCCTTGTGAGTGAGATGTGTCTTCAATTTGCTTCCTGGATGTAATATGGGGAATATTTCGTACCAATATTCATCACACCTCCCCCTTTTAGACGGCGCTAGGGGATGGCACATTCCTGTGTCTCCCCGTGCGCCCGTCCACTACCTCCCCTTGGCAGTGTAACCTGTCAGCGTTACCGTGGTCCTGGTCACTCTTGTGGCTAATGGCGAAGTTGTGTTCCTGGAGCGCACGGCTCCCATGTAACGACCTTCCATTCGTCACGGGGACCGTGTGTAACCGCTGAGGTGGTTGTGGTTTGTCCCCACGATGGAGTGGCGTCCGCGCAAGTGTGGCTGCAGACGCTGCAGGGCCCACACAATTGCCGGAAACTCCCTTTTCCATCGGGGAGCAGGCCGCCTCCCTCCCTGGATCCCACAGTACCCTCTCTTCGGTGGTGGAGACAGCCGTCTCCGCGAGGCGGCTTGGCACCTCAGGACTGGCACTCGCTGGTAGTGCAGTCTCAAACCCCTGGCTAGGCATAGCCAGAAGCGGTGCACATGCCTCACTCCCACAGGGACCCTCTGGGACCTGTTCTGGGTCAGACATGGGTTCAGTTATCCCTCGACAGAGTGAGGGCCCAGAGAGCAGTGTACGACCTGCATTCTCGCTCCTCAGTCCAGGGACGACAGCGCCTTGGACAGCTGTCTCCCGGGGGATAACGTCACCTTCCCATCGGCCCTACCGGCCTGTAACAACTCTTTCCTGTCATGCTGACAGGCCAGGGATACAGCTTTCCCATCATCCTGACAGGCCGGGGATACAGCTTTCCCATCATCCTGACAGGCCGGGGATACAGCTTTCCCATCATCCTGACAGGCCGGGGATACAGCTTTCCCATCATCCTGACAAGTTAGGGGCAGCCCCTGCCTCTCATCTTGACAGGTCACGGGAAACGCGTCCCCGCCCTTCTGACAGGTGTTGGGCACTGAGGTCCCATCACTCTGACAGACAGGGGGTACCCCTATGGCACCCGGACAGGGTATGGGTACAACTCTCCCATAGTCCTGACCGGTTGTGGGTACCATTTCCCTATCATCCAGACAGGTTATGGGCTTGAGCCACCCATCCCCTTGACTGGCTGTAGGAACACCTGCCCCACTGCCCCAACACGGTATGGGGATCGCCTCCCCATCTCCGTGGCAGTCAGTGAGCACAACTGCATGTTGGTCCCTGAGCCACACTCCGGTGACTCCTGCTGGACCGTTACCTTGCACAGCTGTCCTTGGTCCCAGACCACCTGCTTAAGGCCTGAGTCCAAGGGAGGCTGTGCCACCCGCTCCTTGAGCGCTTTCAGGCTGACGTCAACTCTTGACGCTACCTGACACCCCTGACGGGACGTGGTCAGAGTAGAAGCAACTGCCACGTCCTCCGTCAGTTCCACGGGGCCTGTCTCCTGGCCTCCGTGTAGACCTTCCCCACTGCCCTGACAGGTTATGGGGACCGCATCCCCATCCTCCTGGCAGCCAGTGGGTACAAGTACCGGTTGGTCCCTGGGCCACACCTCCGGTGACCCCTGCTGGACCGTTACCTGGTACAGCCGTTCTTGGTTCCGGACCACCTGCTCGTGGTCAGATTCCGAGAAAAGCTGTGCCACCTGCTCCTGGAGAGCTACCAGGCGGTCGTCAGCCCCTGACGCCACCTGACACCCCTGACGAGACGTGGTCAGCGAAGAAGAAACTGCCACAGTCTCCGTCAGTTCCCCGGGACCTGTCTCCTGGCCTCCGTCTGACTCGGCAGCCACTTGGTCAGAAGGGGAGAAGCCTCTGAACCTCCGCGAGGTTCCCTGGGCTCCAGCACCCCCACTCCTGGTGACAGTGGCTATGACCGCTGCAACCATGGGCAGTGCCTGCTTCCCCTCCGCTCCTGACCAAGTCGCCGGTTCAGGCGGACTATCCTGGCCTCCTGACATCCCGGTGGTGGGTGGTTCCTGGCCTGGGATCTCACCTGGTGGCTTCACTTCTCCTGTGACAGCCCCATACTCCCCGGCATGTTCCACCCCTTGCAGCTCCTCAGAGCGCAGCGTCTGGGCCTTACCTGGCAGCACCACATTCCCTGTGGGTACTCCGACCTCGATCGCTGACTCCCTGGCTACAATACCTGGCTGATTACAGCAGAGAGCAGTGTCACAGCCATCTGTGTCTGCTCCTTCTGCAGCTCTCAGCCCCCTCAGCCCCCTCTGTCTCCCTCTGAGAACAAAAGGTGAGCTGGCTGATCCTGGCCTAAGGCCATTCTACAATTCTCTTCATCCTCCTCCCCCCTCCTTGTCACTGTCAGTCCTGGGTGTTCTGTGTTGTGTGGAGTGTCACTGCTAACATTATCAACTTCATCATTAATAACATCATCATTAATACCGTCATCCCCATCAACACTTTCAATATTGGACAGTACATATTCTGGTGGATCAGAACTGGGGGGGTCAGTGGCCACATACTTGGACACTAGCCGCCCCAAGTCTGACCCAAGCAATACATTTGCAGGGATATTAGCAGACACCCCCACCTCCCTCACTCCCCTCCCCGCACCCCAGTCCAGATAAACCCTGGCAACAGGCAATGCGGGTTCCACGCCTCCAATTCCGGAGACGGCAAGGGACTTTCCGGGGATCAAGTCCTGGGGGGAGACCATTTCGGGTCGCACCAAAGTCCGTTCAGCGCCGGTTCCCGCAGTCCCATGGCCACTGAGCAGCCTATGGTGACGGGTTGAAAATTGTCCGGGACCTACCACCACCCCCACCCACACACAAAACAGTGGCCGTTTGCTGGGTCGGGGACGGGGCCTGTTGGCGCTGGGGACACATAGCCTTGAAGTGTCCTGGTTGGTCGCAGAGATGACACCGTCTGGGTTCTGCTGCCAACCTGGAGAGGGGAACATGGGGTAATAGAGGGGCTGCCCCCTGCATTCTGGGGGCCGGGGTCACGGGTGCAGGGCTGGTCTTACCCCCTCTCCAGGTGCTGCTGCTGGTCCTCCTGGTCTCAGGTACTCGGTTGTTGGTGTACTCGTCTGCCAGGACCGCTGTCTCACAGGCCCCCTTCGGTTTCCGGTCGCGGATGAACTGTTGAAGGTCCTCGGGACAGTTCCACAGGAATTGCTCCATCACGAACAACTCCTGGATCTCCTGGGCTGTGCTGCGCTCCAAACCTTTGATCCAGTGGTCAGCTGCTCTCAGGAGGGCCCGCATGTGGTCGGTCCAGGTTTCCTTTGGACCCCTCTGCAGGCTTCGGAACTTCTTGCGGTAGGACTCCGGGGTGAGGTTGAACTGTCGGATCAGGGCCTGCTTGATGCTCGCATAATCTGGCGACTCCCCGGCAGGGAAGTCCCCCAAGGCTTTCATGGCGTCACCCCTCAGACGGGGGGTCAGGTACTGGGCCCACTGGTCTGTGTCCAGGTTGTACTGCCTGCAGGTCTGCTCAAAGGCCAGCAGAAAGCTATCCAGGTCTCCGCCTGCCTCCAGAAGGGGAAAGTTCTCAACTCGGACCTTCGGTGGCTTGGGCTCCTGGTTGGCTGGAACGGGCTGCGAGATCCTGATCTGAGCCAAGTCAAGCTGGTGCTGGCGCTGTGCAGCCTCACGTCGCTCTGCAGCTTCACGCTCCGCATGTCGCTCGGCGGCTTCACGCTCTGCAGCCTCACATCGCTCTGCAGCTTCACGCTCTGCGGCCTCACGTCGCTCTGCAGCTTCACGCTCTGCGAGTCGCTCTGCAGCTGCCAGGAGGGTCTCGTAGGCGCCCTGATCTCCAGCTTCAAGTCGAGCCAGGGCAGCTCGAAAAAGGGCATCCGAGCCCATCTGGCCGGAGGGACCAGCAGGTGGTGATCTGCCCACTGCGGGGCTGAGGACAGGGGGTCTTGGCCCCACTGCAGAGTCGATCACTGAGGATTGGCTCCTTGAGGACCCGGGCATGGGATCCTCCTCGCCTAGACCAACAGTGTCCTCCACCACCTCTTCCATATCAGCCACAGCAAGTGCCCTCTGCAGCGCTTGGCTCCTGGTACCCTGGGCCAGTTTAGCACCTCCTGGTCACTGACACACAGCTGCAACCTGATGCACCCACACACCTTATATTTGCACTCTGACTGTCTAGTGTTGAGTTGATCTTAGGACCCTGACAGCAAAAGCTACTGCCAGCAGTCCTTAGTGTTAGGGAGTTGGGTCCACAACACTATTATCTTGATCCCACCGCTGCCACCACTTGTGGTGAATCGTGACCTGAACCTGGCAGCTCCACAGCGCCTCCTGTTAAACCCAGGTCAGTCAGAGAACTGCCTGAGGATAAAGAAGGGCCGCAGCTGCCTTGCCTGTGCTGGTTTATTAAGGCACCTCTCAGTGAGTGTGGTATATGTCTTCTAGCCCGCAGCTAGAAGCACATATAATCTCCTCCACCCCGTCACTGATAGAGACCCCGAATAACCCCAAGCACAAATGCTGCCACCAGCTCCTCTTTAATATAAGTCCGGTCCGTGGTCGGGCTTATATTGGGTCAGGAACCAACCCAGGTAGCGTTATATGAGCACACGGACGTGGGGAATCGTGATCAAGATAAAAAGAGCAACTCAAGATTAAATTTATATATTTAATCACCCTAATGGTACACTAGATTTTAATATTTACAGTTATTATTCAGATGTTACAAATATTACAGTCAGATATGCCAATAAAAGGAAGAATGGAATACACAGAATTACATACACATGTGAGCAGTTACCTTAGTGCTGATGGCTCCACAAGGGCGGCGTGGTGCTCATCTGTTCCTGGGTAATCTCTGGCCTTGATGGAAAAATGCCCATTCAGAAGAAATACAAGGTGGAGATGGAGCAGATGAGTTTTATACATCATGGGCTGCCCCTGTCTCCACCCATCTCACACCTCTGGGCTGTCTCACAATTCCCACCCCGGTGAGGGGAGATATGGACACCCAGATTCTATAAGCTGACCTAGCCGTGGCCATGAGCATCGCAGACGGAAGATAATACTTTCATATTTTTAGTTATGATTTTATCTTCGTCTGGATATTAAACATGCCTACTTTGAGAACACTCTACTAGCCATATCCTGTTTACATGGCTTCCAGTCATCCTACATTCATGTGAACACCAGCTCTATTTCCGTCTAGATGTGTGGAATTCATTTTTATATTCGATAGCATCACAGGGTGGACGGCTTATGAGATATTAATGTTATAGTCACGGCTCCGTCCTGTCTCCCTGGATTCCCTCTGCCACTGGCCTTACAGGATGTTGGAACGTGTCACCTTTTGGCATCTCCTCAGAAGTCCAAGACACCTGGCTAAAATACCTTCTTAGCTGATTGCATATCAAAGTTGAGGATGGGTCCTGCTGTGTGGACAGTCAGCTTTCATCTGCATACTAATTACTCTACCATTTGCCAGTGCAAGGGTGGGGGCTTTTCTCCTTGTGAGTGAGATGTGTCTTCAATTTGCTTCCTGGATGTAATATGGGGAATATTTCGTACCAATATTCATCACACTGACCATGCCTCGATTCCTGCTATTTTGGAATTTTTGCAGAAATGTCGGGAGTTGGGTCTTGCGGTCAGTATTCTTCGGGTCCAGGTTTCTGCTCTGGGGGCCCTTTTTAGTCAAAATATAGCCAGTGACAGGTTTATTGCTCGTTTTTTTCAGGCTTGTGACCGTGCTGCACTGGTCCCCATCCCTAGGCTTGCTCCGTGGGATTTGAATTTAGTTTTGGACGCCTTGACCGGTCCTCCCTTTGAGCCCTTGACCTCGGCCTCCGTCAAACACTTGACTTGGAAAATGGCATTACTGGTAGCCCTGACATCTGCTCGACGGGTGGGTGACCTGCAAGCTCTGTCCATTGACCCCCCCCCCCCTTTCTGTTAGTGTTCCCTGATAGGTTGATCCTTAAAACGGACCCCTCCTGCCTTCCTAAAGTTTCCTCGAAGTTCCATAGAAGTCAGGAGATCATTCTGCCCTCCTTCTGTGACAATCCTTCTTGTCCTGAGGAATTGACCTATCAGACCTTAGATGTTAGGAGGACTGTGCTTGAGTATATTGATAGGACCCACTCCTGGAGGAAGTGTAGGGCCTTGTTTGTTTCTTTCCAGGGGGTTCATAAGGGCACTTGTACCACTAGAAGCACCATCTCTAGATGGATCCGGGACGCTATCTGCTCGGCCTATTCCGCAAAAGGTGAGCAGCCGCCGCCTGGTATTCGTGCCCATTCTACCCGTGCCATGTCAGCTTCCTGGGCTGAGAGGGCAAATGTATCGATTGAGTCTATTTGTAGGGCGGCTACTTGGGCGTCACCCTCTACCTTTTTTCGGCACTATTGCCTTGACCTTTCCTCTTCGTCTGACCTCGACTTCGGGAGGGCAGTTCTTAACACTGTGGTCCCTCCCAGGTGATGGTCTCTGCAATTCTCTCGGTGGGTGCTGTCATGGCGATAGGAAAATCTGAGATTACTTACCGGTAATCGTATTTTACGGAGTCCATGACAGCACCCACTCACTTCCCACCCTTCTTTTCTTTGCTTGTTCTTAGCCTAAGTTTTTTGTTTTTGTTTGCTGTGTTGTCCCTTGCCACACGTGGCCACTGCTTGCCTGCGGGTTTTGTGTGCCCCTTTTTTGCACATCTTAACGGTCGTGGTCTTCTTATGATTACTGTTCTTTTTTGTGTGTATTTATACGATGGGCGGTTCCTCCATTTTCTCTGTAACCCAACTGAGGAGGCGAGGGGGACCGCCCCTTTTTATCTGTAGGTTTCCTGTCCTTATGGGCGGATCCCCTCTCTCGGTGGGTGCTGTCATGGACTCCGTAAAATACGATTACCGGTAAGTAATCTCAGATTTGTTTACCATACAGGTTGAAGAATAACTAAACCTTTATTGTTTTTTTTTTTTGTAATAATTTTGTCCTGCATGGAAAGTTATGAAACTTTGCAAATCACTTTATTAACCCCTTCACCCCCCTGGCAATTTTTCGTTTTCTGTTTTTTCCTCCCCTTCTTCCAAGAACCATAACTTTTACTTTTCCATCAATATAGACATTTGACGGCTTGTTTTTTGTGGGTTCTACGCTCAGAAGAACTCATTTATTTTTTCATTTAGTGTACAGGAAAAAGGGGGAAAAAAATTACACATGCGTTAAAATTGCAAGAAAAGTGCAATTACACATTTGTTTTTTGTTTGTTTTTATTCACCACGTTCACTATATGGTAAAACTCATGTGTCGGTATGATGCCTCGGGTTGGTTCGAGTTTGTAGATACCAAACATGTCTACTTTTACTGATATCTAAATGGTGGAAAAAAGTTCAGAAGTTTGAAAAAAAAAAAAAAGAATTGCACTTCTTGCACCATTTTCCACAACACATAGTGTTCTTGTTTTTTGGGATCTGGGGCTCTGTGACAGATCCATTTTTTGCGTCTGGAGCTGATGTTTCTATTGATACCATTTTTGGGTGGATGCGTTGTTTTGCCCTATATTGCATTTTATTGCATGTGGACCTTTTTTTACGTTATGCCGTTTTACAGCTCTGATAAATTGATCTTATAGTTTGATAGATTGGGCATTTCTGAATGCAGCGACACCAAATATGTGTATTTTTTTATTTTTTAATACTTTTTATCTTGGATGGTGCAAAAGTGTGGTGATTTGAACTTTTGTGTTTTTTATTTTTTCATGTTTTTAAAAACTTTTTTTGTATTTCTTTGTTTCACAGTGCCCCATATGGTGCCACAGTGCTGCACTGTCCGATTGCTTGTGCTGTGTCCCAATGAGCTGCAGCACATCGGGACATAGTACAAATGATCATTTTGTGTGGTTGGCAGCGCTTGCTAACCACTCACAGGAGTGAATCCTGATGGCTTCCGGGGTCACTGCAGGACCCCGGGCTATCGAGTGACACAGAGATCTTATTGCGGAATCTCCGATCATGGCGGGGAACGGCCGCAGTGCTTTTGGATCACGCTGTCAGTGAATGACAGCGCGGTTCAAAGGGTTAACCGCACCGGATCCAATCACCGCTGTTAGTCCCACATCTCAGCTGATGATATCGGGGGGGAAGGGGGGGTGGGTGGGCTGAATGATGTAAGCTCAGCACCAGAGGTCACATCAAGGGGAGGGACATGACCTATGACGAACCACTATGTCATAGGTCGTGAAAGGGATTAAGGAATTTACCTTCACCTTTGTATCTCTGTTGCAGAGATATTTGACACTTAATGAGTTAACCTTTTTGCTAAAGAGAACCTGTCACCCCCTTTGGGGTGCCCAGACATCCCCCTCATACCTGAGAAATTAACTTTGTCTCCCGTACTGCATCTTAAAAGGTCCAGGAGGTCTGCTCTCTGGTCCATTGTATTTGGGCCCTCGCCACCCCTTACCAGCAAAACCCACCCTGCTATTTCACAATTGCCACCCCTACTGTGGACGGCCGCTGATTGACTGGCATACTCGCGCCTGCGCAGTGGAGCAGGTCACCATGCTCCATTAAAGATACACAGTGCCCGATGTCTTGCGAGATTTGTGAAGTCTCGGGAGACTTCAGGCACTGTGTATCTTCAATAAAGCACGGTGACCCACTCCACTGTGCAGGCGCGAGTATGTCTGTCAATCAGCGGCCGTCCACAAGAGGGTTGGCAATTTCGAAACAGTGGGGCGGGTTTTGCAGGCAGGGGTCCGGCAAGGACCCAAATACACCAGACCAGAGAGCAGACCTCCCGGACCTTTTAAGATGTGATTACCATACAGTGCAGGAGACAGTAAAAGTTCATTTCTCAGGTATGCAGGAGGACACTTGGGCACATAGAGGGGTTACAAGAACCCGAATTACATAATGTTAAAGCTGGTGGGCACAGTTAAGAATGCAAAAAGGAGGTGACAGATTCCCTTTAAACAAGTGGGTGTTATCAGATAGCGTCTCATACTGTGAAATGAACTATGTGACCCCAGTGTGAACACCCACCAAGATAACAATACTTTGATTCCTAAGATCTGTGCAACAGAGGTATAATAAAAAAGACAACTTGAATAATTTAGGTAAAATCTTATTACTGGCAAAGGTTTGTTTTCTTTTCTTTTTTTACTTTTCATTTTTCGGCAGTCACCATATGGGACTGTGATTGGTTAATCATTGTCTACTATATAAAACCCCTATCCAGTCGGTGTGTCTGTAAGTTTGTCCAGAAAACAGCATTACCTATAGGACATCGTGTAAATTACTGTTAAACTGGAATGTGAAGGTGCATATAAGTTTGATCCAATCAAGTAAAACAGTGCCACCCATGACGGGGGGACCACATGCCATCTTGGACACTGGTTGCAGTGCAGGCATTCACTGTCGCCTGCCCTGGGTCCTCACAGTCTTACCCTTGGGGCGGACCCATCCTGCTGCAGCACCTCTCCCATTTGCTTTCCACTCTGAAATGCAGACTGGCAGGGAGATGCTGCTGGGAGGGGGTACGAAATGGCTGAGACACCGCACCGCGTGTAGTGGGAGGGGCTGGAGACCCCTGTGGACACAACACTGACAGCCCCACCCCTAGAACTAGCGCACAGTTACTTTTTCAGGGAGGGGCTGAGGTGAGAAAGTGCCTGCGACCTACTCCCGCCGCTCAATGACATTCTGTGTAAGTATCTCAGCATGCACAGGGGCACACACATGATACATCATCAGAGCAGGAAATAGAAAAAAAAACCATTAGATGTTCGTGTAGAGAGGGAACCATAGGGTATTATTAAAGGAAGTATATTAGAAAATAGCTCAGATTATAGGAGCAAATTAGGTAGGAGAAAAATTGCTGGCCTCGCACTAACCCTTTAAGTGCACCTTTCCACCTGTTTGTTTTTAATCTATTTCCACCCTTCTTTGGCTCTATAAAGCCAGAGCTGTGAATCAAAATGGGGGTGGGGGGGGGACAGCAGCTGGGGAAGGTGCAATTAAATGTTTGGTTCGCCATGATGCACCGAGTGCCTGTGCTTGGTTTGAACAGTCATTCTCTGCTGTCAGTCCCTTTAACAGCAGTTATCTATGATACTAGTATAACAACTCTTTGGGGGATCCAAGCTAGGGGTTCCTAAATGTGTGGGCCAGGGGTGAGCACACCCCATTAGCAGAGAGTGATGGTTATAACACAAAAGGAACTCCAATGGCTGGGATTGGAGATAACTCTGATCCTCGTCATTGAAGCCCTTAGATTCCTTGGCCAAAACTACAGCGGAACCTAATTGGTTTTAGAGAAAGAAAGGAGAAGACTCATACAATAGGCTGATGCCCCAGCTAGTTTATGGGATGCTGATGAGTTGCGAGCGCACTAATAGGCCCCCAGTTCTGGAAGTTTGTCATAGTAGTCACATGATTCTTTTTATACTTTTACTAATCCTGATCAACTACTTATACGTCTCTGCCTCAATCCAGGACCTTTAACAGGCACAATACAGTGCAATTCAGGAGCAGCACAGAGCGGTATAGATGCAATCAAAGGGTCACATGGCCACTGGGGTCCCAGAAAAATAATAATTAAAAACAACTTTATTTTTCCTCACTAAGGTATAAAAAGCTTCAGCAATTCTGCACACAACACGTCCTTGATATTAGGAATGTTGATCAGTGTAATGTGAGTCCCGGTGGTCCGCCTTGCTCGCTGTGTGTGATCTGCGTTATGCCCAGCTCTGTACCTGACACTACTTGCTCTAGATAAATAATGAATGGCCGTGGCTGATTACTGCTCTGTTTGCTTCCCTTGTAGACATGGAGACATGCTGTTCCTCTTTCCATCTAGCGCTGCCGGCACTTCATCGGAAGTTATGGATACGTCTGCCTCAAGTCAGTCTTCCAGGCCGGCAAGTGCGCCCCTAGTGGTGGAAGATGACATTGACCAGTACCTCAACAAGCAAGAGGGAAAGATCTACAGGAACAGAGACGCCCAGTTGTACGTCTTGTAGTCTGGTATATCGATCACGGGGAGGCCAGGCTTTGTGTAGCATGCTCAGTGTCATATAAGTGCTGTGTTATAGACTAAAGAGGCTGGCATATGGCTGCAATTATGCCTTTACTTATTGATTACTGGGGGTACAACTTAGCCTGGGTGCATATTTCACCTTTTACACACCGCTATTTTGCGGATGCGCAAATGCAGTGAAACGCATTGACGTATGCCAAGTGAATGCATTTCACGGTTTCCCATTCACATGCTGCGCTTTTTATGCATCTGCTTTTGGGCTGAAAAGTGAATGCGTAAAAAGAAAGAGCATGTCCATTCCTTTTGTGCTTTTTCAATGCGCTTTTAACTCGCCTCACCGCGCTCGCCCAAAGAGCTCTCTTCATCCCGAGACCGTAGGACCTGTGCAGGACCTTAGACATCTCCCGGTCACATGGTGCTGCGAGATCCTAGAGGCGACGCTCACTGTGGCCTGGCAGAGATCACCGGGGGAGCATGGTGAGGTAAGTAAAAGCGCAGTGTCGTTCATACACAGAGCACAGCGTTGTGTGAGAATTTGTTCTCAGTGCAGTTTTGCACCGAAAACGGATCCTCACAGAAGGCAGCAAATACGCTGTGTGTGAACGTACCCTGACAAGACTCCCATCAATCTTTAGAGCCTTCACTTTGGCTCCTTCAAGCCATTTACAGCACATCTCTGCCATTCTCTGTGCTTGGCACTGCAGCACAACTCCATTCCCCTGAATGTCTCTTTAATGCAAATTCCTGCACAGTGGGTAGCATGGTGCACCGTGGTACAAGATAAATACTTGGAGAGGCAGGAGTTTGAGAGGTCAGGTTTTTATGTCATTTCCATCATGTGGCCTAAAATCAGAAAATAGTGACTTGTCTTCCTATCTCCCCATTAATCTGTATCTATTCATACTTATAATTTACAATCTCCACATGGGTGAGGAGGGTGGAATAAGCTGTGGAGGGGGGGGAATAATGGGAGGAAGGTGGAATAAGTTGGGAAGGTGGGAGGAAAATACAATAGCTACCCGGAGTTCAGATTTTGTGAATGATCACACTCTTATTGGTGCAGTTGGGGCAAAATGTTAAATACGGGCATCACTTTGGGCTATGTCAAACCTTAAAGGCCAGAGTAAGTGGACCACATTAAGTTTAGAGATTCGATCCCCTTATTGTAAGGGTCAGATAGGTCCGACACTTTGGATTAATGTTGGACCATCTGACGTGGATAAGGACATCTCGAGAGAAGAGGATCAGCTGAGGTTATTTCAATGTCCGCTCCTTTGGTTTCCTTTGGAGATAAATTACCATCAGAAGTGTTTGGCAGCACAATGAAAACATGTTCACCCTCAGCTGAGCTGCCATATTTATAGGTGTATTTGGGAGAATCACTGTCAATAAATATGGCACCCTAAGAGAAGGGGGTGTCAGGTCTTGGGATGGTGAAGCTTATTTAGCTCTTCAAGGGGGAAAGGGGAATTGGAGGATGCAGCTAGTCAGTAGTTCAAACCTAGTAATATTTTAGGATATAATGTGCTGTAATGACACCACATATTCCTTAGAGGGGTATTCTTATTTTCTTTTGCGCTCCATTGGGAGACCCAGACATTGGGTGTATAGCTTCCGACCTCCGGAGGACACACAAGGCATTACACCTAAAAGTGTAACTCCTCCCCTACTGCCTATACACCCCCTCCAGGGAGAATCCCATCAGTTCTTTGCTTTGTGTTGAAGGAGGCGACAATTCTGGGCTCTCGGAACCGTCCCCGCGACCCCCTAAGTGGCCTCGCCGGGCAGTTTCCCCGGCACCCTCGCAGGCGGGCTCACGTGCTGTGACCTCTCTATTGGAGGGGGAGGAGGACTTAGACTCCGTCTGGGCTCCTGATGAGGACCCGGACGTGGGTTCTCTGGTGGACGACTTGGTATCTTCCATCAATACGGTGCTGGACTTGACGGCTCCTGCACCGCCGGTGGATTCCTCTGTTTCAGAGGAACTTTATCAGTTTCTCCCCCGGCCAGGTCCAGGGGATCTTTCCTGGATCATTCCAATTTTCGCTCGACGGTTCAGACCCCTCGGGCTTGCCCTGACAAGCGCTTCGCTAAGAAGCTGAAGGATTCCGTTACCCTTTCCCACCAGATGTGGTCAAGGGTTGGTCTGTTTCTCCGAGAGTCGACCCTCCGGTCTCTCGGTTGTCTGCCAACACCGTTATGTCGGTGGCGGACGGGTCCTCTCTCAAGGACCCTACGGACAGGCAGATCGAGCTTCTGCAAAAGTCCATTTTTGAGGCTACTGGGGCCTCCTTTGCCCCTGCATTTGCTGCTGTGTGGGCTCTTCAGGCGGTTTCAACTTGTCTCTCGGAGATCCCTAGGGTTGCTTCGGGGATTCCTGAGGTAGCGGTCCTGACGTCTCAGGCTGAGGCGTTTACAGACTATGCTAGATCCGCAATCATGGAATCGGCTAGCCGTTCGGCGGTAGCTTCGGCTAACTCGCTGGCAGCACGACGGATGTTGTGGCTGCGCGACTGGAAGGCGGACGCTACATCTAAGAAGTTCCTCCAGGGCCTTCCGTTTTCGGGAGATAGGCTATTCGGAGAACGTCTTGACGATCTCATCAAGGAGTCGACGGGTGGCAAATCCACCTCTTTGCCGCAATCTAAGACGCAGAAGACCGGTCCGCATCAGCTGCATGCTAGGTTTCGCTCCTTTCGTCCCTCCTCCAAGTCAGCCTCGTCATCTTCATCCTCTTCCCGTCCGGACAAGGACCAGAGATCCCATAGGTCCTGGAAGCCTAAGGCCCAGCAGAAGAAGCCTGCCGGCGCCTCAGCCACCAAACCTGCCTCCTCCTGACTCTTCGCCTCCTCCGGGAGTGTCCAAGATCGGTGGCAGGCTCTCCCGCTTTGGAAACATCTGGCAGGATCGCATCCAGGACCGGTGGGTGGTGGACGTGGTCTCCCATGGCTACAGGATCGAACTGGAGTCGAGGCCTCCGACTCGGTTTTGCCTCTCTTCGCCTCCTCCGGCGAGGGCTGCGGCTTTTCAGCGGGCGCTGGACGCTCTGCTTCAGAGCGGGGTTGTGGTCCCGGTTCCGTCCGAGGAACGGTTTCGGGGGTTTTATTCCAACCTTTTCACGGTTCCGAAGAAGGACGGTTCAGTCCGACCGGTGTTGGACCTCAAGCTCCTCAACAGACACGTGAGGGTCAGGCCTTTCAGGATGGAGTCCTTGCGCTCGGTGATAGCGTCCCTGTCTCAGGGGGACTTCCTGGCCTCGGTGGATGTGAAGGATGCTTATCTCCACATCCCCATTGCCTCTGCTCACCAGAGATGGCTGCGGTTCGCTGTGGGAGAAGACCACTTCCAGTTTGTGGCTTTGCCCTTCGGCCTCTCATCGGCTCCGAGGATCTTCACCAAGGTGATGGTGGCGGTGCTGCATGTACAGGGGCACGCGGTCACCCGTACCTGGACGACCTGTTGATCAGAGCCTCGTCTGCGGAACAGTGTCAGTTGAGTCTCTCTGCCACCTTGGATACTCTTCGGACGTTCGGTTGGGTAGTCAATTCCCCGAAGTCGGTCCTTGTTCCTACGCAGACGATTTTGTATCTGGGCATGGAGTTCCACACCATTCCGGCTCTGGTGATTCTCCCTCTCGACAAGCAGTCCTCGATTGTGGAGGAGGTCCGGTTCCTTTTGCAGGCGGACTTGGTTCCCATCAGGCACCTGATGCATGTTCTAGGGAAGTTGGTGGCGACCATCGAGGCGGTCCCTTTTGCGCAGTTTCATCTGCGTCCGCTTCAGCTACAGATTCTGCGCGGATGGGACAAGAGGCCGTCCTCTCTGGATCGGTCCATTGCCCTTTCGTCCACGACGAAGAAGTCTCTCCGATGGTGGCTGTTACCCAGGTCAATGTCCCGAGGCAGGTCGTTTCTTCCCATCTCTTGGTTGGTGGTCACGACAGATGCCAGCCTTCTGGGCTGGGGTGCGGGGTTCCTGCATCACAGGGCTCAGGGCACCTGGACAACTCAGGAATCTGCTTTGCAGATCAACGTCTTGGAGATTCGTGCCATATACCAGGCTCTCCTGGCCTTCCGGAGGTTTCTGTCAGGAAATCCAATTCGGATTCAATCCGACAACGCGACGGCTGTCGCTTACATAAACCGCCAGGGAGGCACTCGCAGCCGTCAGGCGCTCGCGGAGGTCCAACCCATCGTCCGGTGGGTAGAAGACAACGATGCGTCCATCTCGGCTGTCCACATCCCCGGAGTGGACAATTGGGAGGCCGACTACTTAAGCCGGCAAGGAATGGACGAGGGAGAATGGGCCCTTCACACAGAGGTGTTCCTGCACATCTGCAACGAGTGGGGAACTCCCGATGTGGACCTGATGGCGTCCAGGCTGAATCATCAGGTCCCAGCCTTCATGTCTCGCGCTCGAGACGACCTGGCAGTGGGGACGGATGCTCTGGTCCAGGATTGGTCCCGATTTCGTCTGCCCTATGTGTTTCCCCCGTTGGCCTTGTTACCCAGGGTTCTGCGGAAGCTCGGGGCGGAATGCAAGCGAGCCCTTCTCATCGCCCCGGACTGGCCCAGGAGGGCTTGGTACCCGGACCTGTTACGGCTCTCGGTGGGGGTTCCATGGAGGCTCCCGGATCGGCCGGATCTCTTGTCTCAGGGTCCGTTCTTCCGCCACAATTCCTCGGCCCTGAGCCTGACTTTGTGGCGCTTGAAATCTGGTTGTTGACGTCACGTGGTTTTTCCACTCCCGTCGTTGCTACCATGAGACAGGCCAGAAAGCCGGTTTCTGCGGGAATCTATCGCAGAGTATGGAAGATTTTCTTCTCCTGGTGCCGTGTTCACGGTTCTTCTCCCTGGCCTTTCTCTCTGTCAACCCTTCTGGCTTTCCTCCAGTCGGGTTTGGATAAGGGTTTGGCTCTCAGTTCCATCAAGGGACAGATCTCGGCTCTGTCGGTTCTCTTTGATAAGCGTCTGGCTACGCTTCCCCAGGTTAAGACGTTTGTCCAGGGGGGCGAGTCACATCATTCCTCCCTACAGACGTCCTTTGGACCCATGGGATCTTAACTTGGTCCTTGCAGCGTTGCAGAAGCCGCCGTTTGAACCTCTTAAGGAGGTCTCCCTTTCTAGGCTTTCTCAGAAAGTTGCCTTTTTGGTGGCCATTACTTCTCTGCGGAGAGTTTCGGAGTTGGCTGCCTTGTCCTGTCGGTCTCCTTTTCTGGTGTTTCACCAGGATAAGGTGGTGCTTCGGCCTGTGGCGGAATTTTTGCCTAAGGTGCTGTCTCCTTTCCACCTGAATCAGGACATTGTCCTGCCATCCTTTTGCCCGCATCCAGTTCATCAGTATGAGAAGTCCCTCCATACTTTGGACCTGGTCAGGGCTCTCAGGATCTACGTTTCCCGAACGGCGTCGTTTCGCCATTCGGATGCCCTGTTCGTGCTGACTATGGGTCAGAAGAGGGGTGAGGCAGCCTCCAAGTCTTCTCTGGCAAGGTGGATCAAGTCTCCTATTCGGGAGGCTTATGTCTCTGCTGGTTTGCCTTTACCTGCTGGTATTAAGGCTCATTCTACAAGGGCTGTGGGGGCCTCGTGGGCCTTGCATCATCAGGCCTCAGCTCTTCAGGTGTGTCAGGCGGCCACGTGGTCTAGTCTGCACACCTTTTCCAAACATTATCAAGTCCATGCTTTGGCATCGGCTGATGCCAATGTGGGCAGGCGGATCCTTCAGGCAGCTGTTGCTCATTTATGATGGGCCTGCTTTTGGGTTTTTTTCCCGCCCTGGGATAGCTTTTGGACATCCCAATGTCTGGGTCTCCCAATGGAGCGCAAAAGAAAAAGAGAATTTTGTTTACTTACCGTAAATTCTTTTTCTTATAGCTCCTATTGGGAGACCCAGCTCCCACCCTGTGCCTTTTGGGGCTTTGTTTCTATGCTAGTGCCTGGTGTCTTTTCACCTCGCGTGTTGGCCCTGTTGGCCGTTTATTATTTCCCAGTCCTGTTGGTCTGGGCGCGGGTGGTCTTTCCTCCTTCCTGCTTGTGCACCGAACTGATGGGATTCTCCCTGGAGGGGGTGTATAGGCAGTAGGGGAGGAGTTACACTTTTAGGTGTAATGCCTTGTGTGTCCTCCGGAGGTCGGAAGCTATACACCCAATGTCTGGGTCTCCCAATAGGAGCTATAAGAAAAAGAATTTACGGTAAGTAAACAAAATTCTCTTTATTAAAAGGGTTTCCTGGCCTTGGGGTACAAGTATGTAGTCACTTTGTGTTACAGGATACTTCTGAATCCTCACAACAAGCTGTCAGGTTGTTCAGGAGCAGGCGGGTGCATGATTGTGGGTATGCAACTTGCATACATGCAGTCACATGCCGACTAGACATGCGAGGTCAGATTTGTCTAGTCTGAATGTGACAGAAGTCTGCAAATCACATACTTATGGGCATATGTCTGCCCGCTCCAGGCGCCGGAGAATCCTGACCGCGCACGGCCAACATGCTGTGAGGAGTCACAACTCTTCAGTCACATAAAAGTACTTGTACTCCAAGGCTGGACAACCTCTTAAAATGTTATGGATTTTTCATTAGGCTAGCATGTGATATATAGGTCCCTCGAAGTGAATAGGACTGGAGTTACAACCTCTACACAATGCAGTTTACTGCAATTAATCTTAAAGGATCCCTTTTTTTGCACACTCGTACTAACATTGCTATTTCATCCTCTCGCCTGCAGATGTCGCCACGGGCCGCTGGGTAAATGTGTGCACTGTGTCCCGCTAGAGGTGAGGATGGGGGGAGAAACGTTCGCTTGTTTCAGTTTGGAGCTGGTCTGTGTATTATCCCCTTAGCTAACACTGCATTGTCCTACAGCCTTTCGACGAGGATTATCTGAACCATCTGGATCCCCCAGTGAAACACATGTCCTTCCATGCCTATATCCGCAAGCTGACAGGAGGAGCAGACAAGTGAGTTGCGGGAGTCCAAATATCTCATACTCCACCGGGAAGGGGAACCAAGCTTTATTTAAAGGCACACTAACCATAGAAAACACAAGATTTCCCTCCTCACCTGTAATCCTAATGTGCCAGAAATATATGTGACTGATGGAAATATTTCCTTTCACTTGTTTTTCTATTTAAGTAGGTTTAATACCAATATAACATTGGTTCAATAGTGTTTTTTTCTTAAGGTAGGCCATTAGCATGTGATCTATTAGGGGCAACTCCTGGAATCTTCCCCAATTTGCCAATTATAATACATGAAACACTCTCTGGTTTCACTTGGTCCTTACTTGTCTATCCAGACATGGTGGTTTGTTCGTACATGGGGATTTGCCTGGCTCTGAGGCACATTTTTATCCCTTGTTTTCCTATTTGTAGTGCATGTTATTGTCTGTATAATATGGTATATACAAAATTGCTGTCATTTTTCAGTATTTTACACATTTACTGGTATTTCTTAATACTATATATTCATCATTCCTCGGGGGATTATCCTGCTCCTACTTGTGATGACTACAGTAAGTGATATTTTGGGGGTAACGTTTCACATAATGTCATGTTTCTATTTTCAGGGGCAAATTTGTGGCCTTGGAAAATATCAGCTGCAAGATTAAATCAGGCTGCGAGGGTCACCCACCTTGGCCAGAAGGAATCTGTACCAAATGCCAGCCCAGCGCCATTACACTCAACCGGCAGGTGAGACTGGCAGGCCAGGTTTACATCTGGAAGTTGCAGGTATTTTAAGACCCTTTCACATCAGCGTTTTTCGCTGATTGCGTCAGATCCGGCAGATTTACCGCATCTGCCGCCTAACCTTGTGGCGAGCCCCATGCATTGTCTATGGGGCTTGCAGCAAGTGCGCCAATTGCGGTTTTGCTAGCAAGGCTAGCAGCATTTTATTTTTTCACTGCCGCAAGTGCCGGATCTGCTGCATCCAGCAGAACTGCACTTGCCGCAAGCCCCAAAGACCATGCATGGGGCTTGCCACAAGTGCAGCCGTTAGGCGACAAATGCAGTAAATCTGCCGGATCTGACGCAATCAGCGAAAACGCTGATGTGAAAGGGGGTTAGTTATGAGTTTGACAGTTTTAAACAAAACTCCAAATTCTAAAGCAGCAGTGACACATGGGAATCTAACAACAACTGGGGGGTTTCTTGAAATGATTCACTGTTTTAAAGCAGAACTCTTTAGGGGAGATAAGGGGAGATAAAATGTTTTTGTACTTGCCCTCCTACATGATGAAGCAGAGCTGGGCACTACAGTTCTAGGATCTATAAATCATTTAACAATCAATAAAATCATATCTGCTCCTCACCCTTCACCGCTCCATTCGAGGGCAGAGAAATTCAGCCTCATGCTGCAGCAGAGAGCAGGAGGTGCGTCGGGGGGCGTGTACCCTGGGGGCTCCAGGATCATCTTACATTCCCACCCCTCATACTTCTGTATAAACAGGAGGTGTGTTGGTGGTGTGGACCCTGGAGACTTCAGGATCATTTTACAAGCCTGCTCCTCATGCTTCTGTATCCACAGGGGACGTGGCAGCCGACCCCATGATCACACTACAATCCTGCCCCTGATATACATCCTATGTAATTTAAGAAAAAGGGTGTTCACCCTTCAAATAGCAATCATGTCACCAAGCAGATATAAATACATGCTGTGATCTTCCACTGTACAATGATATGATGCTGCATAATGTGTACTGCCATGTTCTCAGGCTAGGAGCAGAGGCAAAACACTGCATTGATTGATTCAGCACTTCCATGGTCTCCCCTCCCCCATATCAACTTGGTAGCTTCCTGTGCCCTGAAACTTTAGCACTATGCATGCCTGAATTTCTCTGTCCCCTGAGGGAGGGGTGAGAGCTGAGGAGCAGATATGATTTTAGTGTTTTATAAGTGATCTATAGATCCTAGAACTGTGGTGCTCAGCTCTGCTTCATCATGTAGAAGGGCAGGGACAGTACTAAAAATGTTTATCTCTGTTGAGTTCCCTTTTAAGTAAAATAATGATATTGTCTCTTCATTATTTTTACAAATGTGACCTTTTTTTTTTTAAAACCTCTGTGTAGAAATATCGCCATGTGGACAACATTATGTTTGAGAATCACACCATTGCTGATCGCTTCCTGGACTTCTGGCGCAAAACTGGAAACCAGCGCATAGGTTACTTGTACGGCCGTTACACTGAGCACAAGGACATCCCATTAGGCATCCGAGCTGAAGTGGCCGCCATCTATGAACCGCCACAGGTATATTTTTCGCAAAATTGATTTTTTATTTTTTTTTTTTACAAAAAAAACTCATCCATCCTGACCGCCCAGCACTCCGCAGCCATTACATGCCGAATCACTGAGCATCGGTGGGGTCAGTATTTCTTTCCTTCAGCCACATTGTAATATTTCATTGACTTGATTACTCTCTGGATAGTCCCTTTGATAATGTGGTCAGTGTAGTGAAAGGTTGCCATTGTACATTGTTTATTTCTGTACGTATCAGTGTACTGGGAGCATTCATCCATCACTGTTTTCCACTTTTAGATTGGGACACAGAACAGCCTGGAGCTGCTCGATGATCCGAAAGCCAAGGTGGTGGATGAGATTGCTTCCAAGCTCGGATTAAGAAAGGCAAGAGAAAAGAATAAATGAGATGTATTGTTAACTATGCACCCCGGCGGTGGGGTGGGGTCCCATACGTTTGAAACCAATGACAACCTGCATCACAATAGCACAGCACTGCAGACAATCATTGAGCTCACCGGCCCAATTAAGACACAAGGCGCTCAGCTGAATGATTGACTGCAGCGCTGTCGATGTTACATCAGCTGTATACAATAACAGAGACAGGGAGCAGATACAGAGACTCTGTCTTGGACCCAGGTAGAGTGACTAAGGCACATGTTTTGGTTTTAAAGCAACCTCAGTCATGTGGAAAGGGGCTTTCCAAAACCGTAAGACCCCTTTAACTCTTTAGAATGGTGCAAGAAGAATGTGATCTAAAAAGAAAAAGCAAAAAAATTCCCTATATGTAGACAGCCCAGGGTGCATTAAGTACTTTGGCCTACATTAGGTATGCAGTACATTAGAAGTATTCTTAATTATCAGTTCCCATGGTAGTGTACTCGCTTATATGTATCAATGTAAATCAAAAATTTAATTTCTGCTTCTAAAAAAATATAAATGAATTATTAACACATATATAATCAAACATTTGTACCCAAAGAAAAGCAAAAAAAAGATAATTGAAGGCCTGGCCGCAGAAGCCCCATCAATTGCAAGAATGGGGCACTTCTATTCATACCCTACTATTGCTCCATTCATTCTCTATGGGACTGCTGCAGAATGTGCCTGGTTCTGCAGGTTCATGGACAACATGCTCTCAGACCACCAGTAATCTAGAATTTATCACCTTTTTAGGGTAAGTGCACACTTACCCGGCGGTTTGGTCGGCTGCAGCTGGCGGAACCCGCCAGGAAGCTCCGACGCCGTCCACCGGCTTCCTGGCGGGTATGTGCGGCGGGTGACGGGCGGGAGCCGGCGGATGCACAGCGTGTTCTCGGCGGCGAATCTGCAGCGGCTGGAAGCAGCACATGATTCTGCTTGCAGCCGCTGCAGAACCGCCGTTTTTTAGAACATGCTCATTCTTTGCTAACCCGCTGGGAAACCTGCGGGTTAGCAACAGATGACGCTGTGTAACCGCCGGTGTGTGCACTGCCTTGGGCGGTTTACATTAGTTTTAATGTTAATCCAAACGCCGGTTTGGATTAACATAAATTTAAATAAAACTAATGTAAACAAAACGGCGGTTTACACAGGTAAACCGCCGAAAACCCGCCCAGTGCGCACATAGCCATAGACAGTTGATAATTGCTTATACTGGAATACCCCTTTAAATCCAGATATGCCTGGGTCTTTATGGGGTGGTTGTAGTTTTATTCTTATACTGGATACAAAAGTGAGAACAGTGGACCTAAAGAGGCACGAGCATGCAGGTAGCCACAGCAAAACTTACCAAAATATGTTCTGTTTTTCAATTTCCAGAATTAAACTTATTAAGGGCTTTGTATTACACGCCAGACATTCGGGGGAGAGAGGACGTATTATACAGATAGCTCAAGTCCCCTGAGGTTGTTACTAGTTAGAGCCTCTCATTCTGGCTTATATAGGAGCAATATTCAGCATGAACAAAGACAAAACAGACCCTTTCTTATTTCATATATTTATATTTAATAATTTTTACACATTTCAGGTGGTGTGAGGATGTGCACACTGAGCGGCTCACTATGTCTTGTCTTTATAGGTTGGCTGGATATTCACAGACCTTGTTTCAGAAGATACTAGAAAAGGTACTGTCCGGTACAGTAGAAACAAGGTAAGCTCTCATCCAAACACTACTTCTATAGGTGCACCATCACTTCCTACAGTCCTCTGATGAGTTTCACGATATCGGTGGTTGAAAGGTTATTGTGTATCCCGTATCTATCTTGTGCATACCTGTATTTCTGGGATGTCTGCCATTTTGAGTACTTCTTCCCCTCTGACATGGCTCCCTTAACGCACGCCTTATTTTCTATGATACCTTTGACTGTTGAGAAGGGCAGGAGTCTCTTCAAACTACTCTTGAGCAGCTTCCACTTGTCTCCTCTGCCTTCTGCTGGTGATAGGATTCTTGCTGTCAGCTGTGTGAAGCTTCATCGTCTAAAAAAGCACTAAAGATTCTGCACACTGTGTATATATATAATAGCCAATCGTTATCTGGCCTAGCCTGCAAGATTAATGTTCTGATACCTAACTGCCTGTAATAAGGGATGAGAAATCTACATATGTTGCATATTGGTTGTATGTTACCAGTATATGTGCAAAAAACCTGTCTGTGTTCTCTTTCATGCCAGGATTCATATTTCCTAAGTGCAGAAGAATGCATAACGGCTGGTTTCTTCCAGAACCAGCACCCAAACCACTGCCGGCTGTCTCCAGATGGACACTTTGGCTCTAAGTTTGTGTCTGTAGTGGCTACGGGTAAGATTAAGTTATAAATGAGCCAGACCCCTGTTCTCCCAGTAGATGAATACTTCGCCTCAGCTGCCTTCAGTCAGTTGGCGTTAAATAATGTAAATGCAGTTTAATATCTATAAGGTGACACCAACTTCAAATAGGAACATGCTGGAAATATGTCACAGCCGCTGAGAGCCACAGGTTGGAAGTCCCAGCCATATAGTGTAGGTAGCCTTTAACCACATGACCTGTAATCAGGAATAAACTGCTAGAATATCCCATCCAGATCCCCTCACTTTACCTTATTGTTCCTATGCTTGTGTCATTTTCATCTTTACATTTCTCATTTTTCAGGGGGTCCAGATAACCAAGTGCACTTTGAGGGATACCAGGTGTCCAATCAATGTATGGCGCTGGTACGGGACGAGTGTCTCTTGCCCTGCAGAGATGTTCCAGAGCTGGGCTATGCCAAAGAGTCGAGCAGCGAGCAGTATGTCCCTGACGTTTTCTATAAGGTCAGTGTCATGATGTGGGCATTTAGGAATCTCACCCCTATTGTCTTCATAAAGTGCTTGTCCTATCCACCTTAATGGGGAAATCCTCTGTAGCAAAAGTACAGCATTACACATAAATGACCACATGATATCAATTTACTTGTGTTTTCTTGTCACAGGATATTGACAAGTTTGGTAATGAAATTACACAACTGGCACGGCCGCTACCTGTCGAGTATTTGATCATTGACGTGAGTATTCTCCATCAGTAAGTGTAGCGCCACCAACGAACAAATCTATTGGCCCCACTCTCGATATGGACTCGAGCGGAGTCAGAATAACCCTTAATTGCTCCAAGGCTTTCACAGCCAATCACTAGGCCCAGCAGTCTCATGCCCTCTTACCTTGGCATGACCACTAAGCCCACTGATTAGCCATAATAGTAACGTGCATTTGTTGTAACTTTGCCATTGCAGCCATGTTAACATAGACCAGTAGGCAGCAGCAGAGAGGTGGTTTTGTAGTGACAGAATAGTAATAATTTCTCAGTTGTTTCATTGCGTGGGGACAGGAAACCATGAGTACATGCTGCAACCACTTGAGCAGCTTTAACCCATCTCCTCTTCCTCCTGCTGGTGCTGGGTTTCTCCCTGTCAGCTGTGGGAAGCTGGATCCCGATTCTGCACATAGCGTGTATTGATATAGACAGGCAGCATTAGGGGAGGTTTGTGTCTGCAGCGAATTAATTTATAGCAGCATTGATGGAGAATATACATTTCACCTGCTTTGTAGCACTTGTAAATGGCAATCAATTTATTTTTTGAGGTAATATCAGGATTTTATGTTGTATAGGATGTGTCTGCTGTCTGTTTATTGTGAAAATAGAACTTGACACTCAAATCAGGTGAAAAAGTACAATTTATTGTGAGTTTTCCAAACTTTGGGCCACGTCACACACACAGATATTTGTGCAGATATTGTTCACAGATCTCCGGTTGCAGTGAAATCATGGACACATTGCTCCATTTTGTGGCTGTGTACAAATGGAGCAATGTGTCCATGATTTCACTGCAACCAGAGATCTGTGAACAATATCTGCACAGATATCTGTGTGTGTGACGTGGCCCTAACAAACGTTTCGGTCCAAATAGTGGACCTTCATCAGTGTGCGGAATGTAAAGTTTAGAATGCCCCAAGGAGAGAGAGCGCTGAGCACTGTGGCATCCACCGGTGGAGAATGAAAGCGCATTTAATAACAGAGAGGTTTCATACAAGGATTAATTAAGATATTTTGGGTGAGTCGGCATGCCCTCGGCTGGTAACCCTACTAATTAAAATAATGAGGCACTTTTATCACCTTTAGAATGTGTGGCAGTATTCCTAGTTTTAAAAGGTATTCCCACCGTAAACATTTTTGGCATATATAGCATATGCTGTTTAATATATGTTGGTACCACCCCTGTGAGTCATATCGTTTTCAATAATGGGGCGTCACTTCTCTCATTTGCCTGGAAAGGGGGCATATGATTGGAGAGGTGTCTTCGACTTGTCTCTACACTACTCCCATTGGTTTGAATAAAGCGCGTCTCAGACCTGCAATGCCGCATCACCAGGTGAGTAAATTGGTGTGGGTCAGAGAGGGGAGACAAACATCCAGCAAATGTCCCAGGGATTTATCAGAATTATATACATACTAGAGACAGTGTATGTCTGAAATCACTTCTGTGCTTCTCGCTTGTTTGCGGCACTAACCTTTTGTATTTTCTCCACTTCGCAGATCACAACGACATTCCCAAAAGATCCAGTATATACATTCTTCACCTCCTCCAACTTGTTTCCCATTGAAAACAGAGAATCCCTAGGGGAGACCCAGGTTAGACCCCCATTGTTTAGTGATGTGTAAAATAGATATCGTGTCTCTGGTGGTCTTCTGTAACATTCCAAGTCGTGATCAGGGTGGTCTTAATTTAGATCTGTTCCATCTATGAATGGAAAGTAAACTAAAAGAATCAGAGGCTGTATGATGCTCAGGAGTCTTCATTTTTACCGGAAGTTCTAATATTGCAGCATTACAGCAGGCACTGATATAATGTACCACCTACTGTAAATAATTAAGAACATTACCAAACACAAAGCAGTTAAGGCATCATGTAATAGAAGAGAAGTTTGTTTTAATATTCTTAAAGGGTAGTTCAGTATTAGAAAAAAATGTCAGCTTTTTTCCAGAAACGGCGCCACCTGTCTTTGGGGTGTGTCTGGTATTGCAACTCTGCTGTGTTGCAGTAGATGGAGGCAAGCTGTAAAACCAGTCAACCTGTGCTTTGGAAGAAGGCAGACATGATTTTATAATCCTAGATGTCCTTTAAAGTGTTACCGCCGCTTAACCCCTTCCAGACCCTTGGCCCACCCCCTGGGCCATGGAATGATCGGGCTCCTGCAGGTCGAGTGAGGGTGTCACTGACCTGTCACTCGGCCTGCAGGTACATGGGGAGTTGTACAACACCCCAGGGGGGGTCGATTTGCCCCCACCCCCCCGGCTACAGGCGCGGTGATTGGCACTCAAAAGTGAAAGTGAAAATCACCGCACCTGTAATGCTTCCCTGCCTGCCGCTGCTATCCCTACCCTCCAATCTTCTCCCCTGTCATCCTCTAACTGCCCCCCTGCCCCCCACCTCTTTCCTGCCCCCCTCTTCATCTTTCTTACCCCCCTCTTCATCTTTCTTACCCCCCCGCTTCCTTTTCCTGCCGCCTGCTTCCTGTCCCTGCCGCCCGCTTCCTCTTCCTGCCCCCACTTCCTCCTGCCTGCCCCCACTTCCTCCTGCCTGCCCCAGCTTCCTCCTGCCTGCCCCCGCTTCCTCCTAAGTGCCCCCCTACTTCTCCTGTCACCCCCCCTCTTCCCCCTTCCTGCCCCCCCGATCACCGGAGTGGCGATCGCCTCTCCCACTCACCCCTCCGGCGGCCGCTCTGTCTCCACTGCGTCCCGCTCCTCCTCCTCCTCTTCACCGCCTCCGGATCTGACAGCTCTGTGCTGGAGCTGCCAGATCACTTTCTACAGCTAGATCCTGAGGATCCCGATCTCCCTGCATGGTCATCGAGCTGCAGATAGCGATCTGACAGCCTGGACGCAGTGATGCACATAGTGGGTCAATGCGCCTGTGCTGCCAGATCGCTTTCCGCAGCTCGATCCCCATGCATGGGGATCGAGCTGCGGAAAGCTATCTGGCAGCCCAGGCGCAGTGATGCACATAGTGGGTCACTGCGCCCGGGGTGTCAGATCACTTTCTGCAGCTCGATCACCATGCTGGCGGGTTGGGCTCCAGAGTAGCGATCTGAAAGCAAAGGCGATCGAGCGGCGTGGGACCTTCGTTGTGGACTACGTCGGAGCGATCGGGCGTCGTGGGACCTTCGTTGTAGACTACGTCAGATCTTTTTATAATAAAGATGGAGTCCGAATTGTGTTTGTTTTTTTTTCAAATAAAAAGATTTTTCTCTGTGTGTATTTATTGACTATTTACCGTACTAGAGATTCCTAATGGCGGGTCTAACATTGGCCCTATATTATGAATCTCGGGCTTAGTGCCAGCTGCCAATAAAAAGCTGGCATTAACCCCTTTATTAGCCAGTTAGCCACCGGTACCAGGGCAACTGGAAGAGCGTGGGTACAGCGCCAGAAAATGGTGCTTCAATGAATGCGCCATTTTCTGGGGCGGCTGCGGGCTGCAATTCGCAGCATTTGGGGCCCAGAACGCTTGGGCCTCTCTATGCTGAGGATTCCAGCCCCCAGCTGCCTAGTTGTACCTGGCTGTATTTTTGGTTCCAGCCAGGTACAATGAGGCAGCTGGGGGCTGGTGGCAGTCCGTAGCTGCCAAGTTGTACCTGGCTGGACCAAAAATATGGCAGAGCCCCATGTCATTTTTTTTTTTTTTAATTCTACAAATAAAATGACATGGAGCTTTGCCGTATTTTTGGTTGCCAGCCAGATACAACATGGCAGCTAGGGGGCTGGAATCCTCAGCATGGAGAGACCCAAATGTATTGGGTCCCCTATGCTGCGAATTTTAACTACTAGACTAGTATGTTTTTTCACAAAAAGTTTTTTTATTCATTTATACGTCTCAATTTGTGAAGCACATGGGGGTTCAAAGTGCTCACTGTGCATCTAGATATGTTCCCTGGGGGGTCTAGTTTCCAAAATGGGGTCACTTGTGGGGGAGCTCAAATGTTTAGGCACACAGGGGCTCTCCATACGCGACCTGGTGTCCGCTAACCATTCCAATTGTTGGCAAACACCAGGTTGCGTGTGGAGAGCCCCTGTGTGCCTAAACATTGGAGCTTCCCCACAAGTGACCCCATTTTGGAAACTAGACCCCCCAAGGAACCTATCTAGATGCATAGTGAGCACATTGAATCCCCAGGTGCTTCACAAACTGATCCGTAATAAGGTAAAAATACTTTTTTTTCACACAAATTTTCTTTTTTAATTTGTACGGATCAATTTGTGAAGCACCTGGGGGTTTAAAGTGCTCACTATGCATCTAGATATGTTCCCTGGGGGGTCTAGTTTCCAAAATGGGGTCACTTCTGGGGGAGCTCAAATGTTTAGGCACACAGGAGCTCTCCAAATGCGACATGGTGTCTGCTAACAATTTGAGCTGATTTTCCATTCAAATTGTTAGCGGACACCATGTCGCGTTTGGAGAGCCCCTGTGTGCCTAAACTTTGGAGCTCCCCCACAAGTGACCCCATTTTGGAAACTAGACCCCTCAGGGAACTTATCTAGATGAGTGGTGAGCATATTGAACCCCCACATGCTTTACAAATTGGTCTGTGAATATGGAAAAAGTACTTTTTTTTCACAAAAATGTTCTTTTAGCCTCAATTCTTTCATTTTCACATGGGTAACAGGATAAAATTCATTCTAAAATTTGTTGGGCAATTTCTCCTGAGTACACCGATACCTCATATGTGGTCATAAACCACTGTTTTGGCGCGCGGCAGGGCTCAGAAGTGAAGGAGCGCCATTTCACTTTTTGAATGGAAAATTAGCTCCAAAAGTCAAATTGCGCTCTTTCCCTTCAGAGCCCTGCCGTGCGCCCAAACCGTGGTTTATGATCACATATGTGGTATCGATATACTCAGGAGAAATTGCCCAACAAATTTTAGGATCCATTTTATCTTGTTGCCCATGTGAAAATGAAAAAATTGAGGATAAAAGAACATTTTTGTTCGAAAAATTAAAATATCCATTTTTTTGTTTCCAATTTGCTTAGTTCCTGTGAAGCACCTGAAGGGTTAATAATCTTCTTGAATGTAGTTTTGAGTAGCTTGAGGGGTGCAGTTTTTGGAATGGTGTCACTTGTGGGTGTTTTCTGTCATGTAAACCCCTCAAAGGGACTTCAAATGGGATGTGGTCACTAAAAAAAATGGTTTTGTAAATTTTGGTGGAAAAATGAAAAATTGTTCATGAACTTTGAACCCTTATAACTTCCTAACAAAATTTTCTTTTTTTTCCAAAATTGTGCTGATGTAAAGTAGACATGTGGGAAATATTATTTCATAACTATTTTGTGTCACATAACTCTCTGGTTTACCAGAAGAAAAATTCAAAATTTGAAAATTGCAAAATTTTCTAAATTTTTGCCATATTTTGGATTTTTTCACAAATAAACGCAAAAATTATCGACCTAAATTTAATACTAACATGAAGCCCGATATGTCACGAAAAAACAATCTCAGAATCGCTAGGATCCGTTGAAGAGTTCCCGAGTTATAACCTCATAAAGGGACACTGGTCAGAATTGCAAAAATTGGCAAGGTCATGAAGGGGTTAAACTTTTATTTAATGATCATGTAAAGCAAGTGATTATAATAAACCTATACACGTCAAATAAAATCTGGAAGAAAACCTTTCAAAAACCTTGCAGAAGAAGTCTCCACTACGCCATTTCTAATCCTGACATATGCTGGTTGTTAGGGAAATCCATCATCAGTTCCACACACTGAATATGGCCTTATAAGGGTGAGGATGGGGCCAACACAGCGTTCACGATACAGTTGATCAGAGACTCAGGGTACCTTAGACAGGAACAGTGCTGAGCTCAGGCTGTCAGCACACAGCTTCTGTGATCTTATCTGACTTCTCTTCATTCACATCGTCTCTGCTCTATGTCACCAAATGATTAGCCTCCCCATAGCTCCTCAGCTGATTGCACAGAGTAAAGCTTATATGGCCGTATTCAGTGTGTGGAGCTGAAGATGGATTTCCCTGACAACCAGTATATGTTCGGTTTAGGAACAGCCTAGTGAGGACATTATATGGAAGGTTTTTGAAAGGTTTTCTTCCAGATTTCACTTGTATAGTATATTTAAAATTTTATTATAATCATTTGCTCTACATAATTATTAAATAATAATTTGAACTGTGGTTACACTTTGATTGTTGGTGACTTAGGGAAAGGTGACTATAATGGTAGGGGTCTGACTCACACATTTGTGACTACACCTGATGCTGTTTGAAATGGACTGAGTGGCAGTTTATGTAAGAAGTTCTGCATTATTACATAATGCTGTGTGGCTTCAATGCCCCCACCCCTCAAAGTGCCCCCCTAACTAGATCCATCGGCTCACACTGACCTTCATTATACTGCACTTCCCCCAATTGTCTGGGAGTCCCAGTGTTGTTATCAGTATAATAATCCCTACATTTCTGGAGTTTGATTTGTCTTCTTTCCAATGTGCAGGATTTCCATAGTTTGGCAACGTATCTCTCCCAGAATCCATCGTCCATCTTCCTTGAGATCATCTCTGATTTCCATCTACTTCTGTTCTTAGTCACCAATGAAGTTATGCCGCTACAGGTGAGAAGAGTATATACCCTCCCCCCAATTTATATCCCTTCCCCATACCTCCCCCCAATTTATACCCTTTCCCCAAACCTCCCACCTATTTATATCCCCCTCCAAACCTCTCCCTTATTTATATCCCTGGCCACCATACTGGTTTATCTCTTGAGCCCCATAGCCGCTGGTTGTCCAGCAGATCTAGCTCTGTGTGTCATGTGCTGCCCCTTCTTGTTCACGCCGTGTATATACTGCAGTATGGATGTGCTGTGCACTGTGTATATTTGGCTATGGGCAAGTGATGGGCCTGCACATGACATGAGGGACTCGAACTGCCATGAAAACTCTGGGCTCAAAGAAGGGGAATTCCCTGTGTCAGAATGTATTTTTGTTTTCTGGGGGGGCCTAAACACTTGGGAGCCTGCGATTGAGACTTATCACAAGAATCTTGCTCTTCTGAGTCCTGTTTTAAAATGATTAAAGCTACAAATGTTCGACTTCAGCTGTGTTCATTGTCTAGATGACTGCCTTTCTCAACTATTTCTTGCAGTCCCATAGACAATGAATGCAGCAGAGGTTGAGCATGTGCATCCTCCACTTTGTCCTAGACTGAGCTCTTCAGATCCCAGTTCCCCACAGTGATCAGTAATTGATCTTTGAATCATGGAATAGCTTTTTTGTTATGACTAAGGATGCTTTCACACCTGCGGTAAAGTGTAATTCCCGCCAGATCTGGCAGATGTCGCTGCATCTGGCGGATCTGCTGCGTAACGGCCGACTTGCGACACCTATCCAGCAAGCCCATTCATTCTCTATGGGGCTTGCAGTCGGGGGTGCGGCAAGGTATTGCCAAATCCGGCAGACCCGGCACTTGCCGGATTCGGCAATACCGCAATTCGACAATACCGCACTTGTTGCATCTGACTGCTGGTGGGAATTACACTTTACTGCAGATGTGAAAGCACTCTAAGGCAGTACATAACGGATCTTCTAGCTCTACCTTCTCCAGTTAGTGGCCTTTTTGGCTTTGTATTGGGAATTTAGAATTGTAAACTTGTTTGACACAAAACATTACTGTGAACATCCAAAATACTGGCAGTGGCAGCCCCCCGATATGACAAGTATCTTATTGTCTTGTGGAGCCGTCATAAGTTTCAGGCGCTGTATACATGGGGACTGAGCTCCAGACTTCCCCCTCCTCCGATCTGTATATTGGAGCTGAAACGTAAGAGAATTATGACAAGTTATGGAAATCTTACAGGGGTTCAGGTGCGTCACCTATAGTAAGCTCGAGGCTGCTCTACAGGTGGATAATGTCCTCCATTTCTGATTCCTGATGCTCTGTGGTCATGAAATCCTGACGTGAATAGTGACTTTTGCGTCTCTTTGGGAACATTAAAGGGTTGTCCTGCTGCACTCACTTCCGGGGTCGGTGACGCACAGTCCTGGCAGGTATCATTAGGCGTAACATCTGTCCTATTCATTAATATTGGAGAGGTGCGTGATACCCCCGATCTGCAGGCATTTTTCCCATCTGACACCAGTAGAAAGGACATCGCCTTCCCTGCTCCATGTAGAAGAGAGCAGGAAAACCCTTTGTATTTGGATCTTTATCAGGAGTCCTGTCCGTTTCCTCAGTAGTGCAGCCTCAGGCTTTAGGACGGTAATTGAAAGCAATAATTTGTTATCATAGACTTAAAATATTAAAAGGCTTTTCCAGCCAAATGAACTGCACAGTCAGTTTACGGGGGTCTACTCCCCAATTCCTGGCCATTCGTTTACAGACCCTCCCTTATTCCCCACCAGACTGTTCATGATGTCATTTGGAGATTACACCTGCTGTGACCTCATTAGTTCAGTCCTCATGTATCAATACAACACATCATTGAGACCAGTATGGGACCAGAGTCAGTGGGGAAGGAGTGTTGGGAACATGAATACTAATCCTTTTTGTTATTTTATAATGGGATTGGAAAACTGTCAGAATAAACTTAAGCCCCCATCACACATAGCAAGATCGTTAGTGGGATCGTTGTGACATAACAGCTATCTCGCTAACGATCTCGTTATGTGTGACACTTAGCAGCCATCAGGCCTCTGCTGTGAGATCGCTGACCGTTACAAAGTGCTCTGGGTCATTTTTAGGATGTTGCGCTCCCTCTGGGAACACTGCATCGCTATGTTTGAAAGGGACAACGAACGAACGATCTCATTACTACGCGCGACACACTCCTATCATTCCGGATCGTTGCTGAGTCGCTGGTGAGATCTGACTGTTGACATCTCACCAGCGAACCAAAGTGACGCAACAGCGATCCTAAGGATCGTTCTCATTGTACTGGATCGCTGGTGCGTCGCTATGTGTGACGGGACGCATATTGTACATGGCTATGTCTGCTTCCTCTACCGGCTCTCGGTGAAGGGCAATATTTTGTCCTTTTCACAATGTTGAGGCATGTACAGGATATTGATCAATGTCTCGTCGCTGCTTGTTCTGGTTATGACAGGAGGAGGCATTGTGGGCATACACAGCTGCGCAGCAATGTACGAGCGCTCCTACGGAAATCTTGCACATAGGGGGAAGATCAACAGTAGTAGGGGAATATGTGGGAAAACTAGAGTCACTAGGTAAGATGCTTAGCCAGGGTCTATTGGTGGTTCAACCTACAAATCATAGTCTTGGTGGTATTCTAATATACCCACAGAGCATCACAGCTATGCTAGAAAGGAGTCGGGACACACAAGCATCACAGCTATGATAGAAAGGTGTCAGGACACACCAGCATGACAGCTATGATAGAAAGGAGTCAGGACACACTGCATCACAGCTATGATAGAAAGGTGTCAGGACACACAGAACATCACAGCTATGATAGAAAGGTGTCAGGACACAGAGAGCATCACAGCTATGATAGAAAGGAGTCAGGACACAGAACATCACAGCTATGATAGAAAGGGTCAGGACATGCAGAGCATCACAGCTATGATAGAAAGGAGGTCAGGACACACAGAGATCACAGCTATGATAGAAAGGAGTCAGGACAACAGAGCATTGCAGCTATGATAGAAAGGTGTCAGGACACACACAGCATGACAGCTATGATAGAAAGGAGTCAGGACACACAGAGCATTGCAGCTATGATAGAAAGGTGTCAGGACACACACAGCATGACAGCTATGATAGAAAGGAGTCAGGACACACTGCATCACAGCTATGATAGAAAGGTGTCAGGACACACAGAGCATCACAGCTATGATAGAAAGGAGT
Source organism: Allobates femoralis (assembly GCA_033576535.1). NCBI lineage: Eukaryota > Metazoa > Chordata > Amphibia > Anura > Aromobatidae > Allobates > Allobates femoralis. Next base: position 438,319,515 of record JARQOC010000006.1, on the reverse strand, counting down.
CAGGACACACAGAGCATCACAGCTATGATAGAAAGGAGTCAGGACACACAGCATCACAGCTAGGATAGAAAGGAGTCAGGACACACAAAACATCACAGCTATGATAGAAAGGTGTCAGGACACACAAAACATCACAGCTATGATAGAAAGGAGTCAGGACACACAGAGCATCACAGCTATGATAGAAAGGAGTCAGTACACACAGAGCATCACAGCTATGATAGAAAGGAGTCAGGACACACAGCATCACAGCTATGATAGAAAGGTGTCAGGACACAGAGCATCACAGCTATGATAGAAAGGTGTCAGGACACAGAGAGCATCACAGCTATGATAGAAAGGAATCAGGACACACAGAGCATCACAGCTATGATAGAAAGGGTCAGGACACAGAGAGCAATGTCTGGTATGCTTAACTGAAAGTTTATTACACAGTGCTGAGTGAAGCGACAGGAAAGTTAGACGTTTCGGCTAAAACATTGGCCTTGTTCACATTGTCGCCTTATGGTTGCTTCGAAATAAACAGCTAAAACAATTTGGTTTTATGTTCATGTGGTGAAGCCAGCTTTGGGTGATATATATACCCGTTCTTATGATATTCAGAAGGAATGTCCACACACAACATCACAGCTATGATAGCAAGGAGTCAGGACACACAGAACATTGCAGCTATGATAGAAAGGTGTCGGGAACACAGAACATCACAGCTATGATAGAAAGGTGGCAGGACACACAGAACATCACAGCTATTATAGAAAGGTGTCATGACACAGAGCATCACAGCTATGACAGAAAGGAGTCAGGACACACAGAACATCACAGCTATGATAGAAAGGGTCAGGACACACAAAGCATCACAGCTATGATAGAAAGGGGTCAGGACACACAAAGCATTACAGCTATGATAGAAAGGGGTCAGGACTCTAGATCATTGCAGCTATGATAGAAAGGTGTCTGGACACCCACAGCATCACAGCTATGATAGAAAGGAGTCAGGACACACAGAACATCACAGCTATGATAGAAAGGTGTCAGGACACAGAGCATCACAGCTATGATAGAAAGGTGTCGGGACACACAGAGCATCACAGCTATGAAGGAAAGGTGTCAGGACACACAGAACATCACAGCTATGATCGAAAGGTGTCAGGACACACAGAACATCACAGCTATGATAGAAAGGAGTCAGGACACACAGAGCATCACAGCTATGATAGAAAGGTGTCCGGACACCACAGCATCACACCTATGATAGAAAGGTGTCAGGACACACAGAGCATCACAGCTATGATAGAAAGGTGTCAGGACACATAGAGCATCACAGCTATTATAGAAAGGTGTCAGGACACAGCATCACAGCTATGATAGAAAGGTGTCAGGACAAAGCATCACAGCTATGATAGAAAGGAGTCAGGACACACAGAACATCACAGCTATGATAGAAAGGGTCAGAACATGCAGAGCATTGCGTTTTCTGCCAACATCTTGTGGCCTATTATCAGAGTTCTGGTGGAGTCGAGTCCTTGCATTAATAGCTCTGAGCTCTTTTGACAGCATGGTTATTTGCCATGTAAACTTAATGTTGTAGCTTTTCAGATGTCACAAACTATAGTGGCACGTATGCCAGAGGCATCTAATTAAATGCACATTAACAAAGGGAGGATATAATAATTACAGGTGCTGTCATGGCGTTGAATCTGTGGCTTTGGCCGTGAACGTCGTCCATGATGGTGTATGGTACACTTGCGCTCGCTGATGGTGTGTTCTCTGTACTCGCTCCACCTCCACCAGAAATCCAACTTGTGAGATATCATTCACAGATGTCTGAGCCTCCTGTTCACACTCGCAGTTGGCAGCCTGTGACACTGGCAGGGGACCAGTCCCAACTTTATAGGCCAGGAGATCATTCTCAGCTTATAGAGCATGTGCATAGCAGCTGGGATGTCATTGTTTGCCTGATGGTCAGGTCCTTTGAAGTTTTAGGCCATCATTGAAGATTTATTAGATCATTCCAGTCTGCCGCCTCCTTCCCTGGAGTGGCTGATACCAGGGAACAATAGATTCCATTCAACTTCACTGCAACATTGAAATGATCTATCAAATGGAGAGACCCTTTAATTTATGAGTCTTTAACATATGTGTTTCTGCCTGTAGGATAGTATTAGCTTGCTCTTGGATGCTGTGAGAACTAGGAACGAAGACCTTGCTCAGACTTGGAAGAAATCGGAGCAGTGGGCGACCATTGAGCAGTTGTGCAGTAAGTGTCATAATAAAAAAAGGGTAACAGTGTTTACCTGAACTCTTAAGTATGTCAAAGACACTTATGTATCCACCAGATATACTATAAAATCTGTAGGGGAGAATGTGGGTCTGATTTTGGTGGTTACAAAGAGAGAAGACCATTTATCATTCATTCACTGGCCATAATTTCCATACACGTCCAATAGCCATTTGAGTTGAGCAAATATATCCTCGGGATCCATGTCCAGTGGCTACATTTTAGATGATGGCTGCTGGACCAGAGCCCTGTGAACTTTTTCCTACTTACCGGTTTCAACACGGCCACTTTTCTGATTAGTAGGTCTGGTGTGCATTTCTGCATATGTCATGCCACACCACTGGGTTTACTAATCAGAAGAGGCACCGAGGATGACTGCAGGTAGTGGGAGATTCACAGGGCCCTGGCTCGATGGTCACAAAGTAGCTTTATGGCTGCTGGACAAAGCTCTTATTTAACACTAATGGCCCCCCTCTACATTGAAGCGTCCAGAAAATGCAGCATTCTCTAGATATGCGAGGGTCCTAGATATGGACCATATTGCTTTGTCATAGAACCAATAGACTGACACCAGAGAGCAACAGCTTAGTAACTTAGAGAATGAGCCATATGGAACTGCACTAAAATACATACGGGGGTTCTTGTGTTGTCACCACCACTAATCTTCCAAAATGGATGTGTTCGGCAGAACTGAACTTGATAGTTCTATTATCTCGAAGCGGCATTTTCAAGAACTTGCGACACTACCTATATTGCTTGGGTGATACCAGTGGTCCTAAATCACCAGCCAAGTCTGTGAGGACCTGGACTGATGAGAATAGACAGGGTAGTGATGACAGTAGAAGAATTCTTCGTGGCTCTGAGCAAAGCGATGAACAAGACGATTGGCGCCTGTACAGATGGTGTTAATATCCGTAACACATTTGTTCCTCATTATGTAATATATTAATAGATTTCACACACTCTTGAACTGTGACGATCACTCCTTGCACTTAAGGTGGCCATGCATGCTTCATAATATATGTCAGTCCCCATTTTTTTTATCCGTGTATGTGTTTTCCTTACGAGCAAAGTGTTTTGTTTCCTTAGGCACAGTTGGGGTACAACCATCAGAGCTTCAGGATTACGGGGCTATTGGAGGATCCACACATGCTGCCTCATCAACGGCGATGTGGTCCTGTCAGCACTGCACCTTCATGAACCAGGCTGGGACAGACCAGTGCGAGATGTGCCGCCTACCCCGGACCTAGCTTCGCAGCACAGACCACGGGGCTAGCAAGAAAGCACTATCAGGAGCTGATCGCAGGCGAGCCCCATTCTACTACGTCGCTTGTGTAGGACTGCGTTAAGGAGACATCTTAAGTTTGTCCGATCTTCAAGGGTAGTATGTAGGGGTGCAGAGCTTACAACACCGGCCACGACCGAAGCCCAGCCCATAAAGTATGGGAGGGGGGGGTGGGTTGATAAGATGTTGTCTTGCTCCTTGCTTTGCCTACGGGACTGTCTGCTGCCAGTTCTACAGCTTGGGCTGGCACCTCCGAGCTTTCCTGCATATCTTCTTCACAGTCACCTCCTTGATTGAACAACAGTCTAGTCCAGACGGTCATGTCTTAACCATTATTACTTTACCAATCCTTTTGGGAGGCGGCTCTTGCACCCGTCCCGCTCTCTGCATCTGACGGCACGCCATAGCTTTACTTGTCACCCTGGGAACATCTGGATTTGCAACAAGCAAGTCTCAACATCGGAGGAACAGTCGGCTTTTATCCACCATGAACACGATCCGCAAGTATTACTTTAAATGCTAACGACCTTAGATTAAAGACAGACTTTTGGGTGGACTTCATGTTACTGGTACTTGTTATTTTTGTTTTTTATATATATAGGGATATGCTTAAATAGATCAGAAAAGGTTAGAGAAAAAAACTCCAGTTCTACATGATGTATCAGGATTTATTTCAGTACCAACCTCTTCAGAATAGCTGGGCTCAGCGATTAATATGTGTGAGAAAGAAGAGGTCTCCATCAATACCAGTAGGTGGCCTAACTGTAAATCAGCATGAAGGGGGCTGTCTGAGAGTCTAAGGAATTTAATTTGCTGCAACGGGAAGAAGCCCTTAGATGGCTTCTTTACGCACAACTCTAGTTGATTGACAGGTCTCTCCCATGTGTGTACATAGAGACCTGTCACACTACAGGGGGTTGGGGAAAAGCCATCAGAGGGCTGCATCAGACTAGTCAGGCCTCTCCCTATGGATATTGGTGACTTCTCAAGCAAGATTTTTTCTGGAGAAAAATATCTAATTGCTTTTGTGCAGCCTGACTCTATTCCTGCTGCATGTGGTTTGGGTGGTGTGAATTAAAGGACGATAAAAACCATATACTCACCCACCGCTCCTCTACACCGCTGCCCAAGTAATCCTGTGGCCTCCTCTTTACTTTTTTAGCATCTTCGGTCTGTGATTACTGCAGTTAATAAGTGGCCACATCGGTGACCAATACATCACTGCCATAGCCATGTCAGAAGAGACTAGACCAGCGGGAGACTTGGGTAGCGGGGCGCAGGAGCAGAAAGTATTTGGGTTTTATTTATTTTTTATAATACATTCACACACCTTGTGGAACAACATCACCTGTAGCCAATTTAATATTTTTTAACTTTTGGAGAAATCCTTTAAACTCATTTCCAGATCCAAACTTGACAACTAGACCATCCAATAATGGGTGTTTTTGGTTTAGCAAATAGCCATTGTGTTTTATTGGTCTTTGAGGTTCACATTATCTTGCCAGTAGCCAAAGTTGGTGGTAGAAGAGAAGTTTTTTTCTTAATGTTTATTTCCAGAAACAGCGCCACTCTTGTGAACAGGCGATATCTGGTATTGTATTATTTAAGTAAATGGGGTTGAGTTACAAGAGTGGTGCTGTTTTTGGGGGAGTGGAAATGGTAGACCCCCTCTTGTCTAATTTCCTAAACCCCTGACCTTTTTACGCTTCACAAGTACAATCTGTACCCGAACGAGGTGATTTATTAGGCAATTGCAATCCCTACATGACATGTTATTAAATGAGCTTTTTATTAGGTCTTCCAAAGAAGCCCCCTTAACTAGAGGGAATTAAGCAAAATGTGGCGTTCCCCTGACCGCATAAATCCTGCCGATGAGGAAAGAACGGTGCCGTCTCCTCCGCTGGTACCAGCCGCTTGCAGTAAATCCTCTCCATGTATAATAGATTTACATATCCCAGTAGCGTTGTATATAAAGGATACAATCAAGCAAGCCTCTCAGGGCCACGCCGGACAGTATATTTACATAAGGAGTTAAAACGCCCGTATATCAGTACGTCTGACCCACACCGATCACAGAAGTTTGCAGAGTGCCTTATTAGTACTGCCCTAGTGGCTTTACCATTAGCCTGTTCATTTTTTTAAGATATTTTTTTTTTCTTAAATGCACAAATAAGATGAAGGAGGAAGAGTTTCTGCTTCTTAAAGAGGTCCTATCACTAAAATGTATGGTTAAAAAGGCAGCAGGGGGCATGGCTAAAGGAAAGGCAGGGATGTCTTGCCTAGCAACTTCATTTCCCTGGGTTCCATCCTAATTTGTTTTGTAGGCGGATGCCCGTATGTGACCGTATTGGCTGTTTCCGCTCCCTTTAACATTAAAACCTGCCAAGTGTTACACGCGGAACGTATTACTCATCTGATTTCTTGTTTCCACTAGAAAAGGAGAGTCATTATTTGCTAATTTCAACGGCAGATGTGTAAACGGAGCGGCCAACGTCTTCGAGGGGAGGCACGGCCGATACTTTACTGCCATTTTTACATGGCAGCTTCTGCAGTATCAGTTCTTGCTAACATAGTGTCCCTCATCTGACCTAAAGAGGATCAGCTCGTATATTAGGAGAGCGGGACCGATGACTGACAGATGAAAGTTAATTAACTTAACCACTTGGTGTATGGAATAATAGGCAGTCTGGTTGCTATGGACAGCCCTTAAAGTGGTAGTCTCATCAAGTCAGCGCCTGTCAATTTCATATTGAAACTCAGGGGCCCTATCTATAAACAGGAGGGAAAGACGCTCTTAAGTATGGCTATTGCTTTGAAGGACTTTAAAGGGGAACCTCAGGAAGATAAAAAAAAATAATTGTAGAGTGCCTGCATGCCTGTACTATAATGGTAAGCTGCCTGTTACACTTGTATAATGTTTAGAATTAATACAAATCAGTTATTCACTAATGCTGCTTACCCATAACCACTCCCAAAGGGATCAGGTCTCCCACCTCCCTATCAGAAAGCTTCAGCATCATCTGACTCTTCCTCATTTCACATTCAGTCACATGGGCATGACATCACAACAGGTCCTTTACTAAGCTGGAGTCTGGAGAGCTCTTTCTGTACAGAGCAGGAGGGGAACCCCGTCTCGTTAGGACCTGCTGTGACATCACGCCCATGTGATCAAATGAGGAAGTGTCAGATGGCGCTGAAGCTTTCTGAGAGGGAGGGGGGAGAGCTGCTCAGTCGGGCATGACGTATTGACCCGTATGGGAGTGATGACTGGTAAGCAGCAGTTAGTAAATAACTGATTTATAGTAATTATAAACATTATACAAATGCAACAGGTAGCTGAGCATTATAGTCTAGGACTACAGGGACCAGACAAATAATGTATTTCTCCCTGGAGTTCCCATTTAAGAACCTGTCATGGTGAAGATGGTTTCTGATCTGTAGGTAGGATGTTATAGAGCAGGAGATGCTGTTCAGATAGTGTATATCAGTTTGTGGGAAACGTTTCTGTAAAGCTTGTGTTTTATTTATTGAAATCCCTTGCGTTTGTCTGCATGAGTCCAGTGGGTTTGTCCCACTCAGTGAATGACAGTCTTGCTTGTATGACTGCATGCAGATAGCTGTCAATCTCTAGTAAGACCGCCCACTGGACTCATGCACACAACAGGGATTTCAATAAATAAGATACAAGTATGGTAAATCTTTTCCAACAATCCGATATATCATTCTCCTCAGCTTCTCTATTCCGTGCTGTCCACAGATAGGATTGGCAGTACAACATGATTCGTTTCCTTTAACCTGTACTGACTGCTCATCCTTTATGTGTCAGCCATATGAAAGGGGTTGTGTAATGAGCCCAACATGCTTTGGAAGGGGCCTTATAGCACTATTAGGAAGTGTCCTTTGGACCTTTTTGATTTTATTTTTTGACACTGAATGAGGCTGAGCTGCAATACCCAATACAACCCCCTAGAGAATGCTGGCACTGTGTCAAGGAATATAAAAATCTGAAAGGGCACGAACTCTCTACACTTTTCATACATTTGTTATAGGGTGTACCACCCCCTAAAGGGGTTCTCCACATTGCACTATCCCTAATGTGTTAAAATAAAATCTCTTGACCCAAAAAAAATGATCATCTGTTAAGGCTGACTAATCCTGCAGTAAATATATTATTTCCCTGCAGTGCCCCCACAGGAGAGATTAAGCATTACACAGTGTCTAATCAAATCGATACTTTATCTTCAGACTGTTCTTCCCGAGTCAAGAAACATTCTTTGTACCCAGTCTTAATTGTGGCCAAGGGATGATGATCCCTCCGTTAATTCTTTGATAGGATATATAAGAAGAGATTATATAAATAATGCCACCAAATACTTCCTGTAGATTAGTCCGTATTACAACCTGGAAAAATCCATATACATTAATATATATTACAAACCAATAATAAAAGGGAATCTCTTGCCCACCAAGTAAGAATCCATCTGCCTCTCTCATGGCTCCACTTTTCCCATGACCACAGTCCTGGTGTGTTCGATTAGTTATGGGGGCTCAGACGAGCATGAACGTTTATAGCAAAAAGGGCCAGCCAAGAGTGACGTACTGTGCAGTAGGGGGTCTTATGAAGAGTATGGGCTATATCTCATGACAAGTGCCTTTTTAAGAAGGTCCCTTACATATTTCCATCGGTTATGCTAATAATTTAATTATATCTGCCCGGATTTTCTTAGTGACCACCCAAAGTGGGGTAATGTCTCTTGGATCATTCTACTAGAGACACAAGTCCATGGGGGGTAGAAAGGTATTTTGGGTCCTTAGGAGTGAAGGACAACCAGGTCCAACTGGTGGTTTGCCGTGGGTACACCAGAGCTTTTTTTTTTTTGGAGTGTAGTGCCGCTTGACCTCTGATTTCTTTCCTTCTCTCCTCATGGTGTACTTTCCCGCTGGGGCTTACAGGAGTGTGGGACACAAAGCGTCAGACAGGGTTGTGTGTATTTTAGCACTGTTGAATTGAAATAAATGCTTGACAAATACCCACCGTTGTTTTTGTGTTATTTTTGAAGACTTCTCTTAACTGTATTTATGGGTTGTTGGTGTTTTGACCTTTCAGGGATCCAAGGAACTTTTACAATCTTCTTGAAAAATTGTTGAAGCACATTTGTTTCTGGGGTAGATTCTCTCAATCGGCTTCTTCTTTGGAAATACTATTGAATTTTGTAGTTCCTAACGGCCAATAACGTTTACTTTTGTAGGAATGTCCACATTGATGTCCTCTAACACCCTGGGAACCATCAACGCAACTTGGGGTTTCTATTAAAAAGGTTGTCTGGGACTTTAACATTGATGCCCTATCTTTTAGGATGTGTGATCGGTTGAGTTGCAACATCCGGCACGCTCGCCAATCAACTGTTCTCGGTGCCACCACCAACCAGAACTACTCAACTGTATAGTAACCGCGGCTGGGTACATTACACCCGCCCCATATTCGAATCAATGGGGGACAGATGGCGCAGTACCCAGCCATGACCCCTATTCTGTTGATGGAGCTGAACTGTTAGCTCTGCTACCAAGTTGACCCAGTGTTGGCAGTGTCGACCAGGGGTCACACCCCCACCAGTCAGCCATTGATGACCTATAAGTGTTAAAGTTCCAGACAACCCCTTTAATCGTTGTAGTCGTAATACAAAATCTTTTATAACAAGAAAGATCAAATATTAAAGGGGTCCTCCAACACTACAGTGTCAGTTGCTGGAAGTTAAGAAAGTTCCATCACTATCAGGTACGTAGTAGGGGGCTCAATTCAACATTTAGGGGAATGGACTTAGCTGTAATACCATTTATTAATATTATCTAAAATGTACAGGTGCATCTCAGTGAATCAGAATATCATCAAAAAGTGAATTTATTTCAGTAATTCATACATGACGTGAAACGCATATATTATATAGAGTCATTACAAACAGAGGGCTCTATTTCAAGTGTTTATTTCTGTAAATGTTGATGATTATGGCTTACAGCCGATGAAAACTCAATGGTCATTATCTCAATAAATTAACGTAGGGAGGATAAAGGGTTAAAAACTGTGCTGCCATATTTCACGAGACATCAAAGGGTGAATATAATATTGATTTATCAGTCAATGTGTTGCAGGGCCCCTAGAAACGCCCCTAAACATGGCAATATCATATTAATGATTTGTCGTCTTCCAGTGCTGTGAGGCTCCCTTGTCGTCTTCCAGTGCTGTGAGATTCCCTGGTCGTCTTCCAGTGCTGTGAGACTCCCTGGTCGTCTTCCAGTGCTGTGAGACTCCCTGGTCGTCTTCCAGTGCTGTGAGACTCCCTGGTCGTCTTCCAGTGCTGTGAGACTCCCTGGTCGTCTTCCAGTGCTGTGAGATCCCTGGTCGTCTTCCAGTGCTGTGAGACTCCCTGGTCGTCTTCCAGTGCTGTGAGACTCCCTGGTCGTCTTCCAGTGCTGTGAGACTCCCTGGTCGTCTTCCAGTGCTGTGAGACTCCCTGGTCGTCTTCCAGTGCTGTGAGACTCCCTGGTCGTCTTCCAGTGCTGTGAGACTCCCTGGTCGTCTTCCAGTGCTGTGAGACTCGCTGGTTTTCATTTCCAGTGCTGTGAGGACCCCTGTCGTCTTCCATGCTGTGAGATCCATGGTCGTCTTCCAGTGCTGTGAGGACTCCCTGGTCGTCTTCCAGTGCTGTGAGACTCCCTGGTCGTCTTCCAGTGCTGTGAGACTCCCTGGTCGTCTTCCAGTGCTGTGAGACTCCCTGGTCGTCTTCCAGTGCTGTGAGACTCCCTGGTCGTCTTCCAGTGCTGTGAGACTCCCTGGTCGTCTTCCAGTGCTGTGAGACTCCCTGGTCGTCTTCCAGTGCTGTGAGACTCCCTGGTCGTCTTCCAGTGCTGTGAGACTCCCTGGTCGTCTTCCAGTGCTGTGAGACTCCCTGGTCGTCTTCCAGAGCTGTGAGACTCCCGGGTCGTCTTCCAGTGCTGTGAGACTCCCTGGTCGTCTTCCAGTGCTGTGAGACTCTCTGGTCGTCTTCCAGTGCTGTGAGACTCCCTGGTCGTCTTCCAGAGCTGTGAGGCTCCCGGGTCGTCTTCCAGTGCTGTGAGGCTCCCTGGTCGTCTTCCAGTGCTGTGAGGCTCCCTGGTCGTCTTCCAGTGCTGTGAGGCTCCCTGGTCGTCTTCCAGTGCTGTGAGCTCCCTGGTCGTCTTCCAGTGCTGTGAGGCTCCCGGTCGTCTTCCAGTGCTGTGAGGCTCCCTGGTCGTCTTCCAGTGCTGTGAGGCTCCCTGGTCGTCTTCCAGTGCTGTGAGGCTCCCTGGTCGTCTTCCAGTGCTGTGAGGCTCCCTGGTCGTCTTCCAGTGCTGTGAGGCTCCCTGGTTGTCTTCAAGTGTTGTGAGATTCATTTTTATTGAGAATTTTCATAAGAAAAAAAACAAAAACTTGGTTCCATAGTTAAACAAGTTCATCAAAAAGTACCTCAGCATCAATATATAAAATCTGTTAAGAAACATTAAACATCAATTCACTGGTCACCATTCATTACGTATTGTTGTGTTTTACAGCACAAAGTAAGCAATCATCACCTAGTAACAATAGATAATCCCTCTCTTGGCAATTTCAGATACCAATAGATGCCCTCTCCTCTACCTAAACCTCATGCAGGTTTAGGACCCTGGCGATCATGTATTTATAGACGTCCTAAGCTACCCCCAATATCCTCCAGGAGATGCCAATTAGAGTTGAGGGTCTCATCACTTGCTCTATTTCCTCATTCGTTAATTTCGCTTCAATAAACCCCCTCCATTTCTACATCAGCTTTGCTGTCATTTTATCTTTGTGTCTCTCAGCTTCCCGTTTATCTACAGGGTGGGCCATTTAACATGAATGCACCTAAATAAAATGGGAATGGTTGGTGCTATCAACTTCCTGTTTGTGGCACATTAGTATATGGGAGGGGGAAAACTTTTCCAGATCAGTTGTGACCATGGCAGCCATTTTGAATTCGGCCATTTTGGATCCAGCTTTGTTTATTTCAATGGGAAGAGGGTCATGTGACACATCAAATGTATTGAGAATTTCATAAGAAAAACAATGGTGTGCTTGGTTTTAACGTAACTTTATTCTTTCATCAGTTATTTACAAGTTTATGACCACTTATAAAATGTGTTCAAAGTGCTGCCCATTGTGTTGGATTGTCAATGCCACCCTCTTCTCTCACTCTTGACACACTGATAGCAACACCGCAGAAGAAATGCTAGCACAGGCTTCCAGTATCCATTGTTTCAGATGCTGCACATCTCGTATCTTCACAGCATAGACAATTGTCTTCAGATGATTGATGAGGCGCATACTTATTTGTGAATAGTGAAGTTAAACAAAACCCCAACTATTGGTCTGACACTAACCCACAGTGGATACATCGCTCCAAGACTGTTGGAGCAGAAAAATTGATTGTATGGGGTACAAAGATAGTGGGGCCATTCTGCATCAATGGAAACTTCAATGCCACTGGATATCTGAAATTGCTACATGACTCAGATAAACTGTCATGCAATTATGCACTCCCTCTCAGCAGCTCTCTCCTCCTTCCTCCCTTTGCTATCAGTGCAGTGTCAGGTTTCACTTACAGGAGGTCTGTTGTGTTGAGGACAAGGAGGGAGAGAGCTATTACAGATCTGCCCTATCTAGATTCCATTTATTTCTCTAAACAGGTGTCTCTGCTGTGACAGTTCCTGTGTTATATTTGACCTCTTGTGATGCTGCAAACACCAAGAGCAGAGAGGAGAATACCCCAACTCCAGGCCTCAAGGGCCGCCAACAGTGCATGTTTTTAGGATCTCCTTAGTATTGCACAGGCGTTGGAATCATTACCTGTACATTTGATCACATTAACAACTAGGCAATACTAAGGAAATCCTGAAATCCTACACTGTTGGTGGCCCTCAAGGCCTGGAGTTGGGGACCTCTGGTTTAGAGCAAGGAATTAGAAAATGATAACAGTTACATATGAATTTTTGACCTGACAGTTTACCTTTAATATTATCTTAACCTTTTTAGCGCAAAAAGTCACATGTTCTGCTAAAATGTTGCAAAAATGTAAAATCACTCCCAGGTGGAGGAAAGGAGCATATTTGCTTAAACATTTAGAGATTTTTTTAAATGTTAAAAGCAATTGATGAATTTGAGCAAAACATCTGGAAACCCTACACACAATGATGAACATATAAAAACAAAACAAGCAAACCTACATAAAGTAGACATAAAAAAAGGGGGGAGAGCAAGTAAAATACGGGCAAAACACCAAAACTAGGTACATTTGCAATAACAAATCAGGCCCTATTTTCTAGAGTCCCGAACAAGCTTGAATGAACTATTACTAGTGAAGAGCGAGTAGTAAAATATTCAGGTTCAGATAGCTCTGAATGAATACTTTGAATGAGTAATGAATCCAATGCAAGTCAATGGGGAACTCACTCGGATCCGAATACTGAAAGAGTTCAAAGTACCAAATTTTTGGGATTTTAAGACGCACTTTTGTTTCTCCCAAATTGGGAGGAGAACAGAGGTGTGTCTTAAAAGTTTAATGAAAAATCTTACCGGGGTAAGGGGGGTTGCGGAGGTGCATGCGGTGGCTTCACTGGGCCGCAGGGGGGTGGGGGCAAAGCCCGGAGCGGTGGGAGGGGTCGCAGTAGTACCCAATGGACGCCATCATTCATTATTCTTATCCCGGCATGCATAGCTGAGCTACAATACATGATGTGTCCAGACTTCAAGAAAATGGCCACGAAGTCAGCACATGTGCAGACCCATTTTCTTGAAGTCTGGGCACAGGATATATTGCCTCTCAGCAATGCGTATTGGGAAATGAATAATGGTGACGCCCATCGGATTACTACCGTGACCCACCCCTGCACCTCCAGGCTTTGTCCCCACCCCCCGTGGACCTGTGAAGGAACCGCATACAACACCCCCCTCAGTAAGCCATAGGAGGCTTTTGGGGTGCGTCTTATAATCCAGTGCGTCTTATAAAGTGAAAAATACAGTATTTGGTTAGTGCTATCCGAACCAGAATATCTAACTACTCGTTCATCACTAATTATTACACATCTCTCAAATAAGTCACAGCAATTCTTTATATCAACACAGATTCCTGGTGTGTTAGTGGTTAATAAACACACTGCTCCACGTGTTTCTTCTGTCATAAAGGAATGATTTCCAGACCTCTAAGGGTATGTGCACACTGGGCGGGTTTTCGGCGGTTTACCTGTGTAAACCGCCGTTTTGCATACATTAGTTTTATTTAAATTTATGTTAATCCAAACCGGCGTTTGGATTAACATTGAAACTAATGTAACCCGCCCAAGCCTGTGCACATACCGGCGGTTACCCAGCGTCATCCGTTGCTAACCCGCAGGTTTCCCAGCGGGTTAGCAAAGAATGACCATGTTCTAAAAACCGGCCGGTTCTGCAGCGGCTGCAAGCAGAATCATGTGCTGCTTCCAGCCGCTGCAGAATCTCCGCCGAGAACCCGCTGGGCAGCCGCCGGATACCGCCCGCACATACCCGCCAGGAAGCCGGTGGACGGCGCCGGAGCTTCCTGGCGGGTCCCGCCAGCTGCCGCCGACAAACACGCCGGGTAAGTGTGAACTTACCCTAAGGGCCCTTTCACATCAGCGTTTTTTGAAATTTGCGGCAGATGCGGTGAAAAAACCGCATCTGCTGCAATTGCCGCATAACCGATGCACTTGCGGCGCGGTTGCGGTAATCCCTTTAGAAAGTATAGGGGGACTTGCGGCAGGTGCGGCAAGTGCGGTTTTGCACTTGCGGCAGGTGCGGCCGCGAAAAAAAACGCGGTCAGCGTTTTTTTTGTTGTTGTTTAAAATTGTTTTTTGCAAAAGCTATCTCAGTGTGATGATATATGTAATAACTGATGGACACAGTAATATTTCAGGATTGAAATGAGGTTTATGGTACTAACCGAAAATGTGAAATATGCATTATTTCAAAAATTGACAGGTGCAAAAGTATGGGCACCTCAACACAAAAGTGACATTAATATTTAGTAGATCCACCTTTTGCAAAAATAACAGCCTCTAGTCGCTTCCTGAAGCTGTTAATGAGATCCTGGAAATAGGTATTTTTGATCATTCCTCTTTACAAAACAATTCCAGTTCAGTTAAGTTTGATGGTCGCCAAGCATGGACAGCCCGCTTCAAAACATCCCACAGATGTTCAATGATATTCAGGTCTGGGGACTGGGATGGCCATTCCAGAACATTGTAATTGTTCCTCTGCATGAATGCCTGAGTAGATTTGGAGCGGTGTTTTGGATCATTGTCTTGCTGAAAGATCCATCCCGGCGTAACTTCAACTTTGACACTGCTTCTTGAACATTATTCTCAAGAATCTGCTGATACTGAGTGGAATCCATGCGACCCTCAACTTAAACAAGATTCCCGGTGCCGTCATTGGCCACACAGCCCCAAAGCATGATGGACCCTCGCCCAAATTTGACAGTGGGTAGCAAGTGTTGTTCTTGGAATGCTGTGTTTTTGTGGCGCCATGCATAACGCCTTGTTGTATGACCAAACAACTCAATCTTTGTTTCATCAGCCAACAGGACCTTCTTCCAAAATGAAACTGGCTTGTCCACATGTGCTTTTGCATATCTCAGGCGACTCTGTTTGTGGCGTGCATGCAGAAACTGCTTCTTTCGCATCACTCTCCCATACAGCTTCTCCTTATGCAGTGTGCGCTGTATTGTTGACCGATGCACTGTGACACCATCTGCAGCAAGATGATGCTGCAGGTCTTTGGAGGTGGTCTGTGGATTGTTCTTGACTGTTCTCCCCATTCTTCTTCTCGGCCTTTCTGATATTTTTGTTGGCCTGCCACTTCTGGCCTTTACAAGAACTGTCCCTGTGGTCTTCCATTTCCTTACTATGTTCCTCACAGTGGAAACTGACAGGTTAAATCTCTGAGACAACTTTTTGTATCCTTCCCCTGAACAACTATGTTGAAGAATCTTTTTTTTTTCAGATCATTTGAGAGCTGTTTTGAGGAGCCCATGATGTCACTCCTCAGAGAAGATGCAACTAGGAGAACAACTTGCAAGTGGACACCTGAAATTGCTTTTCTCATGATTGGATACACCGGGCTATGAAGTACAAAGCTCAATGAGGTTACCAAACCAATTTAGTGCTTCAGTAAGTTAGTAAAAAGAAGTTAGGAGTATTCAAATCATGAAAATCAGAAGGGTGCCCATTCTTTGGCACCTGTCATATTTTGAAATAATGCATATTTCACATATTTGGTTAGTACAATAAACCTCATTTCAATCCTGAAATATTACTGTGTCCATCAGTTATTACATATATCACACTGAAATAGCTGTTGCAAAAAAAACAATTGTAAACAAAAAAAAAAAAAGAGTAAGATTAAGAGGGGTGCCCAAACTTTTTCATATGACTGTATTACGCTACACTTCTCTTGCCTACAAAACCGGATTGGGGTTATCGCTCACATGCAGTTTAACCTCTAAAGCTCAGCTTGTCCCCCTGTATTTTCAGGGCATGGCTGCAATATACCGCCCACTATCTACAGTCAAAGTCTAAGAACAACCCCTTTAATAAAGAGACCTCCTTCTATCAGGACCATCAATCTATTAGCTGGAATTGCTACAGATAATGTCTTCTTTGGAAGACCAAGCATATTGGTGCATTTATTACCATGTAATACTCCATTTCTCCTGCGGAGGCACTGCAGGAAAATTAGACACGCACTATAAGTTCTTTTACGGATTACATTTGACTGCTGCTGCCAGCCATAGGATGACCTGTCTTCATCTTATTCTAAGGGGGTTCCTTTCTAAGCAAATGGATTGGAGAACCTCTTTATACTCTGCACCTTAAAGTTAGACATTTTTCACCTAAAGGTAGGTCATGCAAAATAGTATCTGATCTGCCGGCAGGATGCTCTAGAGCCAGAGGAGCCGATTAGATTAGATTAAATTTCAGTAAAGCTTGCATTTTACTCATTGAAATCCCTGGTTTGTATGAATGAGTCCAGTGGGTGGTCCTATCAGTGACTGACAGTCTTCCCTATATGACTGCAGGCAGAGATAAAATCTCCCCAGAGTTCACCTTTAAGGAATACTAATCCCAAAAAACAGTGGAAGAATATTTTTTTTACCCTGCCCATAATGAAGCCATCAAGAAATGTAACCTAAAACATTTATGATGCAAAAAAAAACAGAAAAAGAAAACTTCAGGTTTTCTTAGGTACAAAACTGTCCACGCCCATTTAGGGTTACTTTTCCGTTGACTATGATGGTTCCTCTTGCCATTATTTTGTATAATAGACTAATTGCCCTGACACTCTGGTTAGTCAAGTTTGTCTAGGAATAGAAAACATAATAGCGGTCTTCCAAAAATAGTGCCATCCCTATACACAGGCTGTGCGCGGTATTGCAGCCTCATTCACTTCTATAGTGCTGAGCTGCAACACTAGACATAAAACAAAATGGAAATGAACTCGTGTTCAATTTATTCCTTTCTATGCTTCACTGCTATAACCATATGGATATCCTCCACAAGGAGTGCCCCTGATGATAATAGTGAATCTGCACACACTAAGTACTGCAAATTAACTTCTTTATTGATTAAAATGTAATACATTTAATTTCATATCCAGGTACCATAATTTATGAACTAATTACAATTTAAACTCTGACCACAATAGGAGACATCTAATTATAACATTGAGCAATTACATATCCATTGTATAGCGTTCTAACCAGTCCACACCTTCTACGTAGCTGTTTGTCCCTTATAAATACTTCATTTCCCACCTCTAAGCACTGTAGTGTGTTTGGGCTCTGATATTCCTCCCCCAATCTCGCTATTGTGAAATCTCTATGTTAGGCATTGGTCCGTGTGTTTTACCTTAATTTGGCTAGTAGTACTCGCTGATATGCTCCAAAGTGGTCCCTGAACACCTACGCATGTTTCATGTTTAGGATACTCGTCTTCAGGGCGTGCTCTCCCTAACTGCCATGAGGTTTTTATAGTGCCCGGAAACACCTAATGCCGTTGCAGCTGTTAGTTGTTATCGGTGCATGACTTCTGGGTTTCGGCTTACCGGGTCATGTGATATTCAGTTTCCGGTCTTTGGAACGCAAACACTGGATGTTCAAAAACGTCCGCATGTCAGCGTTACCATATCGACCGGAATACGGAATTGTGGGAGTATACTCGTTCTGCGTCATGCACACTAGCATTGCCACTTATTGCTATTCTCGTCACCGAAGCTGCAGTCTTAGAATCCCCTGTGTCATGCTAATATATCTAAACTGTGACCTCATAGAGAAGTTATTTATGAAATGCTATACTTCCTTGTCTCTCATAATAAAGCAATACTGTTATTAATGTGCACAACCAGTGAAAACATTTATGAGATACTTTAAATTATATATCTCCTAAAACCATTCATTATAATACAAAATTGTGCAAATTTAAACAAAATTGTGATTCATGTACATCCACACTAATTTTTTTTTATATAAAGTACATAACAATCTCACACATATATATATGTAATATATTCATTTATATAGCGCTATTAATTCCATAGGATATATATATATATATATATATATATATATATATATACACATAACAGTGCACATGTGATATAATTACATTATTCAATATAACTATGTAATACTAGATGGTGGCCTGATTCTAACTCATCGGGTATTCTATATATGTAGTTTATTTTTGAAGATTTAAGAATAATTCAATGAGCGATCAGTAAGGTGCCGTCACACTTGGCGACGCTCCGACGATCCCAATAATGATACGACCAGGTAGGGATCGCTGGAGCGTCACTACGTGGTCGCTGGTGAGATGTCAAACAGTCAGATCTCACCAGCGATGCAGCAACGATATGGCAGTCGCTGAGACCCTGTCACTCCAGGGCGTAGTATTGAGGTCATTGGTTATTGTCTCGCGCGGCTTGGCGAGGGATTTGAATCCCGGCCGCCATACCAGAATACCCATAACTTGGGTGTTCCAATATGGCGGTTGGAGTACGTCCGCTCCGAGAAGCCGGGAGATGACCGGCTGCATCTCCACTGACTTCTGTGCGACAGGAGATGACTCGCAGCTACCGTCGGGAGTCCCTATTAGGTCGTATTGTTGTAGTGATCGTTGGAGCATCGCCAAGTGTGATAGTACCCCCATTCTGACACGATCAGCGATATCACAGCGGGGGCCTGGTCACTGCTGCCTGTCACAGTGAGTGAGATCGCTAGTGCCAGTTGGGGTACTTCCGCTGCGAGCAGCCGGGAGATGACCGTCTGGTGCCGGTCATCTCCCAGCTGCGTCACCGCTGACCTCCGTGCAGCAGGAGGTGATTCGCGGCTACTGTCGGGAGATCAGCGGCTAGCGCCGCTGATCTCCCGACAGTAGTGGTGGTGTGCGTGGTTCAAATCCTGCGCCAATTCGCGGCCAGACTGCACCTGTCGCTGATTGGTCACGCCCAGCCAGCTGCGACCAATCAGCGACGTGGGATTTCTGTTAGAGATAGACAGACAGAATTAGACTATATAGTAGATATATTGATAACTAGTAATGGTACATAAAGTGCAACCACCATTCTGGATGATAAGTGTTAAAATTATTTTTAAAAGTGATCATTTAAAGGGACAGAATATCATGTTCCTGTCTTCTTTAGGTCTTATATTTTTCTTTTTTTTTCCTCTTATTTCCGCTTATACGTCATCTCTACATTCATTACGACTACCCCTACCCCATATACTTTAGTTTCTACAGTCGACGTCATATTAATAGTCCATTTTCCATCTTCTGGTTTCCTGAACATAATGGGGGTTACAGGTCCAATGGTCCAATCCTCAGTTACACTGAATATATGTCACTATAAAATAATAAAATGAAGTTAACGAGAGCATAAAATCATATAAAACTACTAAAACAGCTCTATATCCATGGTATCTATATTACATGATTTCATCTATGGAAACTTCTATAACAGTTAACAGTATTTCTGTACCACCTTAGTGCTTCATTATAAAAAAAAACAAAAACAAAATATGGTGGACAAAGGTGGCCCTTGAAAAGTATCTAGAAAATAAAATCATCCCAAGGGGGTTAAGAATCCAGCTCTACCCATCATTGGAAATGGAAATGTGCAGCAGCAATATGCTCAGAAACTTTTCTGGGCTGAGAAAAATAATACCCTGATAAATGAAATTAATGAGGAAATAATTTGCTTACATAAATCATTGTCTGACGAGTTAAGCCCAGAATATTTCAGGACGCATATGAAGGAAGTAGATGAAGAAATGGAGAAATGTGAGAAAGAGATCAGTGAAAAGAAGTATAGAAACTTTCAAAGAGATTTGGCAGATTATGAAAACGATAAGGTCTATGGATGGCAGAGCAGAGGCAAGGAGCCGCAGGCCTCTAGAGGCAGAGGAGCATCAGGTGGTTCCATGTCATCTGCAACGGGCAATCAGTCGGACATGAGTGAACGCAGCTTTTCAGTTCAAGTCGAACCAAGAACTCGGCTGGCTGTGAAACGTAAATACCATGAACAGAGAGATAATGCTAATCGATCAAAAACTCAGAGAAATGATAAGTATAAAATGATTAATCTCTCCTCTCATGTCTTAACTGATATACAGTTGCAATTATTAGAAAAAGATCTCACTTTTCCCCTTCTTCATCTATAAACCCGTTTCTAACAGTTCATCTCTTTTCAAGGAGAATGATTTTAAAAAAAACGGCACCATAAAACTGATGTTAACAATCCATTTTCTGGTCATCATAATGGGAGACCCAGACAATGGGGTTTAGGGCTCTGCCCTCCGGAGGTCACACTAGGTACTACAAGTTTGTAGACACCGCCTCCTCCGCTTATAAACCCCCACCGTAGGAGACATCCTCAGTTTTAAACTTAGTGTGCTCGGAGGATCACGCTTTGCTTGCACTTCACTGCATTCTCACAACTTACGTGATGGCGTCTGAAGACAAGGTAAAAGGGTCCTATCGGGACCGGTGACGGCCTCCCCGCTCACCCTTAGTGGCACACGCTGGTGGAGGTACCGGAGGGCCTAGAGCCTGGACACTTCGTGTTCTCCCGGTACGCTGTCACACTCCTTTCCATCCCTCTCTGGGGGGCTCTGGAGAGTGGGAGATGGGAGCCTTGCACAGCTCCGCTCCGTCCGAGGCCTCCCTAAATGGTGCTTACAGACCGGACTGGAGCCAGCCCAGTCTGAGGCCTCCCTAAATGGTGCTTACACTCCAGACTGGTGCTGCACCCCCGTCCGAGGCCTCCCTAAATGGTGCTTACATACCGGACAGGCACTGAGGCCCGTGCGTCTCCTGTGTGCCTGGGGGTAGTGTCGGACACTTTATGTGTCCTGACACTCAGACCGCGCGTACCCTCGGGTCCGCGGTTCTGTCGGTGTGCCCTGTGCTGGGGTCACCCTGGCTGACCGCCCTGTGTATCACAGGGGCTGCGGCTATGGACTGCAGGTGTTTGTATATACTGACAGTCTGTGTGTGTATGTTGTATTCACACTTTCCCGCGCTGCGGGCTCTAGTCACCTCCATTACTGAGGCTGCCTGGAGGATGGGAAGCAGCCCTTGCGGTGACGTCACCGACGGGGCGTGTGTGTGTGCTTCCCGCGTGTTCTCGGCGCCGCCCACGACTTTGCTCTCGGCGGCCATCTTCTCCCTCACTTCCCGGCTGGGATCTATCGGCAGCACGTGTCGGCACTTCAGGGGAGACCGGAACTCGCGGAGGTCACACACACACACCGCTTCCTCCTACCGCTTTACTGCGGTCGGTAAGCCACCGGGTTTCCCGGTTTGTTTTGTGAACGGCAAATTGGCTTATATTCTCCCCACTGTGGCGATGTCTTCAGTTGGGAAGCATGCTGCTAAGGCGGCGGTGGTCACCATTACCTGTGCTACATGCAACGGGACACTGGTGGAGGGGTCCTGCAATAACTGTGGACGCCCAGAGACCCGGACTGCCACTACTGAGGCTGCAAATCCGGGATTATACCCTGAGGTTCAGGTGATCCCAGGGCCATGGGAAACGCAGAATAGGATCAATGAATCCCTGCTGTCCCAGATGTCCTCCATGTCGCAATCCCTGGAGGCACTTCATAGGAGACTGGAAAGCCCAGTTACTCCTCCCAGTTACCCCCGGGTGTCTCTTACTTCTACTGTGAGACCCCCTAAGCGAGCTCGTCGTGAGGAGTCACCCGAGCTCCAGGCTCTCTCTGAGGAGGAGCGTTCCTCTGATGGTGAGGAAGATGATGGGGGTTCTACTCTCGGGTCTGTGTCTGAACCTCCAGATGGGGTGGAGGATCTGGTGTCCTCCATCAATGAGACATTGCGTCTTGTCACTCCTCCTGAGGAGGTGACTGTACACCCCAAGGAGGTCTATCAATGGCTGCGGCCGGAGGCCAGACCAAGTGGATCCTTCATGGACCACACTAATTTTGGAAGGGTGATTAGAGCACCCAGGTTACATCCTGGGCGGCGTTATGTCCGTAAACCCAAGGACAATCGCTTTCCCTTTCCCCAGGAGGTGCTTCAGGAATGGTCGCAGTCTCCAAAGGTGGACGCTTCCATGACCAGGATTGCTGCACGCTCTTTGTTTTCTGCCTCTGATAGCTCCTCATTGAAGGATGCTACTGATAGACAGGTCGAGCAACTCGACAAGTCTTCCTATGAGGCTGTGGGGTCTTCCTTTGCCCCTAATTTTGCCGCGGTCTGGACCCTACAAGCGATTACCACCTGCTTGGATGGTATCACTGAACTAGCTAGGTCCAGTCCAGAGGTCCTGGCGCTTACCGACAGAGCAAGGGCTTATGCGGATTACGCCAGGACGGCAACTTTGGAAACTGCCACTCGCTCTGCTGTGGCCTCCGCCAATGCAATTGCGATCCGCAGGCTGTTGTGGCTGCGTCTTTGGGACTCAGATACCACATCTAAGAAGATTTTGCAGAATCTTCCATTCGCTGGTGACAGGCTTTTTGGCACCGAGCTGGACAAGTTGATAAAGGATTCTGCTGAGTCTAAGATCCCGCAGAATAAGCCTAAGCCACGGTACACCGTGAAAAGGAACCCTAAGCAGTGGTCCTTTCGCTCCAGCTCACAGTCATCAACGACGTCCGCTCGCTCGGACCGAGGGGGCAAGCCTGCTACTCAGTGGCGTTCCAAGAGTCGTCAGAAGAAGCCGGCGGGGGCAGCGGCTGCCACCCCCAAGCCCGCCTCGACATGACTCGCTCTCTCGTCCTGCCTCCCCACAGGTGGGGGGACGCCTGTCTCGATTTCAGGACAGGTGGCTCCTTCACGTTCAAGACCAGTGGGTTCGAGACGTAGTCTCAAGAGGTTACAGGATAGAGCTGACGTCAAAACCAATACCCCGATTCCATCGGTCGGTTCCATCCCCAGGAAAGGCTCAGGCTTTTCACCTGGTGTTGGAGGGACTCCGCAGAGACGGAGTGGTGGTCCCAGTGCCCACGGAAGAGAGGTTCAGGGGTTTTTACTCCAACCTCTTTATTGTCCCAAAGAAGGACGGCTCTTTTCGCCCGGTTTTGGACCTCAAGTTGTTCAACCGTCACGTGTTGGTTCGGAAGTTCCGCATGGAATCCCTGCGCTCCGTGATCGCGGCTGTGTCGCAGGGAGACTTCCTAGCGTCCATCGATATCAGGGACGCTTACCTTCACGTGCCCATTGCACCAGCTCATCAGCGCTGGTTGAGATTCGCAGTGGGGGAAGAGCACTTCCAATTTGTGGCACTGCCATTCGGGCTAGCCTCGGCACCGCGGGTGTTCACAAAGGTGATGGCCTCCATGATGGCTCTCCTGCATGTGCAGGGACACGCCGTCATACCCTATTTGGACGACCTGCTGGTCAGGGCGCCATCGGAAGACCTTTGTCGGGTGAGCCTGGAGGCGACCATGAAGTCTCTGGAACAGTTCGGGTGGCTTCTCAACATTCAAAAGTCGACCCTGGTTCCGACCCAGTCATTGACGTATCTGGGCATGGACTTCCACACGGACTCAGCCCTGGTGTCCCTACCTCAAGCCAAACAGCTAGCGATCCACTCAGGAGTGCAGAATGTCCTCCTGTCACCACAATCAACCCTACGGGTATTGATGAGACTGGTGGGACGCATGGTAGCGGCGATAGAGGCGGTGCCGTTCGCACAGTTTCGCCTCCGTCCTCTCCAGCTGGAGATTCTTCGCAGATGGGACAAGAGGACGATCTCGCTGAATCGGCTGGTGACACTGTCACAACCGACCAGGGACTCCCTACAGTGGTGGCTCCAGCCACGTCACCTGTCACGAGGCCGGTCCTTCCTAAAACCGTCATGGTTAGTGGTGACCACGGACGCCAGTCTGAAGGGCTGGGGTGCGGTGTTCTTGCACCACAGGGCTCAAGGCCTCTGGACTCAGTCGGAGTCGGCATTGCAGATCAATGTGCTGGAGATCAAGGCGGTCTATCTGGCGCTCCTGGCGTTTCAGAAATTCCTGTCAGGACACCCCATTCGGGTACAGTCCGACAATGCGACGGCCGTCGCCTACATAAATCATCAGGGAGGGACCAGAAGTGCTCAGGCCCTCGCCGAAGTCCACCGCATTCTAGCTTGGGTGGAGGAAAACGGCTGCCTGATCTCCGCAGTTCACATCCCAGGGGTCGAGAACTGGGAGGCCGACTACCTGAGCCGACAGGGGATGGACTCCGGAGAGTGGTCTCTACATCCAGACGTCTTCCGGGACATCTGCGGCAGATGGGGCACTCCGGACGTGGATCTGATGGCCTCACGGCTGAATCATCAGGTGCCCCAATACATGGCAAGATCGTGGGATCCTCAGTCTCTGGGGGCGGATGCCCTGATCCTGAGTTGGTCCAGCTTCCAGCTACTATATGTGTTCCCGCCTCTGGCTCTGATTCCCAGGGTCCTGTGGAAAATCAGGATGGAATGCAGAGTAGCCATTCTAGTGGCTCCAGATTGGCCCAGGAGGTCCTGGTACCCGGACCTGTGGCAACTGTCCGGCGGACACCGGTGGGCTCTTCCAGAACGCGCAGATCTACTCGCGCAAGGCCCATTCTTCCACCTCAATTCCAGGGCCCTCAGATTGACTGCATGGCTCTTGAGGCCTGGCTGCTGACATCCAGAGGCTTCTCTCCTACCGTGGTTGCCACTATGAATAGGGCTAGGAAACCTGTTTCCAGGAAGATATACCACAGAACGTGGAAAATCTTTTTCTCCTGGTGTGCCTCTGATGGACGCTCACCGTGGCCATTGTCCATCCCGACATTGTTGGCTTTCCTACAGTCGGGGTTGGAGTTGGGATTATCTCTTGGCTCTCTGAAGGGTCAAGTATCAGCACTTTCAGTGCTGTTTGACAGGCGCTTGGCGCTCCTCCCGAAGGTCCGTCAATTTCTGCAGGGGGTATCTCGGGTGGTTCCGCCTTACAGGCGACCTCTGGACCCTTGGGACCTCAACATGGTCCTGGCGGCATTGCAGAAACCGCCGTTTGAGCCACTGAGAGACATCTCTCTCTCTCGTCTGTCCCAGAAAGTGGTCTTTCTGGTGGCAATTACGTCTCTGAGAAGGGTCTCAGAATTGGCTGCACTTTCGTGCAAGTCACCCTTTCTGGTGGTTCACCAAGACAAGGTGGTGTTGCGCCCACGGCCAGAATTCTTGCCGAAGGTGGTTTCAACGTTTCACCTAAATCAGGAGATTGTTCTCCCATCATTTTGCCCCGCTCCCGTTCATCAGGTTGAGCGCGACCTCCATACTCTGGATCTCGTGAGGGCTGTACGCATTTATGTGTCCAGGACCGCCTCCTTTAGGAGTTCGGATTCCTTATTTGTCCTTACGATGGGTCGCTGTAAGGGGTCCGCGGCTTCGAAGTCGACCTTGGCCAGATGGATCAAGGCTCCCATTCAGGAGGCTTACCGGTCTTCTGGTTTGCCTCTCCCGGTGGGTTTGAAGGCACACTCTACTAGAGCTGTAGGTGCCTCCTGGGCCTTGCGACATAGAGCGTCTGCTCTACAGGTGTGTCAGGCGGCCACTTGGTCCAGCCTGCACACTTTCTCTAAGCACTATATGGTGCATGCCCATGCCTCTGCGGATGCGAGTTTGGGCAGGCGGGTTCTCCAGGCGGCGGTTGCCCACCTTTAAAGGGAACCATGTGTTATCCGTCTTGTTGAGGGACTCTTCCCGCCCTGGGGTATTGCTTTAGGACATCCCCATTGTCTGGGTCTCCCATTATGATGACCAGAAAAAAGAGAATTTTGTTTACGTACCGTAAATTCTTTTTTCTTTAATCATCAATGGGAGACCCAGCACCCACCCAGTTGTTCCGTTGCATGTTTTGCATTTGATCTGTTCTCTGTTGAGACAGTGTTTCCGGGTTGTTACACCGTCTGTGCACGGCATTCTTCCCGATGTTTCGGGTGTGGTTTATTTTCTCCTCGCAGCTTATGGACTAAACTGAGGATGTCTCCTACGGTGGGGGTTTATAAGCGGAGGAGGCGGTGTCTACAAACTTGTAGTACCTAGTGTGACCTCCGGAGGGCAGAGCCCTAAACCCCATTGTCTGGGTCTCCCATTGATGAATAAAGAAAAAAGAATTTACGGTACGTAAACAAAATTCTCTTTTTTCTGAAGATGAGTTGAAAATTATTAGGATGCTTGAGGTAATCAAGTTGGCCACAGCAGAAGTAGAGGCCTTAGTATCCAAAACTAATTATAAATCCAACATTACGCAACAGGAGAGGAATGCGCTATGGGTTACCTTTACACGCCGCAACTATTCCCGCCGATCGGAGGCAACCGGACATGCCCGTGCACGTTTTTGACAGTTGCCCCGAACACCGATGCCACATGTACACGCCGCAATTGCGCCCTCAACCTAAGGTGATGTAGTGTCCCGTAAGTTTGCACACCAACATTTGGAAACATCCGGTTGACTCCTGACGCTGCAATCCCCAAGAAATGTGGGCGTACATGTTCAGCGCCGCAAGAACATAGGCGTGACAGTGTATTCCGCGCCCCAAACACGCTGATTAGACAACGCAATAGCGTCATGATTGGCCAGCCTGCGTAGGAAGGCTGGCTAATACATGACGCCATTGCAATTGTGTAGTGTGAATGGACAGCTCTTCAAATATGGCCCCCTGTGAAGGGACAGCCAATGGAAACACAGTAGCCCCCACCAATCATCGCTGATGGGCGCGGTATCCAGCATGTTGTGGCACGCCTCTGGGAAATCACTAGGCGACGCAGATTCCATCCCTATCGCCCATTCACACACCAAAACTAGGGCAATTCACCTTCAGGGTTGCCTCTGGTTTTTGAACAATGCTCTGAAACCACAACCGGGAACAACTTCACAAATCACCATCGCGTTCCACAATTACACGCCGCAATTTCATAGCAACGGTGACGGGACTCCGGATTGCCTCTCAGCTGCTACACCGTAGTTGCGGCGTGTAAAGGTACCCTAAGGGAATTGATAAGATGGCAGGATATATCTTTTAAGCCTGCTGATAAAGGGGGCAACCTTGTGGTGTGGCCTAATAACTTATATATGAAACAGGCTAAAAAATTGTTAAAGTTAAATTATTCCAACTGTTAGCTTTTTATATCATCAAGTCCTTTGATGGTTCACCAACAGGAATTAATCCACATTATAGAGGATGCCTATCAGGAAGGTGTAATTCCGAAAACAATGCTGGATTTTCTTAAAAAATTACAACCAAGAATGTCAACCCTATATCTGATCCCAAAAATACACAAAAATGCTATAAATCCACCCGGGAGACCAATAGTCTCTGGAATTGATAGCCTGCGTGACGTTGTGTGTAAAGTGGTGGATCACTATTTAAAACCTTTGCTGACAACATTACCATCATATATTCAAGACACTACCGCAGCGTTACACAGGCTAGATGGGATGCATCTTACAGAAAATATGCTTTTGGTTATGGTGGATGTAGATTCTTTGTATACATCTATCAGGCACCAGGATGGCCTGAAAGCAGTTAAATTATTTCTAGATGAGAGGGACACAGCAGCATTGAGAGGGACACAGTGACCCTCCTGCTGGTACTTTAGGAATTCATATTGACTCATAACTGCTTTCTATTTGCCAACCAGGTCTACCTCCAGATACAGGGAACTGCGATGGGGGCCAGTTGTACCCCTCGTATGCAAACCTATTTCTGTGGGCCTGGAAAAGAGAAATCTTCAGTTGAACTTATTCCAGGAATGGAAAATGTACATCATTAGATGCGTTTCATCGATGACGTATGGTTCATCTGGAAGGGTAATGTGACGGAGCTGGATGTACTTATGACAAGACTGAACTTCAATAATTTGAACATCAGACTAACCCACAAAAGTGGGAGGGAGGTGGAGTTTTTGGACATCAATATCCGCACATCACACAACGGTTACCTGTTAACAGATATGTATAGAAAACCGATATCCACGAATTCTCTGCTGCATGCGGAATCCTCTCATCCAGCCTCTACAATACGAGGAATTCCAATAGGCCAGTTTTTAAGGGCACAAAGAATCTGCTCAAATGACTAGTTATTTGAAAAACAGGCAACGGATTTGCAGCAGAGGTTCGTGGACAGAGGATACAGTAATAGATCCATTCGTAAAGGCTATGTGAGGGCAAAAAGAACCGCAAGGAATGACCTGTTGTATGAGGTCAAGGAGGTGAAGGCCAAAAATGAAAATGGTAAAGTACTGTTCATTACGACTTTTAACAAAAAGTGGGGAGAACTGAGGGAGATCTTGACTAGACACTGGGCAATTTTGACCATGCACCCGGTTCTAAAAGATATCTTCCCCCAAAACCATGTGTTACAGCGCGAAGATCTAAGAGTTTGAAAGACCTATTGGTTAGGAATCATTTTGAACCAGATAAGAAACAAGTGTCACAAACATGGCTAAACTTAAAAAGTTTTTTCCCTTGGGGCACTGCAAGGGTTGCCTTAATATAGTCAAAACAAAAGAATTTAGCAATTTTGATGGAACCAGAAAATATGAGCTCAAGCAACACCTGACTTGTAGTTCAAAGGGAGTGATTTATCAAGGGCAATGCCCATGCGGAAAGTTCGATATAGGACTTACCACGCGGGAAGGGAACACATCAGGGATATTGAAAAATCCCTGGTGGAGGATGACCTACTCGATTGAAAACTATCCCCAGACATTTCAAGATATTTCAGAACAGTGATGCAAGACTGTTTTAGGTCAGGGCAATTGATAGTGTGTCTTTAGGGATCAGAGGAGGGAATCTATACAGAAAATTGGCATAAGTGGAGAGTACGTGGATCTGCAGGTTGGGAACACTCTCTCCACATGGGCTAAACGAGAACTTGGGGTTCAGTGCATTTCTGTAGTTTGATAGGTGGTATAATATAGATACCATGGATATAAAGCTGTTTTAGTAGTTTTCTATGATTTTATGCTCTCGTTAACTTCATTTTATTATTTTAATTTATAGTGACATATATTCAGTGTAGCTGAGGATTGGCCATTGGACGTGTCACCCCTATTATATTCAGGAAACCAGAAGATGGAAAATGGACTATTAATATGGGACTATGACGTCGACTGTAGAAACTAAAGTATATGGGGTAGGGATGAAGTATAAGGGGAAATAAGAGAGAAAAATATAAGACCTAAAGAAGACAGGAACATGATATACTGTCCCTTTGAATGATCACTTTTAAAAAATAAGGGTTAAAATTATCATACAGTATGGTGGTTGCACTTAATGTATAATATGTACCATTACTGGTTATTAATATATATTACATAGTTATATTGAATAATGTAATTATTATATCACGTGTGTGCACTATATAATGAAATTGTTATGCACTTTACATAAAAAATTAATGTGGATGTATATGAATCACAATTTTGTTTAAATTTGCACAATTTTGTATTATAATGAATGGTTTTAGGAGATATATAATTTCAAGTATCATATATAAATGTTTTCACTGGTAGTGCACATTAAGAACAGTATTGCTTTATTATGAGGGACAAGGAAGTATAGTATGTCATAAATAACTTCTCTATGAGGTCACAGTTTAGATAGAATCCCCTGTGTCATCCTAATATAAGACTGCAGCTTCGGTGACGAAAAAAGCAATAAGCAGCAATGCTGGTGTGCATGACGCAGAACAAGTATACTCCCACAATTCCGGATACCGGTCGATATGGTAACGCTGACACGCGGACGTGTTTGAACATCCGGTGTTTGCGTTCCAAAGACCGGAAACGGAATATCTCTTGACACCCATGAGCCGAAACCCAGAAGTCAATCACCGATAACAACTAACAGCTGCGACGGCATTAGGTGTCTCCGGGCACTATAAAAACCTCATGGCAGTTAGGGAGAGCACGCCCTGAAGACGAGTATCCTAAACATGAAACGTGCGTAGGCGTTTAGGGACCACTTTGGAGCATATCATTGAGTACTACCAGCCAAATTAAGGTAAGACACACGGACCAATGCCTAACATAGTGTACCTTTCGAAAAACTTTAGAGATCTCACAATAGCGAGATTGGGGGAGGAATATCGGAGCCCAAACACACTACAGTGCTTAGAGGTGGGAAATGAAGTATTTATAAGGGACAAACTGTTACGTAGAAGGTGTGGACTGGTTAGAACGCTATACAATGGATATGTAATTGCTGAATGTTATAATTATATACAGGGCTGCCACTAGGAATTTTGGGGCCACTAACTGCCAAAATTTTGGGCCCCCCCTGAGACTCCACCCTGCCTCCACCCATGCTCTGCCTCCACCCAAACATACATTATATTAATAGTGAAAAAGTGGAACAGCACCAAAATTACCTCAATTTATGAACAAAGCTTTCCCAACCAGCAATCCAGATGGTTCCTTACAATAGAGTAAAAAAAAGGAAAAACAGTACAAAAAAATAGAAAAAAGTGGACTTTATTGCCCAATGGCCAGGCCATTGGGCAATAAAGTCCACTTTTTTTCTGATTTTTGTGCTGTTTTTCCATTTTTTATTTTTATTTTTTACACTCTCTCTAGCTCTCTATTATATATTACACACATACACACTTGAGACTCCTGTGGGCTGTATACATAATAGCTGTATACACAATAGCTGTATACACAATAGAGAATACACAATAGTTGGCTGCGGGCCGTATAGACAATGGAGATGGCTGCTGGCCGTATAGACAATGGAGATGGCTGCGGGCTATACACACAATAGAGAATACACAATAGAGACTGCTGCTGCCCGTATACACAATGGAGATGGCTGCAGGACAAATGCACAATGGAGACGACTGTGGGACCTATGCACATTGGAGACTGCTGGGAGACGTAGGCACATTAGAGACAGCTGCGGGTTTTATGCACATTAGTGACTGCTGTGGGATGTATACACATTGGAGACTGTGCAGGATGTATACACAGAGTGTGCTGGCTGTATGCAGAGACTGCCGGCTGTATATCTTGTATACACAGACACCACTCTACTGTATATACAGGTCCACTCTATATACATACAGTATATAGATAAACAAATACAGCATCCAGTGCGGACCTGTTTATATAGAGTATAGTGCTATGTAAAGACAGAGCAGAGAGCCAGAGAGAGAGCGAGAGACACAGACAGAGCGAGAGACAAACAGACCACCGTTAGTACATGAATAAATCAACACGACCATCATTAGTACATAAACAAACCATCAGAACCACAAGCACATGGCTAAATCACCAGGACCACCATCAGTACATGACTAAATCACCAGGACCACTATTTTTATATGAATTTCAACACTAGGACTACCATCGTACATGGTACACCAATTGTAATGTCAGGCCAGTATACCCTTAACAATGGTAATAAGATGCTGGGAGTTGTTGTCATCAGTCATCAGACTGTGGATCATACAGGAACCACAGTACTGATGAGACACAGGCAGGATCACAATGAAACTTTTTCATCCAAGGTACCTTATAGGTGAGATGTTTTCCAATTAGAGTCATTATCTTTCTTTTTCTTTATTCATCTTGTCCAAGTGCTGTGATGACTTTTCATATTCACAGCTCATCTCTGCAGACTTCCATCTTCTCCGGCCTTGTGCAGCAGATGCCGACATGATGCCCTTAAAAATAACAAAGATTATAATGCTCCTTGAATAAAAAATATCTGCACTACGCTGTGCCACAGAATAAATAAAAGCTCCTCTTCACTGTGTTTACTGCACCAAATATGATTTACACACTGTCCTCTCTTATGGTACATGGCCTGTCCACACGGACCTCTCCTAACATACTGGGGCCCCTCTTCACACTGTCCTCTTACATTGTGCCCCCCATACTGCACAGTCTCTATATTATGCCCCTCATCACACTCCCCCTCCTCATGCAGGCCTCTCTCTCTTCTACTCCCATACTGTCTCCTCACATATTTACGCTCTCACTCTCCATACTATCTCCACATATGCTGTCAGTGCCCCCTGCCATCCCCCAGATATGCATCTGAAATACACACATTTTATTAAAAATACATCAAATTCTATATACTGAGATATGCTAACACACACATGCATAACCAATAAAAAAAGAAAAGACAGTGATTAAAGAGATGCACACACCAGAAATAGAATAGGTATCTAAAAAAATCAAAGTTTATTATATACCAAAGGGACATAGAAAAACAATTAAACCTAATATGATGACACTCCCTATAGCCCTAATAAGCAACTGCAGAAACTGAGCCTCGTTAGCATAAATATATGGTATTAATCACAGAACAATACAATAAACAGCAGCACTAATTAGTAAGCCAGAGCAGTTAGTGCTTATAGAATTCTATGGTAGGTCAAGACTTATACAGGACTATATTCCACACAGATCAGGTATGGGGATCTATAGTTTTTTTTGGTCATTTATATAGTCCTGTATTAATAGATCTTGACCTACCATCAAATTCTATGAGCACTAACTGCTCTGGCACCTATCAGTGCTGTTGCTTTATTGTATTGTCCTGTGATTAATACCATATATTTATGCTAACGAGCTCAGTTTCTGCAGTTGCTTATTAGGGCTATAGGGAGTGTCATCATATTATGGTTTTAATTGTTCTTCTATGTCCCTTTGGTATATAATAAACTTTGATGTTTTCAGATGCCTACAATATTGTCTGGTGTGCGCATCTCTTTAATCACTGCCTTTTCTATTTTTTTAGGTTATTCTTGGCATTTTTTTTATTTGATGCTGCACGCACTGTATTTAAGTATAGCAGTGCACTCTCTTTATATATATTCATACACATGCAGTCATGCACACCCACATGCACACCCATGCACACTCAGCCAGGGACATACGGGCTAGATATGGATGGAGGACTTGCAGGCAGGGACTCACACTGGCCTTTGGCGGCTGTCTTCACAAGCGCTCCATTCCGGAGGTTCAGAGTCAGACAGAGACATGTCATTTCCAGCGTGCTACGTAAGCACGCCTGTGTCTGAACCCGCCTGATGATCCAATCCCAGCGTGCCGCCGGGTGCCTAAGCACACTGCCTGAGGACAGCCCTGGACAGGAGGAGAAAGGTCAGTGGGCAGGGCACGGCGGCAGCAGTGATTCCTCACAGGAGAGGGGGGCAGGGCCCAGAGGAGATCGGGACCTGCTCCAAATGGCCATGCCCCCGCCAGCACGCCTGGGCCCCCCTGCCCCTGTTTAAATGGCCACGCCCCCTCCAAAAATTGTGGGCCCCTTATTCAGCAAGGCCATAACGGCAGCCCTGATTATATGTCTTCTACTGTGGTCAGGGTTAAATTATAATCAGTTTCATAAATTATGGTACCTGGATATGAAATTAAATTTGAATCAAAGAAGAAGTTAATTTGCAGTAATTGGTGTGTGCACATTCACTATTCTCATTAGGGGCACTCCTTGTGGAGGATATCCTATGGTGGTTTTGAGAGATATAAAACAATATGGACAGGTGTGGGATCATTTCTACATGTTTTTCCTAATTCGGATATTACAACCACATGAATTCCTGGATTCTGCTCTCAATTATCCCAAACTAGTGAGAGAGAAAGGCTGGAGCTCCCACAAGAAAGGGAGGAGATATAGAGGAATAGAGGAGTCCAAATTGGGCGAAGACTATAAACTGCGCGGACTGTAGAAAGTCTGGAGGGATCGAGACCAGGGAAGGTGAAGAGACACGTGTGAGGAGCAACGCAGAAGGTATGAGAACCAGATGGGAGTTATAGTCCCACTAAGGACTGGTAATTCTCTCTGCACTGTACTGGGAATCTACTGAGGAATCCTTCATAACAGACAAAAAAAATAGTACATAAGTTACATAAGAGTCCAGCTGTTTCTTTTTTTTTTCCCAGATAAAGCATAGTGATTTAGCAGAGCTGAAACGGATCATTAACCGTTACCATTAACCGTAACCGTTAGCTCTGCTACATCTGTAATATGGCAATTCTGCCCTGGATCCCAGCCTTTAGCAGAGCAAGATGTGACCGGAGAACAGGGCTGTCTGATGGCTAAGTATCATGTCCAGTGCTGGGAGCATGTTGGGGGGTTGTAATGTCCTATGTATAGAGTCTAAAAGAACTGTATCTTGGGGTATAGAGGACATGTTAGGGGTAGTAGTCTATGTATAGGGTATAGAAGAATGACATTATGGTCCTGTTGAGAGTTATAGTATTTGATGTACTGAGTATAATAGAATTGTATTATCATCCAGTCCTTTGATTGGAACACATTGAGGGTTCTAGTATTCTATGTATACAGTATAATAGAACCATATTATGGTCATGAAGGGAGTAGTAGTTTTCGATGTATAGAATATATTAGAATTGTATTAATCTTACATTGAGGGTTGTAGTGTTCCCTGTACAGCTGGTATGTATTGTCGTCTTGTCAAGTGTTGGGTTATGTTGGGAGATGTTTCCTATGTACCTCCTGCCATGAACCAGCTCAAGCAGGGGCTTCATCATGTCCTCCATGATTGAGCCTCCTCTGATCTGTTCACACTCCATATCTTACATACTATAGTGTTACATAAGATACATACTAGTCTCATGACTTCATTTTATGTCGTAATTCTTGCTTCCTTAGGTTGGGGGGGTATATGTCCATCTGTTTATGGAAAATCACTCAGTGCATAGCGTGACTAGTAAAATGCAGGAAGGAGATGGAGAATGTCCTGAATGCTTTCATCGTCCCGAGAACAGATGGGTCTTATCAGATACGTTTTCCTCTCCATCATATGCAGACATCATCATATTCTCTCCATGCTTTGTAGACTCCACACAGGTGGATCTAGTCCATTGCCACTCATGACATTGAAGAAAGGGATGGACAAAAGCTAAAAGACAACTATAAGTCCCAGGAAAACTTGGCTTGGTTGACCTAGAAGTTGCATAACGTTTAGATTATTGAGTAACTTCACATAGTCGTATTCTCCAATACTCCAACCAATCATCCTACAATGAAGATCTTCAAACAGGAATCTGGAGACCATATTTTAAGACTCGTTTCAGAAGCTTTAGCAGTCCAGGTGGTGGACCCACCATGGCCAAGTGATGCTTCTTCACCTGCACCAACAGGTCAGTCCATCAGAATATAACCTCCATTCTTGTCCCACCAGACTCAGGACCAGCCATGGAGAAGATCCTGCTATGTCTATTGTTGATCTTTGCAGTAGGCTTGGCCTCTAAGCAGAAGCGGGAGCCGTTAGAGTGGGACTACCGATCAGAAGGTGAGACGTGGGACTTCCACAATAATTAGTGAGTGTGGGGTCAGTCAGGAAAATATAGGGTGGAGCACTCGAAGCTTGTTTGAAGTCATGAAAATTGTTTTGGAGAAAAGTCTTTTAAAGGTTTATTCCACTCACTGAAAATAACAAGTTATTGCGTATACATTGAATAGTGGATAACTTGATGATCCCCAGCAATACTGAGATCGGGGATCTACAGATCTGCTTGGCCTTCATTTCGTTCATTGTCAATGTCAGAAATAGCTGGGTACAGGGCTAGTCTTTCCATGACAGTCCTATAGGCAATGAATGGAGCGAAGCCTGCGCATGCGCACCCTCGATTGCTGTAGGATTCCCAGAGATCCTCAAGTTTTCCCTATGGGCAGGGGATAATCTTATTTTGTCTGGTTGTTGTTGACCTTAGGGGTGGACTCCGTCCTCGAGGGCCGCAAACAGTGCATGTTTTTAGGATTTCCTTATATTGCACAGGTGATAACATAATCACTTGCACTGTGATGATTCCAATCCCTGTGCAATACTAAGGCAATCGTGAAAACCTGAACTGTTTGCGGCCCTCGAGGACTGGAGTTCCACCCCTGTTGTACCTGGTACTGAAGTTCAGCTATTTACATGAATGAGATATAACTTGTAGTATCAGACACAACCCTAACTAAATATATGGCACTATGCATGGTAAAATAATGAAGGGGACATCATTCATGGTCTTTCCCTTTCAGCTGACTGGCTGGGGTGTATATACAAATAATTATAAACTAAAGGTACCCAATTACATCCAAAAAATGTTCCTCCAGACACCTGCAATACACATATGTCTGCCTGGTCAAGTGTGAATGTGTTCTTAACGGAAACCTGACAGGTCCACCCATGCCCCATTTACCCTACTTAACAAGCCCATTATTGTATTTGACGTACACATTTTTAAAGCCTGTTTTTCACATAATATTTAACCTTTTGACTAGTCAATGAGGCATTTGTTATGTTATCACATCCCATTGAGCAGTGGCATAACTAGAGTCCAATGGGCCCCAACGTAAAATATAAATCTGCCCCCCCCCACATGTTTATCAGAAGTACGGGTCCTTGTAGTATTCTAAATCCTATAAAGACATGTATTGCCCCTCCTCCCCCTTCATTATGTAGTAATGTCACCCATCCTGTACTAACGTCCCCCATCCAGGACCCATTTCTGGTAACTGTCCCTCTTCCTTTTACCTATGTCCCCTATCCTGGTTCCCTTTGTGATATTTCCTCCATTCTGGTATATATGTCTCTATCCTGAGCTGTGTTCTGGTAAATTCAGGTGTATCTCAATGAATTAGAAACTCATCAAGAAGTTAATTTATTTCAGTAATTCAATACATAAAATGAAATGCATATATTATATAGAGTCATTATATACAGTGATCTATTTCAAGTGTTTGTCTGTTAATGTTAATGATTATGGCTTACAACCAATGAAAACCCAATGGTCATCACCTCAGAAACTTAATGTAGGGAGGATGAAGGGTCTGAGAGATAAAATATGACCTAAATAGGTATCGGAGGCTCCACCTTGTGTGGTTGTGAGAGTCACAACCACTATAAAAGCAGATCACAGCTGCTGCAGTCCCCAGCATGGTGCATATACCATAGAGAGGATGAAGGGTAAAAAACTGCGCTGCCGTGTTCCACAAGGACATCAAAGGGTGAATATAATATTGATTTATAGTCAACATGTTTCAGGGCTCCCTGACCCCTTCCTCAGGACAAATCAATATCATATTGCCATGTTTTAGGGAGTCCTGAAATGAGTTGGCCAATAAATCAATATTATGTTCACCCTTAAGGGTATGTTCACACAGTGCATTTTTGCTACGGTTTCTGCCTGCGGTTTACCATTGGTTTTATGGGAATGTATGCTAATTTGTTACTGCGGTTTTGATTCCCAGCAAAACCAATGTGTTTCACAGAAACGCTGTGCACACACATTGGTTTTTGTTCTCTGGAGACAGTGTAAACACCACAGGATCTGCTGCATTTTTGTTTTCCAGCAAAACCTATGGATTCTAGAATCAGCTGTCCCAACACATTGGTTTTTGTTTGGTGAAGAAAGTGGAAACACCTCAGGTTTTGCTGTGTTTTATGGTGGGTTTACACGTCCCGATATCGGCGTCCAACTCCGACCAAAAGTCACGTGGTTCGGGCGTTGGACCCGATATCATTCGTGCGTTGTACAGTGTGAACATCCGATACGATGCAGGAACGATGGCAAACCGATATCGGGGGTCGAATGAGCCTGCTCTCCAACGGCCCGATATCGGATGCCGGTTGGAGCCGGATCGTCCTGTGTGACAGCCCAACTCTGATGTGTACTGCCACCTCACCCATTCACTCCCATGTTAAATGGTCGTTCCTGGGTCGGGGGGCGTACACATCGTAGGGACGTTGTATCCCGATATCGCAACATGTAAACCGCCGATGCGATTCAGGGAAAAGCGGGCACGAAATGTGCGCTCCCGCGCCGTTGTATACGATATCGGAACGATATTGTGACGTGTAAACCCACCATTAGAAAGAATGAGCATGTCAATTCTTTGCTGAACTTTTGCTAAAGTGGAAACACCTGTGCTATTTCCATTTTCTGTAGAGAAAAAAAAAAGTGTGTGTGTGAAAGCTTTTCCCTGATCACATAGGTTTTGATGGAAACCAAAAACTCAGAATTAGATTAGCATAGATTTACATAAAACCAAGGCAAAACCTGATCTCAAACGCAGTAAACCTGCCTGTGTGCACATACCCTTAATGTCTCGTGGAATACGGCAGCACCGTTTTTAACCCTTCATCCTCCCTACTTTAATTTTCTGAGATAATGATCTATGGGTTTTCATTGGCTGTAAGCCATAATCATCAATATTAACAGAAATAAACACTTGAAATAGATCACTCTGTGTGTAATGACTCTATAATATAGTGTTTCACTTTCTGTATTGAATTTCTGAGAAAAATTAACTTTTTGATGATATTCTAACTCATTGAGATACATCTGTATGTTCCTCATCCTGGCATGTGTGCGTTTATCCAGGGCCCCTTCCTTGTATATATGTCTTTATCCTCGTATATATGTCCCCCATCCTGATTCCCATTCATGGTAAATATATATTCCCCATCTTAGCAAATATGTCCTTATCCTGAGCCCCTTCGTGGTATATATGTCTTTATCCTAGGTCTTTTCCTGGTATATTTAGTATTCTGCATGCAACACATGATTTGCCAGACCCGGTTCTTCGGCTCTGTCATTGATGTTAGGCTTCTTCTTCTCTACTCATGGACATGCGCATTGCACTGCTGAAGATGGGGAGCGTATATCCGGCTTCAGAGGCGCAATGACCTGTGGGAAAGAAAGAAGTGCATACAGTATGTGCAAGATTTGCAGACAGATGGTGATTACATTGCCTCTTGCAAATCACGTTCTGTCCACAGTGTTAGATGACTTGTCTGGGGAAAAAAGACTCCACTGACTAGTTAAGGCCCCTTTCACATCAGTGGTATTAGAAAAATGCGGCAGTTGCGCTGAAAAAACTGGATCTGCCGCATTTACCGCATAACGGCCGCACTTGCGGTTCACCTGCGGCAAGCCCCATGCAATGTCTATGGGGCTTGCAGCAGGTGCAGTATAGTTGCGGTATCAGCAGTTGCGGCACATGCGGCCGCGAAAAAAACGCGGTCAGCTGTGGTTTTTTTCGCGGCCGCAAGTGCCGAAACCGCACTTGCCGCACACTTACCGCAAGCCCCATAGACAATGCATGGGACTTGCCGCAAGTGAACCACAAGTGCGGCCGTTATGCGTTTTTTTCACTGCAACTGCCGCATTTTTCTAATACCGCTGATGTGAAAGGGGCCTTAAAGATTAATTTGTATAGTAAAAACGGACTTAAAAAAACCCACTTATTTTAAAAAGATCTCTTTGTGTCAAACACTATATAGGGCTTGTTACACAGGGAATTTATTCATGAACAGACAAATGCTGGTGGTTTGAGGGATCTGTCAGATTCCTGTTAATGGGGAGAAAGCTGCTGCCAGAAACCTCTACCGTTGGCTTGGGACAAAAGGACAGAGCCTTAAAATTCAACATGCCCAATCTTTTCATCTTCACTGATATCTTCTGTCAAGAAAGAGTCAGGAAACCCTCATACTCCTAAAATGGTTGGCCAAACTTAGCATGTTCTTCAGAATAGGTCACTACTTTTATAATAAATTAAAATCCCCTACCCATTCAGCTGTTCTGTTCCCTTATTTACCGGAGAAGGGCAGAGACGTCACTTGGCCAGCACTTTGCGGAGTATAATAATTGGGTACTCTCACTTCAGAGGCTTCTGGTGTTCCAATGATTGGATCACTGTAGTACACCCTCCTGTAGACACCACCTTCCTAAATGTCCCATTAAGGGTGCTTTCACATCAGCATTTTTTGCCGATCGCGGCAGATGCGGTGAAAAAAACGCAACTGCCGCGATTACCGCATAACCGCTGCATTTGCGGCACAGTTGCAGCAAGCCCCATACAATGTCTATGCGGGCTTGCGGCAGGTGCGGCAAGTGCAATATCGGCACTTGCGGCAGGTGCGGCCGCGAAGAAAACGTGGCTGACTGCGTTTTTTTTTCGCGGCCGCACCTGCCGCAAGTGCCGAAACCGCACTTGCCGCACCTGCCGCACACTTACCGCAAGCCCCATAGACATTGCATGGGGCTTGCCGCAACTGTGCCGCAAGTGCAGCGGTTATGCGGTAATCGCGGCAGTTGCGTTTTTTTCACCGCATCTGCCGCGATCGTCAAAAAACGCTGATGTGAAAGCAGCCTAAGAAATATTGAGCTGTATACTGAGTGCTCCGCCATGAACCTTTCTTCTAACTGTTGATAGCTACGTCCACAATGTACTCAATGTGATGCAGTCTTGTCTGATGTGTGTTTTTCGTTCTGGGCAGAGAACAGAAGTTTCTCACTTGTTTGATTCCACAGCGGATAAAGTGAACATGCGGGGGTGCGCTAATCTAACCAATGTGTTGGACAACTGGAAATTTGCCATCCTGACGCAATTCAGAAACCTTCTTTTGTATGATCATCACACTGTACTGCCGGACTACGGGAGGTGAGACTCTCATAGTCTACAGTCATGATCCACTGAGCCTTGTTTTATATATTGTGTCGTCCTTTGTCTGGCTGGGAGGGAAGCTCTTTAATGCAAACTTAAAAACATCAAGTGACCTCCACGTATATGGGTATAGAAGCAATTTTTCATTGGTGTTGTATAACACAAACTATAAGAAATCTTTATTCAGTGTTTTAAAGCTTTCTTATCTCCATTGCTAAGTTGTGACGTCCTGTCACTGTCCTATATTGTGGCTGCTGCATTCCCTGCCTTTGCTTTTATGCAGGCTACAATACAGGTACATCTCAATAAATTAGCATATCATCAAAAAGATGATTTTCTGATCATCATAATGGGAGACCCAGACAATGGGGTTTAGGGCACTGCCCTCCGGAGGCCACACTAGGTACTACAAGCTTGTAGTAACCGCCCCCTCCGCTTATAAACCCCTACCGCAGGAGATATCCTCAGTTTTAAACTTAGTGTGCTCGGAGGATCACACGCTTTGCTTGCACATCACAGCATTCTCTCAGCTCACGTGATGGCGTATGAAGACAAGGTAGGTCCCGGTCGGGGACCTCCGGCAGTCTCCCTGTTCACCCTTGGGGAACACGCAGGTTGAGGTACCGGAGGGCCTAGAGCCTGGACATGTTGTGTCCTCCCGGTACGCTGCCGCGCTCCTTCCCATCCTTCCTTGGGGGCTCTGGGAAGTGGGAGTCAGGAGCCTTGCACAGCTCCGCTCCGTCCGAGGCCTCCCTAAATGGTGCTTACAGACCGGACTGGAGCCAGCCCAGTCCGAGGCCTCCCTAAATGGTGCTTACAGACCGGACTGGTGCTGAACCCCCGTCCGAGGCCTCCCTTAATGGTGCTTACAGACCGGACCGGCACTGAGGTACCCTGTGTATCTCCAGTGCGCCTGGGGGTAGTGTCTGGACCTTATGTGTCTGACACTCAGACCGCGCGCAACCCTCGGGTCCGCGGTTCTGGCGGTGTACCCTGTGCTGGGGTCACCTTGGCTGACCGCCCTGTGGGTCACAGGGGCTGCGGCTGTGGGCGACAGATTTTTTGTCTGCAGCCCGGGGTATAGTGTTGTCACGATACCTCCCGCGCTGCGGGCTCCGGCACCAGATTTACCAAGATGGCTGCCTGGAGAGACGAGGAGCAGCCCAGGGGATGACGTCATCGCTGGGCGTGTGTGTGTGCTTCCCGCGTGTTTTAGGCGCCGCCCATAGCTCGTCCGGCGGCGGCCATTTTCCCCTCACTTCCAGACTGGAATTGATTGAGTGCACTACTGCATTTCTGGGAGACCGGTTATAACCCTCGCGGAGGCCACACACACACTGCTCCTCTCCACCGCATCGAAGCGGTCGGTAAGCCACCGGTGTACCGGTTTCTGATTGGCTTATTTTCCCCGGCTGCGGGTATGTCCTCAGCAAGGAAGAGTGCTGCTAAGGCAGCCAGTACCACCACTACCTGTGCTACATGCAACGGGACGCTGGTTGGGGGGTCCTGCAATAACTGCGGTCGCCCAGATGCCCGGACTGATACTGCAGAGACTGCAGCTCCGGTGCTGTACCCTGAGGTTCGGGTGATCCCAGGGCCATGGGAAACACAGAATAAGATTAATGAATCTGTGTTGTCCAAACTGTCCTCCATGTCGCAATCCCTGGAGGCACTAACGAGGAGGCTGGAAAACCCAGCTGCTCCTTCAAGTTACCCCCGGGTGTCACCCTTGTCGACTGCGAGACCCCTTAAGCGGGCTCGCCGAGATGATTCACCCGAGATCCAGGCCCTCTCTGAGGAGGAGCGTCACTCTGATGGTGACGAGGATGATGGGGGTTCAATACTTGAGTCTGTGTCCGAATCACCAGACGGGGTGGAGGATCTGGTATCCTCCATCAACGAGACTCTGCATCTCGTGGCACCCCCTGAGGAGGTGGAACTCCACCCGAAGGAGGTGTATCAATGGTTGCAGCCGGAGGCTCGACCATGTGGCTCCTTTATGGACCACACTAATTTTGGAAGGGTGGTCAGAGCTCCCAGGATTCATCCTGGGCGGCGTTATGTCCGCAAAGCTAAGGACACTCGTTTCCCCTTCCCTCAGGAGGTGCTTCAGGAGTGGTCGCAGTCCCCAAAGGTGGACGCTTCCATGACCAGGATTGCTGCACGCTCCCTTTTCTCTGCCTCTGATAGCTCCTCCTTGAAGGACGCTACGGATAGACAGGTCGAACAACTCGCCAAGTCTTCTTATGAGGCCGTGGGGTCTTCCTTTGCCCCTAATTTTGCCACGGTCTGGACCCTGCAGGCGATCACCGCCTGTTTGGATGGTGTCACTGACCTAGCGGGGTCCAATTCAGAGGTCCTGGCGCTTATCGATAGGG
Organism: Allobates femoralis; assembly: GCA_033576535.1. Classification (NCBI taxonomy): domain Eukaryota; kingdom Metazoa; phylum Chordata; class Amphibia; order Anura; family Aromobatidae; genus Allobates; species Allobates femoralis. Next base: position 438,276,564 of record JARQOC010000006.1, on the reverse strand, counting down.
CAAGAGCCTATGCGGATTACGCCAGGACAGCGACCTTGGAGACTGCCAGTCGCTCTGCTGTGGCTTCGGCCAATGCTATAGCGATCCGCAGGTTGTTGTGGCTGCGTCTATGGGACTCAGATGCCACGTCAAAGAAGATTTTGCAAAGTCTTCCTTTCTCTGGTGATAGGCTGTTTGGAACCGAGCTGGATAAACTGATAAAGGATTCTGCGGAGTCTAAGATCCCACAGAATAAGCCTAAGCCACGGTATACGGTTAAAAGGAACCCTAAACAGTGGTCCTTTCGTTCCAGCTCGCAATCATCAGCATCGTCCGCTCGCGTGGACAGAGGGGGCAAGCCCTCTACTCAGTGGCGCCCCAAGGGTCGCCAGAAGAAGCCGGCGGGGGCAGCAGCTGCCACCCCCAAACCCGCTTCCGCATGACTCGCTCTCTTGTCCTGCCGCCCCACAAGTGGGGGGCCCGCCTGTCACGATTTCAGGACAGATGGTTACTCCACGTTCAAGATCAGTGGGTCCGAGACGTAGTTTCGCGCGGTTACAGGATAGAGCTGACGTCGCGGCCGGCGCACCGATTCCATCGGTCTGTCCCATCCCAGAAAAGGCGCAGGCTTTTTATCGGGTGTTGGAGGGACTCCGCAGAGACGGGGTAGTGGTCCCAGTGCCTTCCGGGGAGAGGTTCCGGGGTTTTTACTCCAACCTCTTCATTGTCCCGAAGAAGGACGGCTCTTTTCGCCCGGTTCTGGACCTCAAGTTGTTCAACCGTCACGTGTTGGTTCGGAAGTTCCGTATGGAATCCCTGCGCTCCGTGATCGCGGCTGTGTCACAGGGAGACTTCCTAGCGTCCATAGATATCCGAGACGCTTACCTTCACGTGCCCATTGCACAGGCTCACCAGCGCTGGTTGCGATTCGCAGTGGGGGACGAACACTTCCAATTCGTGGCGCTGCCTTTCGGGTTAGCCTCGGCACCGCGGGTGTTCACAAAAGTGATGGCGTCAATGATGGCTCTCCTACATGTGCAGGGACATGCCGTCATTCCCTATCTGGACGACCTGCTGGTCAGGGCTCCGTCGGAACACCTTTGTCGGAAGAGCCTGGAGGTGACCATGCAGTCTTTGGAGCAGTTTGGGTGGCTTCTCAACATTCAGAAGTCAACCCTGGTTCCGACCCAGTCACTGACATATCTGGGCATGGACTTCCACACGGACTCTGCTCTGGTGTCTCTGCCGCGAGCAAAACAGCTGGCCATCCAATCAGGAGTGCAAGATCTCCTCCTGTCACCACACTCATCTCTACGGGTTTTGATGAAGCTGGTGGGGCGCATGGTGGCAGCGATAGAGGCGGTGCCTTTCGCGCAGTTTCGCCTCCGTCCTCTACAGCTGGAAATTCTCCGCAGGTGGGACAAGAGGACGGCCTCTCTGAATCGGCTGGTGGTTCTTTCACAACCGACCAGGGATTCCCTACAGTGGTGGCTTCAGCCGTGTCACTTGTCACGGGGCCGGTCTTTCCTCAAACCGTCATGGCTAGTGGTGACCACCGACGCCAGTCTCAAGGGCTGGGGTGCGGTGTTCTCTCAACACAGGGCTCAAGGCCTCTGGACGCAGTCAGAGTCGGCGTTGCAGATCAACGTGCTGGAGATCAGGGCGGGTCTATCTGGCACTCCTGGCTTTTCAGACCTTCCTGTCAGGACAGCCTATTCGGGTTCAGTCCGACAATGCGACGGCCGTCGCCTATATAAACCATCAGGGAGGGACCAGGAGTGCTCAGGCCCTAGCCGAAGTCCACCGCATTCTATCCTGGGTGGAGGACAACGACTGCTTGATCTCCGCAGTTCACATCCCAGGGGTCGAGAACTGGGAGGCCGATTACCTGAGCCGGCAGGGGATGGACGCAGGAGAGTGGTCTCTGCATCCGGACGTCTTCAGGGACATCTGCAGCAGATGGAGTATCCCGGACGTGGACCTGATGGCCTCACGGCTGAATCATCAGGTGCCTCACTACATGGCAAGATCGTGGGACCCTCAGTCTCTGGGGGCGGATGCCCTGATCCTGTGTTGGTCCGATTTCCAACTTCCATATGTGTTCCCTCCTCTGGCACTGATTCCCAAGGTTCTGTGGAAAAGCCACGAAGCCATTCTGGTGGCGCCGGACTGGCCCAGGAGGTCCTGGTATCCGGATCTGTGGCAACTGTCCGGCGGGAACCGGTGGGCTCTTCCAGACCTCAGATTGACTGCATGGCTCTTGAGGCCTGGCTTCTGACATCCAGGGGGTTCTCTCCTACTGTGGTTGACACTATGAATCGGGCTAGAAAGCCCGTATCACGGAGGATATACCACAGAACGTGGAAAATCTTTTTCGCCTGGTGTGCTTCTGGCGGACGTTCACCGTGGCCCTTGTCAATTCCGACTCTGTTGAGTTTCCTACAGTCGGGTTTGGAGTTGGGGTTATCCCTCAGCTCTCTGAAGGGACAGGTATCAGCGCTTTCAGTGCTGTTTGACAGGCGCTTGATGCTCCTTCCGAAGGTCCGTCAATTTCTGCAGGGTGTGTCCCGGGTGGTCCCGCCATACAGGCGTCCACTGGACCCCTGGGAGCTTAACATGGTTTTGACGGCCCTGCAGAAACCGACGTTTGAGCCACTGAGGGATGTCTCCCTCTCTCGTCTGTCCCAAAAGGTTGTCTTTCTGGTGGCAATTACATCTCTGAGACGTGTTTCTGAATTGGCTGCACTGTCGTGCAAGTCACCCTTCCTGGTTGTCCACCAGGACAAGGTGGTGTTGCGCCCGAGAGCAGAATTCTTGCCGAAGGTGGTTTCCACTTTTCACTTGAACCAAGAGATTGTTCTCCCATCATTTTGTCCCGCTCCTGTTCATCAGGTTGAGCGCGACCTCCACACTCTGGATCTAGTGAGGGCTGTACGCATTTATGTGTCCAGGACGGCCTCCTTCCGGAGTTCGGACTCTTTGTTCATCCTTACGGCGGGTCGCTGTATGGGGTCCGCGGCGTCCAAATCGACCTTGGCCAGATGGATCAAGGCGCCCATTCAAGAGGCCTACCGTTCTACGGGTCTGCCTCTCCCGGTGGGCTTGAAGGCACACTCGACCAGAGCCGTTGGTGCTTCCTGGGCTTTGCGACATCGTGCCTCTGCTCTGCAGGTGTGTCAGGCGGCCACGTGGTCCAGCCTGCACACTTTCTCTAAGCACTATATGGTGCATGCCCATGCCTCTGCGGATGCAAGTTTGGGCAGGCGGGTCCTCCAGGCGGCGGTGGCCCACCTTTAAGGGGGACCGCGTCTTTAAACATTTTGTGAGGAACTTTTCCCGCCCTGGGGTTTGCTTTAGGACATCCCCATTGTCTGGGTCTCCCATTATGATGATCAGAAAAAAGAGAATTTTGTTTATGTACCGTAAATTCTTTTTTCTTGAATCACCAATGGAGACCCAGCACCCACCCAGTTGTTCCGTTGGATGTTTTTTTCCATGGACTGTACCCAGTTGGGACAGTGTTGTTTTTACGGGTTGTTAGACCGTCAGTACACGGTTTTTCCCGATGGTTCGGGTGTGGTTGTCTCCTCGCAGCTTATGGACCAAACTGAGGATATCTCCTGCGGTAGGGGTTTATAAGCGGAGGGGGCGGTTACTACAAGCTTGTAGTACCTAGTGTGGCCTCCGGAGGGCAGTGCCCTAAACCCCATTGTCTGGGTCTCCCATTGATGATTCAAGAAAAAAGAATTTACGGTACGTAAACAAAATTCTCTTTTTCATTTCAGTAATTAGATACATAAGTGAAACACATGTTATGTAGAGTCAGAGTGATCTATTTCAATTGTTTATTTCTGTTAATGTTAATGATTATGGTTTACAGCCAATGAAAACCAAAAGTCATTATCTCAGAAAATCAAAATATGTTATAAGACCAACAAATTATTTTTAAATCATAAATGTTGATCTACATAGTAACATAGTAACATAGTTTTTAAGGTTGAAGGAAGACTTTAAGTCCATCTAGTTCAACCCATAGCCTAACATGTTGATCCAGAGGAAGGCAAAAAAAAAAACCCATGTGGCAACACTAAGCTCCACATTGGGGGAAAAAATTCCTTCCTGACTCCAGAATAGGCAATCAGACTAGTTCCCAGGATCAACGCCCTATCAAAGAATATAGTATATATAACTGGTAATATTATAGTTTTCAAGAAAGGCATCCAAGCCTTGTTAAAGTTTAATGTAGAATCAACCATTATGACATCATGTGGCAGAGAGTTCCATAGTCTCACTGCTCTTACAGTAAAGAATCCACGTCTGTGATTATGATTAAACCTTCTTTCCTCCAGATGTAGAGGATGCCCCCTTGTCCCTGTCTCAGGCCTAAGAGTAAAGAGATCATTAGAAAGATCTCTGTACTGTCCCCTCATATGTTTATATATTATTATAAGATCACCCCTAAGCCTTCGTTTTCCCAAGCTAAATAACCCCAAGTTTAATAACCTGTCTTGGTATTTCAGACCCCTCAGTCCTCTAATAACCTTGGTCGCTCTTCTCTGGACCCGCTCTAATTCAGCTATGTCTTTCTTATACACCGGAGACCAGAATTGTACACAGTATTCTAAGTGTGGTCGCACATAGTGACTTGTATAGAGGTAAAATTATGTTCTCCTCATGAGCATCTATGCCTCTTTTAATGCATCCCATTGTTTTATTTGCCTTTGCAGCAGCTGCCTGACACTGGCCACTAAATGTGAGTTTGTCATCTACCCATACACCCAGGTCTTTTTCAGTGACAGTTTTGCCCAGTGTTTTACAATTAAGCACATAATTATATATTTTGTTTCCTCTGCCCAAGTGCATGACTTTACATTTATCCCCATTAAAGCTCATTTGCCATTTAGCAGCCCAAGCTTCTAATTTACATAAATCCTCCTGTAATATAATCCTCCTCTGTATTGATTACCCTGCAGAGTTTAGTGTCCTCTGCAAATATTGATATTCTACTCTGTATGCCCCCTACAAGGTCATTAATAAATATATTAAATAGAAGTTGGCCCAATACTGATCCCTGTGGTACCCCACTGTTAACTGTGACCCATTCTGAGTGTGTTCCATTAATGACCACCCTTTGTTTCCTATCACTAAGCCAGTTCTTAACACACTTACACATATTTTCCCTATCCCCATTGCTCTCATTTTATGTATCAACCTTTTGTGTGGCACAGTATCAAAAGCTTTTGAAAAGTCCATATACACCATGTCCACTGCATTTCTTTGGTCCAGTCCAGAACTTACCTCTTCATAGAAGCTTATCAGATTAGTTTGACAGGAATGGTCCTTATTAAACCCATGTGGATATTGTGTCAAGAGGTTATTTTTCTTCAGATACTCCAGTATAGCATCTCTTAGAAAACCCTCTAGGATTTTACCCACAGTAGAGGTTAAGCTTACTGATCTAATGTAAAGTATGTATAGTAAATGCACTCAATACTTGGTCGGGGCTCCTTTTACATGAATGACAGCATCAATGCAGCGTGGCATGGAGGCGATCAGCCTGTGGCGCTGTTGAGGTGTTATGGAAGCCCTGGTTGCTTTGATAGCAGCCTTCAGCTCGTCTGCATTGTTGGGTCTCATCTTCCTCTTGACAATACCCCATAGATTCTCTATGGGATTTAGGCCAGGTGAGGTTTCTGGCCAATCAAGCACAGTGATACTGTGGTTAGTAAACCAGGTATTGGTACTTTTGGCAGTGTAGACAGGTGCCAAGTCCTGCTTGAAAATGAAATCTCCATTTCCATAAACCTTGTCTGCAGAGGGAAGCATGAAGTACTCTAAAATGTCCTGGTAGACAGCAGAGTTGGTCTTGATAACACAGTGGACCTACACCAGCAGATGTCATGGCTCCCCAAACCTTCACTGATTGTGGAAGCGTCACACTAGACCTCAAGCAGCTTGGATTGTGGCCTCTCCACTCTTCCTCCAGACTCTTGGATTGTGGCCTCTCCACTCTTCCTCCAGACTCTTGGATTGTGGCCTCTCCACTCTTCCTCCAGACTCTTGGATTGTGTCCTCTCCACTCTTTCACCAAACTCTTGATTGTGGCCTCTTCACTCTTCCTCCACACTCTTGGATTGTGGCCTCTCCACTCTTCCTCCACACTCTTGGATTGTGGCCTCCCCTCTCTTCCTCCAGACTCTTGGATTGTGACCTCTCCACTCTTCCTCCACACTCTTGGATTGTGGCCTCTCCACTCTTCCTCCACACTCTTGGATTGTGACCTCTCCACTCTTCCTCCAAACTCTTGGATTGCGGCCTCTCCACTCTTTCCCTAAACTCTTGATTGTGATCTTTCCACTCTTCCTCCAGACTCTTGGATTGTGGCCTCTCCACTCTTCCTCCAGACTCTTGGATTGTGACCTCTCCACTCTTACTCCACACTCTGGGACCTTGATTTCCAAATGAAATGCAAAATTTACTATCATCTGAAAACAACACTTTGGACCACTGTCAACTGTCCAGTTCTTTTTCTCCTTGGCCCAGGTAAGACGCTTCTTGCATTGTCTATTGACCATGAGTGGCTTGACACAAGGAATGCGACAGTTGTAGCCCATGTCCTGGATACGTCTGTGTGTGATGTCTCTTGAAGCACTGACTCCAGCAGCGTCCACTACTTGTGAATTGCCCCCAAATTTTTGAATGGCCTTTTCTTAACAAACCTGTCAAGGCTGGTTGGTTATGCACCTTTTTCTACCAAACATTTTCCTTCCACTCAAGTTTCCATTAATATGCTTGGATACAGCACACTTTGAACAACCAGCTTCTTTAGCAATGAGCTCTTGTGACTTACCCTGCTTGTGGAGTGTGCCAATGACTGTCTTCTGGACATCTGTCAAGTCAGCAGTCTTCCCCATGATTGTGCAGGCTACTGAACCAAACTAAGGGACCATTTAAACACTAAGGCCGGCTTCAGACTGCGTTTGAGATCCGATCCGTAGCTGTCCGCTTGAGGCAGACAGCCGCGGACCGGATCAGCACACAGGACCGGGGGCTATTATGCCCTTCGATCCTGTGTGCAGCCGCACGCAGTTCCTGCTGCTGATAGGTGAGGACCGCGGGCGCCGCGGTCCTCACCTGTCAGTGGCTGCGGCTGCGTGCGGCTGCACACAGGATCGAAGGGCATAATAACCCCCCAGTCCTGTGTGCTGATCCGGTCCGCGGCTGTCTGCTTCAAGCGGACAGCTACGGATCGGATCTCAAACGCAGTCTGAAGCCGGCCTTAGTAAGCCTTTGCAGGTGTTTGGTGGTAATTATTGTAATTTTCTGAGATAATGACCTTTGGGTTTTCATTGAAGGCAATTCATAATCATCAACATTAACATAAATAAACACTTTAAATAGATCACTCTGTGTGTAATGGCTCTCTATATAATATATGTGTTTCACTTTATGTATTGAATTACTGCACTTAATTAACTTTTTGATCATATTCTAATTCATTGAGATGTACTTGTATATAGAAAATAAAGTTATGCATATTTGATATTGCCATAATCAAACTGATCTGGATAATCGTATCACCAGGTCATTATGTCTGCATAACGAATTCTGTAAATAAAAAAATCCGAAAAAACAACAATTTTTTTTCAACTTTCCGGTGTATGATAAAATGGATGGTGTCATTCAAAAGTGCAACATTTCTTTAAAAAAATTCGCTCTATTGCAGTTATGGCTCTTGTATGAGGGGGAGAAAAATAATTAAATGATAAAATGGAAAATTGCCCGATCAGGAAAGGGTTAAATGGCTTAGACCTAAATCACAAGCTCAAGTGCCAAAGTTCCCCCCCCAGCAGTAATGCCACACAACGGGCACCTCTGCTTTTACATTGACGTATTATGGGAAATTTGTAATAATAATCTGTATTTATATAGTGACAACATATTCTGCAATGCTTTACAATTCAGAGATTCATGTACAAACAGTCATAGGTCACAGTTATAAAAAATACAATAATTAAAGCAAAAATTATTATTATTTAATTTATATAGCGCCATTATATTCCCTGGTGCTTTACATGCGAAAGGGACAGACGAGGACACGTACAATAAATGTGGACGATCAGGTCATACAGGTACATGAGGGGAAAAGATCCTGTCCACAAGGGCTCACAGTCTACGAGGGGTGCGTGGGGATACAGTAGGAGGTGGAGGTGCCGGTCGTGGTGTGGTGTGGTGGATCAGGTATCATTGAAGGTTGTAGGCTTGACGGAAGAGGTGGGTGTTCAGGCTTCTTTTGAAGCTACCCAGGGTAGGAAAGTGCCTGATGTGTTGGGGCAGAGAGTTCCAGAGTATGGATGGCAGAGGCACGGGAGAAATCCTGTATACGGTTGTGAGAAGAGGAGATGAGGGGGGAAGTAGAGTAGGAGATCTTGGGAGGATCGCAGGTTGCGTGAGAGTAGGTAATAGGAGACCAAGTCAGAGATATATGGAGGGGACAGGTTGTGTATGGCCTTGTATGTCAGGGTTAGGGTTTTAAACCAAGATCTCTGAGAAGTGGGGAGCCAGTGAAGGGCTTGGCAGAGGGGGGAGACAGGGAAGTAGCGGGGGGACAGATGGATTAGACGGGCAGCAGAGTGTAGGATAAATACTATGTGTAGGAAAAATACTGACGGCCCTGCTCATCAGGGCTTACAATCTACAATGAGGTGGGGGTGACACAAAGTATAGGGGCTTATTTACAGTGATGGTCCAGCCATCTTGAAGAAATAGGGGAGAGATAAAAACTGCAAGAGTCAACACCAGCCAATCTGTGTAAAGATTTTTGGTGCAGTGGAGATTGACGGAGAGTTATGTAAGCAATATCTAATCATTTTGCTTTTGCACTTCTCTTCCTATTAGAATCAAGCCACTTTCCGAGGCTCTTGACGATCTGTATAAAGAGTTTAACGCCTTGAAGGAACGTCTTGGAGAGCTAACTACTAAATTTGATGGTGTGGAAGCCTTTGTGGACCAGATGAATGCTGGTCGGCACATGCCACCTGCCAGGCCACCTTCAACAGCAGAAGACTCGTATCCTGTGTCAAGCCAAAATGGTCAAACCCGGAGAGTGAAAAAAGTTAAAGCTCCTGTTAATCGGACATAAAATAGAAAGATCGGAGGGAGGTGGGATGGAATTTGTGACTTCTGCCAAGCTGCGTTTCTCCTTCTCTGCTCCCATTGTCCTCTACAAAAGTGTTTGCCAGGCAGTGAGACCCTAGAAGATTTTAAAGAAGACCTGTCACATCAAATAAATATGTATTTTTTAAAATCTGGTGTAAATGCCGCTGATCTCCAGAATCCGGCATTGTTTTTCTTTTGATCCTGCTCCTCTCCGTTCCTGAGATATGGCCTCCTCTTCCATGTATATAAATCTAGCCTTGGTCTATAAGAAGCTTCATAGAGAATTCCTGGCCCCCTTGACAAAAAATACTAGATCTACATACAGAGAAGAGGAGGCCATATCTCAGGAATCGAGAGGAGCAGGAACAAAAGAAAAACGGCTCCAGATTCAGGAGAACAGAGTTATTTACACCAGATAAAAAAATACATATTTTTAAGAAGTGACAGATCCACCTTTAAAGGGAGCTAATCAGCAGGATTTAAGGCTATAAAGTGAAGTGTTTGCCTTACAGGGATGCTGAATGCAATCATACGGTTACTTGAATGATTCCATGTTTGATTGCAGAGAAAATGTCATAAAACTCCTGGAAAACAGGGCAGCAGATGATTGATGTGTGCAGCACTGCGTCATTATTTGTAGTTTTTTGTTCCTCACTTATGGGCATGCCTTTCAACTGTAAGCCAAACCCTCCCTCCTCCTATCATCTTCAGTTACTGGTTCCTGCGCACTGTCCCTATACTCCAGCCATCAGGTGCCTGACACAACTGAAAGTACAGATGAAAGGGAGAGGGGAGGGTTTGGCTTACAGCTGAAAGGGCTGAAAGGCATAACCACAGAGGAGGAGATAAAAAACTACTCCACATAGTTAACAAAAACTTCAGAACCATAACATGCCACAACATACTATACATTTTCATGGTTAACACCGTCTACCATAAGGGCATGTTTTTGAGGACTATATGGGAAACACTCCATCAATCTATGAAACAAGTGCAAGCACTAAGGAGTTAATGTTTCTTAAAATAACACTTTATTGAACATATATAAAGTTACAGACAATAGACCGTTTGAAATGAGGTACTTATGTGGATGAATCCAGATATCTGTCCCTATACTCCAGCCATCAGGTGCCTGACACAACTGAAAGTACAGATGAAAGGGAGAGGGGAGGGTTTGGCTTACAGCTGAAAGGGCTGAAAGGCATAACCACAGAGGAGGAGATAAAAAAGTACTCCACATAGTGATGCAGTGCTGCACATATCATTCATTTGCTGCCCTGTTTTACAGTTTTATAACAGTTTTCTCTGCAATCAAACATGGAATCATTCAAGTAAAGGTATGATTGCACTCCGTATCCCAGAGCCTGTAAGGCACTGGCTTCACTTTGTAGCCCTAAATCCGGCCAGTTTTAAGGGACAATTGACACTGACATAAGGGCAAATAAGGATGACAAGGCTTGGTAGGATGTAAACCAGGTCTATCTATTATTGCCATATTACCCTCAAGTATATTGCATTTACCTGGACAAGTTATATTCCTGGTGTATAATATAATCCTTTGTTGGGTAGGCCTTCTTCTGAAATTGGGCCATTGGAGAGAGAAGGCACTGTAGGAGAGGTAATACTGTCTGACTGGGACTCCTATGCTTCCATTAACCCTGTGGAGCGACCTACAGAATGAAGGGTAACCCCAGCATTGTTTAGTGGACCGGTACCCTCACTTATGTTTTATTTCATAATGGTAATATGGTGACAGGTCACTTAACTATGACTCCTTGATCAATGATGTCACTTTCAAGTTATATATGACAAACGTATGTAACATGTATACAGTTTTGTAATAAATATATTCTATAAATGTGTCTCCTGCACTTACCGATCAAATCTGTTTTCATCGACGTGATACTTGTCCACGAGTTGCTTTTAGAATTCTGCATTACGCCAGCTCTAAGTTATTCTTGCTGGAAAATATGGTTCAATTGGGAAAGACAATAGAAGACACCACGGCAGCACTCCAAGTATCGTGACAAGGTGACCGGAGCTTTATTGCACGAAGTTACAAACAAACAGGCATGGGCCACATGGCCTTACAGTGAGGGGAGGAAGACAACCGCTAGGGGGTTTAAAAACGCACATTTCATGCTTGCTAGCACTTCCTTGGGTCCATGCACGGTTTATCTGGGTAAATACTTCAATATTAAGCAATCAGGGCTGACAGAATCAGGCTATATGGGGACACACCATATTAACTAGAGCAATGTTTCACCTGCTGATTCATTCATGGAGCAATAATAGAGGGTGTGTGAATAATATGTATTGGTAGGGCAATGTATGACCAGCAATAAACTAATATTTGTTCACAGGCTGCTTCCCTACAAATAAGGTCCTGACCTGTATTCCACTTGGACACAGGATCTGAGACCCCAGGTGGTCTTTTTGAGAACAGAAAGGCCTCACAACTCTGAAAAGCTTCAAAAGAGTCAACAAATGGTCCCGGGTACTACAGTCTTCCATTCCATATCTGCCTGGTTAAAGAGACAGCGGTAAAACCAGAACATTTGAAATGTAATATATTCATTGCTAAATTAGCCATGTTCCAGTCACAGACCCAGCATTCGAATATTTAAATTTAAAAGGCTGTGCTAGAATTTCAACCTTAAACCTAAGTCTATAATATGGCTTGCAAACAAAGAAAGCTTGTTCACAGATTGGGGAATTAGACGGCTGATTCAGATCCATATTTTCATCTTTCATACACCCGGGAAACAGAAGAAAATTTGACTGCAAAGTTTAGGCATTCTGTAGTTTTCTCCCTTTTATTTTATAACTGTTTTTGCATATCTGTATGTCAATTTTATAGTTTTAATCTTTATATCTATAATTATTTTAAGCACTGTAACTTTATATAAAGTAACTAAACTGTAAGCATTGTTTCAAACTTTATAACTTACCACTTTAATAAGCTAGACTCTTGTATGCTCTAAAAAAATCTATAGCCTTGGAGTGTGTGATCTGACTGGCAGACAGTAGTAGTATTTCAGGGACTCGTCGCCCTGTAGGATCTGAGAAGTGGTGGCAGGGTGTTGCGAAGCTGGGGGGGGAATCTGTGTCAGGGTGTGATTTATGCTCACTTTCCAGCCTAGAACAGGGGTTGAGTGTTGGATTGAGTGAGAGGAGATAAATTAACCCTTGCAGAGGCAACCCCAGGTCACATGCTGAGGAGGGGGTACGTGACAGAGGGACACGAAAGGTCTTGGAAAACTCCTAAAATGCTCCTACAGTGGCCAAATTAATAGAGGAATACTGTGTTAATTTTATACCCTGGCATGACTGACAAGTAAAGTGAATAACATTGTTTATCTTACTATAAGGGCAGCTAAGCAACTGCGAGAAGGATTAACTTGTGCTGATGTGATTACTGGTTCTGAGTATCTCCAAAAACAGGAGGTCTTCTGGTAAGTTCTCGGTGTACAACAGGTCTTATGGGGTGTTCCCAATATACAGCAGGTCCTGTGAGGTGTTCCCAATATACGTCAGGTCTTGTGGGATGTTCCCAGTATGCAGCAGTTCTTGTGGGGTGTTCCAGGTATATTGCAGGTGTTGTAGTGTGGGCCTTGTATACAGCAGACCTTGTGGGGTGTTCCCTGTATGCGGTAGGTCTCATGGGATGAGCCTAGTATACGGCAGATCATGTGGGCTGTTCCTGTATACAAACAGTCTTATTCGATGTTCCCGGTATGTGGCTGGTCTTGTGGGGGGGTTCCTGGCATACGGAGGGTCTTGTGGGGGTGTTCCTGATATACAGCCAATCTTGTGGAATGTTCCTGGAATGTGGCGGGTCTTGTGGGGTGTTTCCAGTGTAATAGGCCAGATTAACCCCCTGCCCAGAATATACCCGGGGATAAAGTGGCCTAGGACAGATTATACCCCAGGTATATTAATGCCTAGGCTAAACTATACCCCGGGGTATAAATTGGCCTGAGCCAGATTACACCCTCCAGGCCAGAATATACCCCTGCTGCTGTAGATCAGGGCCCCAGCCAGTGCATAGGGGTCAGAGACAGCGCACGGGGCCCCAGGCAGCCCATGGGGCCCCAGACAGCACACAGGGCTGCAGATAGCACACAGGAGGCAGAGACTGTGCACGGGGCCTCAGACAGCGCAAGGGGCCCCAGGCAGCGCACAGGGGAGCAGATATAGTGCATGGAGCCCCAGACAGAACAAGGGGCCCAGGCAGCGCAGGGGCCTAGACCTTGCATGGGGCCCCAGAGAGCGCATGGGGCCCCAGAAAGCACACATGGAGCAGAGACCGCGCACTCTGCCTCAGACAGCACACGGGGCCCCAGATTACATGCAGGGGGCAGACACAACACATGTCGCCCCAGACAGCACACAGGGCGCAGGGACCATGCACTGGGCCCCCAGACAGCGCTCGAAGCCCCAGACAATGCACAGAGCCACAGAAAAAACACAGGGGGCAGAGACAGCACACGGGGCCCCAGGCAGCACACGGGGCCCCAGACAGCGCATGGAGCCCTAGACAACATGCAGGGGGCAGAGACAGCTCACGGGGCCCCAGACAGTGCACAGGGGGGCAAAGACAGCGCACAGGGCCCCAGACAGTGCAAGGGACCCCTGGCAGCACAGACCGTGCATGGGGCCCCAGGCAGCACACAGGGGGCAGAGAGAGCACACAGCTGCCCCAGAGACCGCATGGGGCCACAGACAGCACACAGGGGCCCAAAGCAGAGTACAGGGGGGCATAGACAGCACAAGGGGAAGGGAGAGTGCTCCGGGGGAGACAGCTCAAATTGAGAGAGCACATGAGGGGAGAAGACAGCACAGGGCAGATAGAGAGACAGCACACAGTGGGGAGACAGCTCAAAGGAGAGAGCAAAAAGGGGAAAAGACAGCAAAGTGGAGAGAGCACAGGGGGAAGACAGCTCACAGAAGAGAGCACTGGGGGAAAGAGTGCGCACTGAGGACAAGATAGCACACAGGGGCAGAGCATGGGGAGAGAAAAACAGCTCACAGCGGGGAGAGACAACTGCCACCGCAGCACCACAAAGACCGCTCCCATTAGTATGTCACCGCCCTCCCGATTCGATAGCATCGGGCCCACATCTAGTAATATGTAATAAAAGTCATAACGTTCTGAAACTTCATCTACTAAACCAGAAGGCAGAGATTGACCCAGCGATGGGGAAAAATGGCAGCACGTAGAGGAAAAATATATAAAACCTCACTTTATTACAAATCCATAAAAATATATACAAATAATGCACAGTGTGCGGCAGTCAGATCAGTCCATAGGATGGTTAAGAGCGACGCGTTTCGGCTAATACCTTAGATCATGATTAAGGTTTCCGTTTTAGCCGAAATGCGTCTCTCCTATGGACTGGTCTGACTGCCGCACACTGTGCATTATTTTTATATATTTTTATGGATTTGTAATAAAGTGAAGTTTTATATATATATATTTCCTTTACGTGCTGCCGGTTTTCCCTATCGCTGGGTCAATCTCTGCCTTCTGGTTTCATAATCGGCGGTTGCCAAGTCGTGACTCATGCTATGAAGGGGATTCTCGGAGAAGGACATCAATGGTGAGCTGATATTTCTTCTTTCTTCATCTAATAAAGGTACCTTTACATGGGGCGATTATTGGTGTTAGACGGAGGCCATGGGTACCAAGGCCTCTGTCGGCCATATTGTCTGTTTGGAAAAAAAAGTAACTTGAAACTTTCTCTGTTAGTAGAAATATAAATGTCATGTCTTCTAGCTATAAGCAATGACCTAACCTGTATAAGAAAACAGATACACGTTAATTAGATTTGGTCTGATCATTTAGCAAAATTTATAATCCGTTCATAAGCCGGTTCTGAATTTCTTATTTTTTTGTGGGATTTCTTTGACTATAAGGCTATATTATGATCAAGACCAGAAGCTCATAATGAGATAATTCACATAGATAAATTTAAGTGTAGTATGTAGTTAGTAATGAAATTAGTGTGTCTTTTTCATGTCTACGTGAAATGTAAGTATTGCCTTTGTCAGGATGAGGTCATTATGTATCCATTGACAATAATGGCCACTAACGTTATCCAATGGGAAAAATTGGTATAAAGAAACCCCTGTCCATGAGACGGGGAGCCATTATTCTGAATCCATCCTGAGTGTGACACATGTGGCTCCCGTGCCTGCCATTCTGAGACCTGCCTATTATTGCCTTGCCATATATCTCTGTATTTTTTCCTACCCGAATAAAACCCACTTTTGGTTCTGAAGACGCAGTCTATGGAGTTTATCGAACAAAGGAAGAACTAACGAATTATCTCTTTCAATTGGGTCTAGAGAGTGCTTTTGGACAATAATCATACACATGGCTGGTGACAGAAAACTACAATATAAATGTTCAAAAGTAAACACTGATAACATTAAAATGATCTGGGGCCCTGTGCGCTTTCTGGGACCCCATGCACTGTCTAGGGCCCTGTATGCTGCCTGGGGCCCCGTGTGCTGTCTCTGCACCCTGTGTGCTATCTGGAGCCCTGTGCGCTGTCTCTGCCCCCCTTTGGGCTGTCTGGGACCCCTGTGTGCTGCCTGGGGCCCTTTGCACTCTGTGGGTCCCCGTGCGCTGTCTTGGGACCCACACACTGTCTCTGCCCCCTGTGCACTGTCTGGGGCCCCTGTGTGCTGCGGGGGCCCCTTGTGCTTTCTGGGGTCCTGTGTGCTGTCTGGGGTCCCAATGCACTTCCTGAGTTTTTGAGTATATCACTCTGGTTCTCATAAGCGTGAAAAAACTGATGTGCAGCAGGGGTTTTTTTCTGGCCTGGAGGGGTATAATCTGGCCTAGGTCACTTTAACCCCGGTTATATTCTGGGCGGTGGGTTAATCTGGCCTGTTACATCGGCATGTGAGGTCTTCCTGGTATACAGCCAGTCTTGTGGGATGTTCCCGGTATGTGGCGGGTCTTGTGCGGGTGCATTATAAAATATGGAGGGATATGAGGCTGCATTATAATACTGGATGACTGTGGGGTCTATTATAATGCATGGAGGAACATGGGGGTGCATTTTAATGTATGAATGATAATTAGGGTGCATAATAATAATTGGAGGACTATGGGGTACATTATAATATATAGAGGACTATGAGGTTCCATTATAATATATGGAGGAATATGGGGGGTGGGGGTACATTATATTAATGGGAGCACTATGGTGTCAGGAGGAGGAAATATATACTAGATTAAGAGCCATATTCCTGGGGGTAGACTATATATAGCGGGATGGAGACCATGTATACCAGGAGGAACCCATATAGCAGGATGGGAACATACATAGAAAGATGAGCCCATATATAACAGGATGGGAGACATTAATACATAATGAAGGGAGAGAGGGGGCTATTTGTAAGTCTTTACAGAATTTATAACGCTACACAGAGCCCATACACCTGACCAATGTGTGTAGGGGTATTATGGGATGTTCTCGGTATACAGCAGGTCTTGTGGGGTGCTTTTAGTATATGTCAGGTCTTGTGGAGTTTTCCCGGCATACTCCGGGTCTTGTGGAGTGTTCCTGGTATATGGCAGGTCTTGCGGGGTGTTCCTGATATATGGCAGGTCTTGTGGGGTGTTCGCGGTAAACTCCAGGTCTTGTGGAATGTTCCTGGTATACTCTGGGTCTTGTGGAATGTTCCTGGTATACTCTGGGTCTTGTGGGGTGTTCCCGGTATACTACAGATCTTGTGGAGTGTTCCGTGATACTCCGTGGTCTTGTGGGGTGTTCCTGGTATACAGCAGGTCTTGTGGAGTGTTCCCGGTATACTCTAGGTCTTGTGGAGTGTCCCGGTATACCCGTCTGTGGTTTCCTGGTAACCATGTCTTGAGCTTCGTATACGCGGTCTTGTGGGGTGTTCCAGGCATACTCCAGGTTTTGTGGAGTGTTCCCGGTATACTCCAGATCTTGTGGGTGTTCCCAGTATACAGCAGGTTATAGTTTCCTGATGCAGGCTTAGAGTGTTTCTGGTGTATGACAGGTCTTTTGGGGTGTTCCTGGTATACAGTAGGTCTTGTGGGGTGTTCCTGGTATACTCCAGGTCTTGTTGGGTGTTCCGGTATACTACAGATCTTGTGGAGTGTTTGCGGTATACTCCGTGGCCTTGTGGGGTGTTCCTGGTATACAGCAGGTCTTGTGGGGTGTTCCCAGTATATACTCCAGGTCTTGTGGAGTGTTCCAAGTATACTCCGGGTCTTGTGGGGTGTTTCCTGGTATACGCCATGTCTTTTGGGATCTTGCTGGTATACGGCAGGTCTTGTGAGGTGGTCCAGGCATACTCCAGGTCTTGTGGGTGTTCCTGGTATACTACAGATCTTGTGGAGTGTTCGCGGTATACTCCGTGGTCTTGTGGGGTGTTCCTGGTATACAGCAGGTCTTGTGGGGTGTTTCCGGTATATACTCCAGGTCTTGTGGAGTGTTCCAAGTATATCCGGCATGTGGGGTGTTCCTGGTATACGCATGTCTTTGGGATTTCTGGTATACGGCAGGTCTTGTGGGTGTCCAGGCATACTCCAGGTCTTGTGGAGTGTTCCTGGTATATCCAGGTCTTGTGGGTGTTCCTGGATACTCCGGGTCTTGTGGGGTGTTCCCAATATACAGAGGTCTTGTGGGGTTTTCCTGGAATACTCTGGGTCTTGTGGAGTGTTCCAGTATACTCGGGTATTGCAGGATGTTCCTCGGAATACGTGTCTTGTGGGGTGTTCCAGTATATGCAGGTCTTGCGGGATGTTCCTGGTAACACAGTAGGTCTTGTGCGGTGTTCCCTGTATACTCTTGGTCTTGTGGGGTGTTCCTGGTGTACGGCAGGTCTTGTGGGGTGTTCCCGGTATACTCTGGGTCTTGTGGGGTGTTCCTGGTATACGGCAGGTCTTGTGGGGTGTACCCGGTATACTCCGGGTCTTGTGGGGTGTTCCTGGTATACGGCAGGTCTTTGGGTTTCCTGGTATACTCCAGGTCTTATGGGTGTGTCTCGGGATACGCAGTTCTTGTGGGTGTTCCCAGGTATACTCTGGTCTTGTGGGTGCTCCTGGTATACAGC
Source organism: Allobates femoralis (assembly GCA_033576535.1). Classification (NCBI taxonomy): domain Eukaryota; kingdom Metazoa; phylum Chordata; class Amphibia; order Anura; family Aromobatidae; genus Allobates; species Allobates femoralis. The sequence continues at coordinate 438,258,327 of JARQOC010000006.1, read as the reverse complement.
AGGTATTGTGGGGTGTTCCTGTATAATGACAGGTCTTGTGGGGTGTTTCGGTATACGTAGGTCTTGTGGGTGTTCCCAGTATACTCAAGGGTTTTGGGGATTTCCTGGAATACAGCAAGGTCTGTGGGGTGTTCCGGTATATCGCAGGTCTTGTGGGTGTTTCTTGTATACGGCAGGTCTTGTGGGGTGTTCCCGTATACTTGGGTCTTGTGGGGTGTTCCGGTATACTCTGGTCTCGTGGGGTGTTCCTAGTATAACGGCTGGTCTTGTGAGGTGTTCCCATATATGGCAGGTCTTGTGGGTGTTCCCGGTATATACTCCAGGGCCTTGTGGGGTGTTCCTGGTATATGGCAGGTCTTTGGGGTGTTCCTGGTAATGGCAGTCTTGTGCGGTGTTCCGTATACCCATGTCTTTTGGGTTTCCTGGTATACGGCAGGTCTTGTGGGGTGTTCCTGGTATACGTAGGTCTTGTGGGTGTTCCCGTATATGAAGGTCTTGTGGAGTGTTCCGGTATACTCTGGGTCTTGTGGGGTGTTCCTGTATACGGCAGGTTTGTGGGGTGTTTCCTGGAATGACCAGGCCTTGTGGGATGTTCCTGGTATACGGTAGGTATTGTGGGTGTTCCTGGTATACGGTAGGTCTTGCGGTGTTCCTGGTATACGGCATGTCTTGTGGGTGTTCTTGGTACACGGCAGGTCTCTTGCGGTGTTCCTGGTATACGGCATGTCTTGTGGGGTGTTCTTGGTATACGGCAGGTCTTGTAGGGTGTTCCTGGTATACTCCAGGTCTTGTGGGGTGTTCTCAGTATACGGCAGATCTTGTGGGGGTGTTCCCAGTATACTCTGGGTCTTGTGGGGTGCTCCTGGTATACGGCAGGTATTATGGGGTGTTCCTGGTATAAGGCAGGCCTCGTGGGGTGTTCCCAGTATATGGCAAGTCTTGTGCGGTGTTCCAAGTATACTCCAGGTCTTGTGGGGTGTTCCTGGTATACGGAAGGTCTTGTGGGGTGTTCCTGGTATACGGCAGGTCTTGTGGGGTGTTCCTGGTATACTCCAGGTCTTGTGGGGTGTTCCTGGTATACTCCAGGTCTTGTGGGGTGTTCTCGGTATGCGGAAGGTCTTGTGGGGTGTTCCCAGTATACTCCTGGTCTTGTGGGGTGTTCTCGGTATGCGGCAGGTCTTTTGGGGGTGTTCCCAGTATATTCCGGGTCTTATGGGGTGTTCCCAGTATACTCCGGGTCTTGTGGGGTGTTCCCGGTATACGGCAGGTCTTGTGGGGTGTTCTTGGTATATGGCAGGTCTTGTGGGGTGTTCCCGGTATACGGCAGGTCTTGTGGGGTGTTCCCGGTATACGGCAGGTCTTGTGGGGTGTTCCTGGTATACTCCGGGTCTTGTGGGGTGTACTCGGTATGCGGCAGGTCTTATGGGGTGTTCCCAGTATACTCCGGGTCTTGTGGGGTGTTCCCGGTATACGGCAGGTCTTGTGGGGTGTTCTTGGTATATGGCAGGTCTTGTGGGGTGTTCCCGGTATACGGCAGGTCTTGTGGGGTGTTCCTGGTATACTCCGGGTCTTGTGGGGTGTACTCGGTATGCGGCAGGTCTTTTGGGGTGTTCCCAGTATACTCCGGGTCTAGTGGGGTGTTCTTGGTATGCGGCAGGTCTTGTGGGGTGTTCATGGTATACGGCAGGTCTTGTGAGGTGTTCCTGGTATACGGAAGGTCTTGTGGGGTGTTCTCGGTATACTCCGGGTCTTGTGGGGTGTTTCCGGTATACTCCGGGTCTTGTGGGGTGTTCCTGGTATACGGCGGGTCTTGTGGGGTGTACCCGATATATTCTGTGTCTTGTGGGTTGTTCCTGGTATACGGCAGGTCTTGTGGGGTGTTCTCGGTATACGGCAAGTCTTGTGGGGTGTTCCTGGTATATGGCAGGTCTTGTGGGGTGTTCCTGGTATACTCTGGGTCTTGTGGGGTATTCCTGGTATACGGCAGGTCTTGTGGGGTGTACCCGATATATTCTGTGTCTTGTGGGTTGTTCCTGGTATACGGCAGGTCTTGTGGGGTGTTCTCGGTATACGTCAGTTCTTGTGGGGGTGTTCCCAGTATACTCCGGATCTTGTGGGGTGTTCCTGGTATACGGCAAGTTTCGTGGGGTGTTCCTGGTATGCGGCATGTCTTGTGGGGTGTTCTTGGTATATGGCAGGTCTTGTGGGGTGTTCCCGGTATACTCCGGGTCTTGTGGGGTGTTCCTGGTATACGGCAGGTCTTGTAGGGTGTTCTTGGTATACTCCAGGTCTTGTGGGGTGTTCCTGGTATACTCCGGGTCTTGTGGGGTGCTCCTGGTATAAGGCAAGTCTTGTGGGGTGTTCCAGGTATATGGCAAGTCTTGTGGGTGTTCCAGGTATACGATAGGTCTTGTGGGGTGTTCCCGGTATACGGTATGTCTTGTGGGGTGTTCCCGGTATACGGTATGTCTTGTGGGGTGTTCCCGGTATAAGGTATGTCTTGTGGGGTGTTCCCGGTATACGGTATGTCTTGTGGGGTGTTCCCGGTATACGGTATGTCTTGTGGGGTGTTCCCGGTATACGGTTTGTCTTGTGGGGTGTTCCCGGTATACGGTATGTCTTGTGGGGTTTTCCCGAATTACTTCAGGTCTTTTGGAGACAAACACAAGTACATTTGAAAGAAAAACGTCCAGGAGCTGAGGGTTAATTTCCTCTACTTATGAACCTTTTCCTAGTGAACTACAAGTTCCAGCAATCTCCCCCTGAACAGCAGAACTCAGGTCCTTCACTGAATCCCTGCAGTCATAGTAACCACGCCCCCTGTCAATCAATGTATATTAGCATAAACCACTTCCCTTCAGTTACGCGCGCTTTTGCTCACGAGTAAGGGGCGTGGCCTACACACGTTGTCCAATGAGCTCAGCGCTGAGGTCCGGTCAGTATCTGGCGCGCTTTTCTCCCTAACGTGAAGTTGTCCGTGTACCAGCGGCGGTTGTCATGGTGACGTTAGACCGGCGAGCGGGCGAGGGAGGGTTGGTATTACCGGTCCTGATGGGTGTGTGTGGCGTGTGACGGCACCGGCTTCAGTTCTGTGACTTCCTGGCGAACTAATGAAGGGCTGACCCCATAATAACAGATGGAGGGCCGGAGTCACCTCCACACTGCGGGGGGAGGGGGCGGATTATATTTACCGGAGGTCTGTGATATAGTGAGGTGTGGTTTCGGGGGGATTCTTTAATACCGGTAGGTGAAATAGAAAAAAAGCTGCCTCGTTTGGACACCTCGTCCCATCACTCGCGGACTCCATGTGGACTTGTGTACAAAGGAAAATGTCTAATGAATTCACCTGACCTCCCTCACATATAACCTCCGCCCCCCCCGACCTCCCTCACATATAACCTCCGCCCCCCGACACCCTTCACATATAGTCTGCGACCTCCCTCACATATAACCTCCGCCCCCCGACACCCCTCACATATAGTCTACGACCTCCCTCACGTATAACCTCCGCCCCCCCGACACCCCTCACATATAGTCTGCGACCTCCCTCACATATAACCTCCGACACCCCTCACATATAGTCTACGACCTCCCTCACATATAACCTCCGCCCCCCCACGACCTCCCTCACATATAACCTCTGCCCCCGACACCCTTCACATATAGTCTGCGACCTCCCTCACATATAACCTCCGCCCCCCGACACCCCTCACATATAGTCTGCGACCTCCCTCACATATAACCTCCGCCCCCCCGACACCCCTCACATATAGTCTGCGACCTCCCTCACATATAACCTCCGCCCCCCCGACACCCCTCACATATAGTCTGCGACCTCCCTCACATATAACCTCCGCCCCCCGACACCCTTCACATATAGTCTGCGACCTCCCTCACATATAACCTCCGCCCCCCGACACCCCTCACATATAGTCTGCGACCTCCCTCACATATAACCTCCGACACCCCTCACATATAGCCTGCGACCTCCCTCACATATAACCTCCGCTCCCCCGACACCCTTCACATATAGTCTGCGACCTCCCTCACATATAACCTCCGCCCCCCCTCCCTCCAACAACCCTTACATATAACCTCCGAGTAACCCCCCTGACCTCCCTCACATATAACCTCCTCCCCCCGACACCCCTCACATATAGCCTGCGACCTCCCTCACATATAACCTCCGACCCCCCCAACAACCCTTACATATAACCTCCGAGTCCCCACCCCCCCCGACCTCCATCACATATAAATTCCGCCCCCCAACAACCCTTACATATAACCTCCGAGTTCCCCCCCAACCTCCCTCACATTTAAATTCTGCCCCTGCCCCCCCCCCCGACACCCTTCACATAGCCTCCGCCCCCCCCGACCTCCCTCACATATAACCTCCAAGTTCCTCCCCACGACCTCTCTCACATATAGCCTCCGCCCCCCCGATCTCCCTCACATATAACCACCAGCCCCCCCCGACCTCCCTCACATATAACCTCCGCCCCCCCCCCCGACACCCTTCACATAGCCTGCGACCTCCCTCACATATAACCTCCGAGTTCCTCCCCACGACCTCTCTCATATATAGCCCCCGACCTCCCTCACATATAACCTCTGGCCCCCCCAACATCCATACATATAACCTCCGAGTTCCCCTGACCTCCCTCACATATAAATTTCCGCCCCCCCCAACAACCCATACATATAATCTCCGAGTTCCCCCCGACCTCCCTCACATATAACCTCTGCCCCCCGACACCCCTCACATATAGCCTCCGCCCCCCCCGACCTCCCTCACCTATAACCTCCGACACCCCTCACATATAGCCTCCACCCCCCCACCCCCCTCCTCCCCTCACATATAACCTCCACCCCCCCCAACAACCCTTACATATAACCTCCGAGTTCCCCCCCCCCGACCTCCCTCACATATAACCTACGAATTTCTCCCCACGACCTCCCTCACATATAACCTCCGGCCTTCTCCAACCTCCCTCACATATAACCAGGCCCGGCGTCAGCACCCGGTGCACCCGGGCAAGTGACGGGGCCGACTGCTTGGAGGGGGCCCACCGGGCCCCTGAGGGCTAGGGTCACACTTGCATTGTGACCCTAGCCTGACGCAAGTATTGTTTGCTGCAGCGCAGAGCTTTTAATGCTATGCGCTGCCAGCAATGGAGCCCATAGAAACACGATGTTTACATTGCCAACCAGTGGTTGGCAAGGTAAACATCGGGTTTCTATGGGCTCCAGCGCATAGCAGTAAACGCTATGCGCTGCAGCCGAAAATACTTGCATCAGGCTAGGGTCACAATGCAAGTGTGACCCTAGCCTCAGGGGCTTCTGAGCATTACCCCCACAGCCAGGGCCATATCCAGGGGGCAGCTGGGGGGTCATTTTCAGCCTCCTGCAGTATCGGAAGGTCTCCCTCCTCCCCCCTCCATGGGAGCCGACAGAGCTGCACACTCTGGGCTGACAGGACCTGTGATGATGTCAATGGAGGGTGGTGTCAGGGGTCACATGATCAGCTCCTCAGTGTATGTAGGACTCTGCTGTGCTGCCCATCATGATGCTCAATTAGGTGAAGTTTATGTGTGGGGTCAGGAGGGATTTACAATGTGAATGTAGCAGAGGTGAGTGTGTACTAGGTGTATGGAGCGGAGCCGTGTGTGTACGAGGTGTATGGAGCGGAGCCGAGTGGGTACTAGGTGTACGGAGTGGAGCCGCGTGCGTACGAGGTGTATGGAGCAGAGCCGCGTGCGTACGAGGTGTATGGAGCAGAGCCGCGTGCGTACAAGGTGCATGGAGCAGATCCGCGTGCGTACGAGGTGCACGGAGCAGAGCCGCGTGCGTACGAGGTGCACGGAGCAGAGCCGCATGCGTATGAAGTGCACGGAGCAGAGCCGCGTGCGTACGAGGTGCATGGAGAAGAGCCGCGTGCGTACGAGGTGCACGGAGAAGAGCCGCGTGCGTACGAGGTGCACGGAGAAGAGCCGCGTGCGTACGAGGTGTGCGGAGCCGAGTGTGTACGAGGTATGTGTACCAGTGGTAGCCCCCCGCGGATTCCGCTCCTATAGTCCCAGCCACCTTTGCCAGCAGTATTCTTCTCCAGAGTCTCGTCTGCCGCTGTCTGCATTCTGCAGCTCAGCATGGAGGAGCACGATGTTGTCATCACTGTGCTGATATGTGCAGAGCGACCGGAGCTGCGAGAAGAAAGGTGAGGAGAAAGAGAGATCCGGACAACCAGACACTCCGCTAAGCTGCCTTGCCACCCATATGGCAGTGCGGCTCCATTGAGCTGCTTGCATTATTTGTGCGCTTCAGGATGCTTGCGTATATACCAAGCATCCTCAGACGCACAAAAATGCAACATTTTGCATTTGAAGGGTATTTTTAAAAAGCGCAAGGGAACGCAAATACATTTTAGCCCGCTCATAACAACGTGTAATATGCTCACTGTCAGAAACAGCTCTTGCTGGTTTCAGCAGTCACTGTTCCTGTAAGGCTGCCTTCACATAGGCGGTTTTTTAAAAATGTGGCAGTTGCGGTAAAACCCCCCCGCATCTGCCGCATTTTCCGCCTAGCGGCTGCACTTCCTGCACATTCATTGTCTATGGGGCTTGCGGTAAGTGTGCGGCAATATATATATATATATTATACTCCGCGATATGTAGTAAAGGGGGCCCACAGAAACCTGGAGCCGACCCTGCATATATCCTCCGAGTTCCCCCCCACAACCTTCCTGACATAAAACTTCCAGCCTCCTCCAACCTCCCTCACATATAACCTCTGAGTCCCCCCCCCCCCCCCAATGACCTTCACATATAACCTCCGAGTTCCTCCCCACAACCTCCCTCACATATAACCTCCGGCCCCCTCCAACCTCCCTCACATATAACCTCAGAGTTCCCCCCCCCCCAACAACCTTCACATATAACCTCCGAGTTCCTCCCCACAACCTCCCTCACATATAACCTTCGGCCCCCCCAACAACCCTTACATATAACCTCCGAGTTTCCCTTCACGACTTCCCTCACATATAACCTCCAGCCCCCCTTTCCATGCCGTTTACCTTTAGCAACATGTGACTGAGCGGCTGATGGTGCAGGGGTCACTGATACCAATATGGCCCTGTAATTGGAGCCCCCAGTGTAACAAGTCCGTTCATGACATTTCTTCCTCCTAAATCTTCCCTCATCTCCTGTAAGTTATATTATTGAGAAGTGGAAGGAATCAGAACAATTCAGCTGCAAAGTGGAGACCCTGTAACGTTACACAGCGGAGGGGCCGAGTGCTGAGGAGCAAAGTCAGAAAAGTCACTACTGCTCTGCTGACTCCATAACTACAGAGACCTCCTTTGGTAACATGACAAATACTGCGCCCACCGGGAGCTTCATGACCGAGCAGCTGTATGCAGCCATACATCACCAGCACAATGCTGAGCGTCAGATGGAGCGGTGTAAATCCGTACATCAAGCACAATGCTGAGTGTCAGATGGAGCGGTATAAAGCCATATATCACCAAGCACAATGCTGAGCGTCAGATGGAGGTGTGTAAAGCTGTACATCACTAAGCACAATGCTGAGTGTCAGATGGAGCTGTGTAAATCCATACATCACCAAGCACAATGCTGAGGGTCAGATGGAGCTGTGTAAATCCGTACATCACCAAGCACAATGCTGAGTGTCAGATGGAGCTGTGTAAAGCTGTATATCACCAAGCACAATACTGAATGTCAGATGGAGCGATATAAAGCCATATATCATCAAGCACAATGCTGAGCGTCAGATGGAGCTGTGTAAAGCCGTACATCACCAAGCACAATGCTGAGTGTCAGATGGAGCCGTGTAAAGCCGTATATCACCAAGCACAATGCTGAGCGTCAGATGGAGCTGTGTAAATCCGTACATCACCAAGCACAATGCTGATGGTCAGATGGAGCGTAATAAAAGCCGTAATTATCACCAAGAACAATGCTGAGCGTCAGATGGAGCTGTGTAAAGCTGTACATCACCAAGCACAATGCTGAGTGTCAGATGGAGCGGTGTAAAGCCGTAATCACCAAGCACAATGCTGAGCTCAGATGGAGCTGTGTAAAGCCGTACATCACCAAGCACAATGCTGTATCAGATGGATGCGGTGTAAAACCGTACATCACCAAGCACAATGCTGAGTGTCAGATGGAGCGGTGTAAAGCTTTACATCACCAAGCACAATGCTGAGTGTCAGATGGAGCGGTGAAAGCCGTATATCACCAAGCACAATGCTGAGCGTCAGATGAGCTGTGTAAGCCTACATCACCAAGCACAATGCTGAGTGTCAGATGGAGCGGTGTAAAGCCGTACATCACCAAGCACAATGCTAAGTGTCGGATAGATGCGGTGTAAAGCCGTACATCACCAAGCACAATGCCAAGCGTCAGATGGAACGGTGCCACCACCACTGGACTGTGGAGAAGACGTTCTTTGAGCAGTGATGGATAACACTTCTCTATCTGCGTCTGATGGAGTCTGGTTTTGGTGAATTCCAGGTGACCGTTACCTGCCTGACTCCATTGTGCCCACTGTACAGTTTGGAGGACTAGGGATAATGCTATGGGGATGTTTTTCAGTGGCAAAGAAATCTTAATTCTTCAGCACAACACAGTGTGGATAATTGCAGCTTCCACCTCTGTGGGAACAGTTTGGGGAAGACCCTTTTCTGTTTCCCATGACTGTGCCCACTGTACAAGTCCGGACCTCAACCCCAAATGCATTGCAAACTGCGGTTGCGTTTGAACGCATTTGTTTTTACCCAGCATACAGGCAACATTTCCTGTGCACTGGGTGAAAACGCATGCGTTCAAATGCAACTGCAGTTTGCAATGCGTTTGCATGCGTTTACCCATACAAGTCTATGGGTGCATTGATGCATGTGTTTGACAGCGTTTCTATGCATTAACGCAGCTGAAAATACGCATTGCATCAAAACGCATCAAAAACATGATGTGTACTTAGTCTTAAGGTACCGTCACACGCGGCAATATTGCTTGCTATTTCACTGGCATTTTGCTGGTTGCAGTGACATCATGGACACATTGTTCCATTTGTACACAGCAACAAAATAGAAGAATGTGTCCATGATTTCACTGCAACCAGCAGTGAAATTGTAAGCAATATTGCCGCGTGTGACGGTACCTTAAGGCTTTTCTGTAAATAGATTACTTGACTAATGTAGAGTTATACTGATTTGTTTTCCTTTTCTTTTAGGTCTTATTATTATGAGCTTGAAGTGATTGTAGAATGTCTCAGATTGAGCACTTGGTTATGTTACAGAGTCCTAACATCGGCCTGTCCCGATCTAAAGCCCGAATCGTATACAGGGGCGCAGACTTCTATATCTGTAATGGCAGCAGATTTGTATATGTGTTCAGCACAGAGAAGAAGCAAATAACGGTGAGAAAGTTACTATTTAATGTATGATCATTAGTGGTGATTAACCCCTTCCCGACCCAGGACGCAGCATATGCGTCCTCAAAACAAGTTCGTTCCCGACCTTGGACGCATATGCTGCGTCCTCGCCAGTTTCCCGTCCTGCGGCTCTATTAACCGCGGTCACTAAGGGGTTAATAGAGCCGCAGGTACGGAAGGACCTGCACTGTACCCCAGTGGGGGTGGCTTAGCCCCCCCCGGGGCTAGGACCGCTCCGATTGGCAGTGAAATGAAAGTGAAACTGCCAATCGGAGTAATTGTAATATCGCACCAATGTAACTTGGTAAGATATTACCATAACAATACAGCCAATGCCTGATGCTGGACAGCATCAGGCACTGGCTGGAGAAGGGGTCCTGTGATTTCCCCCCCCCCCCCCCCACCTCAGATCTGTGGGGGCGCCGCCGATCCCGGCCCTCCGCCTTGCTCCTGGCCGCCGATGTGCCCCCTGCCCTCCGATCTCCCCCCTGTGTGATCTTCCCCGGGTGTGATCTCCCCCTGTGTGATCTCCCCTCAGTTTTCTCCTTCCCCTGTGATCTCCTTCCCCTGTGATCTCCTTCCCCTGTGATCTTCCACCCCCGTGATCTCCTTCCCCTGTGATCTCCCCCGGCCCCCGCCATGCGATCCTTCCCCATGTCACCGCTGCCCGCGCCCGGTCTCCTCTTTCCCGCTCCCTCTTCTTCCTTTTTTTTTTTTGAAACAAAAGATTTTTATTAAGGTTTTCAATCATATATACATCATAAGACAGTGCAACATTACACCGCATTACTTTGCGTATCAAACTTTTCCAGAATAATACAACATAGACAGTCAAGAAATTGACATAAAAGAATGGGAAATATAAACGGGGGGAAAGTATGGGGTAAGGGGGGGGGGGGGGGGGGGAAGGGGGGGGTTCCATCATAATATGCCTTGTGAGAGTATAATCTAGTGTCTTGTATACAACTTAGCAACACATATCTGTTTTATGTATATCTATAGATCACGATTGATTAGTTGGTGTACCCATAAATTGTGATGTCGTCCAGGGATCCCACCAGCTTAATTTCTTAGTTCTAGTTTTGTTGTCATGAGCAAGGACTGTTTCGTATTGCATGTGTACGTTAACAAGGGATATAAGTTCATCTCTAGATGGGGTTATTGGGCTCTTCCAGTGTTTAGCAATGCACATTCTGGCGGCTATCAGTATGTTAGTGATAATGGGTTTAAGGAGAGGTGGGAACTGGTTGATGTCTATACCCAATAGAGCTAGGGGAGCAGTTAAGGTGATGTGTAAACCCGTAACCTGTCTCAGTATCTGTTCCGTCACCTTCCAGAATTGTCTCACCTTTGGGCAGTTCCACCACACATGCTCCACGCTGCCCTCTTGTAGGCAACCTTTCCAACATTCCCCTGATTGTGTGGGTTGAAATTTACTCAGTTTCAATGGGGTTAGGTACCAATTCAATTGCAGCTTCTTTGCCTGCTCCAGATGATTAAGGCAGGACGTGTATTTTGAAGCATGCGTGGCCGCATTGAACCAGGATTCAGGGGTTGTCTGAAATGAGAGTCTACGTTCCCACATTTCCATGTAGGGGAGTTTGGTATCTCCAGTTGGAGATATTAAAGATTGGTATATGATGGAGATTCCATGTTGATTAGATGTAAATTTAAAGTACCTCTGTAATGCTAAGTCTGCCTGGATAGGATCAACGGAAGAAGATCTACTAGCATTTATGAGATGTCTGATCTGTAAGTATTGGTAAAATAAAACGTTGGGTATAGTGTATGTATTAGCTATGTTCTGAAAGGTTTTGACCCCGTTTTCGTCTAGCAGATCTTTTAGTGTGGCTACCCCGCCTTCCCTCCAACGAGTAAGATTGATATCCGGTATCATAGTCTCTATTGCGTTAAGTGAAATATATCTGTGTAGGAAATGAAGGCGGGTGTTGCTCAGAAGATATATAATCTCACTAAAGCATTCATTGTGGCTAGATTGTCTTTGTTTTCTTGGGGATGTAGTAGATCTGCTTCCAGTAGTAGCCTTAGTGATTTGGCCGGAGTCAATTGTGTCTCTATTTGTAACCAGCCTATCAAGCTGGCATTCCCTGTCCACCACATTTGTGCTGGTTCCAGAAGTGCTGCTCTGTGATATGTGAGGACGTCTGGAACTCCCAGTCCACCTCTATTATAAGGCAAAATCATTATTTTGTGAGCCACGCGGTGAGGTCTCCCCGCCCATATGAACTTATTAAGAATGTGTTGTAGTCTATTTAGACATATTCTCGGGAAGGATAGCGGTAAACACCTGAATAAATAAATCATTTTGGGAAGTATGAGCATTTTTATCAATTGGATCCTGGCGATCCAGGAAAGGCAAACAGGAGCCATCTTGTCCAGTTCATTACCTATTTCCTTAGCCAATAAATCCACGTTAGTTTTAACAATGTTTTGTATGGAGGTTATATGTATCCCCAAATATTTGAAACCCCCATGTGCCCATGTGAAGGAGAACTGACGTCGGATATCCTCACTCATCTGGGTGGGTACATTTATCGGGTATATAACGGATTTAGAAATATTTAAACGGTAGTAAGATACTGCCGTGAAGTCCCTCAAAACTGACATTATTTCTTGTAAAGAAGACAATACATTGGAGCAAGTCAAAATGACGTCATCAGCGTAAAGTCCAATTTTGTACACTGATTTGCCAACATTAATTCCTTCAATCCTGTTGTTTCGCCTGATTTGCTCCGCCAAGGGTTCCATTGACAGCGCGAATATTAGGGGAGAGAGCGGACATCCCTGGCGAGTGCCATTAGAGATGTCCAAGGGATCTGATACAAACCCGGAAGCACAGACGGAAGCATTAGGAGAAGAGTATAACGCCATTATGGCCGATTTTATCGGGCCTATAATACCAAATTTATTTAAAACTGCTTCAACATACCCCCAGTGTACTCTGTCAAAGGCTTTTTCAGCATCTAAGGACAGCAGCACACCGGGGGAGTCGGATCTCTCCATTAATTCGAGGATATTAATAAGGCGTCTGGTTCCGTCTCGTGCTTGTCGGCCCGGCACAAATCCAACCTGGTCTGGGTCTATCAGGGATGGAAGGACATCCATCAGTCTGGTAGCCCATACCTTCGCGTATAATTTGGTGTCACAGTTGAGCAGAGCAATCGGGCGAAAGTTACCTGGATCTGTGGGCGCTTTCCCTGGTTTGGGGAGGGTGGTTATGATTGCTTCCAGGCCTTCACATTTAATCTCCCCCCTGGATCGCCAGTACGCAAATAGTCTCAACAAGTAAGGGGACAAGATATGAAAGAATTGTGTGTAGTACGGGAAGGAGAAACCATCCGGTCCAGGTGCAGTTCCCTTCTTAGTAGAGTGTAATGCCCGGTTAAGTTCCATTTCCGTGATCGGGGCGTTTAGGTTGTTTAATTGGTCTGGTGTTAATCTTGGAAGATTAATTTGGTCAAGAAAATTTTTTATCATGTTCTCATTGGGTTGTGGGATATTCTTATCTTGTTTTAAATTATACAGGGAATCGTAATATGTCCGAAATTGATTTGCTATAGAAATGGGGTTACGAATCTGCTGACCGGCTGGTGATATGAGGTAGGGTATCCTGAACTGCGCGGCTCTTTTTTTTACCCGCCTAGCCAGGAGTGTGCCTGCTCTATCCCCCATCCCGTAGTGGTTTGCTTTTAATTTTTTAAGGTCTTTTTCTGCTTTTTGTAGCATAAGGGAACGCAGGTGGTTTCTGGCTTCTAATAGTGTTTTTAGTGTTTGTGAGCATGAGGTCTCTTTATGTTGTTTTTCAAGGATTGTGATGTTGTGTAAGGTAGTCCTCATTTCCGCCATATATTTCTTCTTTGTGTATGCGGCTATTTTAATCAGTAGACCTCTGATTACTGCTTTATGAGAGAACCATAAAACCTCATCTTGTATTTCCCCATTATCATTTATTAGGAAGTATTCTTTGAGTTGGTTTGTTATGTCTGTTACCACCTCTGGGTTAGTTAGTAAGTACGTATTTAATCTCCACCTGTGTGGGGGTCTGAGAGCCGCGGGGTCAGAGATTTTCAATGAGACTGGCGCGTGGTCGGACCACGTTATATTGCCTATATCTGCGTGTTGACAGGTATGTAAAAGTGCGTCATCCACTAATATAACATCTATACGACTGTATGTGTGGTATCTATTTGAATAGAAAGTGTAGTCACGTTCTTCGCTGTGCTGGTATCTCCATATATCGTGTAAGCCACTTTCTGCAACTAGTGGGCCCATTTCGCTGCGGGTGTGTGAAGGCCCCGAACAATCCATTCTCTTATACATTGGAATATTAAAGTCACCACATAAAATTCTGTGTCCCCAGGTGTGAAGCTGTATTTTGTCCAGGAGAGACCGTAGAAACCCAATTTGACCCGAATTAGGGGCATATATTGAAACCAGGGTGTAACGGCTACTGTTAATAGTGCATAATAAGATTAGATAGCGACCCTCCGGGTCCGGTATAGCCAGTTCTAATTTGAATGCTACAGAATTTTTTATAAAGATCCCCACTCCCGCCCTTTTTTTGGAATTGTTGGCAAAAAAACGGTGGGGGTATAAATGCGAGTGCATTCTACTGTTATCTTCTATTAGCAAATGTGTCTCCTGTATAAATACAACATCACTGTGAGATCTGTGCAAATGTCGCCAGGCTATGGATCTCTTAACTGGGGAATTTAGTCCATTAACATTTATGGATATCAGAGAGATACTCATGGTAATGCAATAAACGTGATACACTTATATTACGTCGCTGTTTCCAGACCCAGCGGGCTGTGGGAATGGTTTCGTTATTCTTATACATCATTAACGGTGATGGTAGAACGTTAGGCATAAAACAAGGAAGGGTTGTAAGGGAAAAGGCAGAAAAAATTCCCAACACCATAAAGGACTAGTACGTCGTCCTCCGAGGAGTGGGATTAGAAAAGTTACAAAAATAACAAAAAACCAATAACAACCTCAAAAATAGTGAGGTCATCTTCGTTTTTGGATGTCCAGCGAGTGACAAAAATACACTCTATGGGGAAAATCCAGGAGTTCAGATGTAATCCCTGGATATGTCAGTTTTGGAATTCTGACCGGATCCGGGAAGGGCTACGTAAGAGGGATGAAGTAGCCCCAAGGGTCAGAAAAGCAGGAGAGAAAAAAGATGAACCACGGACAGGCATGCCGTCCACAGGCTATAATATGTGCTGTCAGACCGTGGACCACTCCGGGTCAACATGTTTCTTGTGAGCTTCTGGTGGAGGTGTGTGTCCCCCAGTCTTTGTCGGGGATCCCAAGCCCCACTGGGCTAGTAGCTTGGCTGCTTGAGCTGGAAGCGGGCAGACATGTGTGGTGTCATTTTTGCGCACCAGAAGCTTGGTTGGAAAGCCCCACATGTAAGGTATATTATGTTTCCTGAGGACGGAGGTGTACGGTTGGAAAGCCCTCCGTAGTGCTAATGTCCCTGGAGATAGGTCAGAGAACACCATCAGTGAGGAGAATTTCTCTGGGAGGGCCGGCTTGCTCCTTAGACAGTACAGGAAATCTTCCTTAAGTTCGTAAAAATGAATTCTTGCAATGGTGTCCCTGGGCAGAGAGGGGTTGATGTGGGCTGGCTTGGGCAGTCTGTGGACTCTGTCAATTATAATATCTTTCTTTTGCACTTCAGGCATGGCTGCCATGATGAATTCCTGTAGTACTGAACGGAGGTCTTTAGGTTGTACACTCTCAGGGATTCCTCTTATGCGCACATTATTTCGCCTATGGCGATCTTCAAGATCCAGCTGCTTTGCCTGCATCTTAGTTATGTCAGCTTTAAACACTTCATGTGCATCTAGTAAGTTGTTGTGGGAATTCACAAGTTCTACCATCTTCCTCTCCAGTCTATCAGTCCTTCCCCCCACCTCTGCCAGTTCTCTCCTAGTTTCAGCCAGCATACCTTTTATGTCCTGCTGTAATGAGGTCCGGAGGGATGCCAGCATGGAGGATAGCATCGCCTTCATGCTGCTTTGTGTGACCGGTGCTTCCTCCTGATCTCCGCTGGCCGATGCTGAAGAAGCCACAGAGTTCCTCCTGGAAGAGGAGCGGGCCGCGCGTGGTGAGGTCGGCTCCATCTTAGGAGCGATTTCGGCGGGTTTGGAGCTCGGGAAGTAATCCGTGACGCGCTGCAAGGAGTCGCGTTTCCCGCTTCTAGTTTTGCCCATACGATCCCGCGGTCCTCCTGCGTGTTTAGGGGCTGTTTCGGGCGGTGGTCCCGGTCTTAGAGCTCTGTTTGAGCCGCTTTGGAGCCTGTGTGAGCGGGAGCTCCCGGATCAGGCGGCCATTCCTGTGTAGCGTTAAGCCACGCCCCCCTCCCTCTTCTTCCTCACCTGTCTTCTTTCTTCTCCTCTGTCCTCCGATCTTCTCCCTCTTTCCTCCGCTCTTCTTCCTCTGTCCTCCGGTCTGCTCTGTCTTCTGTCTTCTCTGTTGCTGTCCTCTTCCTGCGCCGTCCTGCTTCTTCTGCCGGCTCCTCTGCACAGTTATCTCCCAGCATGGAAATGACTGTGCAGAGGAGCGGTGTCACAGCCAGGGCACAGCATCTATGTGATTGCTGTGCCCTGGCTGTGTTAACCCTCTAAGTGCTGTGATCTCAGGGATCACAGCACTTAGAGGATCCAATCATCATGGAAACAATCACCAGAGACTACAACAAGGGAACACTCGATCCCTTGTGTTGTAGTCTCTGGGATCAGGGTTATGGTGCATGGTATGACAGATCATTGCCATACCGTGCACCATGACGCTGATCCCAGAGACTACAAAAAGGGATCAAGTGTCCTCTTGTAGTCTCTGGGATCAGCGTCATTGTGCACGGTATGACCGATCATTGCAATCCCGTGCACAATGACGCTGATCCCAGAGACTACAAGAGGACACTTTATCCCTTGTAGTCTCTGGGGTCACAGTCATGAAGCACGGTACGGCAGATAATTGTCATACAATGCTTCATGACTGTGACCCCAGAGACTACAACAAGGAATCAAGTGTCCTCTTGTTGTAGTCACTGGGGTCAGTCATGGTGCACTGTATGGCAATGATCTGCCGTACCGTGCACCATGACTCTGACCTCAGAGACTACAACAAGAGGACTCTTGATCCCTTGTAATCTCTGGGGTCAGAGTCATGAAGCACGGTACGGCAGATAATTGCCATACAGTACTTCATGACTGTGACCCCAGAGACTACAAGAAGGGATCAAGTGTCCTCTTGTTGTAGTCACTGGGGTCAGTCATGGTGCACTGTATGGCAATGATCTGCCGTACCGTGCACCATGACTCTGACCTCAGAGACTACAACAAGAGGACTCTTGATCCCTTGTTGTAATCTCTGGGGTCAGAGTCATGAAGCACGGTACGGCAGATAATTGCCATACAGTACTTCATGACTGTGACCCCAGAGACTACAACAAGGGATCAAGTGTCCTCTTGTTGTAGTCACTGGGGTCAGTCATGGTGCACTGTATGGCAATGATCTGCCGTACCGTGCACCATGACTCTGACCTCAGAGACTACAACAAGAGGACTCTTGATCCCTTGTTGTAATCTCTGGGGTCAGAGTCATGAAGCACGGTACGGCAGATAATTGCCATACAGTACTTCATGACTGTGACCCCAGAGACTACAACAAGGGATCAAGTGTCCTCTTGTTGTAGTCACTGGGGTCAGTCATGGTGCACTGTATGGCAATGATCTGCCGTACTGTGCACCATGACTCGACTCCAGAGACTACAACAAGAGGACACTTGATCCCTTGCTGCAGTCTCTGGATGTAGCAGAGGCGATCAAGCGTCGTGGGACCTTCGTTGTGGACTACATCGGAGGCGATCGAGCATCGTGGGACCTTCGTTATGGACTACGTCGGATCTTTATAATAAAGATGGAGTCCGAATTTTGTTTGTGTTTTTTTTCAAATAAAAAGATTTTTCTCTGTGTGTATTTTCTGACTATTTAACAGAGATTCCTAATGGCGGGTCTAACATTGGCCCTATATTATGAATCTCGGGCTTAGTGCCAGCTGCCAATAAAAAGCTGGCATTAACCCCTTTATTACCCAGTTAGCCACCGGCACCAGGGCAACTGGAAGAGCGTGGGTACAGCGCCAGAAAATGGCGCTTCAATGAATGCGCCATTTTCTGGGGCGGCTGCGGGCTGCAATTCTCAGCATGGGGGGCCCAGAACGCTTGGGCCTCTCTATGCTGAGGATTCCAGCCCCCAGCTGCCTAGTTGTACCTGGCTGGACCAAAAATATGGCGGAGCCCTATGTCATTTTTTTTCTAGAAATAATTCTAGAAATAAAAAAAAAATAGGCTTCGCTGTATTTTTGGTTCCAGCCAGGTATGACGAGGCAGCTGGGGGCTGGTGGCAGTCCGTAGGTGCCTAGTTGTACCTGGCTGGACCAAAAATATGGCGGAGCCCTATGTCATTTTTTTTCTAGAAATAATTCTAGAAATAAAAAAAAAATAGGCTTCGCTGTATTTTTGGTTCCAGCCAGGTATGACGAGGCAGCTGGGGCTGGTGGCAGTCCATAGCTGCCAAGTTGTACCTGGCTGGACCAAAAATATGGCGGAGCCCCATGCCATTTTTTTCCTTCTACCAATAAAATGACAAGGAGCTTTGCCTTATTTTTGGATGCCAGCCAGGTACAACTTGGCAGTTGGGGGGCTGCAATCCTCATCGTGGAGAGACCCAAATGTTGTGGCCCCCCACGCTGCAAATTGCAACCCACAGCCACCACAGAAAATAGCACATTAGAGGTGCCATTTTCTGGTGCTGTACCCCAACTCTTCCAGTTGCCCTTGTGCTGATGGCAATGCTAGTGGCACACAGGGGTTCTCCATACGCGACATGGAGTCGGCTAACAATTCCAATTGTTAGCGGACACCATGTCGCGTATGGAGAGCCCCTGTGTGCCTAAACATTGGAGCTCCCCCACAAGTGACCACATTTTGGAAACTACACCCCCCAAGGAACGTATCTAGATGCATAGTGAGCACTTGAACCCCAAGTAGTTCACAAATTGATCCATAAAAATAAAAAAGTACTTTTTTTTTTCCGCAAAAAAAGTATTTTTTCATTTTTACGGATCAATTTGTGAAGCACCTGGGGGTTCAAAGTGCTCACTATGCATCTAGATACGTTCCTTGGGGGTCTAGTTTCCAAAATGTGGTCACTTGTGGGGGAGCTCTAATGTTTAGTCACACAGCGGCTCTCCATACGCAACATGGTGTCCGCTAACCGTTCCAATTGTTAGCAGACACCATGTCGCGTATGGAGAGCCCCTGTGTGCCTAAACATTGGAGCTCCCCCACAAGTGACCCCATTTTGGAAACTAGACCCCCCAAGGAACGTATCTAGATGCATAGTGAGCACTTTGAACCCCCAGGTGCTTCACAAATTGATCCGTAAAAATGAAAAAATACTTTTTTTGTGGAAACAAAGTACTTTTTCATTTTTACGGATCAATTTGTGAAGCACTTGGAGGTTCAAAGTGCTCACTATGCATCTAAATAAGTTCCTAGGGGGGTCTAGTTTCCAAAATGAGGTCACTTGTGGGGGAGCTCCAATGTTTAGGCACACAGGGGCTCTCTAAACGTGACATGGTGTCCGCTAACAATTTGAATGGAAAATCAACTCAAATTGTTAGCGGACACCATGTCACGTTTGGAGAGCCCCTGTGTGCCTAAACATTGGAGCTCCCCTACAAGTGACCCCATTTTGGAAACTAGACCCCCCAGGGAACTTATTTAGATGGGTGGTGAGCATTTTGAACGCCCCAGTGCTTCACAAATTAATCTGTAAAAATGAAAAAAGAAAATTTTTGTGGAAATAAAAGTACTTTTTCATTTTTACGGATTAATTTGTGAAGCACCTGGGGGTTAAAAATGCTCACCACCCATCTAGATAAGTTGCCTGGGGGCTCTAGTTTCCAAAATGGGGTCACTTGTGGGGGAGCTTCAATGTTTAGGCACACAGGGGCTCTCCAAACGTGACATGGTGTCCGCTAACAATTTGAATGGAAAATCAGCTCAAATTGTTAGCGGACACCATGTCGCGTTTGGAGAGCCCCTGTGCGTCTCCACATTGGAGCTCCCCCACAAGTGACCCCATTTTGGAAACTAGACCCCCCAGGGAACATATCTAGATGGGTAGTGAGCATATTGAACCCCCAGGTGCTTCACAAATTAATGAAAAATAAAGATTTTTGCGGAAAAAAAGTACTTTTTCATTTTCACAGATTAATTTGTGAAGCACCTGGGGGTTGAAAGTGCTCACTATGCATCTAGATACGTTCCTTTGGGGGTCTAGTTTCCAAAATGGGGTCACTTGTGGAGGAGCTCCTATGTGGAGACGCACAGGGGCTCTCCAAACGCAACATGGTGTACGCTAACAATTTGAGCTCGTTTTGCATTCAAATTGTTAGCGGACACCATATCGCGTTTGGAGAGCCCCTGTGCGTCTCCACATTGGAGCTCCCCCACAAGTGACCCCATTTTGGAAACTACACCCCCAAAGGAACATATCTAGATGGGTAGTGAGCATATTGAACCCCCAGGTGCTTCACAAATTGATCCATAATAATGAAAAAAGAAAATATTTGTGGAAAAAAAAGTGCTTTTTCATTTTTATGGATGAATTTGTGAAGCACCTTGGGGTTCAAAGTGCTTACTATGCATCTAGATACGTTCCTTGGGGGGTCTAGTTTCCAAAATGGGGTCACTTGTGGGGGAGCCCCAATGTTTAGGCACACAGGGGCTCACTAAACACAACATGGTTACAGCTAACAATTTGAGCTGATTTTTATTCAAATTGTTAGCGGACACCATGTCGCGTTTGGAGAGCCCCTGTGTGCCTAAACATTGGAGCTCCCCCACAAGTGACCCCATTTTGGAAACTAGACCCCCCAGGGAACATATCTAGATGGGTAGTGAGCATATTGAACCCCCAGGTGCTTTACAAATTGATGTGTGAAAATGAAATAGTACTTTTTTTTTCACAAAAATTTTCTTTTAGCCTAATTTTTTTCGTTTTCACATGGCAACAGCATAAAATTCATCCTAAAATTTGTTGGGCAATTTCTCCCGAGTACACCGATACCTCATATGTGGTCATAAACCACTGTTTGGGCGCACGGCAGGGGTCAGAAGGGAAGGAGCGCAATTTCACTTTTTGAATGTAAAATTAGCTCCAAAATTCAAATTGTGCTCCTTCCATTCTGAGCCCTGCCGTGCGCCCAAACAGTGGTTTATGACCACATATGAGGTATCGATGTACTCGGGAGAATTTGCACAACACATTTTAAGATCCATTTTATCCTGTTGCCCATGTGAAAATGAAAGAATTGAGGCTAAAAGAACATTTTTGATAAAAAAATTAAAATATCCATTTTTTGTTTCCACTTTGCTTTAGTTCCTGTGAAGCACCTGAAGGGTTAATAATCTTCTGGAATGTAGTTTTGAGTAGCTTGAGGGGTGCAGTTTTTGGAATAGTGTCACTTTTGGGTGTTTTCTGTCATGTAGGCCCCTCAAAAGGACTTCAAATGTGATGTGGTCACTAAAAAAAATGGTTTTGTAAATTTTGGTTGAAAAATGAAAAATTGCTCATGAACTTTGAACCCTTATAACGTCCTACCAAAAAATTTTTTTTTTTTCCAAAATTGTGCTGATGTGAAGTAGACATGTGGGAAATATTATTTAATAACTTTTTTCTGTCACATATCTCTCTTGTGTATCAGAAAAAAAAATAAAAAATGTGAAAATTGTGAAATGTTCAAAATTTTTGCCATATTTTAGATTTTTTCACAAATAAACGCAAAAATTATCGACTTAAATTTAAAACTAGCATGAAGCCCAATATGTCACGAAAAAACAATCTCAGAATCGCTAGGATCGGTTGAAGCGTTCCCGAGTTATAACCTCATAAAGGGACACTGGTCAGAATTGCAAAAAAGGCCAAGGTCTTTAGGGTCAAAATAGGCTGGGTCCTGAAAGGGTTAAAGAGGACCCATCGCCAATCTGATGCTGCTCTTTTTATTCAAGAAAATAATAGGCAGATGCAGATTGGTGATTTTAGTTATTAACATCTATAAAAAAAATGAGTGTCCCTAATGGTTCTCCAGAGGGTCCAAACTGCCAGGTTGTGGCATCAGGGCATTTAGAGCGGCATGACAAAACCCTCTGTGAAAGCGCAAGATATTGCATATGATATCAAGATTTCTTGCTTTGAACGAAACAACCTATGCTGCATTCAATACTCAGTCATTACTAAGGGTATCGTTACATGTCGCAACATTGCATGCAATTTCACTGGCAATTTGCTGGTTGCAGTGAAATCATGGACACATTGTTCTATTTTGTTGCCATGTACAAATGTAACAATGTGTCCATGATTTCACTGCAACCAGCAAATTGCCAGTGAAATTGCATGCAATGTTGCGACGTGTAACGGTACCCTTAGGGTACCTTTACACGCGGCTACATTTCTAGGGTGGCTACAGGTAACTTACTGGTTGCAGTGAAATCATGGAGACAAGGTTCTATCTTGTTGCTGTGTACAAATGGAATAATCTCTCCATGATTTCATTGCAGCCAGTAAGTTACCTGTAGCCACCCTAGAAATGTAGCCGCGTGTAAAGGTACCCTAAGGGTATGTGAACACGTTAAGTATTTGCTGCAGGCATTTCTGCTAGAAATGCTGAAGTGTTTGCAGAAAAAAAAACTTCATAAGGCTGCCTTTACACTTGCGTCCTCCTCCGCAGCTTCTTGCGGAGGGGGACGCAAGCTGAGCACATACACCGCAAGTCCCTATGTTTAACATGGGGATGCAGGTGTATGCGCTCAGGTGAAGATTGCTGTGCACACCTATTCACTGCTATTTATGATTTGTACGCATGCGGATGCATGCGCACAAATCACACACTCTTGTCCGCACCCTGAACGCGACATGTCGTGTTCCTGGTACGGATGAGAATGTATGATTTGCGTACAAATCATACATGGCAGTGAATGGGTGCGCACGGCAATCTGCACCCGAGCGCATACACCCGCGTCCCCATGTTAAACATAGGAACTTGCGGTGCATGCGCTCAGCTCGCGGTTCCCCTCCGCAGGACGCTGCGGAGGGGAACGCTAGTGTGAAGCCAGCCTGAAATACACACGTTTTTGCTATATCTTTTATACATTTTTACCCCAGTTATTAGAGTGGGGAAAAATGCTAAAAGAGTTGACAAACTTCAATTGACTTCAAGTCTGCGAGGAAAAAATCCAGTAGTGTGTGCATGAGATTACAGAAACCTCATTAACTTTGATGCCAAATACTGCAAGTTTTGTGGAAAGAACACAATGTGTGAACCTACCCTAAGGGGGTCTACAGAGGATTGTAGGAGTCAGCTCTGCATGGCCAGATTCTGCAACTCAGAAATTTGGACCCAGCCTTCCTTAAAGCGAACCAGTCACCAGATTTGGGTGTTTTAAACTCAAATTGCCACTTTCAGCAATGCCTATGCTGCATTCTAAGAAGGTGGCTATTATGCTCTGACTGCCCTTACACATCAAATGAATAAGTTTTAAAAACTTCCCACTTTGTTTTATAATTTCTTCTTTCCGGTCAGATGGATTTGATTGCAGCTCGGTCTGTCCCGCCTCTCCTCACCATCTGTCCCGCCTCTCCTCATCATCTGTCCCGCCTCTCCTCATCATCTGTCCCGCCTCTCCTCCCCATCCAACGGCTTCTACTTCTTAGTGACATCCGAATTGTGCGCCTCTGCACTGTGCTCTGCCAGAGCCTAAAACTGTTATGTGCATGCGCGAACAACTGAGGTCTCTGCTCAAGCACACAGGGCACCTGCATGATCCAGAGAGGCTTCTGCACAGGCACGTGATTCATATATCACTCAGAAGAAGAGGCTGTCAGATGGTGAGGGAGGCGGACGGACCAAGCTGTAATCAAACCCATCAGACTGGAAAAGGTAATTATATTATAATATAGGGCAGGAACTTTTTAAACCTTATTTTTTCGGTGTACAGTGGGAGTCGGGATAAAAGGTACCTTCTCAGAATACAGCATAGGCGCTACTGAACGGGGTGTTTTTAGTTTAAAACAGCCAAATCTGGTGTCAGGTTCACTTTAACCCCTTCCTGATCTATGACGTTATAGAGACGTCATGAAAGTCGGTGCGTTCCCGACCTATGACGTCTCTATAACGTCACGGCTTGTTTGTGCCCCTGCAGCTTCGGTGACCGGCTCAGTGACAAGTCACTGGAGCTGCAGGATCGCAAACACCCATACTTTAGCCCAGGGGGGTGGCTTAACCCCCCACCCCCGTGGCTAAACCTGCTCTGAATGGCAGTTGAAATTGACACTGCCAATCAGAGCGAGTTACCGCTCCAGATCTCCAGGTGCCCTCTCCTTCCTGAGCCCCCTCCCGCTCCAGGGCTCCTCAGCCCCCCCCCAATCCCTTTCCTCCAACCCCCCCTTCCCCCTGGCGGTAGCTTGCATTCATCTGCCGGCGGGCTGCACTCACCGGTGCACCTGCCGGTAGGCTTCCTCAACCCCTACCTGCAGCGATCACGGAGGGGGCTGAGGAAGCTGACACCCCCTCGGGCCCCCCACCTCTGTGCCTGTGTCCCCCCTCACCTCCCTGCTGGCTGCACCCGCTGGTGCACCCACCTGTCAGCCTCCGAGTCTTCTGCAGTGTGGCGCTCCTCCTCCTCTCCCGGGCTCCTCCTCCTCACCGGTGGATCATGAGGGAAGTAAGTATGAATGGACGGATCGATGAGTGGGTGCATGGGTGGATAGATGGGTGAGTGGGTGCATGCATGCATGGGTGGATGGATGAGTGGGTGCATGCATGGGTGGATGGATGGGTGCATGGGTGGTTGGATGCGTGCGTGTGTGTGTGCATGGATGGATGGATGCGTGCGTGGATGTGTGCATGGATAGATGTGTGTATATGGATGGATGTGTGTATGGATGGATGTGTGCGTGCATGGATGTGTGTGTGCGTGTGTGGATGCGTGCATGGATGTGTGCGTGCATGGATGGATGGATGCGTGTGTGTGCCAAATTTTGTTTGTTTTTTTTTTCAAATAAAAAGATTTTTCTCTGTGGTGTATTTTTTTTTTTACTATTTACTAGAGATTCCTAATGGCCGGGTCTAACATTGGCCCGACATTATGAATCTCGGGCTTAGTGCCAACCGCCAATAAAAAGCTGGCATTAACCCCTTTATTACCCAGTTTGCCACCAGCACCAGGGCAACTGGAAGAGCCTGGGTACAGCGCCAGAAAATGTGGTAACTTGATAGGGAGCACCGACGTTTAGGCACACACAGGGGCTCTCCATATGCAACATGTTGTCCGCTAACAATTCAATTGGAAACTAGACCCCCCCCCAAGGAACTTATCCAGATGCATAGTGAGCACTTTGAACCCCCAGGTGCTTCAAAAATTGATCCGTAAAATTTAAAAAGTACTCTTTTTTTTTCCACAAACATTTTCTTTTTTAATTTTACAGATTAATTTGTGAAGCACCTGGGGTTTCAAAGTGCTCACTATGCAGCTAGATAAGTTCTCTGAGAGGGTCTAGTTTCCAAAATGGGGTCACTTGTGGGGGAGCTCCAATGCTTAGGCACACAGGGGCTCTCCATACGTGTCATGGTGTCCGCTAACAATTTGAATGGAAAATTAGCTCCAAAAGTCAAATTGCGCACCATCCCTTCTGAGCCCTGCCATGCGCCCAAACAGTGGTCTATGACCACATATGAGGTATCTGTGTACTCAGGAGAAATTGCCCAACAAATTTTAGGATCCATTTTATCCTGTTGCCCATGTGAAAATGAAAGAATTGAGGCTAAACGAACATTTTTGTTTTTTGTTAGAGAAATTAAAGTGTCCATTTTTTTCCTTCCGCGTTGCTTTAGTTCCTGTGAAGCACCTGAAGGGTTAATAATCTTCTTGAATGTAGTTTTGAGTAGCTTGAGGGGTGCAGTTTTTGGAATGGTGTCACTTTTGGGTGTTTTCTATCATGCATACCCCTCAAAGGGATGTCAAATGTGATGTGGTCACTAAAAAAAAAATGCTTTTGTAAATTTTGCTGGAAAAATGAAAAATTGCTGATGACCTTTGAACCCTTTATAACTTCCTAACAAAAATTTTTTTTTCCCAAAATTGTGCTGATGTAAAGTAGACATGTGGGAAATGTTATTCATTAACTATTTTGTGTCACATAACTCTTTGTTTTAGCAGAATAAAAATTAAAAAATTTGAAAATTGTGAAATTTTCAACATTTTTGCAAAATTTTTGATTTTTTCGCAAAAATTATTTATCGACCTAAATTTACTACTAACATGAAGCCCAATATGTCACGAAAAAACAATCTCAGAATCGCTAGGATCCGTTGAAGGGTTCCAGAGTTATTACCTCATAAAGGGACACTGGTCAGAATTGACAAAAATGCCAAGGTCTTTAGGGTCAAAATAGGCTGGGTCCTGAAGGGGTTAAGGAAAACTTGACAGCTATTTTTTTCCACTCATGAACTCATTTTTTAATAAAATAATTTTTGCTGGATTGGAAGGAAAAAAATCTATCGTAATGCTGTTCCAGTGGGATTTTTGTTTTTCTTCATTCTCTTTCGGTCCAACACCTCCATGTTGGAAGTTAACATGTTCTTCTTCTTGATTAGGAACCATCCTGTCCTTTTTTTTTTTTTGTAAACCAAACTCGCCATCCTCACAGTTAAAGATGATTGAATAAATCTGAGTGGAATTAAATTCTACTTGAACTTTATAAAAATCTGCATTTTCCAAAATGCAGATTTTTTATTTTTGTTTTAATTCACTACCTTGTGGATTTGGTGACATAGCCATTTTTTTGAACTATAATGAGCAATAAAAAAGTTAGAAAAACTTGTTGAAGTTGAAAACCTACAGTATAATCTTTATATTTTCCAGACTATCTATTTATTTCCCACCAAGATTTGGCACATAGAGGTTTCTACAGATCCACACCAGCTATATGTCCTGTGCGCCAAGAATGGCCTGTACCTCCTGGAGTGGGATGTACATGGAAGGTGAGCTGAGACATCATACAGACCGGAGCTGTCCTATCCTTGTCCGCAGTTCTGATGTTTTTTTCACACTTTAATATACTACTAGCTGTAGAGCCCGGCGTTGCCTGGGCATAGTAACTAACTGTTCTCATTTCTGTAAGTACTGCTTCTCTCTTCTAAGATGTTTCAGTGGCTCTTGAGAAAGCAGCTCTTGTTCTTTTGTCTGTAAGTCTTGCTTCTCCTTACTGAGATGTTTCAGTGGCTCTTGAGGAAGCTGCTCTTGTTCTCATTTCTGTAAGTCTTGCCTCCCTTTTTTTCAGATATGCTCAATAAGGCACAATACGGCTTTTCTCGTAGGCTGGCTTCACACCACGGTTTTGGTCTTGTCTGTGGGGATCCTGTTTTTTTGCAGGACCACAAGGACAGGAACTGACAGGTCCAGATTGTAAACTCTGAATGCCATTTCTGTGTCTGGGATCCAGGATTTTGAGGTATCCGGACACAGAAAGAGCTGTGGGGAGCCGAGCCAGGCAAGTGGTGTTGGCACTGTTACACTTCTAAAGTGAAATTAAAGAAAGGAATGGTTAAAAATAAATGCTCACCTCTCTGGCTAGTGTCCTGCGACGTGTGGCATCCACCTCTGATGGCTGCAAGGACCTTAATCAGCTGACTAGGCGGGGCAACCCGATCAGCTGATGTGTCACATGACCGCATCAGCTGAGCGGTTTAAATCACCCACCCACCGATCGGTTTTGGTTGGCGATTTAAATTGCTCAGCTGATGCTATCATGTGACACAGCAGTTGATTGGGTTGCCGCCCCTTCCTGGTCAGCTGAGGTTAAGGTCCTGCAGCCATCAGAGCTAAACGCTTTGCATCGTGGGACACTCAGCAGAGAGGTGAGCATGTATGTATGTAGATACACTGCTGAAGTGAAATTACGGGAACAGACCAGTTTTAGTGTACTGAGCATGCTCAGTACACTAAAATCAGGTACGGAAAATTATCCTTTCTCCTTCGCCTCATTGGGGGACACAGACCGTGGGTGTTATGCTGCTGTCCACTAGGAGGCGACACTAAGCAGAATCTGCAAAAGAGTAACAGTGACTCCTCCTCTGCAGCATACACCCCTGGAACAGGCATTGCCTCACCAGTTTTTGCTTAGTGTCTTAGGAGAGCACACACAAATTTCCTCTCTTCGTTCGATCTCTTGGATTCGAAGAAAAGTGGGCCCGGAGCGGCCCCCGGCATACTCCCTCCTCTCACCACCTTGTGGGCTGCAGAGCTGAGGTTGAGATTTTAATTTTTTAACTTTTATATGCCGTTCCTCCTTGTCCATCCCCCCTTGGGGTTTTTGGATTAAGTAGAGATACACACGGACCTCCATGAATCCTCATGCGTCCGTCCTCCTTCTCCAGCCCCTGTGGGTACCTGGCTAGAAGTTGAGAGGCCCCAGCCACCCTGAGGTCGAGAATAGACCCGGACCTCCCTCAGGATAGGGGCTATAGATCCATCTATGATGTCGAGAACAGCATCCGCTGCCCAGGACCTCCATCTGGATGTGGATAGAAGGATTCCTCCCTAATGGTATTAGGTGGAGGCAGCACCAGGTACAGGCCCTATCTGGGCTACAATCCCTACACCTACAGAGCCACAGCTAGTACTGCGGACTCTGGGATCTCAGCAGTGACATGGGGTATAATATGGGCTCCCCCCCAACCTCCCCTGCTATTTTAGCAGGGACAGGGACTGCGGCAGTACCAATGCCTTCACAATACCATGGGCCAGAAGCCCCTACGCTCCCTGCACAAAGGCCTCAGGCAGGGAGGCAGCCTGGTCCCCGGCGCAAAGACAAGGAGGCATCCACCACACAGGATGCAGCTCCTTCCAGCTTCCCATGCTGCCAGTCACCTGGGGCCCTGGGGCAGCAGACACATACCAGCAGCAGAACGCAGGAGATACAGCCTTCTGGACCTCCTGCGGGACACAGCGCGGCAGGGCCCAGGCGTTTCGGCGAGGTCCGGGTGTTTTTTGGCCCCCTCCTGGACATCCGCGCCGGCCCGGAGCCATTTGCGGCATGGGTTTTCTAATTTAGGCCGCGGCTTTGGCCTAGTGTGAAGCCGCCGCCTATTGCCCGCCCCGGCCCGCCTTTCCGGATGACGCGGATAGCGTCATAGCAGGGGCGGACCGGACAGCAGCCTCATCATAACGGGGGCGGGACAGCTGTTTCTGGCGCCTCTCGTTCTCTGCGAGAGCTGCTGCACGCTCTTTCAGGGCTGGACCGCCCCCTCTACAGGCAGTGGCGGCCATTGTCTTCAGGAGGGCACTGTTAGATGCAGTGCACATTCATCCATAGCGGTGGTGCCCTGCTACAGTCACACAAATAAAGGGGATTTGGCAGGGCTCTCTATAGGCTCTATCTAGCAGCAGGACACTACATGCATAGAAGCTCTGTCCTTCATAGAGCTTCCTCCCTGCTGCAGCTGAAAGGTTTTAAGACAATCTGCACAACTAGTGCATTATTGTTTGGGATTTTGAATAACTCAGCAGGGTTTAACTCCTGCGTCAGTCATCAGGCACAGTCCGCATATTGTCAGGGTTTCAGCAACCCTTCCCCTGCTGCAGCCCTCATGTAGTGCAGCCGCAGCCTGGTGTCAAGTGTCCTAGAAGTGCCACCTAGCAGCCTTCACCCAAGAGTATAAGGCTGCCCACAGGGACTCTGGAACATACAATCGAGCTATGCTGTGTTCCAGTCACCAGTAGCAATGGCAGGACATCCAGCAGTACTATATCCCACTGCACCTTGTCCGCTTATCTCCGCCATGAATGGTACCATAGGCTACGAGAGGCAGTGCAATAATGTGTTGTGATTTAGAAGGTTATATAAAAAAAAAAAAATAAAAAAAATTGTCAGCATTCAGCACGGTAACTGAGCTAGTCAAATGCAGGTTATTGTCGGCCCACCTAAGGCTACAATTAATGGTCTGCCTTTAGGTACGCATCTGCATTTCACATTTACATGTGTATCTTGCAGTTCACTTCATGGCCGCCGATCTTGCGCTGGCGACCCAGGCAGCTCGGGTCGTGTCCTCTGGACTATCTGAATCGTAAACCCTGGACGCTACCAATTTTCCTGCGATAATTGTGCCCTCTACCATCGCTAGTAGATTGCCATCTGGTAACGTGAATGGGAAACGAAAGTCCTCATGTGGAGGCCATCACATTTCCTCAATGCCTCTAGATGCCTGTGCGGAGAAGTATGGGTCAAGATTAACCTCAGGCGCTAAGACAGCTGAAGCGCTTCCCATATCCAGGACACATCAAGACTGCCCTTATCACCACCGGTATAATGAATTCCAGTCATTGGAATCGTTAGGAAGGGTCTGAGATATGCTCATTCTCCCAAAGATCGGTCATCACGCAAAGACCTCTTTAGTGGTAGACTTACTGCAGGTTTAGCTAATAGGTTTTTTTCTCGGGCCCCACTATTGAAAACCTCATTGGAGGCTCATATATCCTACAACTATCTAGCAATTGTTAAACTTTCCGCGAATGTTTGCCAGTTCATCTACCGGTATCTGGAATCTAGGTACCATGCACCCCTCGATCCCCTCTGTTGGGGACTCGGGCCAAAAATTGTGTCCGCACAAGTATACCCGGATCCCATCCACACATCTCAAATAAAAAGCTGTCAATCTCATCACTATACCTATATTAGGTATTTCACTTGACAATATCACGCACATGTCCTCTGCTCCGCCCGCTTCAACACTGGACCTCACAGTCCCGCGACTGCACTATCCCAATCGATGGGCCCTACGGCCCTCAGCGGGGCGGTGCCATAATCTCCGTGCAGTCAGTCTTTCTCGACTTAGTAGTCAGGAGTGAATACTATAAGATCAATAGCTCATAAATACAGCCCGAGGTTGGAAATGGCTATAATGCGTTCCTACGGTCTCTCAGTTATGGACATCTTACTCCTCAATGCATTATTTTAGGAGTCTGAGTACACGGTCCCTGGGCACGTTAAGAGGTACCGGTTTACAGATTACCCTCATGGGGCAAAAACCAATTGTAAGGCATAGGTTACACGAACTCCTAGAGTCCCAGCTCTGCTGTGTATTCCTGAAGGCCACACTTTGCAGCATCACATTTGCAGTCTCAGCCATATCAGATTTTCCCTGACAGCCCTCTGATCCTTCGTTTGGAAATCCACAGTCTCCAGCAATTTCCTCAATCCTTCAGAGCGGCTATAAGAGCCCTACACAGGGTAGTAACAACATGGAAAGCAGTTCCATAGGTGCAGCTGCACCTACTGCCGATTCAACTATCCACGCTCACACATGGTCCAGGAACAAGATATGGAGTGATGTACTCCCATCACAAGGTACAGGCCAGTAGTTCCGTTCACGCCTGTAGGCGTCCCTCGGTCTACGAACATTCGGGCAGTATCTCTGGTACTGAAATCATTCAGTCACCCTCTGACAGTTGGACTTCTTGAATACAGTCGGACTACGCCACAGTTGTAGCATATGTCAACCGCCTGGATGGAAACCTCAGTCTCCAAGTGATGACAAATAATCGTCACACCCCTCACCGGGTGGAATTCCGCAATACGGTTCTGGCAGTGGTGCTCATACCAGGCTAGCTTGTCAACAGATGAACTCCGGAATGCGTTCCTTGCATCCAGATGCCCCTGTCAAGGCTGCCAGCACCAGGAAACGACAAATGTGGTCCTGACGGCCTCACGCCTCATGCTAAGGTTCCATTTTTTTCTAGTAGGTCCTAGGTTCAGCAGCCATAGGACATAGGTACTAGTCCAAGATAGACCTGTTTTTTTCTGTCTTCCCTATATTCTTTTCCACTATCAGAATAGTGCGGAGGGTTAAATAGGAATGTCACTGGATCATCCCTGTGTTCTCAAGGGGCCCAGATGCATTTGGATGCAAGATCGTCCAATTCATACCGGCAGTACTAGGACGACTAACAGACAGTCCAGACCTGCTCTCTCAGGACCAGTTCTCCCTCGGAATTTCTCAACTCTGACGTTCGTGGCATAACCTTGACGCCTGGAATCTACACCAGGAGTTTTATTCCCTGAATATTGTAGTGACCACAGTCACAGCAAGTATACCAACCTTCTCGACTATATACCTCGCGGGCGATTGGTTTGTTTATCTTTAGTTCCAAGCACACATATGGGTCATTTTCCTTGACCCTATTTCATACCAAGAACTTTTCTTTTCTTACACTCAGACCTAGACTCAGGTCTGCCTTTGAGATATCTCACACAGCAAGTTTTCAGCCTGTTTTTACTTTCTTACAAGAACTTCTTGTCACCAGGTCTCCATGAAAACCCTTTTATTCAAAGGGTCTCCTTTTTAAGGTCTTCACTATTCCCGTGATATCGGTTCTTCGTCCTCTCGGCTCTATAAGAGCCACCTTTTTGGCCTCTAGGGGATTTTACCCTTAGCATTTTCATCCAGAAAGTAATATGTTTAGGTGGCAATTCAGCGCTCTCATGTAAACCATCTTGTCTGGTCCTCTACATGAACAAGACTGTCCTACAGTGATACCTCCTGCTTCTCAGTCGGTATACTCCTTCCACCTCAATGATTGTGTCTCTGCCATCGCTGAGCCCGACTCCCATTCGGGCTGGCCGTAGAGAACCTACATAGGCAGGATTTTGTCAAGTCCTTACGCAGTTAAGCATCCAGGACCAATGCCTCTTCAAGAGGTCGGATTCCCCGTTTTTCCTTATTCCAGGAGGAAGAAATAATCACTTATCAGCATATAAGGCTCCTTTGAGCTAGTGGATAGTCTAACCAATCAAGACGCTTATAACATAGAAACCTCATTCATTCCCGCAGTGTTACAGCACCTTCGATTACGGCCATGAGGGCTCCTTAGGCCGTTCGACACCAAGTGTCGCCATAATGAGTGTATAGACAGCCAAAGAAGTTGGCTTACGCACATACTCAATTCTCTACAGGGCTTACACTCATCCCTCGACAATGCAGGTCTGGGTAGACGTGCGCTACAGGCGACAGCAGCACGCTTGTAGGTGCATAGTTCCTCACTGACCAATTTCAGTGTGGCTAGTTTCATTACTTTTTCCCACCCAGGGACTGCTTTAGGACGTCCCACGGTCTGTGTCCCCCAATGAGGCGAAGGAGAAAAGGAGATTTTTGTGTACTCACCGTAAAATCCTTTTCTCTTAGCCTCTAATTGGGGGACACAGCACCCACCCTGGTTTTCTTGTGGGTTCTGTTTCACAGTTCTTAGTAGCTTTTTAGCTGTTATATGGTTGACATTGTTCCACAGTTCTTACGCAGTTTTCAGCTGTTAACATGTTGACTCATGTATGCATTGATCATGTTTTAACTGTCGAATGCTTGAACTTGGCCTGTTTTTCGTCACAGGCCTTGTAGTATTGTGGGCCTGTCTAGTGACAGGTCGTGTTATACATTATTGTTCTGTCGATTCTTCATGGGTTGCGCACGTGCCTGTGTAGCCACAGGTTTTGTTGTAGTAATATTACTTCGAATACCCGTGATTAACTTGTTAGTTATATCTGTCTCCACAGGCTCCTGTGTGGTTACGGGCTCTATCTTTACTTTATTATGTATTAACTCTCCTACTGCTTTAGCACAAAACTGGTGAGGCAATGCCTGTTCCAGGGGTGTATGCTGCAGAGGAGGAGTCACTGTTACTCTTTTGCAGATTCTGCTTAGTGTCGCCTCCTAGTGGACAGCAGCATAACACCCACGGTCTGTGTCCCCCAATTAGAGGCTAAGAGAAAAGGATTTTACGGTGAGTACACAAAAATCTCCTTTTTTTTTCCAGAACTGGCGCCCATAGACCCGCATATTATAGGCGCCAGATTGCCCCGGATTCCTTTCTGTCCGTTTTTTTCACAGGAACCAAAATCGGAGCAGTCTCAGATTTTGGGGCCGGGAAAAAAACAGGACAAAAACTAATCCGGGACTGAACTGGCAGAATCAGATGGCCATTTATGACCAATCCGGCACCATAGGGATATATGGGAGGCAAAGCAGGATCCTGTTCTGTCCTTTTCAAAACGGACAGAACAGGATCCCAAAACACGTGGTGTGAAGCCAGCCATAGCGTCATGTGACTTACATCAGCCTCTTACATCATATTAACTGCCCAGAATGATCAGGCAGTGTTATGACATGGAAGTTTATAGGCTACATTCTATTCTATTGTGACATCACATTAAAGGAGGTGGAGCTAACCGGAGGGGGCAGAGCCATATGTATCCAGACCAGATATAATTTATTCAACACTACAGATTTGCAACACAAATGCACTAAGTATGCTATTAGGAGACACAAATACGAAGAATGATCAGGCAGTGATATGACAGAATTTTTTGGGGTGGGGGATGCAGGTTTGGGTTTGGGGGGGTGTGGTGCAGGAGGCCTTTTTTGGGGTGGTAAAGGTGCAGGCTTGGGGGGGCGTTATTTGAGGGTAGTGCTGGTTTGGTGAGGCTTTTTTTGGGGGACGAGGGTGTGGGAGGTGCAGGTTTGGCTTGGGGGGGGGGCATTTTTGGGCGGCATGGAGGTGGCTTCTTTTTGGGGGGCAGGGGTGCAGGTTTGGGCAGGCATTTTTTTTTGGGGGGGTTGGTGTGTGCAGGGGTTTGTTTTTTTTGGGGGGGCAGGGGTGCGGAGCAGGGGCTCATTTTTTGGGGGGCAGGGGTGCGGGTTGGGGGTCATATTTTTGGTGGTGCGGGAGGTGCCGGTTTGGCTTGGAGGGGGCTTTTTTTAGGGGTGTTTTTTTTTTTTTTTTGGGTTGGCACAGATTCGGGGGGGTGTGGGTTTGGGGGAGCATTTGCTAGGGGGAACGGGGGAGCGGGTGTGTGGGGGTTGCGGATTTAGGAGGGTACGTTTTGTAAGGTGGGGATGCGGGTTTCAGGGGCGCAGATTTGAAGGAGCAGGTTTAGGGGGTGAGGGTATGGGTATGTGGGGGGGATTGGGGGGCATTTTTTGGAGAGGGGGCTACAAAGGAGGCAGAGCTATAATGGGGGCATGGCTGTGTGGAAGGGCGGGGCTATGTGGAGGGTGAAGAGCTATGAAGGGGCAGGGCTATAACATACATATATACACTCAGCTTTATATATTAGATTGAATGGTTGAGACCAGGCAGCCAACCAGTGTAAACAGAAGTATTGTGGACTCGGCACTGGAGCTGATGGGAAATGCATGACAATATATCAGTACAAGGAATTAAAATGTGTAGTTGACTGTGTGCAATATATTTTTTGGAAGACATAGGAGACTATTGGTGTACGCCACTGCCACAAGGAGGCTGACACTAAGAATTACAACCTAATAAAAAGAAGTTGACCCCTCCTGCAATGCTTTGTAGACAACCCCTTGAATTCAGGCTTTTCTTGTGGTTTTTTTTTTGGGTAGCAGAGTGCAATGCCATAGTGGGAGCTTGAATGTTAAGTCACTTAGAGCTTCTATTCGAAGTTTCTGCAGCACATTCAACATTTTCCCAGTTATAATTTGTGTGCATTCCTGTGACATAAGGGACCTTAGTGATCTCACTAAGGCCCCTTTCACATCAGCGGTTTTTTTAAATCGCGGCAGATGCGGTGAAAAAAACGCATCTGCCGCGATTACCGCATAACCGCGACACTTGCGGCACAGTTGCGGCAAGTCCCATGCAATGTCTATGGGGCTTGCGGTAAGTGTGCGGCAGGTGCGGCAAGTGCGGTTTCGGCACTTGCGGCAGGTGCGGCCGAAAAATATCCGGGGCTGACCGCCGGATCTTTATACTCCCCCCGACATTGTTATTATACACATTGTAGTATTGGTTGAACTCGCCAATATCAGGATGTTCAGTCAGTGTTAACCTCTTATCAGCATATGAATTAGTGGTATGTCATATGTCGGTATCCTGACTTTGATGTGGGTTTGCACACCCGACCCGCATCTATGTATGCACATGATGGCGACAAAGGGAAAAAAAATGTTTTTCTTATGAATTTCCAAATTCTGTTTCAATACTTAAATAACAAAGATGTATAGTTGGACAGAATTGCATTTTTTAATTTCAGGTTGCTGATTAAACCAAAGTCCACCATAAATAGAGGAGACACGACTATATACCAGATAGGCTCTGATTTTGGCCGCCTTTTAGATCCATCTCTCTGCTCCTTCACCTTGGCCAGTAAGGTCCTTATTGTTGCAATAGCAGAGTTGGAAAAATGGAAGATCCTAGTGTTTCAGAGGAAATCCCCAAATGTTTCTGAGTCGTTCATTAACCCGTGTAGAGAAGTTGAGTTTTCTCACAAAAGTGGTGTGATCAGCAGTGATCTGCAACCCGTCCTGTGCTGTGTCACTATGTGGAGAGATAAAGCTGATGCTATATGTGACTCTGCACTGGACGCTGTGTTATTCACAAGGTTTTTTGGGGTTGATGTTGCTTTGCTGGATTCTCCAGTGATCCTCTGTGGCTTCCCTGATGGTCAGGTCATCGGCTTTCCATTAAAGAACGCTGGCGTACATCCGTCTACAAGTCAAAGTGCTACTCAAGGAGGATCAAAGCTCCTTTATCATTTGGAGCAACCTGTGGTTTCTATTGGTGCCATAAGGATGAATTTTAATATGGAGCAAACGAGTGCAGACAATAGACCCTGCGACTGTTTACTGGTTGTCGGCCAGAAGGGCCTTGTTGTGTCAGTGACGGGTGGTGACAATCCAGATGCCGTCTCCTGTGCGTACAAGGATCACACATTACTCGCTCCCGTGAGCTGCACTTTCTACTCTGCGTCTGGTGTCTTCTGCTGCACAGCGAGCGATCTCATCTACGTAACTGTATCACATCCGCAAAAGAAAGGAACAATCAACACCGCAAGCTGCACTGTGTCATCCCTCCATCACAACATACCCATGATAGCAGCAGTATCGCACATGTCCTCATTGGATGGTAAGATCATAGAAAATATCTGTTTTCTGTAAAAATTTCACTTACAATAATTTGCAAGTCTTGTTTGTTAGAGTGGGGGATTGCTTTGAGGGTAGCAGCCGCTTCAGAGGAATTTATGTTCAGTTCCCCCTATCTGTGCCACAAAGTCATGTGATACTTACATGTCATGGATCTGAAGTATGTGGATTCCTATGACTATAATTACACCCAGTTTGTAAAATCACCTGTTTTGCAGATTTTTGTTTAGAGGACATAATATCTACCAATGCATGCTGCAGATTAGGCTACACTTGGGTTGCACGTTGCTTTATTTTTTACCTTAAATGCATAAAATAATTAAAGAGGTATCTGACTTTGTTATACTGATGACCTGTCTTAGGATAGGTGATCAATATCCGATTTTTCATACCACCACTGCTTAGTAAACAGTCAGAATAGCGGATTATCTCAGTTTGTGGTGGCCGTTTCAGGTACTGCAGCTTACTTGCTATTCATCTAAAGGGACTCTGTCAGGTAATTTATTGAGTATGATACCCCTTGAATAGTGCTCAGGCAGACCTTTCACAATAGGTAAAAATAATTATTGTACCCTCAGTAGTTCTCTTGATGTAAGCACCTTCACACCCTGCAGGCAGCTGCTTCACTAGTCTGGCTCATTACTTTCACTGCTGAGTAGTCTGCAGTGTGTAAATGTTATTTAAATAACCACGACTATCCTAGGTGGTATTCTGTCCCTCACCTCTGTGCTGAAGTCAGTCACTGAAAAGCTCAGACTTATGCAGGCTGCTTTGGAGCGGGAGGGAAAAATAGGAGAGGGGGGAGGTGTTTGTGCTACAGATCTTGTAGTACTACAGTGTTTGCTGTCTGGAGAGATTTCTATTTGTTTATATGAAATATGGATGGATTTTCCTGGCATACATATTAAAGTTAGTGATACTGCTGGAGCGCAAATGAACCATCTGGTTAATTTTGATAAACCAGTCGAAATTAAATCTCGAATCCCCTGGCAAGTGGCGGAGAGGTGGGGCGACAGAGAAATACACCATTAATAACTCATCAGATATCCGACAAATGACACTGACATTAATATGAGGAGACAGAAGATTGGAGAGATGTGTCAGAGATGCAGCTGCTAAGTGCACACACCTCCTCCCCCCTTCTTTCTCCTCTGCAGTGAGTGCCGCTCACACAGGATACATCCCCCTATGTGAGTGATTTGCACTGCTTTGGTTGTGAGCTTACAGAGGAGGGCATGTGCAGTGATGTCACTACATGAAAATTCATTCCCTGGGGAGTGGGCAGCAGAGAATTAAGTGATCACTTACTGTGATTGCTGTGAATGAATCTTTTATTTTGAGTTTACAGAGGATAGGGGGGAGTATAAATAAAATAAATACATGAATAGAAAGAGCTTCACCAGAGGAATTAGAAAAGGATATCAGTTATGTATGGATTTTTGACCTGACAGATTCCCTTTAAAGTAGGAGCTGAGCTGCAGTACCTGATAGCAGCCACTACAAAGTAAAAGACGTTGTGCTATCCTGGCTCCGCTCTCTGTGCACACCCGATCAGCTGTGTGAGCCTGACTAGTTCAGGTCTAAATAACGTATATTCTTTTTTTCTTGCAAGGCACAAATCTGATTGTTTTGTCCAAGAAGGGACGTCTTATGCTTTGTAAGTTATATCAGAAAGAAACCAAAGATCAGCAGCATGGATCAAGTGGAGCGAACACAGGGCAGGGATCAAAGAGCTGTTGTCTGGAATCGGCTCAGTATCTGAAAGGTGCGGCAAGGAAAATAACTTTTACTTATGAGTTTATTTGCATGAATAGTTAGTGGTTAGTTAATTTTAGGCAGTTTCACATGTCTGACATTTATTGCCGTATTACTGACCGCAATGTCTCAACCAACCGCAGGTCTCCTGCCTGACCTTGAAAGGTTTACGCCTGCTCGAACATCATCGCTGTCTGTGTTCAGATGTGTGAAACCAAGGGTTTAACCCATGAAAACCATTTATTGGATATTCAGTGTGCAAATAGACTCTTCAGAAGGAAGAGAACTTGATCTCTGGACACCAGCTAGAAATCCTAAAACTCAATATCAACCTTTAATGAGCTTAGTAGAAATCAAACCAGAAACTACATTCACAGATGTGTTTTGGGGTGTTGTCCCTGCTCAGTGCAAAGCAGGAGATCTGCTTTGGTTGTCTAAGGGGGAACATTTCTTCTTTAGTAAAGTGCCAGGCCTGTGTAAAGAGACTTACAATGTTTGCTTATCTAAATACCCAGAGAAGCATTGCATGGCCTATAAGTCTCTTGACTCTGTCTTTGCGCTCTCTACAAGGAGAAATGTTCCCCCATAGACCCTCAAATATTCAGAGTTGAGCACATTACTATCTCTGTCTGTCACAAAGGCAGTGAATGGAGCAGCAGTGCATACACCTGACCACCACTTTATTCACACTCCTCAAGGGCTTAGGGACCCAAGTTTAGTGTATGTTGGGGGTCCCAACACTGGTGTCTTCACATATCCTGTGAAGACTACCACCCTCCTATACCAGTTATAGACCATATGTACCGTATTTTGCAGATTATAAGAGGAACTTTCACCTCCAAAAAATAAAAAATTGGGGGGGGGGGGGCTTCCAGAGGTAGCTTATGGGGGAGGTAGGGGGAGCGGGGTCACAGGAGGCCATAAGAGGGTGGCTGCACGACTGGGGATTGTTGCATGTCTGATGCTGGGAGGAGGGGTTATCATGGCGGTGCGATGTGGCCAGCAATGATCTTTTCAATGCAGTGGACTTCAGGAAAATGGCTGCGGAGGCAGCGCATGTGCTAATTGAGATTTTGAAGAGCCAAGATCTTAATCTGCGCATGGGCCGCTGCTGTCGTGATGAAAGTCAGGAACATGGCTGCAGAGGTGGAACATGTGCATATCGTGATCTCAATCTGAGCATGTGCTGCCTCTGCAGCCATTTTCCTGAAGTCCATTGCATCCTCTGCCGGGAGATCAATGATGGCCGCATCGTGCCGCTGCGACACCCCTCCTCACAGCCCAGGGCCCACCACATTGCTCCACTCATGCTACCTGTGACCTCCTGCAATGGTGACCCCACTCCACCGCCACCGTCCCCTGTTATGCTACACTTAGACCATAAGACACTCTAGGACTACAAGACAGACCCCCATTTAACATTAAAAATTTTTTTTTCTTCCTACTCTAAATTTGGGGTACATCTCATAGTCTGGTGCATTTTATAATTTGATAAATACGGTAAATTGTCTGTACTTTTAAATGGCAATCTTATACAGTCAGTACTAAAGTATTTTTAGTCTAGTAATAGAAACAGACACTTCCATTACATTGGACGAAAACTTCACTGCATTATTCGTCGTTGGCCTGATAAAGACAGATGCGGTATCAAAAAACTGCAGAACAATTCCTAATTGTAATAACCTGGATTCCTGAAAAGCTGAACCCATACAGATCCAGAGCATGTCAGACAACCCACGAAGGGGAAGATAATAATTACATACAGATTCTCATTGTGCGTAATTGGGTGTAAAGCTGAAATAGTGACTGTCCTGCCCCCTGCTGCATGTAATGTGTACTGCACAGAGACTCCTACAACCATTGATACTCTCCAGTACAGCTGCATCTGTTCACACAGGTAATTTCACTGTGCCTGAGGTGATGACTATTTTATATCACAACCTCGGGCAATTCAGAATACATCCAGTTATGGGATGAAAAAACACATCTCTAATATAGGGCCATAGTCTGTATTTTTGTGGTTGTGGAGGGTGCCAGTGTTCCTATGTGGGAGGGGGGCCGCTGATGCCAATTTTATTTGGATTTGCTGGTCACTTAGAGGTTGGCAGCAGACTTTGGCTTGCCAGTGACGGGCGGCACATGGCAGTGACGTAATGGGCTACTTGTGCAGATACGCAGAAGTCAGCTCCTGGCTTCTTCACCAGGTATGGAGGATGACGCCGCACGTGGGAGCGGGGCAGGGAGAGAATAATCCTTTGGTTTTTTTTTTAATTGTACTAGGGAAGTACAGAAGGGGCCTGGGATTAAGGACATTATACCAGGAAGGGATCCAGGATGGGGGCATTATTAATGGAAGAGGCCCAGGATTGGAGACATCATAACAGGAAGGGATCCAGGATGGGGGCATTATTAATGGAAGAGGCCCAGGATTGGAGACATCATAACAGGAAGGGATCCAGGATGGGTACATTATTAAAGGAAGGGGCCCAGGATGGGGGACATTATACTGGAATAGGGACATTATACCAGGAAGGGATCCAGGATGGAGGCATTATTAAAGGAAGGGGCCAAGGATGGGGAACATTCTACTGGAATAGGGACATTATACCAGGAAGGGATCAAGGATGGAGGCATTATTAAAGGAAGGGGCCAAGGATGGGGGACATTCTACTGGAATAGGGACATAATACCAGGAAGGGATCAAGGATGGAGGCATTATTAAAGGAAGGGGCCAAGGATGGGGGACATTATACTGGAATAGGGATGTTATACCAGAAAGGGATCCTGGATGGTGGCATTATTAAAGGAAGGGGCCAAGGATGGGGACATTATACTGGAATAGGGATGTTATACCAGAAAGGGATCCAGGAAGGTGGCATTATTAAAGGAAGAGGGCCCAGGATGGGGGACATTATACCAACATGAGGACATTATACCAGTATGAGGGGACATTATACCAGGAAAGAGGCCCAGGATGGGGGGCATTATTAATTTAAGGGGGCCACTATCAGTGAAAGGGGCCCAACGTGGGGGCATTATTATTGGAAAGAGTCCATGATGAGGGACATTATACTGGAATAGGTAAATTATACCAGGATGGGGGCATTATTAATGAAAGGGACCCAGGATGGGGGACATTATACCAGGAAGAAGCCCAGGCTAGGTTCATTTATTTAAAGCATGGGGCCCAGAGTGGAGGGCAGTATTAATCAAAGGGGCCAGGATGGGGAACATAATTACATTGGGGGCGCACATGTTTTAATAGGCTCTAGAACACGAGCCCATACATCTGACCAACATGCAGGGGGACCCAGGTTAAAAGTTTGTATCAGGGCCCAACGGACTCTAGTACAATACAATGCTTATATCCATCAGTTGCCAGAGCGAGTTTCAGCTGATCGGTGAGGATGCATTTGTTAGACCCCCATGATCTGAGGTGATTGGTGAGGATGCATTTGTCAGACCCCATGATCTGATATGATCAGTGGGGATGCATTTGTCAGACCCCCATGATCTGAGATGATTGGCGGGGATGCATTTGTCAGACCCCATGATCTGATATGATCGGTGGGGATGCATTTGTCAGACCCCATGATCTGATATGATCGGTGAGGATGCATTTGTTAGACCCCCATGATCTGAGATGATTGGCGGGGATGCATTTGTCAGACCCCCATGATCTGTGTTGATCAGTGGGGATGCATTTGTCAGACCCCCATGATCTGATATCATCGGTGAGGATGCATTTGTCAGACCCCCATGATCTGAGCTGATCGGTGGGGCTGCATTTGTCAGACCCCCATGATCTGATAAGATCGGTGGTGATGCATTTGTCAGACCCCATGATCTGATATGATCGGTGGGGATGCATTTGTCAGACCCCATGATCTGATATGATCGGTGGGGATGCATTTGTCAGACTCCCATGATCTGAGATGATTGGCGGGGATGCATTTGTCAGACCCCATGATCTGATATGATCGGTGGGGATGCATTTGTCAGACCCCATGATCTGATATGATCGGTGGGGATGCATTTGTCAGACCCCATGATCTGAGATGATCGGTGGGGATGCATTTGTCAGACCCCATGATCTGAGATGATTGGCGGGGATGCATTTGTCAGACCCCATGATCTGATATGATCGGTGGGGATGCATTTGTCAGAACCCCATGATCTGAGCTGATTGGTGAGGATGCATTTGTCAGACCCCCATGATCTGATATGATCGGCGGGGATGCATTTGTCAGACCCCCATGATCTGAGCTGATCGGTGGGGCTGCATTTGTCAGACCCCCATGATCTGAGCTGATCTGTGGGGCTGCATTTGTCAGACCCCCATGATCTGAGCTGATCAGTGGGGCTGCATTTGTCAGACCCCCATGATCTGATATGATCGGTGGGGATGCATTTGTCAGACCCCCATGATCTGATATGATCGTCAGGGATGCATTTGTCAGACCCCATGATCTGAGCTGATCAGTGGGGCTGCATTTGTCAGACCCCCATGATCTGAGCTGATCAGTGGGGCTGCATTTGTCAGACCCCCATGATCTGATATGATCGGTGGGGATGCATTTGTCAGACCCCCATGATCTGATATGATCGTCAGGGATGCATTTGTCAGACCCCATGATCTGAGCTGATCAGTGGGGCTGCATTTGTCAGACCCCCATGATCTGAGCTGATCAGTGGGGCTGCATTTGTCAGACCCCCATGATCTGATATGATCGGTGGGGATGCATTGTCAGACCCCCATGATCTGATATGATCGTCAGGGATGCATTTGTCAGACCCCCATGATCTGCGTTGATCGGTGGGATGTATTTTCAGACCCCATGATCTGATATGATCAGTGGGGATGCATTTGTCAGACCCCTATGATCTGATATGATCGGCGGGGATGCATTTGTCAGACCCCCATGATCTGTGTTGATCGGTGGGGATGTATTTGTCAGACCCCAATGATCTGATATGATCGGTGGGGATGCATTTGTCAGACCCCCATGATCTGAGTTGATTGGTGGGGATGCATTTGTTAGACCCCATGATCTGAGCTGATCGGTGGGGATGCAGGTGTCAGACCCCCATGATCTGAAATCTTGTGGATCATCAATTACAGTTAGGGCCACAAATATTTGGACAGTGACACAATTTTCGCGAGTTGGGCTCTGCATGCCACCACTTTGGATTTGAAATGAAACCTCTACAACAGAATTCAAGTGCAGATTGTAACGTTTAATTTGAAGGGTTGAACAAAAATATCTGATAGAAAATGTAGGAATTGTACACATTTCTTTACAAACACTCCACATTTTAGGAGGTCAAAAGTAATTGGACAAATAAACATAACCCAAACAAAATATTTTTATTTTCAATATTTTGTTGCGAATCCTTTGGAGGCAATCACTGCCTTAAGTCTGGAACCCATGGACATCACCAAACGCTGGGTTTCCTCCTTCTTAATGCTTTGCCAGGCCTTTACAGCCGCAGCCTTCAGGTCTTGCTTGTTTGTGGGTCTTTCCGTCTTAAGTCTGGATTTGAGCAAGTGAAATGCATGCTCAATTGGGTTAAGATCTGGTGATTGACTTGGCCATTGCAGAATGTTCCACTTTTTTTCACTCATGAACTCCTGGGTAGCTTTGGCTGTATGCTTAGGGTCATTGTCCATCTGTACTATGAAGCGCCGTCCAATCAACTTTGCAGCATTTGGCCTAATCTGGGCTGAAAGTATATCCCGGTACACTTCAGAATTCATCCGGCTACTCTTGTCTGCTGTTATGTCATCAATAAACACAAGTGACCCAGTGCCATTGAAAGCCATGCATGCCCATGCCATCACGTTGCCTCCACCATGTTTTACAGAGGATGTGGTGTGCCTTGGATCATGTGCCGTTCCCTTTCTTCTCCAAACTTTTTTCTTCCCATCATTCTGGTACAGGTTGATCTTTGTCTCATCTGTCCATAGAATACTTTTCCAGAACTGAGCTGGCTTCTTGAGGTGTTTTTCAGCAAATTTAACTCTAGCCTGTCTATTTTTGGAATTGATGAATGGTTTGCATCTAGATGTGAAGCCTTTGTATTTACTGTCATGGAGTCTTCTCTTTACTGTTGACTTAGAGACAGATACACCTACTTCACTGAGAGTGTTCTGGACTTCAGTTGATGTTGTGAACGGGTTCTTCTTCACCAAATAAAGTATGCGGCGATCATCCACCACTGTTGTCATCCGTGGATGCCCAGGCCTTTTAGAGTTCCCAAGCTCACCAGTCAATTCCTTTTTTCTCAGAATGTACCCAACTGTTGATTTTGCTACTCCAAGCATGTCTGCTATCTCTCTGATGGATTTTTTCTTTTTTTTCAGCCTACCTCAATTGAGAGTTCCTTTGACCGCATGTTGTCTGGTTACAGCAACAGCTTCCAAATGCAAAACCACACACCTGGAATCCACCCCTGACCTTTTAACTACTTTATTGATTACAGGTTAACGAGGGAGACGCCTTCAGAGTTAATTGCAGCCCTTAGAGTCCATTGTCCAATTACTTTTGG
Organism: Allobates femoralis; assembly: GCA_033576535.1. Lineage (NCBI taxonomy): Eukaryota > Metazoa > Chordata > Amphibia > Anura > Aromobatidae > Allobates > Allobates femoralis. The sequence goes on along the minus strand of JARQOC010000006.1, from coordinate 438,213,477 downwards.
TCCCTTGAAAAAGAGGAGGCTATGCATTACAGAGCTATGATTCCTAAACCCTTTCTCCGATTTGGATGTGGAAACTCTCATATTGCAGCTGGGAGTGTGCACTTTCAGCCCATATTATATATATAATTGTATTTCTGAACATGTTTTTGTAAACAGCTAAAATAACAAAACTTGTGTCACTGTCCAAATATTTCTGGCCTTAACTGTATACAGTCCACATATTTCTTTTAATTCTGTAACTGTCCTGCATGTTGCCTTTTTCCATCCTATCATCCCATTGAGCACATTTCAATTTATTTTCAATTTTCAGATTATGTACATTGAAGACTGTGGCACATGAGAAGAGCAGGTCCTTAGTGAAGCTCAATCAGGTGATGTCCTTGAGTCGGGAGTTGCTTTCTGGACAGTCAGCGTCTTCTCCAGTCAGATGTGTGATTGGGGTGTCATGGACCCACATGTGTCAGAAACCCTATATGACTGCGTGCTGCCGTCTAGAGAACAAGAGTGACTACACGTTGGAGCACGGCTGGAGCTTGTGTCTCCTCATCAGGACCGACTCAATCACTTCTTATTCCTTTCCTCTTTCATTGCTAAAACATGGGGAGAATAAAGAATTTGCTTTTCCTTTATACGGCCAAGAATGAGCAGCTTGGATTTTCCTATTAAAATATCATGCTCCTTATTTTACAGTTTAAAGGGATTTGCTGTAGACTGTGTTAACCCTTCAGAGCTGGACATGTCTTCATCACTGAAACATGGAGTCTGCATCCCCCTGCAGGAGCTCAGCATTGACGTATTACACTGCCTGCGTCTCGGCCCCTCGGCTGCCCACCACTCCACTTTATCACACACTTTGCTGGACGATGCAGTGCAAAACATTTGGAAATCAGCGTATATAAGTGACAAGCAATGGATGCCCCCTGCGGCCGCTTCTAACCAGGGACTTAATTATACAACACCTCTGAAAGCTGCAGTCCGATTGTCGACCGCGCTGGTGACTCGTGCCTTACAGACAAAAACATCTGGTGAGTTAGTGATGTGTATTATATCTGTATTAAACACATTTAGTCTTTTACGTGGCACAGCGGTTGGCACTGGTACTGGGGTCCTGGATTACATCTGACCTAGGATAACTCTGCATGAAATTTGGATGTTTGATGGGGGTTACTATAATGCCACATTTTCCTGCTAAACATGCTGATAGGTTAATTGACTCCCTGTCAAAATGGTCCCTAGATTTCCTAGAAGGGAAATTTCGATTGCAAGAAGAGAAATGTTAGATGGCCGGATATATTCACAGGTGTAACATATTTTTTGTCTGTAATGAAAAATCTGTCTATATATATTTATAGCACACTTTTTTTAGCCTGTATTATGCCAGTGTCCTGTAGCACTAAGCTCTAATGGTACAGGGCCTCCAGTCTCAAAGGAGAGAACGTGTGTATGATACTTTGTAGCTTGAGATGATTGATGCCTAAAGCCGGGGTAACGCTAAAGGGCGGCAGCCAAGAATCCGCTTCATAAAAGCAACATCAGCTTTCCACTATATCTTACCATATAAAGGATCTGTCCCAGCTGTCATCCACTTTCAGCATCACGTTGTCCTGATATCATGCACCACAGCAGCCATATTTGCACACCTAAGTTATGGGATTGCAAATGTGGCGCCTGCTGGCGGTACTGGCCCATTGTGCAGTTCCACCAGCGGTGCTGCCCACACCCACCACCTCCCGAAACCATTGGACACATTGTCGCCGCTACTCCTGCCTCTCCTCGCTGCCAGCGACACATCTCACCACTGTACACAAGGCCGCTTCAGTAAGTACGCATGTGCGTACCTGGAGCACATGCCCGCTTACTGAGGTGGTAGCAGTATTTGGACACCCGGGTGTTCAAAGATGGCAGTGGCCTGCGTAACTGGGCATAGAGCGTGCAGTGTATACACATGCAGACATTTCTGGACACCCAGGTGTCCAAAGATGGCGGCAAAGTGGCACATGGGGGGAGGGCACAGAGTGCGCACAGGGTAGGCACAGAGAGCGTACATGGGGAGGGACGAGTGCACGGGGGGCAGAGAGTGATGGTTGTACAAATATGGCACCCACTATCGGTACTGGCACATTGCGCAGTACTGTCAGCAGTGCCACAGTCACCCACAACCACCGCCAGCCGAAACCACAGCTGAGTAAGTGCGCATGCGTATACCCGGTGCGCATGCACACTTACTCAGGCAGCCGCCAAGTTTGCACACCACAGGAGGGAGAGAGCATAAGGGAGAGAGACAAAGCATAGCGGGGCCAGAGAAAGCACACAGGGAGAGGGGCGAGTGCATGGGGGGGGGAGAGAGCTCAAAGGAGAGAGCAGAGGGGAAAAAACAATACAGTGGGGAGAGACCGCTTACAGGAGGGATAGCACACAGTGGAGACAGCTGAAAGGAGAGCACACATGAGGGGAGAAGACAACACATGGGAGAGCACATGAGGGGAAAAGACAACACACAGGAGAGTGCACAGAGGGAGAGAGAGTGGATGCCCCCATCGTGACGTGACCGCCCTTCCGCCACCATCGTGATGTCAGTGACGTCCCGCCCCCATCTAGTCATTAATAAATTATTGCAAATTGTTTGCCTAATGTCATTGGCCACCCTGGTTTGCTGAAAAAAAAGTAATCAGTTATGAAACAGTTTCTTAAGCAGCCTGTCACATGGAGCCCCAGTGTCGTGATGTGTAGTCAGTCAAAGCAGATCAGCAAAATACAGTTGTGGCCAAAAGTATTGACACCCCTGCAATTCTGTCAGATAATACTCAGTTTCTTCCTGAAAATGATTGCAATCACAAATTCTTTGGTATTATCTTCATTTAATTTGTCTTCAATGAAAAAGCACAAAAGAGAATGAAGCAAAAAGCAAAACATTGATCATTTCACACAAAACTCCAAAAATGGGCCAGACAAAAGTATTGGCACCCTCAGCCTAATACTTGGTTGCACAACCTTTAGCCAAAATAACTGCGATCCACCGCTTCCGGTAACCATCAATGAGTTTCTTACGATGCTCTGCAGGAATTTTAGACCATTCTTCCTTGGCAAACTGCTCCAGGTCCCTGATATTTGAAGGGTGCCTTCTCCAAACTGCCATTTTTAGATCTCTCCACAGGTGTTCTATGGGATTCAGGTCTGGACTCATTGCTGGCCACCGTAGAAGTCTCCAGTGCTTTCTCTCAAACCATTTTCTAGCGCTTTTTGAAGTGTGTTTTGGGTCATTGTCCTGCTGGAAGACCCATGACCTCTGAGGGAGACCCAGCTTTCTCACACTGGGACTACATTATGCTGCAAAATTTGTTGGTAGTCTTCAGACTTCATAATGCCATGCACACGGTCAAGCAGTCCAGTGCCAGAGGCAGCAAATCAGCCCCAAAACATCGGGGAACCTCCGCCATGTTTGACTGTAGGGACCGTGTTCTTTTCTTTGAATGCCTCTTTTTTTCTCCTGTAAACTCTATGTTGATGCCTTTGCCCAAAAAGCTCTACTTTTGTCTCATCTGACCAGAGAACATTCTTCCAAAACTTTTTATGCTTTCTCAGGTAAGTTTTGGAAAACTCCATCCTGGCTTTTTTTTATGTCTCGGGGTAAGAAGTGGGGTCTTCCTGGGTATCCTACCATACAGACCCTTTTCATTCAGACGCCGACGGATAGTACGGGTTGACACTGTTGTACCCTCGGACTGCAGGGCAGCTTGAACTTGTTTGGATGTTAGTTGAGGTTCTTTATCCACCATCCGTACAATCTTGCGTTGAAGTCTCTCGTCAATTTTTCTTTTCCGTCCACATCTAGGGAGGTTAGCCACAGTGCCATGGGCTTTAAACTTCTTGATGACACTGCGCACGGTAGACACAGGAACATTCAGGTCTTTGGAGATGGACTTGTAGCCTTCAGATTGCTCATGCTTCCTCACAATTTGGTTTCTCAAGTCCTCAGACAGTTCTTTGGTCTTCTTTCTTTTCTCCATGCTTAATGTAGTACACAGAAGGACACAGGACAGAGGTTGAGTCAACTTTAATCCATGTCAACTGGCTGCAAGTGTGATTTAGTTATTGCCAACACCTGTTAGGTGCCACAGGTGATTTACAGGTGCTGTTAATTACACAAATTAGAGAAGCATCACATGATTTTTCTAACAGTGCCAATACTTTTGTCCACCCCCTTTTTTATGTTTGGTGTGAATTGATATCCAATTTGGCTTTAGGACAATTCTTTTTGTGTTTTTTTCATTGAAGACAAATTAAATGAAGATAATAATACCAAAGAATTTGTGATTGCAATCATTTTCAGGAAGAAAATGAATATTATCTGACAGAATTGCAGGGGTGTCAATACTTTTGGCCACAACTGTATCTACATTAAAATCCATTGATTAGGTTACTAAGTGCATAACAGGAAGAAATCCAGGGGACCGGTGTACAACAATTATTTAATGTCTTCAGATGCTTCCTCAGGACATATTCACATGAAGTGTAGGATAATCACAGCTGACATCGTGTCATTGCCGTCCATTTCTGTCTTTCTACAAATGGCTGAACCAAATATATCAGAAATATTAAAGTGGGGGATATTATATTTGGCTATACCCACAGGTATATGTAACAATCCTGACAGCTGTGTTACATCAAATATTTATACTATAAAATCCAGATTTATATACTCTGTTAGGACCTGTACACACGTTGCGTTTTTATCGCAATTTTTTTTAATGCATTTTCCTGTGGAGTTTTGTCACAAATTTCTATGCCTATCCAGCAAAATCAATGAGAATCCTGAAGTTTGTGCGCATGTTGCTCTTTTTGACCTTGCAGATTTGGTGTAAAAAAAACTCAACGAAAACACATGTTTTCTGCCAGGACATGCAGATTTCATGCAGAAAGAACTGCATCCAAATAATCAACGTGCGCACATACCCTTAGGGTAAATGTAGTTTCTGGTCTGGCTACTTATCCTAAGGGTACCGTTACACGTTGCAACATTGCATGCAATTTCACTTGCAATTTGCTGGTTGCAGTGAAATCATGGACACATTGTTACATTTGTACACAGCAACAAAATAGAACAATGTGTCCATGATTTCACTGCAACCAGAAAATTGCAAGTGAAATTGCATGTGTTGTTGCGACATGTAGCAGTACCCTAAAGTTGACGTTGCAGTGATATTGACAGTGTGTGATAGGACAGATCAACCAGCGATAAATCGCTGGTCGAAGGTCACCAGGTTTTCGGACAGGACTGAAAACCTGGCGATGGCCGCCCAGTGGACGCAGCATCGCTGCGTGTGACACCGGAGACGCGCGATCAGCCAGCTCCCAGCGCCTCTCAGCAAGCACTGGGAGCTGGTATCCATGGTAAACTGTGGGTATCTAGGCAGCGCACGCTGCCTAGATACCCAATGTATACCTTGGTTACCAGCCTTCTCCGCTCACCAGCTGGTATCCAAGGTACACAGTGGGTAACTAGGGACCCTAGTTAACCGCTGTGTACCTTAGATACCAGCCGGTGAGCGGAGAAGGCTGGTAACCAAGGTATACATCGGGTATCTAGGTAGCGAGCGCTGCCTAGATACTCGCACTTTACCTTGGAGGCCAGCTTGCTCCCGCCTACTGCAGCCTGGCAGCTGGAGCAAGACATTCTGGAAACTATATTTAAATAATTTCCACGAAGTCGCTGGTCCACTGATCGCTGGTGAGTATGCCTGTGTGACAGCTCATCAGCGATCAGCCGTCAATGTCGCCAGCGATCAGATTGCTGACGACATTGACATGTGTGAAGGGGCCTTAAGACCCTTGTTAAATGGTCAATATTGAGTAGGGATGAGTGAATCAGGCTTTAAAAGTTTGGTGTTCGTGACAAACTCAGACTTTACAGAAATGTCCAGGTTTCGAAGTTAAGGTGCTCTACGTATGCAAACCACTGGAGCGAGCATTGCTGTGCTCGGGTACACTCGGTGCTTGGGTACACTCATTGCTCAGCCCAGTGTGAGCCGCTTGCAGTGTTTGAACTTCTTGTATTGGTGGTAAATTCAGCATTATTGGATAAAGTGTGTACCAAAAAGACAACCTCACCCTCCCTTCCTTGGATGTGCTGTGTTTATGACTGGCTGTATGTGGGTGGAGAGCAGAACTACCCTATTACTGACTTCTAATGAGTCACCTTTGGGCCGAGAGGAAAACTTTTTATAAAGTCTGACTTAACCCCCAAGACCCGAACTTCCACAGGTCCGCTCATCTAATTCTTCTCAGAAGATATAAATTCCCTGAGGAGCTGTCACGCCAAGGCAGATGGAACGAGGTTAGTGGACCCACTAGAACACAGAGAGCACTGTGGAAGCTGAACCCAAGGAACCAGCTGGACTAGGACGTCAGATAAATTGCAAGATGTACTTGAAATTCAGAAAGGAGAGCACACCAGGGAGGACCCCCTGGGCAGAAACATCGAATTCCCCTGAGGGAGCACCAGCAAGCGAACCCTGTACAGGGATTTACCCAGCACAGCCAAGGAGGCTCAAGTGCAACAGCTCCGAGACCAGAGGGTCGGACCCAAGGGGCACAGAGACACCGAGGGGGGAGGAACGAGAGGTCCAGAGAACTGGATATGGAGAACCAGTGGAGGGACCAGAACAGCCAGTAGAATTCAGAAGGAGCATGGGACAGAGGATTGATTCAGGTGGTCCAGAAGGTACCGTCAGAGTCCATAGGGTAGATGGTAAGAAGGCGGGACACTGGCACCAGGAGAAAACACTAGGAGTTAGTACAACGTCAAGACAAAGCTAAACCAAGCCGGCACAAACCTCTCAGTGATTGGCTGAGAGGATATTACTGGAAAAGGGTGCACTGGCCCTTTAAATGATTTGACAGCGGTGTACGTGCCCTAAAAGCACTGTCCCACAACCCGCAAGTGAGAGGAGATGGTGGAGACGTTTCAGGAAGAAGCAGCAGCCTGGAGGGACATTGCGGGAGTGCGGACCAGGTGAGTGTGTGGGGGATGCTTGCGGCCAGACGGTACGCGGACATCTGGGACCCTGCAGACGGGTCCCACTGGCAGGGATGCTACAGGAGCATTGCATAGACTATAAAACTCCTAATGTCGGCTCCACATGCTCTACAAGGAGAAACGTTTCTCCTTGGCCTCCCTGTAAGAGGCCTCTCACCTAACTAAAATAGACCACCTTCTTTGCACTAATGAGGGGCAAACACCCCTAAACACGTGTGCACATAGAGTATCTGGTCTAGCTTCTTATAATAAGTTGTGGCAAGGCTTATTAAAGGTTTGATATTGACTTGCACTCAAACAAGCACTTCTCACATTCAAGTCAGCACTCACCACCACTAAACAGAATTACTTCATTACCCTCATATCCTCTTTATCCCACAACCCCAGGCAGTTATTCAACACATTTAACTCTCAAGAGGCGCCTCTCTGCTGTCCAGAATTCCAGAATGTCTATCAGCCATATCCTTAGCTGATTTTGCATTCAAATTGTTAGCGGACACCATGTCGGGTGTGGAGAGCCCCTGTGTGCCTAAGCATTGGAGCTTCCCCACAAATGACCCCATTTTGGAAACTAGTCCCCCCAAGGAACTTATTTAGATGTATAGTGAGCACTTTGAACCCCCAGGTGCTTCACAAATTGATCCGTAAAAATGAAAAAGTACCGTACTTTTTTTTTTCCACACAAATTTTCTTTTTTAATTTTTATGGATTAATTTGTGAAGCACCCCCCTGGGGGTTCAAAGTGCTCACTATGCATCTAGATAAGTTCCCTGGGGGTCTAGTTTCCAAAATGGGGTGTGAGGTAGCACCCCTGGGGAACCCACTTGGCAGCATAATTAACACCAACTACAATGTGTAACTTCACATAAACAGCGGGTTTATTAATTTTTCTGTCATAAACAGCTTAGTACTCACATAACATAATACAGTGTTTATATCACACATAACATAATCTTCACATCGGTACATTATAGGATATTTCATCACATTATTTACACTACATGTACATTTCACATGTACATTTCACATTATACACTTTACACTTTAGAACTACATATTCAGCGGGACCATATCCAACCTATCAGTTAGTCCCAATGGCGGGTTCGGCCGCCTAGACTTTTGACAGGGATCATTCCCCATCCTATTACAGGGAATTTCTACCTACTGCAGGGAGCTCAACTCGTTACCCCATGGATACCTCATGCATGGCCCTTTCTGAATCTGCCATCATGACTCACCCACGTTACACTTCACCACCATCACCCAGGGTACTTTTGCATACGCCCTGGTGATCCATCACATACATTAACAGAACTTCAAGGCGTCCCCTACCGACCTTTGCAGACTACTCAGTCTGGTTCTAATGGTAGTTGCAGCCGCCTGGCCTTCCTTCACACTTGGATACATTATATGGTACTTTTACATACACCACTATGAGTCACCTAGTCACATATCATACATGGTACTTTTGCATACACCATTATGATTACACCTCTATCACCGGGACCATATCATGACTACCCAGTCGGTCCCAATGGCGGTTACGGCCTCCTGGCCTTCATACACATGAAACAACATACATGGCAGTTTTACATAAACCATTATGCTCTACACATGAACACCATACATCATACCTGGCATTTTTACATAAACCATTATGACGTACACACTTAGTCAATGGGACCATATCACGGCTTCCCAGTTGGTCCCAATGGCGGTTATGACCACCTGGCCCTTGAGCCGTCCTCGGTCTCCACATGACACCTCCACGGACTACAACCCATCACAGGGCCCATTCAAACACACACACCGTCCAGCATACCGGGTCAGAGGGCTAGGCCTCTCCGTAGTGGAGAGCAGGCTTCTCGCCTCACATCCTCACATCTTGCAGGAACCCTCTGGTCTAGTTCCCATCTCCAGTCTGCCTCTCACACACACCTGGCAGATTAAGTCCTGCTCGCCACACCCATCCAACACACACACACCTGGAACTGGTCAATTAGCACACACTGCTCTCTCTCGGTCACTCATTGGTCTCCTGAAACCTCCTAGACCTTAACCCACTGTGCACTGCTCAGGTCTTACAGCACCCACACTCAGATAAACAGGCTCATGTGAACAAACACCTGTGCTGAAAGCCTATGTGATGTACCCGGCCATGGGTCACATGCCGGTCACATCACCACAGGGGTCACTTGTGGGGGAGCTGCTATGTTTAGGCTCTCCAAATGCGACATGGTGTCCCCTAAAAATTTGAGCTGATTTTCCATTCAAATTGTCAGCGGACACCATGTTGCTTTTGGAGAGCCCCTGTATGCCTAAACATTGGAGCTTCCCCACATGTGACCCCATTTTGGAAACTAGACCCCTTCCCAGGGAACTTATCTAGATGCATAGTGAGCACTTTGAACCCCCAGGTGCTTCACAAATTGAACCTTAAAAATGAAAAAAGAAACTTTTTGTGGAAAAAAAAGTACTTTTTCATTTTTTCGGATCAATTTGTGAAGCACCTGGGGGTTCAAAGTGCTCACTGTGCATCTAGATACGTTCCTTGGAGGGTCTAGTTGCCAAAAAGGGGTCACTTGTGGGGGAGCTCCAATGTTTAGGCACACAGGGGCTCTCCATACGCGACATGATGTCAGCTAACAATTGGAGCTAATTTTCCATTCAAATTGTTAGTGGACACCATGTCACATATGGAAAGCCCTGTGTGCCACCAGCATTGACAGCAGCACAAGGGCAACTGGAAGAGTTGGGGTACAGCACCAGAAAATGGCGCCTCTAATGAATGCGCTATTTTCTCGGCTGGCTGTGGGTTGCAGTTCGCAGCGTGGGGAGCCACAACATTTGGGTCTCTCCACGCTGGGGATTCCAGCCCCCTAACTGCCAAGTTGTACCTGGCTGGCAACCAAAAATACAGCGAAACCCATTTTTTTATTTATAGACCTAATTTCAGAAAAAGAAACGATGTGGGGCTTCGCCATATTTTTGGTTCAGCCAGGTACAATTTGGCAGCTACGGACTGTCACCCATCCTCCAGCTGCCTCATTGTACCTGGCTGGCAACCCAAAATACAGTGAAGCCTTTTTTTTTTTTATTTATAGACCTAATTTAAAAAAAAAAAAAAAATGACGTGTGGCTCCGCCATATTTTTGGTCCAGCCAGGTACAGCTACCGTAGCAGCTGGGGGCTGGAATCCTCAGCATGGAGAGGCCCAAGCATTCTGGGCCACCCGTGCTGCGAATTGAAGCCTGCAGCCACTCCAGAAAATGGCGCATTCATTGAAGTGCCATTTTCTGGTGCTGTACCCAGACTCTTCCAGTTGCCCTGGTGCTGGTGGCAAACTGGGTAATAAAGGGGTTATATGCCAGCCTTTTTATTGGCAGCTGGCACTAAGCCGGAGATTCATAATGTCGGGCCAATGTTAGATCCGGCCATTGCAGCCTCATTTCCCTGCAGAGGAGCTGATCACCATGGCAACCATGAATGCTGCAGAGGAGCCGGCACAAGCATCTATGGATACCATGGTGATCGTCTCCTCTGCAGCGAGATGAGGTTGCAGAGAAGCTGGAACAGGAGGAAGAAGGAAGAGTGCCAGGAGCACACGAAGAAGACCCTGGTGAGTTGCCTGGAGCAGGAGGAGGGTGGGGGGAGGCATCAGCGGGCTGGTGGGCATCTCCCAGGCATCCCATCACCCCTGTCCCTCATGCCTGCCACCTGTGCAGAGGATAACAGGGGTGATTGGATGCTTGGGGGTGCTGCAGGAGCTGGCGGTAGAGTGACCAGTATGGGAGAGCGGGGAGCGATCCTGGCGGGCATTCATGCCGGCGCCGTACTGAGGTGTCTAAGCCTCATTACATGTACGACAAGCAGCGGCCAATCTGATTGCCCGCTGCTTGTTGTACATGTACTGAGGCTTAGACACCTCAGTAAGGCGCCAGCATTGAATGGCCACCGATCACTCCCGCTCTCCCCGTACCTTGCGATTCCGCTACCGCCGGCTCATGCAGCGCCCCCAGGCATACGATTTCCCCTGTCCCCCATGCCTGCCGCCTGTGCAGCGGGGTGATAGTGGTGATCGGATGTCTGGGGGCGCTGCAGGAGCTGGCGGCAGCGTGATCGGGCAGGAGCGGGAGAGATCCCGGACTCTGCAGGGGGCATCGGCAGGCAGGGGATGGTGGCAGGGCTGCGGCACCTTGGGTACCTCCCTCTTCAGCCTTTCATCCACATATTGGATGAGGCTGAAGAGGGAGGGCTCCGGGCACCGCAAAATCACGGTGATTGGTAGTTTCACTTTTGAACTGCCAATCACTGTGAAAAGAGGCACGGGGGAAGGGTCAAAGCTGCCCATGTAGCTGCAGCTCGAGTGACAGGTCAGTGGCACCTCTCACTCGAGCTGCAGGAATGGGATCCCGCCATGACGCATATGCTATATCACGGGTCGGGAACGCACCTGTTTTCATGGCGCATACGCTGTGACACGGGTCGGGAAGGGGTTAAACTAAATGTAGACAAAACTGAACTCATCATTTTTCACTTATCTCACGCACCTTCCTTACCTGATCTTTCTATCACAATAAATGACATCGCACTTTGCCCTGTACCTGAAGTCCGCTGCCTCGGAGTGATCCTTGACTCTGCCTTATCTTTAAGACCACACATTCAAGCTCTCGTCAACTCCTGCCGTCTCCACCTCAAAAATATTTCCAGAATCCTTCCCTTCCTCAACCTTGAGTCTACTAAACTTACTAGTGCATGCCCTCATCATCTCCCGTCTCGACTACTGCAACCTCCTCCTCTGTGGCCTCCCTGCTAACACTCTTGTTCCTCTCCAATCTGTCCTGAACTCTGCTGCCTCACTAATTCACCTCTCTCCTCGCTGCTCCTCCACTACTACCCCTTCTGCAAATCCCTCCACTGGCTCCCAATTCCCCAGCGTATCCAATTCAAACTACTAAAATTGACTTACAATGCCGTCCACAATGTGTCCCCCCCCATATATCTCAACTAATCTCCTGTTATCATCCAACTCGTACTCTTCGATCCTCCCAAGACCTCCTCCTTTCCTCCACACTTGTACGTTCCTCATCTAACTGTCTGCAAGACTTCGCTCGAGCATCCCCCATTCTCTGGAACTCTGCACCCCAAAACGTCAGACTGTCCCCCACACTCGGAACCATCTAGCGGAACCTAAAAACCCATCTCTTCAAACAGCCTGCAATGACCATGGTACCACCTTACCACCACTGGACCCGGTGCTCCACCACCACTGGACCCGACGCTCCAGCACCACCAGAGCAGACCCAACCTACTGTTCCCCTTCCCATTGCCCTGTACAATGTAAGCCCACAAGGGCAGGGTCTTCTCTCCCCTCTGTACCAGTCTGTCACTGTTAATTTGTTCATTGTATTTTTAACTTGTTTGTATGTAACCCTTTATCATGTACAGCGCCATAGATTCAATGATGCTCTATAAATAAATAATAATAATAAAATAGTAATAGACTTTTTTGGATTGCTACATCCAAAGGTGACACTATTGTCCTTATCCTCTCAGAAAAGACTTTCTCTCTCACTTCATTGGGGATCATGGTCCTGTGTCCCCCAATGAAGGCTGCGAAAAACAGATTTTACAGTGAGTACTCAAAAAATCTTATTTCCATGATATATTTGGTCACGTGTGTCAACCTGCTGAATCCTGCAGCAATCCTGTATAACTGTCCGTATCGTAGCCACCTACACATTTCCAAATGAACATCCCTACTTTCAAAATCTCCTAGTAAAAGTACAAAACGTTTGCTGAACAATTATTACAAGGTCCAGTAGGGTCTGTGAGTCTGCACTTAGCCAGTTGTAATACAATTCCCAGCAGGAAGCCGTATATTTACAGCCAAAAATGGGGTCAGATCCTGTCATGTGTGATCAGGAGAGCCTCCCCTAAAGCCGGGCTACACTTCATCCAATCTTATTTTAGGCTATAAATATTTGTCTCCTGCAGTGTAATGTTATTACGGCTGTATGTGGAGAAATACCACACTATGGACCCGATTCATTATTACATTTTCACCTTTATATATAGTATTTGGTATTTTTCACCTGTATTTGATTTGCACTTTATTATTTTAATTTATACCTTCATTGTTTTTTTTTTTTTATTTCACCATTGTAAGTATTGTTTTTATTTTCCAACTGTTTGTAGCTGGTTCATTAAGTTGCACATTTTTTGTATCCGTTTGTCCACTAGGGATTTAAAGGGAACCAACCAGCAGGATTTAGGGCTATAAAATGAAGCCAGTGCCTTACAGGCTCTGGGATACTGAATGCAATCATACCTTTACTTGAATAATTCCATGTTTGATTGCAGAGAAAAGTGTCATAAAACTCCTGGAAAACAGGGCAGCAGATGATTGATGTGTGCAGCACTGTGTCACTAATTGGGGTTGTATTTTTATTCCTCCATGATGGGTCTGCATTTCGGCTGCAAGCCAAACCTTCAACCCTCCCTCTCATCTAGTTATTGGCTCTTGCACACTGTCCCTATACTCCAGCCACAGGGCTCCTGACAAAACTGAAAGTAGAGATTGGGGTGGGGGTTGGGTTACAGCTGAAAGGCATGCCAACAGGGGAAGAAAAAAGAACAACCCCAAATAGTGACGCAGTGCTGCACACATCAATCATCTGCTGCCCTGTTTTTCAGGAGATTTATGACACTTGTCTCTGCAATAAAACATGAAATCATTCAAGTAAAGTTATGATTGCACTCAGTATTCCAGTACCTGTGAATCACTGGCTTCACTTTATAGCCCTAAATCCTGCTAGTTGATTCCCTTTAATGTACATCCACATTTTTGCTCAAATTTTGCGGTCTTAGTCCCCTTTCACACTGCGTTCTACCTCATGTTTAATGGTCCCATCAGGGCTTACGTCCAAACCCCCCACAAAATGGGATTTATACATGTAGTGTACTACAACTGGGTGACCATCTCCAGTAGGCATATACAGCCGAAAATGGTGCACGACCTCACAGGGTAACTTGTCTGCACCATTATAGTCAATGGCTCTGTCAGTGCATACGTCTGAATTCCGTTTTTTGTGAGGAGTACAGACGTAAGCCCTGACGGGACCACTGAATATCAGCTGTAGTGTAACAGACCACTTTTTGCTTTAAAGAGGGGCAAAAAGGTAAAAGACATTAAAATAATATTTTTAAGAATTTGGCGAATAAATATCACAAGATAACAAAAAAAAAATGGGACTTCGAATAAAACCTAAAACAATGAATTGGTCATCCAAACTTTTAAAATTCATCCAAACTTTTAAAGTTCACCTATCACCAATGCATTTTATTTTTACAGTGAACCTACATCAGTTTTATGAGTCATCTGTACAGCATTATATATTCTTACATCCTGGGCTGAGGATGACATCTGTATTCATGTAATTCACATAAGTTCTTATGCAGATATTACATGTCTGTCATACTTCTATCACTCCCTGTTTTTATCTTCTTCGTATTTATTATTTATTCTTGTCCTTTTTTACAGGGAGGTCCCTTTGCTCGGTTGTGCTGCACTGGCTGCTGTCAGAGGTGATGATGGAGGAGCAGGAGGTTCAGGAGGTGGAAGGTGTCTTCCCCGATGGGAAGGAGTTTTGCATCCGTGTTGAAGAGGTCAGTCATTTTGTACAGAGAAGTATATACTTAAAGGAGTTGTCCTGGGACTTGTTTTTTGTGTGTGTATAAAATCATAGAAAGGTAGAGTTGGAAGGGACTTCCTGGGTCATCTGGTCCAACCCCCTGCTCAAAGCAGGATTCACTAAATCATCCGTGACTGATGTCTGTTCAGCATCTGTTTGAAGACTTCCATAAACTCTAAGGGCACCGTTACACGACGCAATATTGCATGCAATTTCACTGACAATTTGCTGGTTGCAGTGAAATCATGGACACATTGTTCTATTTTGTTGCCGTGTACAAAATGGAACCATGTGTCCATGATTTCACTGCAACCAGCAAATTGCCAGTGAAATTGCATGCAATATTGCGTCATGTAACGGTACCCTAAGATTTGCAGACACACAAAATAAATAGACCAAGACTCCACACTCCTGAGGGATAGCGCTCCCTCTCCACCTTTGCCCAGCACTTTTTCGACAGGCTACAGCTTTGATGTACTGCTCACGTGACCACTGCAGCCGATCAGTCTTCTCGGCAGTACGTTGATAGAACTGCAGATTCAAGTGATTGGTTGCAGGGTTCACAAAGAAGTGTAATTACCAGTATAGTAAAGATTGCAGCAGCAGACTGTGGGTGGATTGATTAGTTTGTATAGGCCTGAACGTCTTGTTAAAAAAAAAAATCCCCTTTATGACAAACAAATACAATACAAAATCTGATACAACTTGGATTTGGTATTTGTAGATTATTTCAGTATTTTAGTAAAGGTTACCCACCTCTTTTTATACTAAGTAACTAATTTATTTGCAGCATAGACGATAAAATAGATATGTCCGTATAATCACTCTCCGTATTATAAACCATCGTATCAGGGCATAATTTATCTAAAAATGACAGATTATAGATTTACATTTCCATGTCCAAATACATCTTGGATGTAAACATTTCTCTAATGCATTTCAGGTATCTGTGTCAGATCTAACATCAGAGGGATCCATTCAAGCTGTGGAGGTGCAGATACTGAGCTGTCACCTCCATGTTGTGGCTTCTCTACATCTCGCTGTCATCAGCCGCCTCAAGGTAGCATAGCATTAATTTATTAAATGTAATTATTTATTTTGTAATCAAAGTCATACAGATTACTGTTAGGGTACCTTTACACGCCGCCACAGCGGCTAGCAACAGGTATCCACCGCACGTGCACGCGCACGTTTTTAACGGTGGATACCGATCGCCGATGCCGCATATACACGCCGCCACAACGTGCTCCACTGAAGGCATCTTTGTTCCCCGGAAGTGCCGACGGGTGCCGCGGCTTACTCCCTGTGGAATACCTTCGCTACTTTACGCGCTGCTACCACAAAGGAATATGGGCGTACATATTTCGCGCCGTAAGTACATAGGCGTGACAGAGTTGTGTATTCCGTGTTGCACAAGCATTGATTGGACAACGCAATAGAGTCATGATTGGCCAGCCTGCGCAGGAAGGCTGCCTAATACATGACGCTATTGTAAATGTGGCCTGTGAATGGATAGCTCTTTAAATATGGCGCCCTGTGAAGGGACAGCCAATCGTAACGCAGGAGCCTCCACCAATGATCGCTGATGGGGCGTGGTATCCATGACGCCGTGGCACGCCCCTGGGAATTCGCTAGGCCACGCAAATACCTTGCCTGTGCCCCGATTACACGCCACCACCGTAGGTATTGTGCCTTCCTGTTTTTGAGCACGGCTCAGCAACAGGTATTCGAAGAAACTGCAGGGCGCAGGGAGGAATTTCCCGATTTACACGCCGCCATTTCGTAGTGATTTCATGGCAACAGGCACAATTGTCCCCAGTGCCCGGCAGTTTCTGCCTTCCTGTGGCGGCGTGTAAAGGTACCCTTAGGTTGACATTAGCTGTCACAGCTATTGCTAGTGATGACCAAATGAGAGGGGGTTAACCGAGATTTCCCCTTCAATTTTCCTGCTTAATACAGAATCAGACCAGGCGCTGATTTTCACGCAAAAGCGAGGAGTGCGCTCTCCAGAACTAAAACAACTGCTTTATTATTTTTCAAATATCAAACCTACAGTGGTGTTCAAAAGTCCTGCATAGGCATAGGATAAATTGATTTTTCAAGTTTTAAACGTTTTCTGTCGAATATCTTCGATGCTAATATGACACATTATATATGGTTTTGTTCAGAATACAATTTTGCATTCTCTCCCTGTAATATTTTTAGCTTTTGAAGCAGTTTTGCCTGAAATTATTGCAACAATATGGGAATTGAGAGCACAACTAAATATTGTACAGCTTCAGATCCAAAATTAGGCAATCACAGATGAGGTTCTTGTGACCAATCATAACCTGGATATGGCAGCCAATCGCTTTCCATTACATTGCATCACATTTGCTGCTTTGTTTGTGTGTTTTATCTGTTGGTCTATCTAGTGAATCATACTGTAGAGCTTTATGATGGGAGCCTTCAGATTGTTGTCAGGGGAGGATCGTGTGCGAGTTGTGGTGCTACATGAAGAGGGTTATACTGGCCCCCAGATCACAAGGAAGGTCGGCTGTAATCAGAGTACAGTCGTAAGAATTTTGCAGAAACATAAGCAGCTTGGAATTACCCAGGACAGGCCCAGATCTTGTCGACCCAGAAAGTCAACTAAAAGGGAGGATAGAGTACTGATAAGAACATCCCTTGCCAATGGAAAGCTCACCTCTCCCCAGCTTCTGCGAGAATGGCAAGAAAAGTGCAATATTGAGGTAGCAACATCAACTGTTAGGAAGAGATGTTTGGAAGCCGGATTGAGAGGGTGCAAGGCCCGAAAGAAGCCATTGATGACAGCCATACAAAGACAAAGGCGAAAACTGTGGGCATTGAAATATTCAAAATGGAGGAAGGAGGAGTGGGAAAAAGGGCTATTTAGTGATGAAAGCACTTTTTGCATTTTAGGAAATGATGGCAAGTCTTATGTGAGAAGGTTTCCACATGAAGAGTACAAGCCAGAGTGTTTGAGCTTCTCTGTGAAACATCCGATGAAAGAATGGTCTGGGGCTGTATGGCAGCCAATGGTGTTGGAAGGCTTCATATTGTGGAGGGTATGGTTAATGCAAAAAAATACATAGACATCCTTAATAAGAACATGCTGCCTTCTGCTCAACACCTGTTTTCAGGGAATTATATCTTCCAGGATGATAATACTCCTTGTCACAGAGCTAAGACAGTAACGGAATGGAAAAAAAACAACAAGGTGGCTACTATTGACTGGCCAGCCCAGTCCCCGAACCTCAATCCAATTGAAAATTTGTGGCACAAGGTATCAATAGAGATATCTAAAAAACAGCCAAGGACCAAGAGAGAGTTGATTGAGGCTCTGATACAGGCCTGGAACCACATCATCACTCGTGAACATCTGCAGAAGCTTGTTCACTGAATGCCACAGAGATGCAACTTGGTGCTCAAGAGCAAAGGCTGGCCAATAAAGTATTAGAAACTAAAGATGCACTCAAAAGGCCCTTTTCAGGACTCTGAATTAAATAAAAAATAATAAATCTTAAAAAGTAAAATTTAAGTCTGTGTGAACTTGCATTGAAAGTTAATGAACTTAGAAACCTGTTCACCATTCTACACACTGTACTGGTGTAGGTATAGTTATGCTGTAAAAAAAAATATAAAAAATGCAAATACCATAACAATGTATACACTTGGGACATTCAAAAATGAGTATGGCACACAATGAGGGATTACAAAAACATATATGTTCCACCAGTTTCACTGTAGAGATGCAGAAGTATGAAATATATAGTTTTCTTCACGCCTATGCAGGACTTTGAACACCACTGTATATTACAGAAAAGAAAGGAGGTGTCAGTTACGCCTAGTGATTCAACCAATCAGTACAATGTAATAGTTAGACAAAGAGGTATTTACACAGGAATTAAGAAAATAAGATACATGAGTGTTGGGAGGACTTAGTTTCTCACAGGGAAAGATGTATAAGCTAGCAGATAAGATGTTACAAGCGTTTGGACCTGTTCCCAGAAATATAGATAAGGAATGGAGAATGAGCTATTATTCCAAACCACCTGCATGTTTGAACAATACCAGTGTGTTCTTACACTCATCAGACTATAATGACATTGAGTATAGCATAATTTTCTACAACAGTCTAATTTCTTATTAGCAAATATGAGTTGTTATTTATTTCTTAAAGCCAAAGTATTATTCAGTTCTGTGTTAACTCTTTACAATCCTCACATTACCCATTATACTACAGTTTACTTATATAGTTGTGTATCAGGCAGATCGCAGGGAACCTCTTGCCGGATCCATTAATGTTTTGACCAACAGATGTGATAGATCCAATGGAATCTGTTTAGACTCTTATTATATGTAGCAGACATAGCTAATCGATCCTGCAGGGCAGAGGCTTTGTTGATGGAGACCAAACTCTTGACAGATTTTGCTGCTGTAACATGTGGTTCTGTGCAGACTACACTCTTTAATGATGCATGTAATGTTGTTTTACGCAAAGCATGGCGGCTTATTAGTTACCTAAAAGTGGGTAATCATTTTCTGACTCTTGAAAATCTGCACGTCTGTCATCCAGAATTGCTGCAGATTTCTCCTTTTGAAATTCCTTGCAAAGAGTAAAATTTGCTGTATTTCATTAGCATAATTGGGCCAGATTTGTTAGTGGCATAATGTTTCAGTTTTAATCTAACCTGGAGTTCTAGTGGGTTGTGATTACAACTATCAAAAAAATACCTTTTTTTAATTATTATTAATTTTTGGTTGGTAATTTAGGGAGTAATTGTAACTTTTGTGGTTTTGTTGATTTCTATCCTTCTGTAAATTTGTGGTACTTGTTGTTTCATTGTTTTTATGAAATTGTTGAATAAGAAAAAAAATACTGCAGTTGAAAAGCCTATCCCTACAAAAGAAACACATTCAATCATTGTGTAAGTGAAAAACTCATTTGAAAACAGCAGCAAAAAAGGATTTTTTCTGTTGTAAATTGTGGATTTGAATCTGCTCATCCCCAAGCTGTTTGCTATTTGTGTGCACTAGACTGGTGTAACAAATATCACACCAGACTAAATTTTTTCTAAACTGACTTGGGGTCTGCACTCGATTAAGGGTACCGTTACACGTTGCAATATCGTTCCGATATCGCATGCATCTTCACGGGAGCGCGCAGGTTGTTGGCGCTTGTCCAAGATCGCATTGGAGATTTTACACGTATCAATCACACCTGCAAACTCCGACGATCCGGCATCCCGGAAGTCGGCTGCCAAATTGCCCAGGCGATGTTGCAGATCGCAGTTGCGGCGCCACACAGCACAACCACATAAGCAATCTGGGCGTAGTTTTAATCCAGCTTAGGATGTAAGCATACCAGAGTTAGCTTAACCACGCCCAGAACACTCCGATTGAATGGCGAAAGAGCGTTACCATTGGTCAGCCATCTCAGACAACATGGTGGCGATATGGATACAATTGCCCATTCTACCATCTCGAAACTGATGTCATATGTGATGTGTAGGAGCTCCAGCAACACACTGCGGCGTTGCCAAATTGGCAGGCAGGAACGCCTAGACGTACTCCTCAATAGTAAAGGAGGTGTTTAAAAATGAGTTGCCTTGTATACATGCATTTTCACCAAATGCTTGAGATGCAGAAGTCAATGAATGTAGTGGTGTACGCACACATAATCAAAGATGGCTTCTTCACCAGGGCCATCCAATCGGCATACAATACTAGCCACCAATCGCCATAGATGGGGCACAGAAAACACAACCCACAGGCACGCCTACGGCCTCGGTTGTGCAACCTGTCAAATCGCAAACAAGATCGTAGTTGCGCCGTCACACTGCACGATCATGGCAGATCGCATATGCAACATTGCACGGTTGAAGAGCATGCACAATCTCCTTGCGATGTCGTTCCTGCGATTTATTGCAGTTGCATCGCCCTGTTACATGACACAGCACACGACCGATATCAACTGTAACTGACCACACTACGTGACTTTTGGTCGATGTTGCATGCAATGTTGCGACGTGTAACGGTACCCTAACTTTGGGTCATGACTGTCAATTGTTTGCACTAGGACTAAAAATGCAACAATGTGAACATGGCCTCAGTCTGTCGGCACCTGCTGCACTACCGCATGCTCCTGAAAGCTTCACCCAGTTGTAGTGTTTTTGCAAACTTGTGTGATCACTGTCGGACCCACACGGGCGCTGTATCACGGGATCCAAGCCTACAGCTCTGCTTGTTTCATTGTACACCATAGATCTTGCTTCAACAAGATAATCCAAACGACGGCAGCCAGGAACCTGGATTGAATTTGGGGAAGATTCAGCAACTGTTCAGTGCTCATGAGGTAAGAGGTTTTCCATTGCCGGGTTTCAGGTTGATTTCCCACTTAATGGATGCCTAGATTTACCAACATTGGTTTCGTCTGGAGTCATAATTGTGCATGACTTGCGCGGGCCTTGCGTCACATCACATCACCCAACACGGCTGCCCACTCTCTCTACAGGAGAGTGTTAGCTGTATGTATTTCTATGCAGCTGCACACTCCTGTCCGGAGAGCTGGCAGCCATGCCGGGTGATGTGATGTGGGACTCACACAGGTCACACGCAAGTGTGACTCAAGCCTTAGGGACCTTTCACATTATCGTTTATTTAGAATCGCGGCAGATTTCGCCGCATCTGCCACGTAACAGCCGACTTGTAGCACAAATGCGGCAAGACCTAGCAGCGTTGTTTTTATAGTTGCCGCACCTGTCTGCAAGTCCCATAGAGAATGAATGGGCTTGCCGCATTCGTGCCGCAAGTCTGCCATAACGCGGCAGATGCGGTGAAATCTGCCGGGTCTGCCGCAATTACAAATAAACACTGATGTGAAAGCAGCCTTAGGGCCCTTTCTCATCAGCGTTTTTCGCTGATCGCGGTAGTTGTGACAAAAACGCAACTGCCGCGATTACCGCATAACGTCCGCGATCGCGACACACTTGCGGCAAGCCCCATACAATGTCTATGGGGCTTCCGGTAAGTGTGCAGCAAGTGCGGCCGCAAAAAAACCGCAGTATGCCGTGTTTTTTTCGCGGCCGCACCTGCCGTGAGTGCCGAAACCGCACTTGCCGCACCTGCTGCAAGCCCCATAGACATTGTATGAGGCTTGCCGCAAGTGAACCGCAAGTGCGGCCGTTATGCGGTAATCGCGGCAGTTGCGTTTTTCTCCTTCGCCTCATTGGGGGACACAGGACCGTGGGTGTTATGCTGCTGTCCACTAGGAGGCGACACTAAGCAGAATCTGCAAAAGAGTTATTTGACTCCTCCTCTGCAGAATACACCCCTGGCACAGGCCTTGCCTCACCAGTTTTTGCTTAGTGTCTTAGGAGAGCACACACAAATTTCCTCTCTTCGTTTGATCTTTTGGATTTGAAGAAAAGTGGGCCCGGAGCGGCCCCCGGCATACTCCCTCCTCTCACCACCTTGTGGGCTGCAGAGCTGAGGTTGAGATTTTCATTTTTTATCTTTTATATGCCGTTCCTCCTTGTCCATCCCTTCTGGGGTTTTGGATTAAGTAGAGATACTCACGGACCTCCATGAATTCTCATGCGTCCGTCCTCCTTCTCCAGCCCCTGTGGGTACCTGGCTAGAAGTTGAGAGGCCCCAGCCACCCTGAGGTCGAGAATAGACCCGGACCTCCCTCAGGTTAGGGGCTACAGATCCATCCATGATGTCGAGAACAGCATCTCCGCTGCCCTGGACCTCCATCTGGATGTGGATAGCAGGATTCCTCCCTAATGGTATTAGGTGGAGGCAGCACCAGGTACAGGCCCCATCCGGGCTCCGTTCCCTACACTACAGAGCCACAGCTAGTACTGCGGACTCTGGGATCTCTGGGGTGAAATGGGGCGTATTATGGGTTCCCCCCAACCTCCCCTGGCAGTATAGCAGGTGGGACAAGGACTACGGCAGTATCATCTGACTGCCTATCCGGCCGGGCCAACCATAGAACCCCTCTACGCCTGCACATAGACCCAGGCAAGGAGGCAGCCGGGTCCCCTGCGCAAAGGCAAGGAGGCTTCCTTCACAAGGGTACAGCTCCTGCCTCTGGATCCATACTGCCACTCAGCAGCCCAGGAACTCTGGGCTCCTGGGGCAGCAGACGCCTGCAGCCAGCAAGACACAGGAGATCTAGCTTTCTGGACCTCCTGTGGGTCACATCAGAGGGCTAGCGCGGCAGTGCCCAGGCGATTCGGCGGGGTCCGGGTCGTTTTTGACCCCTTCCCGGACCTCCGCGCCGGCCCGGAGCCATTTGCGGCATGGACTTCCTAATTTAGGCCGCGGCTTCGGCCTAGTGCGAAGCCGCCGCCTTTTGCCCGCCCCCGGCCCGCCTCTCCCGATGACGCCGTATGACGCTGATAGCGTCATAATAGGGGCGGACCGGCCGGCAGCCGCGTCATGGGGGGGGGGCGGGACAACTGCTCCCGGCGCTTCTCGCTCATCGCGAGAGCCCCCTGCGCGCTCTTTATTGTCTGTACCGCCCCCCTTCTCAGTTGTGGCAGCCACTACATGAGGGCACCAATGGCGGGCATTAAATGAAGCATAAGGCAACAGGAACCCCCTTCTCTATAGTAGCGGTGGCTACTGTTAAAGTTGCACTGGGCGCACTAAGGGAGTTTTCAGTGTCAACTCCCTATTGGTCATAGGCAGCAAGGGGACAGAAGCCTTGTACAGGGCTTTTCTCTTGCTGCAGCATAACTGTTTAAGCACACATTGATTGCTAGTTCATTGCTGCCCATATACCATAATACCAGGGTCAAGGGGCTTAGCAATGTACCATCATACCGGTGACAAGGGGTTAAGCAATGTACCCCCTTGTTGCAGATGCAGTTGCGCAGCTGGAGCCTGGTATCAAGAGATTGAGAGTCTCCACTAGCAGCCTTCACCTAAGAGCGTAACGCTGCTCACAGGGACTCTAGATGATACACAGCAACACTACTGTGTCCCAGTCGCTGGTAGCAACTGCAGGACAACCAGTAGCCCAGGGGCATAACTACAACAGGTGCAGAGGTTGCGATCGCTCCCGTGCCCCGGAGCCTAGGGGGGCCCCAAAAGTCCCTTTGGCCTATAGAAAAAGACATACTATTGAACATAATTAGGGGTCCCATTGGAGACTTCACATCGGGGCCCCAGGGCCTGATGTTACGCCACTGAACGCGCTATTTTCTGCGACACCTTGTCAGCCCCCCTCGGCCGTGCTCCGAGCAATATCATACTACGAGGGGCAGTACAGCTTAATGTTCAGCCATTAGATATGCAGCTGCGGTCTACATGTAACCACTCTTCCTATTGCAGATCCTCTCAGCCGCCGTTTTTTTTGCTCTGGTGTCCCAGGCAGTTCAAGTTGTTTTTTCAGGACTATCTCCCACTACCTTTGCCAGTAGACGTGGCGTCTGGCTACATGGATGGGAGGCGGAAGTGCTAGCAAGGGGGCCATCATTGGTTTCCCATGGCTCAGTAGGCACCTGTTCGGAAAATTACTGTACGAGGTCCTCCAGCCCTAAGTACTCAAGGGCACTTCCCACCCCAGAACACATCAGGATGGTGTTTTTAGTCGCCGTCAGTATATCGGTTCCAGCCCTCTAAATTGTTAGGGGTAGTCAGAAGCTTCGTCTAGGTCCGACAAGGAGTAGGTTGTCGCGCAAGGCCCCCTTTAGAGGGGACTTACTACAGGTTTAACTGACAGGTTCCTTCCTCGAACCACCTCTGTTGGAGTTCCCAGAGGAAGCTGATATAACCTACAAGTACCGGGCAACTGTAAGGTGTCCCAGGACTGTTTGCCAGGCCTCAACAACTGCTGCCCTGGTTAGTGGTGACGACAGCCAAGTCCTATAAGACACAGGCTGAAACACTGGGATACACAGCGGCTCAGGTACTTACGAGAACGGCCACTAGGTCCTACGAACCGTAGCATACTCCTCCGTTTCCCCACTCTTAGGGATTCGGGATGAAAATGCAACTGCAAAGAATCTCGTCTCCATCCCCAGATCAGAAATATGAAAATCTAAATTACAGATTGCGTAATACAAGCCCAGCGGCCAATCCCCTCTCGGTACCTACTTGGGTACTTCGGCCGAGATAACAGGAGCTCGCCCTTGGTTCAGCCCACTCCGTAGCAGGACCTTGCAGACCCGCGACTGCATTACCTCAATAGCTGAGATATCGACCCTCCGTGCGGCTGGGGCCTGGAACCTCCTCTACGCAGTCAATCCTTTCTTGAATCAGGAGTCAAAGGTGAATTCCGCTAAACCTAAGGCCCATGGGTATGGTCGGAAGAGGGAATTGTCTATATTGCATTCCAGAAGTCTCCCTTATCTGGATGATTTTCATCAAATGCATAATTTTCGGAAGTCTACGTACACGTCATTTTCAATGGGCACTTTACGAAGACTCTATTGGTGTTGTTTTCCCTGCATGAGTGTACCAGGCATACCATTCCAGGGCAGCACAACGCACAAACCCAGGAGTTCCTACTCCGCTGCGTATCCTGATGACCACAGGCCACAGCATTTCATATGGAGTTTTCAACCATATTGTTTTTTCCCAGACAAGACACACTTTATCATCTGGGACCCAGCAGTCGTTTTTCAGTGGTCTTCTCAATCCGTCACAACGCCTATAACAGTACTAGACGCATTAGTGGAAGTCCACGGTGTCGTCGTTTACCCATGCTTGGGCATGATCCAGGAGCAAAATGTGGTGCGAGATATTCCCATCACAATACACATGACAGTGGTCTCACTCGCATCCAACGATGTCCCTCAATCTGCGAAGATTCTGGCAATGTTTCTTGTCATGCGGTTACCCTTTGGCAGTCGGACTTGTTAGGCTACAGTTAGACAACATCACAGCAGTGGCATAGAGTAATCACTAAGGTGGAACCCACAGTGGCCAGGTGATCCCACACGTTCGTAACATACCTCACCGGGTGGACTCCTTACGCACTGTTCTGTTGGTTGTTCTCATACAAGACAAACAGGCCAAGAGGTGGCCTCAAGGTGGCGTTTCTTTCATCCATATGTCATCCGTCAAGGTTGCCAGCGACAGGAAACTACAGATGTAGAACTGACTGCCTCACGGCTCGGTGATAAGGTTCCATTTTGTTTTTAGGGTCAGGTTCTAGGACTTACAGTCAATACAGAAGAAGCTCTGGTCCAAGACTGGAGCTGCCTCCATCTCTCCTATGTTCCTTCCCATTACCAGACTAGTGAGTAAGGTCAATCAGGAAAGTCATCGGAACATCCCTGTGCTTCTCAGACTGGCCAGATGTGCTTGGATGAAAATTTCGTTCAACTCATACAGCAGGATCAGAACGACTAACAGATAGTCCAGACCTGCTCTCTATCACAGACCGTTCCTCCTGGAATTCTTCAGCTATGAAATGATTTGCGTAACCCTTGACTTCAGGACATTAACCCAAGGGCTTCTTCCTGGAAATTGTAGCACCCATAGTCACAGCAAGCTAACCAGCCTTATCGATCAGATACCACAAGTATGGTCATTTTGTGTTCTTTTAGCTTCATCCTCCTCTGGACGTTAATTCATGCCGAGAACTTCTGTCCCTTTATTCAAACATAGACTCAACTGTGTCTTGAGGTCCCATTCAGCAGGTTATTTTCACCTTCTTGAAAAGACGTCTTGTTTCCAGGCGTCTAGGAAACTCCTTATTTCAAGGATTCTCTCTTTTAGGGCCTCCTTACAACAGGATCGCTCCTGCGGAACCTGATCTTTGTCCTCACGGCTCTACAAGACTCCGTTTGAGCCCTATAGAATATTACCTTTAACATTCTCATTCATACAGTAACGGGTTTCGGGCAAATTATGTTTTTTTTTCTGCAGAGATAGCGGCCTTCGCAGCACTCTCATGTAACCCATCTTCTCTGGTCTTCTTCCGGAACAAGATTATCCTACGGCTGGTTTCATCATTCGTGTTACACCACATACTCCTGCCACTTCGCTAAAGACCTTTTTTATGTCATCACTACGCCTGACTCCAGTCTGTCTGGTAGTAAAGCACCTACATATGCTGGACCTTGTCAGGTCACTACGTAGGTAGGTGTCCAAGACAAGTCTCTCTCAAGGAGGTTGAATTATTTTCTTCCCTCTTCCAGATGCCAAAAATAAGGACATCAGTCGTTAAGGTCCCTCTATGCAAGTAGTTTTGTTTAACCATCCAAGACGCTACATCTCCCGGCAATGTGACGACACATTCTGCTACGGCCGTGAGGGCCTCCTTATCAGTTTGACACCAGGTGTCAGCACAATATTTGTGTGAACACTCAAGAGGGTCAGCTTCCGCACATACCTAAGCCATTACAAGGCTTGCATTCCGTCTTCGCCACTTGCAGGTCTGGGTAGACGTGTACTCCAGGCGACAGCAGCTGCCTGTTGGTGCATAAGTATCACTGATCGTGTTCAGTATGCCTAGTTCCATTGCTTTTTCCCACCCAGGGACTGCTTTGGGACGTCCCACGGTCCTGTGTCCCCCAATGAGGCGAAGGAGAAAAGGAGATTTTTGTGTACTCACCGTAAAATCCTTTTCTCTTAGCCTCTAATTGGGGGACACAGCACCCACCCTTTTACCCTTGCGGGTTTTGTTCTATAATTTTTACATAGCTTTTCAGCTGTTATAAAGTTAATAGGTCTGCACATGTTTGTCTCGGTTCACATTGCTCACTGTTTAATGTTTAGACTGGGCCTATCTTTTGATACAGGCCTTTTTTAGTGCTGTAGGTCTGTTTCCATACAGGTCTTGTTATACAATCATTGCTCCGTGGATTCCTCATGGTCTACGTGTGTACCTGTTTTGTGACAGGTCTTATTGTACTAATATTACTTGCTAACCTTATCTGTTTACACGCATGCCTGTTTAACTCCAGATTCCGTTAATCTGTTATTCACTTGTTGACTATGTTTGTTTTCACATGTTTCCTGTGTGATTACATGTCCTGTGTTACTTTTATTAGATGTTAACTCTCTTACTGCTTTAGCACAAAACTGGTGAGGCAAGGCCTGTGCCAGGGGTGTATTCTGCAGAGGAGGAGTCAAATAACTCTTTTGCAGATTCTGCTAGTGTCGCCTCCTAGTGGACAGCAGCATAACACCCACGGTCCTGTGTCCCCCAATTAGAGGCTAAGAGAAAAGGATTTTACGGTGAGTACACAAAAATCTCCTTTTTTTCACCGCAACTGCCGCAGTCAGCGTAACACGCTGATGTGAAAGCAGCTTTAGCCTGATACTACAATCATTTATTTCTCTGTATATGTATTTCTCCAAGTGATATTCACATACAGCATATTATCTATTCCTGAGAATATTTTTTCATCTTGGCCCCTTCACAATCCATGGCATTCTATTACATCTTGGAACATGTCATGGAGTGGTCTGTAATAGATAGCTGTCATCTGCCTTTAACAGCAGAGCTTGACGCTACCATTGATTGATGCTATTAACACACTACAATTACTGATCCAGCCGGACATTCATTTGAGTTCCCATCGCCTTCTTTCCCCCCATGCCTATCGTGGTGATTCTCCATGATGTCTAGCCACCATTTACCTATTGCTGTATGTATTATGAATGATAACAGGTTAAAGTTCCCTAGCAACACTGAAACAAAAACCAAACTGTTTTATAGAAACTAAATTAAAACACAAAACCATACCCCATTTCCCAAAAAAAAAAAAATGTTAAAAAAAAATATGTATTTGCTGTAAAAGTCCCATCAAAATATATAAATATATAAAAAAAATAATTAACCTGCTATGTAATGCTGCAAAGAGGGAATTTTTTATTTGCCACCATAATGTTTACCCTGAAATTGTTTAACCCTTTAACAACATCAGCCGTACATGCATAGCGCTGCGGAAACAGCCTTACATTTATAGCGCCCCAAGGTCCGGTTACCGCACTGAATCGCTCAGTGATCAGTCTGACAATCTATATCGCCCCCCTTCCACGTTGCTGTTCTATGTGATCAGCCAATCACAGCGTTTTAAAAATAAAGTTAAAAAAAACAAGCATCAATGTGGCATGCTATGAATAATTGATACTGTTTGAGAAAAGTGACCCATTTGTCAAGAAGGTGCTACTCAGCAGAAAAATTCAGATTTCCGGTATAAAGGTTTTCTCCAGCTTCATAGACTCAGCAGAGGAGGCAGAGAGGAAGATCCCTCTTTTTTTTTTTTTTTTCTTCCTCCTCATCTAGTGATGTGAAACCCCCAGCAAGGTGCTCTAGGATCTAGACAACCTCTTCAACAATTGATCCCATATGGACTCCACCTCTCCCCCAAAATGATCGGCCTGTTATTCCGGATTTCTTGGGTTGTGTTTAGGAATCCAATTGGATGCTACAGGCCCACTAGAATAGTTTTTTTTTTCTCAAATTCTTCAGTGACGATATAATACATCTTATAGCGGCTGATGCATATTTCAGTATTCAGACCCCTATAAATTTTTCACTCTTTGTTTCATTGCAGTCATTTGGTAAATTCAAAAAAAGTTCATTTTTTTTCTCATTAATGTACACTCTGCTCCCCATCTTTACTGAAAAAACAGAAATGTAGAAATTTTGCAAATGTATTAAAAAAGAAAAACTGAAATATCACATGGTCATACGTATTCAGCCCCTTTGCTCAGTATTGAGTAGAAGCACCTTTTCAGCTAGTATAGCCATGAGTCTTGTTGGGAATGATGCAACAAGTTTTTCACCCCTGGATTTGGGGATCCTCTGCCATTCTTCCTTGCAGATCCTCTCCTGTCCGTCAGGTTGGATGGTGAACATTGGTGGACAGACATTTTCAGGTCTCTCCAGAGATTCTCAATTAGGTTTAGGTCAGGGCTCTGGCTGGGCCAGTCACGAATGGTTACAGAGTTGTTGTGAAGCCACTCCTTTGTTATTTTAGCTGACCCTAAGGTCAATGTCTTGTTGCAAGGTGAAGCTCTGTCCAAGTCTGAGGTCCAGAGCACTCTGGAAGAGGTTTTCATCCAGGATATCTCTGTACTTGGCCGCATTCATGTTTCTTTCAGTAGCAACCAGTTGACCTGTCCCTGCAGCTGAAAAACACCCCATAGCATGACGCTACCACCACCATCTTTCACTGTTGGGATTGTATTGGGCAGGTGATGAGCAGTGCCAGGTTTTCTCCACACATTCCACTTAGAATTATCACCAAAAAGTTCTATCTTCATCTCATCAGACCAGAGAATCTTATTTCTCATAGTCCGGAAGTCCTTCATGTGTTTTTTTTTTGCAAACTCTATGCGGGCTTTCAAATGTCTTGCACTAAGAAGAGGCTTCCGTCAGGCCACGGTGCCATAAAGGCCTGACTGGTGGAGGGGCTGCAGTGATAGTTGACTTTGTGGAACTTTCTCCTATCTCCCTACTGCATCTCTGGAGCTCAGCAACAGTGATCTTGGGGTTCTTCTTTACCTCTCTCACCAAGACTCTTCTCCCATGATTGCTCAGTTTGGCTGGACAGCCAGGTGTAGGAAAAGGTCTGGTGGTCCCAAACCTCTTTCATTTAAGAATTATTGAGGCCACTGTGCTCTTATTAACCTTGAGTACTGCAGAAATTCTTTTGTAACCTTAGCCAGATCTGTGCTTTGCCACAATTCTGTCTCTGAGTTCCTTGGGCAGTTCCTTGACCTCATGATTTTCATTTGGTCTGACATGCACTGTGAGCTGTGAGGTCTTATATAGACAGGTGTGTGCCTTTCCAAATCAAGTCCGATCAGTTTAATTAGACTCAGCTGGACTCCGATGAAGCAGTAGAACCATCTCAATGAGGATCACAAGGAAATGGACAGCATGTGACTTTCATATGAGTGTCTCAGCAAAGAGTCTAAATACTTATGACCATTTGATATTTCAGTTTTTTTTTTTTAATACATTTGCAAAAATTTCTACATTTCTGGGTTTTTTTCAGCCAAGATGGGGTGCAGAGTCTACATTAATGAGAAAAAAAATGAACTTTTTGGAATTTGTCAAATGGGCGCAATAAAATAAAGAGTGAAAAATTTAGAGGGGTCTGAATACTTTCCGTACCCACTGTACTTACTATACAGCACAGCTTTTGTGTATGGCCATGACAAGGACACAATTTGAAGCAATCCAAAAATGTTTTCATTTTATAGTGATAATGCGCAGTGTCCTCCAACAGCTCCCTGTCACTGTCCCGAGGTATCATATCATAAGCCCCCAAACCAGATTTTATCCTGGATAATCAGGGGTGTAGATGAACCGATATCAGTCATGTGGATAATGGTAGATGATGACTCTGACACACTGGATAGAGGGTAAAACATTTGGACCGCTGTTGTGATCAGCCATATGAATCATGATAGATAGTGGTCCTTTAATTATTAATAGATATTATATCATGTCTGGACTCAATTAAATGGTTCACTAGTATTAAAAAATATTTTATAGCATATCTGAACCTAGACCTGGTCTAACAGTACATGTGTTTGTGGCACTTGGTATTTATCCAAGTCACAAGCAGGTTTCATTGGAGCTCTGCTATGACCCCTCTATCATAGCAACCTATCGGTGACGCCATGACATCATGGGCGCGCCAATGGGAGCTTAAAATGGTATGCCCCTTTGGTGCGCATATTAAATCCTGCTGTCAGAGTTTGACAGCGGGATGTAACAGGTTAACAATTGCGGGCAAAGCTCTGCACCACATGTGATTGTTAGAGGCAGGTCCATTACCTTCTGGAGTATGGGGTGAGGTCACCCTATAAGCCTGCTCCATAAACCCGTTTCCGACATGTACAGCAAATGTCGTGAAGGGGTTAAAGGAGTGGCTCTATAGGAATATCAGAGCCTTGTACCCATATACTTATTCTTTACTAAGGAGTTTTCTGAGACCAAAATGAAGAACCAACCTACAATATGGAACAAACAACACACAAATCATGGGTCTGTTACATCAAGAAGCTGTACAGACAGATCCAGAACTGGCTAAGATGCCGGCGCAAGGGGTCATTAGTTTCTGTGATTGTAAACATCTGGCCCAGGCTGGCTGCTCCAGAACCTAAAAGAAAGAACAAAATGTGTCATAAATGAAGTTTAACTGCTGTATACACAAACTAATTACAAATCTTCTAATGAGATCTTTCTTCATACTCAGCTATTGCTAAAGGAAGTGAAGAAGCTGAGAGAGCGCCTTGGTGCGGATGAAGACGTCCTCTCCAGCTCCACCGCCCAGAGTCTCCTTCACATCTACAGAGACCTGCGGGATCCAGGCCTGCTCTTCATATGAGTTTGAATGTAATCTTTCCCCCTATGCAGATCTGTCCAGAGATCTGTCAGCATCACATACGTTACTGAGGTTAGATGACAATTTCAGTGTAGAAACGTGATCACTGTCTGACACCATGTAGATGTAAATATGACAGTGTTATTAAAGGACACTCTGATTATAAGCAGCTTCTCATCAATGTAACAAGCCTGGCCTCATCCTGGCTGTTCAGTAGCATTTTGTGGCAGGAAATCACAACACAAATCAGAGCTATGAAAGACGTAAATAATTTCCTGCCACCTTCTGCTTCTCTCTCCTTCTTACTACTTGTACTGATAAATGATACACTCAAGGATCCTCCTCTTTGACTTTCATGTACATGGTCCTTGTGCTTTTGCACATTGTGTTTTTACTATGACTGGAGTAAATGAATTCCTCTTAATAATTTTGTGCATCATGGTGCACCAGAAAGTAACTGGCAGAGAATTTGACTAAAATTTACACCAGTTTCTAGTATAATCTATAATCTTTTGGATCACGATTGTCCTTTATAGTGAAGAACCAACTACTTTTTTGAAAACTGGGGAGAGAGGCATAAAATGAAAAAGTTGAAAATGTGTACAAACAATAATTACCCTCTTAGTTCTGCAAACGTTATCAGTATCTGCTCAAAATATGTTTCTACATAGTTATGCGCTGACAAGATGGAAAAGTAACTATCATTTTTTTTTTTAACCTACCACAACAACTTTTTACATGTTATATAAAAATAGAAGAGAACAAGAGGAGTTGCCTGTTATCATTATGATGGATAATTTAGGAATCTTTTTGCGTAAGCAAAGACAAGACTGAACACAGTTTATCGGTGAAAAAGTCTATATTATAACGCACGGTGATTAACAACAAGGTGCAGAGGAAAACTCAAAGTCCATTAACACACTGTGTAGATATTAAATGAAGCCTAAATGAAAATTCAGTTGAAAAACCTCTCCGGAAAATGCAATTAGCGGAGCAGTCTATAATGCACAGTTTACACTTGGAGATGCTGTAAAAGGAAAGTCTAAGACAAGTCCAAGCAGGGGATGTTTAAGCAAGTCCATATATCACATTAAATCATGCAGGGAGGCCTAGGAAAGGAAGTCTTTAGAAGGTAAAGAACCAGATGCAGAGCAAATTGCTAAGTCCAGAACAGTCTCATGCTGTGCATCTATTTGAACGTAGGAAGCGACGGCTTAATAATGCAACCAGCTGACATGTCAGCAAAGGCAGGTGAGGCAAGAACCGCAGCAGAGGGAGTAGCACAAGCAGCAAGAAGCAGAAGGAACACTGGAAACAGGTGTAGGTAGCAGAACTTCTGAAGAGCAGCAATCAGGAGATTCACACAGGATTTGCAGGAGTAGGCAGAGGACTTGAGAAGCCACTAGGAGCAGGGAACTAGGCAGAATACTCTAGTAATGGCTAGAAGCCGGGTGGGGTTTATAAAGGCAGGAAGACAAATGCACATGAAGCAAAGGGCGCTATCTTGGAAGAGGGCAAGAATGCCCAAAATGTAATAAAAATATTTGGAGTCCTGACACTGCCAGGCAATTCTGATGCTGCTCATCCCTGTGGGAAGGAAATGGATCAAACGCAGAATTGCATCTTGTTGGATGCTTGTTCCTGTCGGTGGCAGTTGTCTATAGTCTAGGCAGTTTCATAACCTTTAGACCATAGACAGATCAATTTTAGTGCCCAGTGTTAAAATCCAAAAGTTTATTTGGAGCTCAAGTGGTAATTTCAGGAGGGGGAACTCCAGGAGATAGAAATGGGTCCGCAGAAACATTGCAAATGGAGTCACTAATAGTGTTTTCCCTAGAGGTATCAAAATGAAAAAAAAACCCCAGAGGAGCATATTGATGAGGGATAACCTGATACATTGCTACCCACCAGTAAGGGGATGGAGCAGGACAAGGAAAGAGGAAGAAGGTATCATACTCGCCTCTTCAACAATTTTGTGTGCCCATGGGAACCTTTTTGTTGACCTTGCACAATTGCAGGGATCCTGGCACTTTACTGTGGTGACTGACGTTCTAGGGGTATCTGCTGCGTGGTACACTGTGGTGGATTGAAAAAATGATGGTGGGGGACATCAACGCCTCCTGAGAAAACACACAGAAGATAAAAATTAAAATAAAAAACGCGTAAACAGACTAGGCTAAAATTTATGAGCTCAGAGTTTGAGGAGAGGGTATAGCCCACCAGAGGAAGCCTACACTGTTGTCTAGCCTTCTAGTGGCTGGGCCTATATCCATGGTGGTATTTGTCCCTATGCTATTGTGAAAAATTGCAGTCCAAATTAAATAACCTAATATAGTAAGATGAGACTTAGGTTCCTTGCTTTTTTCCCCACAGTGCTGGAGTGCTGCTCCTGGCCCTTACTGTGCAACAACAACACTTTATCTTGGTCCTGCCAGTTGCACAGCTAAAAGCTACAGTACCAGAAGCAGCCTACTGACCAGAGTGGAGCTATTTATGCTTTTATATAATAGTTCTGAACAACCATTTTGATGTTCTTTTTTTTACGCCCTTTGGGGTGTTTTTACACAGTTTATTGAACAATCTGTGGTTAGCCTGAAACATTAGTGTCACTTCGGCATCACATAGTAGGGGAATAATGGCAGATTGGTAAATTGGATTTATGATTAGATTGGATACATCCTTTCACACTAAGTGGTGTCTTTAGCTGGATTTGGTAAATGGCATAATTGTTGTGATTGAGCCTGGAAATTAGTCTGTTTCCTTTGGAGCAAAGAACAATTTTTCTTGCACTCAGTGATGTAGTTAATACTATGGATAATTCTAATAAAAGCCCTAGAAATGGCAGAAAGAGCAGTGGTTTAAGGTTTTTTTTTTGCAAATCAGTGAATTCATCAACATTATCGAAGTTTGTAGACTTCCTGTGAGTCAGGTTAGGATGTAACACCAGTAAGATATGGGAAATCTCTTCAGATTTAGCACTTTACAGAGATGTTTGAGAGTGTCTAGTATTACAATTTGCTAATGAATGGAGGTGGTTTAATGTCTAATGCAATCGATGGACAGTGCTTTCCAAACCGAGGCTCTAGCTGGGGAAAAACTACGACTCCCAGCATGCCTGTACAGTCAACAACCAAAGGTCTGAGAGAACTATTTTCAAGTTATCACTCCAACAATTTTTTTTGCACATATAATACTGACACACCCAAAGTATTGTAACTCTATTATTTATTTCATCCCTGCTCAGTTGCATGAAGGAGGTTTTTTTAATTTACCGTAAAATCTCTTTCTAGTAGCCTTCATTGAGGGACACAGGAAACCACGGGTGTACACGGATGCCACCACGAGGCTATCGCAAATAATTACAACATTAAGAAATAAGTTGACCCTTAGGTCTTGTGCCCACAGTGCGTTGTTTAAAGCTTTTTTTTATGAAGATTTTAAGAATGTGCATCAAAATCTGCATGTCTATCCTGTAGTGGTTGTAGTACCTGTTGTGGAGGTAGATGTGAGTAATCCCTCAATGAGCGTGACAAAGGTATGGGACAAGTTGGTCAAATCTGTTACAGAGTGAAAGAGATAATGGTCCAAGCTGGGAAGGGTGGTCCTGGGGCATAGGTGGGTGGCAGGCAGTGCAAGTTGCTGGGGGTTGGCCTGATGGGCATTTGTGCTGACAAAATGTGCAGGAAAAATGTGTAACCAGTGTATCTTATGTGATGCATATTCACACTGCAGAGATCCAGTGCATTGTATGTGATTCAGCTTGTCTACTTTGCCTTCTGCTTGTGATGGGTTTCTTCCTGTCAGCTCTTAGCAGATGGAGAGACAGGCTGAAGCTGCACTACATAGGAATACATGAAGCGTCAGCACCAAGCACTCACAGATCGTATAGATAAGCAGCAGGATTTGAAGTTTTATAACTCAGCAACTAATTATTATATGGACACTCCTACTTTATAGTGTATAGCGTTGGCAAAACACTTCCGAACTTTCATAGACTTTGGTAGCTTATGGATAGACATGAAGATTTTGATGCAGAATCTCAATCTGTATAAAAAAGAATAAAAACATGCATAGTAGGCACAGGGCTTTAGCCTTCTGAAAAAGAATAGACAGGGCTCAGACCTGGTCCTTGAGGCAAGTAATGGCTAAGCCAGACTTAAAACCCGACTGCAGGAATGCAAAAAGAGATGATAGAGAAAAAAAACGAGACCTTGTGAGATTCGCACCAGCTGAAGAAGGCCTTTCCGGTACAATGGTAGATACGGGATGAAGATCGCTTTTGTACCTTAATCAGGACCTGAGGGTTTTAGACCTTCAGCTTCAACAGCCATCTCATTAAATTTAGCAACTGAGAGTTCGGTTGGAAGAGGGGTTCTTGGGAGAGGTAGAGCGGGTCAGTTCGTAAGTCTCCAGAGAATGTCTGCTAGGAAGTTGTCTACTTCTGCGTACCATGATCTTCTTGGCCAGTCCAGGCAATGAGGATGACGAGGATTCATTCCTACTTCTTTTCAAGCAACTTGGGGTGAAGATGTAGAGGAGGTAACAGCTAAGAGATGGAATATTGAGACCAAGGAATCGGTAGAAAGTCGCAAGCACTGGATAGAAACCATGAAAATTGAGATTGTATTCAGATGCCATCAATTAAATTATCCTGCTTCCACAGGGGCAATATCCAAGCAAAGGGACTTCATTCTGAAGCAGCAAAGCTGGGGATGCCTGTTCAGAAATTTAGGCCCAGAATGGGTCAAATTGAACTGTCCTTCTTGATGATGACAAAAAGGCTTGAATTGTTCTTGAGAGAGAACCAAAACGATAACTCCTGACTGAAGGAGTGAGGAAATGGCTTGAGAAAAATCAGCCACCAGGGAGGGAGTCCTTGGCCTGCATTAAAAAAAAAAAAACAGTCTTGTGGAGGAGCGATGAATTCTATCTTGTATCCAAAGGAGAACATTTTTCTGACCCAGGTGTCTTCTACTGTAGGGAGGCAGACGTCCTGAACAGGAGGAGACAGATGCCAACCCGATAAAGGTTCTCAGTATGTGAAGGAAACGTTGTTGCTTCTAGACTTCGCCATAGATTCCAGTTGTCCGTCTGTAGGGTTCTTTAGAGAAGCTGCATCCGAGAGTCGTTTTTGGTCCTAGATAACCTAGATACCAAAGGAGCTACTGAAGGAAAGGAGGTCCAAGTGTCAACAAGATTTATTGCAAAAGAAAACAAGGGATATGATTCCTTGATGTTAAGGGATTGATGCACAGTTGGGACAAGACTGTCAACCATGTCTCTCAGCTTCATCTGCATCAGAGTTGGGACCTGAAACCTGAGGTGACCTAACCTCCAGTGAGGAAGAGCTTGATGGTGAATGCGGTAATGGATGGAGTCATGGAGAGAGAGGGAGACCAGGATAAAGAACTCACCCTAGACTACTTGGAGCACTGAAGTGCTGATCCGGAGTAGCTGGTGGGTCACAGTGACCCTGAGCAGTGATTGTAGTACCTGCTGCAGAGGTAGATATGAG
Organism: Allobates femoralis; assembly: GCA_033576535.1. NCBI lineage: Eukaryota > Metazoa > Chordata > Amphibia > Anura > Aromobatidae > Allobates > Allobates femoralis. The sequence continues at coordinate 438,175,914 of JARQOC010000006.1, read as the reverse complement.
TAACCCCTTAATAATAAGAGTGACCAAGGTAATAATAAGAGTGAAAGAAGATAATGGTCCAAGCTGGGAAGGGTGGTCCTGGGGCATAGGTGGGTGGCAGGCAGTGCAAGTTGCTGCAGGTTGGCCTGATAGGAATTTGTGCCGACAAAATGGAAAAATGTTTAAAGAGGACCTGTCACCCCCCTGCTGCATGGCAATCTAAATGCAGCACTGAATGCAGCATGTCTGAAGGGGTCCCCCATGTGTCTGTGTGCTGTGTACCCCGAGATATAGCCTTAGGAAAACTCACTGTTAGAAGCCATGAGGCTATTCCCTGTGGCTGGAGTGAGCTTGATTGGCGGGGCCATTCCCTCCCCCTCTGCCTCTCTGTGCCACCTCCTGCTGTGCTGTTTATGCTTTGTTCAGACAGCAGGGCAGGACAAATGATTTGTACGCTGTGTGCGGCAGGATGAGTGACAGAGGAGGAGGGCAGAGCCTGCACAGCAGAAGCAGCACAGAGAGGCAGGGGGAGGGAATGGCCCCATTGCTGCTGCCTCCAATAGGTTTGCACTAAGGATTACAATTTTAAGAAAAAAGTTGCCTCCTCCTCACTTAGGAAGCAAACACTGGTCTGGAGTCTCCAAACCAATTACTGCCATTAGTGTTCATTATTTTTTCTAATTTTCATGTGTGCTCTAGATTGGATAACAGAGGGGTATGAGCCCTTTTTGTTTTCCTGACCCAAAAACATAGCGCACAGCCTGCCAAGGGTCAGGCCATATGTTCTCTCATTTGGATGGCAGTACCTTTTTGTTCTCTTAACAAAGATGATATTCAGGTAATGGTTGGACAGTCCTTGCTCTTAGTGTCCTGCCCGCCTTGTACACCAGACCCTGCTGTATGGCACGGAGTGAAGACTGAAGATCCGGTCCACAAAATGGATGAAGACTCTTCAGAATAGGCAAGTAGACCTCCTCATACCACTGAGTGGCACTGTCTTCAAGCCCACATCCTCAATGATGTTCGCTCCCTGTCTTTCCAATCTTTCTTCCTTTCAGTATTTTCTTCTGTCCTCTTCTATCCTTTCCTGCTATCCCCTTAGCCCTGCTGTCCCTGTGGTTCCACCCGTGTTCTCCTGCTGCCCTCTGCTGGGAAAGGGGCTCAATTTTAGTCCCTGGCTTCAGTTTTAGGCTAGTGAGGCCTGATGGCCCACGTCTACTCTTCTTGCAGCTAATCAGGTTATTGTACAAGCTTTCTTTCCGCTCTGCAGCATCTCTGCCCCATCCTCCCCAGGCACCATTTCCTCCCTCTGCACCATACCCTATCCACACCAGCAGTCTCTTAGCTCCTGTCCCTGGGACAATCACTCCATAGAACGGCAGTTCTGTCACTGATCAACCACAGATATCCTTAGGGTATATGCACACAAAGATGACTGTGCGCCCGCCAAGTTTTGCAAAAAGAGCATGTTTCCATACTTGACGACATCTTCTTACCTGAAGAATCATGTATTGCGTATTTCCGCATGCAGAGTTTATTGTCTTTTTATATAAAAACTAGTTGAGCAGCTTTCAAGCAAAAGTCACCTGAATGGTCAGGTCACTTCTTTTAACCACAAGATATATATAAAAAAAAAAAAATGGGGACCAGCACCCATGTGTGTGCCTAGCAGAAAAACCCAGTTTAACTTACTGCTTCACGTCTTTACAGGAGTGTAGCGATTGAGGTTGCAACTGGGGTGAGGGATTGAGGGGGCCCGCCAGCGCATATTTCAGCTGGATGTTCGTACTCGGACACACATTCAGCTGAATGCAGTGTATTGCTGAGAGACCTGCACAGTATTACCAACTGCTGGACAATTAGAGGCTGGCAGCAGATTCCAGTGCGCATGTGACTGGGGTCGCAGGGCAGTGGCGTCATGCACTGCTCGTCGCTTGCATGCCGAAATCAGTTGTCGGCATCAGAAGACGACGCCATGCACTGGGGATTTGTAGGAAAGATGAGCAAAATCGTTTATATTTTTTGTGCATTAAAACAACAGCAGAACGGAAGGCATATACACCAGGATGGGGACATACAATATATATCAGGGTGGGCCCAGGATGAGGGAACATATATACCAGTATGTACATCAAATACACAGATTATGTCCGCTCACCTGTCTTCCTTCGCATGTGTTCCTCCCTCTCAGCACGGATCCCAGCGGGCTTCAGGCTGCCTCCAAACACATCAAATGATTATCCAGCGAGTGTAGGAACTTGACACTCCGAGTTCTTCATAACATTTCCATTTATTAGAAATTGGTTAAGAACCATTTTTTGCACATAAAATTCAAAAACGTTACGGTATCATGGTCTTTAGGCGACGCATTTCGGCTACTGAGTAGCCTTACTCATGATCATGAGTAACGACAGGGTCACACTGGCGCACTGGGCACCGCAAAATACTCTGGTTGGCCCCGGGTCCCCATGGCTCTGCCCTCTCGGCCCCGCCCCCTACCTCCCCCTGCTGCATGGAGAGGGCCCAAGGGGCTCCCACCGGAGCTCCCATTAGTGCTAATCATATCGGCGCAGCGCACCAATATGATTAGGGTGTGAGCGGCAGTCAGAGCAGGTTGACTCGATCGCCCACTCTACCTCCTGTGCTCTGCTACGCTGTGGGCGCAAGCGCAGGAGGTCAGAGGCTCCCGGGTCTGTGCTTCCTGTGCAGCGTCGGCAGCACAGTGATCCCGCGCGGAAACCTGGAGGATCATCACATCTATGAGGTGAGTATTGTGTATTTTTTTTCTTTTTCTGGGGGCCAGAAGGAGCCCAGCATGAGGAGCAGATGGGGCTCATGGGACCCAGGATGGGGGGAACATGGGGCCCAGGATAGGAGACATTTATCAGGGGCCAAGGATGGGGGCATATAGGGCCCAGGATGGGGATGTATATCCGGGGCCCAGGATGGGGACGTATATCAGGAGCCCAGGATGGGGACGTATATCAGGGGCCCAGGATGGGGACGTATATCAGGGGCCCAGGATAGGGGCATATACCAGGAAGAGGCCCAGGATGGGGGACATATATACCAGAAAGTGTGGCCCAGTATGGGGGACATATATATATATATCAGATACAAAAGAGTTTCACCCGTCGCTATAGCCCCAAACCTTCTTTTAGGACCGTGTCTGGCCCACCTAATCACCTTAGCTTATCACCTCTACCGATGTTGCTCAGTTTTAAAGTGCTTAATATAATCTTCAGTTCATAGAAAAAAGAGACGGCACTCACCTGTTTCTTTTGCTCACTTTAATCCACTACAGACAAACCGACGGGGAGCTTCAATTCCAGGTTGGAGTACCCAACTCAAGGGTTGGAAGCACAGCAGCAAGCACGAGGACCCACAAGGGTCCGAGCTGCCGCTATACATTCCGGAGAGGAACAGAGAGGGAGAGAACAGTCTGAAAGGACATTAGAAGGAGTGAGGGGTCTCAGAGTGACAGCCTAGCTGCAGAGGGTTAACTGCACTGTGAACTGTGTTGGAACTGTACTGTGACTTTGAAGAACTTACAAGTAAACCCGGTGAACCCTGCTTCAGTGTCCATGTCTGATTCCAGGTATACAGAACTGTTATTGTACTTCTTACCCTTCCAGGAGCAGCTGGACCCGCAGCGGGCTCATCCATCCAGCTGCAGCCATCCATCCCTCCATCCTCCTGTCAGAGCTGCGCTGCAGCAGTGGTCCCATCACTGACCACAACCCGGGGGTGGCGTCACGACAAACTATTCCTGTAAATATCCCTTTACTTGTGAGAACCCGGGACACGGTCCGGACCAGGACCTCCGTGACATCCCCAGCAGTACCCCGGTCTGGTACTGAGTACCCCGTCCCAGTGGGCTCCATATCCGCATTAGGAGAGTCTTATTAAAGGGTAAGAAGGAATCAATATGTCAGACAATGAGAAAAGGGCTATTATTAAACTGAACATGAATCTAGCCCCTGAGGCACAATCACTACTACATGTATACCGCATTTAGGATTCTTATACAACTTTTAGCAAAAATGCAGTCCGAGTCTTACAGTGAAATCACCTGATTATTACCAAATGGCATAGGGTCCTTGTTAATTGTTCATAGTAATTTTGCAGATGCCCCTGAATAAGGAGCACCTGTCTCAACCCTTTGTAATGAATTATGAAGTGGTTTTTCTGTAGCATTTTTTTTTTACAATTTTTTTTTCCCTTCTTCCTTGGGAACTGAGACAGCATTTGTCATTGTTGCTATTACGAGTATGACTTGCGGCACTGTTTCTGTACCATGTATTATAAATTGTGTTCTCCTCAAGTCTTGTTGGGACCCCGTTCTGCCCTAGATTGTCAAATTCAGCAGCAGAGAAATATAATTCAGCTGCTGGAGGTGCCAGCAATGTGCTGTACATGAGCCTCTGCCGTTAACCCTCCTCCATCTACTTTACACAGTTTGTATTCATGGAATTTGTCTTTACACATCCGTGCAACAGGTATTGTGAGGACAGGCATGGAGCGCTTCTTATGTATAGGTACAATGTGTTAGATGGGTAGAAAAACCATCTGCTCGGTGCATCAAGATTCCAGGGTGACAGGGTTAATGCAGAACTCACATTCCCCTTTTGTTCTGCGCTGGGTGTCTGGAGGTATGGATTTAAGCTAATGGACTGGTAGCTTGCAGGCAGTTTCCCAAAAGCGCTGACAGCTTATCAATTATTGAAGCGCACTGTATCGCTTCTGAAAACCCGATCGGAGCTCAAGTCCAGTGAAAAGCTCTTTGTGTTCTCTTCAGATGTAAAAATAAGGTCATTTTAAGCACATATATAGCGCGAATGAGGCTGAGAGCTCTCATACCTAAGCATGCTCTGGATGGGTATTACCCCGACACGATGAGAACAGCTTTGTATCACCTTTGCTAATGGGATTTGCACAAGGAGACCTTTTACTGTTTTTAATTTTTTACTATATTTTACTGTATTTTCTAAGTTTTTATCATTTATTTTCTGGTAAAGATTTAACAAGGTCACTTTAAATTTTTAACTTTTGCTTATGCAATTTTTTTTTTTGCTTACGTGTTGAGGCTGCCTTCACACTTGCAGATGCATCTGCAGCGTTTTGCAGATGCATCTGCAAGTATCAGCATGCAGACCGCGGCCCCTATGTTTATAATAGGGCGCACCGCGGTCTGAAAGCTCTCATTCATTCCTATATGTGAAGCGTCCGCAGGCGGATGCCTGCTTACAGATCACACTCTCCCGCCCGCACCATGGACGCGAGATGTCGCGTCCATGGTGCGGGCGGGAGAGTGTGATCTGTAAGCAGGCATCCGCCTGCGGACGCTTCACATATAGGAATGAATGAGAGCTTTCAGACCGCGGCCGCGGTCTGCATGCTGATACTTGCAGATGCATCTGAAACGCTGCAATGCATCGCAAACGCTGCAGATGCATCTGCAAGTGTGAAGCCAGCCTAAAAGGGTCGTCCAGTCTAAAACTGATAATTCTGCAGTCACTTATTTACTCAATGTAACTACAGAATTATCAATCCTCCCAGTGCCCGCATTGTGAACTGCAAGGATTGGCTTCTAAGCCGAGAACTGACCACAATTGTGCGATTTATCCATGTTCCTGGCAACAGCACGACTAGTGGGCACAGCCTCGTTCAGTCCAAGGATCTGGAACGGGCTTATCCGACTAATGGGCAAGGCCACCTAGTGGGCTCGGCTTCACTCAATGCAAGTGTATGGAGAGGCGTGTCCGACTGGTGGGCAATGCCATCTAGTGGGCGCACCCTCACTCAATACAAGTGTATGGAGCGGGCTTGTTCTACTAGTGGACAAGGCCATGTAGTGTTCGCAGCCTTGTTCAATACAAGTGTTTGAAGTGGGCTTGTCCGACTAGTGGGCAAGGCCATCTATTGGACGTGGCCTTGCTCAATACATGTCTATGGAGTGGGATTGTTCGACTATTGGGTAAGGCCGTCTAGTGTTCGCGGCCTCGATCAATACAAGGGTATGCAGCGATCTTGTCCGTCTAGTGGGTAAGGCCATCTAGTGGGCACGGCCTCGTTCAATTCAAGTGTAAGGAGGGGGCGTGTCCAACTGATGGGCAAGGCCATCTAGTGGGCGTAGCCTCGCTCAATACAAGTGTATGGGTGGACTTGTCCGACTAGTGTGCAAGGCCATCTAGTGCATGCAGCCTCACTCAATACAAGTGTATGTGGTGGGGTGTTTGACTAGTGTGAAAGGCCATCTAATGGTCGCGGCCTCGCTCAATACAAGGGTATGGAGTGGGCTTGTCTGACTTATGGGCCAGGCCATCTAGTGGGCGCAGCCTCGCTCTATACAAGTGTATGGAGGGTGTGTGTCCGACTGCTGGGCAATGCCATTTAGTGGGCGCAACCTCCCTCAATACAAATGTATGGAGCAGGTGTGTCCGCCTGATGGGAGTGGCCATCTAGTGGGCACGGCCTTGCTCAATACACTTGTATTGAGCGATGCCACACCCACTAGTTGGGGCTCTGGGCAGGAGCATCCATACGACATAATTGCGGCCCATTCCCAGCTTACAAATCGGCAAATCCTCACAGCGCACAGTGCAGGCGCTGGCAGGATTGATAAGTTTGCAGTCATGTAGAGTGACTGCAGAATTATCAGTTTAGACCGGACAACCCCTCTAAGGCTGCCTCCACACTTGCGTTTGTGTCTGCATGCGGAGGGCATGCAGACGCAAACGCAGTGCAACGCAGCCAATACTTATGTGAACGCAGCAGAGAATCTCCGCATGCGTTCACATAAGTATGGTCCCCGGGCAGCCAATCAGCTGTCTCTGGGGGCGGCCGGGAGGAGGAGATCAGCGGCAGAGATCTCCTCCTGGCACAGCTGATCTCCCGCCGGTGTCAGCGGGGAGATGCCGCTGATCTGACAGCTGTTTAAATCTCCCGTGCTGACACCGAATAGGGTGATATCAGTGCAAGAGATATGAAACAGCTGATCGCTGCTTCAAATCTCCCGCGCTGACCTCACCTATTCGGTGTCAGCACGGGAGATTTAAACAGCTGTCAGATCAGCTGTATCTCCCCACTGACAACGGCGGGAGATCTCAATGTGATGCGCAGCGTTCTCCTGCGCTGTCATGCGGAGGACATTGCGGATCCATTGAGATCCATGCATTGTTTGTGCTCTTGCGGGCGCTTGCAGATAAAACAAGCGCCCGCGACCGCACAAAAAATGCAACAAGCGCAACCGAACGCAGCCAAAATGCAGGCACATGCGTTCCCATGTTAAACATAGGAACGCAGTGCGCAAGCGTTTGGCTGCGTTCGGTACGCTGCTCTTGCAAACGCAAGTGTGAAGGCAGCCTAAATGTATGTGCACGTGTTAAATATTTGCAGCATTCATTACTGCATCAAAAAGAAATGACATTCTGCAGATGTGAAACTGCTTCAAATCTGCAAGAAAAACAAAAGCTGCATCTGCATAAGAATTCAGAGTTTTCATTTAGTTTTCTGGAAGAGTAAGGCTATGTGCCCATAGGTTTTTGTTTCGTTTAGGTAGGAGATCCATTTTTGGTGCATTTTCTGCAGCCAAAGCAGATCCTTTTTTTTTTCAAAAAAGCATCACTCATGCTTCATCCGCTTATGTTGATTTTTTTAGTGCTGCACTTTTTCTTTTTCAAAGCAAAAACACAGGACTATTCTATAAGCGGGGTGGCAGGGGGGACACCGACAAACATACTTTATTACCTTCCCCAAGTCGCGGTGTCCAGAGATGGGTTACTTCCGGGTATGGCTCTGTAACAGGACCTGTGAGAAGTCAATAGGACCTGGCCATGTGACTCTCAGGCTGAGCCACTGGAAGGTGAGTATATGACAGTATATGACAGGGGGCGCCACTCCAGTGCTGAAAACCCCCACCACTAGAGGGATGCTTTAAATGTTTGGGGTTTTTTTTGCTGACAGGTTCCTTTTAACTAGTTATATATTTTGATAGATAAGACCTTTATGGGCACCGCTATTCCTAGTATCTTTATTTAAATGCCGCTGTCAATGATTAACAGCATCTAAGTGGTTAAACAGCACATCCAGGTACTATTGTTACCGCCAGGTATCTTAGTGTAATGTATATTTAAAAAAAGCAACAAACATTTTTTTAAATACTTACCGTATGTTTTCACATTGTTCAACTTGTCAGCCTACAGGGTCGTACACCTACTTTTTATTAGGACTAAGGCCCCTTTCACACTGGCGTCTGCTGCATGTGCCGCCTAACGGCCGCACTTGCTTTACAGTTGCGGCACTCTTGCGGCAAGCCCCATGCATTGTCTATGGGGCTTGTGGCAGGTGCGGCAAGTGCAGTATAGCCGCCATTCTGGCAGTTGCAAATAGGTGATCCGCCGCGACACTACTATATTAATGATTAAAGTGAATAAATGAGTAGCACCAACAAGACGAGGATCTTATGAGTATAATGCAATTGTGAAATGCAGAAACTGCCCTGTGCTATACATGTAAACTGGAGAACTTAGTCTCATTAGTAGCTACTAAAGAATAAGCTTGGCATCCACATCAAGGAGTCTCCATTGCCAAGTCCTAACACTATGCCTCACAGAAATGGTGTAATGTGAATGGATATATATGTCCTAGGTGTAATTAAAAACGACGATTAGGTGTGTATCAGGATCTAGCAATGGCGTCCAAGTGTGGCAACCAAACTAAGTAGCTACTAATGAGACTAAGTTCTCCAGTTTACATGTATAGCACAGGGCAGTTTCTGCATTTCACAATTGCATTATACTCATAAGATCCTCGTCTTGTTGGTGCTACTCATTTATTCACTTTAATCATTAATATAGTAGTGTCGCGGCGGATCACCTATTTGTAAGTATATAATTTTTTCTGCCAGCACCTACGCTTGTGGTTGATGCCAGTCTTAACCTCATTTATATATTGCATTTTTGGACTGAGCTCCCACTCTATAATTTAGTTCCCATGTTCCATTTTTTCCTTTTTCTTTAGTTTGGTTGCCACACTTGGACGCCATTGCTAGATCCTGATACACACCTAATCGTCGTTTTTAATTACACCTAGGACATATATATCCATTCACATTACACCATTTCTGTGAGGCATAGTGTTAGGACTTGGCAATGGAGACTCCTTGATGTGGATGCCAAGCTTATTCTTTAGTAGCTACTAATGAGACTAAGTTCTCCAGTTTACATGTATAGCACAGGGCAGTTTCTGCATTTCACAATTGCATTATACTCATAAGATCCTCGTCTTGTTGGTGCTACTCATTTATTCACTTTAATCATTAATATAGTAGTGTCGCGGCGGATCACCTATTTGTAAGTATATAATTTTTTCTGCCAGCACCTACGCTTGTGGTTGATGCCAGTCTTAACCTCATTTATATATTGCATTTTTGGACTGAGCTCCCACTCTATAATTTAGTTCCCATGTTCCATTTTTTCCTTTTTCTTTAGTTTGGTTGCCACACTTGGACGCCATTGCTAGATCCTGATACACACCTAATCGTCGTTTTTAATTACACCTAGGACATATATATCCATTCACATTACACCATTTCTGTGAGGCATAGTGTTAGGACTTGGCAATGGAGACTCCTTGATGTGGATGCCAAGCTTATTCTTTAGTAGCTACTAATGAGACTAAGTTCTCCAGTTTACATGTATAGCACAGGGCAGTTTCTGCATTTCACAATTGCATTATACTCATAAGATCCTCGTCTTGTTGGTGCTACTCATTTATTCACTTTAATCATTAATATAGTAGTGTCGCGGCGGATCACCTATTTGTAAGTATATAATTTTTTCTGCCAGCACCTACGCTTGTGGTTGATGCCAGTCTTAACCTCATTTATATTCTGGCAGTTGCGGCTGAGAAAAAAAACGCAGCCAGCGGCGTTTTTTTTTCCCGTGGCTTCAACTGTTGCAAGTGCCGGATTGCAGCTATACCGCACTTGCCGCACCTGCCACAAGCCCCATAGACAATACATGGGGCTTGCAGCAAGTGTGCCGCAATTGCAGCCGTTAGGCGTCAGATGCGCTAAATCTTCCAGATCTGCCGCAATTTGACAAAAATGCTAGTGTTAAAGAGGCCTAAGATGAATGCAATTACTGTAGATTTTTGTGCATCGTCCTAATGGCTAATAAAAAGACTGAAAGCTACTTTGCTATGCCCAGCACAAGGAAGGGTTGTCCAGTATTACAATGAAATATCAATATCAAAACTTCCCCCATAGGAAAGCATGGGATCACTTGTGTTATCAATTTCTGGCATTTCTGCAGGACAACATCTGGGTAAGATCAGAGTATCTACATATATCGGAGTTAGGCATTTAAAAAAATAATAATAATTAGAATTTCATAATGTTTTTGCTTTTTTTTGTGTTCTGCAGAACACATTAGAAATATTGTTAGGCTACCTTCACATTTGCGCTTTTGTCCGCCGCGTATGCTGCGCATGCGCGTGCGCAGGTCACAACGCATGTATAAGCAAGCATGCGCAGGATTTTTCATGCGCATACGCATGCATTCAATGTACGCTGCGTATACCTGCGCTCGTATGCGTTTTTGATCATGTGCATGCGTTTTTCATGCGCATGCGTTTAATTGGTCACGATTTCACTTGTTCCACCTACTGGCACGCCAATGGGAAGTGACTTGAGCCTGTACGCATGCGCATCGTACGCACCATACGCAAATCCTCGCCACGCTTGCGCTCTCATAGGGCTTAATGCATTTTGTATCAGCGAGCGTGTGCAAGCGTGCGCTTGCGGACGCCGGGAAATGTTATGCGCGGCAAAAAATGTAACATGTTGCGTTTCCAGGCGCACCTAATTTTCCTACAGCGTACGCATGCGGACAGATACGCAGCCGTGCGCGAGAAAAAGCAGTGTCTTGCGTACGATGCGTATACAATGATAAAGATAGGTGCGCAGTCCGCATGCGCATTTGAATATTGTTGTCCGCAGCGTGCGCTGCGGATACATAGCAAGTGTGAAGCCAGCCTAAGATTTACAAAAAATATATATAAAATGTGTGCCTTTTTCGTTTTTACTAGTTCTAATGGTATACCGTAGTTTGAATATTTGTGTTTTTCTTAACGTGACCTTGAGCCTAATGTACATACTGTATAATATGGATCTACAGATGCTCCATGTGCCTCCATACAGCAATACGGTATGGTAGTTAAGTATAGTTGCTCAGAGCGAATGCCATCTTAAGGGGGATCTTCTGGTCTAGCGTGTCAGAGAAATCTTTTATTTTCAACTTCGTATTTTTCACCGAAATACAATGGCAACGGTTGGTGATATCATCTTCCTGTTTGTGGCAAATTAGTATATGGGAGGGGGAAAACTTTTCCAGATGGGTGGTGACCATGGTGGCCATTTTGAAGTCGGACATTTTGGATCCAGCGTAATTTTTTTTCAATGGGAAGAGGATCATGTGACACATCAAACTTTTTGAGAATTTAATAAGAAAAACAATGGTGTGTTTGGTTTTAACGTAACTTTACTCTCTCATGAGTTATTTCAAGTTGATATTGCCATTCATTCCCATGTTATTTAGGTGTATCCATATAAATGGCCCAATTGATGTTCTTAAATCTGCGATCAATGATCCAAAGATTTATCGTGGTCATATCTCGGTGTTACACGCAACGACGTCCTAACAATGTAGTTTGAATGACTCCAAACCCGTGACGTTTGAGCAACATCGTTTACGATCTCGTACCGTGTAACTGGGCCTTTAGAGAGACTCGCAGACCACACATCCAACCTATAATATTGGGAAATAGCCACAGACCTCACATCCAGCCTACATTACTGTGAGACAAAAAGACAGCTGCACTCAAATACTAAGACATGCCATATTGACTATAGAAAAGCATAATAGCTAAGAAAATAAATATGGCCATGTCCATAACCACCCAGTAGCCATGTTGAGGCATTTCCATTTTACTGGGTCCTAACCTAATTTTTTAAAACATTTTGTGACTGTATTGTGTTTCAGCGTTGCATCACAGGTTCTAGTGTTCTCTCTTGTCAGCTACCTACACGACCATTAAGAATGAGATTTTTTAATCCAGATTGAGGTTTTGACAAAATGCAAAAATAGGTTATGACCTAGTAAAGTGGACACGCCTCAACTTGACTACTGGGTGGTTAGGGACATAGCCATGTTTATGAGCTGAGTGTTCCGATTTTTCATATTTTCTTAGCTGTTATGCTTTTCTATAGTCAATATGGCATGTCTTCGTATTTGCGTACAGCTGTCTTTTTGTGACTATGTATCGTGCTTCAGTGTCAAACCAATACATATTGTAGGAATGGCGCTTACATCCAGCCTATATTACTAGGAGAAACACACAGAACTCACATCCAGTCTATATTACTGGGAGAGACACATACCTCACATCCATACTATTATCTAGGAGAGTCACACAGAGTTCTCACATCTAAAAAGGCCCTATATATTACTGGGAGAGGGACACAGAGTCCACATCCATCCTAATTACTGGGAGAGAGACCACATATCCTTTTCAACACATACCCAGCCTATATTACTAGGAGAGTCACACAGAGTTCACATCCAGCCTATATTACTGGGAGAGATACAGAGTTCACATCCAGCCTATATTACTGGGAGAGAGACACACAGATCTCACATCCAGCCTATAATACAGGGAGAGACACACAGAGCTCACATCCAGCCTATAATACAGGGAGAGACACACAGCTCACATCCAGCCTATATTACTGGGAGAATATACTGTGACTATATTACTGGTCCTTTTCGACTCCGTCTTCATCACGCAGTCCCACCTGGGTAAGAGCCATATCAATTTTATTGTCGCTTCATAGATGATCTCTTTCTGATCTGGAGTGATCCTAAAACCATAGTCTTAGAATTTGTAGAAGAGCTCAATAGGAACTCTTGGGGTTTAAGTTTTGCGGTATCCATGTCCAGTAGTTCCATTCAATTTCTTGACCTTCATATAAAATTGGATGGCCTGGGGAGAGTGTGCACGTCAACACACTTAAAACTGGTGGATGTAAATAGTTATCTTAGGTTTGACAGTGGACACCTCCCCAGCTGGATCAAGAACATACTGTATGGGCAGTATTGGAGGATACGCAAAAACTGTTCCTTGGACCAGGAATTCGTCAAGGAATCTAGGATTCTAAAACGGAGATTCCTACAGAAAGGTTACCCAAAAAAGCTACTTGCAGATGCATTCAGGAAAACCAGCCTGTTTCACAGAATTCTTGCATTTCAAAAATTTTCTCTCAAAAAGCTACCAATGAGAAAATATCAAGGATTTTAAGACTGATAACTACCTATAACCAATTCCGTGTGAATGTTCAAAGGCTATTTGAAAAATATTGGTTTATCCTAAAAGGCAGACCCCATCTTGGCGAAATAATTGCCAAGTAGACCAAGTATTTTATATATAGGAGGAACCGGAACTTGAAGAGTATGGTTTCCCTGAGTAACATTGAAATGGAAACAAAAAGTAACGGAGTGAGATTGGGTTGTTTTGCATATAATACTCCCAAATGCTTATGTTGTAGAACGATTATTAGCGGAGCTACAACATTTTATTCCCAGACCACTGGCGAGAAGTTTACTATGAATTGCAGGGTGGACTGTCAGTCTACATATGTAATATACCTCTTACAATGCCCTTGTTGTCTGCAATATGTGGGGCGTACTATTCAGACGGTGCAAGCACCGTCAGAATACACGGAATAGATTTTTACAGCACAGTGTGTCCAAACATAAATGTCTGGTCCATCAGAAAAATCCAGAAAATTTAAGTTGTTCATAATTAATCAAGTACCCACTACAATCCAAAATTGTTACAGCACATTAAGAAGAAAAGCTTCTGGATTTTTAAGCTCAGCACATTGAATCCAGAGGGCCTTAATTTAATCATTGAAAATGTAGCCAAATAATGGGCATATGAAATATGGTTTTAGTGTTTTTTTTATGAAGGTTTTATTGCTTACCTGTTTTTAAGAATGCGCTTTTATATATTATAGGTCGTCTTTGTTGGGAAATGTGAGTATTTTTATTAATATATGGAAGACTGATTATGGAATCCATAAGTTGTGAGGTCAGATTTATCAATTTTACATCATTGTGAGGTCAGTTTATTGTTTTTAATTTATTGATATTTAATTTTGTGCTGCATACTAGAGGTATTTTCATGTAGTGTAAATTTGTGTACAGTTGTGTTTTATTTTGATTCACAGCGTTTCTTCCAGCTCTTATATACAAAAAGGGTTAAATGATGTCATTAATTGGTTGTTTTTCCCATTGGTCATTGCCCCTATATAAAGTCACTTCCCTCCCTTTTTCTGTAACTTCCACCTGAGGAAGACACCGTGTCGCTGTCAAAACGCGTAGTGCTTGATAAATAAACAGGCCCTGTAATAATAATTTTTCCTTCTGAGAGTATACTGACCTCAACTTGCTTTCCATACAAGTTGTTGTTCCCCTCTGGGGGATTGTGGCCAGAGCAGCTTGGAGCTTCAGTGAGCTCTCACCAGCCTTCCAGGACGTGGCGTGATGTACATCTGGTGATGTGGGATCAGGAGATCGGCATCCTGTACCATGTGACTGGACCAGGAAACTGAAGACTGTGAATGTGTCCCACAGCAGCCCCGCAGGTTTCCGCTGTCATGCCAGCTACCGGTGTTGTGCAAATCAGGTGAGAGGCCAACCCCCCACCTCACAACAGAACTCCCCACTAGACCACCGGGTGCTTTTCTTGGATGCGCCTCTCTTTTTGTTTTACATATTACTGGGAGAGACACACAGACCTCACATCCAGCCTATATTAATGGGAGAGACACACACAGCTCACATCAGCCTATATTACTGGGAGGGACACACAGACCTCACATCCAGCCTACATTACTGGGAGAGACACACAGAGCTCACATCCAGCCTACATTACTGGGAGAGACACACAGAGCTCACATCCAGCCTATATTATAGGGAAGACACCCAGACCTTACATCCAGCCTATATTACTGGGAGGACACCCAGACCTCACATCCAGCCTATATTACTGGTAGGGACACACAGACATCCCATCCAGCCTATATTACTGGGAGAGACACACAGACTTCACATCCAGCCTATATTATAGGGGGAGAAACTGTCACAAGCAAAAAATCTAAAATTTGGGTCAGGTTATAATCTGCATATTATGAGGTCTGAAAATTAATGATGTTTAAAGCTAAAGCTTTGCCATTTCCTGAACTAAATGTAACCACCAACATATGTAAAAATATTTTTTTTCTATGTCAAAGGTGTCCATAGCCATTTGACTTCACCTCTGCCTTGCTCCTGGATTTCATTATTGTCTTGTGTATATTGTATTGCTGTTCTTCTCCATATTCCACACTACCTTTCTCAATCCCATATTCTTTTTGCTTCCTTAAACATTATTGCTCCTGTAATGCTCCTGACAACAGTCAGTGACTGTTCTTGAGACCCTGACTTGAGAATTCTGCCTCAAATCTAGGGAAAGGAATGAAAAGATTTCTTAGATTCTGAACCCCCATTTAGACTGTGTCAAACGGATTGTGGCCTAGAGAATGTACATCTCCAGTAAGAAACATAACAGACCTAAAGCGGAAAAGGACATCTAACATTTCAAGGGCTCGCAAATACAGTAGTGTTTAATTGGGGTATAGGCTGACTTTCTCCTGAATCAGGAGTACCTGCTTCCTTTAACATTAGTCCTGAGTGTAATATGTAGCTATGGGAGCAAGAGGTATTGCGAAAATAAGTGGGCAATCATGACATCCTTGTCTGGTATCTCCGAATAAGGGGAAATGGTTGAAAGGTGCAGCCATTAGCAGAAGCTCTAGATTGGGGACAGACTGGAACTCGAGGCCAAGGCCAAATTTATTCTCCGTAGCATAAAGGAATCTCAGTTCAATTCACTCAAGTTCTTTAGTTGCGTAAAGGGATAATAAGACATTAGAACACACTTCAGTGTGATGTTTGTGAACAGAGTACAGAACTTTAGGGCAGTGTATTTTCCAGCCTTAAAGCCTCTTTGATCCCGAGTATAACCAAACTCAAATCCTAACCAGCAATTTAGCGAGAATTTTAACATCAGTCTAAAGAAGAGCGTGGAAGAGTATGGTGCTGTGAAATTTAAAGAGAAACATTACCTATTAAAGGGTTAAAACTAGTGATAAGCGAATAATAAAATATTCTGGTTCGGGATAGACGCACCAAATACTTAAACCATTCATCATGAATAACAAACCTAATTGAAGTCAATGGGGAACTCAAGTGTTTTTACGCAAAATCTTCCAGAGAAGGGCTTGAGTTCACCATTAACTTGCATTATTTTTGTTATTTGTGACAAATACTGGTAACTCAAACCCAAATATCTTATTATTGGCTCATCACTAGTTAAGACTAGAGATAAACAAACCTTTTAAGGTTTGAGTTTGGTTGCCAAACAAACTTGTGGTTGTTAGGGTTCGGAGGTGCTGTTTGCGACCTGAACTTGACCCGCACCATCACAGATTGGCTGTTTGACCCTCTGCCAACATAATAGGACATAAAATCAGAGATAAAGAAACTCGCCAAAAATTTGCCCGGTAAATACCCATTGCACCTAGCAGCAGGCTTCCAGCTCCTTTGAGAGGCAACACAGGTGTCTGTATACCGGTGCTCAATCACCTACAACCCACAGATGGGGGTGGTTATGACACCAGCGTCCGGCCATGCTGTCAGGGAGGTGACTGGTTGCATTTATAGACACAAGGTTACCATAGGGCTCTGCCACTCAGGTGCATTTGAAGTATAGTGTCAGAGCAGCCTATTGTGGCAGAGTGGCAGAGCCCTATGGTAACCTTGTGTCTATAAATGCAGCCAGTCACCTCCATGACAGCATGGCCGGAAGCTGGTGCCACAAGCGCCCCTAACTGTGGGTTGTAGGTGATTGAGCACCGGTATACAGACACCTGTGTTGACTCTCAGAGGAGCTGGCAGCCTGCTGCTAGGTGCAATGGGTATTTACCGGGCAAATTTGTGGCGAGTTGTTTTTTTTTCCTCTGCCAACATAAAGCCAGCCATAAGCAAACCACTTATGGGTATGAGAGGCAGGGATTTTTCTTTTACATCCACACTACGGCTGATAATTCTGTTTTTACTCCAAGTACTGGGAGGCGGCTCGCAGTAGGCCAAGCACAGCGATGCTCGCTCCAGTGATTTTCATGCGGAAATCATCTGAACTCCGAACCCGAAGAGGTTTGCTCATCTCTAGTTAAGACCACAAATTCTGAATTTGTAAGGAATATTACCAGAATTTGCTGCAATATAAATATCGCAAACTTTGAAATACACACCAGTAGAATGAATTAACATCATACAGTTTCTGCCCTTTGCCCTGACAGATCCTGGACCAAATTCTGACTGATGACCCATTTTTGTCACTGCTTCAAGTTCTTCACAAATTTTTGTTTTTTTGTTTGTCTTCCCTCTTTTTGAGGATTGGTCACAGGTTCTCAATGTGATTGAGACCTGCGAATTTCCTGGCCATGGACTCTTGTCGATGCTTTTTTCACCAAGCCACTTAATCACTTTTGCCTAGTAATGGTTTATCTATAATGCCGGAAAAAGCCTTTTTCATCACCATATTGATACTGAATCATTGGGAGAAGTTGCTCTTGGAGGATGTTCAGGTCCCATTCTTTTTTTCATGGCAGTTTTCTTGAGAGTGAGACAATTCTGGATGAGAAATCCCTACATATGAATGGACTTAAGATGCTTTACTGTTTGTATGACACATGACTTCTGGTAGCACTTAACTTTTCTTCTTTGGACAATCAATCTTGCAGATGTCCAAAACAGTCTGGAGGGGCTTCAGAGAAAATAGCTTTATCCCAGTCCTCTGCAGTCCAATCCCTGGACTCCCTGCAGGATGTCAGTCTGCCCTTGATGCTTTTCTCAGAGAGAAGTGGCTTCTTTGCTGTCCTTCTTGACACCAGGTCGCCCCCAGAAGCCTTTGCCCCACTGTGTGTGCAGATGCATTGACTCCTACCTTCTGCTATGCCTGAGCAAGCTCTACACCTGTGTTGAACCGATCCAGTATGTGAAAAGTAGAAAAAGAACTTGCATTTTCTGGACTTTTTTTTTACATTCTTTACAGCAATTGAATCTCTATTTTAGCATTATTAAACATCTGATAAATAGTTGATTTAGGGGCAATATTAAATGCAGCAATGTCGTTGCCTGTAAAGCCATTTTGATGCAAAGCAATAATGACTGCACATGTTTTTTCTTAGATCATTATGGTTAACAAAAGGAGACAATGAAGAATAAGTCTGTAGCGGATATATAAATCAAGCAGGACTGTGTTGCAGCCAGGACTGATGACACAATTGTTAACTTTTAAATGCCTGCTATAAAGCTTTGACAGCGGCATTAACAACACGCTGACATGCGGGCGCTTCATTCTAAGCTCCCATTGGTACACCCATGACGCGATGACGGGTCACCAATTGGGCTGCCATGACAGCTGAGGATCTATAGAAAACCCCGTGCTTGTTATTACAGAGCTTCCTTGAAACCTGCCTTGTATTATAAGTATATGCAGCAATACTGTGATATTGCTGTATATACCAGAAGCGAAGGCTCAAGCAGTGCTGTGGAGTCAGTAAGGCAAACATCTGACTCCACATTGAAGAAAGAGGCACTCACCCGGTGATAGTTGTTCCTCAATGGACGACTTTAATCAGCATTATGGTACAGGATGCTGGGGAGGGGGTGTTGGAGGTGCAGACTACGGCACCGTTTCGGATCAACTGATCCTTTGGCTGGTCTTGGCTCCAAGGAACCAAAACCAGCCGAAGGATCAGTTGATCGGAAACGGTGCCGTCGTCTGCACCTCCAACACCCCCTACCCAGCACCCTGTACCATAATGCTGATTAAAGTTGTCCATTGAGGAACAACTATCACCGGGTGAGTGCCTCTTTCTTCAATGTGATTTTACCTCTCAGGCTGTTACAAGATTGTGCACCCCCAGTTCTGCTGCAGTTGACGCTGCTGATACCGCTACTTTGGATCTTGAGTGATCGGTGCCCCGCTATTCTGCTTTTTAAATAAACATCTGACTCCGACTCCTCAATTTCCCTGAATTCAACTCCTACTAGAAAAAAAGCAGCATCAGAAAAACTCACCATCCATGCCAAAGACAGAAAACCAAAAGCACTTACAGGACGCAGTCAGAGCCCAATTGTGGAGCAAGCCCAGCTGCTGGCTGATGAGTCGCCTCTACCAGCAATGTGTGGGAGGCGACCTGCCATGCATACACTAGGCCTGCATAGAGCACCATTCACACTGATACATATGATGCAGAGTGTCTGAAAGCTACCCAACCGCTCCGCTGCCTGAGCATTGGGCCGCACAGTACGATGCTTCTGCACCACTGGATGAACGGCGCCCCTATGGGCCCACCTGCGCCCTGGATGGATAAAAAAGTGCAAAAGTTTTTTATATGATAAATAAAAAACCTTTATAGATGGGATTTTGGTTCATGTGTTGGCCCAAGACATTTAAGCTGATGACCCACGATCAAGGGATCCCATGCTCACCAGTCCTAACAAAATTGTACAAAAACTACTAGAAAAAAAGCAGCATCAGAAAAACTCACCATCCATGCCAAAGACAGAAAACCAAAAGCACTTACAGGACGCAGTCAGAGCCCAATTGTGGAGCAAGCCCAGCTGCTGGCTGATGAGTCGCCTCTACCAGCAATGTGTGGGAGGCGACCTGCCATGCATACACTAGGCCTGCATAGAGCACCATTCACACTGATACATATGATGCAGAGTGTCTGAAAGCTACCCAACCGCTCCGCTGCCTGAGCATTGGGCCGCACAGTACGATGCTTCTGCACCACTGGATGAACCATAGGGGCGCCGTTCATCCAGTGGTGCAGAAGCATCGTACTGTGCGGCCCAATGCTCAGGCAGCGGAGCGGTTGGGTAGCTTTCAGACACTCTGCATCATATGTATCAGTGTGAATGGTGCTCTATGCAGGCCTAGTGTATGCATGGCAGGTCGCCTCCCACACATTGCTGGTAGAGGCGACTCATCAGCCAGCAGCTGGGCTTGCTCCACAATTGGGCTCTGACTGCGTCCTGTAAGTGCTTTTGGTTTTCTGTCTTTGGCATGGATGGTGAGTTTTTCTGATGCTGCTTTTTTTCTAGTAGTTTTTGTACAATTTTGTTAGGACTGGTGAGCATGGGATCCCTTGATCGTGGGTCATCAGCTTAAATGTCTTGGGCCAACACATGAACCAAAATCCCATCTATAAAGGTTTTTTATTTATCATATAAAAAACTTTTGCACTTTTTTATCCATCCAGGGCGCAGGTGGGCCCATAGGGGCGCCGTTCATCCAGTGGTGCAGAAGCATCGTACTGTGCGGCCCAATGCTCAGGCAGCGGAGCGGTTGGGTAGCTTTCAGACACTCTGCATCATATGTATCAGTGTGAATGGTGCTCTATGCAGGCCTAGTGTATGCATGGCAGGTCGCCTCCCACACATTGCTGGTAGAGGCGACTCATCAGCCAGCAGCTGGGCTTGCTCCACAATTGGGCTCTGACTGCGTCCTGTAAGTGCTTTTGGTTTTCTGTCTTTGGCATGGATGGTGAGTTTTTCTGATGCTGCTTTTTTTCTAGTAGTTTTTGTACAATTTTGTTAGGACTGGTGAGCATGGGATCCCTTGATGGTGGGTCATCAGCTTAAATGTCTTGGGCCAACACATGAACCAAAATCCCATCTATAAAGGTTTTTTATTTATCATATAAAAAACTTTTGCACTTTTTTATCCATCCAGGGCGCAGGTGGGCCCATAGGGGCGCGTTCATCCAGTGGTGCTGAATTCAACTCCACCAAATTGGACACCGACTCCACGACTCCTACTCCACAGTTCTGGCTTGAAGTCCCCTAAGGGGACTAACGAGGACAGTGATAAGTAAAAAAACTGTTTTAAAAAAACATGAAAAAAAAACCCATAAAAGTTCAAATCAGCCACTTTTTCCCCCATTAAAAATAAAGATATGTATCAAAGTCTAAAAATAAATAACCCGATCGACAAACATGAAAAACTTTCAGGATCAATACAATAGTTTTGTTTTTTTTTAGTTGCTCCAATAACATTGTAACAAGTGGACAAAACATCATATCTATCCCATCTATCCCATAACGGTATAAATAAAAACATCTCACCCCACAAAAAAACCCTCACGTGGCTCCATCAACTGAAAATGAAAAATGTTATGAGTCACAAAAAATGGCGACACTACCCAAAATATGTTTTTCTTTTAAACTTCTGATTTTCTTACACCACTAAATAATTAAAGAAACGTAACATATTTTGCATAGCCATAATTGTACTGATGAGGAGAATCATATAGTGAGGTCATTTTTACCCCACAATCAAAAAACGTCAGGATTGCGTTTTTTTCACAATTTTGATGCACTTGTAATTATTTTCCCCCATTTTCCACTACCATAAATAGAAGTAACATGAAGGTTTTTTTTTTCAAGCTTACAAATTGTAACGCAGAAAACAAACCCTAATGTCTATGTGGACAGAAAAATAAAAAAGTTATGGCTCTTGGAAGAAGGGGAGGAAAAAAATGAAAGTGTAAAATTGAATTAGGCCATTATAGGAAGTGGTTAAAGCAACCATTCTGCTCTTATAACTCAATCAGTATGGCAGCTGCCTTGTCCTTGTTAACACTTTCTCCTGAGATAACAAGAAGATCTCTGAAATTATGTAAGCAGGTCATTTCTGGCAGGGCTGCAATTCACTGGATATGGGGGCTTTTGTGATTGTTAAATTTTATGGCGAAGGACGACTATGCTATTTCTTTGCAATTTGTCTAATCACTCTTTTATTACCAATTACTGAAAGGGGTTGTCCGGCTTTTTATATATGGTATACATCATGGCAGCAAAATGCTAACAGCTTTTAATTTACACCCTGTTTGCATTTTGCATGGTTACCTAGATATCAGCATTCTGCATGTGGAAGAGCTGCTTACCCCCATCTAGAGGTGTCTTTGTTTTAGAGCCTGGCTGTAATGTCACAGCTGGTTGTTTACACTAAGACTCCAACACATACGCTCCTGACTCCAACAAGTCCGCCCCCCCCCCCAGTCTCCAGCATGCCTGGGCGCCCCAGTCTCCAACAAGCCCACCCCCCCAGTCTCCATAAAGACCATCCCCTGAGTTTCTAACAAGCTTGCATCCTCAGTCTCCAACAAGCCTGCCCACCAGTCACCAACAAGCCCTCCCCAGTCCCCAATATGATCAACCACATCCACCTATGTAAACTCTGAACCGCAATACTGTACTGGATCCCCAGCTCTGTGAAGATGACCGCTCTTTGCAATGTTATGGTGGTTGAGTGCACTCATCTCTTTCCCCTGTGCTGTCAATGATGCGATCTTCACAGCCGCCCCACCCCATCTGTAAAGCAGAATGAACAACAGCACTGCACAGAGATTGCGGCTATGAGCATCACATTATGACAGCTCAGGCACAGGGGAAGGAGGTGAGCACACACCACAGCATTGCAAAGAGCCGTTATCTACTTCACAGAGCTGCGGATTCGGCACAGTGTTGCAGAGAAGAAGATGACCACTCAGTGCAATGCGGTTCAGAGCTTACATAGGTGAATGGGGATGGGGGTGGCTGCTCATATTTGAGACTGGGAGTAAGCTTATTGGAGACTGGGGAAGGGCAAGCTTGTTTGCTACTAGGGGGCAGGCTTGTTGGAGACTGGACGTACGGGCTTGTTGGAATCTGGGGCATGCTTGTAGGGTTCTAGGTGTAAACAACCAGCCAGGCTCCAAAACAAACACGCCTCTAGACGTGGGCTGAGGTGCACCACCGCATGCAGAATGCTATTATCTAGGTAAGAATGCAAAATGCTGACAGGGTGTAAATTACAAACTGTTAGCATTTTGCAGCCTAAACACACACACAGATTTTATAAAAAGCCCGGACAACCCCTTGAGTCAGCAAACCTGGCGAAAATAAAAATTTGTGTCAGTCTCGACTGTAATTTTGAATGATACCACTCACTGTACCATGTAAGCATTGAAAAACAGGAAGAAAAAAAAAGCCAAGTGAGGTGAAATGATAAAAACACAATTTCACCATTGTTATTGCAGTTTTGTTTTCACACCATTAATTGTGCTTTAAAAAATGACCATGCCACATGACTGTTATTATAATTTATTTATAGAGCACCATTGAATCCATGGTGCTGTACATGAGGAGGGGTTACATACAAACAAGTTAAAAATACAATGAACAAACTAACAGAGACAGACTGGTACAGAGGGGAGAGAAGACCCTGCCCTTGCGAGCTTACATTCTACAGGGCAATGGGAAGGGGAACAGTAGGCTGGGTCTGCTCGGGTGGTGGTGGAGCGCTGGGTCCAGTGGTGGTGGAGCACCAGGTCCAGTGGTGGCGAGGTGGCACCATAGTCAGTACAGGTTGTAGGCTGTTCTGAAGAGATGGGTTTTCAGGTTCCGCTTGAAGGTTCCGAGTGTGGGGGACAGTCGGATGTTTTGAGGTGCAGAATTCCAGAGGATGGGGGATGCTCTGGCGAAGTCTTGCAGGCGGTTAGATGAGGAATGTGCAAGTGTTAAGGAAAGGAGGAGGTCTTGGGAGGATCGAAGATTAAGAGTTGGATGATATCGGGAGATTAGTTCAGACATATGGGGGGGACAGATTGTGGACGGCTTTGTAAGTCAATGTTAGTATGTTGAATCAGATGCGCTGGGGAATTGAGAGCCAGTGGAGGGATTTGCAGAGGGTAGAAGTGGAGGAGCAGCGAGGAGAGAGGTGGATTAGTCAGGCAGTAGAGTTAAGGACAGATTGGAGAGGTGCAAGGGTGTTAGCAGGGAGGCAACAGAGGAGGAGGTTGCAGTAGACGAGACGCAAGATGAGGGCATGCCCAGTAGTTTAGTAGATTGAGGGTGGAGGAAGGGACGGATTCTGGAAATATTTTTGAGTTGGAGGTGACAGGAGGTGGAGAGAGCTTGAATGTGTGGTCTGAAGGATAAGGCAGAGTCAAGGATCACTCCAAGGTAACAGACTTCAGGTACAAGGGAAAGTGTGATATCATTTATTGTGATACATAGATCAGGTGTGGGAGGTGCACGAGATGGGTGAAAGATGATGAGTTCAGTTTGGTCTACATTTAGTTTAAGGAAGCGAGAGGAGAAGAAGGAAGATATGGCTGATAGACACTCTGGGATTCTGGACATTAGAGAGGTGCCGACTGGGCCAGAGAAGTAGATCTGAGTGTCGTCAGCGTACAGGTGATACTGGAGTCCATGGGAGTTGTCGTAGGCCAAGGCTATAGATGGAAAAAAGAAGGGTTCCCAGGACAGAGCCTTGAGGGACCCCAACAGAGAGAGGATGGAGTGAGGAGGTAGTGTTGGGGTGGGAGACACTAAATGTGCGGTTGGAAAAGTAGGAGGAGATGCAGGAGAGGGCAAGGTCAATGATACCAATGGAAGAGAGGATCTGTAATAGGAGGCAGTGGTTAACTGTGTCGAATGCAGAGGACAGGTCAAGAAGGAGGAGAATGTAGAAGTGTCCGTTAGCTTTGGCGGTAAGTAGGTCATTAGTAATTTTGGTTAAGGCTGTGTCAGTGGAGTGGTGAGAGCGGGAGCCAGATTGAAGGTTGTCAAAGAGAGAGTTGGATGAGAGGTGGGATGAGAGTAGTGTGGACATGCTTTTCAAGACGTTTGGAGGCGAACGGGAGCAGCAATATGGGGCGGTAGCTGGATGTGGAGGTCCGGTTGAGAAATGGCTTCTTCAAGACAGGTGTAATTGTTATGCCATTGTTGTCATATTCATATAGTTTTTTTATGTTTTAAGACATAAAAAATGAGAATGTTGTAAAAAGAAACATTTTTGGTTTATGTCTGTAGATATTTTTTTTTTACTTTTTCTGTTGATGGACCTCTATCAGAATTAGTTTTAGCGATATGATATGACGTTTTCGTGATACCATTTTCGGGTAGATATACTCTGTGTGCAGAATTATTAGGCAAGTTGTATTTTAGTGGATTATTTTTTATTATTGATCAATAACTTTGTTCTCAATCAACCCAAAAGACTCATAAATATCAAAGCTTAATATTTTTGGAAGTTGGAGTGTTTTTTTTTTTAGATTCGGCTATCTTAGGAGGATATCTGTTTGTGCAGGTAACTATTACTGTGCAGAATTATTAGGCAACTTAATAAAAACCAAATATATTCCTATCTCACTTGCTTATTTTCACCAGATAAACTAATATAACTGCACAAAATTTAGAAAAAAAAACATTTTTCAAGCCAAAAAAGTCCCACAAGTTCATCTTTGATGATACCAGCCCATACCAGTACTCCACCTTGCTGGCCATGTCCCTGAGTATGGCACACCTTGTGCTTTTTGATACTCCAGTAATGTTGCAGCTCTGAAATATGGCAAAACTGGTGGCAAATGGCATCTTGGCAGCTTCACGCTTGATTTTCCTCAATTCATGGGCAGTTATTTTGCGCCTTTTTTGCCCAACACACTTCTTGCAACCCTGTTGGCTATTTGCCATGAAACGCTTGATTGTTCGGTGATCACGCTTCAAAAGTTTGGCAATTTCAAGACTGCTGCATCCCTCTGCAAGACATCTCACAATTTTGGACTTTTCAGAGCCCGTCAAAACTCTCTTCTAACCCATTTTGCCTAAGGAAATGCATTTGCCTAATAATTAAGCACACCTTATATAGGGTGTTGATGTCATTACACCACACCCCTCCTCATTACAGAGATGCACATCACCTGATTTACTTAATTGGTAGTTGGCTCTCAAGCCTATACAGCTTGGAGTAGGACAACATGTATAAAAAGTATCATGTGATCAAAATACTCATTTGCCTAATAATTCTGCACACAGTGTATTTTGATTGCTTTTTATGGAATTTTTCTTGAAGTGCTGCAACTAAAAAATGGCAATTCTGGTCTTTGAATATTTTTTCTTAATGAACTTTGCAACAAAGGACATTACAGACCTGGTGATTGTAAATTGGCAGCTCTTCATGGTTCACCATCACAAGGAGGTATACACTTTCTAGTCTGATTCTTAGGTCATAGTCCTCAGAAAAGTGTAAAATTGGTTGGAGAAGTGGAGTTGTCTTTACAGGAGGAGGAGGTGAGCTGTGCCATTACCTATTGTGAATGGTGGATCCTGTTTCATTTACTGTATATAGAGGTGTTATCAGTCATTGCACAGGAGAGGGGGGAGGTGAGCTGTGATGTCACCAAATGGGAATGGTGGATCCTGTGTTATCTACTGTATATTGAGATGTTATCAGTCATTGTACAGGAGGAGGTGAGCTGTGATATCACCTATTGTGAATGGTGGATCCTGTGTTGTCTCTGTATATAGAGGTGTTATCAGTCATTGTACAGAAGGAGGAGGTGAGCTGTGATATCACCTATTGTGAATGGTGGATCCTGTTATCTACTGTATATAGAGGTGTTATCAGTCATTGTACAGGAGGAGAAGGTGAGCTGTGACATCACCTATTGTGAATAGGGGATCCTGTTTCATTTACTGTATATAGAGGTGTTTTCAGTCATTGTTTAGGAGAGGGGGATGTGAGATGTGACATAACCTACTGGGAATGGTGGATCCTGTTTTATTTACTGTATGTAGAGGTATTATCGGTCATTGTACAAGAGAGGGAGGAGGTGAGGTGTGACATCATCTATTGTGAATGGTGGATCAAGTGTTATCTACTGTATATAGAGTTATTAGTCACTGTACAGGAGGAGGAGGTGAGATGTGATATCATCTATTGTGAATGGTGGATCCTGTGTTATCAACTGTATATAGAGGTGTTCTCAATCATTATACAGGAGGAGGTAAGCTGTGACATCACCAATTGTGAATGGTGGATCCTGTGTTATCTACTGTATATAGAGGTGTTATCAGTCATTGTACAGGAGGGGAAGGTGAGCTGTGACATCACCAATTGTGAATGGTGGATCCTGTGTTATCTACTGTATATAGAGGTGTTATCCGTCATTGTACAGGAGGGAAGGTGAGCTGTGACATCACCAATTGTGAATGGTGGATCCTGTGTTATCTACTGCATATAGAGGTGTTATCAGTCATTGTACAGGAGGAGGAGGTGAGCTGTGACATCACCTATTGTGAATGGTGGATCCTGCGTTATCTACTGTATATAGAGGTGTTATCAGTCATTGTACAGGAAGGGAAGGTGAGCTGTGACATCACCAATTGTGAATGGTGGATCCTGTGTTATCTACTGTATATAGAGGTGTTATCATCATTTACGAGAGAGGTGAGATGTGAATCACCTATTGTGAATGGTGGATCCTGTGTTATCTACTGTATATAGAGGTGTATTAGTCATTGTACAGGAGGGGAAGGTGAGCTGTGAACACACAATTGTGAATGGTGGATCCTGTGTTATCTACTGTATATATGTTGTAATCTTTCATTGCAATCCTCTTTGTGATGATGGACTGCTGAAAAATTTGTAAAGAACATGAAGTATAAAGGCTAGAAATATGTTAAATTGAAAAAAAACAACTTTTTTTTTAAACAGGTTAAACATAAAAACCTGATTTTTACAGTGGGACATTTTCTGGTGGCACATCCCTTTTGAAGTTGATAATGACTTTTGTGGAACTTTTTGTTGCCATATGGTGAATGATCTTACAAGACCTAAACATTTATTCCATATATTGTCAAATGATATAGTGTCATTCTACAAATTAAATATCAGTACTAAGGATACTTTCACATTTACGTTTTTTCAAAACCAGCAGAATTCCACCTTTTTTGAAAAAAAAAAACGATGCGACGACATTGAGTTCAGGCAAATTCATTTTTGTGTAGGAGTTCTGCACATGCATGTTCATCCTGATCTGGCATATTCGGCGCTTCAGTCTTGTCTTAGGCCGGCTTCACACCACGGGTTTGTGGTTTCAGGTTCTGTCCAGTTTGAACCGGACAGAACCTGATTCGGTTTCACCCCCATGTGTCCCTATGGTACCTATTTGGCCTCCAGTTTTGTGCTTTTTTGCCTGGATCCAGTTGTTTTTGTTTTTGCACCAGACACAAAATCGGAGTCTGCATAATTTTTTGTGTCCGGTGCAAAAAAGGAACAAAACCAGATCAGGGGCAATATGGTGCCCATAACATGGGAGTCTGTGGGTGCCGGATCGCCCCGGATCCGGCAAACAAACTGGATTGTTTCCCGGATGCCTGGTAGTGAAGAGCGGCGGCTCTGAAATGCAGCCACGCCCATTCAGCACCATGGACAGCAGCAGCATTTCAGAGCTGGCGCTGAAGTTCAGCACCATGGAGAGCTCCACTGTACCGACGGCTGAAATTTCAGCACCGCAGGCAGCTCCCCTGCACACGCAAGCTGAAATTTCAGCACCACGGACAGCAGCAGCCACGAGCACAAATGAATACTGCAGGAAAACAGTATCAGAGGGCATATTTGCCCTCAGTTTGTGCTCGTTCTGTGCTGTCAGGCTCTGTCCAGTGCATCCTGCAAAACACCGGACAGAACCTGACAGACAAAAACCGTGGTGTGAAGCCGGCCTTAAAACCGCAGGTAGCAGTGGTTTTTGGCTGGTGCCTGAAGTGCCGGCTTTGCCGGATCCGGATGAAAACGCAAGTGAATACGCATGTCCGGAACTCCATTAACAATGCATTGTACAGAACGCAATGTTGATGCATCTGTTTTTTTTTTTGTTTGTTTTTTCTTAAAAAAAAAAGTCAGAATTCCACTGGATTTCAAAGAACGCAGATGTGAAAGTAGCCTAACCAATGTAAAAACTGCACAAAAGTGCTGAAAAAAATACCAGTGTACAATAACTACATAACTTTATTATGAATAACTAGGTAGGTTATGGCAGGGGTAGGGAACCTCAGTCCCTCAATGACTTTTTTGCAGCCCCCAGGCAGATTCCTGGGGACCGCAGTGCTCAAGCTGGAAGATGCGTTTTGCCAACGGTCTGCCCTTTAAAAATCCAGCTCTTTGTTGATCTCTTTGTCCCAGCCTCGGCCTCCCCAGTGAGGTATATGCTCCCAGCTTCTCCTGTGATGTCTAGGGCTATAGCAAACCTGGATAAGCAGTTGAGAAGCAACATGACCAATATCACCCATGCCAAAGAAAAGCAGCTCCAGCCACCACAGTAGGGGTGAGTTGATTGTTTAACCAAATATAGCGGGTAATTTTCAAGTTGATACTTTTGTATGGACCCCAAAGGACTGTAGAAATTTCCAAAAGGCCCTCAGCAGAAAAATGGTTTCCCCGCCCCTGAGTTATGGCAACGGGAGGGCAGTGATGTCATGATGGGGGTAGGCTCTGTGGCTCTTGGGACAGCGGCTGTCTCTCCCCCTCCCCTGTCCGCTGTTTCACTTCCATGTGCTATGATGTCATAATTCCCCACTGTGATGTCATATTAACCCATTGTAATGTCATAATACCCCATTCTAATGTCACAATTCCCCACTGTGATGTCATATTAACCCATTGTAATGTCATAATGTTTAATTGTAATGTCACAATTCCCCACTATGATGTCATAATGTTCCATTGTAATGTCATAATGCCCCACTATGATATCATAATACCCTCATTGCAAAGTCATAATTCCCCACTGTGATGTCATAATACCCCATTGTAATGTCATTATAACCCATTGTAATGTCACAATTTCCCATTGTGATGTCATAATAACCCATTGTAATGTTATAATGCCCCACTATGATAGTACCGCCATTGTGATGTCATAATTTCCCACTGTGATGTCATAATACCCCATTGTCATGTCATAATAACCCATTAGAATGTCAGAATAACCCATTGTAATGTCCGAATAACCCATTGTAATGTCATAATGACCCATTGTAATGTCATAATTCCCCATTGTGATGTCATAATAACCCACTGTAATGTCAGAATTCCCCACTGTGATGTCACCATGCCCCATTGTAATGTCATAATGCCCCTCTATGATATCATAATACCCCCATTGCAAAGTCATAATTCCCCACTCTGATGTCATAGTAACCCATTGTAATGTCATGACTCTCCATTGTATTGTCATAATAAACCATTGTAATGAATGTCATAATAACTCTTTGTAATGTCATTATTCCCCACTGTGATGTCATAATGCCCCACTATGATATCATAGTACCCCCATTGTGATGTCATAATACCCTATTGTAATGTCATAATAACCCATTGTAATGTCCTAATACCCATTGTGATGTCATAATAACCCTGTAATGTCCTAATAGCCCATTGGATGTATAATAACCCATTGTGATGTCATCATTCCCCATTGTGATGTCATAATGCCCCATTGCAATGTCATAATGCCCCACTATGATATAATACTCCCATTGTGATGTCATAATTCCCCACTGTGATGTCGTAATACCCCATTGCAATGTCATAATACCCCATTGTGTTACCATAATACCCTCATTGTGATATGGGGACAGCCGATCACAGGAGGCAATGACAGACGCCACAAGGCAATTATGTAAGTAGATGTGGTCTAAAAGTATGTGCACACTGAGGTTTTTTTGCAGCCTGTTGACTGGACAGTGTCTCTCTCGGAGCGATTTCCATCAGGATCGATGTCAAAGAAGTGATATCCACTCTTTCTTCACCCACCAGGTGTTTTTCTTAATTTATAGTGGAAAGTAAAGCCCAAACACTGAACGTATGAACAGAAGTCTTTTACAATAGAAATAAAAAATCTATAAAGTTATTAATCAGCTGTTTACTTAATTAGAACAATACTTCTCATAGTAGTCCGTATGCACATAGTCAAATAGCAGTAGTAAAAAATTCATGGCTGAACCGCATGTAATCTGTGTGGTTGGGCGACGTGCAGGCAGCCTCGGTTTTGTGGTGGTTGACAGCCTGATTTTAGGATCAGAGAAGTTCCTGGCATCTTTAGACAGCCCCTATAATGACGACTGTCCTGATGAGATCACATTGGAGCCCTTATTTCTGGAGGGTCCTCATGCCTGTATGGCACCTCCAGCTGTAGGGTTAGTCAGCCACACGTAATACTGAGCACAGCAGCAGGAGACTATAATGACGTATGGAAGCAGAGGTCTTGTTACTGATAGGTCTGATGGATTTTCGGAGCGGGTTTCTACCTCATCAAAAATTCTCTCCAATAGTCTTAGTTTCCCAAAAGGATGACGGAGAAGTAAAAGCAGGAATTAGGTTCAGGAGGAGCTGTGTGTTCAGCAGGATTGTATGCAGAGAAGCAAGTGGGAATTTGAGGCAGCTCCGCATCCCTCGGAGTATTGCGCTTGTGGTTCTGTCGGTTAGGATTTGACACTCTGCTGCATGCACGTCCCATAGAGCCCCCTCTTCAGGACTGCATGGTCCAATTGGCCTCTCCAAGCTGACAGATCTGGGTCTTGTGCAGCCGCCCTGCAGGGATAACCTAATTGGATTTCAGCCAGATGAGATATACAGACACGCTCCACTCCTTCAATACAGAGCTCGTTGCGTTTAACTCTAGTGGACAAGCTAAATCCCTTATCTCAGAGTAATTGGTACTCCTAATGGAAAGTATAGAGAGGAAATCAATAGTGTTGCCATAGCTTTCCAGGTTAGAGCTGACCAGACAATAATGGGGCCTTCTAATGGTGATTGCTGCATCTTTGGTAGTAAAATGATCCACTCCGATCAGTTGGATCCACCATTACATTTAACGAGATGGCTTAGGGCAATATTACATGGAACCTGGCAAATCCTTTATAGACTTTTCACAGGTGGGTTTGTATATCCGGATTGCAGAGGGGTCTAGGTCATATTTGCATTATATTGGTCAATGCTCAGGAAAGAGAGGCTACGTTCCCATGATGAGATTTTGGTGATTTTTTTGATGTTGCCGAATTTATGCACTATTTAATCCACTATTATTTATTTTAGGTTTATTGAAATTTTTCATTGCATTTTTGTGTGCATTTTTGCACATGTGTTTTTGATGTTGCATCTTTTGTTTCTTTTTGGTGTGTCATGCTTCAAATAAAGCTACCGTACTTTGTTTTTAATAGTTCCTGGCTTTGAGAAAACTTTATCGCTATACTTATATGGGGATTACATAAAGTTTTGCTATGCATTTCAATCACAAACACGCACTAAAATCCAGGGCTGTGGAATCGGAGTATGTGCTCATTTTGGGTGGAGTCAGATTCAAGGATATTGAGGAGTCTGAGTCGGATATTTGGCTTACTGACTTCACAGCAGAGTCATGGAGTCGGGATTCGGCGTCCACATTGGTTTAGTTGGAGTCGGAATTTGATTCAGGGACATTGAAGAGTCATAGTCTGAGTGGAATGTTTGGCTTCACAGCCCTGCTAAAAACGCATTTGTGTTTCTTACCTGCAGGTTTGCTGCGTCTAATGCAAGTTTAAGGAAAAACAGTGCCATAAAACTCAGCATACCCGCAAGAGAAATTAACATGTAGTGAATTTAAATCCCGCACCACAGGTCAGTCCATGCTAAGTTAAAAAGTAGCACTGGGGAGGAGATTTCTATAATTCCCATCTGCGTTGCTTGAGCTGAAAGACGCTGCATTTTTGAAACTGCAAAAATACACAGAGCCAAAAACTCACCCAAAGCTCATGGTGGGAACCAAGGTGTGCAGTCAGTCAATGTTTATTTTGGTGGAGTCTTGATTCAGAGTCTGAGTCGGGAAATCGAAGAATCAGTCGGAGGTTTGGCTTACTGACTCCACTGCCAGGGCTGCGGAGTCACGGAGTCAGTTTCCATTTTGTTGAAGTTGGTTTCAGGGAAATTGAGTAGTCAGTCGGAGGTTTGGCCTACCGACTCCACAACCCTGGTGGGAACAAAACCTAAAACGAGGTTTCTAACTAAATACATATTACTTGCTCATAGTATAACTCTGTGATTGATTTTTGGGGGTCTAACCATCCCCAGTTACAGAGTCCCAGTGTATCCCTCCCCGCTTTCAAATTCTACCTTATGAAAGCTATACATTTTTTTTATCTTTCAGGCGATAGAGTAGTATCAGGATTTTTTCTTTTTTGCAGTATGAGCAGTATGTCATGGCTCGGTTTAGGTATTCAATCCAGTGACCTGTTACTTCACGGTTGGTTCCTCTGTCTGCAGGAGTATTGCCTATTCTTCCCTGTCAAAATGCTGATGGTTCCTATTGTCTTTGTTCTTGCTTCTTGGTGTGCTCTTTTCCAAGTGTTTTTCATTTTCACATTTTGGTCTATCCTATCGCATTCACTGCACTTCCTTGCTGACTCTACTTCTAGGTGGACTTGTGTCTAGGAGTTCCAACCTTTCAGATCAGGGTTTTCCTTTGGGTAGATACCAGGTGATTTCCTTCTGTGAGAATCAGTTTGTTTCCGTCCCAGCACCTATTCTTTTCACCTTATATGAACGAGTGTTAGTTTTCTCTCTCTCTTAGTTTTTATATCCTGCGCACCTTCCTCTCTCCTTGTAGGCAGTGTGTGGCAGCTTCCCCTCTGGTCCTTCAGGACGTACGAGAAACCCCTCGATGGCCTTTTTGGGAGTCGGTTCAATGTGGTGTTGTCATTTGTGCAGCTAGGATCTTTCTAGTCTGTACAGGAAGCAGGTGTTTGCAAGTGCATCATCTCCCTGTTACAGGTCCTCCCTTTTTGAATGAAGTGTTTGTGCTTACACTGTAGTTTTTATTAATACCGTTCTGGCATCCACTGCTAATTTTTTGGTCCAATTTTTCCAAGTGAGAATGTTTTGGCTGCAGAAACAAAATCGCAAAACAATGTGTGAATATACCTTTACATAGTATGGTTGCAAAAGACAATGTTAATCAAGTTCTACTGAGGGATTGGAGACAGCATCAGATTAGCATTCACCAGCGCAGACGCTGAACAAGCAGATTGCTTGCCTTCTTTTTGTAAATTGCTTGCAGAATAGCTGATGATGTGAGCTGTTTCCAAAGCAATGAAGGAGAACAGATTCTTCAAGGCTTGCATGCCCCAAATGGTCCATCCCAGCTATAGAGGCGGCATTGGTAGGTCAGTTCAGGTAGATGGATAGAGAAAACATCAATTTCCTTGATTTGCGTCCCCAAAGGGATGTGTTGAGAGTAAACAGAGGGGCCTTAAAGTGATTGGCAAGTCATTGGCTAAGAAAGGTCTGAGGGCAAGCAAATTCAGATATTTTGGAGAAGAATCATCCAGAAATGTCACATATATTGAGGCCTCTATGACACGTCTGTGAAAAAAAAACGCATGTGTGAGAAGGGCCGTTTTGTGAGTCCGTTTGTACGTGTGTGTCATGTGTGCTGTCCATGTGACATCTGGATAGCTCACAGACAGCACCAGTTTTTATACTACCAAGCTCCGGCACTGCTGACCCTTTCTATTCCGGGTCCCCTGCAGCAGTCAGTGCAGTGAAAGTTAATGAGCGTAAAGAGTGGCCCCAAAAGTGAGAGGTACAAGACATCACTGAAGTCAGGGGAGCATAAAATTCTTTTTTTATTTACTAAAAACTCTGTGCTCAGGTCCATGGACACAGATGATATCCGCGTGCAGGAGATTTTTGACACTTGACTGGGCCCGTGTCCATGCTGCCACTTAAAAACGGACGTTTCTCCATGTGGAGCGTATGGACACGGGTCTGCTCCACATGGAGACATGGTCCATGCAGAAACAAGAACACAGTGAAGATACTGTTCAATAACATTTGTGTAATGTCTGCACACGTACTGGAGACACGGACATGTGAAGGAGGCATTAGGGTGGAAAGACAGTGCATCCACAGTTCGTGGAGCAATTCTATGCCATACTCTTCAGCCCCCACCAGGGGGCAGCATCCCTCTAATATGCCTCCATTGGCAATGTGACTACAAGGAGGACCACTGCCCACTGTTTTAAAAATAAATAAGAGAGACTTGTAGCGTTCAGAGCTTACAAGGCGTGCAGCACTCCCCAAAGGAGAGGAAGCTCTTTGTTCTGTGACAGCTCCGATTATCACAGGCGACAGCACAGGCAGAGATTACTGGCTGCAGAAGAGAGGAAAACCACATGGTGTTACAGAATAATCCACAGGGCTCATGTGCTTCCTGCCAGGTGCTAATCACACGGAGAGACGCTGCAGCCTGTTACAACGTTCTCGCCATCACCTCCAGCGCCCCCCAAAATATGACTACATCTCCTGGAAGAGTCCTATACAGGGAGGGAGCAGAAGCAGTATTCATCATGGAGGCTTTGGATGATGTGCAGTACCGCCAGTGGACTGTAGAAGGAGCACTTTCACCATGAAGACCAAGAGTTATACAAGAGGACATCACCTGATTTATTCATTACACATTAGGTTTATAGTGCTGACCCAGTCTGTAATGCTGCACAGAGAAGGGTAATTATGGTGGGCGCAGAGGCTGCGGTTACCCACATGAGAAGATCAGTGGCGTAAATTGAAGCGCATGGGCTCCGATGCGAAGGCTCCAACAGGGCCCCCAATTATTGCAAATCTTTAATACCATTAGTCTTTTTCTATGGGCCAAAGGAACTTTTGGGGCCCTGTGCGATCGCAACCCCTGCACCTACTGTAGTTACCACCCTGGAGAGAACCGTTATAGTTGGGGTTTCTATTCTGTTTCCTTCAAGCTTCAGGTTACACCACTGGGCACCAGTAATCAGGGTGCTCAATGCCCTTATGGCCATATCTGTGGTTGAAGTCAAGGTTTGTAGTGGGGTATAGGCAGTGGTGTAACTTGCATGTCATGGGCCTTGATGCAAAAGCTCCAACAGGGCCCCCAGTTATTGCAAATCTTTAAGCAATATTGCTTTTCTATAGGCCAGTGGGACTTTTGGGGCCCCCTAGGCTTCAGGGCCCTGGTGCCATTGCAACCCCTGCACCTGTTGTAGTTACATCCTTGGGTATAGGAGGACCTAATGTAACACATCATCTACAGCTAAATTGGAGTATATCTACATCCAGAGATGTTCCTGTGCAAACTACATAGTCTAGATTGGATTCGAATGCACAATCCTAGTGCTGTCCACCATACTTTACATTCTGGTAAATCATCATGGCCTTCTTACCAGAGCGATATGATGGCCCTTACATGGATGAGGATTAATGCCACCCATTGGACCTCCACTACCAAAACCTACCCACATGGGATTTTTTCTTACAACATTTCGCCGCAGTATATGAACTGTTACATCGACAAGAAGACGATGATTCTTTTTTTAAGGAAGGGTTTTATGAGACATGAAGAACGATGCCCACCATACCCGCGCCTCCTAATGACTTTGTGCACTTGCTTCTGCCAGCGAGAGATCGCAGGAAATAATTTATGAATCACTAAAAGTTAGCGAGCGTGGCTGTTCAATTCCACAAACAGCTGAGGTTTTTTGGTGGGGTGGGCAGGGAGGGAAATAACAGGCCTGAGTGTAGTACCACACATCTGCCATGTGGGGGCAGCACCATTTCTTAGGATCTCCAAGCAAACAATGCAAGCTATTTAAATCCCAGTCAGCTGGATTGTTAACATCTGTTTCCACAGTCTCACAGCTCATCCTTGGAATTGTTTCAGCGGCTTCCTGGTTATTCATTCTTAATATCTAACATGCTTCCATATATAGGAACACCCGAGACGTGGGGACAGTTCGGAAGGCTTGAAGGGGTTAATGATAAAC
The DNA here is from genome assembly GCA_033576535.1 of Allobates femoralis. Classification (NCBI taxonomy): domain Eukaryota; kingdom Metazoa; phylum Chordata; class Amphibia; order Anura; family Aromobatidae; genus Allobates; species Allobates femoralis. Next base: position 438,139,102 of record JARQOC010000006.1, on the reverse strand, counting down.
GTGACTTGAAATCCATCTGCTAGAGGTTATTGTCATTCTTCTAATCGAAGTATGGATATTATAACGATATCAAATGGTAATGGTATGCACTTAAAGGGCCATGCAAAAAAATGAAGTGGGAGGGCTCTGTAGAAAAAAACAGATCTGCACAAGGAAGCCATGTGTGCGCTGACCGCTCCCCGTCACCTCCATGGTTTCATTGCAGATTCTCCTTTTATGGCTCAGTCTTTGCACAGACACTTTACACAACCAAGTCATAAGCAGGAAATTGCATGGGGAAGGTGGCTGAGCCTTGTGAGTCAGCCGGCCCTGCAATGCCGAGTCTCCTCCCGTAATCATCTGCTATTAATATGAAGATTTATATAAACATGGACGTGATTAGTAGTGGGCATTTTCACAGGATATTGGGGGACCCCATCCCTGTCACTGAGACTCAACATGCATTTTTTAAAACTCACTGGAAACAGTAATAATCCTCCAGGGCGGAGGCTGCTTTTTGCAGTCGGTATCATTATAGAAGAAAACCTATGTGGAAAAAAGTATTGTGACATGCGACTTAATCATTTTTCATTGAGTGTATAACATCCGGCACCCCCCCCCCCTTTGCTCTCGGTGTATAGCATCAAACCCCTTTGCCCCGCGGTGTATAACATCCGGCCCGACACTGTGTCATCTGTCTTTAGAAAGAGTTTACGGACACCTGTGCGGTCCTGTAATTGGAGCCCTGAAAGAACTAGTCTATTCATGACATTTCTTCCTCCTAAATTTTCCCCCATCACCTGTGAGTGATATTATTGAGAAATGGAAGGAACCGGAGCAACTCATCCAAGGCTACTTTCACATAACGATTTTGTCAAATCCGATGCTGTCCGATATAAATCGGACAGCATCGGATTCTTCTGATGCCTGGAATCGGATGCCAAATAGGCGTCTGACTCCGACATTTTATCTAATGCCCGCCCTCCTGTCACCTCGCTCCCTGTCAGCTGTCTCTCCCCGGTACTCCCGCTTCTCCCCTCTACTGCCCGGTCCTCTCCCCTTCTCCCCTGTGTCTCCTCTCTTCTCTCCTGGTCCTCAGCTCTGCACCCCCGTCCTCCCCTCTTCTCCCCTGGTCCTCCAATGTGCAGCCCCGTCCTCCCCTCTTCTCCCCTGGTCCTCCAATGTGCTCCCCCTCTCCTCCAATCTTTTCTCACCTGTCCACGACTCCTGCACGGTCCCACACGCTCCCGTGTCTCCCGGTGTCTTGCTGTCTGTGCTGACAGGACCTCTCGTGACGTCACAATCACGACTGCCGGTTACTGGTTACTGGCGGTCATGTGATTGTGACATCACAGCAGGTCCTGTCAGCAGAGAACAGCAAGACATTGGGAGATGCCGGGGGCTCGTGGACAGGTGAGCATAGATCTTTTCTTATTTTTTAACCCCTTATTTTACTGTTAGGAGCTATTTTAGTGTACTGAGCATGCTCAGTACACTAAAATCGGGTCCGAGGACACATTAGATGTTTCCTCAGACCCTGCTCCATAGGGCCCCATGTTAAATTGATCAGACCAAATCGGATGTGCACTAAATGGCATCTGATTTGTTCCGATCCGAGGTTGTCCGATTTTATTTTCGGTGCAAAAATCAGAGCATTCGGACAGAATCGTATCGGACCAAATTGGATGGCATTTAGTGCACATCCGATTCGGTCCAATGCCCATAGGGCTGCATGGAAATGCAAAAATCGTAGTGTGAAACCAGCCTAGACGTGGAGACTCCGTAATGATACAGAGTCACATGCTGAGGAGCAGAAGGCAGAAAAGTCACCACAACTCAGCTGACTCCATAACTGCAGAGTCCAGACCTCCCCTGGTAATATCAACACAAACATTGCGCCCCACCGGGAGCTTTATGGCCAAGCAGCTGCAATGCACCCCTACATCACCAAGCACAATGCCGAGCGTCAGATGGAGCGGTGTAAAGCCACCACCACTGGACTCTGGGGGAGACGTGTTCTGTGCACTGTCGGATCACACTTCTTATATGACGTCTGATGGATGTGTCTGGGTTTGTTGAATGCCAGGAGAATGCTACCCACCTGACTGCAATGTTCCTAGGGTAATACTATGGGAAAGTTTTTCAGGGGTCAGCCTCGAACTTCTACTTCCAGTGAATTTAGATCCTAATTCTTTAGAACAAGACAATTAAGCTTTTGTACAGGGAGTTAGGGTAGGGATAGTGCAGCTCACTGGTTAATTGTGGACAATCTAGCTTTCACCTCTGTGGGAACAGTTTGGGGAAGACCCTTTTTTGTTCCCCATGACTGTGCCCAGTAAACAAGGTCCATACAGACAAGGTTGGGGGAGTTTGATTGAAGATCCTGAGCAGCCAGACAGAGTCCCGACCTCAACTCCATCCAACAACTATAAAAGAGATTGTGGCCCGGCCTCTGCCCTACATCAGTGTCTGACCTCCCAATGCTCTTCTGGATGAATGAGCAAAAATTCCTTCAGACATCTCCAAAGTCTTGAAGAAAGTCTTCCCAGAATGGCTGCATTGGCGGCAACCCTATATTAATGTGTATGGATGAAGCTCCTTTAGAGTATTTGGAGGTGTCTTAATAGTTGTCTGTATAATATGTGTGTATGTCTGTCTAATGGTGCCGTCACACAGCACGATCTGGCCAGCGATGTCGGAAGCGATGCGCGGGTGCCCGCTCGCTTCCGACATCGCTGGCCAGCTGTCACACAGCATCGCTGTGGCCGGCGACACCGCAGCGATGCGGGCGGTGACATCGCTCGCTGGGCTGGGCTCAGCCCAGCGAGCGATCCGCAGCAACGCTGCTGTATAGGCTGGATCGCCGCCGACATCGCTCTGGCGATGTCACACGGCGCGATCCAGCCTTATCGCAGGTCGCCGGTTGACAGGTTTACGGTTCTTCCCGTAAACCTGTCAACCTGTGACCAGCGATAAAACACGGTCGCACCGCTCGTTTACACAGCGCGACGTCGCTAGCGACATCGCTGATACGTCACATTTTCGGCGATGTCGCTAGCGACGTCGCCAGGTGTGACAGCACCTTAAGACATCAACAAGTTCTGATACACACAGGTCTTACTAGCTCAGGAACCCACATTGATCTCTAGACCGAGGCCTGTCTCACATTGATACACTGTGGGAAATCCAAAAATGGCTGAGCACATTCGCTTAAACATGGCGCCATATCTGTGTGCACAGTTTTGCATTATAGGACATGGTAAGTGTGTGTCCGTATCTATCAAACATGGGATTTCCATGAGATGGGAATAATCCTTTACCTCCGCTGATTTTAACAAAATGAACCTTGTGCAAAGAATGGAAAAACATCTGGACATCATTGTATTTAGAATGGGATGAAAATACTGGCGTACATATTATATGCCCGTAAAAAACCCTTCACCTGTATGTAAGAGTATATATAATGGCACCTGACCCTCCCCTCCCCCACATGTTACGTCCCATTGTACAACGCCAGTGGCCTTCATGAAACCAGAGATGGGAGTCTCGCTGAATCTTTTATAGATTATAAACCGCTTCGCTCATCACAGCTGCAAGCAGGAGGACGGCAGCTGCAGCCCAGAGCGGGCCGTACCACGCAGGCCTGCCAGGCATTGTAATATCCTCCATGGACGGATCAGGTTCCAGGGCTGCATCCTTCGCCTTGCAATTGTGCCTCCAGCCTTGACATACAAAGTTATTGTTGCAGCATTAGGCCACCTGGGACATAATGTTTTAAAAAAAGGAGAACTACAAGAACCAGCATGACGGGATGATTGGCACTGTCACTGCTACTTTGTACCTGATGTCTACTATCTGATAACTACTGCTACATATTTGGGGTTTTCTCTGCAGGTGCCCTCATGGTCCGAGTTTGCCTTGAGGGAGTAACTATGGGACCCATTGATGTTGAATAAGATGTTGAAAGGTTGAGTGAATGAACTCCCTCTCCTTCCTACCTTACAAAATCAGGTTAAAACTATGCCATGACCAAGTATTTGCGCCATCAGGCGTAACATACATCAGGGCTGTGGAGTCAGTAAGCCAAACATCCGACTCTTGACTCTTCAATTTCCCTGAATCCGACTCCACCAAAATGGGCACCGACTCCATAACCATAGCTGTGAAGCCAGCGAGCCACAACTCCTCAATTTTCCCGAGTCCGACTCCACCCAAAATGGACACAGACTCCGCAGCCCTGGCATGCATGTGTTTCTACTGAGGAGAGCAGAGTAATCGGATATTTCTTGCGACAACATATCTTTCTCATGTATCGATCGATGCCTGATACTTCATTAATGTAACAGGGGAAAATCGAGTGCCCCCTCCTCACCCACTTTTCCTTTTTGTGGTAGCTGTTCATACAATTACAACCTTGGTTTCCCTTTAAGTGGGTTCCCACTACCATCAGGTGGTTATAGAGTAAGGATTAAAGTGGCAAATTCTTGAGTTCTTTCAAACGTTAAGATTTGCCAGCTATAAATCGGTGCTGCCATCCAACTATCAACAAAAATCTATAAAAGTCCCCCAACAGTATGTCCCCCAGCTGTTTTTATAACTAGTGTCCTCTGAATGAATAGACTTGGGCATTTTCATTGTGCATGGTTTGGCAGTCAGGGCATGGGTGTTACTTCTACCTCTGCACCCTCCATATCTATGACCGGGGTGCAGGGCTACGCTCTCTCTGTAACTCCACAGCACACTTTTCTTACTCTGTAGCCTCCATTACTTGTGTCCATTACATGGTGGCGGATATTCTTAACCAGTCTTCCAAGGTACAGAGTCAAACTGCTGTTTCTCCTGAACCCTCCCATACACACGAATGCTTAGTTTGTCCAATTGTGCCTGTGATTTTTTTCAATGAGTCTAATGGGGGTGAAACACTGCCAGACACCTCTGATGGGGTCATCAATATCGCAGTAGTGCACAGCTTAAATGGCTGGCTGGTCCTGCTGAAGTTAGCAGCCTCGAACGACAAGTATTGGGAACATTATAGGGTTGTTGTCTGGTGGCATTATTTTTTTCACTGTACAGAGTTGCCATTTTTGCAATGTATGATATTGTTGATGTCAATTATGCTATTTTTCTTGTTCTGTATAGTGGTAGCATCTTAGCACTGGCTAGCTATATTATTTTTGCACTGTAACACTATTGTTTTTGCTTTCTATGGTTGTATTTTTGAGTTGTGCAGTGATTGTTATTTTGCTCTGGACGGTTGTTTCAGTTTCTTATTGTACAGCGCTATTTTTATTGCACTTATGATGATATTAGAGTTCCACTGTTTGCACTGTATAGCTGTATTATTTTTGAACTGTTTGGTGGAATTTTTTGTTCTGTGTGTTTTTTGCCTTGTACTGTATGTTTCGCATGGTGATACTTTTGTATAATTTTTGCCCTGTACATTTGTTTTTTCTGTTCTATATGTTGGAATTCTTTTTGCACAATATGGTGGTATCATTATTGCACGGTATGTAGGTGTTAGGATTGTATTGCTGGTGGTATTCTTTTTGAACTGTATGGTGGTATTATTTTGGGTTGTTATGTTGGTATTATATTTGTACTATATGGTGGTATTTTTACACTGTATGGTAATAATATAATATTGTGTATTTACTTACAGTGCCTTGTTAAAGTATTCGGCCTCCTTGAACTTTTCAACCTTTTGCCACATTTCAGACTTTAAACTTAGGGTGCTTTCACACTGGCAATTTTGAATAAATGCGCAGATCTGGTAAAAAAATGCATCTGCCGCATTTTCCGCTTAACGGCTGCACTTGCGCACTCTTGCTGCAAGCCCCATGCATTGTCTATGGGGCTTTCAGTAAGTGTGCAGCAGACGCAGCAAGTGCGGTCGTGGCAGATGTGGCCGCAAAAAAACACTGTCTGCCGCAAGTGCCGAAATCTCACTTGGCGTGTTTGCCGCACACTTACCGCAAGCCCCATAGACAATGCATATTAGGCGGAAAATGCGGCAGATGCGTTTTTTTGTCCGGATCTGGGCAAAACCGACAGTGTGAAAGCACCCTTAAAGATATAAATTCTAATTTGTGAAGAATCAACAAGTGGTACACAATCGTGAAGTGGAACGAAATTTATTGGGTATTTTAAACTTTTTTAATAAATAAAAAAACTGAAAAGTGGGTCGTGCAATATTATTTGGCCCCTTTGAGTTAATACTTTCTAGCGCCACCTTTTGCTGGGATTACAGCTGCAAGTCTCTTGGGGTATGTCTCTATGGGTACCGTTACACATCGCAACATTGCATGCAATTTCACTTGCAACTTACTGGTTGCAGTGAAACCATGGACACATTGTTCTATTTTGTTGCCGTGTACAAATGTAACAATGTGTCCATGATTTCACTGCAACCAGTAAGTTGCAAGTGAAATTGCATGCAATGTTGTGACATGTAAAGGTACCCTATCAGTTTTGCACATTGTGAGACTGAAATTCTTGCCATATTCTTCCTTGTAAAACACCTCTCGCTCAGTGAGGTTGGATGGAGAGCGTTTGTGAACAGCAGTTTTCCGCTCTTTCCACAGATTCTCGATTGGATTCAGGTCTGGACTGTGACTTGGCCATTCTAACACCTGGATTATTATTATTATTATTTATTTATTCATTAGGTTCCATGGCGCTTTACATGAGGATAGGGGAGACAAGCACAATTATAATAACTCTAGACAATCAGGACATTTAGGTACAGGAGGGGAGGGGTTACGCTTGTTTTTGAACCATTCCATTGTAAATTTTGCTTTATGTTTGGGATCATTGTCTTGTTGGAAGATAAATCTCCATCCCAGTCTCAGGTGTTTTGCAGACTCCAACAGGTTTTCTTCCAGAATGTTCCTGTATTTGGCTCCGTCCATCTTCCCATCAATTTTAACTATCTTCCCTGTTCTTGCTGAAGAAAAGCAGCCCCAAACCATGATGCTGCCACCACCATGTTTGACAGTGGGGATGGTGTTTTGAGGGTGATGAGTGGTGTTGCTTTTATGCCATACATATCGTTTTGCATTGTGGCCAAAAAGTTTGATTTTGGTTTAATCTGACCAGAGCACCTTATTCCACATGTTTGGTGTCTCCCAGGTGGCTTGTGCCAAACTTTAAACAAGACTTTTTATGGATATCTTTGAGAAATGGCTTTCTTCTTGCCATCTTCCATAAAGTCAAGATTTGTGCAGTGTACGACTGATTGTTGTCCTATGGACAGACTCTCCCACCTCAGCTGAGATCTCTGCAGTTCATCCAGAGTGATCATGAGCCTTTTGGCTGCATCTCTGATCAGTCTTCTCCTTGTTCGATATGAAAGTTTAGAGGGACGGCCGGGTCTTGGTAGATTTGCAGTGATCTGATACTACTTCCATTTCAATATGATAGCTTGCACAGTGCTCCTTGAGTTGTTTAAAACGGGAAATCTTTTTGTATCCAAATCCAGCTTTAAACTTCGACACAACAGTATCTCGGACCTGCCTGGTGTGTTCCTTGGTCTTTATGATACTCTCTGCACTTGAAGCAGAACCCAGAGACTATCACAGAGCAGGTGCAGGAGACTTGATTACACACAGGTGGATTCTATTTATCATTACCAGTCATTTAGGACAACATTGGATCATTCAGAGATCCTCACTGAACTTCTGGAGTGAGTTTGCTGCGCTGAAAGTAAAGGGGACGAATAATGTTACACACCCCACTTTTCAGTTTTTTATTTGAGTTTAAAATATCCAATAAATTTCGTTCCACTTCACAATTGTGTCCCACTTGTTGTTGATTCTTTACAAAAAAATTAATAGAACAGTGCTTTACATACATCATCATCCCTGTCCCCATTGAGGCTCATAGTGTACATTCTCTATCACTGTGTCTTTGGAGTGTTAAGGAAACTGGAGATCCTAGAGGAAACACACACAAACACTAGGAGAACATACAAGCTCCTAGTAGATGTCGTCCTTAGTGGGATTTGAACCCAAGACCTCAGAACAAGACTGCAGTGCTAACCACTGAGCCATTGTGTTGCCCACCATAGAGTGCTAACCAGTGAGCCACATACTGCCCCAGGGTGGTAATATTTTTGCGCTGTGCTGTATATATTGGTATGTTTGCACCGCATGGTGGTCTTTTTGCTCTGCATGGTGGTTTTATCTGAGCACTATATTGCTAAATCAGATCTTGGGCATTTGTGTTTAGCTCGGGTTAAGCTTTATGCATTCTACATTCCCCTTGTTTCTTCCTTTAGCAGGACAGATGTATTTTTCCCTGTGCATTGCTCCTCTGAGCCTTATCCACAGCTTCTCAATCCCATTTAACCCATTAGCGCAGACTTTGGCAGCTGGTCTGATCTGCAGTTCCCGGGGGAGCGCGCTTTATAGGCTTTTACCGTGGTCTCTACGCTCTTTCATTAGGTAAGCGAGCACCGACCCTCCCATACTGTGTCTTGGAGACTCATCAGCCTAATTTCTGGCTGCTTGTGATTCTGTCTAGATGCCAAGATCCTGTGACCACGTGTGACTTATAGGAATATGCTAATGGCCATCGCTGTGCTCGCCAAGTGATACCAGCACCGTCATATAGAAGATTCCCGACACAAAGTGACCTGTATGGAGATGACGGTGCAGGACATGGAATTCGGCTCTGTCTCCTGAGATAGGTGCGGCCTATAAAAGTCTTAAGTAATACAGCAACAATCTGCAGTCATGGCACTGATCCAGTGAATACACATTGACCCTTAAAGAACTATTCCCCTTTAAATCGGCAATGGACAAATATAATTCTCTGTTCTTGGGAAAGCCCTTCAGGAGATGGGTAAAGTTACCGTACTTAGGAAGTGACATGAGAGGAGAATGTGTCACTACATCTATGACAGCAGAGGATGGCAATACATACCCCCTTCAGCAGTGGCGTAACCTGAAGCTCATGGGCCCCGATGGGAAAGCTCCAATAGGGTTCCCAATTATTACAAATCTTTAATAGCAATAGTGTTGCGCCCCACCATGTAGGTGCAACAAAAGGGGTACTGCACCCAGAAAAACGGTGTAGTCACCCCACTGCAATTGGAACAATGGTCATTAGGTGGAACCCTAGAGCTAAGACCCACACACTAGAATAGTAGGTGGGAAGGACCCTGGGAGGGTATATAAAGGAAAGATCCCAGAAACAGAAGAAAGCAAGAGAGGAGGAAACTTAAAGAGGACCTGTCGCCAAACCAGGCATGGTGATATAATTACAGCACTGGATGCAGCATGTCTGCAGCATCCAGGCAAGGGGTCCATCAGCCCTTGAGCAGCCCTGTACCCCGAGATAAAACATTTAGAAAACGTACATCCTGCAGCCTAAAAGGAGGTGGCTAGGGGCTGGAGCCGAAGGGCAGATTCACACCCCCTGCATGTTTAATCTGCCCACCGCTGCCAATCATTCTCTCCCTCTTCTGCAGCATAACACAGTTTTTTTTTTTTTTTTTTTTTTTTTTTTTATACAAATGGCCGTTTAGCCCCGCCCCTGCGGTGACGTCACCGCTTATACCTGCCCTGCTCCATGGTTAACATAGAGCAGGGCGGGTATAAGCGGTGATCTCACTGCAGGAGGTGGGGTGGCCGCCCTCCTGCTCTGACATCACCACCTTTCCCCGCCCTGCTCGATGTTAAAGGCGGTGATGTCACCGCAGGGGGTGGGGCTAAAGGCAATTTGTAAAAAAACTAAAACAAAAAAAACTCTGTGTTATGCTGCAGAAGAGGGAGACAATGATTGGCAGCGGTGGGCAGATTAAACATGCAGGGGGTGTGAATCTGCCCTTCGGCTCCAGCCCCTAGCCACCTCCTTTTAGGCTGCAGGATGTAAGTTTTCTAAATGTATTATCTCGGGGTACAGGGCTGCTCAAGGGCTGATGGACCCCTTGCCTGGATGCTGCAGACATGCTGCATCCAGTGCTGTAATTATATCACCATGCCTGGTTTGGTGACAGGTCCTCTTTAAAGGCAAAAAAGTCCACTCTAATGGGGAATTGAATAACTAAGAGTTTGCCCCAGGGAAGGAATCGGGTACCGGAGCCCGCACCTGTGAGTTCCTATACGGCTCACAGAAAATCCGATAATCGGGGATATTATAGATACGGCCCCGACTCCCAAAGAGCCCACAAGAGGGGAATCAAGGAAAAAGTTCATCCGACGGGTACAAGGGAGTGGAGACTAGAAAAGCAGCAGGAGGTCAGATTGTCTTTAAGAGATCAGACTTCATAGCCACTGGGAGGCAAAGGGAAAGAAAACACACAGAAAGGAACACAAGGGGGGATCCATCTACAGCCAGAAATTCCAATTGCAGCATCCATTGCATTTGCCATTATACCATCTACTGCACTGCTGAACTCTATGACTTTGGAAAAGTTTTCAGTAAAGTTAAAGTTGAAAGTGAAGTGCTGACTCTGCTGCTCCTTTCCATTATAAACTGTTTTCTTACAGCATCACTGCCCCGGCGGTCCAGTCCTGCCTGCGGGGGACTAATCCATCTAAGCCGCAATACCAACGACCACCGGAGGACTGTGGCGGCGCTGGTGAGCATCACCAGACACTGCAGGTGGCGTCACAAACTAGTATACTTTATTCTCTTTATTTAACCATTGACTACCCGGGCCACAGCCTCGGGCAGCCACCTGTGACATCCCAGACCGAGCCCGAGAGCTGAGTACCCTGCCCTGGGCGAGTCAATAGTCTTTATCTATAGGCCAAAGGGACTTTTGGGGCCCCCTAGGCTCCAGGGCCCGGGTGCGATTGCAACCCCTTCCCTTCAGGGGTAGTATTAGAAGCCATTAATAATACCCCAGGATGGAATATGGCTGCCGATCTCTAGAGCTTAGTAATGGGGTAACAAGACAAGTCCGTTGGGCTAAAGCTACATGGCTGCATATACCGGTGTCGCCAAAGCCATTTGTGCAACAGTTTGAGAGCAGGCAAAGTTGAGAAAGTGGAAAAGCTGCATGGGAAAGACCAAAAATCCAACATTTCCATAAGGGTACCTTTACACGCCGCCACCACGGCGAGAAATATTGACGGCAATATGTCGCCCTGCGAACTATCACCGTCAAAGTCCCTCCCAATTGCGGCATGTAATTGGGGAATTTGGCGGCGATGTGTCGCCTCGCCCCGGTCGCCTGATTTTGGAGCAGTGTAAAATCAGACGAACGTGGCGAGGCAACAAATCGCCGCCAAATTCCCCAATTACATGCCGCAATTGGGAGGGACTTTGACGGAGATGGTCGCAGGGCGACATATCGCCGTCAGTATTTCTCGCCACGGTGGCACGTGTAAAGGTACCCTAATGGTGTTCCTGTAGGTCACACATTGCAGATACACTATTTATGTTACTTATCCTAGGGCTACATTAGCTGATAAATGTATGGATATGTTGCCACGTAGCGGCAGCCTAAGGGTGGCATGGAAATCGCCATGCCCCGTGTTTGTGTGAGTTTCCTCCTTCGGGTTCTCCAGCTCCAAAGACATACTGATAGGGAATATAGATTGTGGGCCCCAATAGGGGCAGTGTTCCAAATGTATGTAAAGCGCTATGAAATAAATAGTGCTATATAAGTGAATAAATATTATTATGCAACATCTCGTCTAATGATGTATCTTGTGACCATGATACCACTATCGCAAAAACAAGATGCAAAAAGTCTTATTGTTGGAGTACTATTGTGTGTTTACTATATGGCGGTATTATGTGGTGCACCATTACCTGGGTTGTATTACAGTAATATGACATATTCTCCTATTTTCTGTAGCGGACACTAAATGCAGGACATATTTATATATATTGTGCAAAGAGCAGAGTGACTACGCCCGGGCACTATTTTTGGCACCAGGTGGCAGTATATATAAGCTCCGGGCACTGCAGTGAGTGGATGCACAATGTCAGTATCAGGACACAGGCCTTCCTCCTTGGCTGGAGGACACCAGCTTTGTCTCTGCTATGTCAGGAATGTGTAGTGTGTGTGCACCACATACACTGTACACTGGAGCTGCTCAAGGGCTCACACTTCCTGTTGCTACTTCCACATGCAAGAGAAAAAGGGTGGGGGAGGTGGTGGTGATGATGGTGGGGGTGGTGATGGTGATGATGGTGGGGGTGCTGATGCAGCCCATTAAGAAAGCCTAGTTCATCACTTCCTGCCTTCTGTGTCCACAAGTCACCATCAATTATTTAGGGCCTCTCCAGCTGGGCTGAGGTCTGCTGATTGCCCTGGGACAAAGAGGATGTGCGGATTACCCGCCTGGCACATTCACAACACAGTATCCTGTTGCCCAAGGCTTGGGCGTAGTCCCTGAGACAGCAGGCTGATTGCCCCATATCTGTTTATCATATTATGGTATTGGTATATAAACATACAGGTGTAGCAGAGCTGATTATGTCATTTGGCACAGTTTATAGTAATATCACAATGAGTTGTCTGGTTTCACATAGGATTGTGTGTTATAACCGGTATCACAAACGAGCGCAGCTCGGACGGGTTCATGGCACTCTCTGCCCTGCTACATCTGTACGTCTGGTAATAATAATAATAATTTTATTTATATAGCGCCAACATATTACGCAGCTCTTTACAATTCAGAGGGGAAATGTACAAACAATATGAGACAATACAGAGTAACAAAAATTCAAAAACCGTGAGGAGTGAGGTCCCTGCTCGCAAGTTTACAATCTACAGGAAATAGGTGTCGTCATATATGGTCCAGCCATCCATATAATAAATGGGGGATTCACGTAACGCTGCATGAACCAGTCACTGGTCAGGATCTCTACAAGTACAGATAAAGTGCTATATTATGGATGGGTGGTGCATACAGATGACACAAGAGCCCAGATTTGGAAAATGGGAAGATAGTTAGACAAGTGAGGTGAGGTGGTAGGCCAGTCTCAAGTCATGCATTTTTAAGGCTCGCTTAAAACTATTGGTAATGGGAATTTATTGAATTGTTTTTGGTAATCTGTTCCAGAGAATTGGTGCAGCTCGTGAGAAGTCCTGGAGACCAGAGTGGGAGGTTCGTATTGTAGCTAATGTCTGTCTTAGGTCACTTGCGGAATGGAGGGCGCGTGTAGGGCAATAGACGGAGATGTAGAGCGGTGCAGAACTGTGGAGGGCTTTGTGGATGAGATACAGTGCCCTCAGTAATAATACAAGAAAGAATGCCCCTATATACAGTGCCCTCAGTAATCATATCAGCCAGAGAGTGCCCCTTTATACAGTGTCCTCAGTAATAATACTAGCTATAGAGTGCCCCTATATACAGTGCTCTCAGTAATAATACCAGCCAGAGAGTGCCCAGATATACAGTGCCCTTAGTAATAATACCAGCAAGAGTGCCCCTATATACAGTGCCCTTAGTAATAATACCAGCAAGAGAGTGCTCCTATATACAGTGCCCTTAGTAATAATATCAGCCAGAGAGTGCCCCTTTATACAGTATCCTCATTAATAATACCAGCTATAGAGTGCCCCTATATACAGTGCCCTTAGTAATAATATCAGCCAGAGAGTGCCCCTTTATACAGTATCCTCATTAATAATACCAGCTATAGAGTGCCCCTATATACAGTGCCCTTAGTAATAATATCAGCCAGAGAGTGCCCCTTTGTACATGTTCCTCATTAATAATACCATCTATAGAGTGCCCCTATGTACAGTGCCCTATTAATACAGCCAGAGAGTGCCCCTATATTACAGTGCCTCAGTAAAAACCACAGAGAGTCCCCTATGTACAGGACCCTCAGTAATTAATACCAGCCAGAGAGTGCCCCTATATACAGTGCCGTCAGTAATAATACTAGCTAGAGAATGCCCCTATGTACAGTGCCCTCATTAATAATACAACAAAGTGCCCCTATTACAGTGTCCTCATTAATACAGCTATAGATTGTCCCTATATACAGTGCCCTCATTAATAATACATTCCAGAGAATACCCCTATATACAGTGCCTCAGTAATAATACCAGCAAGAGTTGCCCCTATATACAGTGCCCTCGTAATACAGCCATGAGATGCCCCTATATACAGTGCCATCTGTAATAATACCACCCAGAGATGCCCCTATATACAGTGCCCTCCATTAATACCAGCCAGAATGCCCCTATACACATGCCACTCTTAATAAACAGCCAGAAATTGCCCTATATACAGTGTCCTCAGTAATCCAGCCAAGTGGGTCCTATATACACGTGTCCTCAGTAATACACCAGCCAGAGAGTGCCCCTATATACAGTGCTCTCAGTATTATCCAGCCAAGATGCCTATATACAAGTGCCTCAGTAATACCAGCAAGAGTGCCCCTATATACAGTTCCCTCAGTATTAATACCAGCCAGAGATGCCCCTATATAAAGTGCCCTCACTAATACCAGCAGAGTGTGCTCCATATACAGTGCCATCTGTAATATTACCAGCCAGAGAGTGCTCCTATATACAGTGCCACTGTATAATTACCAGCCAGAAGTGTGCCCTATATACAGTGCCTTAGTAATAATACCAGCCAAGTGCTCCTATATACAGTACCAACTGTAATCCACCAGAGAATTCCCCTATATACAGTGCCCTCTAAATAACAGCCACAGTGCCCCTATATACAGTTCCTCAGTAATCCCAAGCCATAGAAGTTGCCCTATATACAGTGTCCCTTATATAATACCAGATAAGAATGCCCCTATATAAGTGCCTCATTAATAACCAACATAGAGTGCCCTATATACAGTGCCATTATTAATACCAGCTATAGATGCCCCTATATAAAGTGACCTCATTAATATACCACCTATAGAGTGCCCCTATATACAGTGCCACTCATTAATACCAGCTATAGATTGCCCCTATTTAAACAGTGCCCTTATTAATACCAGCTATAGAGTGCCCCTATATAGTGTCCTCAGTATAATACCAGCTATAGATTGCCCCTAGATAAAGTGCCTCATTAATAATACCAGCTATAGAGTGCCCCTATATAGTGCCTCATTAATACCAGCTATAGATGCCCCTAGATAAGGGCCCTATTAATATACCAGCTATAGAGTGCCCCTATATACAGTGCCTCAGTTAATAGCAGCTATAGATTGCCCCTATATAAGGGCCCTTATTAATAATACCAGCTATAGAGTGCCCCTATAAAAGTGTCCTCATAATAATACAGCTATAGATTGCCCCTAGTAAAGTGGCCCTCTAATAATACCAGCTATAGAGTGCCCCTATATAGTGTCCTCATTAATAATACCAGCTATAGAGTGCCCCTATATACAGTGCCCTCATTAATACCAGCTATAGAGTGCCCCTATTCACAGTGCCCACAAACGTGACCTAAAATGGTGTAATGGAGGTCAAATACTTTAATGCGCTTCCTGTCAGTCATTGCATGAAGGAACACTACAATCAGCCTCTCCTGAATGGCTGATAAACTGGGAACAACAGTAAGCAAATTGAGAGATAACAGACATTCACTGGCCCTTTAAATACCATACTCCCCCTTCTGGTCGAGCCGTGTATTGTCCCCTTTCATCACTTTCATCACCTGTTCGTGTGGCAGCGAGTGGGTGGCAGCATATAATCTTATGATTACTAACCACTCAGCTTTCCCAGAATGGCAGATCTAAAGGTCATTTCCTGTACAGATCAGAGACTTTTCCAGATCCCTGAATGGCAAATCTATATCTTCATGCCTTAAAATTTGTATATTCTTCAGAAAGCTGAAACCATAAATCATGAGCTGTCTCTATAAGTGGTCTATACATCTCATATGGATTGCCACCCAGCTTTCCCAGATTCCTGAATGGTAAGTCTTCATCTTCATTTCTTTGTTAACTTCTTTGGTTTGAAGTCATATACTGTAAGTTAATTCAGGAGAACATAGCAGCTCTTACAGGACGTTGTACCCAGCTTTCCCAGATTCCTGGATGGAAACATTGTTGTGACTATATAAACCTATGGTCTTGGATCTGGTATAAAAATATGTGAGTCTCATGGTTTATCTAGGCCTTGTGGTATGGGAGAGACAATCATTACACTTATATGGGTTGTTACCCACCTTTCCCCATATTCCTGAATGGAACATCTGAATATTGTATTGACTGTAGTATGTGAAACCATTTTACATAGATCTGGATTATTAATACATGGCTCTTTTCTTTGATTGTGCCCTTTTGGCATGGTAAAAGAGATCAACACAGCTTTTACATCAGTAATGACCCAACTTTCCCAAATTCCTGAATGGAAAATCTACACATCATGTCCTCTATATGAATCCAATTTACTCTCTTAGGCCATTTAGGCTGGTGGCGATCATTACAGCTCTTAGGACAGAGATACACTATGCGAGCTGCATGTGAGTATCTCACATGTATCTCACATGACTCACCCGGGATGGCCCCTGCCTCTCTGGCCGGGAGTGCTCAGCTGATTGTGTTGCTATTCAACTCCATGCTCCTGTCAAGAGAGGCAGCGGTCAGACTGGGTAAGTCATGCGAGATACGTGCAAGATACTCGCATGCAGCTCGCATAATGCGTCTCTGCCCTTTCCCAAATACCTGAATAGTAAATCTTCATTTTCTTGTCGGCTATGTAGAATAATTTTACATGAGTTTGGCACTGGAATATGTGATCCACATGGTTGATATAAGACTTGGGTCATGACAGCTCTTATATGAGTAATTACCCAACTTTCCCTGATTCCTGAATGGAAAATATCTACATTTCATTCCGACTGTATGAAACCAATCTACTTGAATGTGGCATTGCAGGTTGATTCTGTGTTTGTGGCATGGTAGAAGCGATCATTACTCACCCAGCTTTCCCAGATTCCTGACTAGCAAATCTACTTATACATTTTCATTGTTGGCTTTGAAAAAGCGTTTTACTTTCTGTCTTACACTAAAAATGATCTGCAAGGCTTATACGAGGCATGAGTTATTTGGAAATACTATCTATTTCACCCAGCTTTTCCAGAATTCCTGAATGGCAAATCTGAATGTATGCAAAACCATTTTACTGAGGTCTCACATTGTCATATGTGACCTTGCTGCATAGAAAGATGAATGTTACAGCTCTTCCCTGAATAATAACCCAGCTTTCCCATATTCCTGAATGGAAATAAAAGCTACATTTCATTCTGACTATAGAAAAAGATTGTATTTGGATCCTGCAGTATAAAGTTCCGATCTATTTAGTTGGCTCAGCTCTGGTGACATGACACTGGCAATCATTACATCTCTTACATAGGTTGTCACCCAGCTTGCCAAGGTTCCTGACAAGCAAATCTACATATACCTTTCATTTTCAGCTAAGTAAAATCATTTTATTTGGCTCTAGCAGTAAAATGTTTGATTTGCTAGGTTGACTCTGACCCTATAGGATGACATAGGCAATCCTTACTGTTCTTGTTACCCAGCTTTCCCACATTCCTGAATGGAGAAACTTGGACAGTAGTGTGTGAAGCCATTTTATTCAGATCTGGCATTGTATTGTGTGATCTTCATGTTGATTCAGGTCTTGTGATATGACAGAGGCCATCATTACTGCTCTTGTTTCCCAGCTTTCCTAGACTCCTGAATGAAAAAAAAAATGTAATGTCAACTACCGTATATAAAAAGATTTTATTTGGATCCTGCAGTATAAAGTCAGATCCATATACTTGGCTCAGCCATGGTGACATAACAGTGGCGATCATTACTGCTTACATAGGTTATCATCCAGCTTTCTCAGGTTCCTATCTAGCAAATCTACAGTGGCTTCTAACTATATTAATCCATTTTCCTTGGATCTGACAGTAAAATGTGTGATCCGCTCTGTTGAATCCGACTCTGTGGGATGACATAGGCGATCATTATCATTACTGTTACCCAGCTTTCCCTGATTCCTGAATATAAAAACCTGGACTGTAGTGTGTGAAACCATTTTATTCAGATCTGGCATTGTATTGTGTGAGCCTTGTAAGTGATTCAGGTCTTGTGATATAACAGAGGCCATCATTACTGCTCTTGTTACCCAGCTTTCCTAGACTCCTGAAAGGAAAAACAATAAAGAATTTAATGCTGGATAACATATAGACATAGATTTTATTTGGATCATGCTCTCGGTTCAGCCTTGGTGACATGATAATGGCGATCATTACTGCTCTTACATATGGTATCACCCAGCTTTCCCAGGTTCCCAAATGACAAATCTACATTTTGTGTCTGTTAATTCTTCTCGTCATTTGTGCTTTTCAGGGTTGGACTCCGCTCTTGTCATGGGCGGCTCATTTACCTGTGGCAGGTTTATCCCATGTGATGGGTCAGGACTGTGCCCATCCCTGATGTGCACTCAGCGGTGGAGCGGAGGAATGTGCGCTTGCTCTGGCACGCCGTCCTGCACTGTAAAGTCTCTACACTGTCTCTCAGGTATGTTTCCTTATAAGGAGCCAGAAGGAGCCGGTGACATCACTTGGTGCCGTCCTCATTGCTGCAGCTTGTGGCTTTGACATCTAAAAGGGCAAAGTGGCAGAAGCTGCAGAGACGTTGGCATCCAACTGAGCCAGCTGCCTATAAATCTGCCTACTAATCCCAACACACAGAACCGTCCTCACCCCCTAAACCCAGCAGCATGTACATACATTGCCTTCAACCCAGCTGTTGTACAACTACATCTCCCAACATGCCCTGATAGCTGCAGGTGAGAAGAAGCTTTACCAATACAGACAATTGGTTATTTAGTGGAGTTAAACAAAAAGATAGGCAAGACCCTGCTACCTGTCGTCATCCACATGATCAGAAGAGGCATCCGGGATGTCTGCAGGTAACAAGCGGTGCGGTGGCAATGGATTCCCAATGTGGCTACAGGGGTGTAACTACAACCGGTGCAGGGGTTGCAATCGCACCTGGGCCCTGGAGCCTAGGGGGCCCCAAAAGTCCCTTTGTCCTAAGACTAATGCTATTAAAGATTTGCAGTAACTAGGGGCCCCTTTGGAGCTTTTGCATCAGGGCCCATGAGCTTCAAGTTACACCCACTGCGCAGGGGTTTCTTTTGCTCATCCTTAGTTTGCACACACCAGATCTGATCTTTCCATTCTGGATTTCTTAGGATTGCAAATCGCAGCACATGTCTGTCTCCGCTGCAGATTTTCCCCATCTCCCAACAAGGCGGTTCTGGAAAATTCACCACATTTAGGCTTTATTCACACATTGCTGCATTTTTTCAGCACCCAAAAACCTGCTCTTGGCAGTAAAAAAGCTGCTTCCAAAAAAAGCAGGTTTTGCTGCATTTGTAATTGCATTCTTGGCATGTCATTTGTCTAAAGTACATGTTTAATACAGTTAATTTCATTAACCACAAAAGCACCACAAGTGTAGCAAAACCGCAGCAGCTGCATTTTTTGCACTTTCTCATTGCTTTCAATGGTGAAAAAACGCTGGAATAATTAGCGCTGCTTCTTTAAAAAACACAGACTGTCAGGAAAAAGAAGCACTCGTGTGTATGAGATTTCTGAGATCTGAAAAAGCAGCACTTGCATAAAGGCCACGTCACACGCATCAATCGTATGAGCGATATTGTTAGCGATCACGTGCACGCGCGATCGCTAACAATATCGCTCACATCGCTGGTGAGATGTCACACAGACAGACTCACCAGCGATGTGGACCAGCGAGATCGCTGGTAACTATGGTACACATCGGGTAACTAGGCGCCGCGCGGCGCTTAGTAACCCGACGTTTACCATAGATACCATCTCCCAGCATAGGCTCTGCCGCTGGGAGATCGTTCATCGTGGTGTCACACACCACGATGAAGCAGATTGATCAAGCGTTTATCGCTTGATTTGAGGTCATGATCACAAATCTGCGATGAACGACCACACGATTTAAAATCAAAAAATCGATCGTTTACACGCAGCGACGCCCGAAACGATATCGCTTAAGCGATCAAAAAAACTGATCGCTTAAGCGATATCGCTCAAGAAATTGAAGCGTGTGACGTGGCCTTTAGACTCATGGAAAAACTCTGCAAAAAAACACACCGTGTGCACACAGCCCTACACTCAAGGGTGAAATCAGCACAAACCCACAGCATTTTTACAGCCCTACACAGTTTGTTGCGCTTTATGCCGGTGCGGATTATTGGACATGCCCTCACTTCATCAACGTGCCCTCATTGCTTTCCAGATTAGCAGGCGTGCCTGGATTAGAGGAATTTTACAGAATTTTATAACCTGTTTCTATTACTCCAGGTTTTACTTACCACTTGCAGGAAGTTTCTTTGCTGATATTGTGAAGGAGGAGGCCGACACATTTCACCTTACATGGTTCTTGATTTGGCTTCCTGTTTGTATTGCAAGCGAAACCTGGTGAACCTTCGAACGTGATCTTTGCCCAGAGAACCTACTTCAGCCTTATACCATAAAACCATTAATGCTAACCATAGAAATGTGAATACCTGGAAACAGATTAATCATTAGTCAGGAAGGTCCAGAGGGGCATGTGCCAGGGTAAGAGGCCCTGGTGGGCAACATGGCTCAGGAGCCTGAGGTAAAGGGGCACTGGGTGCCCTTGGGTACCTGTATACACTTAACCCCTTCAGTTCCAACTCTGAAACTATAGTGGTCGCTGTCACTCCTGGGCCCATCCATACCCTCCAAGACCCAATCATTACATAAGAGGGCACCCATTTTATCAATGACGTGGGATAATTAGGGCTCGTGTGCTTTAAGCTATCCCATGGGATCTGTTTGTTTTAACATAGAAAGTAGGTTTAAAATTAAAAACTTATGAACATTCACATTTATTTTGCTGTTAGACCATGTACACACAGTGCGTTTTTGGATGCATTTTTAAGTGCAGTTTTGTCACAAAACTGCATGGAAATCCTTATACCCACAAAGTCAATGAGAATCCTGACGTCTCCTGCACATGTTGCTTTTGTTCCCTTCCATGCAAATTAATACAAAAATAAGTCAGCATCTTGTCAATTATTGCAGCATTTTTCCACCCGAAATGCATGAAAAACACATGCAAAAAATGCATTAAAAACGCAATACATTTTTGGAAAGTTTTTCCTGCCAGGAGTTGGTGTAGAAATCCAACATGCGCAAATACCCTTAATGGATGGCTTGACTCGTCACATACGGACTTTACACTCATTACAAGTCTTTTTCTGATGCTGATGAAGAAATGGCTGTCATATAAGGAAAAGCTGTAAGAGGAACGATGGTTCAGCTGATTGTTCGGCCGGTGGCTATCTCACCCGATTGTCCCATCGCAGGTGTCCATCTTCATCAGCGACTTACCTCTTTGAGAACACAAGGATCGACAGTCATAATTGGGACATGCTGGATTCTTATCTCCACTGACATCATCTCTCAGGGGAGAGTAGGGGGTTGCCATAAACTGTTGACTGAACCCATCGATATCTGCAGGTTCAGCCAACATCAGACTAATATTTATGGAGACCTTTGGAAAGCTTTTGGCCAAACACTCACTCGCCCTCTTGACTTCAACTTAGGGTGCCGTTACACATGGCAATGTTCCAGCGATCCCGACAACAATACGACCTGGCAAGGATAGTAGGAACGTCGCTCCGTGGTTGCGATGTCAAACAATCAGATCTAGTCCACGACACAGCAACGATACGGAGACCTGTATAACAACCTCGACGGTCTTTGGGACCCTGTCACACAGCAGCTAATCTGACGACTCAGACCTACCTGGCTGAGTTCTGAGTCGCCAATGAGGTTGTTATTAAGGAGTCAAACACACCGATGCATGCTGGTCAGTGGGAAAACCCGACGATCAAAAAAATGGTCCAGGACATTCAGATACGATCAGCGATATCACAGCAGGGGCCTGGTTGCTGCTACGTGTCAAACATAGCGAGGTCGCTGTTGCATGACAAAACCTGTGACGTAGCCGCAATCTCGCTATGTGTGACGGGGGCTTTAGGCTGGTTTCACATTTGCATTCCGGTGTGATCAGGCTGAAAACGTGTTTGACAGCATCTGGGTTTGTGTAATAACAGCAGTATTATTCCTGATCCAACACTGTGGTTGCATATAGTTGCATCCATTTTTTTGCCTGATCCATTGGAAAATTGAAAATTGACATAGGTCACGCCTAATGGGAGGGGAGGGGCTCTGGACACACTCCGTGTGAAAGCCAGATCCAGCCTGGCCAGATTTAGCTCCATTGAAGCTCATTCTATTTTTGACCGTGGTGCACCGCATCTGGTGACATCAGGTTTTTAAACGACCCGCAAAATTGCAACATTGTGTGGTCGGGAGGTCAAAAGGTCACCATTCACACATTGCACATTTTTGCGCTTTTTTATGCAGTTGCGCTTTATTACGCACGTACGCTGCTGCAAAGCGCAACTGCATTAACATAGTGTGGTTTTGTATACTTTTTTCTGCGCGCTTTTCCTGAGCCCATTTTAACATATGGGAAAAGCGCAAAAAGAATTGACAAGTCTATTCTTTTTACGCACGCGCTTTTGCATAAATGCAGGAAAAAGCTGCCAATACGCAGCGTGTGAACGTAGCCTTCGTCTACAGAGACAGGCCGGATCAGGTAGCATCAGATTTTCACCGGATTAGGAAGCTGTGCTAAAAATGCAAATATGAAGCCACCCTTACACATGCATGCTCGACTATGTTAAGCATGCACGCATTTTCAATAGGGAAAGAGAATAAGCAGATAGCAGGCCCCGGCATACGGCCACCCTTGTACATATCAGTTTGTACTACCGAATTCCATGTGCAGCACAGGCGCGCCGGCTGGCGCGTCTCTATGCTCTCGTCATGTGGACCTCGTATGCCCTAATAGGGTAACTAAGGGTTACCACATTAACCCCTCATGACCATGCCGTACTCCAGCCATGTGGATGGCAGCAGGCCATATCGGGTTATTCGCCTTGGCCATGAAACAGACATTAACCTGATGCGGTCCGGGTGGGTTTGGCGCTCCGGCCCTGCCCTTTTTGTTACACAGCCTTTGTTTTTAAATGGGAATACTATGCAGTGCGGACGCCTCTCGTGAACCAATCCTTTACTTCCTCCTTCCAGGCTCTGTCCTTATAAGGTGAAACTTCAGAAATGTTTCTGTGTGAACTCTTCCTTACCCCTCCCTGCTCCCTGAGAGCCACCGAGCTCTGAGCCGCTGGCTGCCTGACATTCCTCTGACATTACTGCATAGTGTTGTAGTACATCCCTGCTAGGAACTTGACTGCACCTCTCCCCATTCTTTACTCACTATACCTCCTCTAACCCTTTTAGAGGGATGGGAGCGCTTTACAAGTACTCATTGGGGATCGAAATCTGTATCCCATATCAGTATGTCTTTGGAGTGTGGGAGGAAACCGGAGAACCCGGAGGAAACCCACACAAACACAGAGAGAACACACAAACTCTTTGCAGATGTCGTCCTTGGTGGGATATGTATAGGATATGGGATAGTTGTTTTTCTGCACTTTCTGCTAATCAGACTACTGCACTTAGCTCCTACCGGTTGATAAGAAGGGGCAATAGATTTGGAGGGGTCCGCCTGTGTCCTGTTTTATATTCGCAGTGTTGCATGAGCAGCTGCTTTGTACCAAGGGAACATGTCCATATCCAGAGCTGTCACAGTGACTTCCGCCAGCTTGGACGCCGGCCCTTGCATTATTCAAATGGTTTCAACGTCCCTCCTGAATGTTGATTTCCTTTTTTCTTTTTTTTATCTTTTTTTCGGGGCGTTCAGCCAAAGACAGAAGTGATTCCGTCAGTAGTGAAAGGGGCCAGGTTCTCTCATGGCCAAAGTTAACAATACCAGACAAAGATCCTGAAATTAACCATCACACCTTGTTTTTTTTTTTTAAATTACAGACGCCATACTTGTAGGATATGATTGAAAGTATGTGAACCCCTGAAGCATTTCCATTGTGACACATGAAGAGGAAGTTACACGAAGTGAACAACCATTGTGGTTGCTGCAGGAGCAGCTGAACTGAAGCTGGCACCACTTTAAGATTGCACCTTATATGCACCTAGCACTGATATGTGGAGTCTCTTGTTAGGCCTGTACTGAGGGCACTAAGACTGTAAACCTAGTATTGGGAGTATTGTGGATGGCATTGTTATGTGGGCACTCTTGCAAACACTGTTATGAAATCTTGCACTGGGAAAATTGTAGCGGTACTATTATGATAGCTTTCCCTGGTACTATTATGATGCCTCTTTCCCGGTCACTGTTATGATGGCTCTCTTACTGGCACTATTATGATGGCTCTCTCTTTGGCACTGTTATGATTATTCTCTTCCTGGCACTATTATGATGGCTCTCCCTGGTCCTTTTATGATGGCTCTTTCCCGGTCACTGTTATGATGACTCTCTCCCTGGCACTATTATGATGTCTTTCCGTGGTACTATTATAATGGCTCTTTCCCCGATATTATTATGATGGCTCTTTCCCGGTCACTGTTATGATAGCTCTCTCCCTTTCATTGTTATGATGCCTGTCTCCCTGGCACTGTTATAATGGCTCTCTCCCTGGCACTATTATGATGGCTCTCTCCCTGGCACTGTTATGATGGCTCTCTCCCTGGCACTGTTATGATGACTCTCTCCCTGGCACTGTTATGATGGCTCTCCCTGGTACTATTATGATGGCTGTCTCCCTGACACTGGTATAATGGCTCTCTCCCTGGCACTATTATGATGCTCTTTCCCTGGCACTGTTATGATGGCTTTCCCTGGTACTATTATGATGGCTTTCCCTGATACTATTATGATGGCTCTTTCCTGGTCACTGTTATGATGGCTCTCTCCCTGGCACTGTTATGATAGCTCTCCCCCTGGCACTGTTATGATGGCTCACCTCCTGGCACTGTTATGATGACTCTGCCCTTGACACTGCTGTTCAGGCTCTCCCCCTGGCACTGTTATGATGGGTCTCTTGGTGGCACTGTTAAGATGGGTCTCTTCCTCGCACTGTTTTGATGACTCTCCCCTGGCACTGTTGTACAGGCTCTCCCCCTGGCACTGTTATGACGACGCTATCTCGCACTGTTCTAATGATTCTCCTCCTGGCACTGTTATGATAGCTCTCTTCCTAGCACTGTTATGATGGCTCTCTCCCTGGCACTGTAATGATGACTACCTCCCTGGCACTGTAATGAGGACTCTTCCTTGAACTGTTATGACTGCTTTCCCTCTGGCACTGTTATGATGACTCTCTCCCTGGCACTTTTATGATGGCTCTCCACCTGGCACTGTTATGAAGGTTCTCTCCCCGGCACTGTTATTATGGCTCTCCCCCTGGCACTGTTATGATGGCTCTCCCCTGGCACTGTTATGATGGCTCTCTCAATAGCACTGTTATGATGGCTTTCCACCTGGCATTTGTTATGATGACTCTCTTTCTGGCACTGTTATGATGGCTCTCTCCCTGGCACTGTTATGGCTCTCTTCCTGGCACTGTTATGATGACTCTCTCCCTGGCACTGTTATGATGGCTCTCTCCCTGGCACTATTATGATGGCTTCTCCCTGGCACTGTTATGATGGTTCTGTCCCTGGCACTGTTATGATGCTCTTCCCTGGCACTGTTATGATGACTCTCTCCCTGGCACTTTTATGATGGCTCTCCACCTGGCACTGTTATGAAGGTCTCTCCCTGGCACTGTTATTATGGCTCTCCCCCTGGCACTGTTATGATGGCTCTCCCCTGGCACTGTTATGATGGCTCTCTCAATAGCACTGTTATGATGGCTTTCCACCTGGCTTGTTATGATGACTCTCTTCCCTGCTACTGTTATGATGGCTCTGTCCCTGGCACTGTTATGGCCTTCTTCCTGGCACTGTTATGATGACTCTCTTCCCTGCACTGTTATGATGGCTCTCTCCCTGGCACATTATGATGGCTTTCTCCCTGGTACTGTTATGATGGTTCTGTCCCTGGCACTGTTATGATAGGCTCTTTCCCTGGCTCTGTTATGATGGCTTTCTCTCTGGCACTGTTATGATGGCTCTGTCCCTGGCACTGTATAATGGCTCTCCCCTGGCACTGTTATGATAGCTCTCTCCCTGGCGCTGTTATGATGACTCTCTGGCACTGTATACATGGCTCTCTTCCTGGCACTGCTTATACAGCTCTCTCCTGGCACTGCTATACAGCTCTCTTCCTGGCACTGCTATACAGCTCTCTTCCTGGCACTGCTATACAGCTCTCTTCCTTGCACTGTTGTAAAAAGCTCTTTTCTTGGCACTGCTATGACAATGTTTGAAAAAAGCCCTAAGACTGAATCCCATATGGGGGAACTGTGGGTAGAAGGGAGAATGATGGCAATGATTTCCAAGGAGCTGAAGCATTGTACTTAGGCCCACATTCCTGGCCCGGGTGAGGGAGAGGAGCCACTATTGGTGCTGTAGGGCACTGGAGAGCAGTGGTACCTGGCAGCGCCTTATATCAATGGAATTCCTTTAGATGAATTAACTTTATCTCGGTTGCATAAAGTTTACAGAGACGTCTGTCAGCGTCCTGGGAATGTGTAAGGAGCCGTCCGGAGACGGCTGGAGGGAAACTCACCCTGCAGATTATCTACATACAGAGCAGGGGGGCTTTACTTTCCCCTGCATTCCATCATAATAGTAAATTTGGGTAATCGTCCTTCACCCCTGGATGGAGCGACTTGTGATCCCCTAATGTGGCCGGGGTAACTGAAATGCACCTCAATTTCCAACAGTCACAACAAGGAAGCTAAGATATGAGGTGCTGTTTGCTAGGATCCTCATGTAGTAGAGCTGATTTTTTTGTAGAGTCAGCATAGATACAGAGCGACTCAGTCATTTAAGGTACCGTTACACACAGAGACATCTCTGGAGACATTGCTTGCAACTCACTGGTTGCAGTGAAATCATGGACACATTGTTCCATTTTGTTGCCGTGTACAAATGTAACAATGTGTCCATGATTTCACTGCAACCAGTGAGTTGCAAGCAATGTCTCCAGAGACGTCTCTGTGTGTAACGGTCCCTTAAGAGGGGATTTTCCTTTTTTTTGTTTGCTGCAATCACTTGAGTGTGAACATTTCTCGACTTTCTAACATACTCTCTTTCCACACTCTCTCAGTGGCGTAACTTGAAGCTCATGGGCCCCGATGCAAAAGCTCCAATGGGGCCCCCAATTATTGCAAATCTTTAATAGCAATAGCCTTTTTCTATAGACCAAAGGGACTCTTGGGGCCCCAGAAGCTCCAGGTCCCAGGGTCGATTGCAACCCCTGCACCTATTAAAGTTACGCCCCTGTCAGCAGGCTGAAAACCTGCCCCAATTTTGTGATCTACTGCAAGGGTATGTTCACATGCGAGCGTTTTTGGTGTGTTGTTTTTACAGTAGAAGTAAATCAATCTAAAAGCTCATTAATTTGGTGCATTCATATTTTCCTTTTTTTAAGCCACAATATGTCAAGTCATTCAATATTCATTCAATTGAATGGATGAAAAAAAAAGTATCACAAAAGGTGCATAATGTCCGGAGTGTTCTTCGTGCTAACACTCATTGCAATCAGATGGTGGAATGCCCTACTGCAAGAGGTAGAAATGGCAGAAACTATAGTAGCTTTTAACAAAGGGCTGGATGCATTCCTCAGCAAAAATGACATTGTGGGTTATAGATAATTCAGTGACACAGAATGTCTAAAGGTGGAGAAAGCAGAGCTGTGGAGTCGATAAGCCAAACATCCAACTCTTGATACCTCAGTTTCCCTGAATCCGACTCCACAACTCCGTCTCCAAGGCCCGGGAAAAAGGCTACATTCACACACAGCTTTTTTGCTGCGTTTTGTGAGGATCCATTTTCGGTGAAGAATGGATCCTCACAAAACGTAGCCTTGTGTGTGTGAACGCTGATGTGCTTTTACTCACCTCCCCGTGCTCCCATGGTGACCGACAGCAATGTCCTTTCATCCTGGGAGGCTGCAGTGTCCGTGCCTCTAGGACCCTGCGCATGTGACTGAATGACGTCACTTAATCACATTGTGCAGTGCCAGGTCCTCTCACAAATCCTGCAGCCTCTCGGGATGAGAAGATCGCCGGAGATCACCATAGGAGCACGGGGAGGTAAGTAAATAGCGCACCAAGCTTGTGTGTGTGAATGCTGCTGCACTTTTTACTCACCTCCCACCGGTGATCTCCAGCAATGTTCTCATCGCATTATTGGTGCGTCTAGGACTTTGCAGCCTGTGCATGTGACCGAGTGGTGCAGTGCCAGGTCCTCCCACGGGTCCTGCGGCCTCCTGGTGTGCGTACAACGCTGGAGATCACCGGGGGAGCGCGGAGAGGGGAGTAAATAGCGCAGGCAAAAAACACCCAATAATTGACATGCTCATTCTTTTTACGGATCCGTTCTTGAGCCCAAGAACGGATCTGCAAAAAGCCCAGTGTGTGAATGAAGAATTGTGAAATGCATTGACTGGCAGGGACAGACAACATCACTGCATTCCTCTGCAAATAGCGGACAACTAGCGTCCCGTGTGAATGTAGCCAAAGGGTTAATTTGACTTGCCTAATTTTATTTTTTGCACCTATGTAATTCTGCATTTTTAATGATGAAAAAAGTCTTAAAAAAAAGCACTGTATGAAAACAACGGAACAAAACCCTCATGACAGCTACCGCTCATAGGTAGAGATAGATTACTTTGTTGTTGGAGAACTTTTTGCATATTTTTCCCTCAGGGAGCTCCATACTCCCCCGTATTGTATCATGGGAGATGCATACATTGTGGTAAATAGGAACCTATATCATTTGAGGGCAATTTCCAGTCTGGGGGTTTCAGATTGATAGGATCCATTATAAACATGATTGGTGGTGTCTGAATAATGGTGCAGGAGAGAAATGTACATGTGTTCTTCTCAGACAAATGGCCATGTTACATTTTTGTCAAACTAAAGCAAAACTCTAATTTTGCTGAATACCATAAAAATGAAGACATTTTGTAATAACAGCAAAAAAAAAAAAAAAAAGATTCGGAGTCTGAACCAGGCCATGACTGCCAGCCCAAAGTCCTGGGAACCTCACACAACCTTCGGCATTCTTCTGCCTTTTCTGAATAGTAAGTCACCAAAATGTCACTGGCAGGGGCGTAACTACAACAGGTGCAGGGGTTGCAATCGAATCCAGGCCCTGGAGCCTAGGGGCCCCAAATGTCCCCTTGGTCTTTACAAAAACACTAATGCTGTTAAAGATTTGAGATAATTGGGGGCCACATTGAAGATTTTGCATCGGGCCCATGTGGTTCAAGTTACGCCACTGGTCACTAGCATTACTGGGCCTATTTTAATTTATTTTGCATTGCTTATACAGCGCTATTATATTCTGCTTATTATCATCAATGTCCCCATTGGGGCTCACAATCTATATTCCCTATCAGCATGTCTTGGGAGTGTGGGAGGAAACCAGAGATCCTAAGGGAACTCACACAAACACGGGGAGAACATGCAAACTCTTTGCAGATGTCGTCCTTGGTGGGATTTGGACCCATGACCCCAACACTGTAAGACTGCAGTGCTAACCACTGAGCTACCGTGCATATGCAACAAGACTGCATTGCTAACCACTGACCTACCGTGCATATACAGCAAGACTGCAGGGCTAATCACTGAGCTACCGCTCATATACAGCAAGACTGCAGGGCTAACCATTGAGCTACCGTTCATATACAGCAAGACTGCATTGCTAAGCACTGAACTACCATGCATATACAGCAAGACTGCAGGGCTAACCACTGAGCCACAGTCCATATACAACAAGACTGCAGTGCTAACCACTGAGCCACCGTGCTGCCCACCGCAGGACCCCAGCGCTGCAAAACAACAATGCTAACCACTTAGAACACTACTACTAATCAGACCAGAGTCAACTTTGCTCAATTTTACTCTGCAAATGCTGGGAAACTACAACCTCCAGCATGCTCTGACAGCCTCTGCAACAGCGAAACATTGATTCGCAGAACAAAGCTGAACGTAGCACATAATCTGCAGACCTGGGATACAATCAAGGGCCATATCTTCCCTATTTAGGCAATGTGTGCACTATGCATTTTTTGGTGTACAAAACAACATGCCACTCCTTGTGCCAGCAAAGTCAATGAGAAGTTTTGCGCACATATTCCTTATCCTGTACCTGTACGTCCTGATCGCCTAGATTTAGTGTACTTGTTCTTGTCTCCCTCATCCTCATGTAAAGCGCCATGGAACCTAATGGCGCTAGATAAATAAATAATAATAATAATAATAATATTTTTCCCTTGCAGATTTTGTGCAGAAATAAATCTGCAGCCTGTCAATTCTTAGTGCATTTTTGCAGAGAATGCATGAAAACGCTTGACAAAAATAAAAAAACACTGAAATTGTATCAAAAAACACACACAACATGCATTGCATTTTTGTTGTTTTTTTGCCAGGAGATGCAGATTTGGTGCATGAATTTTCATCTCAATGTGCGCACATACTCTATCTTCTCACTGCTATGTACTACAGTCATTTTGGGTGGAAAAGGGGGTGAGGAACATAAGCTGCCCTCATGACTCTTGTTAATTCTCCATCTTGACTCCTGTCACCCATCATGGCTGCGCATGCTATTAGATTGTCGTTTTTGATCACTGTTTAAAACCGCATTGAAAATTGTAAACTGTTTTATTAGGAAATGCGGCAAACTTGGAAAAACAATCTTCAGAATTTCGGGGTTTTTTTGTTTTTTTTTCTTTTACAGCTAAAAAATATTTTTATTTTACATGAACACAAAGTTGAAAACTTTGGCACTTTGACTCTTTTTTTTTTTTTCTTTTCTTATTTATGTAGTTTCTACCTGCATAGTCATAAATGTCTGATGTATATTACACCTATGGTATAGGGACCACCCGGCGAAGTTTGCTACTACCTGCTGGTCATTGTGTCCAGCAGCTCTCGCCTCTCACATATGTAAGTGGAGCACATGTGGCCTCGCTCTGAAATGTCCTTATAAGGAGGCTTATAGACGTTGTGTGACTGCAAAATGCTGCCTCCTCCAAATGTAAAGCCCTGCAAACAAAGCAGGAAGCCGATGGTTATCACAGGGGCCGGAAACAATACGCCCAATCATAAGACAGCCATGCTGCGCCAGCTGTAATAGTAAATAATAATAATAATAATTCATAATTAAGAAAAAAAATCTGATTAATGCAGTTTGGGATTAGGCCTGGCCTGACTGTTGCCATATTCCACTCCTGTTATCTGCTGACAACACATAATCTTATCCAGCTTTGAGCTTGACTTCCACAGAACTGTTTGCACCGAAGGACAGTGAGACTTGGCAGGAGATCTGAAGATGAAAGAAAGCAATTTTATGGTAATACATTTCGGTGTGAAGGCCCTTTAAATGACGGCCTGACCGTTGCCAAGCTCCACTCTCGAGATCTGCTGACAACCCCGGATCTTATCCAGCTTTGAGCTTGAGTTCCACATAACTGATTGCACTGAAGGTCAATGAGGCTTGACAGGAGATCTGAAGACTGAAAGAATGAAACTGATTTTATGTTAATTATTTTATATGGGGAGCTCCTTTAAATGATGGCCTGACTGTTGCCAAGCTCCAGTCTCGAGATCTGCTGACAACACTGGATCTTATCCAGCTTTGAGCTTGAGTTCCACAGAACTGATTTTACTGCATGGCAGTGAGGCTTGACAGGAGATCTGAAGACTGAATGAATTATGTGAATTAACTTAAATGGGGCAGCCCTTTAAATGAAGGCCTGACTGTTGCCAAGCTCAAATCTCGATATCTGCTGACAACACTGAATCTGAGTTTCACAGAACTGATTGTACCGAAGGACAGTGAGACCTGACAGGAGATCTAAAGACTGAAAGAATGAATTATGTGAATTAATTTGGGTAGGGTGCCCCTTAAAATGAATTGTGTGATTGTAACTGAAATACACAGAAATATATTTTTTTCCTAAGGTTTACCCACAAATTAAACTGTATACAGTTGTGGCCAAAAGTATTGACACCCCTGCAATTCTGTCAGATAATACTCAGTTTCTTCCTGAAATTGATTGCAATCACAAATTCTTTGGTATTATTATCATTTAATTTGTCTTCAATGAAAAAGCACAAAAGAGAATGAAGCAAAAAGCAAAACATTGATCATTTCACACAAAACTCCAAAATGGGCCAGACAAAAGTATTGGCACCCTCAGCCTATTACTTGGTTGCACAACCTTTAGCCAAAATAACTGCGATCAACCGCTTCCGGTAACCATCAATGAGTTCCTTACAATGCTCTGCTGGAATTTTAGACCATTCTTCTTTGGCAAACTGCTCCAGGTCCCTGATATTTGAAGGGTGCCTTCTCCAAACTGCCCTTTTTAGATCTCTCCACAGGTGTTCTATGGGATTCAGGTCTGGACTCATTGCTGGCCACCTTACAAGTCTCCAGTGCTTTCTCTCAAACCATTTTCTAGTGCTTTTTGGTGTGTTTTGGGTCATTGTCCTGCTGGAAGACCCATGACCTCTGAGGGAGACCCAGCTTTCTCACACTGGGCCCTACATTATGCTGCATTATTTGTTGGTAGTCTTCAGACTTCATAAAGCCATGCACACGGTCAAGCAGTCCAGTGCCACAGGCAGCAAAGCAACCCCAAAACATCAGGGAACCTCCGCCATGTTTGACTGTAGGGACCGTGTTCTTTTCTTTGAATGCCTCTTTTTTTTCTCCTGTTAAACTCTATGTTGATGCATTTGCCCAAAAAGCTCTACTTTTGTCTCATCTGACCAGAGAACATTCTTCCAAAACGTTTAGGCTTTCTCAGGTAAGTTTTAGAAAACTCCAGCTAGGCTTTTTTTATGACTCGGGGTAAGAAGTGGGGTCTTCTTGGGTATCCTACCATACAGTCCCTTTTCATCCAGACGCCGACGGATAGTACGGGTTGACACTGTTGTACCCTCGGACTGCAGGGCAGCTTGAACTTGTTTGGATGTTAGTCGAGGTTCTTTATCCACCATCCGCACAATCTTGCGTTGAAATCTCTCGTCAATTTTTCTTTTCCGTCCACATCTAGGGAGGTTAGCCACAGTGCCATGGGCTTTAAACTTCTTGATGACACTGTGCACGGTAGACACAGGAACATTCAGGTCTTTGGAGATGGACTTGTAGCCTTGAGATTGCTCATGCTTCCTCACAATTTGGTTTCTCAAGTCGTCAGACAGTTCTTTGATCTTTCTTTTCTCCATGCTCAATGTGGTACACACAAGGACACAGGACAGAGGTTGAGCCAACTTTAATCCATGTCAACTGGCTGCAAGTGTGATTTAGTTATTGCCAACACCTGTTAGGTGCCACAGGTAAGTTACAGGTGCTGTTAATTACACAAATTAGAGAAGCATCCCATGATTTTTCTAACAGTGCCAATACTTTTGTCCACCCCCTTTTTAATGCCTGATGTGGAATTACATCCAATTTGGCTTTAGGACAATTCTTTTTGTGTTTTTTTTCATTGAAGACAAATTAAATGAAGATAATAATACCAAAGAATTTGTGATTGCAATCATTTTCAAGAAGAAACTGAGTATTATCTGACAGAATTGCAGGGGTGTCAATACTTTTGGCCACAACTGTAAATATAGGACTTAAAACAGTTTTGAGTGTTGAACAAGGGCTGTAATTAACATATACTATGATTTACGATTCTTTGGGAAGGGATAAATCACTGCATACCTTGGCTGATCTACCTTTTAGGAATCTGGAAAAGATGGGTGGGAATCTCCTTGTTGATTTTAGGATATTGGTACTTTTGCATTGGTTGATATTTTGCATAAAAGCAATCCCCGAATAAACATGTTATGGCTGGGTTCACACTGGCGTTCCCCTTCGCTGCGTTCTGCGGAGGGGATCCGCAATGTGAGCGCAGCCACCGCAAGCCCCTATGTTTATAATGGGAGCGCACGGTGCTGCGCTTGACTGCACATGACCGTGCGCACCCATTCACTGCCATATGTGATCTGTGCGCAGGCGTATGCCTGCGCACAAATCACACAGTCTCGTCCGCACCAGGAACGCGACTTGTTGCATTCCTGGTGCGGACGAGACTGTGATTTGTGCACAGGCATCCGCCTGCGCACAAATCATATGTGGCAGTGAATGGGTGCGCACGGTCATGCGCAGTCAAGCGCAGCACCGTGTGCTCCCATTATAAACATAGGGGATTGCGGTGGCTGCGCTCACATGGCGATTCCCCTCCGCAGAACGCTGCGGAGGGGAACGCCAGTGTGAAGGCACCCTACCTGAGCTTCTATAATGTGAGGTAAAGGTAGATAATGATATAAAAAAAAGGACAGCACTTGCTAGAAAACAGATTACAGAACAAGGAGAGAATTCTGCTCTGAAGCCTGCAGATTTGTAAGTGTAGGCCAATACAGAATGTGACCCAGGATCAGTGCAGTATAAGTAATGTATGTACACAGTAACTGTACCAGGAGAATAGTGATTGCAGCTCTGGAGTATAATACAGGATATAACCTAGGATTAGTACAGGATAAGTAATGTCATCTATGTACATAGTGACTGCACCAGCAGAATAGTAAGTGCAGCTCTGGAATATAATACAGGATATAACTCAGGATCAGTACAGGATAAGTAATGTAATGTATGTACACAGTGATTGCACCAGCAGAATAGTGAGTGCAGCTCTGGAGTATAATACAGGATGTAACTCGGGGTGGAAACACACTGGCGTGAAAAAAAACGGTCTGTTTCTCATCCAGGAGAGTTGGAGGAGTGACATAAGTTTTTTGCATCCAACTGCTATGCAAGTGTCCGACATTTCTCTCAGATCACATCCGAGTGGTGTCCATGTGCAATCCCTTTTTTTTCTCAGCAGCTATTTACTGTAGAATCATTTACAGGAACATTTTACATTTTTCTCAGCTGCAGAATGATAATGTATCAGTGAAAAAAACGGATGCCTCTCGGATGGTCCGTGTGCAGTCCGTGATTTAGTGGGACACACAGACTTGCATTGTCGAGTCTCGCACGTGAATCGCATACTGTCACAGCATGTTGCGATTTGTTTCTCGTCCGTTATCCGGATGACAAAAAAGGGTTCCGACATACGCCAATGTGCTCTTGGACATAGAATAACATTGGTCCGACTTCAATGCATTGCAGTTGTCCAACTTTCACACCAGTGTGTCTGTATCCTCAGGATCAATACAGAATGACTAATGTAATGTATGTACACAGTGACTCCACCAGCAGAATAGTGAGTGCAGCTCTGGAGTATAATACAGGATGTAACTCAGGATCAGTAAATGATAAGTAATGTAATGTATGTACACAGTGACTGCACCAGCAGAATAGTGAGTGCAGCTCTGGAGTATAATGCAGGATGTAAACTCAGGATCAGTACAGGATAAGTAATGTAATGTATGTACACAGTGACTGCACCAGCAGAATAGTGAGTGCAGCTCTGGAGTATAATATAGTATGTAACTCGGAATCAGTACAGGATAAGTAATGTAATGTATGTGCACAGTGACTCCACCAGCAGAATACTGAGTGCAGCTCTGGAGTATAATACAGGAGGTAACTCGGGATCAGTACAGGATAAGTAATGTAATGTATGTACACAGTGACTGCACCAGCAGAATAGTGAGTGCAGCTCTGGAGTATAATATAGTATGTAACTCGGAATCAGTACAGGATAAGTAATGTAATGTATGTGCACAGTGACTCCACCAGCAGAATACTGAGTGCATCTCTGAGGTATAAGGCACAGAATAATTCAGATGTATGTCTGATTCTACATCATTGCACTAGCAATAACAGGTAGCTGTCTGCAATTGACATTTCACTTGACCATGTCACGTTTACATTCCTGGTCATTTGCTGTATTCACGAGGTCTTATGTGTATTGTAACCTGGGCCAGGGAATTACATGACAGCAGTGATATTCCTACATTCATTCACTTTTACTATTTTATTGTCAGTCATTAGTAGTTCTGGCATTATATTCAAGAACTTGGAAGAACACTATGAATCCTATTAAATGTGACAATTGAAGCTAAACTGGAGCAAAGAAAAAGAAAAATCAAAATGGCAAAATAGATAGCCTCGAATCCTTTCCCTCCTCTGTTTCCTACACAAACTTCTAAAAGGGAAGTTTCATCTTTAATACTACACTGTACTCATTTCCTTTCTATTCATCTGTCCTATAAGGCTGCATGCATATAATCAGTAATAGCAGTGTTTTTCTATGCAGTGTCTTATCGTTGGGTCCAAAACGCTGCATTCAATAAAATAAACACAGTGGATGGGTTTTGTAGAAATCCCATGCTCACTGTGCTTCTCCCCTCCGCCGCGTGTTTTCAGCTGCGTTGCAGGTTTCCGGACTTCTTCATCTCTGCAGTATGTTGAGTTATTGCTGCGGAGTCAGAACGATCACCATCGGGTGAATGCAAGGAAAAGCTACCCTGCATCGAACGCAGATCGTGAGTACAGTGCGGCTGTGGACCCCCTGTGTTCACCTGTGGGTTCTCGCAGATCCGGAGGCACTGTGTCCAACATGCAGCACACCTCCAGAATGTGCACACATAACCTAAAGGTAAATATATTATTCAGACAGTCAGATTGGTTGTCACAGAACTTTCCTAGAGGTAGTTTGTTTTTTTGACTCTTTTCCCAGAAATAAGCAGCATTTATCCATTTCCTTTAAATGTATTAATCCTACAGAGCTGTATATTATTAATAGTTGGAATTTGTGATCTGGAAGGTGGGAAATCTGTAATGACAGCAAGTCTCCCAGAAACAGGCCTGGCTATCACACTATGCGTATGGAAACACCCAGCGCAGGACAACAAGTGGGGGAAAAGGAGTCCTTGGCGTTAAGGGGAAAGGATGACCTCCTATAAACACTAGAGCTGACACCTGGCTCCCCTAATAGCCTTATACAGTTTCCGCAACTGTCGTGATCAGGATAGCTCGTCCCTGTCTGTGCCTCAACTAAGACTAATTAGGGATCAGACAGGGTGGACACTGGGCAACCCAAATAACAACTAAAGGAAAACATCAGGGAAACAAAGGTGAGAGGGAAAAAACTTAGCTGAAAGGAGAGCAAGACAGCAAACTATATGGGAAGTCCAAGATGCACTGCAGAGCCAGGAAACACCACCAACTCCAAATATGCCATCACCAGGAATGCATCATGGGAGCCATGGGGTATAAATAGAGACAACTGAAAGGTAAGCAGG
This sequence comes from Allobates femoralis, assembly GCA_033576535.1. Taxonomy (NCBI): domain Eukaryota; kingdom Metazoa; phylum Chordata; class Amphibia; order Anura; family Aromobatidae; genus Allobates; species Allobates femoralis. The sequence goes on along the minus strand of JARQOC010000006.1, from coordinate 438,101,841 downwards.
TAGGAGACCAGCTGGGTCCTAGTGACCTCCAACAATCACCAAACAGAGAAATACTTCTTAAAGGGGCAGAATCACAATTCAGGATTTCGGTTGTTTGGCCAGACGCAGCAACCTTCTGCGAGTGGCCCGATCAGCCTTGTTGGTTTCTCCTGATACACCCGTAACATTGATCTATACTTGTCAGACTCCTTGTATTTTGGGGATAGTAGGAGCCAGAGTTTCATTGTTTACCTTTTTTGCCAATATGGATAGTTTTTTTGTGGGGTGGGTGGCAGCTCATTTCATTTCTATGGGGTAGTCTACTCTGTAGGACAGGCTGTAGAGGTGTCTAGGCACACCCTTTACGTGTGCAGTGTTGCTGTGGTGCATCTTAATTTTGAGGGCTAGCGTCTAGTATTTGTAAATTACTGGGTGGCAAAGTCTAAGTAGACCCATCCAGCTGCCTCAGCGGGCACAATCATCATTTACACTATGGGGGTGGGCATACAGAGCTCCCAGGCGAGCAGCCGTATTTTTCATACGGGCTCATGTGTTTCACTATGATGGTGAGGAAATATATTACACAGCACACAATCTATAGTCACATCCTGTTCTGCTTCCTCCTTCATGTGCACAGCGAGGACACTCTGTATCTCCTTATATAGAGAAATACAGGCCGTGGTGCTGTATGTGAGCATGTCCTGTAAATACCAATAACAACAGGGGGCATCGCAGGAGACCTTATTTTCCCGTACATTACTGAGTGTTCAGAGGTGATCCTGTCGATATACCCAATAATGCCCGCCATCACACGCACCTGATTGTAAACTCTGCTGGAACCATTGGTGGTTTAGATACAAGTGCAGGCTGGGGAACACAAGGTACACAACAGGTAGAGGGCCACGTATCAAGACCTTGTATCACACCCCTGCGATTAGCTACATGGTGTGTACAGATTACATGCAGACCCCGCGGAGGTGTATGCAGATTACATGCAGACCCCGCGTGTGCACAGATTACATGCAGCCTCCCAGTGAATACAGATTACATGCAGACCCCGGCTGTGCACAGATTACATGCAGTCCCCTGGTGTATGCAGATTACATGCAGACCCCGGGTGTATACAGATTACATGCAGACCCTGGGTGTATACAGATTACATGCAGCCTCACAGTGAATACAGATTACATGCAGACCCCGGCCGTGTACAGATTACATGCAGGCCTCTGGAGTATACAGATTACATGCAGACCCCAAGTGTATATAGATTACATGAAGACCCAGGGTGTATGCAGATTACATGTAGACCCTGGGTGTATACAGATTACATGCAGATCCCGGGTGTATGCAAATTACATGCAGACCCCTAAATATATACAGATTAAATGCAGTCTCCCAGTGAATACAGATTACATGCAGACCACGGCTGTTTACAGATTACATGCAAACTCCTGGAATGTACAGATTACAGGGTGTATGCAGATTACATGCAGACCCTGGGGTGTATACAGAATACATGCAGACCCTGGGTGTATACAGAATACATGCAAACCCCGGGTGTATGCAGATTACATGCAGATCCCAGCTATGTTCACTTACATGCAGACCCTGGCTGTGTACAAATTATATGCAGACCCCAAATGTATACAGATTACATGCAGATCCCAGCTGTGCACAGATTACATGCACACCCCGGCCGTGTACAGATTACATGCAGACCCCGCATGTGTACAGATTACATGCAGAACCCGCCTGTGTACAGATTACATGCAGAACCCCTGGAATGTACAGATTACATGAAGACCCTGGGTGTATGCAGATTACATGCAGACCCCTAGGTATATACAGATTACATGCAGACCCCGGGTGTATACAGATTACATGCAGGTGTATGCAAATTACATGCAGACCCCTAAATATGTACAGATTATATGCAGACCCGGCTGCGTACAGATTACATGCAAACCCCTGGAATGTACAGATTACATTAAGACGCGGGTGTATGCAGATTACATGCAGACCCCGGGTGTATACAGAATACATGCAAACCCCGGGTGTATGCAGATTACATGCAGATCACAGCTATGTACAGATTACATGCAGACCCTGGGTGTGGACAGATTACATGCAGACCCGGTGTGTACAGATTACATGAAGATGCCGGGTATATGCAGATTACATGCAGACCCGGATGTATACAGATTACATGCAGACCCCGGGTGTATACAGAATACATGCAAACCCGGGTGTATGCAGATTACATGCAGATCCCAGCTATGTACAGATTACATACAGACCCCGGGTGTATGCAGATTACATGCAGATCCCAGCTATGTACAGATTACATGCAGACCCCGGGTGTGTACAGATTACATGCAGACCCCAAGTGTATACAGATTACATGCAGATCCCAGCTATGTACAGATTACATGCAGACCCTGGGTGTTTACAGATTATGACCAATAGTAAGAGTATAAATATAGATGTTTCTAGTTTCAGGATTACCGTTAGCAGCATATAAAGGGTTACATGAATTCTATTGACTATGAGAAAAAAAAAAGAAGCATTAGTTCCTCTGAGCCAAAATACAGTGGCCATAAAGGGACTTCCAATTTAGGGAAGGAGTTTATGCAGTGGGAGGACCCCAGACTGTGAGAGCAAAGGGTGCGCTCCTCTCATCTCCCCACATATGGTAAAGCCAAGGTCTGGTCACCACTGAGACTGACCCTCCCACATAGGTCCATTGTGCAAAAGAGGACAGGGGTGACCGTGCACCCTCAGCGTTGCCTCATCACAGCCCGGGGTGCTTTGTGCAATCATGGCGTTATTGCTGGGTAGAGAGTTAACACCTTTTTTAGGGGCGTTGAGCAACTACAAGGACCTAGTGCAGGAGCTGGGCCTGCAGACACGTCTTAGATTATTTAAAGAGATTGTCCACCTTCACCACCTCTATTGTGTGAACAGGTTACGGAGTTGCATTGCTGTTGGCAACTATTGATTATGTGACCCCTACTGCAATCAATAGACCATTCATCCTATATATGCACGGCTTTCCACTCTTATCAGATACATTTTACATTTCCAGCTTAGTGATAATCATTCATAAATGCAATCAACAGCCGTATATGATGGTATTAGGTTTTTTGGTTTTATATTATTATACATGGGCTTATAGTTTTACCACCACTTTCAGTGCTGTTTTTGGGGAGGGACAGTGACACCCACTTTGTGCACATAGGGGAGCTGTTCTCATGACCTTTGTTACTTTCATGCTATATTACACACTTCTCTCTTCTCTTTCTGTTTTTCATCCATTAAAGGGAATCGGTTAGCAGGTTTTTGCGATGTAATCTGAAGACAGCAGTTATTTTGGGTTAATACACAGGTTTCATCTATGTGCCTCTTATCCCACTGTGTGCAGTTGTTTACCTGCAGTGTTTATTTTAGTGTCAGGAGATTATCATTGTCAGACTAGCTCAGCTATTCCGGTATGCCCTCTGCTGTTATTGGCAGGTTACTGTCTAAGGCTGTGGTTCCACTAGCATTTGCAATGGACGAGTGCGATCCAAAATAATATTGTATTGTACTCACACCATTGTTAACCCCTTATTGCCTAAATTAAAATCTACATGAATACGCACATATGCATATAAATGAATTGAACTGGTATAATGCGAATACGCAACAGTAGGCATTAAGGGGTTAAACAATGAGGCAGTGTCTATTGGTAAGTTTCTTCTCATGCCTAAACGGCATGAGAAAAAAATCACAGCATACTGCGATTGTCTGCCTATCACAAGTCTATCGATGCGAGTGAAACATCGCAGTGTACTCAGATGACATCAAAGTGCAGTGCAATATACGCCGAGGCTGGCGGCAGTGGCATACCTCCAATGGTGGCAAACCACATGGCCCCTATGTGGTCCATGAGTCAGGGGGGGCTCTGTGCCAACGCAGGCATCGGGAAATCGTGGACCCCCCACCTGTCATTGCACTTTCAATTGTATCTGCGTCAATACAATTAAAAGCAATGATGAAAGAGGGAACAGAGCGCTCTTTCTTTCATCAGTCTCCCACTGTGCTTGCACTCCGATGTCTCAGAACATTGGGGCAAATGATGTCACTACTGCGCGATGCTGTATTGAGATGTGTAGAGCGTAGGATGCTCGCCCAGACACGAGTTGCGGGGCAACAGAGGAGAGGTGAGAATTTATTTATTTACTCGGTCAATGAGTACACGATGGCCAGATGACTATGAGGTACATTAAACAATATGGGGGCTGCATTATACTATTTGAAGGACTATGGAGACTGCATTATATTATATGGAGGCTGCATTATATTATATGGAGGCTGCATTATATTATATAGAGACTGCATTATATTATATGGAGGACTATGGAGACTGCATTTTATTATATGCAGGCTGCATTATATTATATGGAGGCTGCATTATATTATATAGAGACTGCATTATATTATATGAAGGACTATGGAGGCTGCATTACATTATATGAAGGCCCACTCATTGCATGCTATATGTTAGTGGAACTCCGTCCTAAAGTATAGACTTTGTACACAGATCATGTTGTGAGACAGCTCTTTGCTCTCTTCTGCATTGCTAAATGTAAACCTTTGTGTCAGAACTGCTGCACCCAGTAAACTAAGTGATACACCTTTGGATTTAGATTCTCTGCCCCTACATCATGCTGCTGCAGATGGGGTAGCAAAAATCTGCTAAAAAATTATACTTAAAAAGGTTTTCCCACTAACAAAGTTTATTTAAAAGTTTATTTTAATCAATAGATCTTGGAATAATAATAGTTTCTACAATTGGATGTGTTTTTAAAAAATGTTCATGTGCTGAGATAATCTTATAAATGTGCTCCTTCTATGTACAGTTTCTTTTTTTGTTTCTAACTGTGCACGGAGCATTGGTTTGATCCTGGCCAGGGAAGGATGAAATAGAGTATGCAGACATTACAGCATGGGATCACAAATAATTCTTTCTTTGAGGTAAAACATTTTTTTCCAAACAGGCAGAGAAATGTTTTACCTCATACAAAGAATCATCTGTGATCTTGTGCTGTAATGTCTGTATACTCTCTTTCCTTCCTCCCCTGCCCAGGAGACATGGTATGATCAGACCGTGTTCCGTGCACGGTCAGAAATAAAAATGTAACTGTACATAGCAGGGGCACATATATAAGATTATCTCAGCACAGGAACATTTTTTTAAACACATCCAATTGTGGAAATTATTATTAATCCAAGATCTATTGTTTAAAATGAACTTTATTCATGGGAAAACTCCTTTAAGCACCCTCACAATCTAAAGGTACCATTTACACGGGGAGAGGTGGCAGCGATGTCAGAAGCTATGCCACGGGTGCGCACTCCTTCCGACATCGCTGCCGTACCTGTCACACAGGCAAATGTTGCCTGTGACGATGCAGCGATGTTGCCGCAGCGATCACTCGCTGGGCTGGGAACATCCCAGCGAGCGATACGCTGCAATATTGCGAATAGGCGGCATCGCTGGCAACATCGCTATTGTGGCGTCACACAGAAGATGCAGCCAAATTGCTGGTGCGATATCACCAACATGTTGGAAAACCTGGCAACTCACAACCAGCGATTTATCGAAGTTGCATTGTGCTGTCACACAGCAAAATGCACTTGTGATGTCGCTGCAACATCGCTGAACCTAGTATTTTTCATCAATGTTGTGGACGATATTGTGCCGTGTGACTGTACCTTAACAGGCGAGACATTCAGCATCTTCCTCTCCCACACCACCTCCTCATTTTGCGCCGTATCTGTCAGTGTTCCCCAAGGTTCATTTTTAGGGCCCCTACTCTTCTGTACACCTACACCTTTGGCCTGGGAAAGGTCATTATGTCTCATGACTTTCAGTATCATCTCTACACTGATGACACTCAAATGTACATCTCTGGACCTGATATCACGTACTGATGACACTCAGATCTACATCTCTGGACCTAATATCACATACTGATGACACTCAGATCTACATCTCTGGACCTGATATTACGTATTGGTGACACTCAGATCTACATCTCTGGACCTAATATCACATAGTGATGACACTCAGATCTACATCTCTGGACCTGATATCACGTATTGGTGACACTCAGATCTACATCTCTGGACCTAATATCACATAGTGATGACACTCAGATCTACATCACTGGACCTGATATCACGTACTGATGACACGCAGATCTACCACTTTGGACCTTATATCACTTCTTTACTAACCAGAATCACACAATGTGTGTCTTCTATTTCACCTTCCTTTTCTGCTCGATATCTAAAACTAAATATGGACAAAACCGAATTCATTATCTTTCTCCCATCTCACTCTACCCCTCTACCCAGACCTGCCCATCAAAGTCAATGGCTGCTCACTTTCCTCAGGCCCATATATTTGTGCCTGGCGGTACCCCTCGACTCTGCCCTCTCTTTCAAGCCACAAATCCAAGCCCTTTCCACCTCCTGTCGACTCCAACTCAGAAATTTTTCTCGGATCCGTACATTCCTTGACCAAGATTCTGCAAAAACACTAGTGCATGCACTCATCATCTCCCACCTCGACTATTGCAACCTCCTACTCTCTGGCCTCCGTTCTAACACTTTCACACCCCTACAATCTATCCTAAACTCTTCGGCCCGACTAATCCACCTGTCCCCCTGCTATTCCCTGGCCTTTCCTCTCTGCCAATCCCATCACTGGTTTCCGATTCCACAGAGACTACAGTTCAACATACTAAGCATGACATACTAAGTCATCCGCAACCTGTCTCCTCTGTACATCTGTGACATGGTCTCCCAGTTCTTACCTTCACACGACCTCCAATCCTCACAAGGTCTCCTTCTTTATTTCCCTGCTATCTCTTCTTCCCACAATCACATACAAGATTTCTTCCGTGCTTCTCCCATACTCTGGAACTCTCTGCCCTAACACCTCAGACTCTCAACATCTGTGGAAACCTTCAAAAGGAACCTGAAGACCCACCTCTTCCAACAAGCCTACAACCTGCAGTGAGCAAGCAGCTCTTCTTTTACCTACTGTATCCTCACCCATGCCTTGTAGACCGTGAGCCTTCGCGGGCAGGGTCCTCTCTCCTCACCTACTGTATCCTCACCCATCCCTTGTAGACTGTGAGCCCTCACAGGCAGGGTCCTTTCTCATCACCTCCTGTGTCCTCACCCATCCCTTGGAGACTGTGAGCCCTCGCGGGATGGGTCCTCTCCTCACCTACTATATACTCACCCATCCCTTTTAGACTATGAGCCCTTGCGGGCTGGGTCCTCTCTCCTCACCTACTGTATCCTCACTCATCACATGTAGACTGTGAGTCCTTGTGGGCAGTGTCCTCTCTTTTCTCCTACTGTAGCCTCACCCATCCCTTGTAGACTGTGAGCCCTCGCAGGCAGGGTCCTCTCTCCTCATCTACTGTGCCCCTCACCCATCCCTTGTAGACTGTGAGCCCTCATGGTCAGGGTCCTCTTTCCCCACCTACTGTATCTACACCCATCCCTTGTAGACTGTGAGCTTTCACGGTCGGGGTGCTCTCCTCACCTACTGTATCCTCATCCATCCCTTGTAGACTGTAAGTCCTCGCAGGCAGGGTCCTCTCTCCTCACCTACTGTATCCTCACCCATCCCTTGTAGACTGTAAACCCTCACAGACAGGGTCCTCTATCTCCTACTGTATCCTCACCCATCGCTTGCAGACTGTGAGCCCCATAAATGTATCTTGCGATTCCGGATGCGGTTTTCAAAATTGCAAAAACCCACATTCCAAAACCGGATGCATTAATGCATCCAGATCCAGAATGAGGGTTGCAATTTTACTATCAAAATATAGTATGAAGGCACAAGGTAAAACCGCATCCGGTAATGGATGCGGTTACCGGATTGTGCCTTTTAAGTGTGACCCTAGTCTTAGATAGGTAACAATAAAAGTGGGGAGGGTGGAATTGCAAGACCACGGACTCATAGTGGTTGAAACACACTCTAGTATAAAAAATCCATACATTATTGTTGGTACAAATGTAATCGGTAATTGTCTGGGTGAAGTGGTGTTCTTACTCCAACAGATTGCAGATACTGCCCCTCCCCGGCAGAAGAGTGCTTCAGAAGGAGATCAGAGCCCTCCAGCACCAACAACAGGTAAACCTGACCGGTGGAGAAATTGGTAGTGTACGGGTAACAGACCCGATTCCCATTGTGGTACCACCAATGAGTGAAATGTTAATCTGGTGTCGAGCAGCAATAGGCCTCAGAGGGCAGGACTACCAGGCAGTTGTAGAACCCATGAGCTCAGAATGCAGCCTACAATACTGACAGCCAGAGGGGTGGTTGACGTACGCAAGGGAAGGGTACCCATATGCATCTTAAACTGTGGGGAAGATTAGGTCAAGTTACCGAGATACTCCACCATTGCCAAACTGTACGCCGTAGCCAACAATGCCATACATGCAGTGGAACCCTTGATCCAGCCTGACTCAGCGAAGGGTAACAAGCACCATATACCCACAGGAAACCATCCACCCATCAAAGAGCGATACAGACCAATTCTACTAGCTCATTATCAGCGAGCCAAAGAGATGTTGCAGGACATGAAGGACGCAGGGGTCATAAAAGATAGTTGCAGTCTCTGGGCAGCTCCATTATTCCTAGTCAGAAAGAAAGATGGCAGCATGAGAATGTGTGTAGATTACAGGTAAGTCGCATAACACATAAAGATGCTTACCCGTTACCCCGCATAGAAGAGTTACTAGCTGCATTGAAGTATGCTAATTACTTTTCAACCCTAGATCTCAATAGTGGGTACTGGCAGGTCTCTCTTGCACTAGAAGACCGCGAGAAGACGGCATTTACAACAACCATGGGCCTGTGTGAGTTCAACAGCATGCCATTCGGACTCTGTAATGCACTCGGAACGTTCCAAAGACTGATGGAGTGTTGCCTGGGGCACTGAAACTTCGAGACTGTGCAACTCTACCTGGATGACATCTTAGTGTAATCGAAAACCTATGTAGAACATCTGAAACACCTGGCGGAGGTATTGGAAGCATTGTCTAGTTCGGGATGAAGCTGAAGCCATCAAAATGTCATTTGCTGAAGCCAAAAGTAGTAAACCTATTATAGGAACTATTTCGCTGTCACCTTATTAACCACAGATGTACCAGTTGGCAGTATTATACAAGTTGGTGTTACTTATCTTGTGCACGCTGTCCTATGAACTCGACGCGTTTCCACCCACTAAATGAACCGTGGGTTTCATCAGGAGTGACAGTCCTATGTGACAAAGATGCCAGGGAGCCCTCCTTCAGCCCTCCTTGTGCGCCGACAGGGGCCAACAATACAGCCTCCTATCTTCTTGGTAGTCGCGCCCACCAAGAAGATACACCAACTTGTATAATACTGCCAACTGGTACATCTGTGGTTAATAAGGTGACAGCGAAATAGTTCCTATAATAGGTTTACTATATGAACATTTGAGGGGGAGTTGGGAATAAGTGGTGTAAAGTTTGGATTGGGTGCACTGGGAACCTCTGGCTTTATATCAATTTTGGGATGTTTATTGGGCGCCCAGAATATATGAAAGTAGCAGTACATCATAGATACTTTGATTTGCCTTATGAGGATAACCAGTGTAATCAATACACCTTTCTACCCAAAAATATACACCACGTACACTAGTAAGGGATATTGGAGGAACATCGGGATTTGACCCATGTTTCAGATAGCACCTTATTAAACTACGGATGTTTGATTTGACTGTGCCCTAAATACAGGTAACAAGTACCTAGGGATAGCCGTCGTGGAACGGGGACACCATACAATTTAGGTGTATAAATCTCCGTTGTCAGGCAGAAACAGAAATAGGGATTAATAGGGACATTATCCCATCCCTGTTTGATGTTTGATGTGTGTGTGTTTTAGACACTAGGTGTGGGAGAACACTTTTTGTTATTTTAACAAATATTTATTAAAGGTTACATTTTAAAAGTGCACTTTAAGTAGATATTATGGTTTATAGAGGAGGCACAATTATCATATAATTTAGATAATGGCCAGGTTGTCCAACTATCATTTCACCATCAAGTACTTGGCAGGTCATAAGACTACCAATGCAGATTCCTTGACCAGAATGCCTCACTTACCTGATGAAGGAGAAGATGTAGATGAGCTGGAAGAGGTAGAGCTACCTGCATTCCACAATCGCAGTGTATCTCAATGTCACCAGGCGTGCAGAAGACGTGGCGAGGTGAGCATCAACCCATTGCCTTACCATGAATGGAAAGAGACCCAAGACAGTGACCTGGCTATTAGTTTAGTCAAGGAGCTGATAGCCCAAGAGCATTCATATCTTAACCCAGATGCCGCATCAGAAGCATGGCACCTTTGGAATAAGAGAAGTAGACTGTTCCTCTATTAAGGCAAGTTGTGTCGACGCTACATCAACCCCAGAACACATGAGATGGTCTGGCAAATAGTGGTCCCAAAGAAAGATGTCAAGATGGTACTGCTCTCTCTCTCCAGTCCCCCATGCCAAGTGCCTCGGGGTTATCCTTGACTCTTCTCTCTCCTTCAAGCCCCACATCCAGGCTCTCGCCACCTCCTGCCGACTCCAGCTCAAAAACATCTATAGGATTCGCTCTTTCCTTGACCACGACACTGCTAAAACCCTTATTCACGCTCTCATCATCTCCCACCTCGATTACTGCAACCTCCTGCTCACCGGCCTCCCTAATGCCTCCCTTGCACCTCTCCAATCTATCTTGAACTCCGCTGCCCGCCTAATCCATCTGTCTCCCCGCTACTCCCCTGCCTCCCCCCTCTGCCAAGCCCTTCATTGGCTCCCTGCTTCCCAGAGATCCTGGTTTAAAATATTAACCATGACATACAAAGCCATTCACAACCTGTCCCCTCCATACATCTCTGACATGCTCTCCCGTTATCTACCCTCACGCAACCTGCGATCCTCCCAAGAGCTTCTCCTGTACTCCCCCTCATCTTCTCTTCGCACAACCGCATACAGGATTTCTCCCGTGCTTCACCCAGACTCTGGAACTCACTGCCCCAACACATCAGACATTCTCCTACCCTGGGACCTTCAAAAGAAGCCTGAAGACCCACCTGTTCCGCCAAGCCTACCACCTGCAATAAGACCCGGTCCACCACACCGCCTCATGACTGGAATTTCCCCCTCCTAATGTATCCCCACCCGCCCCTCGTAGACTGTGAGCCTTTGTGGACAGGATTTCTCCCCTCTTATTTCTGTACAACTGAATTGTCAACATTTATTGTTACTTGTATTGCTACTATGTTACTTGTCCTAGTCTGCCCTTTTTAACATGTAAAGCGCCATGGAATATAATGGCGCTATATAAATTAATAATAATAATAATAATAATGCCTACCATAACCAAGCAGGACACTTTGGATGGAAACAGCTCAAAATATTGCTCAGAGATCGATTTTTTTTGGGTTGGTATGACTGGAACCATAGAAAGATGGTGTAAACACTGTGGACCATGCAACTTGAGAAGGAAAGATCGTGAAAGTCAAAAGGCGCCATTACAGCCAATTGTGACTACACAGCCACTTGAAATAGTAGCCTTAGATCATGTGAAGCTAACTCTTAGCAGATCAGGTTACACCTATGTCTTAACCATGGTGGATCACTACTCAAGATTTCTGGTAGTAGCCCCAGAAAAAGGTTTAACTGTGTGGACCACACGGGTATCCAGAACAAGTATTGACTGATCAAGTTTCGTCTTTTGAAGCAGAAATATTTTTAAAGAGTTTTGTCATCTCTACGGATGTAAAAAGATCAGAACCACACCTTACCATCCTCAAACCAACGGTATGTGTGAGAAAATTATTAACATTGTCAGAGATATGATGAAGACTTTGCCCTTAGAAGAAAGAAATTAATGGGCCAGAGAAGTTGCCTGACTTAGTGGACATGTATAATAACATACCTGTAAGTTCCACCAATTGCACACCAGCATACCTCATGAGAGCAAGACCCGGAAGATTGCCTGTGTAGATCTTGAAATGGGAATTGTAGTACCCGATGCAGAATCATTTGAAAAAGATTGGGATTCCAACCGCCAAGAACAATATAAAATGGTACAAGCCTGTGTAGCAAACAGATTAGAACTGACAAGAGAAAAACAGGAGAGGAATTACAACAAGAGTTCTCAAGCTGAACCTCTAACACTTGGAAAGATGGTACTCAAGTGAAAGAGAAGAACCCATAAGCTAGATGATCAACAAGAACCCTATACTGTGTTACAGTCTAACTTTAACAACAGCAAAACTTGTGTCATTAGCAAGGATGGAGGAAAAACAACTGCCACAGTTTCCAGAGATCACCTCAAAATATGTCCAGAACAGTTGAGACCCCAAGAGGAAATACCATGTAAAATCCCTGAAGAAGAAAAGAAAGAAAAGGTAATACACACAGTACTAGGAGACTTTCCTGAAGACTGGCCTCAATGTGAAGGAGCAGTAATAGTACCTGTAATCCACTTATTTCACCAAGTTGAAGAACAGAGAAGACCAGAAGACCCTGTCCAGATCCAGGAAGAATCACCTGTTGTAGCAGAACCTGAGGACCCTGCAATCGGTGCATTTGCCAGCCCTGTGTGAGACTAAGGTCTACCCAAAGCACGTACACTTCCACACGTCACATAGTGTTGAGTACACCACCTGGGACACCAGTACTACGTAGGTCTTGTAGTAGTAATCAAGGTCAACCTCCGTCCAGGTATGGAGAGTGGGAATAAGTGTAAATTGATACAAAAGAAGGTAGTGTAAATATGAAAATGTGTATAAATATTAGTGTACAGAAGGGTGGAGGAACTGGGCCCAGCCCCATGCACATTGACTTAGGAAAAGAAAGTGCCTCGGGTGGAAAGGAGGTACCAGGTCTCCTAAGCCAAGACGCCCATAGGGAAAGTGTTTATTTGGTGTGTTTAAATTGTCGGACTTGAAAGACTTTAACCCGTTGAATCCCTCAGCTTACAGAGACTATATTGTGCAGACTCTTACATCCCTGGATTTCCCCTACTTGATTAACATGGACCAAAGTCACAGAACTGGTTGAGACAACAAACTTTTTACAGCTTGCGGAGGATGGAATAGCACCGCATGGACTACACTTGTTTCTCACCATTTTCAGTGTTTTTTTGTTATTTTTCCCTTGTAAGACTCTGTTATTATAGCTGTTATTATTATTGTTGAATGTAAAATTGCTTTTCTAAGTCCAGGAGTACTGAATTTAACTAGGATTCTCTGAATCCCTCCTCCCTCTCACCGACATACCCTCCGCTGACGACATTGCCATTGCCACCACCCTATACAACACCACAATAACAAACGCTCTCGACCTAACTGCCCCCCTCACTCTCCATGCTCCACGCATTAACAGGCAACCCTGGCACACCACCCTCACTAAAAACCTGAGACGGTCGTCCAGAGTCGCCGAGAGGAGATGGAAAAAGTCCCACACCCCCGAGCACTTTGCTCTGTTCAAGCAATCCATCACTGACTTCAAGATAGCACTTGCTACTGCCAAGCAAGTGTTCTTCTCATCCCTAATAACCTCCCTCAGAAACAGCTTCGGTCCACTATCCCCACAACTCCCCCTCCCACCTACACTGCCCTCTTCCTCCATCAGCCACTTCCCCCCCATAACTGAAAACCAACTCTCCTCCCTCCTGTCAAAATCACACCTCACCACCAGCGCCCACGACCCGCTCCCATCCCACCTCATTCCAAACCACACCTCCATTTTCATCCCAGCCCTCACCCACCTCTTTAACCTTTCACTTAGAACTGGTGCCTTCCCCTCGGCCTTCAAACACGCCCTTATCACGCCCATCCTAAAAAAAACCTCACTTGACCCTACCTCTGTGTCTAACTATCGCCCCATATCTCTTCTCCCATTCGCCTCTAAGCTACTTGAACAGCACGTCCACTCTGAACTGTCCTCTCACCTCTCCTCGTGCTCCCACCTCGACCGCCTACAGTCCGGCTTCCGACCCCTCCATTCCACCGAAACAGCCCTGACCAAAGTCACCAATGACCTACTGACCGCCAAGAACAAACACCACTACTCAATCCTCCTCCTCCTTGACCTGTCTGCTGCCTTCGACACGGTTGACCACTCCCTTCTTCTCCGGATCCTGGAATCCTTCGGCATCACCCACCTTGCCCTCTCCTGGATCTCCTCATACCTAGTGGACCGGACCTTCAGCGTCTCGCACTCCCACACCTCCTCCTTACCCTACCCCCCCCCTTTCTGTCGGAGTCCCCCAAGGTTCGGTCCTGGGACCCCTACTTTTCTCCATATACACTCTCGGCCTAGTGCAACTCATTGAGTCCCACAGCCTCCAGTACCACCTCTACGCCGACGACACCCAAATCTACCTGTCCGGCCCTGACATCACCTCCCCACTCTCCAAAATCCCACAATGCCTTTCCGCCATCTCATCCTTCTTCTCTGCTCGCTTTCTTAAACTCAACATGGACAAAACTGAATTCATAGTCTTCCCCCCAAGAAATTCCACCCCACCTCCCAACCTATCCATCTGCATCAACGACTGCGCCCTCTCCCCAGTCCCCCAAGCCAAGTGCCTCGGGGTAATCCTTGACTCCTCCCTATCCTTCAAGCCCCACATCGAGGCCCTCACCACATCCCTCCAGCTCAAGAACATCTCGCGGATCCGCTCCTTCCTAACCCACGACTCCACTAAAACACTCATTCATGCTCTTATCATCTCCCGCCTTGACTACTGCAACCTTCTTCTCAATGGCCTCCCGGCTAACTCCCTCACACCTCTCCAGTCTATCCTCAATTCCGCTGGCCGACTAATCTACCTGTCCTCCCACTACTCCCCTGTCTCCCCCCTCTGCCAAGCCCTTCACTGGCTCCCCGCCTCCAAGAGATCCCAATTCAAAACACTAACCATGGCGTACAAAGCCATACACAACCTGGCCCCATTATACATCTCTGACCTGGTCTCCCGATACCTACCCTCACGCAACTTCCGCTACTCCCATGAACTTCTCCTCTGCTCCCCTCTCATCACCTCTTCGCACAACCGAGTCCAGGACTTCTCCCGGGCATCTGCCTTACTCTGGAACTCCCTGCCCGACCACGTCAGACACTCGCCTACCCTGAGAAGCTTCAAGTGTCACCTGAAGACTCACCTATTCCGTCAAGCCTACAACCTGCCATGAGACCCAGTCGACCGCCCCATACCTGACACTCCCCCATCCTACTGTATCCCAACCCGCCCCTCGTAGACTGTGAGCCTTCGTGGACAGGGTCCCTGCCCCTCCTGTACCTGTACGTCCTGATCGCCTAGATTTAGTGTACTTGTTCTTGTCTCCCTTATCATCATATAAAGCGCCATGGAACTTAATGGCGCTATATAAATAAATAATAATAATAATAATTTCCACAACAGGTAATCTACACACTCAACACCTTACAACCCAGACCTGTAAGGGGGAACTCCACTTGCTGCCTTTACGCAAGATCCCCTATAAATACCGGTGCTGGGGGCGAAGTTAGTCCGTGCAGTATGGAGCAGTAATGTGAAGACAACCTGGTGCCTGAGCCACGCTAGGCCCAAACCAGAGGACAGTCTAGCCAGAGTGAGATACCCGAGAGTGAGGGGTCGGAGGCAAGGCTAGAGCGAAAGAAATAGAATTGGGGGCATAGGAGCCATACCGGCTCACGCCATGGAAGCAACCCGGACACTGGAGTCCGAGTCTGCCAAGAAGCATTTAGCCCAGAACACCGGTCACCTGTAACCATAACTAAACAAAGAGCCAGGACCCGCAGAAAACCCCCAGAGGTAGTGGCAATATGGAGACTGTTCTTACACGATCTCAGAGTTACAGAGGAAGAGAAAAGTCTGCAGGAGGCCAGGCCAGGTTCTACACAGGTCAGGGCTTCACCACAAGTAGGAGAAGGGACAAGGAGGCCTTACAAATCACTCGCTGTGGAAATCCTGAAGTGCATCCCGACCACCTGGAGTGTACCCTGGACAGTGCCGGTTTGTCATCAGTAAAGGTACGGAAAACTACTCCCAGTGTGTGTCAGTTCTTACAGCCCTGATCCTGTCCAGCACAGAGACTGTAACTACCTCCCGCCTGCAGAGCCTCATCTCTGTGCCAACTCCTATCCCTACATCACTGCCGCCAGGGACCCCGCTCTGCCTACAGGGAGCTATACCATCAGGCTGCCCATCCAATATCCCCGGAGGTCTGCAATAGCGCTACCCCCCAGACTCCGTAGGTGGCGTCATGATTTCTTCACTCAAATCTGTATATATATACCCCCTTTTTAAAGCGACCCCCAGGGCATGGTCCCAGGCAACGACCGCCTGTGACATCCCCCCAGTATCCAATGCCCAGGATCCGAGTATCACAAGCCTTGGGGCGGGTCACATAACAATTAGTCACTGGGTGGGGGGATTTACAAATGGTTCTTAAGCTTCATTTTCTGTAAGAAAAACAAATTGTATGCACACATTCACGAGTGCTTCAGCCCTATAAATGACGTGACCGTTTGACCCCTCACTTTATTGTGTACACGTGTTGTAAAGGTTTTTTTTTACTGTCAGCACCATAACAGCATTTGCTTCCTTCCTGCTGCAATTAACCCATTCTGTGCAACATGCTTGAGAGAAGATGATGCTCAGGTAGAGGGGCCTGAAGGGATTTACCACTTGACTTTCTAGAGGGGCATCTGTGACAAGGTGGCTGTGCCATTTATCAGGGGCATTATATAATTGCAAGGATGCTCTAGATTGTTATTGGTTACAACACACATTGGGGGCACCATTCTGACTCTACATGGATGTCCTTCATCGGGTTGCTTTTGGTTATGGCGGACTCAGAGTGCATCTTAGGGTGGAAAAACTATGCGAGCTGCATGCAAGTATCTCGCATGAGTCACCCGGTCCGGCCACCGGTCTCTGGACTGGAGCGTGGAGCTCCATAGAAGCACAATCAGCTCCAAGCTCCCATTCATCGAGGCCGGATGACCTATGCGAGATACTCACATACAGCTCGCATTAGTGTTTCTCTTCTAATTGAACCTGCATTGCCCCAGATCCGGGTGTCCACGATTTTGAAACGGACACCAAAATCGCTACAAAATGCGATTTTGGTCTCAGTGTAAAAAACATGGACACCCGGATCAGGGGAACCGTACAGAACTGAATTCACCCACAAGTGCCTGCGGCCCCATTGAAAGTCAGTATGGCCAAAAACGGATGCAGGTGCATGCAGTTTCAGCTGGATTCACCGATGCCGAAAAACAGTAGTGTGAAACCAGCCTTACATATGGTAGGTGGTTTAGTTGGGTTGCTATGGGTTACAGCACATTAGTGGTCATCCTGTGAGTTGTTTGGTTTCTCCAGATTGGATGCTATGGGTTACATCACATTATGGGAATCCAGCTTGGTTGTCACAGTTTACAGCCAATTTGGAGTATATTCTTTCATTACATGGATGCTGCTGTTTGGTTGCTTTGGATTATAGCTCATCATTAGGAACATGTGATTACTCTATATAGGATTCCATTAGGTTGCTATTGGTTACAGGAGTGCATTCCTATGGTGACATGTATGGTTGCTGTGATTTACAGCATATTATAGGGCTTTTGGTCACTATGTTGATGATCTAGTTTGGTTGCTATTGTATGGGCAGCACGGTGGCTCAAGTGGTTACCACTGCAGCCTTTGCAGTGCTGGGGTCCTGGATTCAATTCCCACCAAGGACACTAAGGACAACATCTGCAAGGAGTTTGTATGTACTCCCCGTGTTTGCGTGGGTTTCCTCCGGGCACTCCAGTTTCCTCCCGCATTGCAAAGACATACTGATAGGATGTTTAGATTGTTTGCTCCAAGAGAGACAGCATTACTAATGTATGTAAAGTGCTATGGAATTAATAGCGCTATATAAATGAATAAATATTATTATATATTATATTAGGTTATCCATTCTTTATCCAAGTAATAATCAACCATGGTGGTCCCACATTATTTGCTCTGGCCAGGGACAAAGGAGACCCCATTTCTGGACACACCACCCCAGGCCTTACTGAAGTCATAGACTGAGAGTCACATGTGTTTCATGGATTTGCCAACAAGTTCGTCTTTATTAATTTTATGACTGAATGCAGCAGCACTTCAATTAAAAATGGTATAAAAAAAAGCCCCCCCTATCTTGTAGTGGGAGGGCCGCTAGCTCTGCTTTGTGTATAGCCTTCTGCCCCAGAAGCTGTTAACCCATCGGGGGGCTGCATTGATGGCCACTCTGCATAATTACACATTATGTAATCGCTGCGATTGTCCAGAATGTGTCCATTTTTTTCATTGGTCCCTCTAGATCATGTGCCGGACAAGTAGAGGCTAATTTACATATCTAAAACTAATGCTAATTATAATAAATTATTTTGATAATTACATGCATTTCCCATTATCCTAGTAGGATGTTGTTTGTGGAGGGTAATTGTGTCCATGGGACTCCGTGAACCATTACTTAAAAGCTGGTCACCATTTGGCTCACTGCTCACCTCTCTACCAACTCACTTGTGTCAGTCTATGAACCTTGTCCTTGAAGCTGACAATCTAATGTCTTCTAGACCTAAGCTGTGCTGGCTGGTGGCTCAGTATTCCCACAGGGTAGCAGAGATCACAGATTCTGCATCTGCCTTTAGGGTGCCCGCTTGGTCCCCACGTAAATATTTGCCATTTTTGCCCTTAATGGCCACACGGTTATATTCTCGAAACTCGAAGAAGAAATCCTCGGACATGTCTCCGTCGGAGCAAATCGTGCCATTGCTGGAGATGTACCAGAACTTTCCACCCTGACCTAAAGGAAATAAAGCAATAATTTAGTTTTATAGACTAAATGAGAAATACACACACTATGGAGAAAACTATTATGATGCAAGTCTTACTTATTGAATTAACATTTTTCATAAAGTCCCATGGCACCCCGGTATGTAACATCTGGCCCCTTGTCACCGCTCTGCAGGGTCCAGACCTCCTCTGCTAACATCAGTACACACCCTGTGCCCACCAGGAGCTTCATGGCTGAGCAGTTGTATGCAGATATACATCACCAAGCACAATGCTGAGCATCAGATGGAGTGGTGTAAAGCCGCCAATACTGGACTCTGGAGGAGATGTGTTCTGTGCAGTGACTGATCTCACTATCTGGCATCTGAAGGACTAGTCTGGTTTGGTGATTGTCAGGAGAACATTACCTGACTGCATTGTGCCCATTGTGCAATTTGTTGGAGGGATAACACTATGGGCTTGTTCAAGGTTCAGCCTCGGCCCATTAGTTCCAGTAAAAGGAAATCTTAATACTTAAGCACAAGACATTATGAACAATCTTAGTTCTCATCTTTGGTAACTCAAAGCAAAATCTATAAAGGCAGGTTGGGGGCCTTGACCACAAACCCATCCAACATTTTCAGGATAAACAAGACTGTAGATTGCAATCCTAAAGATTGAGAACGGAAGATCATAAAGCTCCTGTAAGTGTTCCAATACTTTTGTCCAAATAATGTATGAAGATTGATATGAAAAAAAAATTGATTTATAGATAGAAGGTAGAGATGAGAGAGATACATATGACTATACAGTATATTACAGGATATCTAACCTTTTATTTGGTAAGCTCCGTTGTTAAATATGATCTGGAAGACGTCATATGATGAGCGGTTCGCATCCAGAGTGTTTGAGGTTTTATGGTAGCAGACAAATCCTAGATCTCCGCGGAGGACCAGAATTGGTCTATTGATTAGTTTCAGTGTGAACTCTTCATCTTCACCTGTGGACACATGGAGGCCATGCTGTAAGCCACACCAGTCATTTACTTACACAACCACCACCCTGTCCTGTTCTTATAATAGGGAATGGTCTGGAGACCACGGTGGTCTGCCAGCAGCCAATGGTGAACATAGTATGGTAAGTTTTAATGACTGAGCCACGTTCAGGGATGTGGAGTGTGTTCAAAAGAAGAGCTTGATATCTGCGCCTAACTTTCCAGGCAGAGGAGTAACCTGACTCTTAATACAAAATCTGCAACCTCCCCCCACCTACATTGTGCCATAATACATTGTGTATAATACTGGTGACTTTTTATGTAGAAGAGGGGTCAGTATTATTAAATGAACTTCAATCACTCCATGGAAACCACTAAAAAGCCTCACGAATAAGCTCGTCTAATTGGCCATGTCATGTTCTGTCACCTCGCTTCATACAATACATCCTGCTGAGTAACAGATGTTCCTCATCATTTCCATAATCAATGCCTGCACGCTGCCCCCATCTTCGTAGATTACACTGCTGTGATAATCCCACCCAGTATGGTGTTTTTTGCCCTCTCTTCTTTCTTTTGTTTTACTGTTTCTTTAAGAGTGCAATTGTCCAAATATGGTACCATGAAAAAATATTCTTATAGGTGATCGTCTAGTTTTGGATGTGCAGGGATGGTAATGTGTGACATTTCAATAAATTATCATCTTATTATAGCAATGTTTAAAATGTAGTCACTTAAAGGGGAATTCCATTTTAGGCATCTTATAATAAGACCTGACACAAAATGGTAAAAGGAAATAGATGTACCGTACTTCTCAGTAAAGTCACCAAAAACATGCTGCTGGATATTTCTGTAACTTGGATGGATTCTTCCACAATAAATCTCATTAAAGGCACTACTATTTTTTTTTTTCTAGAGCCCAGGATCGTGCTTTCCATCCAAGTGCGTAAAAATCATTCCACACAAGAATGCAGTCTCTCCCCACAAAAGGAGAAAGCCCCCAACAAATCTTTTCTTGGCTCATCCGGAACTGAAGGCCACAGTGAGCAACCGGAATAGGTGGCTGCCCCCTCACCAAAGCTTGGCCTTGGTCATATGCTCTCAGTGTCAGTGTGACATTGCACTATGTCTCAGTGTCAGTGTCATTTCTATATGTCCCCAGTGTCAGTGTGACATTGCTCTATGCCCTCAGTTTGTGCTATGCGCCAGTGTCAGTGTGTCATTGCTCTATGCCCCCAGTGTCAGTGTGTCATTGCTCTATGCCCCCAGTGTCAGTGTGTCATTGCTCTATGCCCCAGTGTCAGTTTCATTGTGCTATGTGTCAGTGCGTCATTGTGCTATATGTTAGTATGTCCTTGCTGTATCTCCCAATGTCAGTCTGTCATTGTTCTATGCTCCAGTGTCAATGTGTCATTACTCTATGTGCCTCAGTCAGTGTCATTGCTCTATGCCTCCAGGGTCAGTGTGTCATTGCTCTATGTCCCCAGTGTCAGTGTGTCATTGCTCTATGTCCCCAGTATGTCATTGCTGTACGTCCCCGGGGTCAGTGTGTGATTGTTCTATGCCTCCAGTGTCGGTGTGTCATTACTCTATGTCCCTCTGTCAGTGTCATTGCTCTATGCCTCCAGTGTCCGTGCCATTGCTCTATGTCCCCAGTGTCAGTGATGTTGTCCACTACGCCGTAGGGTCTTGCTCTCAGCATCCACATGGGCGTCCATCTCAGGGAAACTGGGAGCTCAGTCTAGATTGTCTTTCCCAGTGGAGGACCACAGCATGGTGACCACACACTCTCCCCTTAGGCCGTTCAGGAATGAAACCCATAAGCAAACAGCACCCTTGAAAGTCATTTTTGACAAAATCCATGCAAAAAAAAGTGGACACAGTATAAATGAAATAAACTTTTTACAATGTAACAATGACCAGATCTCTGAGCAGAAATTAAAAAATTGCCCTACCTAGCCAGAAGGGATGGAATAAGGATGTGTGCTCACAAGACTCAAAGTGAAGTGCTGTATAATTGCATTATCACTTATTTGGGGTCTCACAAACCTGTGAATTCCAGCACCGCAGGTGCCCCACTCCTGGGGCACTACTGAACCCTTAATTTGCAAGCTACTAAGTCCATGGCTTTGATTCTAGGGGGTCAGGAACACCTACAATTGGCTGCAAGGGCAGCCTGATGGCTCAAGGGTTAGCATGGGGCTTGTATGTTCTCAACTTTGCATGGATTTCCTCCCAAAATCTTTGGGAATTTAGATGGTGAGCCTAAATGGAGACAGTGATAAATACTGCAAATATAAGAAAAGCGTAATAATTAAAGAATTAAGAAATATAAGCATTTGCTGCATCCATCCTGAAGCTTCCACCCATTAGTGTCGAGTTGAATATAGAGCTGAGTGGGATATACTTAGTAATAGATTATTGCATTATGCGAGTTTATGGACACTGACATCCAGGAGGCAACAACATGCACATTGGGGTAACATTTGGGGAATAGAATTATCGCTGACACTTATTGGATGAAACAAGGACACACTGAGGGATGTTAAATGCAGCAATATGAGGTGATTAAACAATGATTCTTGGGGTTCCAGACCATTGACACTTGAAAACTATGACTCAAAGACACCGAACTGATAGGATAATGTTATAATGACACATCAGACTCTGAGGTTCCAAAATGATAACACGTGGGGTCCAAAACAATGACACCGACAATTGGCACCCCAAAATATGACACATTAGTTGGGGTAACGCTGACACAGTGATTATAGAATGATGACAATACTGGCATAGAGTAATGACACACTGACACTGGGGGCATGAAGCAATAAAACACGGATACTGGGGGTATAGCATAATGACATACTGATACTGGGGGGTATAGACCAATGACACTGGGAATATACAGTAATAATACTGACACTGGGAATAAGAGCAATGACCCACTGACACTGAAGAGTATAGACCAATAACACTGGGAGTATACAGTAATGACACTGGGGGTATAAACCAATGATACACTGACACTGGAGGGTATAGACCAATGACACCAATGGGAGTATACAGTAATAACACTGACACTGGGGGTATAAAGTAATGACACAGAAACTGCGAGTATAGAGCAATGACACACTGACACTGGGAGTATTGTGCAATGACACTGATATTGGGGGATATAGACATGACAAGCTGACACTGGGGGTTATAGACCAATGACACACTGACAGTGGGAGTATAGAGTAACGGTACACTGACAATCTAGGTATAGACTAATGACACCCTGACACTGGGAGGTATAGATCAATGACATTGGGAGTATACCAGTAATGACACTGGCACTTGGGGTATAGAGCAATGACATGCTGACACTGAGAGTATAGTGCAATGACACACTGATATTGCGGGATATAGACCAATGACACATTGTCACTGGGGGGTATAGACCAATGACACTGGGAGCAGGGGCGGACCGTCACCCCCGGGGGCCCTGGTGCAGGAGATGACCGGGGGGGGGCTACTGGCCGTCGGCGCGGCCCGGGGGGGAGGGGTGCCGCTGGCCGTCGGTGCGGCCCGGAAAGGGGGGGGGGTGCCGCTGGGGACCGCAGGGAGCCGCTCTCCTACCTGGGAGCCGCGCCGGATGTCTGCTAGGGGCCGGAGGAGCAGAGGAGAGGAGGGGCGGGATCAGGCAAGGGAAGCAGGAAGCTCTCTGCTTCCTTTGCCTGACCCTCCTCTCCTCTGACGGCGGCTTGCGGGGGTCGGCTGGGGGCCCCCCTCCAGGCTTGAAGGGGCCCCCAACCGGTCGGGGCCCTGGTGCAGCTGCACAGGCTGCACCAGTGTAGTTCCGCCCCTGACTGGGAGTATAATGCAATGACACACTGATATTGGCGGATATAGACCAATGACACACTGACACTGGAAGTATAGATCAATGACACTTGTTTATAGAGCAATGACACTGTTGATTTACAAAAATGACACACTGACACTGGGGGCATCGAGCAAAGACACACTGACATTGGGGGTACAGAACACAAAGTGATACTGGGGACATAGAACAATTACACATTGACACTGAGAGCATAGAAAAATGGCTGACACTGGGAGTATAGAGCAATGCCACACTGGGAGCATAGACCAATAATATACTGATACTGAGGGCATAGACTAATGACTGACACTAGGGACAAAGAGCAATGATGCACTGACACTGGGGGCATAAAGTAATGACACATTGATACTGGTGGCATAGAGGAATGACTGACACTGGCAAAAAAGGGGAATGACACACTGACATTGAGAAAAGAGCACAATGACATTGACACTTGGACTTCGAGATGAAAGCCACAGTAGGAGCCATTTAGAAAGGCCTTATTCAAACATCCATGTGTCACAGTCTGAGTACAGGCCATGATTTCCAAACCAGTCTCTGGTTTTCAGACCCAAATTTGTGCATATGCATTGATAAGTTCGTATCAAGAGACCTGCAAACGGTCCGTGAATAAAGGTCCATACACTGTGTTCCAAATTATTATGCAAATTGGTTTTAAGTGTCATAGGGTTTTATTTTTATTTTTTTTCAATGAAACCCATTGATGGTATTGTGTCTCAGGGTTCTTTGGATCATTGAAATCAATCTCAGATACCTGTGATAATTAGTTTGGCAGGTGAGTACAATAAAAGGAAAACTGGGTGTTCCACAATATTACGCAGGCCACAGTTTTCAAATAACATGGGAAAGAAAAAGGATGTCTGCTGTCGAAAAGCAACAAATAGTGCAATGCCTTGGACAAGGGATGAAAACATTTGATATTGCACGAAAACTCATCGTACTGTGAAGAGATTTGTGGCTGATTCTTAGCAGATAAAGGCAGAATGAGGAAGGTCTCTGCCAGGCAAATTCATCAGATATAGGCTATGTGCACACAGGGGGCGGGTTAGGGGCGGCGGCGGCTGGGCGGACCCGACAGGAAGCTCCGGAGCCGCCCACCGGCTTCCTGTCGGGTCCGTGCTGCGGAAGACGGTCGGGTGTGCGGCGGTGCACAGCGGGTTAGTGGCGTCGGTTCTGCAGCGGCTGGAAGCAGCACATGATTCTGCTTGCAGCCGCTGCAGAACCGGCCGGATTATAGGACATGCACATTCTTTGCTAACCCGCTGGGAACCCAGCGGGTTAGCAACGGATGAGCATGTGTAAACCGCCGCTGTGTGCACAGCGGGTGTCGGTTTACATAGGTTTCAATGTTAATCCAAACGCCGGTTTGGATTAACATAAATTTACATGAAATTTATGTAAACCGACCGGCGGTTTACACACCTAATCCGGCCCTAACCCGACCAGTGTGCACATACCCTAAGAGAGCAGCTGCTAAAAAGGCCAACAAACATATTTGAAGCTGCTGGTGCCTCTGGAGTCCCTCGAACCTCAAGGTGTAGGATCCTTCAAAGGCTTGCTGTGGTGCATAAACCTATTATTTGGCCACCCCTAAACAGTGCTCACAAGCAGAAATTGTTGCAGTGGGCCCAGACATACATGAAGACTAATTTTCAAACAGTCTTGTTTACTGATGAGTGCCGAGCAACCCTGGATGGTCCAGATGAATAGAGTAGTGGATGGTTGGTGGATGCCACCATGTCCCAACAAGGCTGCGACGTCAGCAAGGAGGTGGAGGAGTCATGTTTTTGGCTGGAATCATTGGGAAACAGCTGGTAGGCCCCTTTCAGGTTCCTGAAGGTGTGAAAATGACCTCTGCAAGGTATATAGAGTTTCCAACTGAGAACTTTCTTCCATGGTACAAAAAGCAAAAACGTGCCTTTAGGAGCAAAATCATCCTCATGCATGACAATACAACATCTCATGCTGCAAAGAATACCTCTGTGCCATTGGCTGCTATGGACATAAAAGGAGATAAACTCATGGTGTGGCCACCATCTTCCCCTGACCTCAACCCTATAAAGAACCTTAGGAGTGTAATCAAGCAAAAGATCTATGAGAGTGGGAGGCAGTTCACATCAAAACAGCAGCTCTGGGAGGCTATTCTGACATCATCCAAAGAAATACAAGCAGAAACTCACAATATCAATGGATGCTAGAATTGTGAAGGTGATATCAAAGTAGGGCTCCTTTGTTAACATGTAACTTGGCCTGTTAGGATGTTTTGGAGTTTAATAGCTTTTTATTTCAGTGAATGTGACCTGTTAATGCTGCAAATTCAACAAATGAGCATTTTCAGTTCTTTCAAACATATCAAATGTTTACAAACTCTACTGTGCATAATAATTTGGAACAGTGCATTTAGAGTTTTTAAAATTTTGAAAATTATACTGTTATCATAGGGAGATTTCTTCAATAAAATTTGATGTATATTCTAACGGGTGATGACTTTTATTACACTGACTGTCATTTGCACCAACCATTTAGAAAAATCAGAGAAAAGGAACATTTGCATAGTAATTTGGAACACAGTGTAGTTGGACTGTGGCACATGGATATGTCAATGTGCCCAAAAGGACAGACCCCCTCCTGCTCACATCACCTATTGCTAGTACTATTGACTGCATTAAATGGAAATGTTTTTCTTGTGCTCACCAACTGAGTCGCACACGGCTGCCAGCTGCCCGTTCTTCTTGGTACAGATGTACTTCCCATTACTGGCCCTCAGCGCCACTCTCCGGCCTCTCCATTCAATGTCAAACATTGTGTTGGCAGCTCTGTGAATGACACAAGAAGAAATCCAAATCATAAAGTATTGTCCTGTTACCCTTATTACACTCCAGAGCTGCATTTAGAAATCTGCTGGTTACTCCTGAAATTAGTCAATGGTTTGTTGACTCTACTATATGGCCGTATTCTACACTATATTTTCAAAAATGCTATTCAGCCAATGAGAAAATCTTGAGAAAAAATAAGCAGGTAATGCAGAGACGTGAGCTCTGTATTTCAAAGATCTTTTTTTGAAAGGGATTGTATGGGAACATGGAGATTCTCAAAAATATTACATGTCTGCAATGTTCCTTGATTCAGTAAAAAGGTAAAAAGAAAGGAAACTACTTGGAAAGATGAAAAAACTTCCAAGATTTGCTTTTGACAAGGATCATTAATCGATTGTGTAGATTTGTCTCTGCACATTTTTTTGGCCCACAGGCAGGACTTACGTTTCAGTGGCCGTGGACTGGATCCCACCGTGACTCACAAGGCACCAATACTTGCCAGAATTGGTGTGGAAACTACACTTTTTTGTTTCCTTATTGATTTGCATTTGGAAAGTTTCATAGTCCGTTTCCTCATCTTGGTTGGCAGAGACATTTATACCTGGAGATGAGAATAATAGATTATAGTAATTAAGACAAAAAGTTATTAAATGGGTCTATTGAAATACACTATTAAAGTACAACTAGAAATAATATATTTCTCTAATTTCCTGGCATGTCATTAAAGGGATTATCCATCACTGCTTATTTTTTTTTATGGGACTAAGATCGTACAAGCAGGTAGTTGCTAACGACCAGATTGTTCTGCCCAGCGTTGATCTGTGCCTGTTCAGAGCAATCACAGACCGCTTCAGTGGGGTAATTTGAAGCTCATGGATGCGAAAGCTCCATTGGGTCCCCCAAATATTGCAAATCTTTAATATCAATAGTATCTTTCTATAGGCCAAAAGGACTTTTGAGGCCCCAGGCTCCAGGGCCCGAGTGTGATTGCAACCCCTGCACCTGTTGCAGTTATGCCTCTAGACCGCTTCTGCCTGTTATTCTACAGTTTCCAGTGACATTACGGCATAGAAGCATCTTCTTTTCCACCCTGCTTTGTTAACTGGGTATCTCTATTAATGTCATGCTGATTGACAGCCGATTTCCAGACGCCTAAATGTGGGATGCCATTGTCAGTCAACATAACGTCGGCAGTGACACACAGTCGACACAGCCTGAAAAAGGAAAATCTGCTCTGTTGACGTGAGGTCATATGAGATGGCAGATTCACCAAAAGAGCAGTCCATGAATAATCTTAGGCTGCGTTCACACGCTGCGTATTTGGCGCATTTTTTTACGCGCATATTTGCTCCAAAAATGCATGTGCGTCTGCATTTCCCTGCAAAGTGAATGGACATTCACTTTGTGCCATTCAGACGTCGCGTAATGTTACGCAGCGTTTTTGGAGCAAACAACGCGTGCGTAAAAAGAATGAACATGTCAATTCTTTCCAGTTTTTTACGCGCGTTTCTTCCATAGGCCCCATTAAAAAGCACTGGAAGCGCAATTGAAGTTGTTTTGTCGCGGTTTTTTTACGCACGTTTTTCCTCTTAAAAAAACGCGACAGGTACGCAGTGTGTGAACGCAGCCTAAGGCTGGCTTCACACCACGATTTTTCACTGTCTGGTTTGGTCCGGTGTTTTGCTGGATGCACCGGACACAACCTGACAGCCCCGGATGAGCAGAACCGGAGGGCAAATCTGCCCTCCAATCCTGCTTTTTGCCTCCTTCGTGCCTGCCGCTAACCAGTGCTGAAATGTCAGCACTGCGATTGCAGGGAAGCTGGCCGCAGTGCTGAAATAAATTTCAGCTGTGGAGCTCTCCAGGTGCTTAACGAGCATGGCTTGAATTTCAGAGCTGCCGTTCTTTCAGCACCAGGCGTCCGAGAACCGTTTCGTTTTTTTTTACTGGATCCGGCGGCCATAGACTCTCATGTTATAGGCGCCGGATCTGGTAGGATCTGGTTTTGTTCGTTTCTGCCACCGGACACAAAAAATGCTGCAAGCAAAACTGGACGCTAAATAAGCACTATCCGGCGCCATAGGGATACATAGTGGTGGGGGAAATCAGATCCGGGTCTGACCGGTGACCCGAACCGAAAAATCGTGGTGTGAAGCCTGCCTTAGCCAGCAGAAATCGACGATGGACAGTCAACTACTTGCCCTTAAAGGTCTTAACCTCATATTAAAAAAATAAGCAAACCCCGAGAAAAATTGGCCGATTTTCATACAAAAACAGAATTACTCCTATCTTTAGCAGGTTTGTATCTCAGCATGACTTTGTTGAAGTGGATAGGGCTGGCTTGCAATGGGAAACTATTTTTCAAAGAAAGCAGCCATGTTTTATTAACTGTCCCACAATCCCAAACAGCTTTTCCAAACCTTCAGTTCCTTACTCCGCCCGCCTGCCCCCCTCCTTTCCCCTCATCTCCGCTGAAGACTTTGCCTCCCTCTTCAAAGAAACGATTGACAGAATCAGAGACAGCTTTGACCCACTATTCCAACAGCCTCCCCTCTCGCGTATACTGCCCTCTCCTTACAAGAGCTGCTTCCCCCCCATAACTGATGATCAGTTCTCCTCCCTCCTGTCAAAATCACACCTCACCACCAGCGCCCACGACCCGCTCCCAACCCACCTCATTCCCAACCCACCTCATTCCCAACCTCACCTCTGTTATCCCAGCCCTAACTCATATTTTCAACCTATCACCACTAGCACCTTCCCCTCAGCTTTCAAACACGCCCTGATCACATCCATCCTCAAAAACCCTCCCTCGACCCCACATCTGTCTCCAACTATCGCCCCATATCTCTCCTCCCTTTTGTCTAAACTACTTGAACAGCATGTACACTCAGAGCTGTCCTGTCACCTCTCCTCCTACTCCCTCTTCGACCGCCTGCCATCTGGCTTCTGACCCCTCCACTCCACTGAAACTGCCCTGACCAAAGTCACTAATGACCTACTGACCGCCAAAAGCAAATGTCACTACTGTGTCTTCCTCGACCTATCCCCTCAAAACTGTTGACCACCCCCTTCTACTTCAGATCCTGGAATCTCTTGGCATCACAGACCTTGCCCTCTCTTGGATCTCCTCATACTTAACAGACCGGACCTTCAGCGTCACCCACTCCCACACCTCCTCTTCACCCTACCCCCTATCTGTCGTGGTCCCCCAGGGCTCGGTTCTGGGATCGCTACTCTTCCCAATCTACACTCTCGGACTAGGGCAACTAATTGAGTCCCACGGCCTCCAGTACCACCTCTACGCCTACAACACCCAAATCTACCTGTCTGGACCTGACATTGCCTCCCTACTATCCAAAATTCCACAATGCCTGTCCGCCATTTCATCCTTCTTCTCTGCTCGCTTCCTTAAGCTGAACATGGACAAAACAGAGTTCATCGTCTTCCCCCCAAGCCGCTCCCCTTCACTACCCGACCTATCCGTCGTCGTCAATGACTGCTCTCTCTCCCCAGTCCCCCACGCCAAATGCCTCGGGGTTATCCTCGACTCTTCCCTCTCCTTCACGCCCCACATCCAGGCCCTTACCACCTCCTTACGTCTCCAGCTCAAAGACATCTCTCGGATCTGGACTTTTCTTGACCACGACACTGCTAAAACCTTTATTCACGCTCTCATCATCTCCTGCCTCGATTATTGCAACCTCCTGCTCTCCGGCCTCCCTGCTACCTCCCTTGCACCTCTCCAATCTATCTTAAACTCCTCTGTGTCATCCTTCCGGGGGAAGGCGCGGGGAGTGGACCCACTGGGCAGTGGAACCGAACTCCCTTGGATGAGCTGGACCTAGATTACCCAACCCCTATACAGGGATTGTCACGGCCAATCCCAGGGGGTCTAAATACCACGGCTGCTAGTACCAGGGGGGTGGCTCGTAAGGTTAGCCTATGCTATGGCACAGCTAAGGATTCCAGGTGACAGTACAAGGCTAAGCGAACAGGAATGGTGCTACCAGGGAAGAGCACAGCTAGGGTTCCAGGTAACAGGGTACAAGGACAGCCTGACCAACAGTCAGCAAGGCAGAAGCAAACTAGCTTAATAATCAGGCATCTCCCATCAGTGGAGGTGGCCTGATATACCAGAGGAAGAGCAGCTTTTGGTCAAGGGGAGTGTCAGGTTGGACCATGCCGGCCCCTAGAGTTACAGGGGAGGAGTGCACCGCTGATTGGTCACATGAATACGACCATTGCAATGTGCTCATGTGTGAGCCCGGTGGTCAGCTGACAGGAAGGAAACCTGGTGACGGCTGCGAGACACAGTACGTCTGGATGCTGGATGCCCAGTCGGCAGAGGAGCAGAGGATGCTGACCCGGGAGAGGTGAGCTGGGGAGCGGTGCCAGGGGACCTAGCACTCTGCCCGTCTAATCCATCTGTCCTCCCGCTACTCCCCTGTCTCCCCCCTCTACCAAGCCCTTCATTGGCTTCCTGATTCCCAGAGATCCCGATTTAAAACATTAACCATGACATACAAAGCCATCCACAACCTGTCCCCTCCATACATTTATGACATGGTCTCCCGATACCTACCCTCGTGCAACCTGCGATCCTCCCAAGAACTCCTCTACTCCCTCCTCATCTCCTCTTTGAACAACCGCATTCAGGATTTCTCCCGGGCATCCCCCATACTCTGGAACTCTCTGCTCCAACACATCAGACATTCTCCTACCCTGGGAACCTTCAAAAGAAGTCTAAAGACCCACCTCTTCCACCAAGCCTTCAACCTCCTAAGAGACCCGGTCCACCCACCGCCTTACGACCGGCACCTCCCCCTCCTACTGTATCCCCACCCGCCCCTCGTAGATTGTGAGCCCTCGCGGACAGTATCTTCTCCCCTCTTGTATCTGTAGGACCAAATTGTCCACATTTATTGTACTTGTCCTTGTCTGCCCTTTTAGCATGTAAAGTGCCATGGAATTTAATGGCGCTATATAAATAAATAATAATAATTAATCTATGAGAACCCCAGTAAGACTGTATTTCTGTAAAGTGCAGTTCTGAGGATTGAAGGTTCATTTTCTTGATGAGGCAATATATATATATATATATATATATATACTTACATAAATACCTTGATTGCCACCTGATTGGCCAGCCAAGATACAGAACAACTGTCGCGGCCGCCATATTGGCACTCCCAAGTGATGGATGTGCCAAGATGGCGGCTACTGGCTGTACTGTGCAGTCAATGGGGCACACTGTGCAGTACGGTCAACGATGCTGCATGCTTGCTGCTGTCCTCTAGGTCCTCCGTCGCTGATGTTGCTGCACCACTGCCTCCCATAATCCCTTACAAACCTGCCTCAGAACCTGCCTTCATCATGATGTCACACTGTTTGGAAATGTGCATGTGTCCGCCATGTTTATACACCTGGTTCGCTACTGGGTATGACAGTGAACATGGCAGTGGTTTGAATCAGGAGCCGACCCCATCATCACCTTACTGCCCTCCAAATAAAGAACACCAACGCTGCATGAGCTGACCCCAGAACCAGGGAGCCCACCCTCCCGAGATCAAGGCATGGTGATTTGGGGGGTGGGTTCTTTTTTGATCCACAATCCAATAGATAAGAAAGGTCCAAAACACCATCTTGGCATTACCTTGGACAATTCTTAGCTGTTTACTATTCAATTTGTATGCAATGCAATGTACAGACAGTACTGTGCAAAAGATTTGTCCAGGTGTGAAAAAGATGCTGTAGAGTAAGAATGCTTTAAATTAAAGATGTTTGTTTATTTGTATAGAATTGCAATATGCAAAGTGAGTGAACAAAAGGAAGATCTAAATCTAATAAATATTTGGTGTGATTGCCGTTTCCCTTCATCAATTCTTCTTAGTGCAGTTGCACTCGGTTTATGAAGGAACCCAGCAGGAAGGATGTTCCAAACATCTTGTAGAAATAACCACAGATCTTCTGTGTATGAGGTTTACACAAATCCTTCTGTCTCTATATTCAATCTCAGACAGACTGAATTAAGATGAGATCAGGGCTCTCAGGGGGTCAAATCATCACTTCCAAGACTCTTTACACTGAAGATAACTCTTTTAATGACATTGGCTGTATGTTTGGGGTTGTTTTTCTGCTGTAGAATAAATTTGGAGCCAATCAGACGCCTCCCTGATGGTATTACACGATGGATAAGTATCTGCTTGTGTTTCACAGAATTGAGGACACCATTAATTAACCACCTGCCCACTCCTTTCAGCCTGGACATCTTACTGGAGGATGACTCATTATCATTCACATCTTCCAGAACACTCACTGCTGATCATTAAAGTTCACCCAGGAGTAAGGGATTTTTCCTCATCATCAGACTCTTCTCCCACCTGCCACTCCATCCTCTCATCCCCAAACACTGGGTCTGGACAATTGCTCCCATCATTTGGAAAAACACTCAAAAGGGTCTCCATAGATGGTAACAAGAGCATCACTTAAATCATCCTGAGAGGAGCCATGAGACTCTCTTCTAACCTTAGAACTGCTGCCTTTTTTCTTTCATTTCCTTTTCTCCACCTGTTTCCACTCCTCCATATGGGAACTTTTTTCCAAGCATACCAACACCACCAGTAGATTTACTTTACACATTAATTTGCCTGGGGACAATGCTACCTCTGCTCCCACCACTACCACCAGTAACATCCACATATTTTTCCACCTTCCTTTAGACACTTTTCTTTAGTAAAATGTCCTTCAAGCCCACATTCATTCCTGCTCATCGTTATTCACACCCATGAAATTTAAGCACAAATTGTGGAATATCTCCTTAAAAAAATTAATCAAGTGAAAAGGCTTTTTAGTATAGAGACTTAAATACAAAAGAGCAAATGATAAACAATAATTGATAACAAAAAAAATTGAAAAACCTAAAGCATGTTGTGACACTGGTATTGGCACCCTTTACATTAAATTAGTATGGAAACACATTTTGACTCGCCTGTGATAAATCACAAATGCGAATCACCTGTGATAAATTGTGGGTGCCAATTTGACATGAATTAGCCAATGAATGATGGCTTCGGGGTTTTAAAAAGCCACATGTTAGGCCCTGTTCTTTTGTCTTACTGGTGAAGACAAAGCTGTCTGAGGATATCAGAACTGCTATTATTAGCAAACAAGACTTCCAAGGGATATAAAGCCATCTCACAGAAACTTGGTATCCCAGTTTCAACAGTGCACAATGTTTTTAAGAGGTTTGCCAAGCATGAAACTGTCAAGAACCTCCCTGGACGTGGTAGAAAGTGGTAAATTGACAAGAGATGTCTTCAAAGTGGGTGTGAATAGTGGAAAAAACACCACATCAAACATCCAAAGACCTGGAGGCCCACCTGGAATAGTCTGGGATCATGGTGTCAACAAGTACACAAAACCAAATATATGAGCAAAGGCCAAGGAAGAAACCATTGCCGAAGAAAAGACATAAAAAGGATCTGATCTTTGCCAAAGAATACCATAACAAACCACAATCCTTCTGGGAAAATGTTCTGTGGACAGATAATAATTTAATAATATTTATTCATTTATACTATGAAACAAAAATAAACCTTTTTGGCAAAGCAAGAGTTTGCTTAAAGATGGCAGAATTAAGCTTATAAGAAAAAGAACACCCTACCAATAGTTAAGCATGGTGGAGGTCTATAATGCTGTGGGGTTGCTTTGCTGTGTCTGGTACTGGAGGTCTTGACCGTATCACAGGAATCATGAAATAAGAGAATTGTCAAGAGATTTTAGAGCAAATTGTTCTACCAGTGTAAGAAAACTTAATTGGAGTCGAAAATAATGGGACCTTCAGCAACACAATGATTCAGAGCACATATCCAAAAGTGCACAGAATGGTTAAAAAAAGAGAAAAAATTGACTGTTTCAAAATGGCAGCAATGAGTCCTGACCTCAACCCCACTGAAAATCTTTGAGGTGAGCTGAAATCTGCCATTGGGAAAGAAGAACCCTGCAAACATTCAAGTGCTTGAACAAATTGCAAAGGAAAAACGGGAGAAAATAGCAGCTGAGAAGTGCAAGAAGGTTATAGATGCTACAAGAAATCTTTGGAGGCTGTCAGCAATACCAAAGGGTGTGCAACCAAGTATTACCGTATATACTCGCGTATAAGCCGAGTTTTTCAGCCCAAAAATTGGGCTGAAAAGTACCCCCCTCGGCTTATACGCGAGTGATATACTGCAGCAGCCCGCCGGCAACCCGCATCAGTATACAGGCCCCCCCATTAGTATCCAGGGCCCCCCCCCCTTGCTCCGGAAACCTGTAAAGTAAAATCATTATACTTATCACTGTCCTGTCGCCGCCGCCATCGCGATCCTCTGGCTTCATCCGTCTTCTTCCGGCTTCCTCTGGTCGGCACAGGCAATGACGTCATTGTCTGCGCCACAGGAGGAAGCTGGAAGACGCTGGACCGCGTTTTTTTTTCGCGGCCGCACCTGCCGCAAGTGCCAAAACCGCACTTGCCGCATCTGCCGCAAGCCCGCCTATACATTGTATGGGGTTTGCCGCAACCGTGCCGCAAGTGCAGCCGGTATGCGGTAATCGCGGCAGATGCGGTTTTTTCACCACATCTGCCGCGATTTGAAAAAAACGCTGATGTGAAAGGGGCCTTAGGCTGCTTTCACATCAGCGTTTTACGCTGATCGCGGCAGTTGTTGTGAAAAAAAAACGCAACTGCCGCGATTACCGCATAACGGTCGCACTTGCGGCAAGCCCAATGCAAAGTCTATGGGGCTTGCGGTAAGTGTGCGGCAAGTGCGGTTTCGGCAGGTGCGGCCGTGAAAAAACCGCGGTATGCCGCGGTTTTTTCACGGCCGCAAGTGCCGATACCGCACTTGCCGCACCTGCCGGAAGCCCCCATAGACATTGTATGGGGCTTGCCGCAAGTGAACTGCAAGTGCGGCCGTTATGTGGAAATCGCGGCAGTTGCGTTTTTTTCACCGCAACTGCCGCGATCAGCGTAAAACGCTGATTTGAAAGCAGCCTTATTCATTTAATAAAGAGGAAGAAATCAGTACTGT
The DNA here is from genome assembly GCA_033576535.1 of Allobates femoralis. Classification (NCBI taxonomy): domain Eukaryota; kingdom Metazoa; phylum Chordata; class Amphibia; order Anura; family Aromobatidae; genus Allobates; species Allobates femoralis. The sequence goes on along the minus strand of JARQOC010000006.1, from coordinate 438,066,180 downwards.
GATATCTGATGGATACCAAAAGCAAAGCTAACAAGATGGTGGACTCATAGAGTATAGCCAAAGACTGAGCGCATCAGTTAAGAAAATTATATGTTTCGGTGCCCAAGAGATTCTTGTAGTAACATCAACTGATCAGTACAATACATCTCATGGTGTTAAGACGTGAATACCAGTTTGGCATCCCATGAAGTAATGTTTTGCTCTGCCAAATACTTTGCTCATAGGACATTTGCTTTTGTGCTGTGTTTAGAGCCTCATTGAGGCTGCTTATGGTCTCTGCCGGGGACTTCTTTGTCTACTCTCCCATGTATGTTATTATCATTCAAGCACCACTTAGGCAGCTCTTCACTCTCACAGATAATTAAAGTGGGATTGAGGATAGGCGAGTATGGGGATCAGAGGCCTACCCGGGAGCTGTCTCCTCCTTGTGGATGGACCTCCATCATTGTGTGAGGCGCTGAATGACAACATTGTTATCACATGGAAACCATGTGGCTGGAAAGGGACGTCTGCAATTTGGGTACTATTGAGGACAAATTACAATTTTTGTGAAGACCTTACAAGGATTTAGCCAAGTTAACACATTGCATGTTTGCATCCTTTATCGCTTGCATTTTTTTGCAATGAGCCTTTTCCCAAATGTATGTACAAAATACAATGCTTACATATGATACCACATAAGGTTCTCATGTCTCACTATTCCCCAGATAGCCCCGTTTTGTTTGCACTGGCATTCCTTAGGTTGAAATACTTTTCTTTATATACATTTCTTCCAAACATATGTTTCATGTTAAATAAAGGATTTACTGTATTTATTACCCAGGGGAAAAAAGAACTAGCTTTTCTTTGTTGAAAACTTCTGAAGATCTAGTTTTTAGTGGACCATACCTACTTGATCACTCGTGGCTGAGATCAGTGAGGATCCTTTTCTCTGTCTTGACATTCCCTGAAATCATACTTGTGTCAACACTGTAGCCAGAGTCTATGTTTAAATGCCAATACCAGTACATGCATGGTGCCAAATTGACTGGACAGGTGCTAAAGAGTTTTCCACTCTTTCTGCTTATTCTTCCTTATCTCTCTGCAGCCTTTGACACTGTTGACCACCATCTCCTACTCTCCATGCTGCACTCCATCGGCATAAAGGACACTGCCCTCTCCTGGCTCTCTTCCTATCTTTCTGACCGTTCTTTCAGTCTATCATTCGCTGGCTCCACTTCCTCCCCTCTTCCTCTCCCTATTGGAGTCCCTCAGGGTTCAGTCTTTGGCCCTCTTCTCTTCTCTCTCTACATGGCCCTGATTGGACAAATCAGCAGCAGCTTTGACTTCCAGTACCATCTCTCTGCTGATAACACAATTATACACCTCAGCCCCTGACCTTACCCCTGTGGTACTAAAGAACACCAACGACTGTCTAGCTGCGGATTCCAACATGTCTGCTCTCTATTTGAAACTCAACCTTTCCAAAACTTAACTTCTGCTCCCGCCCCCCACTAACCTCCCTAAATCTGACATATCCCACTCAGTGTGCAGCACACCGATCTTTCCTTCACCTCGTATATGCAATCTCCAGAAGAGCATCTCTAGAGTCCGCCCCTTTCTCACTATGGAAACAACAGAAACCCTCACCGTGGCCCTAATCCATTCCCACCTTGACTGCTGCAATTCTCTATTAATTGGCCCCCCCCTCACTAGGCTTTCCCCTCTCCAGTCCATCCTTAATGCAGCAGCCAGGATCACCTATCAGGCCAATTGTTACTCAGATGCCTCCGCTCTGTGCCATTCACTGCACTGACTGCCCGTGCACTACAGGATCCAATTCAGATTGCTTGTTTTCACACACAAGGCTCTTCACAGGGCAGCATCTCCCTACATCTCCTCCCTCATCTCTGTCTATCACCTTACCAGTTCTCTATATTCTACAAATGACCTTCGACTAACATCTGCATTAATCATATCGTCCCACTCCCGGCTCCAAGACTTCTCCTGAGCTGCACCAATTCTCTGGAAAGCTCTACCCCAAGATAATAGGACTATCCACAACTTATATAGCTTCAGGCGCTGCCTAAAAACATATCTTTTTAAGGTAGCATATCATGCTCCCTAGTAGAAGTTCTTTATACGGTGTATAGCACATTCACTATCTCTCTGGACATAACTCTTCTTCATCTCCACCAAACCCAAAAGCTCCACACAGGTTGTCTGGTTACCATTCGTGTAATTTTTTTCTATCCATCTCCTCAAGATGCCTGGACCATCAGTGTAATATGCCCCTGTACGTTGTGTAACCACCAACTCGTTGTAGATTGTAAGCTCTTTTGAGCAGGGTCACCTTTATTTTTGCTTTAATTATTTTATTGTATTTTTTACATTGTTTCTCTGCTTTAATTATTATATTGTATTTTTTACATTGATTCTCTACTTTACTGTATTCTTCATATATATATATATTTGTTACTGTTGATGACCATTTGTATATGAACCACTGAATTGTAAAGCGCTGCGGAATATGTTGGCGCTATATAAATAAAGATTATTATTATTTTCAGTTGACATACATCAGGTAACTATTCATCATAGGCATACCTATCTTTCTGCATGGAAAAGCATGTAAGTATGATGTTCAGTACAGAGTCATGCGGTATGTTTTTTCTTGGGAGCCTTTGAGCAAGCTACTCTACTGTAGAGCCTACAGAGTGGCATATGTTGGAGGTATATGTTGGAAAACATTCCCCACTTAAAGAAAAGTAGCACATTTGTGCCTCATCATGCAGTCAATTAGTTCAACATTCACATCCTCTGGGTTCCAACCCATATTGCCGCAACTCTCAGCCAGCATCATATATGGAAAATAAGGCGAGTCTCCAGTTAAAATCTAATTTCAACTTTATTTCATGCAAAATTTTAAAGTAATATTTAAGAGTCCATGATAGAGAAAATGCAGTTCCGATGTGTTTCTGGCATACACCCTTAGTGAATAACAAAATGCATCATGGTACAAAGTTTAAAAACATAGAGCAGCCAATCAAGGAATTCATTAATAAAATTATAAGCATATGTACAGAATTTCCATTTAGCACAGAACTAATATCATGAGATAAGATGAGGGGCAGGTACCCCGAAACGCAGCGTCTGTAGTTTGGGGTTCTGATCTGGCACAAATTCCTTAGTTATATTAAAAGCTTGTAGGAAAGCGATTATGACTTTGAGGAAGCTGCTTAAATGTGGCACGGGAGTTTCTCAACTTCCTTAGTGAAGTGCAAATTTGCATATATGCATATATCTGAGAGGAGGGAAGTGGCTTACAATCTCCTCACCTACTTCGCTGTCTCCATAAGGTTGATAGCAAGTTCCCAGACCTTGTCTTAGCCCACTCACTCATGCCAGATCAGAATATCCCACACACTACACTGATGAGGGGCAGGTACCCCGAAACGCAGCGTCTGTAGTTTGGGGTTCTGATCTGGCACAAATTCCTTAGTTATATTAAAAGCTTGTAGGAAAGCGATTGTGACTTTGAGGAAGCTGCTTAAATGTGGCACGGGAGTTTCTCAACTTCCTTAGTGAAGTGCAAATTTGCATATATGCATATATCTGAGAGGAGGGAAGTGGCTTACAATCTCCTCACCTACTTCGCTGTCTCCATAAGGTTGATAGGAAGTTCCCAGAAATATCCTCACAAATTTAGTGCACTCCAGATCAAGTAAGTATGAATCAAGATATAAAGTTACACAGAGACATATTCATAATTCAGTAGAAAAATCAGCACAGAAATTTCAGTACAAATGTTTCCTACAAGAACAGGGAGATTAGAAACAAAAACAGCATAACAATTAATAGATATTAATAGTGTATCTGTCTTATAGTTAAGGCTGGCTTCACATTTGCGTATGGAGCGCTGCGTACCAAACGCAGCCAAACGCTTGCGCACATGCGTTCCTATGTTTAACATGGGAACGCATGTGCCTGCGTATGGCTGCGTTTGGCAGCATTTGCGTTCGGATGCGCATAATTTATGCGCCCTCCGACCGCGCTCCAAACGCAGCTTGCAGCATTTTTTTGTGCGTTCGCAGTGCTTGTTCTATCCACAAGCGCCTGCAAGCGCACAAAAAATGCATTGGTCTCAATGGGTCCGCAGTGTCCTCTGCATGACACCGCAGGAGAACGCTGCGGATCACATTGAGATCTCTCCCGGTGGCCGCCGGTGATGTCACAGGAGATCACCGACAGCCACCGGGAGATCAGCTCAGCCTCTGCTGATCTCCTCCCCGCCGCCTGTAATGTGCTAGCGGTGTCAGCGGGAAAAAACAGCTGATTTGACAGCTGTTTGAATCTTCCCGCGCCGACATCTCCTCTCGGTGTCGGCGCGGGAGATTCAAACAGCTGTCAAATCAGCTGTTTCTCCCCGCCGATACGTCCCGGAGCTTACCGGCGGCGGGGAGGAGGAGATCTCCGGCACTGATCTCCGCCTCCGGCCCGCCCCCGGACACCTCCGATTGGCTGGCCGGGCTGCACAGTGATGTGTCTGACACAAACGCTAATGTGAAGCCAGCCTTAATACCATTAGGGGATTTGGTATTAAGCTTTACTATCCAGAAAGCTTCCCGTATTAGAACTTTTTTATTGTGAAGAAAGGCTAGAACAAAATGTAAACAGTCCTTGAATTTCAGGCTCCATATCTCACCATCCACAACATCTTTGAGCGTGATACTACCTTCATTTTTATAAACAATCATCTCGGGTATCTCATACATAAATTTGATTTGCAACTTTTTAGCATATGGTTAGTTATGCAGATTCTTGTCATGTCACTGCTTTGTTACTGTTTTGCACTAAAAATCTAAATTTACATTTTTGTTAGTATTTTGTGAGTCCACTTTGGGTTTCAACACTGCTTGAATCCTGGGCATTCTCTCGATCAGTTTGAAGCATAGCTCGAGATACCTGATCCTGGGTCTCTTCTACATGTTCTCAATGTGGGTGCATACTGCTCGACTCATGGGTATGTATGCAGCTTTTCCTTCGACTCTACCACAAGTGTTCAATTGGGTTGAGGTCTTGGGACTGTTGGAGCAAATGCAGCACCTCTACTTCATTGTCAGTGAACCATTTATTCACCAATGTCTAAGGTATGCTTCAGGTCGCTGTCCTGCTGGAACACTATGTTGTCCTTTTCATACCTATAGCACTTGAGGTAACTTGTGTTATAGTATACTCAAATATAGCTCAAGACTGACACCACCATCAATCCTGGTCAGGTATCCAACCCCTTTTGCTGTGAAACAACCCCATATCATCAGGTTTCCTCCACCGAACTTGACAATTTGTTCAATTTCTCAGTCTGTTTACCCCCTTTTCCCTGGTTACTTTCAGACCCTCTTGCACTCATCAGAGTCTAGTAGTCTATTGACTTTCATCTAATCCCTCAAAAGCTCTCATTTCCAATCCTCTACTGTTTACTTTTCTTGCTTTTTTGCAAATGCGAACCAACGCTTCTTATGATGATGTTACAGTCGAGGCTTCATCACTTTTTTTGGGGCCACCGTTCTAGACTAGTATAACGTGCATAGAATACTTGCATGGATGTTTGTGACCTCACTATTACAAAGCATATGAGTCATCTTCCCTGCCGTATTTGTCCTGTCAGAACCAACTTGTTGACTTCGATATTTTGCCTGGATGTCGACCTCTTGGCTTTTGAATGGATGGACGGACTTCATTTCATATCCTTCCAACTGTAATGGCCTCACATGAGGCAGTTTGTCAATTTTCTTGAGTTGGATGATGCTGTTTTCTCTTTTCTTTGAAAATATTCATGGCTGCTCCTCTATTTGAGCCAGTGACTTTTGGCTTGGGAATCAACCTAATAACACACTGAGCTATTAAAGAGGTTATCCACTACTAGGACACCCACTTCTGATTCCACATGTGTTTCCCAGGTAAAATCATAATAATCTTTATATAGCGCCAACATATTCTACAGCACTTTACAAATCAGACTCATATACAAACAAACAGTCATAAGAAACAGTTTTTGGAAATCACCATAATTAAAAAGCAAAAAATAATGACGACCCTGCTCACAAGAACTTACAATCTACAATAAGGTGGGGGTGACACAAAGTACAAGGGCTTATTTACAATCATGGTCCAGCCATTTTGAGGTTGTGGAATAGATGAGAGCTGAATAAGTGGCCACCAGCCAGTCTGTGTAGAGCTTTTGGGTATGATGACGTTAAATAGTTATGTTCAAGGAAGTAGTGGATAACATTTGTCTGAATGACTCTGATTAGGGAGAATGAAAGGCCGCTCTAACAAGATGTGTTTTTAGTGAGCGCCTGAAGCTAAGTAAGTTGTGAGTAGTCCTAATTTCTTGGGGTAGAGCATTCCAGAGAATTGGTGCAGCTCGGGAGATGTCTTGAAGCCGGGAGTGGGAAGTTCAGATTAGTAGTGATGTTAGTCGAAGGTCATTTGTAGAACATAGAGAGCGGGTAGGGTGATAGACAGAGATGAGGGAGGAGATGTAGGGAGGTGCTGCACCGGGAAGAACTTTGTTGGTGAGAACAAGCAATTTGAATTGGATCCTATAATGTATGGGCAGCCAGTTCAATGACTGGCACAGAGCGGAAGCATCCGAGTAATGGTTAGCCAGATGGGTAATCCTGCCTGCTGCATTAAAGGGATCCTGTCACCTCCAAAACACCTCCTAAGCTATCAAAACATGTCCCTGCAGCATATTATCACTAATCTCACACTCCTTTTGTCTCCTAAAAGCATCCTGTGAAAGTGCATAAAAACGTTTTAATACTTACTCATTAGTGATTATAATTAGCAGGGGCTATATTCTTTAGTCACCAGGGGGTGTTGTTTTGCAGCCTCGAGGATCCAGCCTCTCTCTGTCTGTGCTGCTGTGAAACTGAAACTGAAGGCAGGACTAATGATTTGCATTCTGTGAGTGATAGAGAGGGGGGAGGGCAATGCCTGCACATCACAGCAGAACACACAGAGACAGGGTGGATCCCTGGAGCTGCAAAACAGCCCGCCCTGGTGACTAAAGAATATAGCCCCTGCTAATTATAATCACTAATGAATGAGTATTAAAACGTTTTTATCTACTTTCACAGGATGCTTTAAGGAGACAAAAGAAGTGTGGATTAGTGATAGGATGGTGCAGGGACATGTTTTGCTAGCTTAGGAGGCGTTTTGGAGGTGACAGGATCCCTTTAAGGATGGACTGAAGAGGGGAAAGCCTAGTGAGGGGGAGACCAATTAATAGAGATTTCCAATAATCAAGTCGGGAGTGGATCAGGGCCACTGTGATGGCTTTAGTTGTTTTCATGGTGAGGAAGGGGCGAATTCAAGAGACGTTCTTCAGTTGCAGGCGACAAGAGCGGGTGAGAGATTGTATATAGAAAGTGAATAATAGATCAGCATCAAACGTAACACCCAGACATCGAGCCTGCTGCCTCGGCGTTATTGTGGTGCCGCACACCAAGAGAGAGATGTCAGATTTAGGGAGGTAGTGGAGGGCGGGATCATAAGAATTTCAGTTTTGGAAAGGTTGAGTTTCAGGTATAGAGAGGACATGATATTGGAAACTGCGGTTAGATAGTCATTGGCATTCTGTAATACAGAGGGGGTAAGGTCAGGGGATGAAGTGTATAGTTGTGTGTAATCAGCATAAAGGTGGTGCTGGAAGCCAAATCTACTGATGGTCTGTCCAATAGGGGCTGTGTAGAGAGAGAATAGAAAAGTGTTAAGGACTGAACCATATAAGACCCTATTGCGGCCTTGTCTACCCGCTATAGGTTTTGTTAAGGATTGAACCCTGAGGGACGAAAAATAGTGAGAGGAAGTGGAGCCGGTAAATGATACACTGAAAAAGTGGTTGAAAAGATAGGAAGAGAAGAAGAGAGTGGTGTCTCTTATGCCGATGGAGTACAGCATAGAGAGTAGGAGATGGTGATCGAGAGTGTCAAAGGCTGCAGAAAGATCAAGAAGAATAAGCAGAGAGTGTTCACTATTACGTTTTGCCATCAGAAAGTCATTGGTCACTTTAATGAGGGCAGTTTCTGTAGAATAAATCAATAGGAGAACAATTAGTGGAGCTACAATGCTTAAGGTATATAGTAAAGGTTAAATCTTTATTGAGACAGTTTACAAACACTTATAGTGTAAAAATCTGGTGTAATTCATTTCAAATGCATAGCACAAATCCATATACATAGATGGATGCACAATTTTGTTATAAAAGGCACGTATACAGGATAGTTGACATTAATCACAAACTGACACAATCAGTCAGAGATGGTACATAACATATTGAGGCTACCAAGGTAATCCAGGTGTGGATTGGCAGCTCACAGCCAAATATTGCAACAACCCATATAAAGTGCATAGTGTGAAAAAGTTACCAGTGCATTCACATACAACAGATAAAGTGCTATTGCAGGATAAGAGAATCATTCCCTCATTATCTGACTCCTTACGTACGTTTCGCTGCTTACAAATGCATATGCTTCATCATGACTCCTCATGATGAAGCATATGCATTTGTAAGCAGCGAAACGTACGTAAGGAGTCAGATAATGAGGGAATGATTCTCTTATCCTGCAATAGCACTTTATCTGTTGTATGTGAATGCACTGGTAACTTTTTCACACTATGCACTTTATATGGGTTGTTGCAATATTTGGCTGTGAGCTGCCAATCCACACCTGGATTACCTTGGTAGCCTCAATATGTTATGTACCATCTCTGACTGATTGTGTCAGTTTGTGATTAATGTCAACTATCCTGTATACGTGCCTTTTATAACAAAATTGTGCATCCATCTATGTATATGGATTTGTGCTATGCATTTGAAATGAATTACACCAGATTTTTACACTATAAGTGTTTGTAAACTGTCTCAATAAAGATTTAACCTTTACTATATACCTTAAGCATTGTAGCTCCACTAATTGTTCTCCTATTGATTTATGATTTGTAAGTGTTGAGCAGCTCGGCTGATCAGGGACATCCTGTGAGCTGTATGAGTTTAACCATATGGAATATGTATATATAGTTTCTGTAGAATGTAGGGGGCGGAAACCAGACTGTAATGGGTGTAGAAGAGATTGAGTGGAGAGGTAACGGGTAAGGCTGGTGTAGACCAGGCGCTACAAGAGTTTAGAGATGAAAGGGAGGATGGAGACTGACTGTAGTTATTTGTGCAGGATGGGTCAAGAGACATTTTCTTTAATAATGGAGTAATGATTGAAGGAGGAGGGAAAGATGCCAGAAGAGAGGGAGAGATTGAAGATTTTAGTTAGGTAAGCAGGTACCACTGGAGAGAGAGACTGAAGTAGGTGTGAGGGAATGGGGTCAGTGGTGCATGTAGTAGGACAAGAGGAAGAGAGGAGCCTGGAGACTTCTTCTTCTGTGACTGGGTCAAATGTGGAGAGTGAGCCAGAGGAGATGTAAGGAGGGATGGGAGTAACAACGCTTTGAGGTTGAGAGTTGATTTCCTGACGGATGTTTTCTATATTCTTAGTGAAGTAATAGGCCAGATCATCAGCACAGAGGTCAGTGATAGGGGCCTGCACTTTAGGTTTGAGGAGAGAGTGAAAGGTGTCAAAGAGTTTTTTTGGTTTGTTGGATAGTGAGGAGATCAGGGTGGTGAAGTAGGTCTGTTTGGCAAGGTGAAGGGCAGAGTTATAAGTTCTCAGCACAAATTTATAGTGAATGAAGTTTTCCTCCATAGACATTCAGCACTCCTAGAGCATTGCTGTAGGAATCGAGTTTGTGATGTGAGCCATGGCTGTTTTACTCTGTGTTTGGAAGTTTTGATGGTGAGGGGCGTTACTAAAAAAAAGTGCCTGTACTTGCCTCCCATGTTGACACAGTTCAAGTGGTGTCACTGATCGTGGTTCTAGGGCTCACATGATATTGTGCTGTCACACGAGCCCTGTGTTAAATCACTGCCGACTTATTTCGCCACGCCTTCAGACCAAATGAGCAATCAACAGAAAAGGAGCAGTAGCCGCAGCGTCACTTCCTGTTGATTCCAAATTGTCTCTTCAGGGAGGAAGTAGACAAGTGGTCCGAAGGCGGGGAGACAGAAGCCGACAGTGGTTGGACGTGGGGATCATATGATGTTACAATGTCACATGAGCTTAGGAACCGCGTCTACCAACACCACTGGAACAACTCCAGCACGGGATGTGAGTACTGGCTCTTTTATTTTATTAAGGTAAATCAAGTGGAATCTGAAGGAGTTGTCCTACTAGTGGACAACTCCTTTTAAGAATGTGAGAACAGGTTGTAAATTATAGTATACAGGAAAAAAAACATTTGTCAAACACCAGGAGCAAAACAGTAACAATACAATGTCATGACAAGAATCTCCTTGACTAATCATATGCTAAATAGTTGCTTCATGTACATGTCTGGCTTGATTTTTTCCAAAATGTATTTGTTTGTTCTTCTTGCCATACATGATATTAAGAACATCCTTCTCCAGCACCATAGTTGATTCTTCTTTTGTCTTGTTTTTTTATTGTCTAGTTTTCGTATCCGTATGTTACCACAGAAAAGACCAGACTATGTAAGAGTTGTGTCTTCATCACCGGTGAAATAATCCTCACTTTGACGAAGTTGACTAAGGACTTCATTGTTGACTTGCCCATAGCTATTCACTTTGTACGATCTTTGTATGATCTTCGTAATCTGCATAGACTGACATTCTAGAAATGGACTAAGGTTTGACAATCCCTACAACTTCTAAAAGGGCACTTGTGCCAAGAGGGTGTTAAGAAGATACTTTATATCCCAAAGGTAAAGAGTATATTAGTACTTCAAATGTTGGAGGCTGACAGATTCTTGGGTTTTCAGTTCATGGTGGAGACTTCTTAAGTCTAAAAGTTCATTTTGGAGCAACCTCCCTTAACAATATTGAGAAGAGCATGGCACTACCTTTGTCATGGCACAGACTAATTGCCTGTTTATATATTTTAAGCTCTATGTCTACCTGTGACCCCATGTATTATCTTGTTTTCGCCCCCTCTGTACTGGACTAAGATGTTATTCTCTTTAGACAGGAGTTATCAGATGAACTGCCTTTAATCCTTCTCGTGCCATGCCATGCTTAGTAGCCTTCACAAATTGCTTCCTTGAGGTTTAGCTCATCACTGGCTCGTTGGCACTTTTCTGCCACCTCCTTTTGCCCAATCCGGTAAGTCTTCAAATTCCCTCCCTAAACAATTGGCACTAATTGAGCCTGTTAATCTGATTGCGGCTCTTTCCATCTGGCTGGCTGTTCCAGCTTTCGCGACCCTCACCCTCTTTTAATCTTGGCTGTTAGCCTTCGTTCTGCATAATCAGCTTTGTATGGGCTCAGCAGACTTCTCAGAATGCATGTATGTGCCCCTCCTTAGCCGAAGCAAATATCTCTATGTAGACATTAGTCGTCTTAAAGCACGTTGCCAACCACAGGGAATATAAAACAACATAAACAGACAGTTGCATTGCCCGAAGTGCCGTGAATCATCAGTATAATTTCATATGAGCGGGGAAGCCATAACTCTTGGCTCAGCACACATTACTGTTAGGAAATTTTCTATAGGAGTCCATTCTGCCCCAGGTAAGTAACTTTCCATGCCTTGCCTAGCACAGACTGGTAATTACAGTTTTGAGGAAAGAGAAAATTACTGATAACTCTATAAAGAGAAATATTTCTTAGAGAATCTCCATATTTCCTAGGCATCTTCAAAAGACATGAGCGACTGATTTGCAGGACCCTGGTCCAGTGGCTACATCAGTAGTCCGTGACTGCTGGATAGGAGTCCTGCTAACCTCCTCCTACATGGAGGTTACCTCTTATGATTTATTGGCCCAGCGCAACATCATCATTACAGTGTGGCACATGCATGATGTCATGCCATGCTTACGAATCAAAAGAGGGACTAGGAATGCGTCAACTATGAGGAGGCTAACCAAACTCCAATTCGATGCTTATGGACTACAAATGCGGACTGCTGGATCAGAGTCCTGTAAATTGATTCGCTCCTCTCTAGTCTTCATACATCTTGGACAAAACACACTTCTGTAGGCCCTGGCTGAGAGATGAGTCCAGCATATCTGCTTTTGAGCCCCAATGCAGTTTCCTCAATCCATCAAGTGCAAGTTGAAGCATTTTTACCACTTTTTGTGGCAGAGGTGCCATATGGTTGCCTTAGCTACCCTAGCATGGATGCAATTGGTAGGTGTGCACCCCTCTCCAGCCAAACCACTGACATCACCCATTGTAAACCATGGATGGACACTTGTTAGGCCCCTTTCACATCAGTGTTTTCCACTGATGTGCGGCCGATCTGGCAGGAGGCCCTGCATCTGCCAAATCGGCTGCCTAACGACCGACTTGCGGCCCGGATCCAGCAAGCCCTATGCATTGTCTATGGGGTTTGCGGTCTGGTGCGGCAAGTGCGGTTCTGCCGGATGCGGCAGACCCGGCACTTGCGGCCACGAAAATAAAACGCGGCATAACCGCACTTGCTGCACCAGACCGCAAGCCCCATAGACAATGCATGGGGCTTGCCGGATGCGGGCCATAAGGCGGCCGATCCGGCAGATGCTGCTCCACCTGCGGATCGGCCGCCCATCAGCGTAAAATGCTGATGTGAAAGGGGCCTAATAAGTGTCCATCCATGGTTTAAAATGGTTTACAATGTTTACTCTGATTCAGGCTAGGGTCACACTTGCGGCAGGGCACTGCGGATCATGATCCGGTTTTGAGCAGTAAAAGTGCTCAAAACCGAATCAGAAACCGCAGCCCATAGGATCCCATTATACTAACCAGATTGCACTACATGCAATCCGGTTCCTGCTGGCGGAATTGCAGCCTGCGGTAAAAATCATGCAGGCTGCAGTTTTTGCAGTGGTTTGCAAACTGCAGCAGGAGACAAAGGGTTAAATGTTATTAATAGATGTGGGCAATATGTCTCTAGGGGTTGCCCACCCTCCCTAAAGACATGCTGTCCACTCAGGTGGGCATGTGAGGGGTTAATCTTGGCATTTATAGTATTGCTGGCTATTGTCGGCGTTTACTATTTTGTGAATGACTGTATGAGCCGCTAGCCTCGGTCCTGAAAGCATTAACATTAGGTCTATGGCGATGCTCTGCCCATAGACCTAATGTTAATGCTTTCAGGACCAAGGCTAGCGGCTCATACAGTACGCACATTACATACTGTATCTCCTCCACAGTGAGGAGCCGCCGGGTACATTCATAAAATAGTAAACGCTGACAATAGCTGGCAACACTATAAATGCCAAGATTAACCCCTCACATGCCCGCCTGAGTGGACAGCATGTCTCTAGGGAGGGTGGGCACCCCCTAGAGACATGTTGCCCACATCTATTATTAACATTAACCCTTTGTTCATCCCTGCGGCAGCAGGGATGAAAAAAGCATACGGTAACCGGATTGCTCCGGATTGCACATCCTGAGCAATCCGGTTACCGCATTGCGGTTTACCGGGCACGTTTTGTGAACAAAATGTGTCTGAAGGCAACTGCACTTACCGCATCCGGATCTGGATGCGGTAACCGCAATTACAATACCAAGTGTGACCCTAGCCTCAGTTGCATTTTTTAATGGGAGCATGAAATAGTTCTTTTCTCATTCGAGCCTCAGACTATTGGTCCCTCCCTCCTCCATGCTCTATACTGCAGCTCTCTTTCTTCAAACTTCATGATTTGTATGAGCACAAGTCCACTTTAAGTCCCCATACTTTACTTGCATTCCAGAAGATTTCTAAAGATGACCAATTTCAAGCAATTAAACCACAAGTGAGACTATCAAGTAACTGGCACACATAGGGGGATCTCTTCAGTGGATCATGAGGGACAGACAATGACTGAATGCTGGAATTGGGCATGTTACATGAGGATAGTGTCTAAGTATTTGTCTGACCAAAGCTGTCAGCACCACAAGGAGAGACTATACAATACATGAGAGCAGCACTTGAATTATTAATAGGTGAAAGAGACGGTCTCAGCATTTCCTGGGCCAATACATTGGTCCTTCCTTTCACTGATTTTAAGGAAAATACCTTGTCTGTCCTATTTAGATCACATTATATTTGAAAGGGGAAACCTTAGAAGCTTCCAATGATCAGAACAATAGACAGAATCTTAGACATATCGGACTATGCATTTGTAATATATCGGGTGTCACCTTGAAGGGGTTGCATGCATGTAAGGGGGTGGACTATGCCCGTTTCCTCCTGTTCCTGAAGACACCAATCATATTGTATCATATTAGCAAGACTTATGTCATGCGTCTATGCATATATTGTAATGTGTTATGTGATATAGCAGTGTAAATAATGTGTTTATGCATGGAGTATAAGGTAATAGGTGATGTAGTACTTAAAATGGGAATAATGTATATGTATAAGGAATAGCATATTGTGTAGAAAGCTTGTTCAGCTACTGGCTGTAAAGGTGCCTTCACACGCATCAATCTGATGAACGATTTTGTTAGCGATCACATGCACGCGCGATCGCTAACAAAATCGTTCAGATCGCTGGTGAGCTGTCACACAGGCAGACTCACCAGCTATCATTGGACCATCGACATCATGGAAATGATTTAAATATTGTTTCCATGATGTCTTGCTCCCGCTGCCAGGCTGCAGTAAGCGGGAGCAGGCTGGTCTCCAAAGTAAACTGCGGGCATCTAGGCAGCGCGCGCTGCCTAGATACCCATATATACCTTGGTTACCAGCCTTCTCCGCTCACCGGCTGGTATACAAGGTACACAGCGAGTAACTAGGGTCTCTAGTTACCCGCTGTGTACCTTGGATACCAGCCGGTGAGCGGAGAAGGCTGGTAACCAAGGTATACATCGGGTAACTAGGCAGCGTGCGCTGCCTAGTTACCCGCAGTTTACCTTGGAGACCAGCTCCCAGCGCTTGCAGAGAGGCGCTGGGAGCTGGCTTATCGGTCGTTTCCTGGTGTCACACACAGCGATGCTGCGTGTCCACCGGGCGACCAACGATGGATTTGAGGTCCAGTCCCCAAATCAAACGACGAACGATCAGCCGACTGATCGTTCATCGTTTATAGTGTCACACGTAACTATGTCGTTACAACATCGTTCAAGCATCACAGAACACGTCACTTTTGAATGATATCGGCAACGATATCGTTACGTGTGACGTGGCCTTTAAGGCAAGCGGTAGTTCAAGGGGTTGTGCCACGAACAAATGTACATTTTAATTAATGGATCCTAGAATAAAAATAAGTTCCACATTTGGGTTTGTTAAAAAGAAATGTTCCTGTCCCGAGAAATTGCTCGGAATCAGCCCCTGTGTAATTGATGTGTCCGACCATGCAGGTCAGATATACCACAGCTCTTGGATAGGGGAGGAAGTAAGAGAGTATACAGACATTACAGCCGGGGATCACAGAATATAAGAGTATACAGACATTACAGCTCAGGATCACAGAATATAAGAGTATACAGACATTGCAGCTGGGGATCACTGCTGAGCCCAGATCACGTGTACATTGCTGCTCCATTCTTAAGGGAATAAGTTCCTCATTCTGCTGATCGCTTGTTGATCACACCCTCACCGATCAACAAGTTATCTCCTATTCTAGCGCCAGCTGCTGCGTCATCTACAAAGAAGGGAGATTGGCGCCCGAAGCATACCCATCCCTCCAGCGGTCCTGTGATGTCTGCCCGGACTCCGTCCGCTGCTTGCTCTTTCCTGCTCCCAGAGCCTGCACACGCTGCACAGGTCTCCTGGAAGTGCATGTAGGTCGCGCAGACGGCACACTCACATTTCTTAAAGGGCCTACCTGGAAATGCTTCTCAGTCTATAACTGAGAAGCATAGAGTATTTAAGTGACCTTCCCCTTACGGGAAGTTTCTGAGCAATGTGGTCTATGCCTTAGAGACATGCTGCTAGTTGTCTAGTCCCCATTAACCCTGATGTTCCTGAGTCCCATGCCTTACATAACCTGTGTCTGTTCCTAGTCCTGCTACGTCCATCAGTATCATCTGAGCCAGCCTGCTGCCATACCATCTGTGCAAGTCTGAACCTGCCTTGCTGCCATACCATCAGTGCTAGCCTGCAGCCATACCCTCAGTGCCAGTCAGTATCCATCCTGTGGCCATACCTACAGCTCCAGCTGAATAAATCCTGCTGTCAAACCTGCGGCACCTGACCTACCAGCTGTCCAGCTGCACCTATCTACACCAGAGACTTTGCCTATAGGAGCTCAACCCATGGAGTCAGTTGTCATGGTACTGAGATCACTAGGAGTTGCACCTGGCTGTTACCTACCTACACAAGCCTAGCCTTTCCAGCTCATGCTTTAGAACAGACTCAGTAGCAGATTAGGTATGCTCTTCCTGGTCAAGATCGGTGCCTTAGCCCAGTTGGTCCACTCCCAGACACTCACCCCATCAAGCGTTACAGTTTGCTCAGTCCCTGGATCCTGCTGGCTCCAATTCTACCCACCTTGCAGGACTGCAGCAGGAACTCTTCTGTCAACAGGAGACATAGATCTGAATGCTAGCCTTCATGCAATCAGTGGACACCCACTTGTATACTCTGCAAACTGCAGCCCCAGTTTCAGTTGTGATTCCAAGTCCACGTTCTGGTCCTTGTCTGGCTGCTCCTCAACAGTTCGATGGTGACCCAAAGCAGTGCAGAGGCTTTCTAAGGCAGTGCTCATTGCACTTTTGCCTCATCACTTTGCCAAGGTTTGGTCCAAAGAGGCCTTCCTCATGTCACATCTGTCCGGTGAGGCTCTGGCCTGGATTAATCCGCTCTGGAAAAAAAGTGATCTAGTAGTCTCCAAATTGACAATTTTCCTGGAAGCCTTCCGCAAGGTGTTAGACGAGCCAGGTTGAGTCACCCCGGCAGCCTCTTCTCTCCTGAAACTTTGTCAGGGAAATCTCACCAAGGACCAGTATGTCATCTGTTTCTGCACCTTTTCCTCCAAACAGGGCTGTAATAATGAGGTGCTTGTATCTGCATTCTGGGAAGGCCTGTCTGGAAGAATTAAGGACTAACTGTCTAGCCGAGATGGTTCTTCCTCCCTGGATGACCTGGTTTCCCTGGCTAACCGCATTGATCTCCAGTTCCAAGAATGCTCCAGAAAGGTGTACCAACAGAGGAGGCCTGTGTGTCTGGCTCCCTCCTTTCAGAGATCTATTATGCCAAGGCCTGCTACACCAGTTGATCCTCCTGAACCCATGGAAGTATGTCGTGTGGGTATGGCTAAACGTCTGGAAGTCTGGCAAAGGAAGGTGCTATCACTGTAGTAGTCTGAAAAAAACCCAAAAACCTATCCTGCAAAGCGAGGAAACTTCCAAGCTTAGAGACCATCGGAGAGGCTACCCTAGGTGAGAGCATGTGCTCTCCATTGCTAGCTCTTTCAGTCTCCATATCTTGTGGTTCTATCTGATTCACTGCATCAACCCTTCTGGACTCTGGTTCCACCGAGAAATTCTTGCAACTGGCCATACTGGATTGGTATGGGATTCCCATCCAGCGATTCCAAGTGCTGATCACTATCTTGTCCATGGACTGAAAACCTTGTCTGAGTCCGTCCAGTTTTTCACCGAGCAAGTGGAATTTCGGGTGGGAATGCTGCATTCAGAGATGATCTCCTTCCACATATTTCCTGGCCTGTCTCATCCACTGCTACTGGGCCTTCCTTGGATCAGATGCACAAGCCTTTCTTGGAGTGGAGGTCAGGAGACTACTCCAATGGGAACAGTCCTGTCACAATAAGTGTCTCGTTCCTGTCAACCCACCTTTGATGCCATACAACTTACTGGTCCTACACGGACATCTTCAACAAGAAGGAGGCAGAGACTAAGCCGCAACATAGACAATATGATTGTTCTATAGACCTCCTTCCTGGTTCCTCACCTCCCCATGGTCAAATCCATCTTCTATCTCAGGCAGAGATCCAAGCCATGTCCGAATACATCAAGGAGAATCTGGCTAGGGGATTTATCTGGAAATTCTATCCAGCTGGAGCTGAGTTCTTCTCTGTAAAGAAAAAGGACAGATCTATATGAATGTTAGAGGCCTTAATCAAATCATGGTAAAGAACAAGTATCCACCCTGCCCATACAGTTGTTCCACTGTCTCCAAGGTTTTAAAATCCTCTCCAAACCCAACCTTCGTGATGCTTACAATCTGGTCCGTATACACTCGGGAGACAAATGGAAAACTGTCTTTAACACCTGTGACAGTCACTGCAAGTACTGTTACAGGTGTTTGGGCTAAGCAATGAATTGGCGGTCTTCCAGGAATTTGTAAAGAACATATTCTGAGACCTCCTCTACTTATGTGTGTTTATATTTCTGGATGACACTCTGGTGTTCTCTCCCAATCTGCCTACACACAAGAAAAATATCCATCAGATCCTTCAGAGGTTTAGGGAGAATTGCTTCTACACCAAGTTTGAGAAGTGTATCTTTGAACAAACTTCCCTTCCTATCCTGGGATACATTATCTCTGACACTGGTTCAGAAAATGGATCCAGACAAGGTGTCGGCAGTTCTCAAGTGGCCTCTTCTAGACAGAGTGAAGGTGATTCAGTGGTTCTTAGGCTTGGCCAACTACTTCCACCAGTTCATACCGCACTTATCTTCCGAACAAGGCCTTAACCCACCAGGGGGCAAATCTTAAGGTGTCGACTTCAAAAGCGAAGAGTGCTTTTGTCGCTCTCAAGCAGGCTTTCTCTTCTGCTACAGCACTACATAGGTCGGAGATCAACAAGCAGTTCGTCTTGGAAGTGGATGCTTCTTCCTCTGGTGCAATCCTAACTCAGAAGTCTGTTGCTGGTCAGGTGGTGATCTGGGGCTACTTTTCCAAGGCCTTCTCTGCATGTAAATGCAACTACTCGATTGGCAACCGAGAATTGTAGGCGATCAAGATGCAACTGGAGGAGTGGCGATACCTCCTGGAAGATGCAATTCATCCCATTATCATCTACACCGACCACAAAAAACTGGCCTACCTACAGTCAGCCCAGAGGCTAAATCCTGTTCTTCGCCAGATTTGACTTCAGTCTTTATTTCCGGTTTGCCGAAAAGAATGACAAGGTGAATGCACTCTCCAGGTCCTTTCAGTCGGTTGACCAGGAAGAGGAACCTCAGCATCTCAGCACATCATTGAGCCCTCCAAGATGCTCACAGTAGCTCCAGTCAAATTGTCCCTGATGCCACCTGGTAAGTCTTTTGTTGTAGAGATGGACATGAGGTGTGTGTTGCAGTGGGGTCACTCCTCTAAGCTGGCTGGCCATGCCGGACAAAAGAAAACAACTCTCCTCATCTCTTGGCACTAGTAGTGGCCTGTCCTGCATAAAGATATGGTGGACTTTGTTTCAACTTGTCCTTCCTCCTGATATCCGTCTACTTTCCTTACTGGTACCATCTGCTCCCTGGCAACATATCTCGATGGACTTTATCACAGACCTGCCAGAGTCCTCAGATTGCTCCTTGATATGGATAATCGTGGACAGATTCTCAAAAATGGGCAACTTCACTCCGCTGTCTTTCTTCTACACTCTCTGAACACTTTGTTCAGCAAATCTTCAGCCTTCACGGTCTACCGCTCCACATTGTGTCCAATTCAGGTCTCGATTCTGGAGAGACACCTGTAAGTTACTGGACATCACCTTAGACTTCTCATTGGCCTACCACCCGCAGTCCAAAGGTCAAGTGGAGCTGGTCTTCCAAATCTTGATGAATTCCCTGCAACACCTTGCCAACGAACACCACAGTGACTGGATCAAACTACTTCCCTAGGCAGAGTTCACCTATAATAATCATGTGGAGTACTCCGCTAACTTTCCTTTCTTCACAGTGTGGACAGCAGCCCAAAGTTCCTTCTCCTGTGGCTATCACTACCTGTATCACAACCCTGCAGCCAATGTTCTCATCAAGAAATTCCCCGAGATCTGGGCTGAAACTAAGGTTTCTCTGGAGCGGTTCTCTGTTCAGATGAAAAGGCATGCAGATAAGAAATATATGGATCCTCCTTCATTCCGAATGGGAGACAAGATATGGCTCTCTTCCAAATATATCTGTCTCAAGATGCCTTACTACAAGTTAGGTCCTCGCTTCATTGGTCCCTTCGAGATGCTGCAGAGGGTCAATGCCATGTCCTACACACTGAAGACCTCAACTTCCCTGTGCATCCCCAACTCCTTCCATGTGACTCATCAAGCCTGTCGTCCTGAGCCGCTGCTTCAGGAATCCTGGTACCCTGCCTCTTCCGATCAGTGCTGAAGACATCTTTGAAGAAAAGAACATTCTGGTTATGAATAAAATGGGAAGTAGAACCCTCTTTTTGGTTGACTGGAAGGATTTTGGTCCTGGGAGGTCATGGGAGCCTATAGAGAGTATTAATGCCTCTCTTCTCATGAAGGAAAAAAGGTAAACTATGATTAAGGCTTCAGAAGTTGAAACACGTAGGATTGTGTTCCAGTGCTCTGCCTATAGCTGAGAGTATTTACGGTACCTCGCTTTCCTCTTACGGAAAGTTCCAGAACAACATGGTCTATGAGATAGAGATACACTGCTAGTTGTCAATTCCCTGTTACCCCTGCTATTCCTGAGTCCCGTGCCTTACTTAACTTGCATCAGTTCCTAGTCCCACTATGTCCGCCAGTATCATCTGTGCCAGCCTGAACTAGCCTTCTGCCATACCATCTATGCCAGCATGAACCTGCCCTGCTGTCATACCATTAGTGCCAGGCTTCAACCGTACTGTAAGTGCCAGGGAGTATCCATCCAGCGGCCATACCTGCTACTCCAGTCCTGCTGCTGTACCCGCTGCACCTGACCTACCAGCGGTCCGGCTGCACTTATCCACACCATCGACTGCCTGCTTGTAGGAGCTCGGTCCCTGAAGTCAGCTGTCGTGGTACAAAGATCCCCTGGAGTTACACCTGGTGGCTATCTACCTGCACAAGCCTATCCGCGGCGATAAATATTGACGGCGGTCTGTCACCCTGGAGCCATCGCCGTCAAATTGCCTCCCAATTGCAGCGTGTATTTTGGAAATTTGGCGGCAATATGTCACCCCGCACCGGTCGCCTGATTTCAGAGCAGTGCTCAGTAATCAGGCAACCGGAGCGAGGCGACATATCGCGGCCAAATTCCCAAAATACACGCCGCAATTGGGAGGCAATTTGGCGGCGAAGGTTCCAGGGCGACATATCGCCGTCAATATTTATCGCCGCGCTTTTGCCATGTAACGGTACCCTTAGGTATGCTAGATGGAGAAGTGGGTCCACTCCTAGATACTTGCCCCATGGAGCTTTACACCTATCGTGTTAATAAGTGATAACTTGATTTAGCTGGAAATCCCCTTTAAGTCCTAACAATGATTTGTTTGCCATACCTGCAAACTCATATTTTATCTATATTTATCTGGATTTTATAGGATTGTATCCAGGCTGATTATCTAGGTACAACCCTGCCAGGAACTTCCACCTAAAGGTACCGTTACACGGCACGACATTGAAACGATGTAGCTAATGATCTTGTGGGCGCACGGTCATTTGCGACATCGTTTTGACATCGTTGGTGAGATGCCACACGTCTAGATATCGTGGACGACTCACCAACAATGTAGTGAGTAGGTATCGTTCGCACAACCCAGCGAACGATACCTGCTCATTGCTATGAATGGGCAAAATCGTAAACGACATAGTTATCGCGGTGTCACTCACAACAATATAGCAGTTCGGCTGATCGTGGATTGTCTGATTTGGGAACATGTTCTCAAACCTGTGATCCACGATCCAAAGATTTATCGTTACAACATAGCAGAGTCACACGCAACTAGGTTGTAACGATGTCGCTAGAACAACTCCAAACCCGTGACATTTAAGCGATATCGTTAACAATGTCATGCAGTGTAACGGGGCCTTTAATAATATCACCATAGAACTACTTTCTCTTTCATTTCATGGTGTGACGAACATTCCAATTTTGGTACAGTATGGGATATAGTTGGTCAATGCCTTCACATGCCTATACCAAAAGGAAATATAAATAGCCTAAAAATGGGAGCACCCTCACTTTGACATGGATGAAAATGGAAAAAAGCGGGGTATAGACCAGCTCATCTGTTTATGGCTCAAGGCGTGCAGGGGCAAGGAAGAGGCTATGTGACCACACGTGGAGTTACAAACAAAGGAAAAAATGGAGAGGTTCCAGCTCCTAAAACTTCCAAGTTTTAGGAGCTAGAACCTCTCCATTTTTTTCTTTGTTTATGAAGAAGGAAAAGACGCCAATGAGATGGCCGAAGTAATCGCACCCTTGTGGAGATGTAATCTGAGAAGGTGACAGTAGACCAGACTGCACTTCTGCAAGATATCATTTTTGATCTGTACCTCAATGAACTGACACTGGTAAAATTGGAGGAAAAACTGTGAAACTTTGGTAAAAATGGCTTAAAGTGAACCTGTCACCCCCCTAGTGCTTTGCAAACTGAAAGCAGCACCTTCAAACAGCGTCTATGCTGCATTCTATGAAGGTGTCTATACTCTCTCTGCCCCTCGTACTCCAAACGAAGCACTTTTTAATGTTGCCCGCCATCTATTGAAATGAGTATTTAGCCGGTCCGATGGGTTTGGTTCTTGTATCCTGAGATCGCTGCCAGCTCGGTCCTCCTTGCCTCCTCTTCTCTGTTTTCCCCCTCCTCTTCGGCACCTGTACATAATAGTCTAAGTTTACCCGGGCGCATAGAGCTCAGCCTGTATGCGGGGAGCCCAGCTGTTATCATTGCGCCTGCATACAGCATAACATAAAACAGGGCGGGCTCTGGTGCCTGCACTTCACGCAGGCGCAATGATGACAGCCGGGCTCCCTGCACACCAGCTGAGCTCTGTGTGCCTGCGTAAACAAAGATGATCATGCGCAAGCACCGAAAAGGAGGGGGCAAACAGAGAAGAGGAGGCGGCAGACACATAGAGGAGGCGGGGAACACCGGGCTGGCAGCGATCTCAGGATACGAGACCCATCGGACCGGCTAATTACTCATTTCAATACATGGCGGGAAACATTAAAAAGTGTTTCTTTTGGAGTACAAGGGGGTACAAAGAGTATAGACACCTTCATAGAATGCAGCATAAACACTGCTGAAGGTGCTACTTTCAGTTTTCAAAGTACTAGGGGGGGTGACAGGTTCACTTTAATTCATTGATCCCCTTATGTGATAAGAAACCACTGAGATTTAAAATTAATCTGTCAGCAGGTTCTTGCCACGTAATCTGAAAACACCATGATACAGTAGCCTGGTTTCAGTGATGTGTTGCTTCCCGACGAAGCACCAGGGCGGAACACATAGGGGCGGTTCCAGACATTCAGGAGGCAATGCACCCTGAAGAAGCAATATAGCAAAATGCATAGAGCATTTCCAGCCCCCAGATAGCATATTCCTGACATATCTTTGTGATGGGTAAGATTCTATGGGATTTGGTACTTGGGCCTGTATAGGAGCTATGTTTTTAGACTAGAGAAGGGATAGGAGTCTTTTTATCAGGTTTTTGTCACTAATATTTTATTATAAGCTGAGTTCCTGACATATTGTTCCCTCCTGTCTACCTAGGTCCCCAGATTCAGTGCCCTGAACCAGTGATGTACACATATTATATTTACCCAGGTAATTTGAACAGTAGCAGTTTGTCTACATAGGGTCTATGCTTGTCCATGTAAATGGGATTCACTTCCTGTAACTCTATCCTCTGTCATATCGATCCTTTGTTTATACACTTTTTAAGGATACTTCTTGTCGACATTGTACACACCTTACGGTGTTTTTTTTATGTATTTATCAATAAAAATACGCCTATTATAACTATAGGTGTGTTTCTTGACGAATTTGGTAAAATATGGGCATAAACCCTCTCAAAACAAAATTTTGGTCTCAATGCCTTTTATTTCTACATAGTGTTAAAGTGCACCTGTCACAGGTTTTGGGGTTGTAAACCTTGCCCACCACCTTTAACTTGATGTAATTGACAGTGACTTTCAACTTGCGGGGGCATCCAGTTTGTAACATGTTGCATTTTTGGTCCCCGTGTCAAAATTCGTGACCTCCCTGATCAGTTGCAATGCAGGTAGAATTAAAATGTGGCTCTATGTAACCCAGACCTGGCAGACTCCAGATCCTGCTGGATTGGACACTGGATCCGGGTTTTTGGTCTGTGTGTGCCCAGAAAGCAGTTCTAAATGACACATTCCCTAGGGGGGACGTGTCATTTAAAACCCGGTCCAGGAAAAAAATGTACACTACCAAATGCCACTGTCTGCTCCCACACCTTTATTATCACTGATCCGTGAGACTAGGTCAGTGATAATACCGGTGTGGGTGCATCCAGTTGCATCATTATGGGGGATTCTGGGGAAATCTGGGAGGATGCAGACTCTTTTCCTGCGTTCCCCCGATTGCAAAAAAACAGATTGCTTGTTAAACTAGCCTAACAATGAATATTCATTGTTTTGAATGAAAATTTGGACCTTGAAAAATAAGCTACATTTGGATAACTTTTTCAAGTGAACACTTAATCATTGACAACCCTCCTCGTGTAATGAGTGAGTAGCTCCAACCTCAGGACTCAGGATGTCTTTCTTTATTATTGAGAAGGTTTGCCATTCAGTATCCCTATAATAAGAGTGTACCTGATATTTAGGTAAAGTAAGAGGAAGCTATGCAAGGGACCTCCCTCAGTTTATACTCTTTGTCATTAGTTTGTGACCATCAGAAAATATAATATTTTTCTACCAGTTATCACTCAAAGGCCAGAATTGACCATGAAGGTAGACCCCTCTGTGATGTATATGGGAAACTTTAGTTGAGTTGGTTTCAGCTGTTCAGGACATTACTAGGATGGACTTGACCTGTTGACTTGGTTACTGTAAGTTGCTCTTGGCAGGGTATCAGATGTGACTATACAAGAGTTGTGTTACTTGTGGCCACGGCTCCGAGCATCATCTTACACATTAGGCTGCAGCTGAAAAGATCACTGTCTATAGAGCTCATTCGTTGCCTGTACTTGTGCATCTCAATGAATTAGAATTCATCAAAAAGTTAATATATTTCAGTAATTCAATACAAAAAGTGAAATATATATATTATATAGCGTTATTACACACAGAGTGATCTATTTCAAGTGTTTATTTCTGTTAATGTTGATGATTTTGGCTTACAGCCAATGAAAACCCAAAGGCCATTGTCTCAGAAAATTAAAGTAGGGAGGATGAAGGGTCTGAGAGATAACATATTCCCTAAACAGGTATCCGAGGCTTCACCTTGTGAGAGTCACAACCACTATAAAAGCATGTCATGGCTGCTGTAGTCCCCAGCATGGTGCATATACAGTAGGGAGGATGAAGGGTTAAAACCGCACTGCTCTATTCCACGAGACATCAAAGGGTGAATATAATATTGATTTATTAGTCAACGCGTTTCAGGGCTCCCAGAAATGTGGAAATAATATTTATTTTTGATGATATTCTAATTCATTGAGATTCAGTAGTAGATGCAAAACCAGCCCTGGACCTCTTGGGGAAACTTAAAGGGGTCATCCACTATAAATAAAGCCTAATTGTTGTGTAATTAGAAGTTTTATAAGTGTTTAAAGTTAGGAGTGTAGCTATAATGGGTGCAGAAGTGACATTTGCACCCTGGTTCTGGGGCCGGAGGGAGTCCAAAGGCTCCAATATAATAAATAGCACCGTACATGGGAATTGTGTAAAACATTTTGCACTGGAGCCGTGGAGCTTCACGTTCGGCCTCTTTCTAATTTACAATGACCAGAAAAATGACCCAAAGAAAAATGCCTACAGGGTTGGGGTTAGGGTTAGGTTTAGGGGCTTGGTGTTAAGATTAGTGGTTAGGGGTTAGGTTTTGGGTTAGGATTAGTGGTTAGGGTTAGGTTTAGGGGTTAGGTTTAGGGTTCGGTGTTAAGATTAGTGGTTAAGGTAAGGTTTAGGGTTAGGATTAGTTGTTAGGGTTAGGTTTAGGGTTTGGTGTTAAGATTAGTGGCTAGGGGTTAGGTTTATGGTTAGGATTAGTGGTTAGGGTAGGGTTTAGGGTTAGGTTTTAGGGGTAAGTGCTATGGAATTAATAGTGCTATATAAATGAGTAAATATTATCATATTATTATATTATATTAGGGTTTAGGTTGCCTGTGGGCATTTTTCAGAGAACCAAAATTTACTTGTGATTCAGTTTGCCACTGTTTTCAAAATTTCTGCTTGCTGTCAGTGAAGGATGCCTTTTCTGCCCACAAAGAGAACCACTTTAAAGAACATTTCACCAGTACAACCAACCAGTTCATACATATTTTATTTAGATATTTTCTATTTTGATTAGGGGACAACCCCTCATCTCTTTTTGGTCATACAGATGTCATAGAGAAGGGTCTCCCATTCCGAGCCAACCTCAATATAGATCTTAGAACTGCTATGCAGAGGAAATGTCTGGCTGGAGATGGCTTCTTCTCAGGAAAATCAGATGTTTGCAGGATCTGAGGGACTCCTTTTTAAGGGGTCAATAGATCTTAAATTAAATAAACAATGACTTCTTATGCCAAGCTACATTTATCCCTTCACTTTACTGTCAAACCAGTTATAAACCAAGAGGATTAGGATAAACGCCATTTATCAATACCGGTTAAGAGTAATTTTGATGCAGCATGACCATGATTTGGTAATGGTCACATGTCAATAATCTATCAGTGCCTTCTGGTTTAGCTCCAAAGGACACTTATTTATTGGTCACAGATATAGCAAACGTCTTCAGCCATAATACATCCTTATTGCTCTTGTCCAAGTAGTCAGATTAATACATTTTATATATTTATATTATCTGAGTAACATAACCCGGGTAGTATACATGTGTGTCCTGTAATAAGTATCTCGCAAGATGAAAGGCTCCTGGCCAATAAACAGTACAGTCATGATTATCATCACTCATGATCCTCTAATTATATCATTATAATTATATCATTTCCAAAGATTGATGGGAGAAATTAGCAATGAGTAACAATGTTATAAGATGTTAAGGACTATGCTGAGCATACTTGGTCATATCCCAGGACAATGATCACTCCCAAATGTCTGCAATCCATATATTTACATCATGGACTGTGTAGATGAGAGAGGATGGCACCAAATAGCAAGATGAAAATCAGACCTTCTTCTAAACCAAAGC
Source organism: Allobates femoralis (assembly GCA_033576535.1). Taxonomy (NCBI): domain Eukaryota; kingdom Metazoa; phylum Chordata; class Amphibia; order Anura; family Aromobatidae; genus Allobates; species Allobates femoralis. Next base: position 438,038,932 of record JARQOC010000006.1, on the reverse strand, counting down.
CACTGGATGACTAGGCCATCACATCATTTATTGTAGAAAAGGTCCTGAATATGCAATCAGTGTGTAAATTTGGGTTTTCCAAGAATGGAGGGAGCCGTGATCGGCTCTCGAGATGAAAAATGTTCCAGTGTTGGTTCATATGACCATACATGAAGATTTGACTCTTGTTCATTTTTTTCAGATTACTTCTTTCTAAATTATTTGGTGGTTTTAGGTTCCTATGGACACAATCATGGCAGAGACGGCAATGAACATCAGAGAACTAAAAGATGCTGTGACAAAAAGAGAAGCTTAGAGGAAAATGGTTCACATGGTATCCAATAATCGGGCACGACTGAATGGATGAAGTTGGAATTGGAATGAACAAAGGAAATCTTGTACCACATGTGGGGTAGGAATGGGCCCGGACAAGCTGGGTCTGTCTTCTACATGATTCACGACCAGTGGTGTAACGATCGCGCTCGCAGCAGTCGCGGCTGAGACCGGGCTCAGACCTGTAGGGGGGCCTGTGCCTCCAGCCGCCCCCCGCGACCACGACCGCAGCTCCTACTTCACATGGATGTGCGTCCCCGAGGAATCCGTGTGTCAGAGGAGAGGAGGTGAAGGGAGGGAAGCCTCCTGCTTCCTGCTGCTGCTCCCGCCCCTCCTCTCCTCTAATCTGCCGGCTTCCTGCCTTGCGCTCCACTGGGGACACAGCAGGTGAGAGGGGGGGGGCTGGAACACAGCAGGTGAGAGGGGGGCCTGGGACACAGCAATTGAGAGGGGGGGCCTGGGACACAGCAGGTCAGAGGGGGGCCTGGGTGTTTCATATATAAGGCTGCATATAGAATACTGCACTATACGGAGAGGCTATGAGGTTGTATTATGCCATATGGAGAGGCTATGAGGCTGTATTATACTATATGGAGAGGCTATGAGGCTGTATTATACTATATGGAGAGGCTATGAGGCTATATTATACTATATGGAGAGAATATGAGGCTGTATTATACCATATGGAGAGGCTATGAGGCTGTATTATACCATATGGAGAGGCTATAAGGCTGTATTATGCTATATGGAGAGGCTATGAGGCTGTATTATACCATATGGAGAGGCTATGATGCTGTATTATACCATATGGAGAGGCTATGAGGCTGTAGTATACCATATGGAGAGGCTATGAGGCTGTATTATGCTATATAGAGAGGCTATGAGGCTGCATTATGCAATAAGGAGAAGCTATGAGGCTGTATTATACCATATGGAGTGGCTATGAGGCTGTAGTATACCATATGGAGAGGCTATGAGGCTGTATTATGCTATATAGAGAGGCTATGAGGCTGCATTATGCTATAAGGAGAGGCTATGAGGCTGTATTAAAGTATATGGAGAGGTTATGAAGCTGTATTATACTATATAAAGAGGTTATGAGGCTGTATTATACTATATGGAGAGAATATGAGGCTGCATTATGCTATAAGGAGAGGCTATGAGGCTGTATTATACCATATGGAGAGGCTATGAGGCTGTATTATGCAACAAGGAGAGGCTACGAGGCTGTATTATAGTATATGGAGAGGCTATGAGCCTGTATTATGCTATATGGAGGCTATGATGCTGTATTATGCTATATGGATGGCTATGAGGCTGTATTACTCTGGAGAGGCTATGAGGCTGTATTATACTATATGGAGAGGCTATGAGGCTGTATTATACCATATGGAGAGGATATGAGGTTGTATTATGCTATATGGAGGCCTATGAGGCTGTATTATGCTATATCGAGGGATGTGAGGCTGCATTATATTATATGGAGGATAATGGGGTTTATTATAATAATTGACTGACTATGGGGGCTAACTTATGAGTGGAGGACTATGGGATGCATTATAATACACAGAGGACTATGGGGGTACATTGTAAAATATGGAGAAATATGGGGATGAATTATAATATTTGAACGACTATGGTGTCGCGAGGGAAGGACCATATTAACCAGGATGGGGGACATATATACCAGGATAAGGGCCATATTCCAGGAGGAGGACCATATATAACATGATGAGAGACATTAATGCATAATTAAGGGGGAGAGGGGTTAATTTGTGAGTCTTTAGAGGATTTAAAACGTTACATGAGGCCCTTTCATCTGATCAATGTGTGCGTGCGGGGGGAAGGGGTGGGGGGGCCCGGGTCTAAATTTCGCACCAGGGCCTGCCAGACTCTGGTTACGCCACTGTTCACAGCGAATGAATGGAATAACTCCATGATATACATTACCCTGGCTTGATTCTTTAGGGGTTTTGTAGCTGTCGTTATCAACCAGTCAATCATGGATCTTTCTAAGGCGGCCGTCACACGGTTCAATATTGCGAACGATATCGTTTAAGTGATCTGCTTTTTGATCGCTTAAGCGATATCGTTTGTGCATCGCTGCGTGCAATCAAGCGATTTTACAATGTAAAATCGCTTGATCGTGACATCGCAGATATGAGAGCCGGAGCTCATATCAAGCGATAAACGCTTGAACAATCTGCCTCATCGTGGTGTATGACACCACGATGAACGATCTCCCAGCGGCAGAGCCTATGCTGGGAGATGGTATATATGGTAAACGTCGGGTTACTAAGCGCCGCGCGGCGCCTAGTAACCCGATGTGTACCATAGTTACCAGCGATCTCGCTGCTCCACATCGCTGGTGAGTCTGTCTGTGTGACATCTCACCAGCGATGTGAGCGATATTGTTAGCGATCGCGCGTGCACGTGATCGCTTACAATATCGCTCACGATATAGATACGTGTGACGGCCGCCTATGATTAAAGTTAATAGACAGTGGCAGTGCCAGTCATTTTGCCTCCAGTGCCTGCGCTGTGCCAACCACAATGAGATGGAAGTGCCAGAAAGTACCCTAGTAAGTTTCAGCTAGTAACCCCATAAATGCCAGCTAGATTTTTCAAATCAGTGTAAGCCAGATTGCCCCTACAAAAGACAGCATCAGTCATCCCACAGGTCCATCCACGGTGGCCCTATCATTTACAACTCTGAGGTTGGCCACTATAGTCTCATAAGTGTCAGCAAGAATATTCCTCTAATTATAAGCCATTGTAACCCCCAGGGTCCAAAAAACGTCACAGGGATAACAAGAAATTCATCTTCTCTGTGACTCCCAGTAATTTCTATGGTTAGTGGTCTTGCATGGGGCCCTCTCATTTTCGAGATTAGTGGAGGTCAGAAATTATGGACCCCACTGCTTTGACTTTAATTAAATAAAATAAATACCTGATATAACAAGACTGAAAATTGCCCGTGTTTTTTTTTTACACCAGCGGACTTTCAGTAGTGCGCGGTGCTAGTCCTTCTCCCTACGGACATCTCTGCTGCCCACATGGTCAACAGTGATATGTGCAGCCTGGGGAAATTACAGTACATGGTGATTACATTGCTTCATTGCCACCCCTGAGCCATGTAAATCACTGTAGCCTGTGCAGACAGCGGGGAATCGGTGGCATAGAAATATCTGGAGATGTATCATGGCTTACTCCATCACAAGTTTTCTATAGATCTACAGTCCATCCAGCATGCTCACGCAGATATAGCCGTAAGCTGCACACCAGCTAAATCTACTGGCTGAAAGGAGATATGAGAAAATCTTAATTGAAATATTATTAAATGGCAATTGGTTTTCAAGCTTGAAAGAGGAAAATATGAACATCTATAAAACCTTTGCAGCTACATTTCTCTCCCACAAGTGCAGTGTGGCTTCATTCACCACATTACACACAAGGGACATATTTTTTGTGGCGTTTTCCAAATTTGTGGTTAAAACAATAGATTTTTGCAGAAACTTCAGCAAATTCTATTGTGTTCAGAGCGGCATGGTGGCTCAGTGGATAACACTCTATGGTGGCTCAGTGGTTAGCACTGCAGCCTTGCAGCGTTGGGGTCCTGGGTTCAATTCCCACCGAGGACAACATCTGCAAGGAGTTTGTATGTTCTCCCTTTGTTTGCGTGGGTTTCCTCTAGGTTCTTTGGTTTCCTTCCACACTAAAAGACATAGTGATAGGATTTTTAGATTGTGAGCTCTAATGGAGACAGTATTTCAAATGTATGTAAGGCACAATGGAATTAATAACACTGTATAAATTAATGAATATTATTATTATTATTTTTATCACAATCTAACCCAAATCGAGGCAAAAATTGTTACAATTTTTTTCAAATTCTGGTGCAAAATTGTGTTAGGCTGGTTTCAGCGTTCGTGTGAATCCGGCCTAAACTAGATGTACCTGCATTAGTTTGCGGCCCCATTGACTTTCAATGGGGCCGGAGACACTTGTGGGTGCATCCAGTTGTGTACTGTTCGCCCTGGATCCTGGAGGATGCAGGTGTCCACAGGTTTTTCTCAGAGACTAAATCTGCATCTTGTACCGATTTGTTCTCCGTGAAAAAAACGTGAACCCCCGGATCCACACGGAACCAGGGCACCACATGTGAAATCTGAACGGGGGTCTATGAGACGGATTCATCTCCAGGTCCCAGTGGATCCGGATTTCTAGTCCGTGTTCTATGAACTGCGCATGTGTAGAACCACCCAGCAGATCCCTGTCAAATATGCAACTGGACGCTCCCGCATGGGATGCAGGTGCATCCAGTTTCAACATTGCTGGGGAATCTGGGGGCATGCAGGCTTATCCTGCATGCCCCCAGATTCCAAAATACGCTAGTATGAAACCAGCCTTAACAACTATTTTACTTTAACACAATTTTGACTACTGTAGCAAAATGATTGTGATTTTGCAGCTATATTGAAAATCAGCGATGAAAAACTGCACCACTGCTGCAGCGAGTGAATGAATCCTAATAAAGGCCCTTATTGACTAGTCAGAAATTACTAGAACTACACGTGACCACGTGAGAATTGTTTAAAGTAGATTAGTCACCTGGTTTCACAATACAAACTGCATACAATATTGAACAGAGCTCTTAAGGGCCTGTCACACGTGTCAATGTCGCCTGCGATATCACTCATGCGTCACAAATTATTAATCGCCTGAGCGATGTGGAATTATCGCAGGTAAGATGTCACACGCGTCAATATGACCCAGCGATGCGGTGATGTCGCCATCTTGCGAGCGATTTTATTTAGTCGCTTGTACGTTGTCAAAATAGAAAATACGTCGCTGAGTTTAGTGTCACACGCAGCGATGCACAAGGTCTGCTGAGCGATGAGCGACAGGTTTTACATCTGGCAGTGAAACCTGCGATCGGCGATCAGCGACATATTGCTGGTTGCATCGCTTGGTCACACACTTCAATGTCGCTCCTGCGTCACTTTTAAGTCGCTTGAGCGACTGAAAATCCGTGACGTATGAGCGACATTGACAGCGATATCGACGTGTGTGACATCCCCTTTAGTCCTAATGAGATTGTTATCCTTACTTTGAAAATTCATGTCAAACTGGCTGTATAATCCTGATACTAAATTCAGCTTTTTCTGAGTCTAACGAGGCAAGCAAACGTCAAAATGGATTATATAACCATTCCCCCATACATTTTCAAAGTAAGTACACCAGTCTCATCAGGTCTAAGAGATCTAACCAATAGTGTATACACTTTTTTTTTACTATGACATTTGGGGACTGTTTTCCACTTCTTACAATACCTTTTTTTGTTTCCACATACAATAATTTGATAATAGTCAGTCCAATAGTCTTTAAAAGAAACCTGTGACAAGTGTTTAATATATTACTGCAGCACAACCACATGGGAAATGAAGCATTCATGGACATATCAGGTCAGAAGTTACTAGAAAAGAGTCCCAGTTTATGGGGAGTAGAGCAGCTATGAAGAGAGTCTCTCTTCGTAGCTACTCTACTTCTTACAAGAGAGTCTCTCTTTGTAGCTGCTCTACTCCCCATAAATTGAGACTCCTTCTATTAACTTCTGTTTTATGACGGTGTATGAAATAAAAAACCATTTAAAAGAACATATAGAGATGCAACAGAATGATATCCTGATGTTTTTTGGAGAGGTAGTACCTTTATAAGCAGGAAGCTAAGCGACACCTGCTGAGGGCCCCACTATGTTTAATCTGAGTTGTCAGTACATTACACCTCTATTATTTATAGGAGGCACATGTGCTCCAGACCATGCAGAGTGACTACTTTTTATGTAGGTGGATATGTTTTTTTACAAATTGAGCACACATGGCACTTGTGTATCTACAAAGGAGGATAATAATAATAATTATTATAATAGGAGGGCCACCAGTTCCCATAGCTATAAATATTCATGGACAGGTTCAGAAACCTTGCACCTTATTATGACTCACTTGATTGTATTGTACAAAAGTCGCATGAAATCTCCCCCCTAAATCACCAGTTCTTGAGATGTTACTGGTTAACTCTTTAAAGTAGACATGCTCTTTCCCCAAAAAATCTATTAATTTTATTAGCTTATCCATCTACAAGTAAGTAAGACATTGATCTACTTACCAGAAATTATATATCCTTGGGCAAATGCAGAGACAAAAGAGTTGCTCATAGAATTGTACAAATCATTGATTTCTTATTGCTGCTAAGATATTTTATAATGGTGTGATTGTTACTATATCCACTATGGAATTAATCTTTTCCTTCATTTTGGCTATTTAACCCCATCATTAGCATTACATTCTTATATTGAGAAATATTAGATGGTAGAAATCACATATCCTGCACAGGAGACTCAAACATCAGATGACCAAATCTTGCCCAACACAACCAAGACCCACTTGATCTGTTGTACCATAGAAAATAGATATTTTGGATCCACACATTCTTAAAGACCAAGAGTCTCCTTACTTTGAAGCTAACATTATGATTATATTCATCTTTCTTGCTAGATAACCAACTAAACCCCATTGCTATGGCACCATACCCAACTAATTGAGGTGGGTTTTCGAGATTGGCACCGCTGTGTTATAGAATGGAAATGCATCTGAAACTGGAGCCAGTGATGATCCCCACCGATCTAATCTTGTCTTTCTAAAACCACTTTATGAGAGGAAATTCATCTATCAATACGTTTACATTTCAAGAATATTTTGTGGTATTTTATATATTTTTCACTACTTGGGATTTTGAGAAGAGCTGTCAACTTGTTATTATGCACCATCTATAACCTCCAGACTTGTTATACTAAAAATACACCTAAAACACACTCCTAAAATTTCAGCATGAATTAAATCAACTAATTAGTTGTCATACCAAATAAAATTTTGGCACACAAATCAAGATTTCACAAAGGATGGGTAAACTCAATGATAAATTGACCAATGACTTCACAAAGGTAATTGGCATGAAGATCTGAGGAGATTACCTTGTCTGGTAGAGATGTATCTTTTGTTGGATGCCTTGAAGACAACCTGTGGATGACTTTCTTCAAGATCAAAAAGTTCATCTTTGCCAGGTTTGGAGCTCCGCCCAGATTTCAGTGTTCCTGTAGGCCCCATGGGTGTCAAGTACTTCCCACTGCAATCTTTGAAGGCCAACTTTCCTGCCTTGAACTCCAAAGTGTAGCCTGTGCCATTATCGGGATCTTTAACCAACTTTCCATCATTACGTAGGTATCTGTTGTCACATGTTTTCAAGCAGTACTTTTTATCCTGAAACACCAGGGTGATGAGGGAGTCTACACCCCATGGTATATTACTGTCTGTGGAAATCTCATCTTCTTGAGGGCTCAAATGTGCATACCTTCTTCTGCTGACACTGAGTAAGTTAGCTTGTGGGTGAATGGCCAGATGCACTGCCCAGAGCTCTGTCTCCGTGATGCTTTGGGCAAAACATGACAGCTTGTCTTCTGAACCTCCGAAGAATCTCTTGTGTGTATCGGACTGGAGGGCCCATCTGCCATCAGACTGGGCAGTTATGGTAAAACGGCAATCTCCCTCTGGCTTTTCAGCTTCACACGACACTTTCCCATCTTTGTCAGCGGACAAATATCTTGCAAGGTGGTGGCTTTTGAGGTAGACCACCGAACTGTCCACCTCGTCTTGCTCTAAAGTCCATATTTGCTTTTTCTTCAAACTTGGAGCAGAGGCATAAACTTTAAAACCAAAAGCTTCTGCCGTCAGATACTTGTTATCACAATTGATCAAGCCAAACTGTATTTTCAGAATTTGGTGTATCCCATTGGTTGGCATTTTTTTTTCCTCTGTCTTTCGAAATATCCCGTAGATTCCTAAGCGAAAGTGTCTCGTGTTACCAGCGGTCTGAACGCAAAAGGCAGGCACTTACCAAGCAGCCTTGGAGATCTGGATTAAAATGAATGAACTTAAAAGCACCTCAACGTAACACCCAATGACGCGGTTTTGATCCTCGTCCAGTTGCCCGTACTTTGGGCTGTGTCGGCCGCCTTCCTATAATCTGCACATCGCCATCTCCCTCCCAGACTGGATGTAGAGAAGCTGGACTTTCCTCTTCACATATTAAGCTTAGGATGCAGACTGCTCAGCCAAGTGTTTGCTGCAGCCTGTTTAATTGGCCACATCTAGGATTACAAAAGCTCTGTCCCTGGTTTTCAATGAACCGCGAGCCGCCAGTAACCAATAGTGGGGCTATTGCATAAACCACAAAGGGCCTGTATACCGGGAAACAATGCTCCTTTTGTCACGTTGCTTCTCAAATATACAACTCAACTGAGTGAACACTTTCTCTCAGCTTAGGTAGAAGCTCTTGCATTCCTCCTTCGAAAGCTTCTTTTTCTTCGGGAAGATGTCTTAATTTAGTCTTCCAATGCCAACCATAATAATACAAAAAAAACAATTCTTCCTGATTCTCTGTGTCCTTCCTCTGACTAAAATGGTACAGGTGGAAAAAAAAAAGAGTCAGGTAACTTAATCCTCTCCCTCCTCCTCATCAGCCGAATTCTGTCTGTATCTTTTCCTTTTTACACCTGTCTAATATTACCTGCGTCTCTGATTCCTGCGGCATTTGTGTAGGTCACCTCTTGGTTCCACATTCGGGAGCCCACAGTATAATCTGCTTAACAATTATCCAGATATTTTTTTTTCACGTTTAATCCGTTTAGGCTTTCTATGGCTCCCCACTGTGTTTGTCTCCATCTGTCTATAGTCACTTCTAAATACTCGTACCTGAGCTAAGGCAAATGTGCTTGTCCCACAGAGAACGCTGCACACCCCGCCTCAACTCTAAATAACCAGTACACGTGAATAACAAATTAGGTGCAAAATAACAAATATGACTAATCTATACCCGTAAAAGCTCAGGGACATTTTCAAGGTCATTTTCTGAATCTTGCACCCATAGTGGAGGTCAAGTGCTATTAGCTGAGTGTGCATGTGTTCTGAATAGGAAGAGGGAAGCAAGATGCTGCCAGACGACAACGATGGTGGCTTATCTTCCCTGAGAACAAAAGGATCGGACATGTTAAGATTCAACAGTTTAATCCGTCTTTCCTTTTCAAACATCTGCTGTTGGGGTAAACTCAGGACACCCACATATATATTGAATGCTGTATCGGAATTGATAGATTTGGACAACATGAATTAAATGTGTATGGCCAGCTTAAAATGGGGGACCTTCAGAAGCAGGCATATGGGTCCTTCAAGATTTCAAAAACATCGTTATTGGATTTGAATTGCTTTGTGAATTACAGCAGACAGATAGCACCAGGGTGCACAACTGTAGGGTACGGATACTAATGAGAAACATAATGATGTACTTAATTTGCAATAATCAAGAACCTTTAGGGTACCTTTACACGTCGCAACATTGCATGCAATTTTACTTGCAACTTACTGGTTGCAGTGAAATCATGGACACATTGTTCTATCTTGTTGCTGTGTACAAATGGAACAATGTGTCCATGATTTCAGTGCAACCAGTAAGTTGCAAGTGAAATTGCATGCAATGTTGCGACGTGTAAAGGTACCCTTAATCTTGGTAGCTCATTGAAACTGGTGAAATCACCCTGGTTATATGGCTATATGAATAGTATAATAACATATGGATGCAAAACCTGTATGATAAAGAAACAACACAGAAGAAGAATTAACGCCTTTGAAATCTGGTGCTGGAGAAAGATGTTATCAATACCATACACTACTGTTCAAAAATTTGGAGTCACCCAAGCAATTTTGTGTTTTCCATGAAAACTCATACTTTTATTTATCAAATTAGTTGTAAAATGAATAGGATATATAGTCCAGACATTGACAAGGTTAGAAATAATGATTCTAATTTGAAATAATAATTTTCTCCTTAAAACTTTGCTTTCGTCAAAGAATGCTCCCTTTGCAGCAATTACAGCATTGCAGACCTTTGGTGGGTACTATTTAATGAAGCTGCCAGATGAGGAGCTGCGAGGCCTCGATTTCTCAAACTAGAGACTCTAATGTACTTGTCTTGTTGCTCAGTTGTGCAGCGGGGCCTCCCACTTCTCTTTCTACTCTGGTTAGAGCCTGTTTGTGTTCTCCTCTGAACGGAGTAGTATACATTGTTGTAGGAAATCTTCAGTTTCTTGGCAATCTCTCGCATGGAATAGCCTTCATTTCTAATAACAAGAATAGACTGTTGAGTTTCACATGAAAGTTCTCTTTTTCTGGCCATTTTGAGAGTTTCATAGAACGAACAAATGCAATGCTCCAGATTCTCAACCTCCTTCTCAAAGGAAGGTCAATTTTATAGCTTCTCTAATCAGTCAAACCATTTTTAGCTGTGCTAACATACTTTTGCAAGGGTTTTCTAGGGTTTCTTAAACATCAATTAGCCTTCTTAGACAGTTAGCAAACACAATGTACCATTAAAACACTGGAGTGGTGGTTGCTGGAAATGGGCCTCTATACACCTATGTACTGTAGATATTGCATTAAAAGCCAGATGTTTGCAGCTAGAATAGTCATTTACCACATTAACAATGTATAGAGTGTATTTCTGATTCATTTAATGTTAGCTTCAGTGAAAAAAATGTGCTTTTCTTTAAAAAATAAGGTAATTTCTAAATGACCGCAAACTTTTGAACAGTAGTGTAGATGGCAAGAACAAATAAATCAATTTTGGAACAAATCAAGCCAGACATATCATTGGAAGCAAGGATCACCAAGTTGTGACTTGTCTACTTTGGACACATCATACGAAGAGAGTGATTAATGGAGAAGGACATATTGGTTGGAAGAATAGAAGGAACAAGGTGAAGAGGAAGACCAGAAATGCGATGACTTGTTACATTCAAGATAATAGTGGAGAAAACCATGGTGAATCTATCTAGGCTGCACAAGATCCATCTTCCTACAGAGCGTTCATCCAGCAAGTCGCCATGGCTCAAGATCGAGCTGAAGGCTGTTACAATTAAATAAAATATGTGGCTTGTGTCAAGTTCCTTCAGTGCTGTACAGCATAGTCTTAGTTTGCAGTATATTGTATATGGAGAAAGTCACTGCTTAGTTGGAGCTCAGCTGGACTGGACTACTTGCAGTTGTGATGGGCACATAAATCTGCAGGTACCAAGAAAGCTAATGCTTGTAAATCAAACAAATAGTCAAAGATTAGGAGGTCTCATGTGATCATTGGGGGGCCCCTGATGGTGCCTTTTAAAGACAGGGTGCAATCCGATGCACAAACACTCTTCCAGAAAGAGCATATTATAGGGACTTTTGATAGCTTCTGGGAGATTTCCAACTCTTTTGCGCTGTGTCCTCTTCTTTTGGGAGAATAGGCAAATATGCAATAAATATAATAGACTAACTGGATTCTATCAGATTGGAAAAAAACAAGTCTGTTTTGTTTTCTGTTGGCCCCATGTCATTCAGCATGGGGTCAAGCAGACAAAAGGGGGTAAAAGAGCCAGAAACTATTGTCCTGCAATCTGAAGCAAAAGCTATATTTTTGGAGCAAGGAAACCCTTGGCATTTGCCACCAATCCTCCTGGATATGACAGAAAACACACTGGGTGCTCTAATACAAATCTCTTGCGTAATGTTTGCTGTCCAAATAGGGTCCTATTGTGCCCGAGCTTTGCCAGAATTACCTCATTATTCTGCAAAGAAAACATAGGCTTCTTTTCATCTAATGGCATATCCCAGAGCAGGTGACTTTACTTACATAGGGTAAATCAGAAGCTTATCTATAATTCCTCATTCATACATGTGTAACTTTATGGAATGTATGGGGCCCAAGATGCAGAAGTAGGTGCTGAATGCACTGGCAGACACAGACAGAAGAGGGCCCCTGTGCAAGAACAATGTATGGGCCCTTTGGAGTCCAAGAGCTCATTAAAATGCACAATACTGCCCGCTATGGTGTTAGAAATGGGCCTGCTTACCTCTTCGGCCCCTGTGCGGCCACACAGGTTGCATCAATGATATGCCCGCCCCTGGCTGAAAGGTAAACCAAATAAACTATTATGAGTTAAAGTAAATTATGAGTTGCAAAGAAACTATGATTGGATCCATCAAGGTTACCCAAGTTAATATACCTTTTAAAGGATAAATGCAGGAAAAACTGATAGACTGTGCTCTGTCTGCGGGGAGGAGCATTACATCTATCTTTAGTGCGCTTTAATTAAACCCCGCCCCCTGAATTTAGTATTAAAGGGGTTTTCCAGAAAATAAAAATATTTTTTAAAGAGCTCAGACTGCTGAAAAAAAATACATACCTTTACAGAGTCTCTCCTTCCTGGTCACGTGTGAAATGCCCACTGGCCGAGATGGGTCACCGCTGCGACCGTTAATTGAGCATTCATTTTCAATGTGTTGGGATGGGACAAGATTCCTAGAGACTGGTTGAGACTGAGTAGGCAACAGAACAGGAGACCGAGAAGGGCGAGTATAAATCTACTTCACTTTTTATACAGTCTGAGCCCTTTAAAAATTGTGTATTCAGTGGGAAACCTTTTTAAGCCTCTACATAAAAATAATTTGGATATATTGCCCGCTCCTAACTCAGTTCTGGTAGAACATTAACAAGCACCTTATGAAAATTGGCCTTGTAAAAATAAATGTAATAGCAAAGGAAATTTTGCTAGCATGCCCCTCCAAAACCCTTGAAGCATCAAAGCATGAACATCTGCCATTATTAATGGGAGCTGAAAAACATCCTATCTCCTTAAACTAGAAAAATCTCCCCTCCTACTTTCCCTGAATGAATCAAGAAAATACAACAAATTTCTCGTTTAGAGGAACTGTCGAGTTGGGAAAATCGTTCACACACGTCTTACATAAAAACATGGTCACCCTGGAGGGAGGCTCTATAAACCTTTGTTTTAAATCGATAAGATTATCCCAACTTCCCCCCCCCCCCTCCTTGCCCAATCATCGGTATTTCACATTTTATCAGCTCAATCCGCTAAGGGCCTTTTCACATCAGCGGTAAAGCGCTGATCGCGGCAGTTGCGGTGAAAAAAAACGCAACTGCCTTAGTTACCGCATAACAGCAGCACTTGCGGTTGACTTGCGGCAAGCCCCATGCAATGTCTATGGGGCTTGTGGTAAGTGTGCGGCAGGTGCGGCGAGTGCAGTTTCGGCACTTGCGGCAGATGCGGCCGCGAAAAACCCGCGGCTGACCGCATTTTTTTTGCGGCTGCACCTGCCACAAGTGCTGAAACTGCAACTATACCACACTATACCGTTGTTTCCACCCGTCACTTGAGGCACCTGTTTCAGAGCAGAGCTCAAAAACAGGTTGATTTCAAGGCGATGGTTACGGCCTGTATCGGCGTGTAAATACGGTAGGGTAAGGTTTATTCGTCACCTAGATAACTCCCCGGGGCGTGACACAGCCTCCGTGAAACCACCCCCCTTCAGTGATCATTGGAGGAAGCTCCTGCGTTACGATTGGTAGTCGCTGTATAGGGCGGCATATTTAAGGAGATGACCAGTCACACTACACAATTGCTCGAGCGTCATGTATTAGTCAGCCTCCTGCGCTGGCTGGCCAATCATGATGTTATTGCTTTGTCCTATCAGCGTACGGAATTCTCGTAATCCACAATTGTGGCACGCCTATGAGTTGTCCCTGCTGCCTTTGTTCCGCCCATATTACCTTGTTATAGCGGCGTGTAAATGAGGTAAGGTGAGCTACAGAAGGTAACTTGTGGCACCCGGCGGTATATCCAGAGATAGATGTAACCTACCGTAGCGCACCTTGTTGCGGTGTGTAAAGGTGGTGCGGGTACCGTTTTCAACCGTTTGTGCGTGCTCGTGCACGTGAATCACCCGGTTGTTTCCAGCATCCTGTAGCACCGTGTAAAGGTACCATTAATTGAATTCCCTGAATTAGTGCTCAGAAACAAAAAATAATTTGGATATGTTAGGACATACTTGAATTATGCCCTATCAGACATCAACATGTGACAACTTTGGGGTCCTTCCGTAATCAGCCTTCCTCTATAAGATGATAAACCATATAATAGTAGAAGGTCTGCGACTCCACCATGACACTGTGATAATGCAGGTGTATTTTACTGTGCACATTATGGCAAGAATACTTGGACCTCCCCTACATAGTTGCAAACATTGCTGATGATGTTTAAGTCCCACCCCAAACACTGCCTTTCCTTAAAACCCACCCTCTCGGAACCCAACTCCTCCTGGGAATGTGCCCAGGTAACAAGGTGTTTGCCGGTGGTTCTATAAGAAGAACTTTTCTCGATCTAAGGGTGTTGTGAGTGACTTAATATTACAAGTTATCTGTATAATTGCTTGGGATGTATAGTTGATCAGAAAATACCCCTCGGCCCCCATACAATGAGGACAATGGACTCCTTCCTTATAGTGGCAGTGTTTGCCTTCCTCTGCGGATCAACACTGCGGTACAATAAGGCAAACAAGACATTTTCACAGTTGACCCGTGATTCCCCAGAAGTCCCACCCACGCAGAGCTCAACATTGTAAACATTTGTGGCAATACAAATATTTATTTTCATTTTTTTACTGAAATGTCCAGTTGTCCTTATGTGTCCTCTATATCTCTCGCATCTAATTGTTCAAAAATAGCCTTGTCTGTCCACACTGTTTTATTTCGGGGGGGACACAGAGGAAGATGTCACCCTGAATGCACCTGTCATGTTTAACAAGACACTTTTCTCTCTTCTGACTAATGATAATGGAGTTTATCCAATCGTCTGAGCCTTTACTTGTGTCCCTACGGCGAAGCTTGTGTTTCATACAGGCCCTCTCCTTTCCTGAAAATAAGGCCGACAGCTTGGGTTCTAATGATTTTTTCATGGCCGTGTTATCTCTTTCCAACCGCTGAGGATAGATCACCTTTTCCTTGCACTTCGGGTGTGCTTTACCATGCAGGAGCAATGCTGGGGTTTAGAGTAACATACCATACTTATATAACACTCAATGTAGCTAAGTGTGGAGCTGCCGAAAGAAACTTCAGGATCGTTTTACTGCTCCTCTTTTTCTTAGTGTGCAGGCAAAAAAGTTTTTGTTTTGTTTTTTTAACTTTTTAAAGTTGTTTTGAGAATTTGATGTTTGCCACAAAGCCGCTTAAACTTTATTTGCTCCATATAGCCTCATATACTGTATACATTATTATACATTATACATTATTAGACCCACATAGCCTCTTATATACTTTATGAACCCCACATAGACCACTATATACATAAGCCCCACATAGCCTCTTACAGTTGTGGTCAAAAGTATTGACACCCCTTTAATTCTGTCAGATAATCCTCAGTTTCTTCCAGGAAATGATTGCAATCACAAATTCTTTGGTATTATTATCTTCATTTAATTTGTCTTCAATGAAAAAACACAAAAGAGAATGAAACAAAAAGCAAAACATTGATCATTTCACACAAAACTCCAAAAATGGGCCAGACAAAAGTATTGGCACCCTCAGCCTAATACTTGGTTGCACAACCTTTAGCCAAAATAACTGTGATCAACCATCAATGAGTTTCTTACAATGCTCTGCTGGAATTTTAGACCATTCTTCTTTGGCAAACTGCTCCAGGTCCCTGATATTTGAAGGGTGCCTTCTCCAAACTGCCATTTTTAGATGTCTCCACAGGTGTTCTATGGGATTCAGATCTGGACTCACTGCTGGCCACCTTAGAAGTCTCCAGTGCTTTCTCTCAAACCATTTTCTAGTGCTTTTTGAAGTGTGTTTTGGGTCATTGTCCTGCTGGAAGACCCATGACCTCTGAGGGAGACCCAGCTTTCTCACACTGGGCCCTACATTATGCTGCAAAATTTGTTGGTAGTCTTCAGACTTCATAATGCCATGCACACGGTCACGCAGTCCAGTGCCAGAGGCAGCAAAGCAACCCCAAAACATCAGGGAACCTCCGCCATGTTTGACTGTAGGGACCGTGTTCTTTTCTTTGAATGCCTATTTTTTTCTCCTGTAAACTCTATGTTGATGCCTTTGCCCAAAAAGCTCTACTTTTGTCTCATCTGACCAGAGAACATTCTTCCAAAACGTTTTAGGCTTTCTCAGGTAAGTTTTGGCAAACTCCAGCCTGGCTTTTTTATGTCTCGGGGTAAGAAGTGGGGTCTTCCTGGGTATCCTACCATACAGTCCCTTTTCATTCAGACGCCGACGGATAGTACGGGTTGACACTGTTGTACCCTCGGACTGCAAGGCAGCTTGAACTTGTTTGGATGTTAGTTGAGGTTCTTTATCCACCATCCGCACAATTTTGCGTTGAAATCTCTTGTCAATTTTGTCTTTTTCATCCACATCTAGGGAGGTTAGCCACAGTGCCATGGGCTTTAAATTTCTTGATGACACTGCGCACGGTAGACATAGGAACATTCAGGTCTTTGGAGATGGACTTGTAGCCTTGAGATTGCTCATGCTTCCTCACGATTTGGTTTCTCAAGTCCTCAGACAGTTCTTTGGTCTTCTTTCTTTTTTCCATGCTCAATGTGGTACACACAAGGACACAGGACAGAGGTTGAGTCAACTTTAATCCATGTCAACTGGCTGCAAGTGTGATTTAGTTATTGCCAACACCTGTTAGGTGCCACAGGTAAGTTACAGGTGCTGTTAATTACACAAATTAGGGTGCCTTCACACTGGCGTTCCCCTCCGCAGCGTTCTGCGGAGGGGAATCGCCATGTGTGCGCAGCGGCCTCCAGCTCCTATCTTTAGAATGGGGATGCACGGTGCTGCGCTTGACCGCTCGTGACTGTGACCGATTCACTCCCATATGTGATCTGTGCGCAGGCGGATGCCTGCGCACAAATCACACAGTCTCGTCCGCACCAGGGACGCGACATGTTGCATTCCTGGTGCGGACGAGAGTGTGTGATCTGTGTGCAGTCATCCGCCTGTGCACAGATCACATATGGGAGTGAATGGGTGCGCACGGTCATGTGCAGTCAAGCGCAGCACCGTGCGCTCCCATTATAAAGATAGGAGCTGGCGGCCGCTGCGGTCACATTGCGGATCCCCTCCGCAGAACGCTGCGGAGGGCTCCGCAAATGTGAACCCAGCCTTAGAGAAGCATCACATGATTTTTCTAACAGTGCCAATACTTTTGTCCACCCCCTTTTTTATGTTTGGTGTGGAATTAGATCCAATTTGGCTTTAGGACAATTCTTTTTGTGTTTTTTTCATTGAAGACAAATTAAATGAAGATAATATTACCAAAGAATTTGTGATTGCAATCATTTTCAGGAAGAAACTGAGTATTATCTGACAGAATTGAAGGGGTGTCAATACTTTTGGCCAACACTGTAGCCTCATATATACAGGAATTCCACACAGCTCCTATATATCTTATGAGCATCTAAATAACCTCATATATACATTATGTGCCATGTATAGCCTCCTATATACTTTATGGGCCTCACTAAAGCCTCCTATATACATGAGCAACACATTGCCTCCATTATACTTCATGAGTCCCAAATAGCTTCCTATATACTTCATGAGCCCCACATATCCTCCTTTGTACATGAGACCCACATAGCCTCTTATACACAGCAGGAGCACACACATAGCCTCCGATATACGTGAGCCTCACACAGCCTCCTATATACATGAGCCCCACATAGCCTCCTATATAGATTATGAGCCCCATATAACCTCCTATACACATGAGCCCTACCTAACCTCTTATATGCATGAGCCCCACATAGACTGCTATATACAAAAGCCCCACATAGTTTCCTATATACTTTATTAGCCCCAAATATCCGCCTTTCTACATGATCCCCACATAGCCTCCTATATAGTTAATGAGACTCACATAGCCCTCTATATCCATGAGCCCCACATATCCTCCTATAAACATAAGCCCTAAATAGCCTCCTATATACATGAGCTACACATAGCCTCCTATATGCATGAGCCATACAAAGCCTCCTATATACATGAGCCCCAAATAGCCTCCTATATGCATGAGCCCCACATAGATTTCTATATACATAAGCCCCATATTATTTTTATTATTATTATTATTATTTATTTATATAGCGCCATTAGGTTCCATGGCGCTTTACATGAGGTTGAGGGAGACAAGAACAAGTACACTAAATCTAGGCGATCAGGACGTACAGGTACAGGAGGGGCAGGGACCCTGTCCACGAGGGCTCACAGTCTATGAGGGGTGGGTTAGGATACAGTAGGATGGGGGAATGTCAGGTATGGGGTGTTCGCCTGGGTCTCATGGCAGGTTGTAGGCTTGACGGAACAAGTGAGTCTTCAGGTGACACTTGAAGCTACTCAGGGTAGGAGAGTGTCTGACGTGTTCGGGTAGGGAGTTCCAGAGTAAGGCAGATGCCCGGGAGAAGTCCTGGACTCGGTTGTGCGAAGAGGTGATGAGGGGGGAGCAGAGGAGGAGTTCTTGGGAGGAGCGGAGGTTGCGTGAGGGTAGGTATCGGGAGACCAGGTCGGAGATGTATGGTGGAGCCAGGTTGTGTATGGCTTTGTACGCCATGGTTAGTGTTTTGAATTGGGATCTCTTGGAGACGGGGAGCCAGTGAAGGGCTTGGCAGAGGGGGGAGACAGGGGAGTAGCGGGAGGACATATAGATGAGTCGGGCAGCGGAGTTGAGGATAGACTGGAGAGGTGTGAGGGAGTTAGCCGGGAGGCCATTGAGAAGGAGGTTGCAGTAGTCAAGGCGGGAGATGATAAGAGCATGGATGAGTGTTTTAGCGGTGTCGTGGGTGAGGAAGGAGCGGATCCGTGAGATGTTCTTGAGCTGGAGCCGGAGGGATGTGGTGAGGGCCTCGATATGGGGTTTGAAGGATAGGGAGGAGTCAAGGATTACCCCGAGGCATTTGGCTTGGGGGACTGGGGAGAGGGGGCAGTCGTTGACGCAGATGGATAGGTTGGGAGGTGGGGTGGAATTTCTTGGGGGGAAGACTATGAATTCAGTTTTGTCCATGTTGAGTTTAAGGAAGCGAGCAGAGAAGAAGGATGAGATGGCGGAAAGGCATTGAGGGATTTTCGAGAGTAGGGAGGTGATGTCGGGGCCGGACAGGTAGATTTGGGTGTCGTCGGCGTAGAGGTGGTACTGGAGGCCATGGGACTCGATGAGTTGCCCTAGGCCGAGAGTGTAAATGGAGAAAAGTAGGGGTCCCAGGACCGAACCTTGGGGACTCCGACAGAAAGGGGGTAGGGTGAGGAGGAGGTGTGGGAGTGGGAGACGCTGAAGGTCCGGTCCGCTAGGTATGAGGAGATCCAGGAGAGGGCAAGGTGGGTGATGCCAAGGGATTCCAGGATCCTGAGAAGAAGGGAGTGGTCAACCGTGTCGAAGGCGGCAGACAGGTCAAGGAGTAGCAGGATGGAGTAGTAGTGTTTGTTCTTGGCGGTCAGTAGGTCGTTGGTGACTTTGGTCAGGGCTGTTTCGGTGGAATGGAGGGGTCGGAAGCCGGACTGTAGGCGGTCGAAGTGGGAGCACGAGGAGAGGTGAGAGGACAGTTCGGAGTGGACGTGTTGTTCAAGTAGCTTAGAGGCGAATGGGAGAAGAGATATGGGGCGATAGTTAGAGACAGAGGTAGGGTCAAGTGAGGGTTTTTTTAGGATGGGCGTGATTAGGGCGTGTTTGAAGGCCGAGGGGAAGGTACCAGTGCTAAGTGAAAGGTTAAAGAGGTGGGTGAGGGCTGGGATGAAAATGGAGGTGTGGTTGGGAATGAGGTGGGATGGGAGTGGGTCGTGGGCGCTGGTGGTGAGGTGTGATTTTGACAGGAGGGAGGAGAGTTGGTCTTCAGTTATGGGGGGGAAGTGGCTGATGGAGGAGGAGGGCAGTGTAGGTGGGAAGGGGAGGTGTGGGGATAGTGGACCGAAGCTGCTTCTGATCTTGTCGATCTTCTCCTTGAAGAAGGTCGCAAAGTCTTCAGCAGAGATGAGGGGAGAAGGGGGAGGAGCAGGTGGGCGAAGTAAGGAGTTGAAAGTTTTGAAGAGTTGCTTGGGGTTGCGGGACAGAGAGGTTATAAGGGATGAGAAGAACATATAGCTTCCTATATAATTTATTAGCTCCACATAAGCCCCACATAGCCTCCTATATAGTATATGAGACTCACATAGCCTCTTATATCCTTAAGCCCCACATATCCTCCTATAAATCTAAGCCCCAAATAGCCTCCTATCTACATGAGCCCTACATAGCCTCCTATATACATAAGCTTCTCATAGCCTCCTATACACTCTATGAGACTCACATAGCATCTTACATACATGAGCCCCACATAGCCTCCTATATACATGAGCCCCACATAGCCTCCTATATACATAAGCTTCTCATAGCCTCCTATATCCATGAGCTTCATATAGCCTCCTATATACTTTATGAACCCCTCATAGCCTCAATAACAATAACTACTATATACATGAGCCTCACATAGCCTCCTATATGTATGAGCCCTACATAGCCTCCTATACACTCTATGAGACTCACATAGCATCTTACATACATGAGCCCCACATAGCCTCCTATATACATGAGCCCCACATAGCCTCCTATATACATAAGCTTCTCATAGCCTCCTATATCCATGAGCTTCATATAGCCTCCTATATACTTTATGAACCCCTCATAGCCTCCTATAAACAGTATGTGCGCATACACACATGAAAAAAAATATACCTCTTTTCAGATACCCCGGCCCTCTGCTGCACTGTGCAACTGATTCAAACTCTGATTGGTGAAAGAGGGGGCTGTTAGCCCCTCCTCCACAAATGGAGGATGCGGATAGCATTGATATAGGGTGGCGAGCAGCAATGGATGGCATGGTGCGGCCCACTGCTTTGAGCCCTTCAATAGTCTCGGTCCGTGGACCGGACTGAACAAACTGAGGGCCAGATGTGGTCTGCAGACCGCACTATGTCCAGCGCTGATATATGGCATATCATCAATGGTGACCCCTTCAGGATCTGTAGCCTAATTCAGACTGACAAAAGCCATCTAGAGTGTCCAACTGCTAAACATCCAAAAACAGGGATGGTGTGTGTACAGTCCGCGCTGCTTCAAATGATCACAGACCAGGTCTATATGCAAGATCCATGTCATATTGATAGGGCACTATTGCGCCTCGTTTTGTCTCCTTTATTTCTCATACAACTGCTAAACAGTATATCTCAGTCTTTCCATTTTTTTTTTCTTAGCAACTATGTTTGAAGCAAAGGTAGTAAATCGTGGCCTACAACCCCAACTGTTTTGCATTTCTGTATGTCCTTTTTATTTTTTATCTTTTATATCTTTTTATTGTAAGCACTGTAACTTTTATATTAAAGCTTAAAACTTTAATGAGTTTGTTCCTTGATGCTCTAAAAGAATCCACAGCCTTATAGAGTGTGTGACCCTGTTAATTGGCAGACAGGAGTAGTTCAGGGACTCATCACCTTCTTTTGATCGAGATTGGTAATCTTGTTTTGACAAGAAAAGAAATCTGTAGAGAAAAGGGCAACGATCACCAATGAAATACATGGGTCTGCTTGCTTCTCTCATCTGACTGATGGGGAAGGGGTAACAAACACAGCTCCCAAACTTAGAATGTCCTGTAATTATATGACCCCTTTTAAATCAACTGGTCAGAATACAAAGTCCTATGTTTTGGGATGAATTATAGCAAAATAAAAAAGGCCTCAGCATGTGACTTCTATGGGCCCCATGGACACCCATTAAGTTAGCTGTATCCTTTAGGACTTATTCACACAGTGGTAGTGTTGGTATACTTTATGGCTGTGATAAAACATCACCTCCCGCCAGGGGCGTACAGTGCGGAAAAAAGTATTTAATCAGCAAACAATTGTTCAAGTTCTTCCACTTAAAAAGTCAAGAGAGGCCTGTAATTGACACCATAGGTAGGCCTCAACTATGAGTGACAAAAGAAGAAAACAAATCCAGAAAATCACATTGTCTGATTTGGAAAGATATTTTTTCAAATTTTGGTGGAAAATAAGTATTTGGTGAATAGCAAAAGTTCATCTCAATACGTTGTTATATATCCTCTGTTGGCAATGACAGAGGTCAAAGGTTTTCTGTAAGTCTTCACAGGGTTGGTACACACTGTTGCTGATATGTTGGCCCATTCCACAATGCAGACCTCCTCTAGAGCAGTGATGTATTGGGGCTGTCACTGGGCATCACGGACTTTCAACTCCCTTCAAACGTTTTCTATAGGGTTTAGATCCAGAGACTGGCTAGGTCACTCCAGCACCTTGAAATGCTTCTTACGAAGCAACTCCTTCGTTGCCCTAGCTGTGTGCTTGGGATCATTGTCATGCTGAAAGACCTAGCCACGTTTCATCTTCAATGCCCTTTCTGATGGAATGAGGTTTGCACTCAGAATCTCATGGTACATGGCCCCATTCATTCTTTCATGTACACAGATCAGTCATCCTGGTCTCTTGGCAGGGAAAAGGCCCCAAAGCGCAATGTCGTCACCCCCATGCTTGACAGTAGGTATGGTGTTCTTTGGATGCAACTCACTTTCTTCTCCAAACAAGGCAAGTTGTGTTTCTACCAAACAGTTCTACCTTGGTTTTTTCTGAGCATATGACATTTTCCCAATACTCTTCTGGATCATTCAAATGCTCTCTAGCAAGCTTCAGACGGGCCCAGCCATATAATCGCTTAAGCAGGGGGACACTTCTGGCACTGCAGGATCTGAGTCCCTGGTGGCGTAGTGAATTACTGATGGTAACCTGTGTAACATGGGTCCCAGCTCTCTGCAGGTCATTCACTAGGTCCTCCCGTGTGGTTCTGGGATTTTTGCTCACCGTCCTTGAGATTATTTTGACCCCTCGGGGTGAGATCTTGTGTGGAGCCTCAGATGAAGGGAGATTATCAGTGGTCTTGTATGTGTTCCATTTTCTAATTATTGCTCCCACAGTTGATTTCTTTACACCAATCTGCTTGCCTATTGCAGATTTAGTCTTCCCAGCCTGGTGCAGGGCTACAATTTTGTTTCTGGTGTCCTTCGACAGCTCTTTGGTCTTCACCATAGTGGAGCTTGGAGTGTGACTGTTTGAGGTTGCGGACAGGTGTCTTTATACTGATAACTTCAAAAAAGTGCCAGTACTACAAGTAATGAGTGGAGGACAGAAGAGCCTCTTAAAGAAGAAGTTACACGTCTGTGAGAGCCAGAAATCCTGCTTGTTTGTAGGTGACTAAATACTTATTTCATACCAAAATTTGGAAAAAAATTCTTTCCAAATCAGACAATGTGATTTTCAGGATTTGTTTTCTCATTTTGTCTCTCATAGTTGAGGTCTACCTATGGTGTCCATTACAGGCTGACCTCATCTTTTTAAGCGGGAGAACTTGCACAATTGATGGCTGACTGAATATTTTTTTCCCCACTGTAACTACAACAGGTGCAGGGATTGCAGTTGCACCCAAGCCCTGGAACCTAGGGAGCCTCAAAAGTCCCTTTGGTCTATAGAAAAAGACGAATGCTTTGCATCGGGACCCATGAGTTTCAAGTTACACCACTGCCTCCCGCTTTTAGTTCTGTTAGTCCTACTCGTATGGAAAAGTCCTTACTCTAGTAGGTGGCAGGACTCTATTTAGGGATCATCTTCTAACGATCTTAAAATATTAGCAGATATGGGTATGGGAACTTTACGCAAGGATTATAAAAAGAAGATGGAGACTATTGTGTTACCAATACAAGAAGGGTTCCCACTTATATGTGCCCCTCTCGCCTATATGTATTCCCCACGTCCCAGTGGCATCCAATCTCATGTGTCCATTACTATTAAAAATAAGAAAATTAATTTGATAAAAGAAGAAGGTCTTGGAAAATCTTGACTCTGGCTAGGATACAGAAAACCTCCCACCAGTATTTAATCTGTAATGGTACCTTTACACGCCGCAACAGGATGGTGGCAACAACCGGGTGCTTCACGTGCACGAGCACGCACAAACGGTTGCCAACGGTAAACGCACCACCTTTACACGCCGCAACAAGCTGCGCTATGGTAGGTTACATCTATCTCTGGATACACCGCCGGGTGCCACAAGTTACCTTCTGTAGCTTACCTTACCACATTTACACGCCGCAATAACAAGGTAGTATGGGCGGAACAAAGGCAGAAGGGACAACACATAGGCGTGCCACAATTGTGGATTACAAGAATTCCGTACGCTGATAGGAGAAAGCTATAACATCATGATTGGCCAGCCAGCACAGGAGGCTGACTAATACATGACGCTCGAGCAATTGTGTAGTGTGACTGGTCAGCTCCTTAAATATGCCGCCCTATGCAGCGACTACCAATCGTAACGCAGGAGCTTCCTCCAATGAGCGCTGAAGGAGGGTGGTTTCCCGGAGGCTGTGTCACGCCCCGGGGAGTTATCTAGGTGACGAATAAACCTTACCCTATCATGTTTACACGCCGATACAACCTGCAACCATCGCCTTGAAATCCACCTGTTTCAGAGCTCTGCTCTGAAACAGGTGCCTCAAGTGACGGGTGGCAACAACCGTGTTCACACGCCGCAACAGCGGGTTGATTTGGCGGTGCAAGATACATTTCTCTCATGTACCCGGTTGTTGCCACCATCCTGTTGCGGCGTGTAAAGGTACCATTATAGAACCTAGGTAAGCCAAATTCTGCACCTCTAGCTAAGCCCAAATGTCCTTCTGGTCAATATGGCAAGACTTATGGTACCAAAAGGTTTGGACTGGGTCTTTCTATGGTTTTATTCTAATTTAGTTGTACGCATTAATTGAATATGAGCATGAAATTAAAGGCACAAGAGAGCAATGCAGCCCTACACCAAAGGATACATTTCCAGTAAAATCCATAATACCCCTCCCATAATAATAAGGCATATGTCAATAGGAATATTCATAAGGCTCCTAAGTAATAGCTTTTCATTTAGCGTTTGTGTTTCTTCTCAGGGGCCGTCCTGCCCATCGTAAAGTTGTCATATCTACAGTATAATTACTCAGACTCTTTTATACACGGAGGTTTATTTCTGTCCCGGTAATAATACGCTTCTTTTCTCCAGGTGTCTCCTCTGCATATTAAATCCTGTACAGTATGGCTTATACATCAGCTTTCTATGGTTTTTCCTTAAAAAAAAAATGACACTGCACGTGGGCTTCAAATCCAGTGAATATCAAATCTAACGTCTGTATAATGTATTTTTTATCACTTTTTTGTGTTTTTACTTATTTTTCACTTTGTATTTCTTTCTTGTAGAAATAATCAGATCCTATGGAGAAACCATCACCAAGCTGCTCTTGATGGATTCTTAATTCTTTTTATTGTGTTTGTGCAAGTAATGACAGTGGATGTGGTACCGGAGAAATCCAACAAGAGTACATGTCTGCTGTCAGGTCGTGGTAATTACGCCTTGCGTGTCATAGTGCAACGGCATTCATTAACGTGGTAGCACGACATTGCGGCATTAGGACGTTTAGCTGCAACTCCCCATGTAGCCCTTGCATTTCGGCAGTAATATTTTTTTTTTGTTTTTTGTTTTTTTTTAGGATTAGTTATACTTTATGTTGGAGCTTTGTTTTAATACAATTAAATGATCATTTAATATATTTTGCCAAATATGTAGAAAAAAAGCAACTCCGATGCAGTTTCTCTTTTTAAAAAGCGCACCCCAAATCGTAACCGATGTCATACTCTACAGGTTATACATAGTGCTGATACCAAATATATGTATTAATTCAAGTTTTGAAATCTTTTACAATCACAATAAATATATAATAAGATTAGTTAACAGCATCTAGCTGGCTAGTTGATGGTTCCAGGTAGTAGAATAGTTTTATTCCTTGTTATTTTTTTTTTTAATGGGTATACTGCCACATACCTGCCTGTTGTGCCCCGCACCATTCACCATTCAGCCCTGGCACAGAGAGGTGACAAACCTCTCCTGCCGGGGACAGCATGACGGAGTAAACAGAGCGGAGCGGCGGCTTCTCATCTGCTCTGCTCTGTGGAAGGAGCGGAACAGCTGATGTCATGCTGATTGACAACCGGCTCATTGCTACCTAATTGAGGGAGCCGGCTGTCAATCAGCATGACATTGGCTTTAACGCTTATCCTCAGAGCTGAGAAGCCGCCCCCTCTGTAGACATGATGTCAGTGAAAGCGGCAAAATCGCTGACAGGAGCGGTCTGAGACCACTTTGTGTCGGCGATGAACGGTGCCGGGCACAACAGGAAGGTAGGTGTCAGCTACCTGCCTGTTAGTGCTTAGGCACATTTTTTTTTCCTAAATCCCGGATATCCCCTTTAAGTCAAACAATCCTTTTAAATGGACAATAGAATTCCTAGCTGATAAATGACATGGCAAACAGACACTAGCGGCAATGTGATCGATTCAAATGGGTATTATCAGTTTCCGTCATGGTTCCTGAAATTTTTTTATGGGGGGGGGGAATATCTGTCTGGAGGAATTGAATGTGCTGCAAAGGGCCCTATAATCAACACAGCATAGTGAAGCACACTGCCAATCCCCGTGACTGGCACCGTCGTATAAATAGACCTGCGTGTGTGGCAGGACACACCCTGATAGGCTGCCAGGCTTGTGGCACACCTTGTGGATTCAGGTGCACACTGCAGACACTTGTCATAACCTGCACCCTGCAGGATGTACAGGCCATGGAGAGGATCCAAGATAAACCGCACTTGTTAACATCCTGCCAGGTCCTTACCAGCTGGGCAGCAATTGCCTATTGTCTTATCCAACGGGAGCATTTGTATTTTGGAGCAAAAAACATCTGAGAATACAGTTCCACAACGTAGCCGAGGAGCAGCACTTCATTAAGTGAAGTAATGATCGTTACACCTGCCGCACAGCGCAGGCTGCAGTTTCCTTCCAACGACAGCCGGCTAGCAGGAGCAGATCAGAAGGGGCCTCAAGGCTCTTTAAGAAAACCTGTTCTGTGACTTATCGACTGTGACACTATGGCCACAGATTCCCGATCACAATGAAAATATCTGCAACATTCTGAGATGTGTCACAATTCTGTTCCTTATCATATTTTTATGAATTCTGCTTGTTGTCAAGGAATGGAAACCTTTCTGATCACTCTCACCCTTCTGTCTTTACTATCAAATCTGTCTGGTTAAACAACAGAGGTTGTATAACTGTGAAAGAGCTCTGGGGTCTGGGTGAGCTGAGTAGAGGGCCTCTTAAACAATATACAGTGGGTACGGAAAGTATTCAGACCCCTTTACATTTTCACTCTTTGTTTCATTGCAGTCATTTGGTAAATTCCAAAAAGTTCATTTTTTTTCTCATTAATGTACACTGCACCCCATCTTGACTGAAAAGAAAACAGAAATGTAGAAATTATTGCAAATTTATTAATAAACAAAAATTGAAATATCACATGGTCATAAGTATTCAGCCCCTTTGCTCAGACACTCATATTTAAGTGGCATGCTGTCCATTTCCTTGTGATCTTCCTTGAGATGATTATATTCCTTCACTGGAGTCCAGCTGTGTTTAATTAAACGGATAGAACTTGATTTGGAAAGGCACACACCTGTCTATATAAGATCTCACAGCTCACAATGTATGTCAGACCAAATGGGAATCATGAGGTCAAAGGAACTGCCCAAGGAGCTCAAAGACAGAATTGTGACAAAGCACAGATCTGGCCAAGGTTAAAAAAGAATTTCTGCAGTACTCAAGGTTCCTAAGAGCACATTGGTAATCCTTAAATGTAAGAAGTTTGGGACCACCAGAAGTCTTCCTAGATCTGGCCATCCAGCCAAACTGAGCAATCGTAGGAGAAGAGCTTTTCTGAGAGAGGTAAGAAAAAGAACCCCAAGATCACTGTGGCTAAGCTCCAGAGATGCAGTAGGGAGGTGGGAGAAAGTTCCACAAGGTCAACTATCACTGCAGCCCTCCACTGATCGGGCCTTTATGGCACAGTGGCCCGACAGAAACTTTTCCTCAGAGCAAGACATATGAAAGCCTGCATAGAGTTTGCAAAAAAACACATGAAGGCATCCCAGACTATGAGAAATAAGATTCTCTGGTCTGATGAGATGAAGACAGAACTTATGGTAATAATTCTAAGGGTGCTTTCACATCACGTTTTTTTGGGATCCGTGGCTGTCCATTGTAAAACGGACAGCCACGGATCCGATTTGACCCCCATATTACCCTATGGGCACAGATCAGATTTGCCCTTAGTGGCATCCGATTTTTGTCAACTCTGTTTTGGTTTGATTTTTTGCTGTACTCAAAATCGGAGACTGCTCCGATTTTGGGCACAGCAGATGAAATCATACTGAATCGGATCCGACACCGCTTATACCCGCCCCATAACATGGGGCCTATGGAGCACGGGTCCGTGAAAACATCGGATTGTTTCTCGGACCCGATTTTAGTGTAGCATGCTCAGTACACTAAAACTGCTCCTCTCCATCTTAGGCCCCTTTCACATCAGCGTTTTTTTCAAATCGCGGCAGATGCGGTGAAAAAAACGCATCTGCCGCGATTACCGCATACCGGCTGCACTTGCGGCACGGTTGCGGCAAGCCCCATACAATGTATAAGCGGGCATGCGGTAATCGCGGCAGATGCGTTTTTTTCACCGCATCTGCTGCGATTTGAAAAAAACGCTGATGTGAAAGGGGCCTTATTTCACTTCCCCAATGTATATATACATTGCGAAAGTGAAATTCAAGTAAAACCAAGGGTTAAAAATAAAAAAAAATCGATTCTCACCTGTCCTGCGATCCACCACCATCGGCATCTCCGGATGTACAGGACCTGGCATGACGTCACAGTCACATGACCGGTTACCGCGGGGGATCGTAGGACAGGTGAGAATCGATTTTTTTTATTTTTAACCCTTGGTTTTACTTAAATTTCACTTCCGCAATGTATATATACATTGCGGAAGTGAAATTACCCCGCACAGCCCCATCTGTATCCAGATCCGTGATAATTACAGACCCAGACATAGAAATAGGTCACCTCCTGTGGTGTCCGTTCCTGTCCGTGGGATCCTACAAAAAGTAGGATCCCACGGACAGGAAAAAAAACGTTATGTCAAAGTAGCCTAAGCGGTATGTCTGGAGAAAACCAGACACTGCTCATCACCTGCCCAATACCATCACAGGAGTAAAACATGGTGGTGGCAGCATCATGCTATTGTTTTTTTTTTCAGCTGCAGGGACAGGACGACTGGTTGCAATTAAAGGAAGCATGAATGCAGCTAAGCCCAGAGATATCCTGGATGAAAACCTCTTCCAGAGTGCTCTGGACCTCAGACTTGGCCGAAGGTTCACCTTCCAACAAGACAATGACCCTAAGCACCCAGCTAAAATAACAAAGGAGAGGCTTCAGAACAACTCTGTGACCATTCTTGATTGGCCCAGCCAGAGCCCTGACCTAAACCCAATTGAGCATCTCTGGAGAGACCTGGAAATGTCTGTCCACCTACGTTCACCATCCAACCTGACGGAACTGGAGAGGATCTGCAAGGAAGAATGGCAGAGGATTCCCAAATCCAGGGGTGAAAAACCTGTTGCATCATTCCCAAGAAAACTCATGGCTGTACTAGCTAAAAAGGTGCTTCTAATCAATACTGAGCAAAGGGTCTCAATACCTATGACCATGTGATATTTCAGTTTTTCTTTTTAATATAAATTTGCAAAAATTTCTACATTTCTGTTTTTTTCAGTCCAGATCAGGTGCAGAGTGTACATTAATGAGAAAAAAATTAACTTTTTTGAATTTTCCAAATGGCTGCAATGAAACAAAGAGTGAAAAATTTAAAGGGGTCTGAATACTTTCTGTACCTACTGTATACAGATGTCGGCCTAATAATGGCTCGGCTGGCAGCTATATCTCCTGACTGTTCCTCACACAGCAATGCCTCTTCTGCTGAGCGCACCAATGTTCTCTATGAGACAGCCACTGCCAGACTCCACTGGTGGTGGCTTATTTGCTCAGAAAAGAAAGAACATGTACATGCCTTATCTCCCCCGATACCTTCTGTTGCGGTCAGTAGAGAACCCCTATACTCAATAACCTTTTGTGTAAGCCCACTGGTAATGTTAGCAAGGGGCCTGTGGTCTCTTTAAAATGGTAATAATATAAGTTACTACCTAGCTTTTTGCAAGTGAGGCCTGCAGATCTTTGGATGTTGTCTTGGAGTCTTTTGTGACCTTTTGGATTGTCACTGTGCTCTTGGGGTAATTTTAGTCGGCCGGCCACTCCTGCTATAGTTCGCCAGTGTTCCATGTTTTCACCATTTGTGCATAATGGCTCTCACTGTGGTTCGGCGGAGTCCCAAAGCTTTAGAAATGGCTTTATAACCTTTTCCAGACTGATAGATCTCAATTACTTTGTTTCTCATTTGTTCATGAATTTCTTTGGATCATGGTACAATGTCTAGCTTTTGAGGATGTTTTAGTCTACTTCACTTTGTCAGGCAGGTCCTATTTAAGTAATTTCTTGATTTCTTGGACGTGTTGACTAATAAATCAATATTAAATTCACCCTTTGATGTCTTGTGGAATACGGCAGCATGGGTTTTAACTTTTCAACCCCCCTACTCTATATGCACCACGCTGGGGACTGCAGCAGCCGTGCTATGCTTTTATAGTGGTTGTGACTCTCAAAACCACAGATGGTGAAGCCTCTGATACGTATTTAGGTAATATTTTATTTTTTAGACCCTTCATCCTTCCTACTTTAATTTTCTGAGATAATGACCTTTGGGATTTCATTGGCTGTAAGCCATAATCATCAACAATAACAGAAATAAACACTTGAAATAGATCACTCTGTAATGACTCTATATAATATATGTAAACAAAAAAGAGATTACCGGGCACTACTGACCACACTTTTCAGCCTAATCAGGTTACACTGACTACTGGTGTGGCTCAGCCAAATATAGTCCAGCAAACATAATAAATTGAAGAAAAAAGCGTCACTCACCGGTTTCTTTATGCTTTTTTTATTCACCTATTCCAGGTGGGCGACATACGCAGGGAGGGGGTGGAGGAGTGGACGATGGCACTGTTTCGCGATGATTCCGCTTTTACGGGTCTGAGCACAGACCCGTAGAAGCGGAATCACCGCGAAACGGTGTCGTCGTCCAGACCCGTAGAAGTGGAATCACCGCGAAACGGTACCATCTTCCACCCCTTTACCCCCTCCTTGCGTATGTCGCCCACCTGGAATAGGTGAATAAAAAGCATAAAGAAACCGGTGAGTGCCGCTTTTTTCTTCAATTTATGATATATAATATATGTGTTTCACTTTTTGTATTGAATTGCTGAAATAAATGAACTTTTTGATGATATTCTTCTAATTCATTGAGATGCACTTGTGTGCCGCCCCTGTGGTCTGGTCGCCACAGAGGGGTACTGCACCCATCCACGGGTGTGGTATTCCTGTCTGCAGTAAAGAGGATGGTAAGTCCAGAACACCCACAAACACACCCAACACATCCAGTCCCAGGAACGGTGGGTGAACCCAATAGTGGGATGGTCCAGGTAGTCAGTGGGACGGCGGGGAGAGAAAGGTGGTGGGTGGGAAGTTAGCAGGAAGCAGTCAGGAAAAGGAGAGAAGACAAAAAGGAAACACAACAGGAGGTTAGTTCGGGTAGAAAAGCAGAAGAGGATGGAGGAGAAGGACCCGGAGGACTTGAATGGAGATGTGGCTCGTCCTGGGTCCCGGAACAACAGAATGCAGAGAGACGGAGGGAGCCCTAGGGCCCGGGCAGTGAGCAATCCACCCGTGCGCCCGAATCTAAAGAAAAGCAGAGGGGCAGAGAGAGCACCAAGGACTCGGCCCTGAAGGTGGCAAGGCGACTCCAAGCTCCAACCACAGAAACGGAGGCCACTAGAATCCAGAAGAGCTGTGGCCAACACCCGACACATCCGCCAAGAAGGCAGCTGTACTAAAGTCAGGGGACATGGCCGGTCGCCTGACAGGACCCATGGCTGCTGGATTGGGGCACTGTGTGCGGAGGCACATGCAGGAATGAGGCGAGCAGGCAGTGCTGAGGAAGAGCAACCCGAGAAGGAAGGTACATGAAAGGGGTGTACTGGACAAGCCATCCTGGTTGCTATGGACTATCCGGACTGCGATTAACCCTCAGCTGTAACCTGTGGTGCGAGCAGAGAAAGCTTAAGTAAACCGGGTTTGGAACTCAGAACTGTGTGTGAGACTGTTAATTTCCCTCCTGAGGAGTGGTAGACTGATAAGACGCTCAGGCCGCAGGAGCCTGCCTGTGAGATGCTCCGATCCCTCCCTGCAGCCAGATCAGCCCTGTTGGTGCACCATTACCAAGACCTTTACATCGGTTGCCTTGGGGACCCGCTCCACCCATGGGGAGCGACACCATCATAGCTGCCATCCCATCGTCCCCAGAGGTCCCGCACTGCAGCGACGGCCATTAATAGCCACATACGAGTGGCGTCACCACAACCACCCCCAAAATCCCCTATTCCATAATCCTCCCTGTTTTTATTGATCGCTCCAGGGCCAAGGACCGGGTCAGGCCACCATGACATCGCGATCCCCCAGACGACATCGCCAGAAGGGAGGCCCGGCTCCGAGTACCCCACAGCCCCCACGGGGCGCGTCACTTGTATATTCACCAGCTGCTGGGCAGATATTAAAATCTGCAACATGTCAATTCTTTCTGTTGATTTTCTGTTGATTGCGGTCTTCACTAT
Organism: Allobates femoralis; assembly: GCA_033576535.1. NCBI lineage: Eukaryota > Metazoa > Chordata > Amphibia > Anura > Aromobatidae > Allobates > Allobates femoralis. The sequence goes on along the minus strand of JARQOC010000006.1, from coordinate 438,005,855 downwards.
TGAAATGCATAAGGTGAAAGTCTCAACAAAATGTAATGTAACACACAGATTTTGATATGGAAATGTTGCAGACACGAAGCAAAAAAAACGCAGCAAATCCACAACGTATGCAGCCGACCCAATACACCACTGACTGCTGTAAAGATCTGCAGAACTTCTTTTTGACCCATCTGTATTCTGGAAAAATTGCAGAGGCCTGAGCAGTCTTGAAAGATGGCATTTGTTTCTTTCTTTTCAGTTACCATATATACTCGTGTATAAGCCGACCCGTGTATAAGCCGACCCCCCTACTTTTGCCCCCAAAACCTGGGAAAACGTATTGACTTACGTATAAGCCGAGGGTGGACCCCAGCACAGGTATACAGCCCCCAGCAGTGTGGTATACAGCAGGTCCCCAGCATAGTATACAGCCCCAGCAGTGATGGTATACAGCAGGTCCCCAGCACAGTATACAGCCCCAGCAGTGATGGTATACAGCAGGTCCCCAGCATAGTATATAGCCCAGCAGTGATGGTATACAGCAGGTCCCCAGCATAGTATACAGCCCAGCAGTGATGGTATACAGGTCCCCAGCATAGTATACAGCCCAGCAGTGATGGTATACAGGTCCCCAGCACAGTATACTGCCCCAGCAGTGATGGTATACAGCAGGTCCCCAGCACAGAATACAGCCCCAGCAGTGATGGTGTACAGGTCCCCAGCATAGTATACAGCCCAGCAGTGATAGTATACAGGTCCCCAGCATAGTATACAGCCCAGCAGTGATGGTATACAGGCCCCCCTCATAGTATGGCGCCCCCCCCTTCCCCCTCACAGGATGGCCCCCGCATGCAGCACTGCGCACATACATTACCTGGCTATCAGCTGTCACCCTACGGTGGCAGATCGTTCGCCTGGCTCCGGGCTGCATCTTCATCTTATATGTCTGATCCTTAGAGCGCTCCTAATCAGACCGCCATTACTATTTTTTGCACCAATGTGCTGATGACCCATTGAACATCAACCAAGAATGGACTGACTTCCTACTCACTGCCCTGGGGACACCGTGCCTCCTGCGGGGACCGAAACCTTGCAAGCTGCCAGTAATTGTCTCCCAGAGGTTCTGCAGCGGCGGCCGCCCATGGCCGCACACCGCGGGTGGCATCATGAATCCCCTTTTCCAAATTCCCCGTCATCAAAGCTCAGCATCAAAGCCCAAAGACACCACCAGGACCACGGATCCGGGTTGCCACCGTGTCATCCCCCAAATATAAAAGGACCGTAACAACCAGCCCGGTTCCGAGTATCCCCATTGCCATGCAGTGGACGTGTCAACTTGGCGTCACAAACAGGATGCGAACGAGCCAGTGACACCGGGTCTCATGCGCCTTGAAACGAGAAAGAACTGTTCAAAATTGTTGTGCAACGGAAGAACTTGCAAGATGGCGACTAGAAAGACAGAGCGCCACGTGTAGGCCTAGGGCGTGTCCAGGTCCTCATCGTGGGAAACGCGAAAGAGCAGGCCCGCCCCGAGTACTGAGACAAAACCAAGGGGGCCTGCGAAGAGGTGCGCTGACTCCACCCAGAGGCGTACAGGAGGGCCAGAAGGGTGCGGCCATACAGCAGAAAGGACAAAGCAAAAACTCGTGGTGTGCAGCATCATGGCAAGCAGCAGAACAGATACCCCCGCAGGAAGGAGAAAGAAGCCCCTAGTGTAACCAGGGAGGCTGTAGACCCGTTTCTGTGTACCGACAACCTGGAAGATGCAGCAAGAGAGTTGAGCCAGTTACTGAGAAAGGCTCAATCATGGGCCATTAACACCTGGAAGCAAGCCCAGTGAAGGAAGTTGGCGCAAAGAAACCAGGCGCCCGAGTTTCCAGTACCACCAGTGGAAAAGCCAGCAGCTGAACCACCCTGTACAACCAAGTTGGCTACCCCAGTGCAGACAGACGAGCCGCCAGCAGCTGCCCTAGACCTGCCTGACCCTTCACCAAAGCCTGCAAGCGACGCTGAGAAGCCAGTGAGAGAGATGAACCCAGCAGAAGCTCCAGAGACTGAGAGCAGGAAGGCGCACTGGGCGCCCCCTAAGAGTGCAACAGTGGAGTGCTCGGTTGCGGCCCAGGTTGGAGAGACAACAGTCCTGAGTGAGCGTAACAACAGTAGCTACTGGGAGCGGAGGCAAGTGGTCGAAGAGGAACGGCAGCAGCGTCAAGACCTTTGGAGGCTGCAGGAGGAAGTCAACCTGGAAGAAAAAGACCAAGTCCCGAAGGGACCTGCGCCCGACCCGGCGGAACGGCACCGCGGGGTTGTTGTGGACTTCCACCTTCGGAACGGCTGGGGGTTCATTAAGGAGCGCGGCTTGGAGAAGGAAGTGTTCGTCAGCCAACGAGACGTGGAGTCATATCTTCCGAAAGGACACCCCAGTCGGGATCTCCATCCCGGAGTTGAGGTCGGGTACACCCAGTACACAGGACGCCGAGATTGGTTTGCACTGAGAGTGTATAAAATCATACCGCCGAGGTCCCCGTGTGCAGAGTTGGCTGAACTTTCGGGTGGTGAGGAAGGTTTGCAGGCAAGCGGACCTCGCCCATAAAGTAAGAACTGGAAAGTCAGTTTGCAAAATTGTAAATAGTAGTTGTAGATAGCAGTTTAATGCCTTGTAAGTGTCATGTATAAATGTACCAGGAATTGAAAAATGTTTATATTGTAAATAGTTAGCCCACCGTAGTCACTGAGCAAAGTGGACGGTGGACAAAGTCTAGCCTGATGGAGGGTGCGGCATCCGGACAAAGAACTGTGTTGAGCCCCGACGGGTGGGCTAATGAGTGCTGAGACCTGCAGGACTGGAAACTTTGTGCGTTATTCATCTTGTTATATTACATTTTTGTTTTTTATACTTTTCTACTCGGGATTCAAACTAATAATGTGTATGCGATTGTTGAAACGTTCAAGTACGTACCTCCTGAAAGGGAAGAAAAGCAAGCGTATGTTCAATTGTTCTTGTTTTAAAAAAAAATAAAAAATGTGCGTCTGTGCCTTTTTGGAGGTTGCTCGGGGACAAGCTAACCTTTGCCAAGGGGGAGTGTGGTGCCCCGCTGGTCTGGCCGCCACCGGTAATACTGCATTCCTCCATTAGTGGGAGAGTAGTGCTTCTGTTCTCTGAATTGGGATGGTGAAGTCGAGACCCAACACTGCAACACACACGTAGGACCCCGGGCAGGGCCTGGGAGGGTGGGCCCAGTCTCAGTGAGGGGGACACGGGTGAGAATGTTGAGAGTCGAGAGGAGGACAGCGAAGGAGTAGGAAGTCGGAGTGAGAGTCGAGAGGTGGTGGAGGTGTTAGCTCCCGCGGGCTGGAGCACGGTCACGCTCGCCCCAGGAGGGAAAGACAAAAGGGTGTATAAGAGAGAAGGAGCCCTTGGGGTGGAGAAGAAGGCTGAGATCACCCACACAACCGTATCTGGCAGAGGAACAGAGGGGCTGGTGGACGAAACAGGGGACTGGCCCTGCACACAGCACGGTAGCTGTAGGCCCGAACCGTTGCCATGAGGTCTTAATGAGAACTATGGTCCAAAAACCCGGCATACTTCGGAGAAGGCAGCCGCACTAAGGCACAGCACAAAGGCAAATGAAATAATGCGATGTATTAAAGGAGGCATAGATGCAAATGAGGAGAACATAATTCTACCTCTATACAAGTCACTAGTGGGACCATACTTAGAATAATGTGTATAATTCTGGTCTCTGGTGTATAAGACATAGCTGAACTAGAGTGGGTGCAGAGAAGAGCGACCAAGGTTAGAGGACTAAGGGGTCTGCAATACCAAGACAGGTTATTAAACTTGGGGTTATTTAGTTTGGAAAAACGAAGGCTTAGGGGTGATCTTATAATAATGTATAAATATATGAGGGGACAGTACAGAGACCTTTTTCATGATCTTTTTACTCTTAGGCCTGAGACGGGGACAAGGGGGCATCCTCTACGTCTGGAGGAAAGAAGGTTTAATCATAATCACAAACGTGGATTCTTTACTGTAAGAGCAGTGAGACTATGGAACTCTCTGCCACATGATGTTGTAATGAGTGACTCACTACTAACATTTAAAGGGATCCTGTCACCCCCAAAACACCTCAAAACCTATTAAAAGCTGTCCCTAGAGCATAGTAACACTTACCCTACACTACTTTTAGCTCCTAAATGCAGCAAGTGACATTGAAGAAAAATGTTATTATAGTACCTCATTATGGATGATAATGAGTGACTATGCTATTCATAGTCACCCTGGCAGGCGCTCCCTCTTCATGTTATCACACCTCCATAGGCGTGATCTTGTAATCATATTAAAATGCGCGCCTCCCCGCCGCTCTGTGGTATCTCTGCCGGCCTGTAGTGGGGCTGGGTGACCCGATTCGCGTCATTTCCGGCGCCGGGTGACGTATACACCCGCGCCGCTCTGTTAGCTTCAAAACGCGCACTGCGCATGCGGAGATACCACAGAGCGGCGGGGAGGCGCGCATTTTAATATGATTACAAGATCACGCCTATGGAGGCGTGATAACATGAAGAGGGAGCGCCTGCCAGGGTGACTATGAATAGCATAGTCACTAATTATCATCCATAATGAGGTACTATAATAACATTTTTCTTCAATGTCACTTGCTGCATTTAGGAGCTAAAAGTAGTGTAGGGTAAGTGTTACTATGCTCTAGGGACAGCTTTTAATAGGTTTTGAGGTGTTTTGGGGGTGACAGGATCCCTTTAAGAATGGCCTGGATGCCATTCTTGAAAAATATAATATTACTGGTAATAAATACTAGATTCTTTGATAGGGCGTTGATCCAGGGAAGATTGGCAGAGGGAAGTGTGGTGCCCCTTTAGCAAGGCGCCACAGGGAGGTACTGCACCCCAAACAGCAGGTTTAGTGCCTCCGTAGCCATGGATATAGAGGACCCTACAGAGTCTGCACCCTGCATCCATACAGTAGGCCACTTTAACACAGGGGACTGTTATTCAGTAGGTTCCAGGTGGTGGAACCTAGAGAGCGGGAGACAGGGAGGGACCATAGTGTCAAGCAGATGGTGTGAGAACAGCAGCAAAGGCAAATGCAGGGGACCCTGCAGCTGTAACAGGAGGGCACTTCTTAGGAGAGGGGTGACCTACACTCTGAAGGGGGTTATTCCAGGACTGGTTGGAGCCAGCTGGGGACCCAGGTCACCACCGGCATACCGGAGCTGAGGCATCTAGTAAAAGGTCTAACCCTAACTGCAGACCGGCAAGCTGAGGGCCTGACACAAGGGAGCCACAGCACCCCTAAAGAAGCCCAACATCGATCCCGCAGCTGGGTCCACGACACTGACAAGTAAGAGACTTTAGGTAACAGACCCCGAGGACTAGAGACTTGGCTCAAGAGGGCAAGGCAGAGACAGAGGGACAAGACCAGGAACGCCATATTAAAGGCACCACTGCCAGACTCTGGAAAGTCCTCCAAGATCTGCGGCTACAAACCCGTTCAACCAGACTGTATCATGTACCATTTCCCACCTTGTGCAAGTAAAGACAGGTTTGAGCTGATCTCGTGTTTGGTCTCCTTCAATCCGCCACCTGGAGGGCTTCTACTGTATCACCGAGGTGAGGGCTACTACTCCCCTCATCCACCCCGCTGCCCTGAGGTAAAGCTCCACCTGTGGGGAGCTGTACTACCAAAGCAGCATTTACATCACCTCAGCGGTTGGCAGCAGCGCTGGTAACCCTATTACCAGGTACCACATGTGGCGTCACGTTACCATTACCCCATCATCATCACCTCCACTCCGCCATTGAGGGTCCAGGGCATGGAACTGGGAACGACCAGCCGATAACCAGACTGAAGTAACCACTTGTCCCAGTATCCGAGTAGCCCCTACCCTGTTGATTGACTCGAATCACCCGGTGGCCTGGTTAAAGTGTTGAAGTAAAAGGTACCGAATTCCGATTAAAGTGTGTCAGACTTTTCTTTGCGGCGATCACCGGCCGCAGGGGCCGCCTGAGACACCGAGGTGCTGATGACCTACCTGTTGAGCATCGGCCAAGAATGGACTGACTTCCTACTCACTGCCCTGGGGACCCCTCTCCGCCCGTGGGAAGCGAAACCATCCAAGCTGGCGGTCATCGTCTCCCAGAGGTTCTGCAGCAGTGGTACTCGCACATGGCCGCACACCGCGGGTGGCGTCACAAATCCCCTTTTCCAAATCCCCCGTCATCAAAGCCCAGCATCCTCTTTATTAAAAAGACACTGCCAGGTCCATGGATCCAGGTCGCCACCGTGACATCCCCCGAATGTAAAAGGACCGTAACAACCAGCCCAGTTCCGAGTATCCCCATTGCCCTGGAGTGGGCATGTCACATGTACAAGCATGGGGGATCATATATACCAGGATGGGGAGGCCATGTACTAGGATGGGGGACATATATACCAGGATGGGGGACCTATATACCAGGATGGGGGGCCATGTACCAGGATGGGGGACCTATATACCAGGATGAGGGACATATATACTTATTGTAAAACGGACACTGGCATTATAAGACGGACTCCATTTAACATTAACAATTATTTTTTTATTTTCCGTCACAAAATTTGGGGCGCATCTTATAATGTGCATCTTATAAAGTGAAAAATACAGTAATTAATCACAGCGTGCTGGCCTGGTACACAGTGTACGTAGATCCTTGTATATTGACCTCACCTTTACATTTATTTAACAGTAAAGGTGCACAGACCCTTTTTTGGATTTTTTTTGTAGTACATATCTGGGGGGAGGTGGTTTTCTCTAGGTCTCAGGACCTTTATCCACCTATCTTTCCCAAAGAAGGGTTCAATTATGAGCCATGCCTGGAAGCCTTTCAGCAATAGTGCAGTTCATGTATTCCTTAATCCAGTGTGCTGGTATATAGTGTATTTATATGCTTTATTTACTGGCATTACCGCTGGGCATAGAGCCACAATACCAGTGATACAGCACATAACTACTAAAGACACTAATGCCACTTTTAAGCAAAGACTGGGAACACCATTGGAGCATCACTGTTGGAGTAATGTAGGAGGGGAGAGTATTGTTTTTTGTTTTTCATAAACTGGGAAAAAAAAAACTTTGCACCCTGAGGGTAATAGGAGCCCAGATGTGGGCATCTAAGGCACTTATGGGGGCACATTGCAATATATAAAGACTTCATAGAGTACCGCTTTAGTAATTGTTGGCTCCATGACTGGATGACAGATGAAATAGTCCCATGAGAACTAATATGGCTGTTCGGTCAGTTAGCTAAGTCCTGTCCTAGAACAAGAAGCAAATTGGAGCACAAACAATATCTCAGCTTCTCATCGCCTTATGAGTTGCCCCCAAAACTGTGACTTCAGAGCTGCCCTATGCTGTATGCACCTGTTCATCCTGAGCTACCTGGTTGAGGAAATATAGAAAAGCAGAACATTAAGATTTGGAGGGGGATGATATAAGAGTATTACTGCATAAAAATACTGATTTACTAGCTGGCAACCCAAATAGGCAATGTAATAGAGCCCCTTAGATTCTCTGACATAGAGCAGACAATGGCCAATAGTTGGGTTTTACCCTGGAAATATGGAGATTTCGACACACAATTGGTAGATTATTCTTGGCCTCTGCATCTCACAGATGAGACCCTTTAATTTATTTACACTATGCTTCCCTATAATTTATTGACTTTCCATAATGTGCACCATTAAATGAGTCAGTCCCAAAAGCTCTCCATCTGTGCTCTACTCAATCGTACCGTATCCCTTATATACAATGTTAGATGATCAATGCTTAATAGAAGGGTGGAGGGTGCCCTATGGTGCGTTAAATACCACTTATCTTGAGGAAAATATAGACTGGTTGGCAAGAGGGTAATCTGACAGAACCCATAGTGCCGGACCTACTGCACCCCCAGGTTAGTACTTTTAGTGTATCTAATGCACATGTAGAAAGTCTAAAATCACCCAGATAGGACCTGGGCTTCAGTTTTGTCTTGATATCCAGGTCTTAGTGGAATGGCCTAAATAAAAAGTGAAATCCAATGCAAGTAAATCATCCCCACTCGCCCCCCAAAAAACTAAAGTAAACTTCAAAAAGAAGCCCCCTTAGTCCTACATGTTTCTGAATATCCCCTTGGGATATTGCCTTCAGTAATTTACATTCCTCATATGAACTCCAGAAGCAGAAGTCATCAGCACTGAGTAAGGATTACAGGCTTTTTATGTCTATTTGTGACCTTTTTAGTTACTTTTAAGCTAAAAGGTTTTTAATTTTATCAGTTTTTTAATTACTATTTAATATTATATATTATTTAATATAACCTCATGCTCTCTGGTCTCCGCTCTAGCACTCTTGCATCCCTACAATCTATCTTAAACTCTGCCCGACTAATCCACCTGTTTAGCCGTTATACCCCAGCCTCCACTCTCTGCCAAGCTCTTCACTTGCTTCCCATTGCCCAGAGACTCCAATTCAACACACTAACCATGACCTACAAAGCCATTCACAACCTGTCCCCTCCATATATCTGTGACATGGTCTCCTGGTACTCACCTACACGAAACCTGCCATCATCTCAAGATCTCCTTCTCCACTCCCCTCTTATATCTTCTGCCCACAACCACATACAAGATTTCTCCCATGCAACTCTCTGCCCCAACACACCAGACTCTCACCCACCATGGAAACCTTCAAAAGGAACTTGAAGACCCACCTCTTCTGACAAATCTACAACCTGCAGTGACCCTTATTCTACTAAACCACCACATGACCAGCTCTACCCCCTCCTAGTGTATCCTCACCCATGCCTTGTAGACTGTGAGCCCTCGCGGACAGGGTCCTCTCTCCTCACCTTCTGTATCCTCTCCCATCCCTTGTAGACTGTGAGCCCTCGTGGGCAGGGTCCTCTCTCCTCACCTACTGTATACTCACCCATCCCTTGTAGACTTAAATTCCTCGTGGGCAGGGTTCTCTCTCTTCACCGACTGTATCTCACACCCCTCCCTTTTTGACTGTGACCCCCCGTGGGCAGGGTCCTCTCTCCTCACCTACTGTATCCTCACCCATCCCTTGTAGATTGTGAGCCCTCAAGGGCAAGGTTCTCTCTCCTTACCTACTATATCCTCACCCATCCCTTGTAGACTGTGAGCTCTTGTGGGGAGGGTCCTCTCCCCTCACATACTGTATCCTCACCCATCTCTTGTAGACTGTGAGCACTCGTGGGCAGGGTCCTCTCCTCACCTACTGTATCCTCACCCATCCCTTGTAAACTGAGAGCACTCGTAGGCAGGGTCCTCTCCCCCTCCTGTACCTGTGTGTGCCTTGTGTTTTTCATAAATATTGTACTTAACTATGTTTGCCCCTTTTCACATGTAAAGCGCCATGGAATAAATGGCACTATAATAATAAATAATAATAAATAATTCAGCCGCATTGATGACGTCATACCAGGTCAGCTTATCAAAAAAAAAAAAAGGCATCTCTCAGTGGCCACAGACTTCAAATGCGTCCTGCAAATCGATTTACACTGGCAACATTAAAGATGTTGAGAAAGAACTGAGGAGGAAACAGGTAAAGAGTGTACGCAATGTTTGACAACAACACAGGATGTGAAGTTCCTCAGATTGGTAGAACATTTTCTCTTAAAATATTTTGTAAGCGCAGGACAGAGAAGAATACGAATACCTAAATGCACCCATACACCGTAGAATACTGGGCTGAATCCTGACCACCATGCACATGAATGCTTGACTTGACCAAGTGCGTATATGTTTTCAATTCTCATGTCCACTCCAAGCCTAAAAATTCAGGTGTGGTATATACTAACATATTGCCCCCTTCATGTCATTGTCCCATAAAGTAGAGATATATAAAGCTGTTGCCTGGGTTTGTGCATTTTTGGCTGACAAAACATGGAATGTTCCTAGCCAAAAATTCATGATTGACTCATTTACCCTGAAATCTGGTCATTGGTGGCCACCAGCTTTGCATGAGGATGACCCTACCCACCAGATTCTGTATTTCAGAATCCTGTCAAGTTGAAAAGTTTTTTTACATGAAAAAATTATTGGTAAAACCTGTACCTGTATACTTGTTTCTATAAGGGTACCGTCACACATGGCGATCTCCTGAGCGATGCGATAGGCGACGCTCGGGCGTGGCCTGTCGCCGGCGACGTCGCCAGTGCGTCACCTAATGTAAATGGGCGACGGCGACACGTCTGAGTGGTCGCCTGGTTTCACAACAGTGCTGTGAAACCAGGCGACCATTCTTGGGCGATGTGTGCTGATCGCCTGTGTAACATCTCATGAGCGATGTCAAAGGCGACAGCTCACATCGCCTATACCATTCCTGTAGGCGTTTCAGGGCGTATTTACTACCTCTGCCGGTCTGCGTGGATTGGTGGCAGCTCGAGAGTTACGATTGGTTGTCTTGTTCCTCGGCGCCATATTTGATGATGTGTGCGGCCAAAGGTGTATTACCCAGGAGCGTACATACTGTACAGTAGCGCATTAATGTCGCCTCTGTGTTTGCGGCTGTGTTCAAAAGTGCAGAGAGATGTGCCACAAATGTGTGTTTTAACAGAAACACAAATGTCATTACATCCCAAATTAAGGCTACGTTCACACATTGCGTATTTTGCTGCTTCTCTGCGTTTTTGCTGCGTTTTCTGTATTTACCTGCATTTTTGCTGCGTTTTTTTACACGCGCTTTTTGTAGTGAAAACGCAATTCTTGATTAGCAGCCCAGCCAAACCTATGGGTTTTGACACAATCCATTCACACACTGCGTATTTGTGCTTTTTTTTTACGCGCGCGTTTTCACTGCAAAAATACACGCGTAAAAATAATCACCATGTCAATTCTTTCTGCAGTTTTTCTCTGCGTTTTTCCATTGCCCACATGATAAATGGGCTCTGAAAAAGCGTAAAAAAATGCAGAGAAAAATGCAGAGAAAAACGCAGTGTGTGGAAAGGAGCTGCGTATTTCACAAAATACGCGCGTAAAAATACGCAGTGTGTGAACGTAGCTTTAGTCTGCATGGAGAAGGAAATGATAGGTGTCTATAACATCCCTAACTGCAAACACACAAATATCTGTGCACACACATACTTTCAAGGCTGCAATATTATCCATGCCAAGAAAGAAAGAGTGATCTGATTAGACAACGCAGTGGCACAACACACTTAACAAAAGCGCTGTACATATTGACTGTACAATAAAACGTCACGCGAGCGTCGTGTTTTGCCTTCTTGGCAATGCCAATGCGTATAGCAATGATCCGTGACACATCACACGAGAGTTGTCTATGTGGTGCGGCGAACAAGGAAGGACATTAAAATAATGACCAATCACAAGTCTTCAAGGCGTCACACAACATTATGTTAACACCTATCTCCGAGATGCGGTTCAAATTTACGCCCACATCGCCAATATGGTGGCTCAGTGTGACTGGAAGTGGCGACCAGCAACTTGATCGCCCCTGGGCCTTGGGCGACTCTCAGGCAATTTCCGTCCGGGTTGTCGCCCGAGCGTCGCCTAAGTTGTCGCCCGAGCGTCGCCTGATGTAAATGGGCGACGGCGACCTCAGGCGACACGCAAATGCATGTGCGCGTGCACGTGCGTCGCCTATGGCATCGCCCGGGAGATCGCCACGTGTGACGGTACCCTTAGAGTCCCCCTGCTGAGGAAGATTCCTAATCAGTTTTTTACATATTTTTGTGCCAATTATCGGGTCTTTTGAACGATTCTTCCCTCCCGTCAGTCACAATGATCTTATTGGAGATAGATGTTTTAATCAATGTTTTAGATTTAGTGTTGAATTTCTGATAGGACAAGATCATTACATAATTCCTTACAGCAGGGGTGAAGATTCTCTGGTGGCCCGCAAAACATTTTTTTCCAGCACCCGAGCAGATTGACAGAGACCGTGGTGCTTTAAACCAGTGCATAACCTACAAGCAAGCACAAGCAGTGTTCGCTAATGAGTACTGCCTGCACTTACATTGAGGGATCACATCCTCATACCGTCAAGTGCCAGCTTGAGCGTGTAGTCTGTGAGTGGGGTTAGTGCTAATGCGTTCTGTCCCACAGATGAAGAGGCCTAGAGCAAGCAGCAGTGTGTGGCCCCCAGTAGTGTGTGTGCCCCAGTAGCATGTCTACCCCCCAGCAGCAGTGTGTGACCCCCAGCAGCAGTGTGTGACCCCCAGCAGTGTGCGTGCCCCCCAGCAGTAGTGTGTGCTCCCCAGCAGAGTGTGTGTACCCCCCAACAGCATGTGTGCCCCCCAGCAGTATGTGTGCTCCCCAGCAGCGTGTTGTGCCCCCAGCAGCATGTGTGCCCCAAGTAGTTTATGTGCCCCCCAGCAGCAGTGTGTGCCCCTGTAGCGTGTGTGCCCCCCAGCAGTGTATGTGCCCCCAGTGTGTAGATGGCCTCAGCCCCGCAATGATTATATAGGCCGCCATCATCCCCAGTGATGATATGCCCTCACCATTTCCACTGCTGAATATACCCCCAGCACTCACCAGTAACACATATGCTATGAGCCCCCCCAGTGATGTATATGCACCCAGTGTTGTAAATTCCCCCAGTCTCCCCGGTGTTATATTTGCCTCAGGTTAGCCAGTGCTGTATATGCCCCCAGCCTTCCCCAGTGATGTATAGCCCCAATCTCTCCAGTGCTGTATATGCCCAAATCCCCAGTAATTATAGGCCCCCAACCTCCAGTGCTTATATGCCCCAGGCCCCCAATTTATTTCTATGCCCCAGCCTCCCAGTGCTATATATTCCCCCAGGCCTCCCTAGTGTATTGTAATGCCCCAGCCTCCCCAGTGTATTATACCCCCAGCCTCCGAGTGCTGTATATGTCCTCTGCCTCCCCAGTGATGTATATGACCTCAGGCCTCTCCAGTGATGTATATGCTGCCAGCCCTTGTGGCGCCCCTGCGTCCAGGAGCCACAAAAGGGAACTGCAGCCAGGCAGGTAGGACAATTGTTGCACAACAACACCCTCACAGCCCACACAACCCACGTACAGTAGATGGCAGCATCCAGCCCTGAGATTGGATACTCTAGGCAAGCGAGGGGTGGTGGATTTAGAGGAGTGGGTTGGGCACACACGTAGTCAGGTGACTTGACAGTAGAAATAGTGGGGGAAGAGGAAGGAGTTCAGTAGGCCAGAGGGTGCCGACCAGAAAAGATCAGGAGTAGGCCATAGTGAGCTGAACAGCAAAGACCAAGAACAGGCCGAAAGACAGCAGAAGGTTGAGCTAAGCTGAGCAGCAGAAGGAAGCATACGTCCTGGCAAAGTGGGGTGTAAGAAGCGCAGAATCAGTGTGAGCCGGAGAAGAGAGAAAGCCTATTCGGAGCCAGTACCCCCAGGAGTGTGCAGGGAAGAGAGAGACGGGGAGACCCGTGCCCTAGACATACAGCTGAAGCTACCGACTGCAGGCGGAGTAGCCCTCCTATTATACTGAGAGACGCAGAGGGAAGAAGCCTGGTAGAGCCTCACACCTGAGGACTGCTGGAGGCTGGGCTTAGTAGAGTGTCGGCTCTAGAGGGGACCGTAGTTTTACCGGAACCCCAAACAACACGACGAGGGACCACAGCTACACGTTAGGGTCCCTACCCCAAAGGACAGGCAGCTCTGACGACGAGGAGGACCCACAAGGGCCCGAGTCACCGCCATACTGTCCGGCGTTACACACACCAAGTGAACCCAGAGAACGTAAACAGCCTGGAAAGGACACAGAGAGAAAGTGTGAGGGGTCACAGAGAGAGAGACCTTGCTGCAGGGAGTAAAGGGAACCCGGAGAGGGAGAGTGTGTCCGTGTACTTGAACTGAGACGTGTAAGAACGGTACTTGAATTGTACTTGAACTGTAACTGCAGTGTAAAGTGCTTTGAAGAGCTTGGAGAGTAAACACAGTGACCCTGAATCTGCCTCCCTTGTCTGATTCCATCTGCTTAAGTGACATTCCCTCCATACAGGATTACAACGATTCTCCCACCTGCAGAGCCACAGCCTGTCAGCACCCGCACCGAGGAGAGATCCCTGCAGCGTCTGCACAGTAAGTGTACTGAACACTCCACAATAGACTTTAACCCTTACTGCCCCGGGGAACACAGTTCTACCCACTGGAACTATCCCATCTAAGCTGCTATTCCATCATCCCCGGAGGTTCTGCAGCAGCGGTGGCCCCATCATTGGCCGCATATAGTGGGTGGCGTTACGACTGACAATCCCCTGTAAATATCCCCCTTTTATTGTCGAGCCAGGGACACGGTCCGGACCAGGACTACCCGTGACTTCCCCATCAGCCGACCGGTCCGGTACAGAGTACCCCCGTCCCAGTGGGCCCGACACCCTCCCAAGTGATGAATGTACTCCAGGTCCCCCTAGTGCAGAATATTCCCCCACTGTACCCAGAGATGTATAGACCCCCATCCTTCCCAGTACTGTACATGCCCCCAACAATATCTATGCCCTCAGTGACTCCTATGCAATGTATTTACAGCAGTTCCAGTGTGTCCTGGATGATATGTACATAGCAGTCCCAGTGTCTCCTGTGTGATATGTATATAGCAGTCCCAGTGTCTCCTGTAATGTACCGGTATATGATTTACAAAATGTATCACAATGAGTTGACTGCGCTCCAGTCCAGCGCAAACCTGGAAAATCAGCAACAAGATCAATATCACCGAACATCACAGCCGCACCAAACAGAAGCAGCTCCAGCCGTCACCGTAGAGGTGAATTAATTATGTGCAAAGAAAGCCATGCACCACATAACTGTCCGTGGTGATATTGCACTCACCTGATATCTCCCTGGGGCAGCCGATTTAACCGTGGTGCGTCTCAAAAAAGTCTATGTATCTAATATATAAAGCTGAATGTTGTGTGTGTGTGTGTGTGTGTATGTATGTGTGTGTGTATATCCGGGATTGGCATCTACACCGTCGCAACTACAGCCACAAAATTTTGCACAGTCACACGTCTGGACCCCGAGAGAGTCATAGGCTATGTTCTGAGGCGAAATTTTAACCCTGCGCGTTCCAGTTCACCAAACAATTTTGCCCCTATCCAGGGGCGTAACTAGAACTGGCAGGGCCCCATAGCAAACTTTTGAACGGGGCCCCCTCCAAGACACGCCCCCAATGACACGCCCCTCCAAGACACGCCCCCCCCAAATGACACGCCCCTTCAAGACACACCCCCTTACAGGCCCCAGCAGTATATACAGCAGCCCCTGTGGTATACCGCAGCCTCTCCAGTGGTATATACAGGCCCCAGCAGTATTACAGCAGCCTCCGCAGTGGTGGTATATACAGGCCCCAGTGGTGGTATACAGGGCCCCTGGTGGTGGTATATACAGGCCCCTGGTGGTGGTATACAGGGCCCCTGGTGGTGGTATATACAGGCCCCTGGTGGTGGTATATACAGGCCCCTGGTGGTGGTATATACAGAGCCCCTGGTGGTAGTATACAGAGCCCCTGGTGGTGGTATATACAGGCCCCTGGTGGTATTATACAGAGCCCCTGGTGGTGGTATATACAGGCCCCTGGTGGTAGTATACAGAGCCCCTGGTGGTGGTTTATACAGGCCCCTGGTGGTAGTATACAGGGCTCCTGGTGGTGGTATATACAGAGCCCCTGGTGGTAGTATACAGAGCCCCTGGTGGTGGTATATACAGGCCCCTGGTGGTAGTATACAGAGCCCCTGGTGGTGGTATATACAGGCCCCTGGTGGTAGTATACAGGCCCTGGTGGTGGTATATACAGAGCCCCTGGTGGTAGTATACAGGCCCCTGGTGGTGGTATATACAGAGCCCCTGGTGGTAGTATACAGGCCCCTGGTGGTAGTATACAGGCCCCTGGTGGTAGTATACAGAGCCCCTGGTGGTGGTATATACAGGCCCCTGGTGGTAGTATACAGGCCCCTGGTGGGTATATACAGGCCCCCCACTCCTCCTCTGCTGCACACGTCACCTGTAAAGGAATACATCATACTTACTTATCTCTGCCGGCTGCCGCCGCTCTGCACCGCGCTCCGTCTTCATCCAGCTTCTTCCTGGTTGTGACCGCCGGGCGCAGGAAATGACGTCACAACCAGGAAGAAGCTGGATGAAGACGGAGCGCGGTGCAGAGCGGCGGCAGCCGGCAGAGATAAGTAAGTATGATGTATTCCTTTACAGGTGACGTGTGCAGCAGAGGAGGAGTGGGGGGCCTGTATATACACACTGGGGGCCTGTAGCTGACCGGATAGCAGCGTAGCGGCGCTGGGTCCGGGCCCCCCACAAGGGCCGGGCCCCAAAGCGACTGCTACGTCTGCTATGCCGGTAGTTACGCCCCTGCCCCTATCTACATAATGGGGAAAAAGTGAATGGAAAAGTGTTGGAGGAAAATCGACAGCTGTCAGCTATAGAGACAAAATTTTGCACAGTCACACGTCTGGACCCCGGGAGCATCATAGGCTATGTTGTGAGGCGAAATTTTAACCCCACGCGTTCCAATTCACCAAATAATTTTGCCTCTGTCTACATAATGGGGAAAAAATGACAGTTACCAGTTGACAGTTGTGAATGAGAGGGGCTTAATGATAGCACCAAAGACTAACAGCACATACCAGCATATAGTCACTAAGGTGGGGCCCCAACATGAGATATTCACCACACACGGGGACATGTATACACACCACACACACACAAAGAGTAACAGCAAGAGTATAGTCGCTAACGTGCAGCCCCAACATTGGATACTCACCACGCACCCGAACAAACACACACACAACACAGAGACACACACACCCAAGGGGATACACGCACACTCTATAGCAACACATGCACTCACCCCACAGGGACACACACCACAAAGAGACACACATAACAGACACACACACCACACAGACCCCCCCCACAGGGACACACACACATAGCCACCCTATAGGGACACATGCACTCACCCCACAGGGACACACACACACCACAAAGAGACACACACAACACAGAGACACACACACCCCACACAGACACCCCCCCACAGGGACACACACACACATACACACCCTATAGAGACACATGCACTCACCCCACAGGGACACACACACCACAAAGAGACACACACCACACAGACCCCCCCCACAGGGACACACACATATACACCCTATAGGAGCACATGCACTCACCCCACAGGGACACACACACCACAAAGAGACACACACAACAGAGACACACACCACACAGACCCCCCCACAGGGACACTCACATACACACCCCAGGGACACACACACCACACAGACAGACACAGATGTGCACAAATCACCTCACACAACTCGCCTCATACGTGTGCTATCTTTATTTTCCAAACATAAACATCTGATTAAAAACAGCCAATGTGCAACACATGTGCCATATAGGGAATTAAGGCAGATGTCAGTCACATGAGCTGTCTATTATGTGTATGTGTGAGGTAACATATACTGCCCGGCCAGGGGGAGGGTTTACTGTTGGCTGGAGATTTATTAGGCTGCCTATAGCAATCAATCACAGCTCAGCTTCTATTTTCCTACAGGTCATTAATATGACATATTCAAATTCTATTGTCTTATAGCTAACAGCAGTTATTTATTAACCCGGACGTAGCCGGGTACTACAGCTAGTATTGAATAAAAAAGAAACTGCACTCACCGGTTTTCAGTGCTCACTGTATTTATTTAGAACAGGGTTACATTGTTGCGGGAGCAGGTGCAGGAGCCGGACTACTACTCCATTCAGGACCCGTTTCGTACAAGTTTGTACGAAACGGCAAGCCGTAGTCCGCCTCCTGCACCCCCTCCCGCACCGATGTAACCCTGTTCTAAATAAATACAGTGAGCACTGAAAACCGGTGAGTGCAGTTTCTTTTTTATTCAATATGAATTAACTGTTTGACCAAATGTAGCCGGGCATAATTTTGTGTGGCCTTCGAAAGATGGTAGAAATTTCCGAATGGCCCCCACCCCTGCCCTACAGCTACCATGTGACCTAACAAGAAGAAGGTCCAAGCAGTGTGGATTGTTTTAATGGTTTGTCCTTTGGATCTGTAAGAAGAAGGTCCAGAGGTAGGCCTATTTTTTTCTTATCCCATTACCGGAGTCAACTATTATAGCAATCCTCTCTTTTGCAAGAGACAGGAAAAAAAATGGGCTTCTTCTATACTTACTAGAGGCAATTGCTAATATGACACTTTAGGTAGTTTCCCTTTAAGTAGCTGTGGGGGCTGATCTCTTTGAAGTTGCATTTCACAATGTTTTACTGTAGTTGGTGAATTTTGCTGAAACTTTTCTCTTATTCTTGGAGATGTTTGGTTTGATGATACTGGTATACTTCTCTAGTTGTGTAAGCTGTTGCTTTTCTCAAATTTCCTCATTTTCTCTTTCTCTTCCCCATTTTAGCTGTTACTTCCTACTTTATGGCAGTTTACGGTGCTTGTGCCCGCTGGCTGTGTCGCCTGCTTCCCTTCACTCTCTGATTTCCTGTACATCTCTGCTGTGAATGTACAGAACTTAGTATATGTACGATATAGCATATGTCAGGTGAAATACATTTTTTCTATCTCCACTTGTAAAATCCTGGTACTATCTTGAGTGCTACTCCGGTAAGTTGGCTGAGCAGAAGTACAAAAAATAAGCGGTGACTTATCAGCCATGGCCTGGTACATACATTGCAAACCATGGGATAAGATAAGCATGGGAAACTGTAATAGGCATTATGGGAGCATATGACTTGGGCACTATGGTGGCAACTGAGGCCGGCACTACTGGGAATTCAAAGGCTGGCAGTATTGGAGGATGGTGCTATGAGAGTATCCAAAGCCCTCCATTCACAATACGAGGTATCGTATAGATACGAGGACATCTAAGGGTACCTTTACACGCCGCAACTTTTGGCGGCGATCGGAGGCAACCTAGCGTGCGCGTGCACATTTTTCATGGTTGCCTCCGAATGCCGAAGGCGCATTTACACGCCGCAATTTCGCCCTCAACCTAAGGTGATGTGTCGTCCTGGAAGTTCCCACACCAGCAGTGGGAAACAGCTTGTTGACTCCCGATGCCGCTTCACACGCTGCAATCCCCAAAGGAATGTGGGCGTACATGTTCAGCGCCGCAAGAACATAGGCGTGATAGACTTGTGTATTCCGCGCCCCAAACACGCTGATTAGACAACGCAATAGCGTCATGATTGGCCAGCCTACGGAGGAAGGCTGGCTAATACATGACACCATTGCAATTGTGTAGTGTGAATGGACAGCTCTTCAAATATGTCGGTCTGTGAAGGGAAAGCCAATGGAAACACAGTAGCCACCACCAATCATCGCTGGGAGGGGGGCGGTCTCCAGCACACTGTGGCACGCCTCCGGGAAATCAGTAGGCGACACTGATTCCATCCCTATCACCCCTTCACACGCCAAAAGCAGGGAATTTCCTCTTCATAGTTGCCTCTGGTTTTCGAGCAGTGCTCTGAAATCGCAACCGGGCGCAACTTTCAAAAACACTACCGGGTTCCCCAAATACACGCCGCAATTTCACGGCGACGGGGCTCCGGATTGCCTCTCAGTTTTCACACCCCAGTTGCGGCGTGTAAAGCTACCCTAAAGAAGACATTATTAGGAACTCTTAGGGCATCTGACTAGCATTACTGGGAAATTAGCAGAAGGTTCTAGGAGTGTATCCACAGCCCTCCATTGAAAATAGATAGCTTTCGACCAAATGATCGTATGGCTGATATCTATCTCGCCCAACTACCCCTATACAGGAACGCACGCTTCAGCTGAAGTCTCTTGTGCTCTTTCACTGCCTTTATACCGAACAGCAGTTTATCTCCAAGGAGTAAAAAGAGGTGGGAGGGGGAATATGGGGGCACCTAATGTAAGCATAGTGGGAAATCTGAGGCATGGCTCAACAGGGAATCAGAGGCAGGCACTATTAGAAAATTTAAGGAAGGCATTATTGGGAAATCTGAGTCAGGAACTCATAGGGCGTCTTATGGCATCATTGGGGAATCAGAGGAAAGTGCTAGGAGTGTATCCACAGCCCTCCATTCCAAATAGATAGCTTTTGACCAAATGATCATTCTACTGACATCTATCTTACCCAAATGCCCTGTGTACAGGAACGCACGTCTCAGCTGAGGGCTCCTATGTTCTGACACTGTCAGACATATCGGACAGCAGTTTATCTCCAAGGAGTGAAAAAGAAGATTGGTGGGGCACAATAGGGGTATGTAAGGCAAGCATAGTGGGTAATCAGAGGCATGCCTCAACAGGGAATCAAAGGCAGGGACTATTAGGATATGTAAGAAAGACATTATTAGGAAATCTGAGGCAGGAAGTCATAGGGCATCTGTCTGGCATTATTGGGGAATCAGATGGCAGGCACCAATTGGGAAAAACAGGTGGGTGATAACTGGAGACCGCTGGCAGGCACTAACTATGAATTAGAGGCTGCTATATAAGGCATTTAAGGAAAGTAGTAACTGGGAATTACGGGCAGGAACTATGAGGGCATCTAAGGCTGGCACTATTGGGGTACCTAAAGGTGGCATTATGGAGGAACTTGAGATTGGGACCTATGAGACCTCTCCAGCAAGCACACCTGAGACTAGCACACACTGTTAACGTGAACATCTATGATCAGGAAAGCTAATTCCTGTAATAGGCATTATGGGAGCATATGACTTGGACACTATGGTGGCAACTGAGACTGGCACTACTGGGAATTCAAAGGCTGGCAGTATTGGAGGATGGTGCTATGAGAGTATCCAAAGTCCTCCTAGAGGCGACGTTATAGAGCATCTAAGGTAGTAGTTGCACCCAGGCCCTAGCATTTTAGAGGGTCCAAGCTCTCCTTGCTACATAAGAAGGCAGCAGTAGTAAAACTGACAGATGGAGCATTGGTACTGATTTGGGATCGGGTCCCAGGTCTTCATGTAAAGCTTTATTATCAAGGTGATAATTAATACAAAAATATAGCAGAGGTATATGATGGCAAAGGAATTTTAGTCAATATGAGGAAGTTTCCAAAAGAGGAACATCTCGGATCGGTAACTGTAGTAGTTACACTTACTTTATGCTGAATATACACTACACTGTGTGCAGAATTATTAGGCAAGTTGTATTGTAGAGGATTATTTTAATTATTGATCAACAACTATGTTCTCAATCAACCCAAAAGACTCAAATATCAAAGCTTAAAGGGGTTGTCCAGGCTTTTGCTATATTTCATATGTATATCTAGGCTGCAAAATGTTGACAATCTGCAATACACATGTTGTCAACATTTTGCAGGGTTTCCTAGATATAACATATTTGCGGCTGGCAGGGAACGTCTAGGGGGCGTGATTGTGCATGTAAATGGAGAATTGGTCGTTTCCACCTACTCTAGCACAATCTCACCCCCTCCCCTATTCCCAGTATGGCCAGCCACCACAGGACATACAGGCCCACCCCCTCCCCACTGTACACTATTGAATGCCACCACCCCCAGGGCTCTACTGGCCGCCCAGCCCCTGATGTCACCACCCACCCTTTCTGCAAAAACAGCGGTCCACAGTGCACTGATACAAGGTGCCGAAACTGCTGCTGTGAAAGCGATGCCTGCACACTGTGTCAGTGCAGCAGGGACCCGCTGCATGTGTGACATGTGACAATCGCTTTAATATTTTTAGAAGTTGGAGTGGGGTTTTGTTAGATTTGGCTATCTTAGGAGGATATCTGTTTGTGCAGGTAACTATTATGGTACCTTTACACGCCGCTACTGGATGGTGGCAACAACCGGCTACTTCACGTGCCGAGCACGCACAAACGGTTGAAACGGTACCCGCACCACCTTTACACGCCGCAACAAGGTGCGCTACGGTAGGTTACATCTATCTCTGGATACACCCCGGGTGTCTCAAGTTACCTTCTGCAGAGCACCTTACCTCATTTACACACCGCTACAACAAGCTAATATGGGCGGACCTGGTGCAGCAGGGACAACACATAGGCGTGCCACAATTGTGGATTACGAGACGCTCGTACGCTGATAGGACAAAGCAATAACATCATGATTGGCCAGCCAGCGCAGGAGGCTGATTAATACATGATGCTCGAGCAATTGTGTAGTGTGACTGGTCAGCTCCTTAAATATGCCGCCCTATGCAGCAACAACCAATTGTAACGCAGGAGCTTCCTCCAATGATCGCTGAAGGGGGGTGGTTTCCCGGAGGCTGTGTCACGCCCCAGGTACATACCAGGTACATAGCATGGTGTAGAAACAACCCTTCTGTTCCTTCTTTACACGCGATACAGGTCGCTACCATCGGCTGGGTAACCACCTGTTTTAGGGCAGTGCTCTGAAACAGGTGCCGCCACTGGCGGGTGGCTACAACCGTCTTCACACGCCGCTACCTCGGGTTGAATTGGCGGTGCAAGATACATTTCTCTCATGTACCCGGTTGGCAACTTAATAAAAATCCAAATATATTCCCATCTCACTTGTTTATTTTCACCAGATAAACTAATATAACGGCACAAAATTTAGAAATAAAGATTTCTGACATGCAAAAACAAAACCCAAAAAAAGAGTGACCAATATAGCCACCTTTCTTTATGATGACGCTCAGCAGCCTCCATCCATAGATTCTGTCAGTTGCTTGATCTCTTTACGATCAACATTGCATGCAGCAACCAGCACAGCCTCCTGACACTGTTCCAGAGGTGTACTGTTTTCCCTCCCTGTAGATCTCACATTTTTGGAGGGATCACAGGTTCTCAATGGGAGTTCAGATCAGGTGAACAAGGGGGCCATGTCATTATTTTTCCTTCTTTTAGACCTTTACTGGCCAGTCACGCTGTGGAGTAGTTGGATGCATGTGATGGAGCATTGACCTGCATGAAAATCATGTTTTTCTTGAACAATACCAACTTCTTCCTGTACCACTGCTTGAAGAAGTTGTCTTCCAGAAACTGGCAGTAGGTCCGGGTGTTGAGCTTCACTCCATCCTCAACCCGAAAAGGTCCCACAAGTTCATCTTTGATGATACCAGCCCATACCAGTACCCCACCTCCACCTCGCTGGCGTCGGAGTGGAGCTCTCTGCCCTTTACTGATCCAGCCCCTGGCCCATCCATCTGGCCCATCAAGAGTCAGCCTCATTCCATCAGTCCATAAAACCTTTGAAAAATCAGTCTTAAGGTATTTCTCGGCCCAGTCTTGACGTTTTATCTTATATTTCTTGTTCAAAGGTGGTCGTTTTTCAGCCTTCCTTACCTTGGCCATGTCCCTGAGTATAGCACACCTTGTGCTTTTTGATACTCCAGTAACTGTTGCAGCTCTGAAAATGGCAAAACTGGTGGCAAATGGCATCTTGGCAGCTTCACACTTGATTTTCTTCAGTTCATGGGCAGTTATTTTGCACCTTTTTTGCCCAACACGCTTCTTGCGACCCTGTTGGCTATTTGCCATGAACGCTTGATTGTTCATTGATCACGCTTCAAAGTTTGGCAATTTGAAGACTGCTGCATCCCTCTGCAAGACATCTCACAATTTTGGACTTTTCAGAGCCCGACAAATCTCTCTTCTGAGCTATTTTACCAAAGGAAAGGAAGTTGCCTAATAATTAAGCACACCTTATATAGGGTGTTGATGTCATTACACCACACCCCTCCTCATTACAGAGATGCACATCACCTGATTTACTTAATTGGTAGTTGGCTCTCAAGCCTATACAGCTTGGAGTAGGACAATGTATAAAAAGTATCATGTGATCAAAATACTCATTTGCCTAATAATTCTGCTCACAGTGTATAGATCCCACACTGAGACACTCTTATTTGATGTTCTATAAGTAAAAGTGAAACATTGGAGAGTATTTTGGCACACATCGCCACCCAAATATAACAATGCCCCACTATCTATCTCAGTGGTGCTAAGTGATGTTTACTCCTCCATAAACCTGAGCTATGAGGAAATAGATGACAGTACACAGCCCTGAGATTGTATTGTCACTATTCCAGATCTTACTAGTTAAAAAGCACAGCAAAAAATCCCAAGTAATCCAAGGAAAAACCCAAGAACACCCCCCCACCTTTACAAATGTAACAACAACACTCAGATTGTTCCATCGAGTTTCCACTGTAATCAGTATCCTGGAACTGTTATAGCGACAGTGCGATAGGGCACTATAGTGTATAACACAGAATAGTACAGCTTTGCCCCTCTCTAAAGTATTACTTTCATAATTTATGGGACTGTGACATGAGCACTGTATGGCGGTATTATTGAATCACATTAGGACAATGTCTAGGACCTAAAGGCCCCGTTACATGCTGCGATGTGGCAGCGATCCAACCAACGATGTGAATCGCTGCCACATCATGAACTGATCGCTGGTGAGCTGTCACACAGGCAGACTCACCATCGACCAGTGGACCAGCGACATCGTGGAAAAGAATAAAATATTCTTTCCATGATGTCTAACTCCCGCTGCCAGGCTGTGGTAAGCGGGAGCAGGCTGGTAACCATGGTAAACAGCGGGTATCTAGGAAACGCGCAGCGCCTAGTTACCCGATGTATACCCTGGTTACCAGCCTTCTCCGCTTACAGGCTGGTATTCAAGGTATGCAGCGGGTAACTAGGGACAGTGCTGACCCTAGTTACCCGCTGTGTATGTTGGATACCATCCTGTAAGCGGAGAAGGCTGGTAACCAGGGTATACATCGGGTAACTAGGCACTGCCTAGATTCCCAATGTTTACCATGGTTACTAGCTCCCAGCGCTTGCTGTGCAGCGCTGGGAGCGCGTTCATCCTTGGTCTCCCGCTGTCATATGCGCTGATGCTGGCCGCCCAGCGGGAGACCAACGATAGATTTATGGTCCTGTCCATAAATCTGCAATCAACGATCAATGACGTATCGTTTATCGTTGAAACGTGTCACACATAACGAAGTTGTTTCGACATCGCTGCAACGTCAACAAACCAGTGACGTTGCGACTATATAGTTCACAATTCCGTTGTGTGGAATGGTTGGGTGATATCAACTTCCTGTTTGTGGCACATTAGTATATGAAAGGGGGAAAACTTTTCCAGATGGGTTGTGACCATGGCGGCCATTTTGAAGTCAGCCATTTTGGATCCAACTTTATTTTTTTCAATGGGAAGAAGGTCATGTGACACATCAAACTATTGAGAATTTCATATGAAAAGCAATGGTGTGCTTGGGTTTAACGTACCTTTGTTCTTTCATGAGTTATTTACAAGTTTCTGACCACTTATAAAATGTGTTCAAAGTGCTGCCCACTCTTCACACACTGATAGCAACACCGCAGAAGAAATGCTAGCACAGGCTTCCAGGATCCGTTGTCAGATGCTGCACATCTCGTATCTTCACAGCATAGACAATTGCCTTCAGATGAGGGATGAGGCAAACTTTATTGTGAATGGTGAAGTTAACAAACACAACCAGCGCTATTGGTCTGACACTAACCCACAGTGGATAGATCTCTCCAAGACTGTTGGAACACAAATATTAATGGTATGGTGTGGTATATGGGGTACAAAGATAGTGGAGCCATTCTTCATCAATGGAAACCTCAATGCCACTGGATATCTGAAATTGCTACATGAGTATGTGGGCACTGTATTATTTTACTATGTGCACACTGCACTGTATGACTTTACTATATTTGCACTGTATGGCTGTATTATGTGGGCACTGTATTACTTTACTATGTGAGCACTGTATGACTGTATTATGTGAGCACTGTATTACTTTACTATGTGTGCACTGTATGACTGTATTATGTGAGCACTGTATGACTGTATTATGTGGGCACTGTATTACTTTACTATGTGGGCACTGTATGACTGTATTATGGGAGCACTGTATGACTGTATTATGTGAGCACTGTATTACTTTACTATGTGAGCACTGTATTACTTTACTATGTGAGCACTGTATGACTGTATTATGTGGGCACTGTATTACTTTACTATGTGGGCACTGTATGACTGTACTATGTGGGCACTGTATTATGTGTGCACTGTATGACTGTACTATGTGGGCACTGTATTACTTTACTATGTACACACTGCATTACTGTACTATGTGGGCACTGTATGACTGTATTATGTGAGCACTGTATGACTGTACTATGTGGGCACTGTATTACTTTACTATGTACACACTGCATTACTGTACTATGTGGGCACTGTATGACTGTATTATGTGAGCACTGTATGACTGTACTATGTGGGCACTGTATTACTTTACTATGTACACACTGCATTACTGTACTATGTGAGCACTGTATGACTGTACTATGTGGGCACTGTATTACTTTACTATGTGCACACTGTATTACTGTACAATGTGGGCACTGTATGACTGTATTATGGGAGCACTGTATGACTGTATTATGTGAGCACTGTATGACTGTATTATGTGAGCACTGTATTACTTTACTATGTGCACACTGCATTACTGTACTATGTGGGCACTGTATGACTGTACTATGTGGGCACTGTATGACTGTACTATGTGAGCACTGTATGACTGTACTATGTGGGCACTGTATGACTGTACTATGTGGGCACTGTATGACTGTACTATGTGAGCACTGTATGACTGTACAATGTGGGCACTGTATTATTTTACTATGTGAGCACTGTATTACTGTACTATGTGAGCACTGTACGACTGTACTATGTGTACTATGTGGACACTGTATGACTGTACTATGTGGGCACTGTATGACTGTACTATGTGAGCACTGTATGACTGTACTATGTGGGCACTGTATTACTTTACTATGTGCACACTGTATTACTGTACTATGGTGGCACTGTATGACTGTATTATGTGAGCACTGTATGACTGTACTATGTGAGCACTGTATGACTGTACTATGTGGGCACTGTATGACTGTACTATGTGAGCACTGTATGACTGTAAAATGTAGGCACTGTATTATTTTACTATGTGAGCACTGTATTACTGTACTATGTGAGCACTGTATGACTGTACTATGTGGGCACTGTATGACTGTACTATGTGAGCACTGTATGACTGTACTATGTGGGCACTGTATGACTGTACTATGTGAGCACCGTATGACTGTACTATGTGGGCATTGTATTATTTTACTATGTGAGCACTGTATTACTGTACTATGTGGGCACTGTATGACTGTATTATGTGAGCACTGTATTACTGTACTATGTGGGCACTGTATGACTGTATTATGTGAGCACTGTATGACTGTACTATGTGAGCACTGTATTACTGTACTATGTGGGCACTGTATGACTCCAGTCCCCCATGCCAAGTGCCTCGGGGTTATCCTTGACTCTTCCCTCTCCTTCAAGCAGGGGCGTTGCTAGGGTCAAAAAACATCCGGGGCTCGGGGCCACTGAGCTGCATTTTTCTGAATAAATTTAAATAAAACCACACTGACCATATAACATTAATACCACCTCTACACAGAGACCACTATTACATCACCACTGACCATACTGGCCATATAATATTAATACCACCTCTACACAGACATTTATAAGTGATTACAATGCAGGTACCTCAAGTGATTACAGAGGACGTTGGCGGGTCCAGGAAGCGTGTCTGTGGTAGGTCCGGTGAGCAGCAGCGGGACCAAGGAGCGGCAGCGGCAGTTCCAGTGAGCGGCAGCTGCAAGGGTGGGATTCAAATTTTTTAACAGGTTCCCTAGGTTCAGTAAAATATTTACGACCGTCTGTCAACTCGTGTCCTCCCCTTATCTTCTCATGGAGTGTAAGGTCCCCGTTACACGTAGCGACGCTACAGCGATCCCGACTGAAGAATGGTCCTGACCAGAGGTGTAACTAGGTTTTCTGGCACCCGGGCCAAGGATTTATTTTGGCGCCCCCCCATCACACCCGCCACCGCCAATTTTTATTTGATGAGGCATAGTGTGCCTGCCTGATGTATACATATATATACCTCAGGTATATATATGTATACATCAGGCAGGCACACACACTATGAGGTATATACCGTATATACTCGTGTATAAGCCGACCCATGTATAAGCCGACCCCCCTACTTTTGCCCCCAAAACCTTGGAAAACCTATTGACTCGTGTTACGTGTATAAGCCGAGGGTGGACCCCAGCACAGGTATACAGCCCCCAGCAGTGTGGTATACAGGCCTCCCCAGTGGTAGTATACAGCAGCCTCCCCAGTGGTATATACAGGAGGCCCCAGCAGTATATACAGCAGCTCCAGTGGTATACAGCAGCCCCAGTGGAATACAGCAGCCCCAGTGGTGTGGTATACAGCAGCCACAGTGGTATATAGCAGCCCCAGTGGTGTGGTATACAGCAGCCCCAGTGGTATATAGCAGCCCCAGTGGTATACAGCAGCCCCAGTGGTATATAGCAGCCCCAGTGGTGTGGTATACAGCAGCCCCAGTGGTATATAGCAGCCCAAGTGGTATACAGCAGCCCCAGTGGTATATAGAAGCCCCAGTGGTATACAGCAGCCCCAGTGGTATATAGCAGCCCCAGTGGTGTACAGCAGCCCCAGTGGTATATAGCAGCCCCAGTGGTATACAGCAGCCCAAGTGGTGTATAGCAGCCCCAGTGGTGTACAGCAGCCCCAGTGGTGTGGTATACAGCAGCCCCAGTGGTATATAGCAGCCCCAGTGGTGTACAGCAGCCCCATTGGTGTGGTATACAGCAGCCCCAGTGGTATATAGCAGCCCCAGTGGTATACAGCAGCCCCAGTGGTATATAGCAGCCCCAGTGGTATATAGCAGCCCCAGTGGTGTACAGCAGCCCCAGTGGTATATAGCAGCCCCATTGGTGTACAGCAGCCCCAGTGGTGTGGTATACAGCAGCCCCAGTGGTATACAGCAGCCCCAGTGGTATATAGCAGCCCCAGTGGTGTACAGCAGCCCCAGTGGTATACAGCAGCCCCAGTGGTATATAGCAGCCCCAGTGGTGTACAGCAGCCCCAGTGGTATACAGCAGTGCAGCCCCAGTGGTGTACAGCAGCCCCCCCCCTCTGTTGTGGCCCCCCCGCTGCTTAACTTACCATCCACGGTCTTCTGCACTGCGCCGGTCTTCTGTGCTCCCGTCCGGCTGCATCCGGCGTCCCCAGCCGTCGCACGATGACGTCATCGTTACTGCGACGGCCGGGGACCGGTGCCGGATGCAGCCGGACGGAGCAGGAGCACAGAAGACCGGCGCAGGGGGTTCGGGGCTCTATGCATAAGAATCGGGGGTGCAGCCCCGATTCTTAATGCATAGCGACGTCCCTGCCTTCAAGCCCCACATCCAGGCCCTCGCCACCTCCTGCCGATTCCAGCTCAAAAACATCTATAGGATTTGCACTTTCCTTGACCACGACACTGCTAAAACCCTTATTCACGCTCTCATCATCTCCCGCCTCGATTACTGCAACCTCCTGCTCACCGGCCTCCCCAATACCTCCCTTGCACCTCTCCAATCTCTTGAACTCCGCTGCCCGCCTAATCCATCTGTCTCCCCGCTACTCCCCTGTTTCCCCCCTCTGCCAAGCCATTCACTGGCTCCCTACTTCCCAGAGATCCCGGTTTAAAACATTAACCATGACATACAAAGCCATTCACAACCTGTCCCCTCCATATATCTCTGACATGGTCTCCCGATACTTACCCTCACGCAACCTGTGATCCTTCCAAGAGCTTCTCCTCTACTTCCCCCTCATCTCCTCTTCGCACAACCACATACAGGATTTCTCCCGTGCTTCACCTATACTCTGGAACTCTCTGCCCCAACACATCAGACATTCTCCTACCATGTGAACCTTCAAAAGAAGCCTGAAGACCCACCTGTTCCATCAAGCCTACCACCTGCAATAAGACCCGGTCCACCACACCGCCTCACAACTGGAATTTCCCCTTCCCACTGTATCCCCACCCGCCCCTCGTAGACTGTGAGCCTTCGCGGACAGGATTTGTCCCCTCTTATAACTGTACCACCGAATTGTCAACATTTATTGTTACTTGTATTGTTACTACGTTACTTGTCCTAGTCTGCTCTTTTAGCATGTAAAGCGCCATGGAATATAATGGCCTATAATAAATAAATAATAATAATATAATAATAATAATTATGTGAGCACTTGTATTATACCTGTTACTATATGTGCACACTGTATTACTGTACTATGTGAGCACTGTATTGACTGTTATATGGACACTGTATGACTGTATATGTGAGCACTGTATGACTGTATTATGTGGGGCACTGTATTACTTTACTATGTGCACACTGTATTACAGTACTATGTGGGCACTGTATGACTGTATTATGTGAGCACTGTATACTGTACTATGTGAGCACTGTATGACTGTACTATGTGGCACTGTATTACTGTACTATGTGGCACTGTATTACTGTACTATGTGGCACTGTATGACTTATTATGTGAGCACTGTATTACTTTGCTATGTGAGCACTGTATGACTTTACTATGTGTGCACTGTATGACTGTATTATGTGAGCACTGTATTACTTTACTATGTGAGCACTGTATGACTTACTATGTGTGCACTGTATGACTGTATTATGTGAGCACTGTATTACTTTACTATGTGAGCACTGTATGACTGTACTATGTGGGCACTGTATGACTGTATTATGTGGGCACTGTATTACTTTACTATGTGCACACTGTATGACTGTACTATGTGGGCACTGTATGACTGTATATGTGACACTGTATTACTTTGCTATGTGACACTGTATACTTTACTATGTGGCACTGTATGACTGTATTATGTGAGCACTGTATTACTGTACTATGTGACACTGTATGACTGTATTATGTGAGCACTGTATTACTGTACTATGTGAGCACTGTATGACTTACTATGTGGCACTGTATGACTGTATTATGTGGGCACTGTATTACTTTACTATGTGGGCACTGTATGACTGTACTATGTGGGCACTGTATGACTGTATTATGTGAGCACTGTATTACTGTACTATGTGGGCACTGTATGACTGTATTATGTGAGCACTGTATTACTGTACTATGTGGGCACTGTATGACTGTATTATGTGAGCACTGTATTACTGTACTATGTGGGCACTGTATGACTGTATTATGTGAGCACTGTATTACTGTACTATGTGGGCACTGTTTTACTGTACTATGTGGGCACTGTATGACTGTATTATGTGGGCACTGTATGACTGTACTATGTGTGCACTGTATGACTGTACAATGTGGGCACTGTATGACTGTATTATGTGGGCACTGTATTACTTTACTATGTGCACACTGTATTACTGTACTATGTGGGCACTGTATTATGTGTGCACTGTATGACTGTATTATGTGAGCACTGTATTACTTTACTATGTGCACACTGTATTACTGTACTATGTGAGCACTGTATGACTGTATTATGTGGGCACTGTATGACTGTACTATGTGTGCACTGTATGACTGTACAATGTGGGCACTGTATGACTGTATTATGTGGGCACTGTATTACTTTACTATGTGGGCACTGTATGACTATACTATGTGTGCACTGTATGACTGTATTATGTGAGCACTGTATTACTTTACTATGTGCACACTGTATTACTGTACTATGTGAGCACTGTATGACTGAAGTATTTGGGCACTGAATGGCAATACTATTAGCTTTATATTTCTGATCCATTCTCAGTTTCCCTTCATCCGAAAAGGGGAGGACCCCCACACAATGCTTTTCCCAGGAACCTCTTCATACTTTAACGCAGTCCCTGGCAACCATGGCTACTAATTCAGCCTTTTATCCAGCACGGCACAGATGTCCTTATCTAATGGAGAGCTCTCTTAATGAGGGGTTCTCTTCGTCACACATCATATGTCATGTGGGCATCACATGTAAACAAACCGCACATTTTTGTCTCCAGTCATTGATTGGAGATGGATACGATCTGATCATGTACAGTAAGAGAAGAGGCTTTGTTATCGTTTACACACTTTATTTTCTCCTTACACTTCACCAAGCGATAAAGAACATGAAGCTCCGTAATTATCACAACCCACAGATTAGGATGTGGCGCTGACAGTAATGACGGGTAACACTGGCATTATGTATATATCACTGCTTGCCCTCAGTAGGGCACAATTGTCTCTTCTTGTGAATCCAGCAATTTCCATATTGCATGGCTGCCACGCGTTGCATCACTCGGCCTCCAGATGCACTTTGAGCCGGGGCTTGCTTCATTTTATGGGATTACACATGGGGCCTATTGCTACCAAGGCTACGGGACGTACCACAAATATTTCATGATGCAATGCCAAGGAGAGCAGATCAATAAAGCCTTAAATGCCCATCTAATAATATGTTGGCAGTGATTGCGAGGCACCACTTTCACTATAAGGCCTGAAGCAGCTACCTGGCATTGAGCATCAATTATATTAATTACATTCTTGGCTAGAGCCAGGGGTTTAACTACAACAGGTGCAGGGGTTGGAATCGCACCTAGGCCCTGGAGCCTAGGGGACCCCCAAAGTCCCTTTGACCTACAGAAAAAGACTAATGCTATTAAAAATTTGCAATAATAGAGTTTTCGCATCGGGGCCCATGAGCTTCAAGTGACGCCACTTGCTGGAGCAGGATTTATTTACCATTTCTAATTATAGGGGTTTGATGAATCCTAAAAAACTGCTTGTCGAAATATCATCCTTCCAGATGCTGCCCTGCTAGCCTATCGAGTATCCTTAAAGGTGCCCATACACATTACACTAAAATTGGCCAAGACCTTAATTTAAGCCAGAATGGCCAACTATCTAATATACAGTGTTGGCCAAAAGTATTGACACCCCTGCAATCTGTCAGATAATACTCAGTTTCTTCCTGAAAATTATTGCAATCACAAATTCTTTGGTATTATTATCTTCATTTAATTTGTCTTCAATGAAAAAAACACAAAAGAGAATGAAGCAAAAAGCAAAACATTGATCATTTCACACAAAACTCCAAAAATGGGCCAGACAAAGGTATTGGCACCCTCAGCCTAACACTTGGTTGCAGAACCTTTAGCCAAAATAACTGCGATCAACCACTTCCGGTAACCATCAATGAGTTTCTTGCAATGCTCTGCTGGAATTTTAGACCATTCTTCTTTGGCAAACTGCTCCAGGTCCCTGATATTTGAAGGGTGCCTTCTCCAAACTGCCATTTTTAGATCTCTCCACAGGTGTTCTATGGGATTCAGATCTGGACTCATTGCTGGCCACCTTAGAATTCTCCAGTGCTTTCTCTCAAACCATTTTCTAGTGCTTTTTGAAGTGTGTTTGGGTCATTGTCCTGCTGGAAGACCCATGACCTCTGAGGGAGACCCAGCTTTTTCACACTGGCCCTACATTATGCTGCAAAATTTGTTGGTAGTCTTCAGACTTCATAATGCCATGCACACGGTCAAGCAGTCCATTGCCAGAGGCAGCAAAGCAACCCCAAAACATCAGGGAACCTCCGCCATGTTTGACTGTAGGGACCGTGTTCTTTTCTTTGAATGCCTCTTTTTTTCTCCTGTAAACTCTATGTTGATGCCTTTGCCGAAAAAGAGAGAACATTCTTCCAAAACGATATAGGCTTTCTCAGGTAAGTTTTGTCAAACTCCAGCCTGGCTTTTTTATGTCTCGGGGTAAGAAGTGGGGTCTTCCTGGGTCTCCTACCATACAGTCCCTTTTCATTCAGACGCCGACGGATAGTACAGGTTGACACTGTTGTACCCTCGGACTGCAGGGCAGCTTGAACAGGTCTTTGGAGATGGACTTGTAGCCTTGAGATTGCTCATGCTTCCTCACAATTTGGTTTCTCAAGTCCTCAGACAGTTCTTTGGTCTTCTTTCTTTTCTCCATGCTCAATGTGGTACACAAAAGGACACAAGACAGAGGTTGAGTCAACTTTAACCATGTCAACTGGCTGCAAGTGTGATTTAGTTATTGCCAACACCTGTTAGGTGCCACAGGTAAGTTACAGGTGCTGTTAATTACGCAAATTAGAGAAGCATCACATGATTTTTCTAACAGTGCCAATACTTTTCTCCACCCCCTTTTTTTATGTTTGGTGTGAAATTAGATCCAATTTGGCTTAAGGACAATTCTTTTTGTTTTCATTGAAGACAAATTAAATGAAGATAATAATACCAAAGAATTTGTGATTGCAATCATTTTCAGGAAGAAACTGAGTATTATCTGACAGAATTGCAGGGGTATCAATACTTTTGGCCAACACTGTACATGGGAGTCACCAGATTTTACCAACCAAAAGAAACAAGGGTTGGGCATGCCCAATCCTTTGTTGTCATAGAGTGTGAATCGGGAGGGTGGGATTTTATATTGCTTAGGACAAAAGGACATACCCTCCAACCCAAGACTCCATTACATTAACAATTTTGGCAGGTCCGGCCGACCAACCAATATGTATGGGCAGTTGCGTAACTTGAAGCTCATGGGCAAAATGTAAAAGCTCCAATTATTTCAAGTCTTTCATACAATTGGTCTTTTTATAAAAGCCAAAGGGACTTTTGGGGCCCCCTAGGCTCCAGGGCCCTGGTGCGATTGCAACCCCTGCACCTATTGTAGTTACGTCCCTGTGTAGGACTTTGCAATGATGGCAAATGTCAGAGGAAATGTTCGATCCTTTCTTGTCAAGAGTGATAGGCCATCCTAAAGTTGTCTGACCAGGGCTTACTAATGCAAACACATGCATGCTCAGCCAAACTGAGCATGCATGTATATGAGGGTGGATGAGTGAGGAACAGATGTCTGTAATATGCCATGGAGCTTCTCATCAGCATAGGATAACGTGTTCAGCCGACAGCTACGTATCATACGTGGCCAATCGCTGTCCAATGGGACCTTGTGACAAATGACAACACTCCACACCCAAAACCGTGAGCATGAGATTAGGAAGCAGCAGCTATCTGAGGACCGTGACTGGCACAGTTGGTATCGAGGTAATTGCCCCATGGTATGTGAATTCCTAGGAGTCCCAGTAGTGTTAGGAGCGACAATTGTCACCGATAGAAATCCCACAGTAATGAACCTGTGATGATCGCGGCCCAGATTCTGTGACTATAATGTGATCCTCATGACAACACACCCACAGCCGGTGTGACACATATTTGTTTGCTTTCTCGGGCAGAGGATTGTGGGAGCAAGGTGTGTGTCTGAAAGGGGAGGATGCTGCATCCGAGCGGTGTATCTCAGCACTCAGCACCATACATGGACAGGAACGCAGCTAGTGGCCCAGGTGACCACACCTCACCTCCAGTCCCTGCCTCATCTCCAGGCACGTGAATCAGAGCTGACAGCAGCCCAGAATTAACCCTAGAGGCAGGCAGTCCTCTGTCATTACCTGCCCAGCACTGACCAGTGCTTACTGGAATCCAGTGCAGAACCCCTTATTAAGGCCGGACCCTTCTCACCTTTGTAGTGGGGTCTTATCTAATGTCACATCAGTTACGCATGAAATTAATAGTAGTGCAAAGCTTGGTGCAATCTTCTAGGGACAAAGGAGAATTGTTCTAGGGGGGTCACCATGACCAAAAATAATCCAGCCTGTCTCAGCTGATGCCTTCCTGGCACGGCGCTATTGAATGACCATTAGATTCAGGTCCAGGAGCATAACTACAACAGGTGCATGGGTTGTAATCGCACCCGGGCCCTGAATCCTAGGGGGCCCCAAAAGTCCCTTTGGCCTACAGAAAAAGACTACTGCTATTAAAGATGTGCAATAATTGGGGGCCCTGTTGGAGCTTTCACATCGGGGCCCATGAGCTTCAAGTTATGCCATTGTTCAGGTCCATGTGCCAACCAAAGACCCCAATGCTCACACCTGAGGAGGTTTCCTAAGGAGGATTCCAAGTTTACGTGAATAATATTTAATCACTGTATGTTTTGAAGATTTCTAATATACTTTGTGTTGCAATATCTTACCATTTCTACAACCTCTGCTTGCTGTAAGTAAAAAGGCTGAAAAAAAGCTGCGCCAATCTAGACCTTAAAATTCTCAAAGCTGCATTTGCTTAGGAATTTATCTAGATTGAATGCAGTTATCTGCTTTCGCGCAGAGGAGCACTATGCGAGATGCATGTGATTATCTCACATGTATCTCGCATGACTCACCCGGCCCAGCCCCTGCCTCTACGAATGGGAACGTCTCAGCTGATTGTATTACTATGTGCAACTGTCATGGGGCCAGGGTACTCGACTCTCCAGGGCTCAAAAGTTCGGGGGATATCATGGTGGCACTCCCTGGAAGTCATGGTTGCGACCAGTCGTTATTAGGGGGATAATTACAACAGGAATAGAGTTATTAGTTTATCGTGACGCCATCTGTGGTTTCTGATCAAGGATGATCAGCGCTGCTTGTAAGAGCTTCCAGGGGATAGATGGATAGGTAGCTTGATGGAGCACTCCCCACAGATGGAGCGGGCCCTTGGGGTTTAATGTGCGAGATTTTGTGGATGATGGTGGTTGTAGTGGAAGGTGTAGAAGGGTGCAGGAAGAAGTAGATGGACACAGGGGTTGCAGGTCTTACTGGCTCTTTTACTGAAGTTCTTTAGCAGTCATTGCCCAGCCGGGGTACTGTGTCCTTCAAGATAGCAGCTCACAGGTAATCCAGGTTCATCCTACTTAGATACCAGGTATGTGTTTTTCCATGCTGCCTTTTCCTGACACTCTACTTCTTTTCCTCCCCTGTGTCCTCGTGCTACTAGTACCCAAGCAGGCAACTGTGGGCCCTTCTGAGCGACTGGCAAGTCCTCCTGACACTCTGTAATCCCTTTGCCTGGGAGAGTCCACGGGGATGACCACTGCACATGCAGTACAGTGGCCTTCATATTTTTGGCTGGTGCAACAGATTCCAGACCAAATTGGGGCAATCACCCCTTTGCAGCTCATTCCTCTCCCCGACTTGGACAGCCCACTGTAGATTCAGGGTCCTCAGACCTGGGGGTTTCACAGCTGACCCAACACAGAAAGTCCCGCTAGCCCCCAGCTCCAGCTTCCCCTAGAACTCCATATTGCTTCCTCCTCTCTCTCCAACTACGCTCTCTCTCCACCTCCTAAACCTACTCCTCCCTCCAGCTAGCATATGGGGTCTTCTCTCTGGGCGAGCCTTTTATGCCCAGCATCTCCATGGCATGAAGTTTGGATTGGTGTTGGGTGTGTCTCAGTAGGGTTTCCCCTTCTTACCTGCAGGCATGGCACTACACCTGTTGGATAGATGCAGTACCACTGTGGTGACCAAACTGTAGGGGCGCCACACTATGCAGCTCCACACTCCCTTCCAGAGAGCTGTCTTCCGGGCTGTGTGAGGATCTGGCATACAGCTCGCATAAGTGTATCTCTTCTCCTGTCTTCTGGCTGCAGGCTCATTAAGTATAAAAAGATGAACAGTGCTTTACTTATCCTCCCCAGGTCTAGCACTGAGTCTCCTGCACTAGCTGTTATTTGACATCACGTTGACAGCGCTGCAGCCAATCCCTGAGCCAAACACATAGATCAGTGCCAAGGTGGATAAACAACGCTGCATCTATAAATTGATCGGCTATAGTGTCACTGCTCACCAGAGAAGACATAGTGATGTTTCAGCGATCCCGGCCACGTCAGATCGTTGGTGGGATCGCTGGAACACCGCTATGTGTAACGGGGCCTTTAAGTGCATAGAGGCTTCCCCAATTGGGCAATTTGACTTTCAATAGCCAATTCCCTTTCCTCCTGCTGGAAATAGTTCACCATTAGAAGTGTCTGGCAGCAATTTACTCCTCCCTCCCTACTATAAACTCATGTACACTCAGCTGAAGCGAGTGTACATGTGTACAGATGAGTTTAGAGCTATAGGTGTATATGTTTGTGTGGATTGGATATTACTAAGTCTTTTTAAAGAAGCAGAATCTTGAAAATAGTGAATTAGAAAGTTGAAGAACTATTCACAATACTTTGATTCAACTTTATTTTATTATTTAACGGCCATCAGGTTGATCTCGAGCCATGGCGATTTCATGGATGAACGCTCTGTAGGAAGATCGATCTTGGTGCGGCCTAGATTGGTCTTCTCCGCCATTATCTTGGTTGTGTCAAGCAACTGGGTTGCTGATGTTCGCCTTGCTCCTTCTATTCTTCCTACCATGATGTCATTCTCCAGTGATTTTTCTCTTTGTACGATGTGTCCAAAGTAGGCAAGTCGTAGCTTAGTGATCCTTGCTTTAAGTGACATATCTGGTTTGATTTGTTCCAAAAGTGATTTGTTTGTCTACTTGCCATTTATGGTGTTGATAACATTCTTCTCCAGCACATTTCGAAGGCGTTGAATCTTCTATCTTGTTTCTTTATCGTCCAGGTTTTGCATTTGTATGTTCTCTCCAGGGCCAGCGTTAGCACCCGAGCAAGTGTCGGGGCTCTGAAAAAACAGGTGGGCCCACTTTCTGTCAGAAACACCGCCCGTACCGAATGCTGGATGGTGTCCCCAGCAGATGTATTGGGCCCAGGGTAACTGTCTCTTCTTACCCCTCCCTGTGTGCTATGTTCTTCCTCCCAGCACTGTGCGATGAGGATCAGTGACATCACCTGTGGGTTGGTGCTGATCTCCTGCATCACCATTGCACAGTGCAGGGAAGTAGAGAGCGCAATGGGGGAGAAGAGAGCACAGGTCAAGAAGAGCACACAGGGAGAGGAATCACGAGGGGGAGAGAGACAGCACAGGAGGTAGAGGACTGCACACAAGGGGATAAGAGCGCACAGGGGGGAGAAGAGCACACAGGGGAGAATACAGCACACAGGTGTAGAAGAGTGCACAGTGAGTGAGACAGCGCACAGGGGGGAGAAGAGCACACAGGGGGAGAAATACAGCACACAGGTGTAGAAGAGTGCACAGTGGAGTGAGACAGCACACAGGAGAGAAGAGAGTGCACTGGGGGAGAAAAGAGCACAAGGGGAGAAGAGAGTGCACAGGGGAGAAGAGAACGCAAAGGAGGAGAAGAGCGCACAGGTTGAGAAGCGCGTATAGGGGAGAGGAGCGCATGGAGCGGAGAGTAGTACACGGGGGGGGGGAGTAGAGCACATGGGCGGATAAGAGCGCTCGGGAGAATAGTACATGGGAGAGAGACAGCACTTAGTGGAGAGAGAGACACAGCACAAGAGGGGAGAAGACAGCGCACAAGGGGAGAGACAACACAAGGAGAGTCAGCGCACAGGGGAGAGCAGACAGGGAAGTAAGTTCACAGGGGGGACAGAGACAGCAGACGGGTAGAAGAGTGCACGGGGGAGAGAATTCACAGGGATTATATTTGTGGGGAGTGCAAGATAGATGATAGATAGATAGATAGATGATAGATAGATATTTTAAATCTAAATTGTGATATGTGTTAAATGGGCCCACTGAGACTCTTGTGCCCGGGGCCCATGACACATGGAGGCGACCCTGGTTCTCTCCATCAGGTTTTCTTGGCATAATACAGAATTAGATTTCCAGGCCTTTCCACCACACAATAATGTGGCATCCGTGTAGCTTTACTGGCATAAACTGAAGAATCCCTTTTAATAAATGGGAATGTATAATAGATGACATGGGTATGAATCAAATAGGTCAATGCAAGAAAAAATAATAATAAAATATGACACATCTTCTTATGACTGAAGTAACTGTTCTGGCCTCAGAAGGTCCTGGTTTTTCAGTCGGCCACTGTTATTATGATAGTGGCTATCAGTTGTTTTGTAGGAATCACTGGCCTTCGCCTTCATTATCGCCTCTTAAGAATGCACATTTCACTGCAGGGTAAACACATCACAACCGCCCAAACTTGCAGAACCTTTCAGATGGAGCATTGTAACAGATGGTATCTTTCTTCTGGCATCTCCTAGCATTCGGTAGGCCGGCCTCACAGGCTGCGATGATATAGGGCAAGGAATCCAGCGAATATGAAGCATTTTAGGAGAGATCTGCAATCTCTCGATCAGTTTCTTTTATATAAACCTTTGGCGTGAGCAACGAGAATATTTTCCATTGCAAAAATGGTAAAAGCCAAAGGAATGTTGGCTATCTGTTGGTAGTGCAATGTGTAGGTGCCCAGTAACAGACAAAACCTAAAATAAAGACAAATGAACAAATACCATGTCATAAGACATATAAATAACATAGCATACTTGGTTGACGTTATTTTGTCCAAAAGAGTGTAAAAGCCATCCTACCATGACAAGGTGTACCTAATCAAGATGGTCCCTAACTCTAGTGTCTCGCCTCTCTATGTGCCAACATGCCTCAAAAAAGACGGGGGCGGAGCCAGACCCATACCTGACTGTCAGGCGTCAAGTTCAACTCTTGACACCTTCATGATCAGCTGATAGGTCATGGTATTAAAGTCCAAGAAAACCCCTTTAATTCCCACCTTGGTGCTTGCAATTAGGTTTTCCCCAGAAACTACTGACGATTGCTGTGAATCCGAGAACTATGATGCCCTATAATCATTGTACTGTACCTTACTCTAATGAAAAGGGATTGTCCAAAGTGGACAGCCCCTTTAAGGTGTTTTCCAGGTTTATGTTAATAAAGCGAAATCAATGTATAGTGGGAAGTTCTGCAACATTCTGGTAAACTTTGTCAGTTAATTGCTTATTATTTCAATATCTGTGCTTGCTGTCAGTGAATATGTATGAACACCGGTGGAACATGACGCTGCCCAATAAAATATCTTTCTGTGCCAAAATATAATTTCTGTGCAGTGCTTCCACAATACTGTTATAATGGAAATCATATTAAAACAATGCCAATATAACAATGTGATACAGTACTTTAATAAAGTGGTGTAAAGTACTGAAATAACAATACTGTGCAGTGCACACATTACTGCCACAAAGTGCTTACACACAGTGGTAAAAAGCACCTAAATAATAATACTAAAGAGTGCACACATATTGCTGCCATATACGGTATACTAATACATAGTGTAAAAAGCACCTAAATAAAAACAGTGCCTGGGTCATTCCATGTCAAGTGAACCAATGATTATTACCTCTATATTTTTAATTCTTTTGAGATTTTGTTATTTGATAATAGCATGTCAGACAATGCAAAATGTGAAGAGAAAAATTTTTTAAAAAATTTATTTTTTTTTTAAATGATTTTCAAAGTTCGGAAAAAGTGTGAATTTCGCTGTTGTCTGCCTTTACGTTTCTCCTCATAACTCAGGCTAGGAATAAGATAGAGAGACAAAATAAACACCAATCTACTCAGAACTATACAGGCTTTCATCAGATATGTCACAAGAGGATCTTTGTTAATATTTTACCCATGTGATCGCAAGCGCAAAACTTTAAAACGTATTTCCGAAAAATCGGCGCGCTTTAAATATTTCAAAAACTGCCCACGTGTCTGCTTTGCTCTTAGACACATCTGTACCAAATTTCAAGTTGGGATCGCAATGGGATCATATTTTAACATATTTTACTATTAATAGCGTCAATGGGTCATTCCATATCAAGTGATCTAAATATGAATATTTTTTTTTTACCTGACGTCTTTAGATTTATTTATTTTTTTTCCTTTATGAAGTACTACTTTAGTTAATTACAAATTAAAAGTTTGGAATTTTTTTCTTCATCAGTTAATTTTTTACAGATTTTTAAAGTTTAAAAAAAGGGTGAATTTTGGCCTGGTATGACTTTACATTTTTTTATCTCGGGCTAGAAATAAGATAGAGAAACAAAATAAACACCATTCTACTCAGAACTGTCCAGGCTTTTACCAGATATGTCACAAGAGTATATTTGTTAATTTTAATTTTTTACCCATGCGAATGCAAACGCAACATTTTGAAACGCATTTCCGAAAAAACGTTTTAATAAAAATTTTCCAAAACTGCCCATGTGTCTTTTATGCTCTTAGCCACATCTGTACCAAATTTCAAGTTGGGATCGTGATGGGATCATATTTTAAAATATTTAACTATGGTTAATCTAATTTTTATTAAATTTTGAAAAAACATATGAAAGACATACATTCAATCTTTTAACAAAATCTTGAGACATATAAAATATACAAAAAGAGAATTCACAAAGTTATTAGTAACTTTAAGATAAGCTGCAAATTTACTTTTGCGCTTATCTCTGGTGCAATATATACTACAATCTAAATATAATTCCAATCACTCAAGTATACAACCTTTCTCAGGGTTTTGAGATGTTCTGATGTCAAGGGGACAAGCAGCCCCAGCAGAATGATTTTTATCACTTGGCCCCTTCTAACAGGTTGACCACGTAAGTGGGTCATTACCCGTTGAGGCCTAGTTGGAATAGTCTATCGACTGGTGTACCGGAAAGGAAGGCCGAAATATTAATGATCTACTCACAGCTCAGAGTTTCCGATACCTGTCTAATGTTCACTAGAATTCTGAAGGTATAGGTGTAGAAAGGAAATACCTAGACTGAATGTATCAGATGGGAAGAAAAGAGAGATAGAAAAGAAGAGAGAGAGAGAGAAACAAAAACCATTAGAACAAGTTATACTGGAAAAGAAAAGCCACGTAAGAAAAAAAGAAAAAAAGGAGGGGGGGGACGGGTGAGGTATGGGAAGGAGAAAGGGTACTCATCCCACTGGCTCCCCATCAGCCAGAGGTCGAGCCATATTATCTGTGCTGGAAAAGATACTCCTACATTCTGCAGAGTCGTGAAAAAGAATCCATTCAACCCAAATCCCTAAGAATTTGTTCCGAGATCCTGACGCATCAGCTGCGAGCTCCTCCATTCGATATATGTCCATCAATTCTTTGAACCAATCAAGTAGAGATGGAGCCCGGCTTGATTTCCAGAACCTCGGGATCACAGCACGAGCAGCCGAGATGCGAAAGCGGAGAATATCCCTCTTCTGTAGCCCAATAGGACCTGGAAAAATGGATAACATTGCCGATTCTGGGCAGCATTCGGCTTGTTTACCTGTTATCCGGGCGTATGCATTGAAAACCTCAGACCAGAACCGCCGGATTTCCCCACAACTCCACCAAATGTGTATCATTGTACCCTTCTCTTCCCCACAGCGCCAGCAGGTATCAGGGGTTCCAGGGAACATGTTCCGGAGTGTCGTCGGGCACAAGTACCATCTAGTGAGCAGCTTATAGCTTCTTTCTTGTGCAGAACAAGCGCTAGCTAGTGAGTGAGTAAATATAAAGCATTTCTGCCAATTAGCTTCTGAAATGCTACACCCCAATTCCCTCTACCAAGCACGTTGGAAGTAAAGGGTGCCCTGCTCTCTCATGGACCCTAAGGCCTGGTATAGAACTGATATTTTGCGCCTCGGTGGAGCCTCCAGTTGGAATAACCTCTCCAATACGTTGGGCGTCAATCTTACCCTGCAAGAGTGGTCAGCTGAATATAAGTATGCTCTGTATTGGAGAAATTCGAATCACTTAAGAGGTCTCGTAGGTTCTTTGAGTCGTAGCTCTGCCATCGGGGGCAAACCACCACTGGACAGAGTCTGTCCTACTCGGGTGTCATCCACAATCCGCCAACATAAAAATCTCTGCCTGTCAAATCTGGGTGGGAAAGATGGGTTGGAAAAAAGGGGAGTCAAAGGGCTAAGTCTGTCATTTAAGCGGGGGTTTTCGTCACTAGGTGCCATACCTTCAAGGTGTTTCTGGTCATGTCTGTCAAAGGTACTAGGTCTGTGGAGTCTTTAGGGGAAATCCAAAGCAGGTGTTTCAGCGGAATCCCCAAACCCTCTTTCTCCACCCCTACCCATTTCTTGGAGGACGCATGATAATGCCAATCTAGAGCTCTAACAAGAGAGGAAGCCACAAAGTACGCTCGTATGTTGGGTAGTCCAACCCCTCCTCTGGTCTTGGGCAAGGATAGGATATTCATTCGCAATCTGGACCTCTTGCCCCCCCAGACAAATCTAAGGATCATAGATTGCATTTTGGAGAGGAAGCCTCTATCCAATAGAACAGGAACTGTCTGAAAAGTATATAAGAGTCGGGGCAAGACATCCATCTTGACTACGTTTATTCTCCCGAACCAGGATAGCTTTAATTGTCTATAGGAGGTAAATGC
The DNA here is from genome assembly GCA_033576535.1 of Allobates femoralis. Taxonomy (NCBI): domain Eukaryota; kingdom Metazoa; phylum Chordata; class Amphibia; order Anura; family Aromobatidae; genus Allobates; species Allobates femoralis. Next base: position 437,961,753 of record JARQOC010000006.1, on the reverse strand, counting down.
CGATTCCGCGTTAGTCAAAAGGGGTTGATAATTTAAATTGAATATTTGTTTAAGATCTTTTGGTATAAGGACTCCCAAGTACTTAATGGCTTCTACTTTCCATTTAAATGGGAACTGTTTAGATAGATGAGAAACCAATTCTCCAGGCAAAGAAATATTGAGTGCCTCGGTTTTGGAGCAATTCACTTTAAAGTTGCTCAATTGTCCAAACCGTTCAAACTCCATTAAGACCGAAGGGATGGAGACCAGGGGCTGGGAGATGTAAAGTAGCAGGTCATCTGCAAACAAGGCTAATTTGTGATGACTCTGTCCCAGCTTGACCCCATGGACGCATTCATTGGACCTAAGTGCAAAATATTTAACTATTATAGTGTCAATTCAAAAATCACCAAGAACACAATCAGTCATTTTTTCACAATTGCCCGTCAATAGTTTGAATTTGATATAAAGAAACATAGTCTTGTAAAATCTCAAATGAAAGCTGTTATCGTTCTGAGTAAAATGATGCCTCTCCCACTTCATTATCTTATTTCTAGCCTGAGATAAAAAAAATGTAAAGTCATACCAGGCCAAAATTCACCATTTTTTTAAACTTTAAAAATCTGTAAAAAATTAACTGATGAAGAAAAAAATTCTAAACTTTTAATTTGTAATTAACTAAAGTAGTACTTCATAAAGGAAAAAAAAAAAAAAAAACTAAAGACGTCAGGTAAAAAAAAATATTCATATTTAGATCACTTGATATGGAATGACCCATTGACGCTATTACTAGTAAAATATGTTAAAATATGATCCCATTGCGATCCCAACTTGAAATTTGGTACAGATGTGGCTAAGAGCAAAGCAGACACATGGGCAGTTTTTGAAATATTTAAAGCGCGCCGATTTTTCGTAAATGCGTTTTAAAGTTTTGCGCTTGCGATCACATGGGTAAAATATTAACAAAGATCCTCTTGTGACATATCTGATGAAAGCCTGGACAGTTCTGAGTAGATTGGTGTTTATTTTGTTTCTCTATCTTATTTCTAGCCCGAGATATGATAGAAAATGTAAAGCCATACCAGGCCAAAATTCGCACTTTTTTAAAACTTTAAAAATCTGTAAAAAATTAACTGATAAAGAAAAAAATTCAAAACTTTTTTTTTGTAATTAGATAAAGTTGTTCTTCATATAGAAAAAAAATTTAAAAAATCTGAGGACGTCAGGGAAAAAAAATATTCATTTTTGGATCACTTGACATGGAATGACCCCCCTATATAATACCGTGATATAGTAACTATGGCTATATATTACTGCCACATAGTAATAGTGCCTATATAACACTGCCATATATTAACAGTACCTATATAATACTGCCATACAGTATTAGTGTCTATATAATACCGCCATACATTAACAGTGCCTGTATAATAGTTCCATATAGTAACTGTGCCTATGTAATACTGTCATATAGTATATTGCCATATAGTAGTGGTGCCTATATAATACTGCTATCTAGGATTAATGCCTATATAATACCGCCATATAGTAACAATGCTTATATAATACTGTCATACGGTAACAGTGCCTATATAATACTGCCGTATAGTAACAGTGCGTATATAATACTGCTATATAGTAATGGTGCCTATATTATACTGCCATATAGTACTTACATATACACTGGGGTTAAGTACTCAAATAATAATACTATACAGTGCTTATATAATATAGCCATACGGTACTTATATAGAGTTGTAAAAGTACCTAAATGAAACTGCTATAAATTGTCTGCATAATACTGCCATATAGTACTTATATACTGTGACATAAAGCACCAAAGTAAAACTACTATACAGTGCATAATACCTTAATAAAATATTCATATTCAGTTATACAAAATACTTAATAATATTGCTATACAGTGTCTAAATAATACTGCCATATAGTAGTTATATATAAGTACCCAAATAATACTGCTTATACATTGTCTACATATTACTGCCATATAGTATATATAGAGTGATTATAAAATACCAAAATTTTACTGCTATACATTGCTTACATAATACTGTCATATTGAAGGCATATATGTACAATGGTGTAAATCACCAAATAATACTACAAAATAGTGCCTATATAATAACTCCATACAGTAACAATGCCTATATAATACTGCCATATAGTAATGGTACTACTATATAGTTTCCACATAATACTGCCTCTGTTAAGCTGCAGCTGAATGCTGCGCATGAACATAACGCCAAACAGCAGTATACATCCTATATGGCCCCAGGCAGGCAGCACTGCCCCCCTGCGCTTGATTCAGTGGCTCTGAGGTGGGTAAAACCTCTTGAGGACATATAACAACACATGCGTCAACCAAAACCGAATTACGGCTTTCCTATTGGTACACATAGGGCAGAGCTGGCTGGCGGCATTATTACTGTAATCTTGTCCTGTGCTCTCTGTGAGATTATTATAATTGCTTCCTATGACTTCCTGATACTTGGATTTTCTGTACATTTTCTAGCTCATGTCATCCGAGTGACTATGACACTGAATGCCTGCAGCACCTGTTTGGTCAGGTTGCTCACACAATGCTGTCCTGCCTTCTTTGCACAAATCCTTTGGCCTAGTTTTAGTTGATATGAATACAGAAGTGAAGTTTCCTGTCTCTGTTTATAGGTAGGACAGGACTAGGATGTGGAGGCAATTGGGTGTGATGATCCCTACACTTACATAGTGGAAGACGGTAAACAGACTGCAATATCGCCTTATTAGTGCCAAAGAATACTGTAGTATAATGACACACCTTATACTGCCATGTAATAGTGATCAATATTATACCGCCATATAGTGCTGAATCACTGTATCATAGTATCCACATTATACTGATCATCAGTAGTATCCTATTTTGTTTTAGATCACCATATAGTACTAAATAACAATACTCGTACTGATCTATCGCTGTCATGGTGTTACTTTTGACTCTGATCTTTCCTTCACCTCCTATATACAGTGTCTCGCCCCCTCTTGCCGCTTGCACCTGAAGAACATCTCTCGAATTCGCCCCTTTCTTACCTTGGAAACCACAAAAACCAACATTGTGGCCCTGATCAACTCCCTCCTTTATTATTGCAATTCTCTATTAATTGGCTTCCCTCTCACTAGACTCTCCCCTCTCCAGTCCATCCTTAATGCAGCAGCCAGGATCACCTATCTAGCTAACCGTTACTCAGACACTTCTGCTCTGTGCCAGTCATTGCACTGGCTGGCTATACCCTATAGGATCTAATTCAAACTGCTTCTTCTCACCCACAAAGCTCTTCACAGTGCAGCACCCCCCTACATCTCTGTCTATCACCCCATCCGTTCTCATCGCTCTGGAAGTGACTTTAGTCTCACTTCTGCATTAATCCGAACCTCCCACTCCCAGCTCCAAGACTTCTCCCGAGCTGCACCACTTTTCTGGAATGCTCTACCCCGAGAAATTAGGTGTATCCACAACTTACATAGTTTCAGGCGATCCCTAAAAACACATCTTTTTAGGTCAGCCTTTCATGATCCCTAGTCAGTCATCTAGACCTAGCCTATCCACTCCACCAGTCTCACATGCATCACAAATAATGGTTGGTGGTCACTCATACTGCTCCTACCTGTTCCCCATCTCCTCAAGTTGACTATACCATCATTGTAAATAAGCCCCTGTACTTTGTGTCCCCCCACCTCATTGTTAGATTGTAAGCTCTTATGAGCAGGGCTGTCATTATTTTGCTTTAATATTGTATTATGCTTTATATTGTATTTTCTGATAACTGTTTCTTATGATTGTTGGAATATAAACCTCTGAATTGTGAAGCGCTGAGGAATATGTTGGCGCTATATAAATAAAGATTATTATTATATACTAGCTGGGAGCCCGATGCACATGCATCGGGATTCTAGAAGGGCGAGTCTCAGACTCGCAATGGTCGCTGCGCGAGTCGACTGAGAACTGCCAATGCTTCGCGCGTATCCACATGACCACGCCGACTCGCATTGCGAGTCGACTCAGAACTGCTTGCAATGGCCGCTTCGCGGCCAATGCTTCGAGTGTATCCACATGACCACGCCGACTCGCATTGCGAGTCGACTCAGAAGGGCAAAAAACCTATTCGCAATTATATAATAGATAACAGTATCTCACGATGCCAAAATAACGTTTCTTGCCATACAGTGCCAACATAATGCCAAAAATAGTAGCACACAGTGCACACATAATGCTACCATAATACTGTCATATACATATTACAGCCATATACAGTTAATCAAAGAGATTTGCCAGACTCTAGTCCAGACATCTTGTCAGTAGTCCATGGCCACTGGACCAGAACCCTGTAAACCTTCTCCCACCTCATGGCATCCCCAGTACTTCTTATGATTAGCAGGTCCTATGCAACATTATATGTGCCTCATGCCTCATCGATGAGGTTGCCCCGGGCCTACTAATCCGAACATATACTGGGATGTAAGAGGAGGTTCACAGGATCCGATCTAAGTCCTGAGAATAACATTGATCATTACTACTGCCATATAGTACTTATATAATAGTAATATACTCCGCCAGGTAGTATCCAAATAACACTACTATATGGTGCCTACTTAATATTGCCATATAATATATAATATTAATAGACAGCGCTTACTACTACTATAGTGCTCACATAATACTGCCCTATGGTGCTTAGACCACAGATGCAAAGATTATGGTACTGCTATAGGTGTAAGGTCTAAACCTTAGGAAGTGCCCACACCCCTTAGAGTACCATCATATCTATCCACATTGCCGGAGATATCACCGGCGATGCACGGGAGCGCGCACATTTTTGGCGCCCTGCACCGGCGATGTTACAGGCGGCATTGCCGCTGGGGTGTCCACAAACCACAGCGGCGATCCTGTAACATTGGAGCCTATGGCTCCCATCGCCTGTAACATCGGCGATCGCCATGTTACCTGGGGCGATGTGTACACACCGCCCCAGAGTGCTTGCCTGGTTTCAGAGCAGTGCTGCAAACCAGACGACCACTCTAAGGCGATTTTTCACCTCATTATCGCCCCTTTACACTAGGCAACGTACCGGCGCTGTTGCCGGTGGTAGGCCATGCCCCTGCGTTGCCTGTGAAATTGCCGGCGAAGTGTGCAGGTGTGACGGTACCCTTATTGATAGCAGTCCTATAAGAGCGATCCCGACCAATGCAAACTTCTAAGTCTGACTCTTTTCTGCCTGTCTCAAGGGAGAAGAAAGTAAATGCGCCCTGAACTCACATGCCATATTTAATTATGGAGGAAGGCAGGTGTTGACCAGCTGACTCATATTTGCACTTTTCTCACGGGGCTGGTTCTCCTGGTACTGCCATGCAACAGGTATATCGCGTAAGACGACTACAACAAAAGCCAATCTCATAAACATGGGAGGAAGTTGTCATGGCGGATCTGCTATATAGACTCATAAATGGTTTCGACATTCACAGGATGCACTTTTGACACAATGCATTTGCCTCTCCAGCTCTTATCTGTGTACACTGAAGAGCTATCTAGCCGTATTACCTGCTCAGCAAGCTGGGGTGGACAGAGAGTGGACAGAGAGTGCCCGATCACTGCCTAAGGGGATCCCTGTCTAAACTTGTCAATGACACAGATAACTTTAGGCTCAATGTAACTAGGGATTCATGAAGCTATATCATTTACTGCAGCTAAGACCTCAATTGGTTTGGCAAACCAGATGGTTGAGGTCCCATTGTGAGTTATGGAGACCAATGGCTGGTCTCACCAGCATCAGAGAATGCCTATCATACCTGGGTCAATGACATGGTCTACCTGCTGGACGTGATCTCTACATTAGATTCATTAGGCTATACATCCATGAAGAAAACTATACTTTTGGTACTGACTAAAATCATAAACGCTATGACTGAAAGTAAGCTATGGGGCCAAAAAAGAACAGCAATGCCAAAGACATAGTTATTCTATATAGCTCTATCGCTCAAGCATGAGAAAACTGTACTATACACACAGCCAGTATTGGACTCAGTGCCTCCAAACCTGCGGTAACCCGTGGGTGCACACAGGGAGAGCGCAGCCACCATATATTCTCGATCTGCAGTGGGCGCAGGGCGGCTTCTCCTTGCATTTAACCGCTGGTGCTCACTTCAGACTCTGCAGCATGAAATTAACATGCTGCGGAGATATGGAAGAACGGCAACCTATGAATAGCAAACTATGTGAAAAACAATATTCGGGTCAGTCTCAAAACTTTTGGCCATTGCTGTTGGCTAATAAACTGCTTGGGATCCCCAGAGAAATTTTATGACTGCTATGTATACTGACTGAGGCTCTGGACTAAACTTCTCAAGAGTGATGACCCAGCATTGGTTTTACCCAGATCTGAAGTTGGTTGTGCACAGTAAAGGTACCGTTACACGCTACAATGTCGTAACGATCTCACCAACGATCTCACGGGACTGCGGTCATTAGAACATCTTTTTGATATCGTCTAGATATCGTGAACGACGCACCAACGATCCAGAAATCGCTGGAACGACAAAGTCAACGATCTTGGCGGTTGTTATCACACTGTCACACGGCAGCTACGTGAACGACTCCAACCTCAATGTGGGCGTAGTTTTGTGACACAGGCTAGGAGCTAGGCGTGCCAGATTGTGTTTTTCCGTGCCCCTACAACTCCAATTGACGGCCACAACTGTGTTACCATTGGTCAGCCTTGTCTGGCAAGATGGGTACTTTATTAGCGCTCTTGCCCTTTCAACCATCTCTTCATGCAAGGCTGTTTTCATTTGGTGATGCCTGTGCAAGCCACTGAAGCGTCCTTAAAGTGTCACACATGAACACTCGTGTGTGTACTGTTGCCAATACATTGAATGGCTATGTGTACGTGTTACACACAACACTATGTACATACGTGTATGCATATTAGGATGCATGTAGTATTTATGTGTTTGTGCATAGATGTAGGTATGTGTACATGTAACTGTATATGGTTGGTTATGTGTACAAATGTGTGTATGTACTTTGCATCTCTGAATTATAATCATATATGTTGACATACTTTAGGTACCAAGGTGGCAGACATACATGACCAATGAAGTTCTGAAGGTTGCCATATGTGTATATTTATTTAGATATGGTGCACATGTTGCCTCCTACATTTAAAAAAAAAAAAAAAAAGGATTTAACATAAACACATACATACAGTATATATATATAGGTCTGCTCAAATGTATCGTTACACCAATTGTTTATTTGTGTGCACACGCAGGTAGCTAAATGCCTACAGAAAACGATGGCGACTTCAATGAGTCTCCTGGTTTAAATGTGTTTAATGATAGTGTAAAGAATAAACAAGTCAATGAGTCTACTCATCAAAGCACGGATCAGCAAATATGGCGCCTTTCCCATAACCAACACCAGTCAATCGGAACACACTAGTGACCACCAATCGGCACACACGGGGCGCAAAAAAAACAACGCCAAGGCACGCCTATGGGATTGGTTTCAGGATCCCAGAAATCGCAAACATGATCGTTATAGCGGTGTCTCACACAACGATGCAGCAGGTTGGCTGAACGACAATTGTCTGATTTGAGAACATGTTCTCAAATCTGCGATCAGCAATCAAATGATTTATCCTAGTCATATCTCGGTGTCACACGCAACGACGTCCTAACAGTGCCGTTTGAACGACTCCAAACCTGTGACGTTTCAGCGATATCGTTCACAATATTGTAGCGTGTAACGGGGCCTTTAGAACGTTGGGTAAGCCTGCTGCATTCCATCAAGTCACCATAGCTTGACATCGAGCTGAAGGCCGATAAATAATAATATTAAAAAATTAGGGGGTCCCTATGGATTGCAGCTTTGTGCCCACATCCGACAATATAGTGCCTACATGTTTGCCCACTCGAATTATGCTGAACTATGGTTCTATGTGTAATTTCCTTTTTTAGCTCTATGTGTCACAAATTGAATTTCATCATCATATGTGCTTACTACCAAAGGTGACAGTACAGGTATGACGTGCATACTTGGCTGCATGAAAAGATTTCGACCAAAGAGATTCATATGCGTCCCTCACTTTCTGACGATACATCGGTATGGAAGAAGTATATGACAAGGATACATCAGAAAGTGGGACAATGTTGTTTTCATCACTCTTGCTGACAGGAAGGTACTTTGATGCAATTACTGTGCCACCCTAGAACATGGGTATTGCGGGTGCACTGTCTGCTCGCTGATGTACAGATTAGTGGGTGGAATCAGTGCAGGGTGCAGCTCAGGAATCACAGGAAAAATAGCCCTCTGATAATGCTGATGTGAAACTAGATTTGTCTGAGTGCCAGTCAGGGCGTAGGCCGGGCTCAATCTGCGCATTCTGATTAGTTTCTACAAAGTGTTTGTGCAGTCATGAACGTGCCGCAGAAACTGCCTAGAGATGTCCCCCAGAAATGTTTATTCACCATTCAGTCATTATTATTATTATATATTTATATAGCGCCATTGGTTCCATGGCGCTTTACATGTGTAAGGGCAGAACAAGGACGAGTACATAAATAACGACGAATAAATCATACAGGTACATTAGGGCAGAGATCCTGTCCACGAGGGCTCACAGTCTATAGGGGATGAGTGGGAGACAGTAGGAGGGGGAGAGGTGAGATGGTGCAGCGGATTAGGTCTCAGTGTGGGTTATAGGCTTGAAGGAAGTGGTGGGTCTTCAGGTTTTTCTTGAAGGTTCCCAGGGTAGGGGAGTGTCTGATGTGGTGGCGGAGAGAGTACCAAAGTATGGCGGATGCACGAGAGAAGTCATGTACGCGCGGTTTTGAAGATTAGGATGGGGTCAGTACCACCTTGCAGCGTCTCCCATACAGCCTGGGGAGATTTCACCGCCGCCTGCAAGCTTTCCGCCCTTGGCTATGGAGGTTGATAAGGAGGGTCCTCCCTGCTGCACCGCTCTGCACGCTCTGGTGCTCACTCCCAGCAGTCCGATACGTCACATCCAGTTTTGTATTATAGGAGAAGAAAAAGAAGTCGCACTCAGAGCTTCTATAAACAGCGGTTCTTTATTGTGCTTCAGTGCACACAGCAGGTGGTGGCATGCGGGTGGGAGGACGGGGGACACGACGTTTCGCGCCATATAAGGCGCTTCAGCAGTAGTCCTTAGGACTAACCTGCTGAAGGCCTTATACGGCGCGAAACGTCGTGCCCCCCCTCTCCCACCCGCATGCCACCACTGCTGTGTGCACTGAAGACTAACCTGCTGAGCGCCTTATAACGGTGCGAACGTCGTGCCCCCCGTCCTCCCACCCGCATGCCACCACCTGCTGTGTGCACTGAAGCACAATAAAGAACCGCTGTTTATAGAAGCTCTGAGTGCGACTTCTTTTTCTTCTCCTATAATACAAAAAGAAGTCTTGTATGCGGTTGTGGGAGGTGGAGATTCGGGGGGAGAAGAGAAGGAGTTCTTGAGAGGTACGCAGATTGCGTGAGGGCTGGTATCGGGAGACCAAGTCAGAGATGTATGGAGGGGAAGGTTGTGTATGGCCTTGTATGTCAGGGTTAGGGTTTTGAACTTAGATCTCTGGGAAGTAGGGAGCCAGTGGAGGGCTTGGCAGAGGGGGGAGACGGGGTGTAACGGGGCGACAGATGGATGAGTCAGGCAGCAGAATTGAGAATGGTTCGGAGGGGTGCAAAGGATGAAGCGGGGAGGCCGGTGAACAGGAGGTTGCAGTAGTCGAGGCGGGAGATAATGAGGGCGTGGACTAGTGTTTTGGCAGTGTCATGGTCAAGGAAGGAGCAGATCCGTGAGATGTTTTTAAGCTGGAGGTGGCGAGGGCCTGGATGTGTGGATTGAAGGAGAGGGATGGTAGAGGATTACACCGAGGCACTTGGCTGGGGGACGGTGAGAGTGTGCACCCGTTGACCGTGATGGTTAGGTCGGGTAGGGGGAAGAGCAACTTGGGGGAAGACGATGAACTCGGTTTTATCCATGCTGAGTTTGAGAAAACGAGCGGAGAAGAAGGATGAGATGGCGGACAGGCACTGTGGGATTTTGGATAGCAGAGAGGTGATGTCAGGGCCGGAGAGGTAGAGCTGGGTGTTGTCGGCGTAGAGGTGGTATTGGAGGCCGTGAGACTCGATGAGTTGGCCTAGGCCGAGGGTGTAGATGGAGAAGAGTAAGTGTCCCAGGACTGAGCCTTGGGGAACTCCAACAGATAGGGGGTGGGGCGAGGAGGATGTGTGGGAGTGGGTGATGCTGAAGGTCCGGTCTGTTAGGTACGAGAAGATCCAGGAAAGGGCCAGGTCAGTGATGCCAAGGGATTCTAGAATTTGAAGCAGGAGGGAGTAGTCGACTGTGTCAAAGGCAGCAGAGAGGATGGAGTAGTGTCGCTTGCTCTTGGCGGTCAGTAGGTCGTTGGTGACTTTGGTTAGGGCTGTTTCGGTGGAGTGGTGGGCTCGGAAACCGGATTGCAGGTGGTCAAAGAGGGAGCACGAGGAGAGATGGGAGGACAGTTCGGAGATAGACATGTTGCTCAAGCAATTTTGAGGCAAAGGGGAGGAGAGATTCAGTCCATCCCGAAAATATACATGTCACTGAAGAGCTGAGTCCCCGACACCGTGGTTTTCAGGAAGTAGCATAGGATGCCATGCATTATGCCCTTGTTGTAACCAGGGCTGTGGAATTGGTAAACCAAGCATCCGACTCCGACTTTTCAACTTCCCTGAATCCAACTCCAACTATACCAAAATGGACAACAACTATGACTCCACAGTCAGTAAGCCAAACATCTTACTCCTTAATTTCCCTGAATCCGACGCCACCAAAATGGACACCGACTCCGACTCCTCAACCCTGATTGTTACAGTAGAGTAAACTATGGCAAGGGGTTAGACACTTTTTATAAGATGCTTGGGGGCTTTTTGATGCATAGAGCGCTATTTATTGGGTATGCTACTGGTTATGCTTGTGTTCCTCAATGTATTCATGGTCCCTGATAGTCTTCCATGACATCCATAGAGCTTTTCCCATGTCAGGATGGTGATCACAGTGGCTCTTGATTTGGCCAAATAGAGGAAGAAGGTGGCCACTATATTACCTAAGTGGGTTTTGGTCATCAAATGTTTTCGTATTCATATGAACTGAGCTCCACAGTTGATTGGATCCTGTTTTTATATATTAAAGTTGGGACAACAGGAATCAACAGGACAGTGTTTCCAACAAAGGGCAGCCTCATCAACAACCATGCCCAACATGGCTGCTTCTCTTCTTTACATACTGTGATTAAAAACTAGAGGAAGTGCTCTCCAGAATTTGCATTGAAAAAGCAGTACAGTGATGGGGCACAAGGCACCACACCCGTCTATGCCTTCTGTATCAGAGTACCTTCCCTTACAGCTGCACGTGCATGTCTGTCCCAGCCTCTAGTTTTATAAGAGCATCCTCCCTGTATATAACTAGTTGTGTTTCTAAGTATAGTTACATCTGTTTATTATCATAAGTTGCCAACCAGCCTTAGAATATCTGCAAGAAAATCTTCTTAATTGAAAGCTTGCCAACTAGAGCATTTCATGGTGAGCCAAGACATCTTGATCCGGAAGACCTCGCACATACGGCATGGCAACATATTAATGTGGGGGTTATCCAGTGTGGAACTTCCTTTTTAGATTGAGGGTCCTCTAAAACAATAACTTATTGTTCTGAATGTTGACCCAGTCCATCGACACTTGGGACGCGGGTGGAAAAACATGCTCTTTAGGGCAAACTGGGGCATGCATTATAGATGTACCTATACCCATTCCCCTTATACTTTCTCATCCATCAGTTGAACCTGATGGATATGTCTTTTTTTCTACTGTACTAGTAACCATTAGTGGTCCCATTATCAGGACCTTGTACCCCAAGACATTAAAAGTACAATATAAAAGAATATTTTTTAAACTGATGTCTCTTCATTTCGGGAGTCCTCCACTCTACAAGTAACACTATCTAGCCGTATTTCCAGGGCTGTGGTCTAGATAAGGCAAAACTCCGACTCTTCAATTTCACTGAATCCGACTACGAATCCAACTCCACCAATATGGACACCGACTCAGACTCCACAACTCTGATTCCTCAACCAATGCTTTAAAGTCAGTAAGCCAAACCAACTCCTCAATTTCCCTGAATCCGACTCTAACTCCACCCAAAATGGACACCGACTCCACGACTCCCAATCTACAGCCCTGCTTATTTCTAAGACTTTACCAGCTACCTAGCTGCATACATCCCTGGGGTTGATATCTCTCCACTTGGGTGGTGTAAACCCCTGGAAGGTCTCCAGGTAGCTTGAGGTATGTGCAGGAACATATGGGTTTTCTTGTCCTTAATACATGGGTGTTGTAATAAATGGTGGAGTGAAGGCCACTTTACACGTCCCAACATCGGGCCGATGTTGGATACAACGGAACGGGAGCGCGCACTTTTTTGGCAGAAATCCCAGATCGCATAGGAGCTGATACACAGCGCGATATCGGCAGGCAACACAACTGCGATGTGTACGCCCCCTTGTGCGGCCGACCCAGGAACGACCATTTAACATGGGAGAGGATAGGGGAAGTTGGTCTCCAAGTCGGGGTTGGGTTTTCACGCAGCACGATCCGCCCAGATTGGCCATCCAATATCGGGCCGTTGGAGAGCAGGCTCATTTTTTCCCCGATATCGGTTTCGCATCGTTCTTGCGTCGCAGTGGACATTTAAACCATACAACGCACGAACAATATCGGGGCCAACGCACGAACCACGTGACTTTTTATCGGAGTTGGACGCCGATATCGGGACGTGTAAAGTGGCCATCAGACCTATGAGGGTGGCACACAAATAGAATATTCATGGTTGGTAACAATACTGTGGCCACATTATTCAAACCTGACCAGGGCAAAGTCTACATAAAGCTGGTTCCTCCTAACATAGCGGCCGTCACACGCTACAATATCGTGAGTGATATCGTTAGCGATCACGTGCACGCGCGATCGCTAACAATATCGCTCACATCGCTGGTGAGCTGTCACACAGACAGACTCACCAGCGATGTGGACCAGCGAGATCGCTGGTAACTATGGTACACATCGGTTACTAGGCGCCGCGCGGCGCTTAGTAACCCGACGTTTACCATAGATACCATCTCCAGCATAGGCTCTGCTGCTGGGAGATCGTTCATCGTGGTGTCACACACCACGATGAAGCAGATTGTTCAAGCGTTTATCGCTTGATATGAGCTCCGGCTCTCATATCTGCGATCTAGCGATCAAGCGATATTACATTGTAAAATTGCTTAATTGCACGCAGCGATGCACAAACGATATCGCTTAAGCGATCAAAAAGCAGATTGCTTAAACGATATCGTTCGCGAGATTGAACCGTGTGACGGCCGCCATACTAATACCTTATTATTTTCCGATAAACCTGTCCATAGGATGTAAATGTCTGAAATACGGAAATGAGGTTATGAGCTCCATGCCGGGGAACGGAATGATGTGAATAAGTGCATTCTCTATAGTGAGCTGCAGAGCAATCCACCACTGAATAATACATGATATTGACTCTCTATTTGTTATCTTTTCTTCTTTATGTATCTTCCTACCACTCTTCATGTATGTAATGAAATTTCAGGATGATGTACATACGTTTCATAAGAAAAATTAAGAAGTGGGTGGTTTATTTACTGGCATAAAAATAATCATGTAGGCATAATATTGATTTCAGAATGGTAAGTCTGAGCAAAGAGCACATTCTGCCTGTTATACATGCCCAAAGACAGTAATCTATCATCTACCTGCTGCTATGTGAGATTATTGGCACATTACCTGCAGTGTAGCCAACATTAATACAGGGTAACACGGAACAGTAGTAGTATATTCGGTGTACCTTCACAACTCTCAGCTGTTGTCTTGGGCTGATTTCAATCCACTCAACCAAATCGGAATCCAAATGATTATAGGATGTCAGACTGAGCCCATATTCACATTTTATTAAGACCGTCTACGTGAGAAGATGGTGTGAGATCTAGACCGGAGTTTTGTATGAAGGATACACAATTTGGTATATTCTTATACAGCGGTGTAACGTAAAACTCAGTGGCCCTGATGCAAGAGCTCCAACAGGGCCCCCAATTATTGCAAATCTTCAGTAAGATTAATCTTTTTCTATAGGCCAAAGGCACTTTTGGGGTCCCCTAGGCTCCAGGGCCCAGGTGCGATTGCAACCCCTGCACCTGTTGTAGTTACGTCCCTGATTCTATATATTTAGGTTCTCTCTGTTGAGACCTAATTTCTAGAGTTCATTTTCATTACAATTTGGAGTGGTCGATTCAGAGAGGAAGTTTTCCATTTATGTGACACTAGTTGTGCTTGAGCTTCTCCATTTGGCGTATAATAATTCATGTCGTTGCATAACTAATATGTTCTAGTGAGCTGGCACAAGTCCAGTAATTTAAGGGATTGTCCACTTTGGGGGAATGATTTTGACCACTGCGTAGGTAAAGCATGTCATTACACAAAGAATGAATGAGAAGCTATATAATGTATTCTGAGGTAGCGCTTACTGAGCGTGTTGGGGAACACTCACTTAGCCGCACATGTAACGTACATGGTAACATTTTCTATATAAACACGTCCAGACGGTTTATTAAGAACACCATAACACCGAATATAGTATAGTACATCAGTAGGAATAGTATAGAGAATCCAGAACCTTTCAATGGCAGCTATGCCCGCCAGGCTTCAGATACATCCCTCAACAAGGTAACAACATCAATGTCCATATCAATCATGGTATTTTACTTTTGCGGGGTCTTGCTGCTTCTATCAACTCTGCACCATCAGAACTGTAGTTTAAGGTTCTCCAGATGTGGTCTTCAGTCCTCGGATAACTGTTTCCCAAGCACAGAGACCCAGTCTCCTGACTGTGTGTCTCTCAAACACCCTGAGGCCAGCTCCAATCTCAGATATGCATGATTGCCATGTGGATCAATCAGGAAGTGCATGATCTTTCTTACATCACATATCATGTGACCTAGCAGGAATCTCATTACCATATATCCGTGAGACATGCCTATGGGAGGTATGTGGATGTTCAGTCCTTCCCATCACTTCTGAACAACCTATGAAAACCAGCCCTTAACATAAAAATAAGATTCCTCGTACTTTAAGTCCCAGCGAACTATCTGGTTCCATATCAGATCTCTGTCTGTGCGAACATACCGGTATACCTCACAGTATGGACACTAGAAATCTATAACAAGAGAGGTTTTTGTCTTAATAGAAGGATGTCCGAATGGTAAGTTGTATTTTATCTAAATTTTTGAGGACCTGTCTTGAGCTGTTACCATGTCATTAATAGTAATAAAAATTCACTCCTTTCAAATTCACGCTCATGGGCAAAACGGTTAGCCAGATTCCAAGGTCAGCCAATAGTCTTCATGGAATGTATGTATGATTTTGGGGGGTGCGTATTGATCGAACAGTCAGACTCCATGTTTTTGGCGGGTTTGAAACATTTTATAGACTTTAATTTCAATCTCTGGATCCAACATGTAGATCTAATATGTATGGAGGCTACAAGAGACCCCTATGCTGTGCTCTCGGGGAGAAATTAAATCAACTATATTTTCTTTTACTGTCCGGTCCTATTATTTCTCTGCAGAGAGAAGATGACTTACAGCTGCTCGGCAATCTTTGCCCCTCACCATGCTCCGATTGCAGCCCAGCCACAAATGGACATGTTAATGAGGGCATCATTCTGAAGTGATAATTACTGGCCAATACGACTTTCCATTATAGTCTATGTTTAAGCCACATCTGGAGTCCTTTGATGATGAAAAGAAAGCTGCTTATATATAAATGGCAACCTCTTACAAAAGATCATTTGCCCCAATGAATGCAGGTAGCAACAGCATCTGTTATGCACAGGCCGATGAGTTCTTATGCAATATGACATTGCCGTAGACCCGAGGACATGAACTCCGAGCCACCTCTGTACGATGGACCGTTGTTTGGAAAATCTCCGCCGACTATGTGACTATGGGATGCCGAGCTGAATTCCTAACCAAGTATAGGACGGATGAATTTAACCAAATTAAGAAAATCCAAAAGCGTTCCTCTAACAGGGGCTCATCTCACATGCTGCCATCCACAGCGGAAATTTATATCTCCCCCCCCCCCAACTACTAGCGGAGAGCATGTCAGGAATGTCTTCTTTTGTCATCACGCCGGTCGATTTAAATTGCTAAAACGTATACTCGTGCCGCTTTCCCATACAACCAAATGTCAGAGCTCAAGTCTCCTCCACTACATAACAAGTACCGTAATATCAAATACGCTTCATTGCCACTACTCCATGTGCTATAGGGAAGGAGGGGGCACACCGGTTTGGGGAACCCCATTTAGACCACCGGTCTCCGATCATATCGCTTCATGCCTTTAGGAATTCCACTACTTCGTAGCTAGTGCGCCTCAGTGTTTTATCTTGTTTTTCCTGCAATGCATAGAGAATCGGGAAAGCTAGCGGAATCCGATGAATGTATACATTGTCGATTGTTTACATCACACGCCCATGTGGTCCTCCGGAGTTGTACATTTTTTGTGATGTGGGATTGTCTGCATTAAAGAATTACAAACACGGGTGTCTTTTGCCAAAAACAGCACATCTATCCATCAGTTGTGTTTGATATCGTGTTTCGCGGAAGTGTAATACCGCTCACAACCTGAGAACAAGTGTGGCGCTGGTTTTGGAAGAAAGTAGTTGTGCTTAAATACTTCTGGACAACCCCATCCTTTTTCTAAAAACAATATTATCACATTTCCTTGCCGCTTTGTAGACCAACTGTCACACTGGACTAACGGAGTGTCCCGGGTACCGTGTGTGACAATGGCGCATGGACCAACGATGTCCGACACGCTGCATAAAACAACAGATGGGGAGACACCATGAGGAAAAGCAAATACAACAGGGGTGCCCTGCTTATAGGGAATGGGGAAGAGCTGCGGCTGTGCCCTGATCTCTCTACCATCCCTATACGGGTTCTTTCAATCCATCGCCGAACAGGATACCTAGTCCCTCACTTGCCCTGATGTTAGCTCTCAATAAATGGCCAGCAGGAGCACTAGTCCCAACCAATGCAATAAACAAGACAAGAGAGAAGGGGAGACAGACAGGGGAACAACAAACAATTTCACGCCTGCTGCCAAGCTCCTTGGCAGCAGATGGCTTGGCAGTAGCCAGCTCTCCAAAGAACCTCCTTCACCGCTGGAAGCTTGGGCAGGAATGAGTTCAATCACCAGCAAAGGATGCTGGACCCATGTGACCATGTAAAGGCGATGGAGTAATCACAAAGTAGCCACACCTAGACAAAGAACTAGCTAGCTTGTTAGCAACAAAAACTGATATTAACTCCTAAACTGCCAAAGGAAACAAACACATTTAATATAAGGAGTCAATAAAGGAATGAGGCACAGGTCCCAAAACTGTCACTTGTCTCCAAAGTAAAAGAGAGAGCATCGCGACACCAACATTGAGAGGATAAGATAAAATAAACTTTGGAGACTAAATCTTTTTTTTATTGACTGTAAAGTTCTACAAAAAAAACCTCATGCCCTGCAATCCTCCCAGGTTGGAGGTCACTTAGGGATGAAAGGATTGTACTTGGTATATGCCGCCATACATACTGATACCGCGGTGTCAATGACTGTGCAGTTAAACAAACAGAAGCACATGTAGGCAGTCTGGAAATAAATACTGATTGTTTCCATCTTTGTGCACATCGATCTTCTGCTGGTTGGCAAGAAATGTAAAAGTAGGTGAAGACCAACTTCCAACCTTCCTCAAATACCACCGCCATATGGTGGTCCAAATGATACTGACGTGGATGCGATTACTTCTGTCTCCTTGGATTTTGTCTGCATGTAGTCCAGCTGGGTCGGTGGAGGACCTCATGGTGCCTATATACACCCATAACATAGACGTTCAGGATCTTCTTTGAGAGGGAAGGGGGCTTTTTGAGTTGTCCTTTATGTGAATAGTAAATGTGAGTGCAGTGGAAATCACTGAGGCTCATTCTTATCAAGGCGGACATAAGGTCACCCTATAGTCCCTATTGTTGGTAATGCATTATGCTTTTATTTATTCATTTATTTATTTATATAGCGCTATTAATTCCATAGCACTTTACATACATCAGTAATGCTGTCTCTCTTGGAGCTCACAATCTAAATATCCTATCAGTATGTCTTTACAATGTGGGAGGAAACCGGAGTGCCCGGAGGAAACCCACGCAAACACGGGGAGAACATACAAACTCCTTGCAGATGTTGTCCTTAGTGTCCTTGGTGGGAATTGAACCCAGGACTTCAAGACCCCAGTGCTGCAAAGGCTGCAGTGCTAACCACTTGAGCCACCATGCTGTCCCTTTATTTTTCCAACATTATTCCGCCCTTTGGATCATTGCATCTGTCACATATTTACTATGATCACTAGAAGCCATAAATACCACAGTGTTATATACCTAGAATGAAGTGGACTTTGCTCCCGTGTGACATTTTTATTATTTTATGGCACCGAGAAGTAACATTGACACCTGCATCCCTTTACATACTTGTGGCGCCCCGCAACGAGTGCGTCACAAGGGAGTATTGCAGCCGCAATATTCTCTAGACAAAGCAGTGCAATAGTTAACTCAGAGATCCAACCCAACATACAACACCTAGAACAGGGGACCAATCATAGGTCCTGGTGGGTGGAGTGTTAGGGTAGTGAAGAGAACACAATAATCTAGACAGTCAGAACAAGTCAGAGAATAGTCTAGAACTTGAAGAGAGCAGACTAGAACTTGGAGTGGAGCGGGGGCTCCGCACCCCGTGCGGGCCCCTGGGCCGTCACCGGTCGGGTGTCCGCACCTGAGGCCTTAACCACCGGGAATGGGCATTTCTACACGGGTTCCCAAAAGACTCCCGTGCCCACAACTCACAGCCGGTTCACTGGTACCGAAGCTGGCAGCAGTTCACCTCTGCCACGCGAACCAGCCCCGTGGAGGAGCAGCTTTATAGGAGCACCCCACCACCAGCCAGTTTCCAGTCGTCTAACCAGCGGTGTACCCACTGAGGGACCCAAGGCTCCCCAAAGAATCCAGAACGTACATCATGGATAGGGCATTGAAGCAGCCTCCCCGTACCCGACCTGGTATTCCTGGGCGACGCTGGCAAGAGAAACTAAGGAGGTAGAGAGGAGGTACACTGCGGATCTCTGAGGAGCACTATCACTGCTGAGTCCACCCGGTCTTCTACTCAACCACTGTAAGCCATGTACTGCCTGCTGGTTACAGTAAAGAACCGTTGCAGAGACTAACTGTGTCCGTGTCTCCTTATGAACTGTCCGTCATGAACTTAAGGTAACCGCAGCTGCCGCACAACATCTTGAGCAGCTCCAGCCCCCGGGGATCACCGCTCAGCCTGTGGGGAGCGTAACATCTTGCTGCTGTCCATCACCCCGGGAGGTTCCGCAGCGTCGGTAGCCCTTACCGAATCTACTCATAGGTGGCGTCACGAAGAAAACAAATTAAAACCCCTTTTTAATCTGTTCCCGTAAGACGACCTCAATTTTGATCTGCACTACACCGGGCCCCACTACCGGCAGGCGCGGTCCACCCGTGACAAGGAAGGAGAAGAATCGCCTGTCTAAACCGGGAGTAACCCTGGCCCCTGGTGTGCGTCAGAAAATGGCGTCACGAACAGGATACGAGCAGGCCCGTTACCAACGGGTATGTTGTGCTTAAACTGGACTTTATTGTCTACAATTGGACTTTGTTCGTCCCTAAAAGAACTTTCCCGCCTTTACACCATTGGGTCAAGATGGCGCCCAAGATGGCGTTCCCGCCACAAGAAGCCGCCACGTGAAGCCCAGGAGTGAGTCAACCCCCCCCCTCACTGTGGGAGGGCTAAGGACGAAAGGCGCCAAACTCTTTGTCCGCCCTGATTGCTCGAATCAACCATGGGGGCGGATCCCAAAGACTTTTCCCACGATTGGACTACAAAAGCCCAGAGGAGATGGGAGTGTCATACCTAGACACACCGACAGAGAGAGAAGACATCTTCACCAGCTCAACCAGAACGTCTTACCGGTTGATCGGGTGTGGTTTCCCTCCAAAGAAGAATGGCCAGCATGAGACTCCAAGACCTGATGCGGGAGGTCGAGGCGGAGGCCAGAGCAGCCATAAGCCAACCGGGTCCGGATCCTGCCCTTACCATAGACGGCAGCCCCGACTTCTGGCTAGAGGCTCTACAAGACCTCCGGGTGCGGTTACTAGAGACAGTGGAATGGACGATTCGCAGCTGGAGCGCGACCCTAGGCAGACGACTACACCATGCGATGCAGCAGAGCCGACCGGGTGCAGCTTCTCCAAGCCCAGACGACGTCACCAGCTTCTCGACCGCCTCACCCTCGCCTACCACCTGTCCTGCTCCGTCACCTGAGCCAATAGACTGTGTCATTCCGGTGGAGGCCGCAACTCGACCCGTTCCAGCGACCAACATCGCAACCGATTCCGTTCTTGAGCCGGAGCTCATAACACGCTCCATGGAAGAACTCGATCTCTACCAGGTTCCACCTGCGGAACCCGCGACTAGTTTCCACACTACCGAGACTGTCGCTTGTTTCTCCCTAGAACCGGAGGCCTCCTCTGCAACCACAGAGGCCTACCTGGTAACCGGGATTGAAACACCTTTACCTGCGGAAACAGATGAAGAGGCAGGCAGCCTGGAAGCCCTGCAGGACGTCCCTACGGAAGGATCCGCAGCACCACCGCCCCGTTGTACAACGGAACAAGCTTTAACGTCTTTCATCAACAAGCAGCCTGATGTGATCATCGAGGAAGAGGTCGGAGAGGATGACGACGAGACCCACAGCACCGCTGAGGATTTCGACACCGGGTTCGCTTGGGGAGACAACGAAGAACTTCCTTCCGGGCACACAGCTCGGGTACACTGGTCGGGTGCACTGCCGACACCTTCCCCTGTGCCGTTCCACCGGGTTCCGATACAGACAGCCCGCCAAGTTCAAGCTTCCCGCCAAACCACCAGCTCCATTACTCATCTTTACACCCCGAGCCGTAACGACGGAGATGTACGCCAGAGACGACGAGAGGAGTGGCAAGCCCGAGAACGTGCCAACATGGAGGCCCGTGCCGAGGCTCGCCGCCAGCCGCCGCTGCCTGATGAACTCCGCCGTGAAGGTAGAATTTCCACCTTTAACTTAAATACCGGGTGGGGGTTCGCTTGGGAGGTGGGTTTGAATGAGGAGGTGTTTGTGGGGCGCCGGGACGTTGAGTCAAACTTGCCAAGAGGACATCCCGATCGCGACCTATACCGGGGCGATATTATCACCTATGAGCGCTATGCTTGTGCAGATGGGTGGTTTGCTATCCGGGTACGCCATCACCCTCAGAGCCAGTGACTTTAAAAACTTGAACTTTCATCAATGACTCTGTTTACCGTTAATCATTGACTGTGTGATCTTGCGGCTACAGCCTGGACTCTAGTTAAAGTACAGCCGACCGCCCGCCAGGTCCGCACAAAGTGATTACCTGTTTCTTTGCTTATAACATCAAAGCATTTCTTTACCTGTTTTTCTACTTTAATAAAAGTGTGTCATATATGTATAAAAATGTAAAAACCTCTGTAATGTGAGTAGTTTGACGCTTGGGGACAAGCTGATTTAACCAAGGGGGAGTGTGGCGCCCCGCAACGAGTGCGTCACAAGGGAGTATTGCAGCCGCAATATTCTCTAGACAAAGCAGTGCAATAGTTAACTCAGAGATCCAACCCAACATACAACACCTAGAACAGGGGACCAATCATAGGTCCTGGTGGGTGGAGTGTTAGGGTAGTGAAGAGAACACAATAATCTAGACAGTCAGAACAAGTCAGAGAATAGTCTAGAACTTGAAGAGAGCAGACTAGAACTTGGAGTGGAGCGGGGGCTCCGCACCCCGTGCGGGCCCCTGGGCCGTCACCGGTCGGGTGTCCGCACCTGAGGCCTTAACCACCGGGAATGGGCATTTCTACACGGGTTCCCAAAAGACTCCCGTGCCCACAACTCACAGCCGGTTCACTGGTACCGAAGCTGGCAGCAGTTCACCTCTGCCACGCGAACCAGCCCCGTGGAGGAGCAGCTTTATAGGAGCACCCCACCACCAGCCAGTTTCCAGTCGTCTAACCAGCGGTGTACCCACTGAGGGACCCAAGGCTCCCCAAAGAATCCAGAACGTACATCATGGATAGGGCATTGAAGCAGCCTCCCCGTACCCGACCTGGTATTCCTGGGCGACGCTGGCAAGAGAAACTAAGGAGGTAGAGAGGAGGTACACTGCGGATCTCTGAGGAGCACTATCACTGCTGAGTCCACCCGGTCTTCTACTCAACCACTGTAAGCCATGTACTGCCTGCTGGTTACAGTAAAGAACCGTTGCAGAGACTAACTGTGTCCGTGTCTCCTTATGAACTGTCCGTCATGAACTTAAGGTAACCGCAGCTGCCGCACAACATCTTGAGCAGCTCCAGCCCCCGGGGATCACCGCTCAGCCTGTGGGGAGCGTAACATCTTGCTGCTGTCCATCACCCCGGGAGGTTCCGCAGCGTCGGTAGCCCTTACCGAATCTACTCATAGGTGGCGTCACGAAGAAAACAAATTAAAACCCCTTTTTAATCTGTTCCCGTAAGACGACCTCAATTTTGATCTGCACTACACCGGGCCCCACTACCGGCAGGCGCGGTCCACCCGTGACAAGGAAGGAGAAGAATCGCCTGTCTAAACCGGGAGTAACCCTGGCCCCTGGTGTGCGTCATACTCACCTCAGCTGACTGTCAGAAAAAACGCCGTCCCTTTAATGGCACTTGAAAGAAGGCAGCATGGCCTTGTATAGCAATACACTGCCATAGGTATGAAAAGATCACACTGGTTAAAGAGGGCGGGTACCACTATGCAATAACTCCTATCGAAGGGGTGATATCTTGGTCCAACTCCATTCCTATTATAATTGGGATGTGAATACCCCTTTAAAGGTTTTTCTTGCTTCTTGTGCATTACTCACCCTTCCCAGGTCCAGCTCTGAGTCTCCGCCGCTGCTTCAGGTGTCTGTTACGGTCTACAGCGCCGACATCACATCGACAACGTTGCAGCCAATCAGTGAGCTCTTAATTTCTGAGCGGCTTGTGGCGTCTACTCGGGCAGAACTGCAGAGCTCACCAATTGGCTGCAGTGTGGATGTGATGTCAGCGCTACAGACAATATTAGACACTGGGAGCGGTGGTGAAGAGTCAGAGCTGCAACATGACAGCTGGGAAGTTGTCAGTGTTTCCACTGTCATTGGTTGCGATTGTAGTATTACGATTTTAATACCTTGAAATAAACAAGCTACTGCTCCCTGTTATCAGCCAGCTAAAGCTGAAAGAAGTCTGACACTACCTCTCTCATAGAACAAATCTCAGACAGCACCTTGGTTGGTGATGAATTTCAGGCTTCAGGCTATGTGCCCGCTGTGCGTTTTTTTGCTGCGTTTCTGCACCAAAAACATAGCACCTACAGCTTTGTAATGAAAGTCAATGTGATTTTCCAAAATCTGTACCCACGTGTGTATTTGGGTGCTGTGTTTTTGTTGCAGAAATCGTCAGTGTTTTTTTTTATGTCCCTTCAATTAACATGCCCTTTTTTGAGCTGCGTTTTTCCCATAGACTCCATTCTAAACTTCACCCCCAAAAAAGCACCACAAACAAATGGGTATTCCCACAGTCCATTTGTGGTGCTTTTGTGCCTGCAATTTCCAAAACACTGCAATACTCACCTTCCCCAACCATCCCATGGTGATCCCCAGTGATTATTCCCTCCATGCAATGGCAGGAGATGTATTTATCTATCTGCCAGCACCTTGCACCATGTGATTCAGCCTGTGACATGTACGCAGGATCTGGAAGATTGATAAACACAGCAGCAGCTATGGGCAATCACCAGGGATTGCTACGGGCTTGCCGAGGAAGGTGAGAAAGTGTGTATGTGTCTGTCTGTGTACAAACGCAGCACAAATGAAATAGGTTTGTGCTGCTTTTGCTTAGAGACAGCTGCGTTTGTACAGCTGACAAATGCAGTGCAAAAAATACGCACAGTGAGCACATAGACATTCCACCATGCGACATTTCAACCTCACCATGAGGTCTTTGTTAAGGCCGGGTTACACGTGTCGACATTGTTAATGATGTCGCTGCAACTTGTGACGTTGCAGCGATGTCGCTACGTGTGACATCCTGCAGTGATCAGCTCGCTGAACATTGCGGAATGGCTAGGGCCGTTTTTCAATCGTTGGTCTCCCGCACAGTGCACTCTGGGACAAGTAACCAGGGTAAACATCGGGTAACTAAGCGCAGCGCTATGCTTATTTAGTTACCTGATGTTTGCCCTGGTTACCAGCGTTCTCGCTGGTGAGTCTGCCTGTGTGACAGCTCACCAGCGATCAAATAGTGATGTCCCAGCGATCCCCATCGTTGGTCGGGTCGGTGGGACATCGCAACGTGTAAACTGGCCTTTAAGCACACTCCATAGTGTGCTTGATAAAGACCTGAAGGTGAGGTTGAAACGTCACATGGAGGAATAAAGCTGATGAAATTTATCACCAACCAAGGCGCTGTCTGACATTTATTCTATGGACTGACTAGCGAAGTGGACTCCTTGGCATGGTGGGTTTTCTTTAGAGAAGTGTGAGTTCCGGATGTCCTGGATGGGTGCTGCAGACCAATCTATACGTTGACTACCAGCATTGAGACTTTCCTTACACAGGTCATCTTCGGTCACTGCTGAACTTCTTTTTAATTTTTACCGTCCCTTAGGGAATTTAATGATCTGACTGATCAGAGACCCCACAGAGCATTCTCCCATCCTGAGGTGTAGTGCGGCTGCTCATGCTGTGTCACCGGGTGAGATAATCATATGAATATCAAGAGATTGATGCAAAGCCTGGACTGCAGCATTTCCATCTCTTTGCAGGAAGGGCGTGTACGCAGCTCCTCGGCTGGGGTCACACGGGTAGATCCGGGCATCCTGTCCTCGTAGGGTAACCTCCTGTAAGGCGCAAAAAAAATACAAGGGGTCAGGGCCTATGTGAAGTACGAGGTGTCTGGGGATGGAGGGGTTAAACAGACAGGAAATGGTACAGCATGGATATAATGGGGAAGTAGAGTGCCCTGGCTGCAGGAAGCAGAGGACAAGGGGCATTAAGTAATAGGTTGCCCGGGCCCCTGACCCGTTCACTGCCAGTAAAGAATAAAGTGTTTGTGTAGGTGAGAGAATGGCCATTGTCTCCTCAGCGCAGTCAGCACCTGCTCAGGACGGCATTGCCTCGTAGTGCAAGAAGACAAAGGCAGGAGGGAGGGAGGGCTTCGTCCTGAAACGCTGAAAAACTTTCCCTCATCATTTCCATCTTGCAAATTGTTAGGCAAATGCAGACAGGCGACTTCATGGGAGCTGGGGGGTCGTCACATTGGATCTCAGGTGAAGCTGTAGAAAGCAGCATCCTGCAAATCCCACTCTCACCCAGGGGTGTGGCTACAACAGGTGCAGGGGTTGCAATCGCACTCGGGCCCAGGAGCCTAGGGGGCCCCAAAATTCCCTTTGGTCCTTAGGAAAAGACTAATGCTATTAAAGATTTGCAATAATTGGGGGCCCCATTGGAGCTTTCACATCAGGGCCCATAAGCCTCAAGTTTGCCAGTGCTTTCTTCCCCCCCCGTCCCTTCCCGATCTGAAGAACCCCCATCCTAGGAAGCAGTCTGCTTATGTACTACTGGGCACCTATGTGTGCAGCCTGAGTGCCCAGCTGTCACTGTGACACTCCATGTACATAGTGCCAGCCTATTGATTCAGTTGCCACCGCCGTCACCACCAACACTTGGTCTACGCTTAGTTGTTATTATTGCATTGCACCCTGTAGGTTGGGTACAGGACGCACCTACATAAGTGACCTGCAGTCAATGATTACTCACACATTACACTGAGCACATAGGAAGTAGATGTGTCACAGGCTGCAGAGAACCGGGGCTGGGGACAGAGATCGTACAGGGACCCCACATCAAACAGGGACCCCAGATTATCATACAGGGCACCCCACATTATCATACAGGGATCCCACATTATCATACAGGGCCCCTCACATTATCATACACGACCCTCCATATAATATTGGGCCCTCAGATTATAATACGGGGCCCCAGTGACATTTCTAATAGTCCAATCTATCATACAGGGCACCTCACATTATCATACGAGGCCCCCCACATCATCATATAGGACACCCCACATTATCATACAGGGCCCCCACATCATCATACAGGCCCCTCACATTATCATACAGGGACCCTCACATTATAATACAAGGCCCCCCACATAATACAGGGCCCCAGTGTCATTTCTAATACTCCAATCTCAGTCCCAGCACTCAGGCCCATGACTGAGAGACCCAATCTGCTCGCAGTCCCTCATACCTCCCTGTGATGGCCCATGCTGCCAATTACCATCCTATGTTGCATAGACTTCCCTCCGATACCACTTCCCCTGCACTTACATTGTTACACTTACATTACTTATTTGATATTTTTACTGCACAATTTGCAGTACATGCTCGTTTATATAAGGCCTCATTCACACGTCAGTATTTTACATCAGTGTCTGTATGCCAAAACCGGAACTGGAACTTACAGACTAAAAAAAAAAATTATTAAAAGATCAACACCTGTTCTGGTTTTAGCATAAAATAGTGAGGAAATACTGATCACAAATGCTGATGTGTGAATGAGGCCTAACACAGGCCCCAGTGCATGTGTACATGAGACACGCCTACAAGGCTATGTGCACACAGTGCGTTTTTTGATGCAGTTTTGTCACAAATCTCCATATCCAGCAAAGTCAATGAGAATTCTTATGGTGGGTTTACACACACCAATTTATCTGTTCAATCTCTGAACCAATCTCTGGTTGCAGTGAAATCATGGATACATTGCTCCATTTTGTGGCTGTGTACAACATGGAGCAATCTATCCATGATTTCACTGCAACCAGAGATTGGTTCAGAGATTGAACAGATAAATTGGTGTGTGTAAACCCACCATTAAGGCCACTTTAGGGGGCCGTCACACGGTGAGATATCTTGCACGATATCGTTTAAGCGATCTCCTTTTTGATCGCTTAAGCGATATCGGGCAAGATATCGTTGCATGTAATCAAGCGATTCACGATGGTAAATCGCTTGATCGTGACATCGCTGATCTGAGGTTCGGTTCTCAGATCTAGCGATGAACGATGCAACGATCTGCATCATCGTGGTGTATGACACCACGATGATCCATCTCCCAGCGACCGCGCCTATGCTGGGAGATGGTAACTATGGTACACGTCGGGTAACTAAGCGACGCGCTGCGCCTAGTTACCCGATGTGTACCATAGTAACGAGCGAGATCGGGGCTCCGCATCGCTGGTGAGTCTGTCTGTGTGACATCTCACCAGCGATGTGAGCGATATTGTAAGCGATTGCGCGTGCACGTGATCGCTTACAATATCGCTAAAGATGTCGCAGCGTGTGACGGCCCCCTAACACACACCAACTTATCTGTCCAACTTCTGAACAGATCTCTGGTTGCAGTGAAATCATGGACACATTATTACATTTGTACACAGCCACAAAATGGAGCAATGTGTCCATGATTTCACTGCAACCAGTAAGTTGTTCAGAAGTTGGACAGATAAGTTGGTGTGTGTAAAGTGGCCTTTAGGGTATGTGCACACTGGCCGGCGGGTTGGTCGGCGGCGGCTGGGCGGACCCGCCAGGAAGCTCCGGAGCCGTCCACCGGCATCCTGGCGGGTATGTGCGGCGGGTGACGGGCGGGTGCCGGGCGGGTGGCCAGCGGGTTTGCGCCGGCGGTGTTGCGGCGGCTGGAAGCAGTACATGATTCTGCTTGCAGCTGCTGCAGAACCGGCCGGTTTATAGAACATGCTCATTCGTTGCTAACCCGCTGGGAACCCAGCGGGTTAGCAACGGATGAGCATGTGTAAACCGCCGGTGTGTGGACACCGGGTGTCGGTTTACATAGGTTTTAATGTTAATCCAAACGCCGGTTTGGATTAACATAAATTTACATGAAATTTATGTAAACCGACCGTCGGTTTACACACCTAAACCGACCCTAACCCGGCCAGTGTGCACATACCCTAAAGGTACCGTCACACGCGGCAATTTTGCAAGCAATTTCACTGGCAATTTGCTGGTTGCAGTGAAATCATGGATACATGGTTCCGTTTTGTTGCCGTGTAGAAATGGAACCATGTATCCATGATTTCACTGCAACCAGCAAATTGCCAGTGAAATTGCTTGCAAAATTGCCGCGTGTGACGGTACCTTTAGGGTGCATCTTCACGATCAGAAGCCGCCCCGCACCTGCCGCACATGGTGAGTACGGGGCGGCTGCGGTCTCCCTGCGGCCACCCGCAGCTTCACTCAGGTCCGGAGGACCTGCGTCCAACACGCAGCTCCTCCGGACTGTGAGGACATACCCTTAAGTGTTGTGCACATGTTGCTTATTTTTTTCCTTGCAGATTTGATGCATAAAATCCAAAGCATGTCAATTGATGGAGTGTTTTCTTCCAGCGTTTTTCACCCACTGACCTCAATGTAATCATGAGATACGCAGGTGTGCTCACACAGTGTGTTTTTGGTGCAGATTTAGTGCGTTGTTCTAAAAAACTCATGCTTTATTAAATACCATGAACTGATTCTGTGTACGTTTCTCTCTAAAACGATTAAGCATGATGAGCCTTGGCACGTTTATTAGGTGCGATTCTGTCAAAAATGTGAGTGCAGTGGGGGATGGGGGGTTTTGAGTCACGAGGGAGTGATCTGTGGGGCGAGCGATTCTGGGAGAGAGGTGAGTCTGCGGGGGTGAGGAGTCTAGGAGGAGAGGGTGAGTCTGCGGGGGCGAGCAGGAGTCTACGAGGAGAGGGTGAGTCTGCGGGGGCGAGCAGGAGTCTGCCGAGGAGGAGGGAGTCTGCGGCTGGAGTCGTGAGAGAGGGTGAGTCTGCAGGACGAGCAGGAGTCTCAAGGAGAGTCTGCGGGGAGGTGAATCGGGAGGAGGGTGAGTCTGCGGGGAGAGGTGAGTCTCGAGGAAGGGTAGTCTGCAGGGCAGGCGAGTTACGAGGAGAGTGTCTGCGAGGACAGGGCAAGTCTACGGAGGAGAGGTGAGTCTGCGGAGGAGAGGGTGAGTCTGCGGAGGAGAGGGTGAGTCTGTGGAGGACAGGGCGAGTCTGCGGAGGACAGGGAGTCTGCGGAGGCGAGGGTGAGTCTACGGAGGAGAGGGTGAGTCTGCGGAGGAGAGGGCGAGTCTGCGGAGGAGAGGGTGAGTCTGCGGGGAGAGGGCGAGTCTATGGAGGAGAGGGTGAGTCTGCGGAGGAGAGGGTGAGTTGCGGGCTAGCAGGAGTTGCAAGGAGAGGGTGAGTCTGGGGGGAGCGGAGTCTGCTGAGTAGAGGGTGAGTCTGCGGGGGGGAGGTGAGTCTGCAGGAGAGAGGGTGAGTCTGCGGGGCGAGCAGGAGTCTGCCGAGGAGAGGTGAGTCTGCGGGGGAGAGGTGAGTCTGCGAGGAGAGGGTGAGTCTGTGAGGAGAGGGTGAGTGCGGGGGAGAGGTGAGTTGCGGGGAGAGGGTGAGTGCGGGGAGAGAGGGTGAGTCTGTGGAGGTGAGCATGAGTCTGTGGATGAGAGGGTGAGTCTGCGGAGGGAGGGTAAATCTGTGGAGGAGAGTGTGAGTCTGCGGAGGAGAGGGTAAGTCTGCGGAGGAGAGGGTAAGTGCAAGAGGTAAGTCCGGAGGAGAGGGTAAGTCCGCGGAGGAGAGGGCAAGTCGCGGAGGAGAGGGCAAGTCGGCTGAGGAGAGGGCAAGTCTGCGGAGGAGAGGGCAAGTCTGGGGAGAAGGCAGTCTCGGAGAGAGGTGAGTCTGCAGAGGCAAGCACAAGTCTATGGAAGAAAAAGTGAGTTTAAGTGGCTGAGCGTAAGTGGGTGAGCTAGTCTGGGGGTGAGCTTGAGTATAGGGGGTTGAGCGTAAGTGCGGCGACGAGCTTGAGTCTGGGGGGAGCGTGAATTTTCGAGGCAAGCTTGAGCCTATAGGGGCGACCATGAGTCTACGGGCCTGAGCATGAGTTTCTTGGCGACAGCATGAGCCCATGGGGGTGAGAGTGAGACTGCAGGGACGAGCATGAGTCCGTGGAAGACACCATGAGCCCACGAGGGTGAACATGAGTCTGAGAGGTAGCAGAGTTCGCAAGAGACAGTATTGGCCCACGGGGATGAGCATCAATCTGTGGGGGTGAGTGTGAGCCTGTGGGGGTGAGCATAAGTCGCAGAAGGAAGCATGGGCCCACACAGGCGAGCGTGAGTTGACTGAGAGACAGCATGGTCCATGGGGTGAGAGTGAGTCTGAGGGGCATTTGTTGGGTATGTGCAGAGACAGCATGGTTCATGGGGTGAGAGTGAGTCTGAGGGGTGAGCATTTGTTGGGGTGAGTGTGCAGGAGACAGCATGGGTTCATGGGGGTGAGAGTGAGTCTGAGGGTGTGAATGTGAGTCTGAGTGGGTGAATGTGAGTCTGAGAGGGTGAGCATTAGTCAAGCAGAGTGAGTGTCTGTGGGGGCAGGGTCTCCTTACACGGGGTCATGTGTTCGCCCCACACGCTCTTTTGCCCCTCTCGGATCTTTGGCTGTGTTATTGCGAGCTCTTGGATTGCGGACAGTTTGCATGTCACCATCACGTCTCCACTTGGATCTTACGCTTCCGCCATCTTTTTGTCACCATGTTTATGTGGCAGGGCTTGCAGAATAAGTGACAAAGAGATGGCACAAGCATCCGAGCACAGGTAGAACTCAGGCCTGCACACTATTGTCCTTTGGGCAGAGGAGCTGACACTCTACAGGCCTGCACACTATTGTCCTATGGGCAGAGGAGCTGACACTCTACAGGCCTGCACATTATTGTCCTGTGGGCAGGGGAGCTGACACTCTACAGACCTGCACACTATTGTCCTATGGGCAGAGGAGCTGACACTCTACAGGCCTGCACACTATTGTCCTGTGGGCAGAGGAGCTGACACTCTACAGGCCTGCACATTATTGTCCTGTGGGCAGGGGAGCTGACACTCTACAGACCTGCACACTATTGTCCTATGGGCAGAGGAGCTGACACTCCACAGCCCTGCACACTATTGTCCTTTGGGCAGAGGAGCTGACACTCTACAGGCCTGCACACTATTGTCCTGTGGGCAGAGGAGCTGACACTCTACAGGCCTGCACATTATTGTCCTGTGGGCAGGGGAGCTGACACTCTACAGACCTGCACACTATTGTCCTATGGGCAGAGGAGCTGACACTCTACAGACCTGCACATTATTGTCCTGTGGGCAGGGGAGCTGACACTCTACAGACCTGCACATTATTGTCCTGTGGGCAGGGGAGCTGACACTCTACAGACCTGCACATTATTGTCCTGTGGGCAGGGGAGCTGACACTCTACAGACCTGCCATTATTGTCTGGTGGGCAGGGCATTACACACTCTACAGACCTGCCACTTATTGTCCTGTTGTGGCAGGGGATGCAGGACACTCTAACAGACCTGCACATTATTGTCCTGTGGCAGGGGAGCTGACACTCTACAGGACCTGCACACTATTATCCTATGTGCAGAGGAGCTGACACTCCTACAGCCTGCACACTATTGTCCTATTGGGCAGAGGAGCTGACACTCTACAGACCTGCACATTATTGTCCTATGGGCAGAGGAGCTGACACTCTACAGCCTGCACACTATTGTCCTATGGGCAGAGGAGCTGACACTCTACAGACCTGCACATTATTGTCCTATGGGCAGAGGAGCTGACACTCTACAGGCCTGCACACAATTATCCTCGATGTGGCAGGGAGCTGACACTCCTACAGACCCTGCACACTATTGTCCTATGGGCAGAGGAGCTGACACTCTACAGACCTGCACACTATTATCCTATGGGCAGAGGAGCTGACACTCCACAGACCTGCACACTATTGTCCTATGGGCAGAGGAGCTGACACTCTACAGACCTGCACACTATTGTCCTATGGGCAGGGAGCTGACACTCTACAGCCTGCACACTATTGTCCTATGGGCAGAGGAGCTGACACTCTACAGACTGCACTTTTGCCTATGGCAAGACTGACCTAAGCCTGCCATATTGCCTATGGGCAGAGGAGCTGACACTCTACAGTACACTCTATCCTTATGGCAGAGGAGTGACACTCACAGCCTCCACATGTCTAGGGCAAGGATGACACTTACACCTGCCACAATTATCCTGGCAGGGCTGACATCAACCGCACACTATTCTATGGGCAGGAGCGACACTCTAGCATCCCGGGGCTACACTCCCAGCCTGCAACGCTTGTCGATCACTAGCCTTCCCTGCCACATGACGCTTCAGCCTTCGCCACAGCTCTGCAGCTAGGGTTCCGGGAGGGGCGTGGTCACGTCCCTCTGCCCCGCCTCCTCTCCGCCCCGCCGGCCAATCCAGCAGCTTGTTTCTGAAAGATGCCCATATTTGGCGATGTTGAGTCCTCGCGCTGGTGGGCGGGGCTTCCAGCCGGCGAACTTAAATAGCATAACGGCCACTGTTCCGTCTCATTCAGCCGGCGGCAGCGGATCTACCAGCACCTTCCACTCCAGCCTCTGTATTCGTTAAGGAACGTACTCCCATCTCTTAAGGTAAAGGAAACCTCCCGGAGTTATTCTGCGCTTGTGGTGGTTGGCTAGCCCTGTTGTTCTCTGTATGGCGGCCGCACGTTACCTGACCGGGGCGGTGTCCCGGAGCTGCTCGTGTATAGTCGGTGTCTTGTGTAATTCTCGGGTGTGTGGAGGGAGGGAGTGGCGGGAGCCGCACACTTCTCGCTGTAGATTTATCTGTGACGCAGTTTATTTAAATTAATAGAATTTACTGGATTTAGAACTACAACTCCCAGTGTGCCCTGCGGCTGCGGGCCGTAAATGAGGTCGTACATGAATATCGTTGTATTGTGCTGATGCCTGTGACCCTTCTGGAGGGCTGTAATGGTGTAGTGGTCTGTGCCGTGCCTGGCCGCTGTACCCTGACAGGTGCCGCTGTAGGGCGGGGCAGACCCGGCTTTTGTCCGCTGAGGGTGACGAGGCCGTTACAGTACAGGGCGGGAGGGGGGAAGAATGTCACTTTCACGCGGGCTGACGGGTGGACTGCACCACTTCCAGTAATGGGGAGGTGTATGCGTCATGTGCTGACACACCCATTCTCTAGCGATGACTAACGCGCCCGTCCTCCCCTCCTCGCTGAATGGACTAAACCACGCCCTGAGTGTTTGAAAGGCGCCTGAGTGGGTGTGGCCAGTCGAGTCTCTGCTTCCATATTTGGTCACAGAGCTGCTGATTGGCTGTGAGGTGGGAGGGAGATTCGAACGCTCTGGTCTTTCTCCCCCTTTGTGGGCGTGGCTTGCTCTGCAGTTTCCGGTGTCTCCAGGGGACTAGGTGTGGTCGGCTCAGACTGAAGGTTAATGCCAAGTGAGTGTCATCGGGCTAGGCCTCATCCTGGGCGTGTCCCTGCAGCCTGGTCATCATGGCCGCACCCTCCCTGCAGAGCCAGGCTGTGCCCATTCATGCCTTGTATCTTGGTCATGTACTTTGGAGGGGTGTTAATTTCTACTTGAACCTTTTTTCTTTGCAGTAACAATGGAAGAGGAAATTGCCGCCCTCGTTGTTGACAATGGATCTGGTATGTGCAAAGCCGGCTTTGCTGGAGATGATGCTCCCCGTGCTGTCTTCCCCTCCATCGTTGGGCGCCCAAGACATCAGGTTTGTCTACCTTAGTTTCCTTAATGTTATATCTTCTGTCCACCAGTCCCTTTAGTGTGTACAGTAGAGCATACTGCAGTAGTATAACAGTGCCTGCTCCTCCACAGGGCGTCATGGTTGGCATGGGTCAGAAGGACAGTTATGTAGGTGATGAGGCCCAGAGCAAGAGAGGTATCCTGACCCTGAAATATCCCATTGAACACGGCATTGTCACCAACTGGGATGACATGGAGAAGATCTGGCATCACACCTTCTACAACGAGCTGCGTGTGGCCCCTGAAGAGCACCCAGTCCTGCTCACAGAAGCCCCCCTGAACCCCAAAGCAAACAGAGAAAAGATGACCCAGGTTTGTCCCTGCTCACCCCTCCCACTCCTGCCCTTTCCTCTCTGGGACACTTCCTGTAAACTCCAGCCTCCATTTTTCTCAGACTTCATGTTTTCTTTCCGATGTCTCCAGGGCTCTCTACCTCTCCTGGCATTTCCCTCCTGAAGCCTCAGGTTTCTGTTTCATTATTTTGTTTTAGTTTCTGCTTGTTCTGTTCCTTCTACACTAGTTTTCCTCTGATTTTTCTTACCTGCATGCCAGCATGTTCAGCATGGTTTGGGGTGTGCCCACGCTCCGCACATTGAGTAACCACACCCTTTTGCTTCCACTCTCCAGATCATGTTCGAAACCTTCAACACCCCAGCCATGTACGTTGCCATCCAGGCTGTGCTGTCCCTGTATGCCTCTGGTCGTACCACTGGTATCGTGATGGACTCTGGTGATGGTGTGACCCACACCGTGCCCATCTATGAAGGCTATGCCCTGCCTCACGCCATCCTGCGTCTGGACTTGGCTGGCCGTGACCTGACAGACTACCTCATGAAGATCCTGACCGAGAGAGGCTACAGCTTCACCACCACAGCCGAAAGGGAAATTGTGCGTGACATCAAGGAGAAGCTGTGCTATGTAGCCCTGGACTTCGAACAGGAAATGGCCACCGCTGCCTCATCCTCCTCCCTGGAGAAGAGCTACGAGCTGCCCGACGGACAGGTCATCACCATTGGAAACGAGAGGTTCAGGTGTCCAGAGGCCCTCTTCCAGCCATCCTTCCTTGGTATGTATCTGGTAATATCAGTGTCATGAGAATTGCATACTTTTAGTCCATGTGACCATTATATTAAACAGTATCAGGTCTAATAACTAGTCAAACATTTTATTCTGTGAGCAATCTTCTTTTGCACAGTTTTCTGGCCTCTGGTCACATCATAGGGTGTTTAAAGGTCCAGGCCTGACTAATCGACTGCTGATGCTTGCCAGTAAACTAACACAGCTTGTCTTCTATAGGTATGGAATCCTGTGGCATCCATGAAACCACCTTCAACTCCATCATGAAGTGTGATGTTGATATCCGTAAAGACCTGTACGCCAACACTGTCCTGTCTGGAGGTACCACCATGTACCCTGGTATTGCTGACAGAATGCAGAAAGAAATCACTGCCCTTG
This sequence comes from Allobates femoralis, assembly GCA_033576535.1. Lineage (NCBI taxonomy): Eukaryota > Metazoa > Chordata > Amphibia > Anura > Aromobatidae > Allobates > Allobates femoralis. The sequence goes on along the minus strand of JARQOC010000006.1, from coordinate 437,926,288 downwards.
CCCCTAGCACAATGAAAATCAAGGTAAGTTGTGAATCAAGTGTAACAAGGCCTCAATTGTAAAGTGTGAATTGCTGGTCTTCACATGCTCAGTCCTACATGTACTTATGATGCCCATTTGCTCTTTTCACCAGATCATTGCACCACCCGAGCGTAAATACTCTGTCTGGATTGGTGGCTCCATTCTGGCCTCCCTCTCCACCTTCCAACAGATGTGGATCAGCAAGCAGGAATATGATGAATCCGGCCCATCCATCGTTCACCGCAAATGCTTCTAAACGGACTGCTAGCAGATGCCTGTGCATTTGCTGCATGAGATCTTCAAGTATTAATTTGCCTCGGCAAATGTGTACAACCTCATGCTAGCCTCGTGAAACTGGAATAGAGCCAACTTCCAAACGAACTTGCCCTCGGAACGTGAGGCACGCTAAAGTCGCCACCTCGTCGGGGATTTTGTTTTTCTTTTGTAACGCAAGACTTGGACCTGTCTCTATAAACCCCCTCCCATTCCTGCAGTGTCCGTGCTAGCATATGTATACCCTGTACACATCTCCGATACCATACCTGGTTGGCATTCAGTCTTGAGTGTCCTCCTTAAGCTAAGTCTTGCGTAGAAAAGAAGCATTTCTGTGAAAGGCTGCCGATCTGCGACCGTATTGTGAATGACACTTCGTCCATGGCGGTGAAGTCGAGGTGGGAGATGTGCACAGGGTATCTCTGAGGTTTAGGCTTCCAGGTTATCCAATTTTTTTTCTTTTTTTTTTCTTAGCGCTTAATATTCCAGAATTTCATTTCTGAGGCTGGTAGGAGTTCATGAAGGAGTCTTCACATCACCTTGCCACACTTTTTTCTAGTATGGTCAAAAGTTAATAACTCGCCACCATGGCCTCCCGGCCTTAGAATCAGGTTCTTTTTCTCTTAGCCCAGTTTGTATTTCCAGCGTTAAACATGGGTCTAAAGTTACACCTGTAAATTTACTCCAAGTTTAATTTATGTAAATTTCTTTTTTGTATGTTGCCTTAATGTTCACACATGACGGTAGGAAAAATACCAAATTTGTAAGTCATCCTGAAGCTGAGAAACTAATTCCCGGAAGCACTTCATTGTGTAAGAAATAAAGCGCTGCAGTAAAAAGAATCTGTGTTCTACCTTCTTGCCACTGGGGTCTGGGTACTTGGGTGGGCACTGGTATGAGGGCTTCCTGCACTACAAGGGAGGAGGCTGGACATCCAGCTCATGGCTCAGGTTGGTTTGAACCCTGGGAACTGTAAGATCTGATGTATGTTCCTAGGCAGTAACATTCCTGCTGCTTTGTTTAAAATATATTCAAATAGGGTTAACTTCCATTTTTTATAAATGAAGCTCTAACTCTTCCATTCCTACATTGCACCAGGACATTGACTCACCTCAAGTAAGGATTTCTTTAGTATTGCACTGGTGGTTCCAACCCCCCTGCGCAATACTAAAGGATATGCACTGATGGCTCTCAAGGCCTGGGGTTCCCACACCCCTGCGTTAAGGACACATTTAGGACTTGGTGCCATGCCAACATAATACCATAGTGTCAATCATAATACTACACCCCCCCCCCCCCCCTCCCTGTCCAGTTGGGGGTTAAAGTACAGTACCAAGTCTGGTTAGATCAAGTGCAGGCATCAGCCTGATCACTTTGTGACACTAGGATCTCCTAGTCAAACCTCACTGATGGCTGTGGGCTTGTTACAAGGTTATAGCTGACCAGACCAGAAGCCTTATCACTCAGTCTGGGGTGGCAGTGCCCACTGGATTTGCTGTTGGGAGGCCCAACTTTGCCTAATTTCACCTATTTGGGGGGGGGGGGGGGGAGAAGAAAAAAAGACGCCAACCTATAAACATTCCTGGCAGGGTGTGGAGTTACCTGCTGCTTGGTACAAGCTGCTCCACTCACTTGGGTCCTTATCCTTGCTCCTTTTAGCATAGGAGCCAGCATGTAGATGTAGAAACCTCTCCTGTAACATTCACTGCATGTCCACCGGGTTGGACAGCCCCAAAGCATCACCCTACCAGAAAGTGTTTTATTCTTTATCCATGGGATAGCTTGCTAAGCCACATATTAGTATCTGAACATGTTTGTGCAGACTACACTCTACTCATTGTCTATGGCAGGGGTGGGGAACTTGAGGGCTGCTAAAAGGTTGTGTTCAGGATTTCCTTTAGTATTGCACAGGTGATTCCAACCCCTGTGCAATGCAAAGGAAATCCTAAACCTGTTGGTAGCCCTCAAGGCCTGGCATTCCCTCCCCTTGTCTATAGAGTGGGTAAGAGCCATTCAATATACTTCAGTCCCAGAGTGACAAACTTGAGGTTGGGATTTCACAGCCCTGTTCCAAACAATCAATCTTGATCACTGGGTATCTAGTGTACGGGTCCTCCGCAATCAAGTTAACCCCCCCCCCCCATTGTGCAGATTAGGGGTTAACCTCTATATTTTAGAGGGGAGGGCACAGGGAACCTATAAGGCTGTAAATGCAACTACCTTACCATGGCACCACTAATGGAGGTGCATAGTGCCCTGATACAATCCTGACCCAGACCCACTGTTGTGTAACTCGATGGGGCATGATTCCAATAGTTTAGCCATCTTGTCAGAGGGCAAGAAAGTTTGGGACCTGTCTTTGAACTCAACACCCCCCCTCCTCCTAAGCTGTGCTTCTAGCATGTGAAGGTCTATGCTGGCAGCAATGGGGTTAATGCCCACCCCACAGTGCCTTTGTTCTGAGCTGTCTGACCCCCTGATGATTCAGCATGCCGCCCTCTGGGAATCCTTTTGTCTGCACACAAAGAGCCAACATGTTATCTGTTCCTTTGGATGCCAGATGTCCCTGTGCGCCCCCCTCTGGAGCCCAACTGTGGCCTTGGCATTAAAGCCGCTCTCCAGCCCCCGCAAACAGGATCATTACCTCAGCAAAAAAACATGTTTGTACTTGCTCTGCACTTAATACAATGCCAGGAGGGGCAATGTGGGCGGTGGTCCTAACTTGCCAAACCCCCACAACTAACCTGGGATCTTGTGTCAAACTACAGGGGGTATTTCTAATACATTTAATGCCAGACATGTGGAAATCTCTGCAAGACATTGTGGAGCTTGGCCCAGACGTGTGGAGCCTCCTGTGCCCCCTGCCCGGGTACTGCAGCTGGTCCTCCTTGTATGGCTAATACAGGGCTGAAAATGGGAATCTGGGTGAGGACCTAAATTGTGGGGGTTATTTAGGTTAGGGGCAGAGCAACTTCAGAGGCCCTCTGTGCACACTTGAGTATAGAGATGTGGTGCCACAAGCTGTGCTGATCTCCGTCCCTGCAGGAGTGTATGGAGACAGGGACCTTTGCTATGGACACTACGGAAGTGGCATGATATAAGGGTTCTATTATGGATGGCTATGTGTATAGGACATAGGCCTCCACTGTCATTACAGAAACTCATTTTGATAATGGATACTATTAAGTAATTACTAGCAAACTGCTGTTTCCTTCTTTAAAAAGAGGTTCTGCAGATGTGTATGTTACGCTTTCACTGTCCGTTTTCGGGTATGGGAATTAGCTCATTTACTTAAAGGGAATCTATCAGGTTTTTGCCACCTAGCCTGAGTCCAGCGATGTGTTACTGGGCTGCTCAGTGTAGTTTTAATTACATCTCTGTATAATCAGCAGGAGTTTATCAAAGGACCACTCTGCCTGCTGCCCAGGTACTTTGGCATATTCATAAACTGTTACATTACTGTTTTCTGTTTGCAGATTTATCAAGTGACAGAAAGCAGCCCAGTAAGTGACACATCACTGGAATCAGGGTCTCTGTCTACATTGTGCTGCTCTCAGATGTGATGGCAGAAACCTGGTGACAGATTCCTTTTAAGAGCCCTAGTAGACAAGAGGTATAGCGGTGTATGGTGCTATCTTGGGTGATTTGCGGCATTAATTGGATGCTGACTAATGTGGTTTTATATAGTTGGGATAGGATGCTCTTCTAAAATGGCGGGTAGTGGGGAGTGGTCTTGTTGCCCAATGCAGAACAAACCTTCAGCTCAGATATATATTGGGTTTGTGCAGACTTTGATGGTGGGTTTACACACACAATTTCTGTGTCCAATATCTGAACAGATCTCTGGTTGCAGTGAAATCATGGACACATAGTTCCATTTTGTGGCTGTGTACAACATGGAGCAATGTATCCATGATTTCACTGCAACCAGAGATCTGTTCAGATATTGGACACAGAAATTAGTGTGTGTAAACCCACCATAAGCCTCTAGATGTGAGTAAAATGTCTCCATTCACTGACCGCAATCTGAAGAGATCAACCAAGTTAGTGAAGCTGCCGAGACAAATTCAAAGGAGTTCATCACACTGGGTCCAATGACATTGATAAAGTTTATCGAAACGCGTCTGACCGGGTTGCCCCCGCAAGATGCTGCTGTTAATTTTCATGTGAGCACCAAATAAAGAAATAATCCATTGAGGAAACATGGACCCAGTGTGCTGAACTCCTTTGAATTTGTCTATGGACCTGGTGGATACCAGCCACTTTGCACACCTGGGATCGGATCATTGGAGACGAGGGCGAGCTCCTGTTTGCATTCATTCAACTTAGTGAAGCTGCTGCCAGTTGTGGCATGCTTAGTCTCTATAGCATCGTTCTTCCTACCCCTGATATTGAAGGGGCACCGAACCTAATGTATACCCCATCCTGCATACAACCATAGGAATAACTACTACTGTTCCCGGTTATCAGCCAATTCTAGTAGACTTAAGACTAAAGGCACAAAATGTTACAGCAAAGGCCTCCAAAATGACTAATATGACAATTATAGACTTACAAATTGTGGGAATGTCAGTGATTATGTGTAAGCAGCTGAAAGGGTTAAAGGAGGTGACCAGAGAGCGCCCTCTAGAGTTGGAAGAGAGCAGTATCCTATCCTGTGCCCAACATGATTTAAAGTCAACACATTAATGGGGGCACTTAATTATAGGGAGGGTATTTGCTGCTGGTACTCTGGTACCTTTCACCAACTAGGAGACATCTGTAGTCTAGACTCTAACCATCCTGGATTCACATCCAGGCTGGAATCACACTGTCCGTGTGATATGCAACTAAGGGCCACGTCACACACAGAGATATCTGTGCAGATATTGTTCACAGTTCTCTGGTTGCAGTGAAATCATGGACATATTTCTCCATTTGTACACGGCCACAAAATGGAACTACGTGTCCATGATTTCACTGCAACCAGAGATCTGTGAACAATATCTGCACAGATATCTGCGTGTGACGTGGCCCTAAGTCGGAAGTGTCACGGATGATTACCTTGGAATGGCCCCCCCCTGTCAAGACGGGAGTCGGTAGCTACTTAGGAACACAAGCAGCTGATGTTCCCGTCCAGAGAGGGGGGACAATTCCAGGTTAATTATCCGATACACGTCAGACTTAGTTGCATATCACACGGACAGTGTGATTCTAGCCTAAGAGTGTGTGTGCTTAGCGGGCCTGTTCGCTCAGCAATGGTAAGTGTGTCCTTACCATTCACATAAGCAGGTGTGAATGTGTGCTGAGCAGGGGTGAGTGGGTGCTGAGCTGGGATGAGTGTGAACTGAGGGGAGGTGAGTGTGGCCTGATGGGGTGAGTGGGTGCTGAGCGAGGTGAGTAGGTGTGCTGAGCGGGGCCGAGTGCGGGCTTAAGACGGTGTGTGCTGAGCAGGGGTTAGTGGAAGCTGAGCAATGTTGAGTGCAGCCTGAGAGGGGTGAATAGGTGCTGGGTGGATGTAGGATGCTAGCGGCCACTGGGTGCCGCCTAATGCCGGGTGCTGGCAGCTTCCGGGTGCCACATAATGCCGGGTGCTGGCAGCTGCCGGGTGCCACCTCCTGGGTGCTGGTGGCTGCCGCTGGATGCTGGCGGTTGCCGGGTGCCACCTCCTGGGTGCTGACGGTTGGCTGCAGGCTGGTGCTGCGTGCTGGCTGGTGCTGGGTGCCGCCTCCTGGGTGCTGGTGGCTGCCGGGTGCCACCTAATGCCGGGTGCTGGCAGCTGCCGGGTGCCACCTCCTGGGTGCTGGTGGCTGCCGCTGGATGCTGCCGTGTGCCACCTGGTGCTGGCGGCTGGGTGCAGGCTGGTGCCGCGTGCTGTCTGGTGCCGGGTGCTAGCTGGTGCCGGCAAGCTGAGCCACAGAGGAAGAAGCTGCCAGGATGAGAAGAGTGGAGTCAGGTAAGGTGCTGTTACAGCCGAAGATAGCAGCCTGGGGGGTGCAGTATGGGGGATATTAATATACAATGGGAACATTACTAGAAGAAGGGGATCAGGGAGGGGATATTAGTACCAGACGGAGACCAGTATGGGGGACATTAATATACAATGGGGACCAGTATGGGGACATTACAACAAGAAGGCGACCAGGATGGGGACATTACCACAAGAAGGTGATTAGGATGGGGGCATTACTATAAGAAGGCGACCAGGATGGGACATTACCACAAGAAGGAGATTAGGATGGGGACATTACTACAAGAAGAGGATCAGAATGGAACATTACTGCATGATGAGGACCAGGATGGGGATCATTAATATAGGATGGGAACCAGGATGGGGCATTACTACAAGAAGGTGACCACGATGGGGACTTTACTACAAGAAGGGGATCAGGATGGGACTTTACTACAAGAAGGGGATCAGGATGGGACATTACTACAGGATGAGGACCAGGATGGGGGTCATTAATATAGGATTGGAACATTACTACACGTAGGGACCAGGGAGAAACATTACTTCAAGAAGGGGACCAGGATGGGGACATTACTGCAAGACTAGGATCAGTTTGGTGGACATTAATATACAATGGGGACATTACTACATAAAGGAGATTAGGGTGGGGACATTCCTACAAGAAGATCAGGATTTGTACTTAACTAGATTGAGCAAAAAATTCTGGTATTGCTGAAATGTCACTTAGGGTACCGTTACACGTCGCATGCATGCAACATTGCATGCAACGTCACAGGCAATTTGCTGGTTGCAGTGAAATCATGGACACATTGATCTATTTTGTTGCTGTGTACAAATGTAACAATGTGTCCATGATTTCACTGCAACCAGCAAATTGCCTGTGAAATTGCATGCAATGTTGCGACGTGTAACGAGACCCTTAGTCCTACAAGCAATGCGGCCCCCCGATATCAATTTTTTTCTACATGCTGCCCACCAACCCAGCCGAGTTTGAGACCCCTGCCTAAGAGTGTGCGTGCTAAGTGGGCGTGAGTGTTCGCTGAGCAATGGCCTTACCATTCACATAAGCGGGTGTGAATGTGTGCTGAGCAGGGGTGAGTGGGTGTTGAGGGGTGTAAGTGGGTGCTGAGCTGGGATGAGTGTGACCTGAGGGGGGGTGAGTGTGGCCTGAAGGGGGTGAGCGTGTGCTCAGCGGGGATTAGTGGGTGCTGAGCGTGGGTGAGTAGGTGTGCTGAGTGGGTGCTGAGCAGAGTGTGAGTCGGGGGTGTGAGGTGAGTGTGCTGAGTGGGGTGAGTGTGTGCTCAGTGGGGTGAGTGTCAGTGTGTGCAGTGGGGGGGTTGAGAGGGGTGAGCAGGGGCAGTGGGGTGAGTGGGAGCATGTGGAGGGTGAGCAGGGGCAGTGTGGGGTGAGGGCATGTGGGGGTGAGTAGGGGCATTGGGGGGTGAGAGAGGTGAGCAGTGGCAGTGTGGGGTGATGGGAGCTGGGGGTGAGTGGTGGCATGTGGGGGGGAGCAGGGGCATATGGGGGGAGAGCAGGGGCAGTGTGGTGTCAGTTGAGGCATTGGGGGGTGGGCAGGGGCAGTGGGGGTGAGTAGCAAGATGGAGCACGCTCCCGTCCACCCACCGCTCACCCCGGCATTCTTGCAGAATCAGTGTTGGAAAGTTAATGGATGCTGTAGGGGCGGAGTTAACACAGGGGGCGTCAGAATAGGTGTGACCGAGCGCACTGCCCTGATGTGCTGGGTGTGTCCTCGATCAAGCCCATTATGATGCCCCCTCTGTTAACTCCGCCCCCGCGGCCTTTGAAGAATGCTGGGGTGAGCGGGAGCATGGAGTGGGGGAGCAGCGGGCAGGATTGTGGACCGGGGTGCGTGTACAGCAGGTTTCTGTTATCCGCCCCTACCATCATACCCATCACTAATATGGCGGGCGGAAGTGACATAGGTGGACATCCAGACGGAAGTGGATGAGCCACTTCGCAATTATATATAGCAATTCCTGTTCTAAGGATAGAAAAGTCAGACCTTTATCACACAGCAAGCAAGTGGGATCTGAAGATGATAAGTCAGGCTGTATTTCGGTTTGACGGGAATAAAAGATAATCAATATGTTATAATATATAGCCTGTGCTCCATGACTAATCAGAAGCAACAAGATGGCTAATACCTTGACTTCTGCCAGCAATGCAGACCTATTCAATAGTAACTTTGGCCTCGAAATAGAAGCTGACTCCTCCAAGCGGCTGACGAATGTTGCACTGTAAGCCTCAGGCTCCTTAATCTAGCAGCAGAGACCCTCATACTAAAACCATGAGGACCCCCCCCAAGTTAAATCACTCTAGAAACAAAGCCTTACAGGATCGTAGGTGTCTACCACTCTGGTTGTGCCCACGCATGCTGTGAGCTGGCGCTATCTATGAGCAGTTCAGCCACCCACTGATATGACTGAGTCACCTTGACCTGGCTGTCTTCAGACTCGCCAACACAATCAGAAGCGTCAGTTGAAGCGTCATCACGTGATATGAGAGAAGTAACAATCTCAATGTTGTGGCAGCAGTACAAAATTGAACACGGTAGACACCCAAGGTTCAACTACCTTACCTGTCTGGGAGGGTGCATCGCCATACCTCCACCCCTTCTAGTGCTCACATGGTCCTATAGGTGTTCACAAGGTTTGGTTACATACTACTGTCAATTGACAACTTACCGTCCTCTCCTCTACCGTACCAAAGCACTAGAATCAGAGACTGCTCCATTTCTTAACTTATTTTCTTGATCTACAATCTGTGTCTAATGAAGGTCTGTCTGTATAGACCGAAATGTGACAAAACATTTTTAAGTGGATTCGTTTAAGTTCATCAAATTATATTTGCTTGAGGGGTGTGATGGTCTTTGTATTTATGTAATATGGCGTGGAACCCTACTTGTGCACCCAAAACAGAGGATTGCCCCACATCTTTATGAGCGTGCACTTTGTAGTAGAGTACTTATGAGGTTACACTTGTGTAGAGGCAATAGATGGGGTGACACTTATTGGGCACAGGTGTATTGTGGAGGGCAGTCTAAATTACACAGGAATCGCTTGACTCTAGGATCCGACCCGACTCGCTACCGTGCAACTAGCGAGTCAATTAATATGGCGGAGCGAGTAATACGATTAATGTGGATTTCAAATCCAGATGTGTCTCGGAAGCGCTCGCATGCCCGTTTGGCAGTTATAGTGTGGCTAAATTTGTCAGTGAAGCAAGCAACAGTCCTGCAAATTATAATGCGCACAAGTGCCCAAGCAGGTGGTGTACGGCTATTGCAGTAGAGGCAGCACTGACTTGGTTGCACGGGAGATAAACAGCTGAAGGTTATTATGACCAAAATCTATCAGGTGCAAAATAGAATATACTCAGACAACCTGATGCATACTTAGACTGTGTGAGTAAGCTATGACGCGTCTTGTGCACTGTAATGGTGGGTTCACTCCGATAATCGTTCCGATCATATACACGGCGCAGGAGCGCGCTTGTGCGATTTTCCCTGAATCGCATCAGCGGTTTACACGCTGCGATATCAGATAAAACGTCCTATGATTTGTACCCCCCCGACCCGGGAAACAAGCCATTTAACATGGATGAATGGTGAGTTGCAGTACACATCGGAGTTGGGCGTCACACGGGACGATGCGGCCACCGGCATCGATATCGGCGGTTGATAGCACGTCATCCGACCCCCGATATCGTTTACCATGTTCCTTGCATCGTATCGGTGTTACCGTACACGCAGGAACTATCGGTCCAACGCACAACCAGTGACTTTTGTCGGAGTTGAAGCGATATCGCAACGTGTAAACCCACATAAAGCAGCTCTCCTGCCTGCTGGTACAGTCCTCTACACAGTATCTCTGACATCCGGTAGCTCTCAAGAGTGTTGGTAACTAAGATCTTGAGTTTCCCTACTGACTGACATCCCTATGATCTGCTCCACTCTACCTCACCTGCACAGCTTGAGTCCTAAGGATGTGAGAAATGCAGTGCAAGGTTATATACGCTCGCCTTCATACATACTAGGCATCACGATGACAAAGCATATAGTCCTCTGCCTACCAACATGCTTGGCATACTGATATGATTGGCTAACTGCTTGTCCATTCTTCCTAGTTTTCTGATCTACAGGTAGGCTGTCTCAGAAGCTTTGTCGGTAAATAACCAAATTCTGTATCGCGATCGAATACATTTTACAGGACTCGGATTCGCATCGTCAATCGTGCTGACATCGGATCGTGAACGTGATTTTAACGTTTTGGGGAGATGTATGTACTTATGTATGTATATGTGAATCTAGCGTGGAGATATGTGAACTCTGACAAAACAGGATTGCCATTGACTGCATTGGACTCGTTATGTGAGTAATCGCTGGAACTCGAGTACGAGTCCTGCGAGTCCTTACTACTCGCGAGTAAGAGTCCTACTGAGTAGACTTTTATCCACCTAGGTTGTATACTTGTGGTGGAAGCACTTATCAGGATGCACCAGGCTCGGTGGGTTGTAAAAGGGGTGTCACGGGTGGCAGCGCCTGATCCCGTGGCCTTGGTGACACTTCAAAAAGTGATTATATTTACAGGGGATTAGAGTTTTTATCATGTGACGCCACCTGTAGTACCTGGTGATGGGTCACCAGCGCCGCCACAGTCCGCCGGAGGTAGATGGGATTGCGGCTGAGTTGGCAAAGCCCCTACAGGTAGGGCTGTTCCCCGGGGCAGTGTTCCTGGAAGGGAACAAGTTGTAGGAAAACACACACAGGCAAAGTCACTTTCTCCCGGGTACTTTATGTCAACTTGTAGCAGCATCAGACACAGTTCACAGTTCAGCAAGATGTTATAATAACAGGTAGCTCACGGTGGCTGCAAGTGGATCCTAGGTGGTAAAGTGGAACCCGTGGTGTACCTTCGTTGACGAACCCTCCAATAGCTCCGTGTAGTTAGTATTGGGGGTCCTCCCCCTCGTGCTGAGGAAGCAGGCAGACGCTCTGTCTGGCAGGGTGCTGCAGGTGATAAACAAGCCACAGCAGCCGGTTGCCGACTGCAAAGATAACTCTGCCGGATCCTCGGGCTCGCGTTCCCGTGGTGGACTGGAGTATCCCCTGGAGTATGGTCGCTCCACTCTGAGAATCTCCTTTTCTCTCTAGGGCCCGGACTTCTCTCTAGGGCACCCTCTTTCGTGATCTCTTCAAGATCCCTTCTTCCCTCCGGTTCAGCTTGAAACCACACCGGGTGAACCTTCCGCCTTGTTCCACTTAGCCAAAGACCAAAAAGCCTCCTTGAACCTCTAGAGGTGAATATATCCCCTCCCGGGTAACCTCCCACCGCTCAACTAATGTGGGAGTGCTGGGAATGGGTCCCACCACCACCCTAGGGTCCACTTGCAGCTGGGGCAGTTACACCTCTTTTACGGGTGCAATACCCCTCTGTGACGCCAGACTATGCAAGGCGCCACATACCCCCATGATGGAATATACTCGCCCGTGAGTATCTGTACCTGTTAACGGGAAGTGAAAAAAACATTTTCTTTTTATATTCAACAATCAACAGGTAAACTATATACAAACAAGCATTCTTGGTTTTCTTCCTATCGCTAGGAGGCACTATTCTTTAAACGTTACACATATATAGACATTGCAGTAGTTAGTGTATTAGACCCCACGGTCCTCGGGTCACCTGTTGGCAAAGTTCTTACTCTCCGGATTTACAATCTGCAGGTAAACATTATCTAACTTGGCCCAACGGGACCGGTACTAACTACCGGGTCCCAGCGGTAATGTATTGTCCCGCACAGTCCAGTGTGAATTATCACCACTGGGCGCGCTCACACAGCACACATCATCAACAAGGGAAAGTTCAAAAACAAAAGTCTCTGATTCTTCAGCTCAAAGAAAGCATACGGGGACATACTCATTATTCTTAGGGATTACAAAAATTGGAAGGCAAAATTAAAGGGGCATGGTTGCTGAAAAAGGGGCTATATAAAATGCAATGTCTCTGCTACGGGAGTCTATTGCTGGCGAGAGATCCTTATGGCAAATCAGCCTAAGGGACCTGGGTAGCATTCAAAAGTAACCTGCTCACCTCGGTATAAGTCTCTGTCCGGGTGTCCTCGCCGCAGGTAAATTCCACATCTCGACGTGCGAAAAAGATGTAGTCTGAAAGTCCAGGTTCTCTAAGAAATCCCCATCCTTCATCCTGGTACACGGAGACGGAGGTTCCTTGTCGGCATAGTTCTACTGGAAGCGGGGACTGTGATCTTGCCTCATCCCATAGTCACCGTGTTGCCTGCTCTTTCTGGAACCACTCCTCTTGGCGTCATTGTCTTGATCTCTGTGGTTTAGCGATGACTGGTACTGAGATGGTGGTGAGTTGCCGGTTGAGACTCTGGAGGTCACTCTCGTCTCCGCTGAGCTCACAACGGTAGGGGTTCCTCGCCGCTGCCATGCGGTCCACCACGCAGCTTCTGTGGTGCTCCCTCCCGAGGCTCCTTCTACATCCTCTGGCTCCTCGAAGTCTATCTCATCCTCCTCAGCTTCGACTATAACATCTGGTTCAGTAGGGGACGTCCGCACTGCCTCCATGGGACGATGGTGTTGCCGTGGGTATAGTCTGGACTCCCGGGTCTGTACGGGTGGTAATGAGGCACGGTACTCCACAACTGCCTGCACCGCTACCGCTGCCTCGAGTGCTTCGCGGCCTTCCCTCATGGTTCTTAGCTCACAGTCCCGCTCTGCGCTCCACCTTCTGCACACCCACGTTAAGGCTTCTTCCATGTCCTAGCGGAGCTGTCCAAACGCCTCCCTCCAGTAGTCGGCATCCTCCTCTAGAATTAAGACGGACGCCGCTGCCGGGTCTCCTTGCGTGGCTATGGCTTCCTCCTCAAGCTCGCGCATGATATCTCTCCAATGGGGTGCCGCCATGCTGCCGGGTACAAAGGAGCCTAGGTTGTTCTGTCCTTCTCTTCTGGTTTGTTAATTTATTGGCAGCCACTCCCGGAAAACGTCATGTGGGCCGCTCTCCTGATTGATGGCAATCTGGGTGACCACAGTTTTTGGTTCCTCCGTCTTGGCCCTCCTTCTTCTTGGGGCTGACGTACACCCCCGGGCCTGCACATGGTGTTTAGTACATGGCTACGGCCATCTTGGGTCCTCCTGCAGTGATCCCATTATTGGCGCCAGGCAATGGCGGGAAAAGTTTGTTTCAGTAGTCCAAGGCATACAGTACCCGATAATACCGGGCACGAGAGCCTGTTCATGACGCCAGAAAGATATGTCGAGCCCCAGGCCCTGGGGTACTCGGGTACCAGGCTCGGTGGTTGTTCTATGGATGTCACGGGTGGCAGCGCCTGATCCCGTGACCTGGGTGACATTTCAAAAAGGGGTTATATTTACAGGGGATTAGAGTTTTTGTCGTGACGCCACCTGTAGTACCTGGTGATGGGTCACCAGCGCCGCCACAGTCCGCCGGAGGTAGATGGTATTGCGGCTGAGTTGATAAAGCCCCCTACAGGTAGGGCTGTTCCTCCGGGGCAGCGTTCCTGGAAGGGAACAAGTTGTTGTAGAAAAACACACAGGCAAAGTCATTTTCTCCTGGGTACTTTACTGTCAACTTGTAGCAGCATCAGACACAGTTCACAGTTCAGCAAGATGTTATAATAACAGGTAGCTCTACGGGTGGATGCTAGGTGGTATAGTGGAACCCGTGGTGTATCTTCGTTGACGAATCTGTGTCCTTTCTTACCCGCCTAGGATGGGCCTATACCCAATAGCTCTGTGTAGGTAGTACAGGGGGTCCTCTCCCTCGTAGTGAGGAAGCAGGCAGACCGCTCCATCTGGTAGGCTGCTGTGGCTGATAAACAAGCCACAGCAGCCGGTTGCCGACTGCAAAGATGAACTCTGACCTGGCGTTCCCGTGGTGGACTGGAGTATCCCCTGGAGTATGGTCGCTCCACTCTGAGGATATCCCTTTCTCTCTAGGGCCCGGACTTCTCTCGTTGGGCACCCTCTTTCGGGATCTCCTCAAGATCCCTTCTTCCCTCCGGTTCGGCTTGAAACCGCCCCGGGTGAACCTTTCGCCTCGTTCCATTTAGCCAAAGACCAAAAAGCCTACTTGAACCCTCTAGAGGTGAATATATCCCATCTCGGGTAACCTCCCACCGCTCAACTAATGTGAGAGTGCTGGGAATGGGTCCCACCCACCATCCTAGGGTCCACTTGCAGCTGGGGCAGTTACACCTCTTTTACTGGTGCAATACCTCTCTGTGATGCCAGACCATGCGGTGCGCCACAGAGGCACTTATGTGGGTTCATAGTTGTGGTTAGAGGCACTTATAAGGATACACACTTGTATTTAGAGAAACTTGTGAGAGTGCATACTTATGGTAGAGGCATTTATGAGGGTGTACACTTGTGATAGAGGTACTTATGAAGGTGCACCCTTGTAGCAGAGGGACTTATGGTGCACACTTGTGTTAGAGACATTTAACGGAGTGCATATTTGTGGTAGAAATACTTAGGATGCACACTTGTAGGGTTACTTATGAGGGTGCACATTTGTGTAGAGGCATTTATGAGGATGCACACTTGTGGTATAGGCACTTAAGATGCACACTAGTGGGGGTATTTATGAGGGTGCACACTAGTGGGGGTATTTATGAGGGTGCACACTTGTGGTAGAGGCACATATGAGGGTGCACACATATGGTTTAGGCACTTATCAGCGTGCATAATTGTAGAGGCACTCATAAGTGTGCATACTTATGGTAGAGGCATTTAGGAGGATGCACACTTGGCACACTTGTAGAGGCACGTAGGATGCACACTAGTGGGGGTACTTATGAGGGTGCACACTTGTGGCAGAGGCACTTATGAGGTTCACACTTGTAGTAGAGGCACTTATCAAGATACACACTTCGAGTAGAAGACCTTTTGAATGTCTACACTTGTATTGGAGGCACTTATGAGAGTGCACACTTGTGGTAGAGGCATTTATCAGGATGCATAGTTGTGGCAGAGGCACGTATGAGGATGCACAGTAGTGGTAGAGACACTTAGGATGCATACTTGTAGGGGTGCGTAAGAGGATGCACAGTTGTGGTAAAGGCACTCATGCGGGTGCACACTTGTTGTTTAGACACTTAGCAGTGTTCATACATATGGTAGAGGCACTTTTGGGTGCACACTTGTAGAGGAACTTATCAGGATGTACCCATGTGGTAGAAGCACTTATTATGGTGCACACTTAGGGTATGTGCCCACAGGAAGGTTTAACGTCGGTTTAGCAGCGAAAACCGCCGGCGGTTTAGCATAGGTTTTATTTAAATTTATGTAAATCCTAAGCAGCGTTAGGACTTACATGTAACCCTATGTAATTTAGAAACCGCTGTGCACACATAGTCGGTTTATGTGAGCAGATCTGCCCGCGGTTGAGCGGTTTCCCAGCGGTTTAGCAGCATACAGCATGTCAATTCTTCTCAGCGGTTTTTGATCGGTTCCATGAACAAAATCCTCCATAGAAAACCGCCGGAAAAACCGCAGGAAAAACCGACTGAAAACCGCTATGCACACGCTGAAAAAAACCGCCGGAAAACCGCTGGAAAACAGCTGGAGACTTCAGAGCTCAGAACTGATAATTTCCAGCGGTTTACTGACGGTTTGAACGCCACTAAACCTTCCTGGGGGCACATACCCTTAGAAGCATATAGGATGCATACTTGTAGGGTTACTTGTGATGCTGCACACTTGTGGTAGAGGCTCTTAGAATGCATACTTGTAGGGGTATTTATGAGGATGCACAGTTTTGGTAAAGGCAGTTATGAAGGTGCACACTTATAGTTTAGGCACTTAGCATGCATACTTGTGGGAGAGGCACTTATAAGGAAGCACAATTGTAGTAGAGGAACTTATCAGGACGCACACTTGTGATGGAAGTACTTATCATGGTGCACACTTGTAGAGGCACATAGGATGCACACTTGTAGGGGCACTTATGAGGGTGCACACTTGTGGTAGAGGCAATTAACAGGATACACATTTGTGGTAAAGGCATTTATAAAGTTGCACACTTGTGGTAGAGGCACTTATCATGGTACAAACGTGTGGTAGAGGCACTTATCAGGGTGCACACGTGTAGAGACACTTAGGAGGGTGTGCACTTGTGATAGAGGCACTTATAAGGCTGCACACTTGTAGCAGAGGGACTTATCAGTCACGGTGCACACTTGTGGTAGAGGCACTTATCAGGGTGCACACTTGAGGCACTTAGGGTGTGCACTTGTGATAAAGGCACTTATGAGGGTGTACACATATGGTGTAGGCACTTATGAGGGTGCACACATATGGTGGAGGCACTTATGAGGGTGCACACATATGGTGGAGACACTTATGAGGGTGCACACATATGGTGGAGGCACTTATGAGGGTGCACACACATGGTGGAGGCACTTAGGAGGGTGTGCACTTGTGATAGAGGCACTTATGAGGGTGCACACATATGGTAGAGGCACTTATGAGGGTGTACACATATGGTGGAGACACTTATGAGGGTGTACACATATGGTAGAGGCACTTATGAGGGTGCACACATGGTGGAGGCACTTATGAGGGTGCACAATAGTGGTAGAGGCACTTATGAGGGGTACACACACATGGTGGAGGCACTTATGAGGGTGCACACATGGTGGAGGCACTTATGAGGGTGCACACATATGTTGGAGGTACTTATGAGGGTGCACACATATGGTGGAGGTACTTATGAGGGTGTACACATATGGTGGAGGCACTTATGAGGGTGTACACATATGGTGGAGGCACTTATGAGGGTGTACACATATGGTGGAGGCACTTATGAGGGTGCACACATGGTGGAGGCACTTATGAGGGTGCACAATAGTGGTAGAGGCACTTATGAGGGGTACACACATATGGTGGAGGCACTTATGAGGGTGCACACATGGTGGAGGCACTTATGAGGGTGCACACATATAGTGGAGGCACTTATGAGGTGCACACATGGTGGAGGCACTTATGAGGGTGCACACATGGTGGAGGCACTTATGAGGGTGCGCACATATGGTGGAGGCACTTATGAGGATGCACACATGGTGGAGGCACTTATCAAGGTGCACAATAGTGGTAGAGGCACTTATGAGGGTGCACACATATGGTGGAGGCACTTATGAGGGTGTACACATATGGTGGAGGCACTTATGAGGGTGTACACATATGGTGGAGGCACTTATGAGGGTGCACACATATGGTGGAGGCACTTATGAGGGTGCACAATAGTGGTAGAGGCACTTATGAGGGTGCACACATATGGTGGAGGCACTTATGATAGTGCACACATATGGTGGAGGCACTTATGAGGGTGCACAATAGTGGTAGAGGCACTTATGAGGGTGCACACATATGGTGGAGGCACTTATGAGGGTGTACACATATGGTGGAGGCACTTATGAGGGTGCACACATATGGTGGAGGCACTTATGAGGGTGCACAATAGTGGTAGAGGCACTTATGAGGGTGCACACATGGTGGAGGCACTTATGAGGGTGCACACATATGGTGGAGGCACTTAGGAGGGTGCACACATATGGTGGAGGCACTTAGGAGGGTGCACACATATGGTGGAGGCACTTATGAGGGTGTACACATATGGTGGAGGCACTTATGAGGGTGCACACATATGGTGGAGGCACTTATGAGGGTGCACACATATGGTGGAGGCACTTATGAGGGTGCACACATATGGTGGAGGCACTTAGGAGGGTGCACACATGGTGGAGGCACTTATGAGGGTGCACACATATGGTGGAGGCACTTATGAGGGTGCACACATATGGTGGAGGCACTTATGAGGGTGCACACATATGGTGGAGGCACTTATGAGGGTGCACACATATGGTGGAGGCACTTAGGAGGGTGCACACATATGGTGGAGGCACTTATGAGGGTGCACACATATGGTGGAGGCACTTATGAGGGTGCACACATATGGTGGAGGCACTTATGAGGGTGCACACATATGGTGGAGGCACTTATGAGGGTGCACACATATGGTGGAGGCACTTATGAGGGTGCACACATATGGTGGAGGCACTTATGAGGGTGCACACATATGGTGGAGGCACTTATGAGGGTGCACACATGGTGGAGGCACTTATGAGGGTGCACAGAATGGTGGAGGCACTTATGAGGGTGCACACATATGGTGGAGGCACTTAGAGGGTGCACACATATGGTGGAGGCACTTAGAGGGTGCACACATGGTGGAGGCACTTATGAGGGTGCACACATATGGTGGAGGCACTTATGAGGGTGCACACATATGGTGGAGGCACTTATGAGGGTGACACATATGGTGGAGGCACTTATGAGGGTGCACAACATGGTGGAGGCACTTATGAGGGTGCACACAATATGGTGGAGGCACTTATGAGGGTGCACACAATGGTGGAGGCACTTATGAGGGTGCACACATATGGTGGAGGCACTTATGAGGGTGCACACATATGGTGGAGGCACTTATGAGGTGACACATACATATGGGGGTGGAGGCACTTATGAGGGTGCACACATATGGTGGAGGCACTTATGGAGGGTGCACACATGGTGGAGGCACTTATGAGGGTGCACACATATGGTGGAGGCACTTATGAGGGTGCACACATGGTGGAGGCACTTATGAGGGTGCACACATATGGTGGAGGCACTTATGAGGGTGCACACATATGGTGGAGGCACTTATGAGGGTGCACACATATGGTGGAGGCACTTATGAGGGTGCACACATATGGTGGAGGCACTTTGAGGGTGCACACATATGGTGGAGGCACTTATGAGGGTGCACACATATGGTGGAGGACTATGGGTGCACACATTGTGGAGGCCTTAGAGGTGCACACATATGGTGGAGGGCACTTATGAGGGTGCACACAATGGTGGAGGCACTTATGAGGGTGCACACATATGGTGGAGGCACTTATGAGGGTGCACACATATGGTGGAGGCACTTATGAGGGTGCACACATATGGTGGAGGCACTTATGAGGGTGCACACATATGGTGGAGGCACTTATAGGGTGCACACATATGGTGGAGGCACTTATGAGGGTGCACACATATGGAGGACTTGAGGGGCAAGGTGGAGCACTTATGAGGGTGCACACATATGGTGGAGGCACTTATGAGGGTGCACACATATGGTGGAGGCACTTAGGAGGGTGCACACATATGGTGGAGGCACTTATGAGGGTGCACACATATGGTGGAGGCACTTATGAGGGTGCACACATATGGTGGAGGCACTTATAGGGTGCACACATATGGTGGAGGCACTTATGAGGGTGCACACATATGGTGGAGGCACTTATGAGGGTGCACACATATGGTGGAGGCACTTATGAGGGTGCACACAATGGTGGAGGACTTATGAGGGGTGCACACATGGTGAGGCACTTAGAGGGTGCACACATATGGTGGAGGCACTTATGAGGGTGCACACATATGGTGGAGGCACTTATGAGGGTGCACACATATGGTGGAGGCACTTATGAGGGTGCACACATATGGTGGAGGCACTTAGGAGGGTGCACACATATGGTGGAGGCACTTAGGAGGGTGCACACATATGGTGGAGTCACTTATGAGGGTGCACACATATGGTGGAGGCACTTATGAGGGTGCACACATATGGTGGAGGCACTTAGGAGGGTGCACACATATGGTGGAGGCACTTATGAGGGTGCACACATATGGTGGAGGCACTTAGGAGGGTGTACACATATGGTGGAGGGACTTATGAGGGGTGCACACACGGTGGAGTCACTTATGAGGGTGCACACATATGGTGGAGTCACTTATGAGGGTGCACACATATGGTGGAGTCACTTATGAGGGTGCACACATATGGTGGAGGCACTTATGAGGGTGCACACATATGGTGGAGGCACTTATGAGGGTGCACACATATGGTGGAGGCACTTAGGAGGGTGTACACATATGGTGGAGGCACTTATGAGGGTGCACACATATGGTGGAGGCACTTAGGAGGGTGTACACATATGGTGGAGGCACTTAGGAGGGTGCACACATATGGTGGAGGCACTTATGAGGGTGCACACATATGGTGGAGTCACTTATGAGGGTGCACACATATGGTGGAGGCACTTAGGAGGGTGCACACATATGGTGGAGGCACTTAGGAGGGTGCACACATGGTGGAGGCACT
The DNA here is from genome assembly GCA_033576535.1 of Allobates femoralis. Lineage (NCBI taxonomy): Eukaryota > Metazoa > Chordata > Amphibia > Anura > Aromobatidae > Allobates > Allobates femoralis. The sequence goes on along the minus strand of JARQOC010000006.1, from coordinate 437,905,786 downwards.
TAGGAGGGTGCACACATGGTGGAGGCACTTAGGAGGGTGCACACATATGGTGGAGGCACTTAGGAGGGTGCACACATGGTGGAGGCACTTAGGAGGGTGCACACATATGGTGGAGGCACTTAGGAGGGTGCACACATGGTGGAGGCACTTAGGAGGGTGCACACATATGGTGGAGGCACTTAGGAGGGTGCACACATATGGTGGAGGCACTTAGGAGGGTGCACACATGGTGGAGGCACTTATGAGGGTGCACACATATGGTGGAGGCACTTAGGAGGGTGCACACATATGGTGGAGGCACTTATGAGGGTGCACACATATGGTGGAGGCACTTAGGAGGGTGCACACATATGGTGGAGGCACTTATGAGGGTGCACACATATGGTGGAGGCACTTAGGAGGGTGTACACATATGGTGGAGGCACTTAGGAGGGTGCACACATATGGTGGAGGCACTTAGGAGGGTGCACACCTGTGGCAGAGGCTTTTGAAATATTCAGGACTTTCTTATGGCTGAGGCATGTATAATGGCACCGACTATTGAACTGATGGCTAATTACAATGATCCCATGAACACAGACGGGGTAGAATTTAGTGCAAGACAATCCTATAAGTGATTTTTGGCATTACCACAGTGCTAGAATCAGAGGTTCTTCCAGAATTGTCCTTTGAGGATGTTCCGCACACCCCATGTGAGCACTTGGCAATGTGATGATGAATTCCAGCCGCTCCTCCTTAGCTGAGGATAATGAAGACATTTCTCTATTTAGGTCACTGGGATTTCTATAGCCTGAATTGCTTCTATGGCTGTGTTGCTGAATAAGTCATTCCCCAGTAATAGGTTATCTCAGAGAATGTGCGTTCCTGGAAATGCAATGACATCCTGGGTAAACACTGTGGATGCTGCATGTGCAAACAGTGCAAAAATTATCCAACAGCAGGACAAGGGGAAAAAAAAAGAAAAAGTGACAATGGTGTAATACTGCAAGCAGACAGCAGAGGGAGCTCCAGCCTCAATGAACCTCTTGGTATCAGGAGTTCAATTCCCCTCTGCTCCTATTTAGGTCAGTGGGGTAAGTTACATATCCAGGAAAGGGCCATAACCTTGATGTGGGCCATGGGTTTAGGATTGTTTTGAGAAGAAGTCTGCTTGTAATCTCTGCACAAATGCAGGTGGTCTCAGATTGCATGCAGGCAACGTGCGCTACAGATGTACAACAGTCAAAAGGCTACAATAACATTGAGTTTTATAATATGGCTTTTTATGTCAAAGGCAATAACCGTCGTTAGGGGGGCATTTACTAAAACGCGTAATTGCTCAGCGTGGCTGGATTAAGACCAAATGTTAGTCTTTCCATCCTTCAAACCATCCTGCAAATTCAGCTGTGACTGCAATAAGCCCCGAAATCTATTTCCCCTCATTCACAGGGGTCTAGGAAGCTGAGATATGTGGATCTGTATGGTGAGTTGTCGCTCGGATATATGTCACTTCTCCCTATAGGATCAAAAACATCCTATAATATGTTATAATAGCCCCTTTTACTCTCAGTAAAACAGAGCCACCCGGTCATGTGCTGCAAGTCAGCTCCATTGAAGTGAGATGCAGTACCACATACAACCTGTCAACAGGGGTGGTGCTATTTTTGATATAGAAAACAACGTCTTTCTAAACCCCCTTAGATTTGCATTTTTAGAAGGTCAACAGACAGCTTATCATATCTTAGCTTATTAGGTCAAGTAAATAAATGACCCATATATGAAGTAAGAGATGGTATAGACCAGGGGTGGGGAACTCCAGGCCTCGAGGGCCACCAGCAGGTCATGTTTTCAGGATTTTCTTAGCATTGCACAGGGGTTGGAATCATCACCAGTGCAGGTGATTATATTATAACCTGTGCAATACTAAGGAAATCCTGAAAACAGGTCCTGTTGGCGCCCTGTACTTTGTGTAACCCCCATCTCGTTGTAGATTGTAAGCTCTTTTGAGAAGGGTGACCTTTATTTTTTATGTCACCTGCAACGGGGGGGTTTCGTGGGATCAGACTCCTCTACTGACGGTTACTACAGATGCCAGCCAGAGGGGAATGGGAGCCATGGTGGGTCCCACTCTGCTCCAGGGGGTCTGGGGTTGCTCCATCAGTTCCCGGTCCTCCAATTACCGGGAACTGAGTGCTGTCGAGGAGGCCCTTCGGGGAGCTCAGACCCAGCTCACAGGTTCTCATGTCCTTGTCTACTCAGACAACGTCACCACGGTGGCTCACTTCCGGCACCAGGGCGGTACGAAGTCCAGATCCCTGTTGCCGGTGTCCTCCAGGATCTTCCTTTGGGCCAAACAGTTCCTGCTGTCCCTCTCAGCTGTCCACTTGAAGGGATCCATGAACCTGCAGGCGGATTTTCTCAGCCGCCAGGATGTCCACCCGGGGGAATGGAGTCTGGACCAAGCTGTCTTTTGCTCCCTAGTCGCACGATGGGGCACCCCGGCGGTCGACCTCTTCGCCTCCAGCGCCAATTGGAAGGTCGCAACATATTTCTCCCTCAATCCTCGGGACACAGCCGCGGGGGTGTACGCCTTCTCCCATTCATGGAATTTTCCTCTGGTTTACGCCTTCCCTCCCATTCCCCTCCTCGCACGAAGTCTGCGGAAGGTCAGGGTAGACTGAGTCCCCACTATCCTGGTGGCCCCTCTTTGGCCCAGGAGGAGTTGGTACAATCTGATCATGTCGCTCAAAGTCGACTGTCCTGTCCTCCTGAGTCCGGATCCCAGCCTGTTGTCTCAGGGTCCTCTGTTCCATCCGGATCCGCAGAAACTCAGCTTAGCTGCCTGGCTTCTGAAGCCCGGGTGCTGAGGGCTCAGGGTCTGCCTGGGAAGGTGGTGTCCACCCTACAGAAAAATTGCAAACCAGTTACTAATGCGATTTATAATAAATCTGGAAGAAATTTACGTCCTGGTGTGGCTCCTGTCCGCCTGATCCTCTTCAGCCCAATGTCTCCCAGATTCTGGATTTTCTTCAGAATGGGTTGGATCTTGGTCTTAAACCCAACACGCTTAAGGTTCAAGTTTCGACTCTCAGTTCCGTGTTTGATGCTGATTAGGCAAATCATTGCTGGATTTGCTGCTTCATGGTGTCAGCTACTCGTCTTTATCCTCGTACTCGGGTCCTTACTCCCTCCTGGGACCTCAATGTGGTCCTCACAGGATTTTCTCGGCCTCCCTACGAACCTCTTTCATCCTGTGACCTCCGGCGTTTGTCTCACAAGACGGCGTTCCTGGTGGCGATTATTTCTGCCGGTCGTGTTGGGGAGCTCCAGGCTTTGTCCATCCGGGACCCGTACCTCACCATCCAGGATGACATCCTATGACAGTCTGATAGATCTGTACTCCATAGATTCATCATTGCAGTGGCACCTGTGTGATGCTGCATCCTATGACAGTCTGATAGATCTGTACTCCATAGATTTATCATTACTGTGGCACCTGTGTGATGCTGCATCCTGTGACAGTCTGATAGATCTGTACTACATAGATTCATCATTACAACGGCACCTGTGTGGTGCTGCATCCTGTGACAGTCTGATAGATCTGTACTCCGTAGATTCATCATTACGGTGGCACCTGTGTGATGCTGTATCCTGTGACTGTCTGATAGATCTGTACTACATAGATTCATCATTACAACAGCACCTGTGTGATGCTGCATCCTGTGACAGTCTGATAGATCTGTACTTTGTAGATTTATCATTACGGTACTGGCGGTGGGATGCTGCATCCTGTGACAGTCTGATACATCTGTACTCCGTAGATTCGTCATTTCGGCGGCACCTGTTTGATGCTGCATCCTGTGACAGTCTAAATGATCTAGATTGCGGAGATTTGTCACAGTACCGGTGACGTAATGATGCACCCTATAACAGTATCTTAGATGTGGACAATGGAGAATCTTTCTTCACGTCACTTACTTTGTGATACTGCATTATTTGTCAACCTCCTAGACCTTGATGTTGGAGGCTTGGTCGCATGGTCTGCTTGCTGTGATGCAGCATCTTGTGAGCATCTTGATCTTAACACCAGATATTCGTGTTGTTGGCACTGTCACTGCAAAATGTCATCTTATGACAATGTCATCTTATGACAATCTAATCTGGGGGAGTCGAGTGCGACACGCATATGCCTCTGTGTAGTGGCTTGATCATGGCGATGCTCCCTTTGTTCAGCAGTCACGTTTGCGTGTCGTTGCCTTTTCCATTGTGCTGCTGTTTTCCTTTCCATATCTATGTACTTTTTGGGACGGCTCATCTTGGCATAGATTTTGAGTGAGCAACCAAACAGTTTAAATTCTCACAATCAAGCCTAACTGCCTTTTGTAATGTACACAATGTCCTATAGGTGGCGCTGTTTTCGGAACAAACTGACAGACTGGATAGGGCTTTTATGCAGTAGATTTGCTGAGCTAACTCTCATCTTGGTTGCTGCCTACACAGAGTGCAGCAGCTAATGACAAACTCATCACTCCTAATGTGTTCTGCATAGGAACTGTTGGCAGCAACTGAGATGTAAAGCAGTCGCTGCCTTCTTTACTCATTCAGCTGGCCAGGTGACGGACGCTCACTCACTACAGCTGCCCTCCATTCCGAGAAGATCCCACCGTTCTGGTACTCCTGGATCATTTGACAATAGTGTTGGAAAGGGACCCGGATGTTGTGGCCCAGGAGCTTGCAAGTAGTCACTTGATGCTAGGGTACATTACATTTGTATCTGATATATTCCTATGCCCATTGAGATGCCCTATGACCATATTTCTCAGATTTGGCACTGAAAATCAGATGGATGCCTTGACAGCAGTTGGCCAATTTCTCTGTGTGCTGCAATATTGGCATTGTGACATCTGTAACCACAGTCTCACTTCCCCATTTAGTGGTCATAAGCAGCTGCTGCGAAAGTGATGTGTAATCAAGGGCAGTAAAGGGTGGAAGCTCATCGGGTAACCCGATCTTTAAAGAGGACCTGTCACTTGCCATAAATATGTATTTTTTACCTGTTGTAAAAGTCGCCGTTCTACTGAATCCGGCGATGTTTTTGTTTTGCTTCTGCTCGTCCGTTCCAGAGAAAAGGCCCCTTCTCTGTATGTGGAGCACTGCGGCTGCAACGCTGCTCCCCGACTAGCAGGCCCTTGGAAGGGGTTAATGTAGCCGGACAGTTAAACCACCAGGTTAAAACGAGCCTATCATAGCTCTCTCCTCGTTCATTGGTTCTTGGTTCTGCCCATGGTATAAAAGCAGGGAGCGGCGGCCATATTGCCTCTCCTGCATCTGAATCCCGGAGCGCAAACGCTGCTGCCGGACCAGGATGGACCCGCTGATCTCCGCGGTGAGGGAGAGAATAGCTCGCGAGGGAGCAGCATGGGTAACCGACCTATTCGTCGGCCCCGGCGGCACCCCTGCGAGTCTTGCGCCCGCAGCATCGGGCGGGTGGAGGTCGGACAGGCCTTCCCGCCCGCCGAGGCGACTTAGCCCTAGCTGGGATTCCTCTCTGGGCACGCGCAGTGGCGCGCGCGCTCAAGGCAGGTTCCCGCCCCCTGAAGTTGTCCCCGTGGCGTCGGCGGCCTTACTCCGGCATTCCAGTCCGGATTCACAGGTGCCCTCGCTCCCATCCACTCCAGGCTCCCTGCCGCCTGGCTCGGTGGATACCGCCCAGAGTGCCTCCGCTTCCTTGTCAACTAGTGTAGGGGACCCTACTGCAGGGCTGTCCATGGGGTCGGCTATGGGATCGGAGGGTGCGCAAGGGGCACAGGCCGCGGGCTTGGAGGGACTGGCCGGGCTGAGCCAAAACGATATCATAAGGGCCATAATGGAGCCCCAATTGCCCCCGGGTCAACTACCCACACCACCATCATCCCAGCAGACTTTAGGAATGGAAGCGGAGAGACTTTTGAACCCCTTGCTGGCTGCAATGGGTCGGGAGACGACAGTGCCGGTCCTGCAGGGCCAGTCTTCTCTGGTGCCGGTGGACGCAGACACATCCCGCCGGGCTATTTCGGATCAGGGCTATGAGGCAGACCCTGTAGTGCCGGTACACGAGGCCCGTGTCAACACTAGTCGGAGCGTTAGCAGGGCTAGAAGGTCTAGATCTCGTTCCCGGGCCCGGGAACGAAGCTGCCACAGCTGCAGAAGCCGCGCTTCCCAGCACTCACACCGCCGACGTCGTTCTAGGTCTCGCAATAGCCGAAGTCGCTCTCGTTCACCAAGCAGGCGCAGACGTTCGAGGTCTCGCCGCAGCTATTCATGTTCTTCCTCTGACGAGCTACCTCGTGGGTCACGGGACTCCCCCGGGCTCAGGCACACTACGGCTGGGCCCCCTGAAACCGGATCCAGGATGGCCCGTTCGGTCGCATCGCCGCAACAGCCGACAGCGCAGGTCGCGCCGCCCGCAGCTACAGGAGCCGGTGAGTATGCTTATGTAGGGGCTTGGAACGGGGAGACACAGCAGGCGGGGGTGATTGATTTATTGAGGAATTTATTGACCAATAAGATACTCGTTAACCCTAAGGTGCTTCAGCCGGCGGAGCGACGCGTTGAGCCTGTGCGACCTGACCTTCATAAAGACACCTTTTTTTGCGGGGTCCCCCCCTTAGGGTCCCATTTAGACCCTGAGGTAGCCCAAAAGATTTGGGCAAATGAATATGTGGATATATGGTCTTTGGTTTCCACTGAACAGAGCTCCGTCGATCGGGAACGGAAAACAGCTGACCGTCCTTTTGAGCGTAAGCCCAAAGTGGCAAAGACCATGAATAATTGGTTACAGGCTTTCTTTGTGCTTGGCAGCGTCATGGGACAAAAACACCCGGAGCGATGCTCCGAGCTGTTTACGTACGCGGATACAATCTATAATTCTTATAAGTCACATGGCGGTACGGCGTGGTGGAAGTACGACGAGGACTTCCGGCGTCGTTTGGCGCTCAACCCGCAGTTGGGTTGGGGCGTAAAGGCCACCGATTCCTGGTTGCGCCTTATGATGTCCCAAAAGGCATCACAGCCCTTTTCGGGACAGGCCACCCCCGCTGGTTCCGCACCAGGGGCGGTGGCCGTGCGTAGACCGGGTTGCTGTTGGCTCTTTAATGACGGCCATTGTCGATACCAAGCATCATGCAAGTACAAGCATGAATGTTCTATCTGTGGCGGAGGACATGTGGCCTCCAAATGCCAAAAAACAGCAGCCGAGAGGTGGGGCTAGCAAGCCCCACACGCCAGGTGACCAGAAGGACACCGGTGAGCGCGGCCGCGATGGATCCATGGTTAACCCGGTATCCCAATAGGGAGGCGGCTGCCACCTTGCGGGAGGGTTTCACGGTTGGTTTTTTCATGCCTTTCACGTTTTCGAAGGACGGTTCATTCGCGCCGAACCTGAGGTCGGCAAGAGACTTGCCACAGGTTTTGGCTAAGAAACTGCAGAAGGAAACTGAGTTGGGCCGCATGTGCGGCCCCTTCAATTCACCCCCCTTTTATAATTTAAGAGTTTCACCGTTGGGTATCGTGCCAAAAAAAGACCCAGGCGAGTTCCGCTTGATTCAGCACTTGTCTCACCCCCCCGGGTCATCCGTAAACGACGGCATTCCCCAGGAATGCTCGTCAGTAAGCTATGCTCCTTTTGACCCGGCCGTCTCGCTAGTACGCGAGGCGGGCCCTGGAGCTGAACTGGCCAAGTCGGATGTGGCTTCTGCTTTCCGATTACTCCCTGTACATCCCGATTGCTATCACCTGCTGGGCTGTTTTTTCGACGGGGGTTATTATTACGACACGTGCCTCCCTATGGGCTGTTCAATTTCGTGCCGGTTTTTCGAGATGTTTAGCTCTTTTTTGGAATGGGCCGTTTGCCGCCGTTCGGGAGTCAGGTCCATAACGCATTACCTGGATGATTTCCTTTTTGTTGGCCCAGCTTCGGCAGAAACTTGTACCCTTGCCCTCCGATCCTTCCAAGAGTTGTGTGTGGTGAATTCGGCGTGCCTTTGTCCTCGGGAAAAACGGTTGGTCCTGCCACCAGAATGTCATTCCTGGGCATTGAAATCGATACGGAGGCAATGGTTTTTCGCCTCCCCAAAGATAAAATTAGTAAATTATCCTCCCTAATTGTAGAATTCAGATCCGTGAGAAAAGTTACGCTTGTGAGACTTCAATCTTTGTTGGGTATGCTGACGCTTGCATGTAGGGTAATGCCAATGGGCAGGATTTTTTCATGGCGTTTGAGCATGGCGACCAGAGGCGTCAAATCGGCCAATCACTGGATCAGGCTGACGCGCCCGTTGAAGGACGACCTGAAAGTATGGGAAATTTTCCTGGCAGCGTATAACGGGCATACGTGCTTCCAGCTGGCCGAGGTGTCATCTACTGACATTTCCCTCTATTCTGACGCCTCCGGCTCTTTCGGATTCGGCGTCATTTTCGGCGACCATTGGTGCGCAGGCTCATGGCCTACCGAATGGAAGCTTAATGGATGGACAAAAAACTTGACGTTGTTGGAGCTGTTCCCGATTGTCCTGGCATTGGACGCTTGGCCCGATTCATTTAGGGATCGTAGACTGCGTTTTTGGACAGATATCGAGAGCGTGGTCCACGCCGTTAATCACTTGTCCTCGTCTTCCCCGCCGGTGATAAACTTGTTGCGGCACATGGTCCTTCGTTGTTTGCAGCTGAATATATGGTTTAGAGCTAGGCACGTGCCGGGCGTCGACAACTCGATTGCTGATGCTTTATCCCGTTTTCAATTCCAGAAGTTCAGGGAGCTGCTTCCGTCGGCGGACGAGACATGCTCGGAGTACCCAGGCTCGGTATGGAATCTTCCCTCGGGCCTTTGATGCCTCTGGTAAGGGCTTCGCTTGCCCCTTCGACTTGGAGAGCCTACGGTAAGGCCTGGTTGGAGTGGGTGGACATGATGGGGGATGCGCGTGCGCATGCGGCCTGCTATTGCAATGTGGAGAATATATTGAAGTACTTGTCCAACTTGCGAACGGCCGGCATCGCAGGGACTGCGGCGCAACACCGATTAACTGGCTTGGCTTTCCATTTTAAATTGAGAGGTTTGCCCGACGCTACGAAACATTTCTTGATTTCCCAAGTGATTAAGGGTTGGAAACGGGAACGTCGCGCCCCAGACGCGCGGCGTCCGATTTCTTTTGTTTTTTTGCAGCGGTTGCTAAGCGCTTTGCCTTCGGTTTGCGCGTCGGTTTATGAGGAAAGTTTGTTTTCCGCGATTTTTGGCTTGGCATTTTTCGGGGCTATGCGCCTGAGTGAACTGGTTCCCAAGTCGTCGGACGGCCACGGGGGCCTTTTCGCCGATGACGTCGTTTTTTGCCAACAAGGCCTGCGCATACGTTTGCGTCGGTCAAAGACGGACCAGGCCGGTCGGGGAGTGTGGTTCCCTCTTTTTGCCATCCGAGGCCCAGTGTGTCCTCTCTCGTTAATCAGACGCTACGCGTCGGTAATGGCTCACGGACGGCATTATTTTTCACATGAGGACGGGACTGCGGTTACTGCGTCGCAGTTTAAGTTTATATTGCATAACGAGCTCCGAACCTCGGGCTGTTGCCCGGAGGAATTCGGCATGCACTCATTCCGCATAGGCGCGGCGACGGAGGCGTCGCGTGCAGGGCTCACGGATGATGTGATTAAGAGAGTGGGTCGATGGAAGTCCGAATGTTTTCGCAGATACATTCGCCCTGATTTGTTTTGATAATACAAAAAAAAAGTAAAAAAAAAAAAAAGTGCAACGTTAATGCCTGAACGTATGCGAAAAGTTGGAAGTTCAAGGAGTGTTATTAATTGAGTTTTCTTGTAGATGGATTTCGGCCGAATGTGTGGATCCTGGGTCACTCCTATGTTTACTGGGCATCGCGCCATACTGAAACTCGGCCAGGAGGCCTGCCGTTGGGATTCCACAACGTCAACGTGAATTGGAGGGGCACCAGGGGGCTGGTTTGGGCACAAGTGCTCCCTGAGGTAGTCAGAATCTCTAGGATTGACCCCGGCCCTGTGGTTTTGATTATACATGCGGGGGGAAATGACCTGGCCAATTTCAGATTAGGAGAACTTTGCACACTTATGAGAGCGGATTTAGATAAATTCCACAGCTTCTTTACAGAGCTGACCCTGGTTTGGTTGGAAGTAACACCCCGGGTGGTCTGGCAGGGCGCTAGAAATGGCGCGGCCTTGGAGAGGTCCCGGCGGGCTCTCAACCATAGGATGGCCCAATTTGTAGGTTCAAAGGGTGGTTTTTCCATACGTCATCACCAGTTGGAAATGGATACCAGCCGCCTAATGCTCAGGGATGGGGTCCATCTAAATAACATAGGGCTTGATATCTTCTTATCAGGCTTGCAGGATGGTATTGAGCACGCCCTTCATTCTTTTGGGGGGGGTCGCAGCTCGGGTTTTGGCCCTCGCTCCTCCGTGGCGGAGTAAGTGACGGAGGTGTAAGTAACCTGTGCTGGATGGCCAGTGACAGAACACTTACAGTCACTGGTTTTCAAGGCGGTTTTGAGCCTTCATCAAGCTGCGGCCAATTTAAAATATAAGTTTCCCATTTAAGAGTTAAAATATTTGAGATGGTTGTTGGAGACCCTCAATAAAAGTTATAAAAGGTTAAACTGGTGTCTGTGGTTATTGTCTGGCCGGGGTAAGGTGGGTTATGCTAGTCTGTGGAGCACTGCGGCTGCAACGCTGCTCCCCGACTAGCAGGCCCTTGGAAGGGGTTAATGTAGCCGGACAGTTAAACCACCAGGTTAAAACGAGCCTATCATAGCTCTCTCCTCGTTCATTGGTTCTTGGTTCTGCCCATGGTATAAAAGCAGGGAGCGGCAGCCATATTGCCTCTCCTGCATCTGAATCCCGGAGCGCAAACGCCCCACCCGCCCTCCCTATGGTTTTTTGGTTATGTTTGTCGCAGCAGCGGAGTAAGTGACGGAGGTGTAAGTAACCTGTGCTGGATGGCCAGTGACAGAACACTTACAGTCACTGGTTTTCAAGGCGGTTTTGAGCCTTCATCAAGCTGCGGCCAATTTAAAATATAAATTTCCCATTTAAGAGTTAAAATATTTGAGATGGTTGTTGGAGACCCTCAATAAAAGTTATAAAAGGTTAACCTGGTGTCTGTGGTTATTGTCCGGCCGGGGTAAGGTGGGTTATGCTAGTCTATAAATCTAGTCTTGTAACCAAGTGGGCGGACTGATCAACTCCTCCATGGAAGTATTCTTGAGGAACCATGCCCACTTGGGTAATAAGTCTAGATTTGTATACAGGGAAGGGGGGTCATATTTCCTGTACACTGTGAGCCCTGGCGGGCAGGATCCTCTCTCCTCACCTACTGTATCCTCACCCATTCCTTGTAGACTGTGAATCCTCATGGGCAGCATCCTCTCTCACCTACTGTATTCTCACCCATCCCTTGCAGACTGTGAGCCCTCGCGGGTAGGGTCCTCTCTCCTCGCCTACTGTATCCTCACCCATCCCTTGTAGACTGTGAGCCCTCGCGGGTAGGGTCCTCTCTCCTCACCTACTGTATCCTCACACATCACTTGTAGACTGTGAGCCCTCATGGACAGGGTCCTCTTTCCTCACTCACTGTATCCTCACCCATTCCTTGTAGGCTGTGAGCCCTCTCTGGCAGGGTCCTCTCTCCTTGCCTACTGTATCCTCACCCATTGCTTGTAGACTGTGAGCCCTCTCGGGTAAGCTCCTCTCTCCTCACCTACTGTATCCTCACCCATCCCTTGTAGACTGTGAGCCCTTATGGACAGGGTCCTCTTTCCTCACCTACTGTATCCTCACCCATCCCTTGTAGGCTGTGACCCCTCTCAGGCCGGGTCCTCTCTTCTTAACTACTGTATCCTCACCCATCCATTGTAGGCTGTGAGCCCTCTCAGGCAGGGTCCTCTCTTCTCACCTACTGTATCCTCACCCATCCCTTGTAGACTGAGCCCTTGTGAGCAGGGTCCTCCTCACCTACTGTATCCTCACCCATCCCTTGTAGACTGTGAGCCCTTATGGACAGGGTCCTCTTTCCTCACCTACTGTATCCTCACCCATCCCTTGTAGGCTGTGACTCCTCTCAGGCAGGGTCCTCTCTTCTTACCTACTGTATCCTCACCCATCCCTTGTAGGCTGTGAACCCTCTCAGGCAGGGTCCTCCTCACCTACTGTATCCTCACTCATCCCCTGTAGACTATGAGCACTCACGGGCAGGGTCCTCACTCCTCACCTATTGTATCCTCACTCATCACTTGTAGACTGTGAGTCCTCGTGGGCAGGGTCCTCTCTTCTCACCTACTGTACCCTCCCCTATCCCTTGTAGACTGTGAGCTCTCGCGGACAGGATCCTCTCTCCTTCTGTACCTGTCTGTCTGTGCCTTGTATTGTTGATAATTATTGTACATGTCTATATATGCCCCTTTTCACATGTAAAGCGCCATAATATAAATTGTGCTATAATAATAAATAATAATACCTCAGGAACATAGAGGTGCAGAAACAAAAGAAAAACATCCCCAGATTCAGGAGAAAAGCGACATTTCAACTAGCTAAAAACAACTTATACAAAGTAACAAGTCATCATTAAAGTGGATCTTCAGACCTTTCATTTACATTCTATGTATAGTCAGCAGATGTAAAATTTAGAGTGTATAACTTCATTATCCTAATTTCTAAGATTTTTTTTCTGTACTGTAAAAACAATAATTTTATACTTCTTGGAAACCATTGACAAGCAGGGCAACTTCTCATAGTAGATGTTATACTAACTTTAGAGTATTGTATTTTAATCAGGACATTTAAACATGACCTGGTATATGCAGCAGGCAAAATAAGTATTCACTGCTGGCACCGCTATGCTCCTCCTCACGTCAGTTTGTCTCTCCGAGCTGCCTCTGTAGCCTTTCCAACTCTACTGCATCCTTGTTTTGCTGGTGAGTTTCCACCTAGTTATAGAGAGGTGCAGCCTGATTCTGCAGGAATTTAACCCCACTGTGTGCAGCAAAGTTTAGGTTCCTTGGCCAATCCCCAAGCAGCAGGGACTTTATCATGTAGCTCCATCCAATAATTCTTCACCTGTTCTAGGTGCTAGTCCATCTTCTGTCTTGAGTCCTGCTCTCTGTGTTGGCTCTCCCGTAGTCTGACCCGGCTTGCCTACTTGTTTATCCTGATCTCTCTGCTCCTGACCTCAGCTATATGTATTGAACCTGTGCTGTCTGCCCAGCCCTGATTGTCTGACCACGTCTTTGCCTTCGCCCACCCGCACCTTGTATCAATGTCTCTAACCCTCTGGTTAGTTGCTGCAAAGACGGGGACTGTCCTTGAGTGCTAACTGAACACTACCTGCAGCCAAGTCTATCCTCACCATCATAGGCTCTAGTGAATACCAGGTAGTCACTTAGTTACATTTCCACAGGGCACACCCGGCCGCAGCGCAGTGGGTCCACACCCAGCAACCCACCATCATTGCACTTATCCTTTTCTTTGAAACAACTGTACCTGCTCATTCCAGGTCTTTCTGTAAGTGCCCCGTTACACGTAGCGATGTTCCAGCGATCCACCAACGATCTGACCTGGCCGGATCGCTGGAACATCGCTGTGTGGTCGCTGGTGAGCTGTCAAACAGGCAGATCTCCTCAGCGACCCATGTAACAGCCTCGACATCGTGGAAAAGATTATAAACTATTCTTTTCCACGATGTTGAGGTCCCGCTACCGTATTCTGATAGGCTGGGGTAAGCAGGAGAACGCTGGTAACCAGGGTACACATCAGGTTAGTAAACAAAGCGCACTGTGCTTAGTAACTGGATGTGTACCCTGGTTACCAGGGAACACATCGGGTTAGAGGGGCGTCACACACGCCGATGTATGCTGCCCAGCGGGAGACTGACGACCAAAAAATGGTCCTGGCCATTCCACAGCGATCAGCAAGCTCATCGCTGGTCGCTGCGGCATGTCACATGCAGCGACATCGGTAGCGATGTCGCTGTGTCTGAAGTACCCCTTACTCTCCATAGGTTGTCCTTGGCTGTTGAACAACTCTTCTGATATTTCTCTTCGCACCTCACTCTGAATCCTTTCAGGGAGCACCTGATCATGGCAAGTTTATGGTGAAATTATGTTCTTTCTAATTCGAGACCATGACCCCAACAATACTCGTTGGAGCCTTCATTAGTTTAGAAATCCCTTTCTAACCAAGCTTGCAAAGGTCTTGTGAGAGCTCACTGGTTTTACCTATCATGAGATGTTTCTTGTGTGGCACCTTGGTAATTAAATGCCTTTTTATGGACCATCAGTTGAACCAGTTGATATTGTTTTTCACAAAGTGGCAGGATTGCTTTCTAATTGCTGATAGATTTCAGTTGGTGTCATGACTTTCCATGGCTTTCTGCATCTCTCTTTCAAGTGTTTAATACCTTTTCCCTGTGTCATTTCTAATTATTACACATCACTAACATCTATGGTTTGATTTCTTTCTCTGTGTGGATTGGATGATTTGTTACTGACATGTAGTGAGAAATTCATGTCAACAGCACCTTTAGAAATATATTTACTTAGAAAATTGGTGATGTGTTTAAAACGTATGTCACCCACTGTATAACAGGAGAGTGGAGCCAAGGGAAACACTGAGAACACAGAAGATCATTGGATAATTTGCCATTCAGGAATCTTGTAAATAAAAACTGTATTGATGGCCATATTTTAGTTATCATGCACCTTATATAAATATCCAGTCTAACTTCCTCAGTTTGCAGACTGCAGTGCTGACCACTGGAAATCCAATAATACATGTTTAAGTTTTCTTAGTCTTTACATAACAAATCTTTCATAGAACCCCGTATTCTTGTTTTGAAAGAGGCGTCATCACAAATAAAAGCCCCCTATTGTGCTTCATTTCATGGAGAAATTGTTTATTTATTGATTTTTTTAGTTGAGAGAGTCAAAATTTCAAAAAGAAAATAATGGTGGCCCAATGTGACTACTATAACCGACAAAAATAATTATTTTATATTATGTGATTTAATTTTGTTTATGAATAGATGCCCAACCTACCGTATATACTTGCAAATAAGCCGAGTTTTTCAGCCCAAAAATTGGGCTGAAAAGTCCCCCCTCGGCTTATACGCGAGTCACTGTATACTGTATACACTGTATATAGTATACAGGCCGCCCGTCCCCATCAGTATACAGGGCCCCCCCCTTGCTGCCGCAATCCTGTAAAGGAATACATTGTTATACTTATCCCTGCTGCTGTCCCGCCGCCTCTATCGCGCTCCTCCGGCTTCATCCGGCTTCTTCCGGTGTAACAGGCCAGACTAACCCCCCGACCAGAATATACCCGGGGTTAAAGTGGCCTAGCCCAGATTATACCCGGGTATATTCTGGCCTAGCCCAGTTTATACCCCGGGGTATAAACTGGGCTAGCCCAGAATATACCCCCCTGGGCCAGAATATACCCCGGGTATATTCTGGCCTAGCCCAAACTATACCCCGGGGTATAAACAGGCCTAGGCCACATAATACCCCTCCGTATACCACAGCAGCTGTAGATCAGGGCCCCAAGCCGGGCACAGGGCCCCAAGCAACGCATGGGGGCCCGAGGCAGCACAAAGTGGCCCCAGACAGCAGAAAGTGGCCCTACGCAACATACAGGGGCCCCAGGCAGTGCTAGGCTGCGCATGGGGGCCCGAGGCAGCACACAGGGGCCCCAGGCTACACACAGGGGCCCCATGCAGCATACAAGGGCCCCAGGCAGCACAAAGGGGCTCCAGGCAGTACTAGGGGCCCCAGGCTACACACAGGATCCCAGGCTACACACAGAGGCCCCAGCCAGCATACAAGGCAGTGCACGGGGCCCCAGGCAGTGCACAGGGCCCCATGCAGCACAAAGTGGCCCCAGGCAGCACAAAGTGGCCCCAGGAAACATACAGGGGCCCCAGGCAGTGCTAGGGGTCCCACACTACACACAGGATCCCAGGCTACACACAGGGGCCCCATGCAGCATACAAGGGCTCCAGGCAGCACAAAGGGGCCCCAGGCAACATACAGGGGCCCCAGGCAGCATACAGGGGGCCAAAGACAGTGCACAGAGGGGCCGAGACAGCACAAAGGGGCCCTGAACGCTGTCTCTTGCCCCCTTGCGCGCTGTCTTTCCACCACCCTTGTGCTGTCTCTGACCCTGTGTGCTGCCTGGGGCCCCTGTGTGCTGCCTGGGGCCTCTGTATGTTGCCTGGGGCCACTTTCTGCTGCCTGGGGACACTTTGTGTTGTCTGGGGCCACTTTGTGCTGCCTGGGGCCCCATGCACTGCCTGGGGTCTCGTGCACTGCCTGGGGTCTCGTGCACTGCCAGGGGCCCCGTGCACTGCCAGGGGCCCTTGTATGCTGCATGGGGACCCTGTGTGTAGCCTCGGATCCTGTGTGTAGCCTTGGGCCCCTAGTACTGCCTGGGGCTCCTGTATGTTGCCTGGGGCCCCTTTGTGCTGCTTGGGGCCACTTTGTGCTGCCTGGGGCCCCGTGCACTGCCTGGGGCCCTTGTATGCTGCATGGGGACCCTGCGTGTAGCCTCGGATCCTGTGTGTAGCCTCGGGCCCCCAGTACTGCCTGGGGCACCTGTATGCTGCCTGGGACCCTTTTGTGCTGCCTGGGCCACTTTGTGCTGCCTGGGGCCCTGTGCATTGCCTGGGGCCCCGTGCACTGCCTGGGGCCCTTGTATGCTGCATGGGGACCCTGTGTGTAGCCACGGATCCTGTGTGTAGCCTAGGGCCCCTAGTACTGCCTGGGGCCCCTGTATGTTGCCTGGGGCCACTTTCTGCTGCCTGGGGACACTTTGTGCTGCCTGGGGCCCCGTTCCCTGCCTGGGACCCTTGTATGTTGCATGGGGACCCTGTGTGTAGCTTGGGATTCAGTGTGTAGCCTGGGGCCCCTAGTACTGCCTGGGGCCCATGTGTGAGCCTGGCATCCTGTGCGTAGCGTGGGACCCCTAGCACTGCCTGGGGCCCCTGTATGTTGCCTGGGGCCACTTTGTGCTGCCTGGGGACACTTTGTGCTGCCTGGGGCCCAGTGCACTGCCTGGGGCCTCGTGCACTGCCTGGGGCCCTTGTATGCTGGCTTGGGTCCCTGTGTGTAGCCTGGGATCCTGTGTGTAGCCTGGGGCCCCTAGTACTGCCCGGGGCCCCTGTATGTTGCCTGGGGCCACTTTGTGCTGCCTGGGGCCCTTGTATGCTGCATGGGGTCCCTGTGTATAGCCTGGGATCCTGTGTGTAGCCTGGGGCCCCTAGTACTGCCTGGGGCCCCTGTATGTTGCCTGGGCACACTTTGTGCTGCCTGGGGCCCTTGTATGCTGCATGGGGCCCCTGTGTGTAGCCTGGGATCCTGTGTGTAGCCTGGGGCCCCTAGTACTGCCTGGGGCCACTTTGTGCTGCCTGGGGCCCCTTTGTGCTGCCTGGGGCCCTTGTATGCTGCATTGGGCCCCTGTGTGTAGCATGGGATCCTGTGTGTAGCGTGGGGCCCCTAGCACTGCCTGGGGCCCCTGTATGTTGCCTGGGGCCACTTTGTGCTGCCTGGGACCCTGTGCACTGCCTGGGGCCCTTGTATGCTGGCTGGGGCCCTTTCTTTGCTGCATGGGCCCCTGTGTAGCCTGGAATCCTGTGTGTAGCCTGGGGCCCCTAGTACTGCCTGGGGCCACTTTGTGCTGCTTGGGGCCCTTGTATGCTGGCTGGGGCCCCTGTGTGTAGCCTGGGATCCTGTGTGTAGCCTGGGGCCCCTAGTACTGCCTGGGGCCACTTTGTGCTGCCTGGGGCCACTTTGTGCTGCCTGGGGCCCCTGTGTGTAGCCTGGGATCTTGTGTGTAGCCTAGCCCTAGTACTGCCTGGGGCCCCTGTATGTTGCCTGAGGCCACTTTGTGCTGCCTGGGGCCACTTTGTGCTGCCTGGGGCCCTGTGCACTGCCTGGGATCCTGTGTGTAGCCTGGGACCCCTAGTACTGCCTGGGGCCACTTTGTGCTGCCTGGGGCCCCTTTGTGCTGCCTGGGGCCCCTGTGTGTAGTCTGGGATCCTGTGTGTAGCCTAGGGCCCCTAGTACTGCCTGGGGCCCCTGTATGTTGCCTGGAGCCACTTTGTGCTGCCTGGGGCCACTTTGTGCTGCCTGGGGCCCTGTGCACTGCCTGGGGCCCCGTGCACTGCCTGGGTCCCTTGTATGCTGGCTGGGGCCCCTGTGTGTAGCCTGGGATCCTGTGTGTAGCCTAGGGCCCCTGTGTGCTGCCTCGGGCCCCTAACACTGCCTGGGCCCTTGTATGTTGCGTAGGGCCACTTTCTGCTGCCTGGGGCCACTTTGTGCTGCCTCGGGCCCCCATGCGGTGCTTGGGGCCCTGTGCACGGCTTGGGGCCCTGATCTACAGCTGCTGTGGTATACGGAGGGGTATAATCTGGCCTAGGCCTGTTTATACCCCGGGGTATAGTTTGGGCTAGGCCAGAATATACCCGGGGTATATTTTGGCCCAGGGGGGTATAATCTGGGCTAGGCCACTTTAACCCCGGGTATATTCTGGTCGGGGGTTAGTCTGGCCTGTTACATCTGCTTCCTCCTCCGGTGGGCGCAGGCAATGACGTGGTGCAGACGAGACTGGGTGATTTGTGCGCAGGCGTCCGCCTGCGCACAAATCACGTATGGGAGTGGATGGGCGTGCACAGTCATGCGCAGTCAAGTGCAGCACCGTGCGCTCCCATTATAAAGATAGGGGCTTGCGGTGCTGCGGTCACATTGCGGATCCCCTCCCCAGAACGCTGTGGAGGGGTCCGCAAATGTGAAGGCAACCTTAGCTCTTGGCCAAGCCAAGGGTGCAGCGAGGCCCCCCATTTACATATATAATACAATTATTTTTATATAAAATCCCATGACTTAAATCTACAGTACAAGTATGATAGGCTAAGTCTCCTATATGGCTGTATGAATGGTTTAATTTTAGTTCTGGAGGTTACAAACTCCATTTAGAGAATCTTTAAAAACAAAAAACTGTACATGCTTGTCCACCTAGGTGGCCTAGAAGAAGGAACTACAGTTTATGGTTACAGAGCTATGGCCGGATTGGGGCCTTTAATGTTAGAAATAGTAGATTCACTGAAGCTGCTGTTGACAGATCCTATAAATGTATGTGCTTATATTTATGTGTGGCTGGATGCCTTCCTCTTTGATCTGACCGTGCACACAATGCTCACAGGAAAGTCACACCCTGCAGCAAATCATTGTCAGATAAATATAGGGACCACGAGGTGAGGGAACAGCACTACAAGGTCACCTCTTCTTTCAGGAGGATATGTCACTCAAGGACTGGGCCTTCTGGATTTAACTCACTCTTCCTGAGATGGGTGTGAACCTGAGCGGTCCTGCCTTATCAGTACTGACCTAATACTCTTTATATTTTGTCCTTCTATTTTGGAATGACTTAAAGAAATTGTTCAGTATTAGCAGAACAGGGTCCTTTTTGTAGAAAAACAGCGCCATGCCTGTGCACGGGTTGTGTGTGGTATTGCACCTTCTGCTCTATTCACTTTATACATAGATATACAACCCATAGACAGATGTGGGACTGTTTCTGGACAAAGCCAGTCATGTTTTTTTAATATTGTATAAGCTCTTGTAGATATAACAAGATTAAACGATCATGGGAAAACTGTAAAGTGTAACAGCTGTTTAAATTTGTATTTAATAATAATGTAGAACAAGTGATTATAATAAGCTTTCAAATATACTTTATAAATGAAATATTCAAGAAAACTTTTCAAAAACCTTCTTGAAGATGTCCCCCTTAAGCTGTTTCTAATCCTGACATGTGCTGATTGTCAGGGCAATCCGTATTCAGCTCCACACACTGAATACGGCCTTATAAGGGTAGGGGCGGGGTCTACGCAACATGCATGGATACAGCTGATCAGTGTATCTGCAGGTTACCTCAGGCAGGGACAGTGCTGAGCACCGTCAGGTTATCAGTCCACCTTATATATACTGCTACATCTCTGGGGTAGCGCCGGGGTTGTCCATACAAAAGGCAGTGACCCGGGTAATTGTTTACACAGCACACGGGTTTATTGATACAGTTCAGGTTATCCGGTTTCCGGGACGTAGCCGCGTACACGTCATACAACCTTAATGTTGGCACACGGTCCCTTATCACGGGTTCTCTCCGGTCCAGGTCTCACTGAGATCAAGCCCTCCGGGCTAGGCCGTGTTGTATCAGCACACAACCTCTGCACTCTCCTGACCTGGCCACTCACTAGCCTCATCTGTCTTCCTTCAGACCGAAGCTCCAGAGAACCCCACCCAGTATTCTGGATTAGCTTTTAACCCCGTGCCTCCCTCTGGGAATCCTCCCAAGACCCGGAGTTGAGGGAGTGGATCGTCCCCCTATCCTGCACTCCATACCGGGTTCAATACGTTACAGGGCACATTCTGGGGGATACATATCGTCCCTCGTATATGATTCCCCTCACTGCCTCACACATCATATACATAGAGACTTGACATTACATAATATAAAATACGCAGGACAAAGTTCACACTTATATATACAACGCGATTGGTGTCTTCAGGGCAGGAACTTGCGGGCACAGTCCACCCGCTTATAAGCCTCATATTTCAGCAAGACATTGCAACATCCATCAACACAGCATGGATTCCCAGAAGAGTTTGTGAGATGATCCGGCCTCCTGCAGTCCAATCTTTTTGCAAATAGAAAACATTTAGTTCTTTAGAAGGTTCCTTTCCCAAAACAACCACAATCGTTCTCCTCGCTTCTCAGCTGTTTACAGACTGTTGTAAAAATAATACAATGGTAGACACGGCCCGGGACCAACTTTTTCTTTTATTTGTTCCTGCCATCAATTTCTAAGTTACCGTATATACTCGCGTATAAGCCGAGTTTTTCAGCCCAAAAATTGGGCTGAAAAGTCCCCCCCTTGGCTTATACGCGAGTCACTGTATACTGTATACAATGTATACAGTATACAGTGCCCCCCATCAGTATACAGGGCCCCCCCCCGCCACAATCCTGTAAAGGAAGAGATTAGTATACTTATCCCTCCGCTGTCCCGCTGCCGCTGTCCCGCCGCCGCCATCACGCTCCTCCATCTGGGCGCAGGCAATGACGTCATTGTCTGCGCGACCGAGGAGGAAGCCGGAAGAAGATGGAGGATCGCGATGGCGGCGGGACAGCGGCAGCGGGACAGCGGAGGGATAAGTATACTAATCTCTTCCTTTACAGGATTGCGGCGGGGGGGGCCTGTATATTGATGGGGGGGGCCTGTATATACCTCTGGGGCATCTGTATACTACCACTGGGGCTGCTGTATATAGATGGGGGGCCTGTATATACCTCTGGGGCATCTGTATACTACCACTGGGGCTGCTGTATACTGATGGGGGGGCCTGTATATACCTCTGGGGCATCTGTAAACTACCACTGGGGCTGCTGTATGCTGATGGGGGGGGCCTGTATATACCTCTGGGGCATCTGTATATTACCACTGGGGCTGCTGTATACTGATGGGGGGGCCTGTTATACCTTGGGATCTGTATACTACACTGGGCTGCTGTTACTGATGGGGGGGCCTGTATATACTCTGGGCTTCGTATCTACACTGGGGCTGCTGTATATACCTTTGGGCCTTCTGTATACTACCTCTGGGGCTGCTGTATATACCTCTGGGGCTTCTGTATACTACCACTGGGGCTGCTGCTGTATATACCACTGGGGCTGCTGCTGTATACTACCACTGAGGAGGCTGCTGTATACCACACTGCTGGGGGCTGTATACTTGTGCTGGGGTACACCCTCGGCTTATACACGAGTCAATAGGTTTTCCCAGGTTTTGGGGGCAAAAGTAGGGGGGTCGGCTTATACACGGGTCGGCTTATACACGAGTATATACGGTAGTTAATTTTAGAAAATAAATTGGAGAAATGTTTAACGTTCCACTTCTGATCGGTGTTCTATTATGAATAAATTATATATACAGTTAGGTCTAGAAAAATTTGGACAGCAATACATTTTGGCATTTTAGCTGTTTACCAAAACATTTTAGAGATACAATTATACAATCAACTAGCCATAGTACCGGCTCTACCCGGGGAAAGTAACTAACTTCTTAGTTTATAAAAAAATAGAATGATTATTTTGCACATAAATGTCACAAAGTAAATAGTATTTATCAGGTGACCATATATAGAAGAGAACAAAACAGTGATGTCACAATAGAATGTTAGCCTATAACATTCCGAGACATGTCACTGCTTGATCATTCTTGGTATTTGTGTCTCCTGAGAGTACACTTACCTAGAGTTCTACTTGTGGATTTGCGTTGTGAATTTGCGTTTGATCCATTCTATTGTGACATCACTGTTTTGTTCTCTTCCTTACATGGTAAGTTATGGGTCACCTGATAAATATGCAGGCTGTTAAAACTATATCTATTACCTCACACATAGAGTGAATAGGCCTTTTTTTGTCGACTGACTGTAAAGCATGGGGTTAAAATTCACCTCAAAACATAGTCTAGGACATTCCTTGAGTCAAATAAGGCACCTGGGATAGTAACTAACTGTTCTTAGCTATAACAAAATAGAATGGTTTAACAAAAAATTATTTTGCACATAAAAGTCACACAGTAATTAGGCCTCTTGCTGTGTACTGAAGGCAGTGAGCGGCCTCCTGCTGTATACTGGGGGCTGTGTGTGGCCTCTGATTCACCCAAGGGCCTATGGGGACTCAGTACCCGGGCGTGGAATCGCAGGGATGTGAATGGTGGCCCGCCCGGACCTCTGGCCCTAGTAAACAGCCTAAAAAGTGGGGGATGATTGAAGGGGAATAAAGTTTAAAGTTGTTGTGACGCCACCTGCAGATTCTGATGATGATTACCAGTGCAGCTTCAGACCTCCAGGGGCGATGGTATTGCAGTTTGGATGGTGCAGCTCCCTGCAGGTGGAGCTGAGTCCCCGGGGCAGGACAGCACTTGTGGTGGTTGTGCTGAATATGGTGTATGGAGTAGTGCAGCGACTCGGATAAAGGAGACACAGAGGCTATATGACTCTGTACGGGTACTTTTACTGGAACCGGGTTCAGATGGCAGGTTAGGTTACAGCTTTTTTTCAGTCTTTAGATGGGTAGCTGGCCGGGTAGTCGCTGAATAGGGTAAAGTCTTTTTGAGGCTCCCTTAGTATACCTTCTTTAGTCAATCCTATGTCCTGCTGCCTTTAGTTGCGCCTGCCCTGCACAACCCGCTTGTATACCAGGCCCTTTGGGTGCTATGAGGTACTCTTCTTCTTTCTAATGGGCTCGACCCGATTTGGGCAATCCTGGCGGGGCTGTACATTCTGGACGGGGCTACTGAACTAACCAGCGACGGCCGGTGTCGATGGCTCAGGGGGTGAACTCGCCTGTACCGTTCCTCGGAGCCGACACTCCGTTAGTGGACTAGGATTCCCCCAAATTATGGTCGATCCGATACGGAGTTTCCTCCTTCTCCTGGGCTACCTTTTTTCTCAGGCCCCCTTCCTGGAGACCCTTCTCTCTCTCGGGGCTCCCCTTTGCTTCTTTCCTCAGACCAAACTAGAACTGTCTGTTTGTCTTCCCGCCTCCCCTAACTCCGCACTCTGGTAATTGGTCTACCCGTCTACCCTGGTCTAGTGTGGGAGTGCTGTGATGGAAGCCTCATGCAGACTTTACACGTCCCTGCGACAGAAATACTGCATACACTATTGTGGGCGCAGTACCCCTACTGTGGCGCACTGACCAGTGGGGCGCCACACCTCCTGCTGTATACTGGGGGCTATGTGCGGCCTCCTGCTGTATACTGGTGGGTGTGTGCTGCCTCCTACTTTATATTGGGGGCTGTGTGGGGCTTCCTGCTGTATACTGGGGGCTGTCCACTATTTCCATATATGGGAGGTATTACCATATATTGACGTATAGTGGACACACACATACTGATAAATAGGTCTTTTTTTTGGCAACTGACTGTAAAGGTACCGTCACACGACGCCATATTGCCGGCGAGATGGCTGGCAATTCCCGATTTTGGCAATGTGGAAACCACATCGCATGTGTGTAGTGGCGTGTGACTGGGCGATTCTACGGCGAGAAATCGCTGGTGGAGCGTCGCCTGATTGCCCTGCACTGCAGTGAAATCAGGCGATCTCAGCGCTTCATGGCGTGTGACAGGACGATAGCGATGTAGGAAGCGAACTCAGACATTCTGGAATCAATCCCGTAGGCGTGCCTGAGCATGCTGTTTTCCGCACCCCGTCTTCAGCGATTGGTGGCTTGGTGGTAACGCAGTTGTGTAGGCCAATCGGAGTGGTAGGGTCGCAGTGTAACACACTGTAGCAACCCTATCTCCTCGCCGCGGGCAAACTCTACACACACATCGCTGATGTGGTTGTGGTGTCTGACGTGGCGATGTGAGAAGGGCAGATCGCTTCCGGTCTTGGTCAGGCGATTTCCGGAATGCAGGATCGCCGTTGATCGCACGCGAAATCGCTACGTGTGACAACTACACAGCGATCTGAAAAAGTGCCCGGAACATATGCGCTCACATCAAATCACCAGCGATATGGAAGCCATATGGCGGCGTGTGACGGTACCTTTAGACACGTGTTTAAAATTTCCCCTCAAAATATAGTCTATGATGTTCCCTGAGTCACATGGGGGGTGTGCAAAATTTGGCGATTGTAGATACAACGGTGCGGATTACTTTAGTGGTCAAACATACAGACATACATACATAACATATAGGCGGGCGTCACACGCTACGATATATGCAAACATATCGCTGGAAAGTGCCTGATTTGGCATCGCTCCTACGACATCGTTGCGTGTGACAGCATGAAACGACTAGCGATAAGTGGTCAGATCGTTAATCACAGATATGGGAACCTGACCCCATATCAGACGATGTCGATCATCCAATCTGCTGCATTGTTCTGTGTGACACCACCATAACCGATCTCCTGACCAATTTCTCCTATTCACATCATTGACAAACATCGTTCGCTGGTTGTGTGAGCGATACCTGCATGGAACATCGTTGCTGCGTCCTGAACTTTATCTATACATGTGACACCTCACTAACATGTTGAGCACCAGCGCACACTACTGACATCGTTATTGAGATCCCTCACAAAATCGTAGCGTGTGACGCCCGCCATACACAGATACATACATACAGTATGCTTCATATATGTGATATGGGCTTAGAGTGCATACTCTCAGTTTTAATTTGAAGGTATTCACATTCTAATTGGAGTAAGGATTTAGGAATTACAGCTCTTTAATATGTACCGTATTTTCCGCACTATAAGGCGCACCGGATTATAAGGCGCAGTATCAAAATGGGCCTCCTAAGGCATCTTGGTCCACATAAAAGGCACACTGGATTATAAAAGGAACCTTATTACCATGAATAAAATAAAGCTCAGACCCCCCTTCATCCTCCACTATCCTTCTGTAGCCCCCATCATCCTCCACTATTCCTCTGTAGCCCCCCCATCATCCTCCACTATCCCTCTGTAGCCCCCCCATCATCCCACTATCCTCTGTAGCCCCCCATCATCCATCATCCTCCACTATCCCTCTGTAGCCCCCCATCATCCTCCATACACACACACACAGTCAGAACACACACACCCATACCTACACCGTGTTTCCCAGAAAATAAGGCATACCTTGTTTGTACCCGCCGTCCCCGCTGTCCAGTGCCTGCCGCTGTATTCAGTATGCTGCATTTTCTTATTTCAAAACGGGGCCAGTAGCCGCGCCACTCACAGCCCAGGAGCCCTGAGCCAATCACAGCGCAGGAGCCCTGAGCCAATCACAGCGCAGGAACCGCAAGCTGATCAGAGGCTATAAACTGAAGTCAGCTGGCCTCGGATTGGCTCACGGTTCCTGCGCTGTGATTGGCGCAAGGCTCCTGGGCGGAGATTGGCACACAGCTGCGGAGCTGTGATTGGCTACTGGGCTCCTGGGCTGTGAGTGGCACGGCTGCTGGCCCGGTTTTGAAATAAGAAAATGCAGCATACGGTAACTGTCCCTTTTTCAAGGGACCAAAAGTAACTGGACAAATATATCTCAAAGGTTTTTTAATGCACTGCATGCGCTATTCCCTCATTAACCCATCATGAATTAAGCAGGTAAAAGGTCTGGAGATGACTCCAGGTGTGGCATTTGCATTTGGAAGCTATTGCCTTGAATAAACAACATGCTCTCAATAAAAGAGAAAGAGAGCATCACGAGGCTGAAAAAAAAGAAAATCATCGGAGCTATAGCAGAAATGTTAGGAGTGGCCAAAAGAACAGTTTGATACATTCTGCCAAATAAAAAAGTGTACTGGTGAGCTTGGGTACTCAAAAAGGCTTGTCCACACAAGGACACATTGATGGATGATCGCAGAATCCTATACATGGTAAACAAAAACCCCTTCACAACATGCACCAGAGTAAAGAACTATCTCCAAGAAGTAGATGTTTCAGGATCTAAGTCTACCATAGAGAGATTTCATGAGACCAAATACAGAGGTTTACCACAAGGTGCAAATCATTAATCAGCCTCAAAAATAGAAAGGCCACCTTAGACTTTGCCAAAAAACAACTAAAGAAGCCGCCCAGTTCTGGAAAAGCATTTTATGAAAATGAAGATGAAACTAAGATCAAACTGTACCAGAATGATGGGAAGAAGAAAGTATGGAGAAGGCTTGGAACGGCTCATGATCCATAGCACAGCACATCCTCTGTAACAAATGGCAGTGGTGGTGTGATGGCTGGGCAGGCATTAATGGCTTCCAATGGCCCTGGGTCACTAGTGTTTATTGATGATGAGACTGATGACAGAAGTAGCCAGATGGATGCTGAAGTGTATAGGGCGAGACCATCTGCCAAGATTCAACCAAATGCAGCAAGGTTGGATGTCACTTTACAGTACAGATAGACAATGACCCAAAACATACTGCAAAAGCAAAGAAGTTACGGTAAATATTGTGCAATGGCCGAGTCAATCACCAGATCTCAACCCCATCAAGCTGAGTTTTACATGCTTAAGACAAAACCTAAGGCAGAATGACCCACAAACAAGCAACAACTATAGTCAGCTGCAGTAGACTCCTAGCAAAGCATCACAAAGGAGGAAACCGAAACCCAGTTTTTGATGACCTCCATGGCTTCCACACTAGTCATTGCCTACAAAGGATTCTCTACAAAAGTATTAAAAATGAACATTTTAATAAAGTTGGTAAAGTTAATTTATCCAATTACTTTTGAGCCCCTGAAATGATGAGGCTTTGTAGAAAAATGGTTGTAGTTTCTAAACTTTTCAGAGAATATTTTTTTCAACCCCTTAAAGTGTAAATGTCATTTTGTTGACAAAAAAAAACAATACTGCACTGGTTGTCAATGATGGGTCACATAGCAGCTAAGATAATGCTTTCTTAGTACCATGTGACTTATTTTCACATATTTTTCTGTGCTCTTTTAAAAACTTGACTTTATGGCTGTGTGGGTGTGGCCAGCAACTGATAGGGAGCAGGGCAAAGTAACAGCAAATAAGGGATTAACAGAGATTGTGACTGATCTGTGTGAAGCCAGATGACAGATCAGAAGCTTGTGCCAAGGAAAGAGGAGTTTGCACTGATCCTGACACTGTGACATTGCTTAGCACTGTTCTGTATGCTGAGCTAATCTGATACATTGTTTCATCACCAGCTGCAGTCAGGAGATCGCACACTGTGTAAGCCCCACCCCCTTTCCCTTCTATGGTTACGTGCCCTGTATTCAGTGTGAAGACAGATCTGACTGAGAATGAACATATGTCTGCTTCACACACAGTCTAGTGGGGACACCTTGTGGAAGGTTTATAAATGGTTTTCAACTAGAATTTTCTGATAAAGTATCTTTGAAAGTTTTATTATAATCACTTGCTCTACATTTTTATCACATAAAAATGTAAATGGTGGTTACACTTTAAACCTGAAAGTCTACTCTTGCATCTCGGTTGTCTCATTTTGGAGAACACAAATCACAAAGATTTTACCACTGTCCAAATATTTCTGGACTAAACTATGAGATTTCCAAATCATTGCATTCTTATTTTATTTTTTTCTCAACTCCTTGTTTTGAGTATTGGAGCTGTAGAACTACTGCTATTTATTACAGACCACCCCACATCATATATTATAGCAATATTATATAGAATTAAAGCAGAACACCAAAATATATTTCTTTCCCGTTATCAAACACGGGGTGGCCATATCACCAGTGTTATATTGTTTCTATGGCAACCAAATATCACCATGGAAACGCTAAACCACCACCAATTCCTATTAGTTGATGGCTGAGATATGTCTTGACTAGATTGCAGCTTATTATAGCCCTTGACTCATCAACAGCTGACTCCATCTGCATTCAATTTTTTGTATAGGGTGACTGATATACTCTATATAATAACTACTGCAGGGTCCTTGGAGGGAGGATGCTCATATAGAAATAAACTATTATGTTAACCCTGAAGCTGCTATGTGGGTGTCCAAACATGACAGTATCAATGGTCATCTAGACTACAGTTAAAAAAAAAGGTGAAAGATGACCCAACTCAATGGAGTCTATGGCCCGAGCAATCTGTAGCACTCCCAGGGGGTGAGTGTCCAAGGAGTGTACCCACTCATGGGGGGGAACCAGGTTTACCCACATGTGGGAGGATTCTGACTATGTGTCTACCAGGAGATGCCAAGTGCCACTACCAGGGCAGTGTCCGGGACTGTGGAATCTGAGAAGAGCTGGATGACAGCAGGACAGGTGAACAGATATGGGACTGGCCAGAGACTTAAGTCAGACAGGGCTGGAACAAGGACTCCAACAGGACTTTGACACATACATGGGTAAAGGCAGGTTCAGGCACAGAACATAGGACACAGGACATCAGGGAGAGAATGTTAGGCAGAAGTCATCTGGCCCTAGCATAGGTAGAAGTCATCAGACACAGACATCAGGCAGACATCATCCGGCATTGGCAGAGGTAGAAGTCATGAGGCTCTGGACATCAGGCAGACATCATCTGGTGCTGGCATAGGTAGAAGTCATCAGGGACAGGACCTTAAGTAGAAGTCATGTGGTGCTGGAATAGTGTGGCACCCCAAAGTACGGCTGCCACAATGTCATTATAGCCCTCGGGAGGTAGTGTCATACCTGAGAGCAACAGTGGGTATCCACAACAGGCAAACCAAAGCACACAATACCTTTCTGCCTCCAGGTCTGAAGGGGGAGCTCTAAAACCCGAGTTCAGGGCAACTCCCCTATAAATTCTGGTCTGGGGCAGAGTTAGTCAGTTCAGTTCCTAGGATGACTGAAGAAGACATCCTGTGGACTGGAGCAGTGGTAAGCTCATCCACAAAAAGCTGAAGCCTAGCTTGAGGGACCCGTAGGCAAGGGTCTGAGGAAGTCGAGGAGAGCCTGGGGAGTGGATCGGTGTCGAGCTCACACCAGTGTAGAGAGTGCCAAGAACCAGACACCGGAGTCCGAGGCTGTGCAAGGCCTAACGTCCGGGAAGCTAATCCCGGAGGGTGGGGGATTCCAAGGTCCCCAGCCACACCAAAGCTTAAGCAGCAGGACGGACCCGCAGACAAGAGAAGAGCAGGGAGGTCTCAGAACCCCGACTTGCTCCCAGGTTGCACAGACTCAGTTTAACATCACCTGTTAATGTCCTGGCTTGCACCAACAGTAAAGGACCTGAGGAACCAACAAACCGTGAGTCTGTCTGTTGCTTTGCGCTCTTCATCCTGCACCCTACAACCTTCCAACATCCACTGCCCTGGGGACTCACTCCACCCGTGGGGAGCCACTCCATCCCAGCTGCCGTCCATCTTCCCTGAGGTTCTGCAGCAGCAGCGGCTACCCGTAACCATGGGTGGCATCACAACATTTATCCCAAAACATTTCCCCTGCATTTTAAGTGACACCACAGGGCCACGGAGCCGGGTCTCAGCCCCCATGCGTTCCCCGAAAGACCGAACCAGCCCGGTTCCGAGTACCCCACGACCCTGGAGGCAAGTCAATAGGTAGACGTCATTAGGCAGATATCAACTGGCATACATAAAAGTCATCAGGAACGGACATCAGACAGACATCATCTGGTGCAGGCATAAGTGCAGGAATACAGGCAGGTGCAGGTACACATGACTACAGGTGCAGGACACAGGTCTTCAGGTGCAAGACACAGGCTGGTAGCAGGAGAGGAAACAGACAGGACAGATCCAGTAACATACACAGGAGTTCAGGGACATCAGCAGACACAGAATTGGTTGTGCATCAGTCCTAAGGGCAGGAGTAGTCAGACTATCTGGGGAAAACAGTCTACAGTTCCCGGTGGTGTCCCCAGAAGCCGTGGCCCTGACTTAGCAAGTAAAGGGGGTTATTTACAGTGGATAAAGTTTATGGTTTGTCGTGACGCTAATTGAGGTGTCTGGTCAGAGGTGATCAGTGCTGCAGGTAGTAGTCCCAGGGGATAGGTGGTTGTGCAGCTAGATGGAGCACTCCCATCAGCAGGAGCAGACCCTTGGGAGTAGTAGTAGGTGTTTAGTAGGGAAAATGGTGTTTAGGAAAGTAGAAGTAGTAGTAGTGAGTGGAGATGCAGGGTAACCACAGAAAAGAAGCAAGGAAGCAGTCACTATTCTTTATCTTTTACTTAAAGTTGGTAGCAGTTAGAACCCAGCTGGAGTAATGCATTTAGCAGGATTACAACCTGGCCAGACCAGAGGTATTCAGAGTCCACTTTACTGAGTCACACGGTATACTGTGTACACACTTCCAGCTGCCTTTTCCTGTCCTGACACTTGCTACCCCTTGTCCTCTCCTGTCTAAGTGTCCCATGGTTGCCAATCCCTCATTTGTCTAGCTTCAACAGCTGGCGGCCCTCAGCCTAGCACTCTGCTCCACGCTTCATGCTAACTCCTCAGCTGCCTCCATCTTCACTCGAGCTCTCCTTCTTGCCACTCACCCCAGGCCTGACCCTTTCTCCATTCAGCCAGTAGGTGGGGACTGCCCTATGGTAGGTTTCTTCCGCCCAGCACCATCCAGACCTGAAGTTCAAATGTGTTGAGTGTATTTGGGGGTCTCAGCAAAGAATTCTCCTCTTACCTCTAGACATAATAACACACATATTAGATACATGCAATACCATTAATGGCAGCTGGACCACATGGGTACCACGTTACCCCCCTAGTGAAGCACAGCACGTCTGTGGGCTGTAACAAAAGTGGAAAAGTGTTAGGCAGAACACATTTTTTTTAATGCAACTTCATAACGAAATATAAATTAATAATAACATTTTTAAAACATTCATTCCGGCACATTTTTCTTAAACTGCAACAATGTGGTGACCTGGTTGGGATTGGAATTACATTTACATGCACTATCCCTCTTCCTCCTGAGACAGAAGTAATTTGAGTAGGACTAGTTGGGATGGTTAAACCTCAACCTTGAACAGTGGATGTACGTGCCACTTTTACGGGGGTGCGGGGCCTAACAACAGGGTCACGTACAGTAGTTTGTGTCTAGGTGCATAACCGGTGTCAGCTGACTGTCCAATTACAGAGCTAGCAGCATCAGAGTCTTGGATGAAAGACAGGTCTAGGTCTCCTGCAGCTATGCAATCTACTCCCTCAGCAACCCAACCAGAGCTTCCCCAGATCAGTGTATATTCAATTAGGTGTCCAGGCCCAAGGACTCTTTATCGCATAGTTCGCAGTATACGTTGAATGTCTCTGTTATACACAAATACTGTATGTCCTGAATCACTGCCTTATCCCTTATGAACCCATACCTACGTCTCTTGCTAAAGCTAACAACAGTGCCCGTTCGTCTCCTAGAGAGGTCCAGTCACACGGTACAGGGGTATTGACAACCGGTTCCACGCCGAGGACCTACTGCAACCTCTCACGACCTGAGCTTCTACCTTCTCATCCCATCTGGGATAGTGTTAGCCCTTCTTGTGCTGGGGGTGTGAGAGGTGGTAGGTTTGGACCAGTGGCTCCAGGCAGGAAGCTTTCTGCACAGGCCTGGCTGGGGTCAGTTTCAGGTTCAGGAGACATTTCAGGGGCTGTGGCCCCACCTGTTACAGTCTCCGCTGCTTCATCAGTCTCTCCCCCTAGTGGTTCCTTAGCCATCTCCTCCAGGACAGGCATTTTGTTTATGTATCCATCCCCAGGGACCCATTCAAGTTCAGTTATTCTGGTACAGCCGGGCCTGGGTGTCGCGGGAGCGTTGTAGAAATATCCTCCCACCTTCTCAGTGCAAATAAACAACCCCTGACTCAAAGGTGGGTTTGGTGCCCACTTCAACCATCCTCTTCCCGCGGCACCAGGAGCACTCCATGTAGGGACAAGTGGCGGGGGGCGTAAGTGTAGGGTGGACTATGGCAGAGCAGACCGGAACAATCGGGGTTGGTGTAACTTCCTTTTCTTGTTGCTGCCTCACTGATTCCAGCAGGTCCATTTCTGCCGAGTCAGTGTCTGGGGTTGCAGCTATGAGCTTTGGCTTCGGTGGTGGCGGGACCACTGCTGCTCCCTCTAGTACTTTGATGTCATCCTCTTTAACAGAGGCCAAGGCTGTGGTGGTCGGCGATTCATCAACTTCCCCAGGCAGTGGAGGGGTATACGCCCCTTTTCTCTCACCAGCGGGATTTGCAGGTACTTCCATGGCCTGTGGTGTTGCAGCTGCAGTGGCGCTGTCCCCAGGCCGGGTGTCGTCTTTGGTTAAACGTGCTGGGAGGAGTGGCATCTCTGAGTCAGCCATATGGGATATTTCCATTGGGAGCTCAGCGGGACTCATCACGAGGTTGGGCACCCCACCCTCTGCACCTAGCTCCAACAGTCCCCAGCATGCTGTGGCACACTGCCCCTGCATCCATCCTAGCAGGTAGCTGATGCGGTATTCCATTGTCATTGACCCCAGGCATCCTGAAGTGCAGCTTTCTCCATTCGCCTTCCACGACAGCATTGGAGGATGTCGTCCACGCCCTATTGGGGGACAGGAACACAGAGAGGTTAAAAGCCCCTCCCCTTCCTCAGTACTCCAGTGTCTTCCTGTCCCCCTTGGGGCATGGAGAGGTTCCAGTGCTGTCAGGCCGGCAGAGGCAGCATTGGGGTGTACTTACAGCCGGGCCAGGGATGGACGTCGGGGGCGGCCTCCTCCTCCTTCTCGGGGCTCCCGTGGTGGGACCATCCGGCCTTCCTGCGTCCTACGGGGCAAAGCAGGCCGTGTATTGCAGGCCTGTTCAGCTCTCCGGCGTCTCCCTCCTCCAGCTGCGGTCCCTGGGGCATGCATCAGAGGTTCCTGGATGGCACTTCCTGTTTCAGGCGGGGCACTTCCTGTTTCGGGCGGTGGCTCCTGTACAGACTGGGCGCGGCTCCAGGGAACCCAGAAGGCCTATCGCGCGCTACTGCCCGCGGCCGGTGACCAGGAGGAGGGAGGGAACAGGTGTTCCTCGTTGGGGGCACGGTACTTCTGGACAAGTACCCGCCGGAAGCTACACCCAGGTAAGGCTGATCCCTGCAACATGGAGGGTGATAGGCTTCCACCTCTGCTTCTGCAGAGCCCAGCGTTCCCCCAGCTCATGTAAGTGTTTCTGGGGGTGGTCACAAGGGGTAGAGTTATTTAGGCCCTGCACTCCCACTGGGACCCCTTCTCTTCCCTTTTTTTCTATAGGGAGACAAGGCCCACCTGTGAAAGGGAGCAAAAACCTGTCCAGGAATTTTGGCTACGGCACAACCTTCCCTCTTCCTACAAAAAGGTGTCGGCCATGACTGACAGTGTTGTCAGGATGGACTCCCCATCCCTGCTTGAGGAGCTCCAATCCATTAAGGAAGAGGTGTAGGCTTCTATCTCGGCACTGCCGGTTTTTGCTGCAGCTTCCAGGCCTTCCCCTCTGTAAGAGAGGAAGCTCCAGGATTGTGACTCTGTGGATCTCATGGAGGCTGGCCAGAGCTCAGCATCAGAGGACGGCGATGATATTGCCTCTGTTGCCTCTGTCCAGGTACGAGAATCTGGACACTACTATTTTTCCACGGAGTCCATGGGTGAATTGGTGGACACTGTCCACAGTACCATGGGAGTAGAGGTGGTGGAACCCCCTTCTTCTGTGCAGCACTAAATGTTCAGAGGCCTAAAGGCTAAGCGGCAGTTGGGCTTCCCTGTCCATGAGGTGATCCGGGTTCTCATCCGCCGGGAGTGGGAGTCTTCAAAACATCGGCTGCTCACCCCATCCGAGTGGTCTGGAGGGTGATGACTTTGTCTGGGAGGTCCCGAAGGTGGACATCCAGGTGGCCGAGGTAGCATATAAGACCACGTTGCCTTTTGAAGATTCCTCCCAGTTGAAGGACCTCCTCGATCGTAAGATGGAGAGTGTCCTCAAAAACTCCTGGGAGGCTGCAGCTATGTCTTTAAAGGTGAACATTTCCTCTACATGTGTGGGGCTGCTCTGGCAGCAACCATGTATCAGTTAATCACCTGCACCATGCCTCATGTACCCAGCCGTGGCTGTGGGTTCAATCCTAAACTTTACATCATCCAAGGCATAATGTATAGGTGACCCATGATGGCTGCAGGCTATCCCCCTGGCAGGCCCCGTGCTCTGGTGACTGTGGGCCACTAGCCGTGGGGTGAGGCTTTTAACCAAGTCTCTCTTTAAGTGGATCACCCAGCTGGAAGAATTCCTCCTGCAGGGTACTCCCAGGGAGGAGCTTTGGACTCCATTCCACTTCTGAGATGTGCTACGGGCTTCCTGACCGATGCCTCTGCTGAGTCGATCCGCATTGGCGCCAGGGTCGCAGTGTTGGCTAACACAGCTCACAGGGCAGTGTGGCTTACTTTGTGGAATAAGTAGGTCACGTCTAAGCTCCAGCTGTGTGGCCTCCCCTTTCAAAGGTCTTTTATCTTTGGTCCGGCATTGGATGACATCCTGGGAAAGGTGTCAGACCGGAAAATGTGTCTCCCGGAACAGAAGCCCTTTCGGAGGCAGTCCTTTCTGCCTGAGCGTAGCCAACCCTCCCAACCTAAGGGGAAGGGTAAGTCTGGTCACTGGGCATTCCAGAGAGGGGCCAAGACCCGTAATATCTTGCTTCCCCAGCAGCGGCATCACCAGCCGCCCCCTAAACGATGCCGCCTTCCCCATTGCGGGGCAGCTCCTGTGGTTTCTGCCACAGTGGCAAGCAATCTCCTCATGCCCTTGGATCCTCTCGACCATTTGGGAGGGTCTGCACTTGGGATTCGAGAGCCAGCCCCTTCGTGTCTTCGAGTTCCCTCGCTTCCTCAGGGGGACTCTCACACATTTTTTCATATCGGGTCTGCGAGACATGTTGGATTCGGGTGTGGGGTCCCCGGTTCCTCCTGGAGAGGAGGGCCAGGGGCGTTACTCCAGGTTGTTTGTGGACCTCCAGAACGCGTATTATCATGTCCCCATTCACCCGTCCCACAAGTGCTTTCTGCGATTCGTGATCTCCAAGGCAGGCGGGACGGTCCATTATTGGTTTAATGTGCTGCCCTTCGGGGTTTCGTAGGCCCCCAGAGTTTACCAAACTCATGGTGGAAGTGATCGCATTCATCCAGACCCAGGGGATATGTGTGCTTCCCTATTTAAACGACATGTTGGTGGTTGCTCCTTCGGCAGTGGTTCTGCGCACACTGGTCTCCAAAACGTTGGAGATTCTTCAGTCGTCTTCCCAGCTACAACAGCTGACTGCAGATTTGTGAAGCCAGGCCCTCGGCTTAGCACTCTGCTCCATGCTTCATGCTAACTTCTCAGCTGCCTCCATATTCACTAGAGCTCTTCTTTGCCACCTACCCGTAACCTAACACCAACCTTCAGCTAGTAGGTGGGGGCTGCCCTATGGTGGGTTTCCTCCACCCAGCACCTCCCTGGCATGAAGTTCAGACGTATTAGGTGTATTTGGGGGTCTCAGCAAGGTATTCTCTTATCTCTAGACATGATAATACACATTTTATATACATGCAATACCATTAGTTGTAGCCAGACCGCAGGGGTGCCACAGTTGCAGGCAGGACAGGTGCTGGATACAGGCTAACCAGAGCAACAGGTTGGACCAACTATACAGGGCTAGGTTAGAAACCTAATGAGTTGCTCAGGCCACACCCGACAGGGAAAGGGAACTTTAAATATCTGGTGCCCCCCAACAATTGGCTCAGGGACACTAATTCAAGGGGCACACATCACTGCTTTAAGAAGGGGACGTGCATGATTGTCCGCACCCTAGGCTAGAGTGTAGGAATCCCAGCAAGACAAGAACAGGGCCTGGGGCAGGGACCTTGGCAGGAGTCAGGGGACAAAACTCAGGAGGGCAGCCGCAGAGGAGAACCTGGGTCTGCAGTAAACGTAGCAGAGCAAGGGACCAAGCAAGCAGCCAATGAGGTAACAGCATTGGCATCTCTGCTGAGTAGGGAAGGGGAGAGTAGCGGAGAGTGCAGTGACATCGGCATAAGGGCATGTGTGGGTCTGGAACGACGGTGCTATAAGCACTATGTTGTATACACCATGTTCCAAATTATTATGCAAATGTTCTTTTTCTCTGATTTTCCTAAATGGTCGGTGCAAATGACAGTCAGTGTAATAAAAGTCATCACCCGTTAGAGTATACATCAAATTTTATTGAAGAAACCTCCCAATGATAACAGTATAATCTTCAAAATTAAAAAAAAAACTCTAAATGCACTGTTCCAAATTATTAGGCACAGTAGAGTTTCTAAACATTTGATGTGTTTGAAAGAAGTGAAAATGCTCATTTGTTGAATTTGCAGCATTAGGAGGTCACATTCACTGAAATAAAAAGCTATTTAACTTCAAAACATCCTAACAGGCCAAGTTACATGTTGACATAGGAACCTTTCTTTGATATCACCTTCACAATTCTTGCATCCATTGAACTTGTGAGTTTCTGGAGAGTTTCTGCTTGTATTTCTTTGCATGATGTCAGAATAGCCTCCCAGAGCTACTGTTTTGATGTGAACTGCCTCCCACCCTCATAGATCTATAGATCTAGTTCTCTATAGGGTTGAGGTCATGGCCACACCATGAGCTTATCTTCTTTTATACCCATAGCAGCCAATGACACAGAGATATTCTTTGTAGCACGAGATGGTGCATTGTCATGCATGAAGATGATTTTGCTCCTGAAGACATCTTTTTGCTTTTTGTATCATGGAAGAAAGTTCTCATTCAGAAACTCTATATACTTTGCAGAGATCATTTTCACACCTTCAGGAACTTTAAAGGGGCCAGCTGTTTCCCAATCATTACTGCCCAAAACATGACTCCTCCACCTCCTTGCTGACGTCGCAGCCTTGTTGGGACATGGTGGCATCCACCAACCATCCACTACTCTATCTATCTGGACCATCCAGGGTTGCTCGGCACTCATCAGTAAACAAGACTGTTTGAAAATTAATCTTCATGTATATCTGGACCCACTGCAACCGTTTCTGCTTGTGAGCACTGTTTAGGGGTGGCCAAATAGTAGGTTTATGCACCACAGCAAGCCTTTGAAGGATCCTACACCTTGAGGTTCGAGGGACTCCAGAGGCACCAGCAGCTTCAAATATCTGTTTGCTGGCTTGTAAGGCCTTTTTAGCAGCTGCTCTCTTAATCTGATGAACTTGCCTGGCAGAAACCTTCCTCATTTTGCTTTTATCTGCACGAACACATCTGTGCTCAGCATCAGCCACAAATCTCTTCACAGTACGATGATCACGCTTACGTTTTCATGCAATATCTAATGTTTTAATTCCTTGTCCAAGACAGTGCACTATTTGTTGCTTTACGGCAGCAGAGATATCCTTTTTCTTTCCCATGTTACTTGAAAACAGTGGCCTGCGTAATATTGTTGAACGCCCAGTTTTCCTTTTATTGGGCTCACCTGCCAACCTAATAATCACAGATATCTAAGATTGATTTCAATGATCCAAAGAACTCTGAGGGTACCTTTACACGTCACAACATTGCATGCAATTTCACTTGCAACTTACTGGTTGCAGTGAAATCATGGACACATTGTTCTATCTTGTTGCTGTGTACAAATGGAGCAATGTGTCCATGATTTCACTGCAACCAGTAAGTTGCAAGTGAAATTGCATGCAATGTTGTGACGTGTAAAGGTACCCTCAGGCTTGTGTGTCAAAACCAGGAGAGAAAAACAATAATTGAAAGATTGACACCTGTCCTGAGTTTTGCAGACACTCCTGGTTTTGACACACAAACCTGATAGAACCTGATCAGGGAAAAAACTGCGGTGTGAAACCAGCCATGAATCTTGTTTGCTTTTGCAGTAGCTGTTTGTCATTGAGCACTGCTGCTCAGCTTACTTGTAACCAGAATACCCAAATCCTTCTCCTGTTCTGAAGCCCGAAGTATAAGTTCATTCATTGTATATTCAGCAATATGATTACTTTAGCCTAGGTGCATTACACTACATTTATCAATGTTAAACCTCATTTGTCAAGCATTTGCCCATTCAGACATTTTATCCAGATCATTTTGTAATATTGTACTGTCAAGGTCAGTTTTTAATATCCTACATAGTTTGGTGTCGTCAACAAAGACTGATACTTGAGTCTCTATCCCATGCACAAGGTCATTAATAAAGAGATTAAGAAGAATCTGTCCTAGCACAGATCTCTGCACTACCCCGCAGATGACTATATTCAATTTAAGGAATGTACCATTTACGACGACTCTTTGCCTCCTGTCTTTTAGGGCCCTTTCACATCAGCGTTTTTTTAAATTTGCGGCAGATGCGGTGAAAAAACCGCATCTGCCGCAACTGCCGCATAACGGTTCCACTTGCGGCACGGTTGCGGTTTTTTCCATAGGAAGTATAGGGGGACTTGCGCAGATGCGGCAAGTGCGGTATTGCACTTGCGGCAGGTGCGGCAGAGAAAAAAACCGCAGTAAGCCGCGGTTTTTTTCTCTGCCGCACCTGCCGCAAGTGCAATACCGCACTTGCCGCATCTGCCGCAAGTCCCCCTATACTTCCTATGGAAAAAACCGCAACCGTGCCGCAAGTGGAACCGTTATGCGGCAGTTGCGGCAGATGCGGTTTTTTCACCGCATCTGCCGCAAATTTAAAAAAA
Organism: Allobates femoralis; assembly: GCA_033576535.1. NCBI lineage: Eukaryota > Metazoa > Chordata > Amphibia > Anura > Aromobatidae > Allobates > Allobates femoralis. The sequence continues at coordinate 437,866,607 of JARQOC010000006.1, read as the reverse complement.
CGCTGATGTGAAAGGGCCCTTAGTCAGTTCTTTATCTATCTGCATATAGTTTCTTTAGTCCTTGCTTCTGGAGCTTCAGTATAAGGCTGTTATGTGGTACAGTATCAAATGCCATTGTAAGTCCAGAAAAACAACATCAGCTGAATTACCAGCATGCAGATTTGCACTTACCTCTTCATAGAAAACCAAAGAAGATCTGTCAGTTACTGAGCTCAATTTCCCCAATGTCCGTGTATGAATCCCATCTGACCCAGGGGATTTGTCAATGTTTAATTTGTTCATATGTAGCTGTTCTTCTTCTTGTGTTAAACTAGTTTTATCAGGTGGTGAACTTTGATTTTTGCCTTGTTGAATGATCTCTGGAACAGTAAAGTTCATTGGTGAATTGGAGGTAAAGTGTCTGTTTAATATCTTGGCCTTTTCTTTGTCCTCTTTAATTATCTTGTCATTATCATCTTTTAAAGGGCTGACACCATCCGTTGTTTTCTTTTTGATATTGATGTACAGAATTTTTCGGACTATAAAATGCACTGGACCATAAGATGCACCCAGGTTTTAGAGGATTATAGGAGAAAAAATTTGAAGCAAAAAATTGTGGTTATGATGCACTGTTATTGGGGGGGGGAATCTGCTGCTGACACTGGTATGGGAGTAATGTCCCCAAATTCTGTATTAATGTCCCCCATCCTGGGCCCCTTCCAGGTATATATGTCCCCCATCCTGGTATATGTTCCTCACCCGATATATTATGTAGTCCATCCTGGTAATGATCCTCTATCCTGGTATATGTACCCTATCCTGGTATATGATCACCCATTGAGGTATGTGTTCCACATCCAGGTATATATGATCCCCCATCCTGGTATATATGATCTCCAATCCTGGTATATTTGATCTCCCATCCTGGTATATATGATTCCCCCATCCTGGTGTATATGATCTACCATCCTGGTATATATGATCTCCCATCCTGGAATATGGCCTTCATTGTGGTATATGAGTTCCATCCTGGTATACATGTCCCTCATCCTGATATATGGACCTCATCCTGGAATACTTCCCTCATTCTGGTATATGACCCCCATCCTGGTATATGGTCCCCATCATGGTATAAATGGCATGCACCATGGTATAAATGGCCTCCATCCTGAAATATGGTTCCATCATGGTGAACACATAAAAAAATTAACAATTATTCTCACTGCCCATCCACTCCACCGCAGCGCAACTTCCTCTTTTCATGCCGGCCGCTGACCAGACTGTAAGTGATGATATCATTATCATGAGCCATACTCGAAACACCGTCAGCATGAGAAGAGATTGTCGCGCTTTGGGGAAGCGATAAATGGTGACCGCGGCTACAGCTGCAGTGCATGATCGCATGTTCCCGCTGTTTAAGAAGATTTAATATGCGCTGTTTACCTTTCAGTGCCACCTTCAGTGCTGTGAGGTGATGGGCAGTGGGAGCAATCAATGCATATTAAAATTTCTTAAACAGCGGGCACATGTGATCACCGGCAGGTCTGCTCCTGCCTCCGGTTACCCGCTTCTGCCTCCGTTGACCCGGTCCACCACCACTGTGACCCCACAGACACAGCCAGGTACTGTACATCTGGACCTTTAGACGCACTCTCACTTTCCTCCAAAATTTGGAGGTTAAAAAGTACGTGGTATAGTCCAAAAAATACCATATTTATAAAAAGTGTTGGGATTTATTTTGATGTCATTGGTGATTTCTGTTTCAGTAGCTAACTTTGCTAGCTTTCTTTCTTACATTTCCCATTGAGATCTCTATACTCCTGAAATGCTATTTCTGTATTCTCAGCCTTTAAGATTTTGAATGCCCTTTGTTCTTATCTTATTAAACTTTGTACTGTTTTATTTATCCATAGTGGTTTCTTTTTATTCCTGGACATTTTGTTACCAGAGAGTACAAGATTTCTACCTGAGTCTAGTAATGTATCCTTAAACATTCCCAATTTATGTTCCATATTCCCAGATACCATAACAGGGTCCCAATCTAAATGAATAAGTTCTTCCCTTAATTTAAAAGAAAAAAAAGCTTTCCTAAAGTTCCAGGTTATAGCATTTCTCATTTGAAATATTTTATTGAATATTACATTGAATCTTATCATATTATGGTCACTAAATCCTAATGGCCCCATAGATCTGAAATTGTATTTGGTCTATTTGACAGGACCAGATCCAGCAAATTATCTCCACTGGTCAGTTCATCTACTACTGTGTTTCCCTGAAAATAGGAGGGGGTCTTTGATACAGGGTGCTAATAGCGCGCGAGCAGGCTAGAAGCAAAAATGCAGAGTGAGGGAATCAGGGGAGATAGCCTAACCCTGTAGACTGGGGTTCCCAAGCTGACACTTGTTCTCAAAATTACTTTTGATGGTGAGGACATTTGGGCCACCAACCTTGCCCTCGCTCATATTCACCTCTGGGCTAACACCCCCTCACCTCCACCAAAGGTAGGAAAGCAACATCCTGAAGATGATCCTCACAGAGCAGAATACTCTATAATGTTACTCTAATAATGTTTCCTATTCTTTTCACTTTCACCCCCATACTACTTCATTTCTTACACTAATTCCTCCACCAAGTAATGAAGTAGTCCTCTCTTCCTTCATGCTACCACCCATCTCACCTCTTCCTCAGAACTGTTCTTGAATATGCAATCCTTTGTCTCCAGACATGCACGGTCACCACGTGCCCTCTCCTGCTCCCACCTTCTAACATTCTCTCTGCTTCTCCTACTTGCTGGTGACATATTTCCAAATCCTGGTCCCCCTCATCACAACGCCACAGTCATTTCTAACCCATACCCATGATCCAACACAAATTTTCGCAAACCTAATAACTTTATACCTACTCATCCAGCCTACGCTCCCCCGATCCCTTTACCACGAGCCCTATCGAACACTCACTCTGTCTGCACTAATCTTTCATAAATCCTTCCTTGGCATCACTGAAACCTGTTTCACCCCCTCTGACAACCTCTCCATCTGCACTTTCTTATAGTGGTTCAATCATTCTCACACGCCTGGCCGCAGCAACAAGCATGGTGGAGGAATTGGCTTGCTCCTGTCTGATAACTTCTCTTTTATCCCAAAATTTCCACTGCCACCCTCCTTTACTCTCCCCTCTTTTGAGGCACATTCTGTCCTAATCTACTCTCCCTGCAACCTTCAGCTGGCTGTCATTAACCTTCCCCCAGGGTCAACCACCCCTTTTCTTGACCACTTCACCACCAGGTTACTTCACTTTCTTACTGCTGAAACCCTCACTATCATGGGTGACTTCAACATCCCTATTGACACTTCCCACCCAGCTGCCTCTAAACGTTTATCACTAACTACCTCCTTTGGCCTCAGTCAATGGTCCTCCGCAGCCACTCATAAAGATGGTCACACGCTGGACCCTATCTTCACCTGCCTCTGTTCCTATCTAACCACTCAAACTTACCTCTCCCGCTGTCTGACCACAACCTACTTACATTCTGTTCTCTCTCCTCTCCCAGTGCACAACTCCCACTCCACAAACTAACTCATCCTGCAGAAATCTCAAACTTATTGATTTACACTCATTCTCAGAGACCCTTCTCCCTCTCACAGACATAGCTTCCTTACACAATAGAGATGCTGCTGCCACTTTATATAACACCACAATAACTACAGCCCTCATTTTGGCTGCCCCCTCATGTATAGCAAAACTTGCACAAACTGGCAACCCTGGCACACCAGCCTCACTAAAGAACTGAGGCAGGCTTTCAGGGTTGCTGAACGAAATGGAAAAGACCCTATTCCACTGAGCACTTCACTCTATACAAACAGCCAAACTTCAAGTCCCCACTTATTGCCGCAAAACAAGCCTACTTCTCATTTCTAATAACCTCCCTGTCTCACAACCCTAAACAGCTATTCAACACTTTCAATTCTCTCCTCCATCCCCCAGCACCTCCTCCCCCTCTTTTATCTCTGCTGAAGACTTTGCCTCATTCTTCAAGCAGATAACATCAGAGAAAGCTTTGGCCCACAGTCACAACATACCCTTCCTCATAACTGTTCAGCCCTCTTTTTCCAAAGCCAGCTTCTCCACCATTACAGAAGATCAGCTTTCCTCTCTTCTGTCAAGATCACACCTCAACACCAGAGGTTTGACCCGCTCCCATTCCATCTCATTCCCAACCTCACCACAGTTCTCATGCCGACCCTAACCCATCTCTTCAACTTATCACTAACAACTGGTGTCTTCCCCTCATCCTTCAAACATGCCTTGATCACACCCATCCTCAAAAAGCCCTTGCTTGACCCATCCTCTGTCTCTAGCTATTGCCCCATATCACTTATCCCCTTTGCCTCAAAACTGCTGGAACAGCATGTCCATCTTGAACTGTCCTCCACCTCTCCTCCCACTCCCTCTTTGACCGTTTAAAATCTGGCTTCCAATCGCATCACTCTGCTGAAACTGTCCTAACTAAAGTCACCAGTGACCTACTAACTGCCAAGAGCAAGCGACACTGCTCTGTTTTCCTCCTCCTAGACCTGTCCTCTGCCTTCAACTTCATGTTACAGATTCTCTCATCTCTTGGTATCACATACTTGGCCCTCTCATAGATGTCTTCATATCTAACAGACCTGACATTCAGCACCTCCCTCTTTCACACCACCTCCTCACCTTACCCCCTATCTGTCGGTGTCCCCCAAGGTTCTTTACTACCTCCCCTTCTTTTCTCCATCTACACCCTCAGTTTTGGACAGCTCATAGAGTCCCACGGCTATCAGTACCACCTCTACGTTGATGACATGCGAATCTAACTCTCTGGACCTAATATCACATCCTTACTATCCAAAATCTCTCAATGTCTGTCACCTAGTTCATCTTTCTTTTCTGCATGCTTTCTAAAACTGAACATGGACAAAATAGAACTCATTATCTTTCCCCCATCTCACTCTACCTCCCCACCAGACCTATCCATCAAAGTAAATGTCTGCTCACTTGCCCCAGTCCCACATGTTCGGTGCCTCAGGGTGCTCCTTGGCTCCGCCCTCTCCTTCAAGCCACAAATCCAAGCCCTCACCACTTGCTGCCAACTTTAACTCAAAAATATTTCCCAGATCTGTACATTCCTTGCCAAGATACTGCAAAAACACTCCTACATGCCGTCATCATCTCACACCTTGATTATTGCATGAGTTCTATAAATTAAAATATGAATATAGTGATACATTTCCAACTTTAAGGAGACATGCATTGAAACATACATCTGTACAATTATTGCTGCAATCAGTTCTTTACAAAACCTAGTATTGCAAAAAGTTAACGCGCTCCAAACCAGCACAAATCTGAAATACCTGTTGTGAAGAGAAGCAGTTCCAGGTATCACATTAGTGTTCAGTTAATTAAATGATTGAACAAATATAGAAGGATAAATTTTAAATTGATGATTTTGTATGACCCATGAATATCCAAAAAGCCCCTGGCAGGAAAAAGGTTCCCCACCTCTGAGGCAGATGGATGAATGGAAACGTAGATATTAGATAGATAGATAGATAATAGATATGTAGAAACAAATAGAGCAGCACTGCCCAGTGGGTGCAAATCAGCTCAGCTGTCTTCCCAGCACTTGTATATACTTGATAAAATGCTGCAGCACTCCGTCATTAGATGTATCTTATGCCTTTATTACGGCCACAGGTACCATAGGGCAACGTATCGTGCACAAGCGCCCTTCATCCAGCCTGGCTTGTGCCCGATACGTTGCCCTATGGTACCTGTGGCCGTAATAAAGGCATAAGATACATCTAATGACGGAGTGCTGCAGCATTTTTTCAAGTAGATAGATAGATAGATAGATAGATACCAGTTAAAGGGACTCTGTCATGTCATTTTTCAGTATGATACTAATATTACCCTTGAATAGTGCCTGGGCAGACCTTTGAAAAACATGTAAAATCATTATTTTACCATTTGTAGATCCTTACTATCAGCATTTTCAGACTTTGCAGGGAGCTGGTACATTAGTCCTGTCCATTACTTTTATAGGGGATTAGTCCGGCTCCTGTATAAGTGTTATTTAAATATCCCCTAATATCCGCCTATCCAAGCTGATGTTCTGTCCCTCCTCTCTGTGCTCTGTGCTGGGAGGGTTACAGGTTTTGAGTTGCACTGTGCTATCTGTAAGATTTCTATAATATGAAGGGGTTTTCCTGCAGACATGTAATGTGTGTATCTGCTGGACAAATGATCAAATGTTCTTATCACATAGAAATATCCCAAACTGCACACACTACATACATGCCTATACACACAATGAGGATCTCTAAGGCACACACACACCTCTTCCCCCCTCCTTTCTGCTCTTCATTGAGTCACACACACAGCATAACACATCATAGAAAGGCAGGGCTGTGTAGTGATGCATTAATATTCATTCCTGTGGAGTGGGCAGCAGAGAACTCACTGTAATTGACAGATGGAATTAATCTTTTAGTTTACAGTTTACACAGGACAGGAGGGAAGTATATATAACATAAATACATGAATAGAAAGAGCTCAAAGAAATTAGAAAATTATAGCAGTTACATATGGATTTTTAACCTGACAGATTCCCTTTAAAGCTTATTATACATGAGTATTGTCAGAACAATACTCATGCTTTTCAGTTGTATATCTCACAACATTTTAGTACTCAGACAATATGATAAAACAATGTAACAATATTGATTGATAAAAGTGAACAGTTCTGCAAAATGAACAGCAGATTGAGAATAATAGATAAACCAAAGAAAAAGAGTGTTGCTGCAATATCTTACAAAGTATCATATACTTTTTTAATATTGAAAGAAAAATATACAAAAAATTCATATAAGAGTAGCTCAATACTAAATCACACTCAAGGTATGAATAACACATATTATCAAATATATATATATATACTAGCTGTAGTACGCCCGGGTTAATAAATAACTGATGTTGCTATAACAAAATAGAATTTGAATATGTCATATTATGACCTGTAAGAAAATAGAAGCTGAGCTGTGATTGGTTGCTATAGGCAGCCTAATAAATCTCCAGCCAATAGTAAACCCTTCCCCCGGCCAGGCAGTATATGTTACCTTCACACATACACATAATAGACTGCTCATGTGACTGACATCTGCCTTAATTCCCTATATGGCACATGTGTTGCACATTGGCTGTTTTTAATCAGATGTTTATGTTTGGAAATTAACCCTCAGTGACGAAGAAATTTGTCATTTTTCATTTTCGTTTTTTCGCTTCTCGGCTTCCAAGAGCCATAACGTTTTTATTTTTCTGTCGACACAGACATATGAGGCTTGTTTTTTGCGGGGACGAGTTGTACTTTCAGATGCAATAATTTGTTTTACCATATAATGTACAGGGAAATTGCAAAAAAATTCTAAATGCAGTGAAATTGCAAAAAAAGTGCAATAAGACGTTTGTTTTTTGGGTTTTGTAGTCGCCGTGTTCACTATATGGTAAAACCGACATGACCGTGTGATGCCTCGGGTCAGTACGAGTTTGTAGATACCAAACATGTATACCTTTACTGGTATCTAGGTGGTGGAAAAAAATTTAAAAGCATGAAAAAAACATTGCACTTTTTGCGCCATGTTCTGCGACCCGTAGCGTCCTCATTTTTTGGGATCTGGGGCTGGTGATCGGCTTATTTTTTGCGTCTCAGCTGACGTTTTTAATGATACCATACTTGGGTGGATGGCTGTTTTGATCGCCCGTTATTCCCTTTTTTAGCATTGTTGCAGTGATCAAAAAAACGTAATTTTGGCGTTTGAACCATTTTTTGCGCTACGCAGTTTACGGATCTCATTATTTGATTATTTATATTGATAGATCGGGCGATTCTGAAGCGGCGATACCAAATATGTGTATTTTTTTTTAATACTTTTATTGTGGATGGGAGAAAAGGGGGGTGATTTGAACTTTTATGTTTTTTTTTTTTTTTCAACTTTGTAAAAACTTTATTTGCTTATTGATTCTTACTTTTACACAGCCCCTGTGAGAGGCATGCAGCTGCACAGTCCGATCGCTTCTGACACATACAGAGGAGCTGCAGCTCCTCTGTATGTGTCAGAATCGCGGACCTGTTGTGGTATCTCTTCCAGCCGTCCTGGTGGGGAGTGGCATGCTGGGTAATTGTGGGGTTTATATCAGCATTGTATTTTCAGCTGATGCTAAGCCAGAAATTCATGATGTCAGGCCAAATTCGACCCAGCCACCATGAATTTCTAGTAAACATTAAAAAAAAAACACAACATAGAGAAAAAGTTTTTTATTAGAAATAAAACACAAAACACATTTAGAGACTCCATCTTTATTAGAAATAAAAACTAAAAACCTCCCTCTGATGTCAATCTAGGTCTTTTTACTACACCTCTGCTACATCTTTGCCAGTAGACAAACACCGTCTGCTAGCAAAGAAAGCAAAGCACAGAATGACAGCCAAGTGCCTTGTGTGGAGTAAGCTGAAATAAAACCCATACATTCTATTATACTAGAATGTATGGGCTGATTGCAGATGCCCATTCTGTGTGACAGTGTCTGTTATTGGCTGTTGGAGCCATTGAAGTGAATCTTCTTGGAGATAATAAGCAGCCCGGAAGTATATGCAGCCATGACAGCGGGACAGCAGTACGCACATTGCAGGACCTTGTAAGTTTTACAGTCACTAGACCCAAACTGTAACACAGATTTCCCAGGGAAACCTTGTTCGGGATCTGTGCACGAATACTAGGTGCTTGGTACGGACCCCGACCTTTACAGTTCAGGTTTACCCATCACTAGTGGCAGTATGTATCATGATGAATTATAAGGGCCACATATTGTTGTTTTACAGGGGACCTTTTCACTCTGTCTGCCAATGGGATAAAAATACTGAACACCAGAGCTGGGAAACTGTATTCTGACGGTCATGCAATATATCAATATTCAATATCAATATCAAAGAATGCTGTATCTCTGACTCATAAAGAAAGAACCTCTGTTTGACACAGATTTGTACCAAAAGTATTGTTCCTGCTATCATTTGTTATAGTTATTTTTAAGACACAACTACAGTGTTTTTGTCATGGGGAGTTATGGGAGAAAAGGAGAAAAGGAACTTTGCCCCTGAACTGCCCCTCAGACTAGGGAAACCCTGACTTTCTTAACTCAGGGGTATCCTTGATGGTAGCGAGGCCTGAGTCTTCAACCTATCCCTTTCTCCTGTCTGAGCTAAACCCCCAACCCCTACCCCTGGAGGTGAACTGTAGTAGAACCCACAGATAAAGACAGACAGGGATAAAGTAAACAGTACAACACAGCAAACAATAAGGAAGATACGATATGTGTGTAGGGAGAACACAACTACAAACGGGAACGAAAAAACAACAAGGTATACTTCACCAGAAACTAAGCAAAGATTAGAGTTTCTACAGCAACATCAACACAGGACCGGTATTCAAGAGGCACGCAAATGCTATAGTCAGCATCCAGGAATGTTGTGAGCCATACTTGGGCCCTTTTCACATCAGCATTTTACGCTGATCGCGGCAGATGCGGCGGATTTACCGCATCTCCTGCCTAATCGTCAAATTGCGGTTCGCCTGCGCAAGCCCCATGCAATGTCTATGGGCCTTGCGGCAGGTGCGGCAAGTACGGTATAGTTGTGGTTTCGGCACTTGTGGCAGTTGTAGCCACGAAAAAAACGCTGCTACCACGGCCACAGCTGCCGCAAGTGCCGAAACCGCAACTATACCGCACTTGCCGCACCTGCCGCAAGCCCCATAGACATTGCATGGGGCTTGCCGCAGGTGAACCGCAAGTGTGACGGTTAGGCAGCAGATGTGGTAAATCCACCGCATCTGCCGCGATCAGCGTAAAACGCTGATGTGAAAGGGGCCTTGAAGGGTGAATGTGTTCCAGCAACCTCAACCTTCAATTGACACTAATCAAAAGGTTAACTCCTGCAAAGCTAAACGTCAGTGAACAAACCACCGCCGACGTTCTAACTCAGCCAGAACAACAAACAGGCTTCAGGCTGCACCTGAGACTCCCCAGTGTGAACAGAGTCAGAAACGGTATGACAGTTTTGTTTTATTTTACTGCTGTAGTGGGGCTTTAAATGTAAGCCCACTGCCCCCTGTCTTATACTCACCTTCCTGCATTTTCATACCTTATCGATGCTGCTCCGGTCCCACGGTGTCATCATGTGCCCGTAACTTGTGACTGGCTGGAAGATAGAAGCTACGTCACAAGAGCTCAATGCATCTGTATGAGAGCCAAAATGTTGCCAGGACAAAGCTCTAATAGACTCACATTGAGTTGTGACCTCCAGGGCACTCCATGAAACACTGGAACTACCAGCAAGTCACTTTCCACTGTAGATCAACTGGAGCACCGCTGTGAAAGGATAAACATGGCAGAAGGTGAGTATAAGGCAGTGCGCATGGGAACTTATATTTAAAGCACCACTCCTATGGTGCAATAATAAAAACACACAGTAGTGGTGATTTAAGGATTTCAGTAAAGTTGTTTTTATCTTTTTACATTGAACTCAGGATTCTCTGATGTATCGAATATATTCAAGGTCCCAATGTCATATAGACTTGTGGCCTTAAAAGAGTAAAGATCAAACCCCCATAGCATATACACACACTAAGGGGGACCTTGACCACGAATGGCTCCTTACAACGTCACTGAGAAGCAGAGAACAACGGCAGAGGTGAGTATACTAATACACTAACACTACCATACATGATATTTACACATGTGTGTCTTTAAGAAAAGTGATGAAATTCTAAAAATCACATTAGTAGCAGTAAAATCACATTAGCAGTAGCGCTGCGGGCTTCTTGGCGGCCATGTTAGACCTACATGGTGACCCTAGTATACAACAGAAGTCACCTGACAAAATAAGTCTCGCGCATGCGCTGTAGCGCTACGAGATTCTCGGTGGCTTATTGAGATTCCTCACCCTTAACTCTACATTCTCGGAATAAAAGGGACTAAAGAATCCAATTCCAATTGCATATTTTATTATAGGAGTTAGAAGAATAGATAGAAAAAAACTTTCTAACTATCTATCTATCTATCTATCTATCTATCTATCTATCTATCTATCTAATATACATGTATCTATCTGTCTCTATTAATCTCTAACTTTGCATGATATATTTTTATAATCATATTTCTGTTGATATACTGATGATTTGTTGCTGTGGTAGGTGTCTAATTATCAGCACAACTATGAGATGTTTGGTTTTTGTGTCAAAATCTGAATAGCCTTCGGCTTTGGTGGCCTTGATAATACAATGTTCTGAATATTTACAGAAATCGCCGGCGCTGCTCGTTTCTATTTCGTTGTCTAAGAAGGATTGTCTGATAGAAAGGTGGCATTCAGTCGGATAAACCCATGAACGCCTCATACCTTGAAATAAACAATGTAACCTTAAATACAGAAACACAAAGTGCCAAGGTTCACAGGATGGCCACATTATTATAACACAAGGGACCATAGAAGCCACCAACACAGAAGAATGGCTACAAGCTCCTTCACACAGATTTCTGCCATAGCCTGAATCTAAAGACCTTTGCCAAGGCAAATGGTTTGTTGCTGTCTCTTCTTGTCACTCAACTCCAGATACAATATGATGTAGATACAAAGAACATCAATGCATATGATATTGTTAGGTACAACAGTGGACTTATCACGTGTGAAGATGGTTGCACAAAAAAATGGGGCACCGAGCAGGGAAGCCGATCATTGCTTTTGTAGATTTCTCCATATACTGGCCCAATACAGGCACAGTACATATCCTATTAAATTATTGATTTAGGGTTTTTCTTTAAGAGCTGATTTTATAGTATTGAAGACAGAAACTCTAAAGGTACCTTTACATGCCGCTACAGGTTAGAAACAACCGGGTGTCTCACGTGCACGTGCACGTTTCAACGGTTCCTAACGGTACCTGATACCGCTTTTACACGCCGCTACAAGGTGCTCTACAGAAGGTTTTGTCTATCCCTGGAAGCACCGACGGGTGCCGCAGGTTACCTCCTGTAGAGCATCGTCCCTCATTTACACGCCGCTACCACAAGGGAATATGGGAAGACCTGGGGCAGCAGGGACAACACATAGGCGTGCCAGAGTTGTGGATTACGAGACGCTCGTACGGTGATTGGACAAAGCAATAGCATCATGATTGGCCAGCAGCGCAGGAAGGCTGGCTAATACATGATGGTATTGCAATTGTGTAGTGTGACTGGTCAACTCCTTAAATATGCCGCCCTATGCAGCGACAACCAATCGTAACGCAGGAGCTTCCACCAATGATCGCTGAAGGGGGGCGGTATCCCGGAGGCTGTGTCACGCCCCAGGGAGTTCACTAGGTGTCGAAAAAACCTTCCTGTTCCTCAATTACACGCCTACAAGGGTTTAATATCTACTGTTTTTGAGCACGGCTGAAAAACAGGTGTCGACAGTGACCGGTGGCACCTGATTTACACGCTGCTACCTCGCGGTGTTTTGACGGTGCAAGATACAATTGTCTCCGACACCCAGTTGTTTCTAACCTTCTGTAGCGGCGTGTAAAGGTACCATTACAGTGAGCCACAACTGCCTTCTGTGTACGAAAGAATTTTCTCTATTCAAAAACGTAAATAGCATTCTTCTTCTTTATAAGCAGAATATACTGGTATATACAGATGCATATATTACAGGTAAAAAAGTAAAAGTCAGAGAATTGACCTTTACAAGGGAACATCACACCGGACCCATCTAGTCTTAACTCCAGGTACAGTAACAGCTCGACATTACATCGATTTGGTTGTGGAACCAGTGGTACAACTGACACACCCACTCAAGGGCTGGGGAAAACTCGCGATCCGGGCAGCAGTTGTTCCTCTTCACTTCTCGGTTCTTTTCACGGGGACAGACGAGGGCTGAGACCCGGTCCTGTGACCCTGGTGGTGTCATTTTAATAAACGAGGCCAGATGACCACGGCTGATTTAGGAAAGGGGTATTCGTGACCCACCTGCGGTATGCAGCCAGGACGGCTGCCGCTGCTTCAGAACCTCTGGCAGCTTGGATGGTTCCACTCCCCACAGGTGGAGCTGGTCCCCAGGACAGCGGGATTAAGGAGTCAGTTTGTACCTTGGCAGATGTTCACTGGGTCATCAGTACCCCAATGTCTCATGCGGCCTCTGCAGCCAGTGGTCGCTGCTAAAGAAGTCTCACACACCACAGCTCTGTTACTTTTACTTGGTGGGTTTCAGCATGGCTGCCGGGTACGTCCCTTGCCAACCTCCGGTTCAGCGTTGTCTCCAGAACTGGGTTACTACAGTCGAGCCTCGGTTGGTGCCCCTTTCCTTCTCACTAGGTGTTTCCATCTCTGGTGGTCCCAGTGTTTCCTTCTCTGGTGGTTCGTCTCGCCGCTCCTTACTTAGCGCCTCCGCAGCACAGAGCTCAAGTACTGACAGCCACGAGTGCCTATTTGTACCCCCTCCCGGGGCACTGCTCTCTTGTTCAGCTGCCTTCCCCAAGTTGTGTCAGGTGTTTGGCCACAGCTCCCATTAGAAGCCTCCGGCCTCCAGTTCAACAGTTTGGGCATGAAGCATCCGCGCCGTGATCAGGGCCGGGTCCCTGTATCGTCCACCAGCCCCTCTGTCTCACCAGATACGGGCGTACAGGGATCTACGTTCTGTACCCCAAGGCTCCCTTCTTCATCCACACCTCTCGGTCTTTCCCTCCTGAGGCAGTGTGATCATGCTCCAGCCCACAGGAGTCAGCACTACACCGCCCCTACACTCCCGACTTCCAGTCCACTCCTTTCTCGATAGTCTCTCCTTTCCAACTCCCTTGACTACACTTCCCTGCCCCCTTTTTGGAGCCTGGGTCCTCCCTCTGGGTCCACCCACCATCACAGGGGTCTACGGTTGTGTGTTGGTGTTTGTGTTTTTGGCTTAACTGCACCATCCCAGCACCTGGAGAGCAGAGACACAACACTCCCTAATCGCAGGAGTGCAGTACCTATGATGGCAGCCTACCCGGAGGGGCACCACACAACCATTTCTGCCAAAGTATTCCTGGAGCCATTTTTAACTCCAGGCTTCATATTGCTCTTACTATTGTGAGCAGCCTGCATGGCCTAAATGTAAGGGCAAGTACAATCCAGCACTAAGTAAAACTGAGAGGGTGCTCAGCCAGCTATGGAGGCGGTCACTACCTCCAGATGTATGATGCAAAAACAAAACTGACCAGCACCTTGTAGTTGGGTAGAGCATGTTCCTATCTACAGGGTCACCTTATCGTGGCTGGTGGGCAAAAGCAATTTGTCTAATCTGTGTGTCGCAATAATGCAGTTCAAATGTCATATCTTCAGTGTTATTGTATACCTTAATGTGCTTGTGCTCACTGCCACCTACATCTGTATATTTACTTTATTTTGCTACAGGGGAGCCTTCCTTCCCTCTCCTCCCCCCCCCTCCTTCTTTTCTTTCCCTCTGTTTTTCCTTCTTACCTTCTGTCATTCCCCATCCTCTTCTTTCATACATCTCTTCCTTTCCCTTCTTTTCATTACTTCCTTCTTTTTCTCCCTTCTCTCCTATTTTTTCTTTCTTCACTCTCCTTTTTTCCTTATTTCCTTCTCTCCCTCTTTTTCATCCTTCCCCCTTTTTCCTTCTTTCCTTATATCCCCTCTTTTCTTTCCTCCTCTTCCTCTTTTGCTTCCTTCCTTTTCATGACTTCCTTCATTTTTTCCTTCTCTTCTTTTCCTCCTTACTTCTTTTTTCCTTCCTTTGCTATTTTCAGTCATTAATTCATTCCTTCATCCTCCTTTTCCTTTCTACATCTTTCCCTCCCTCTTTTCCTTCATTCCCTAGTTTCCTTTCTTCAGCCTCTTCCTCTTTTCTTTCCTTCCTCCCCTCCTTATTTTCCTAACTACCTTGTTCTCAAGCACTTTTCCTTCCCTGCCTTCTTTTCCTTCCTTCATCCTTACTTGCCTTCCTTCCCTCTTTTCCTCCCTATTTTCTTCCTTTCAGCTTACCTCATTCTTCTTCACTTTTTTCCTTTTCCCTTATTCTGACTCTTTCCTTCTTTCTTTTCCTTTCTTTTCTTTCTTTCTCCTCTTTTTTCTTTTCTTCTTTCTTTCTTTCTTTTCTTTCTTCTTCTTTCCTCTTTTTCCTTCCTTCCTTATCTCCCTCTTTTTCTTCCTTCCTTTTCTGTTTTTCTTCTTTCTTGCCATTCCCTATTTTTCATTCATTCATTCATTCATTCATTCACCCCTTTTATCCTGTACCCTTTCTACCTTCCTACCTTCCTTCCCTCTTTTCCTTCTTTCCTTATCCCCCTCATTTGCTTCCTTCCTTCCTTCCCTTTTTTCTTTCTTCTTTCTTTCTTTCTTCTCTTCTTCTTTCTTTCTTTCTTTCTTTTTCTTTTCTTCTTTCTTTCTTTCTTTTCTTTCTCTTTCTTTCTTTCTTTCTTTCTTCTTCTCTTTCTTTCTTTCTTTCTTCTTTCTCTCCCTTCTTCTTTTCTTTTTGTCCTTCCCTCTTTTCATTCCTTCATTCTCTCCCTCTTTTCCTTCCTTCTACCCCCATCTCTCGTTTCCTTCCTTTCCAAATCTGACCAAGTAAAACATCTTCATGTGGTTTGTATATTCTCCCTGTGTTTTCATGGATTCCCTGGCATGTGCCAAAAAACATCCCAATAGGGACTTTGGTTTCTATAAGTGTGGACAGTGTCTATAAATGTCTATAAAGTGCTGCAGAAAATATTGACCCTTTATAAACTAATAGTGATAATGATATTTATTTGTAAAGCCGCATTAGATCCAGGCGCTGTACATGTGAAGACGGTCTGCACACATAATACATATACAAAGTACAGTAAACTATCAGTCCTAGACTGGTTCATGGGGATGAGGACCAGTGGCTTAACTTGAAGCTTATGGGCCCAATACGAAAGCTACAATGGGGACCTCAATTATTGCAAAGCTATAAAGCAAATACGGTAGTCTTTTCCCATAGGTCTAAAGGACTTGTGGGGCCCCCTAGGCTCCAGGGCCCAGGTGTGATTGCAACATTACTCTTTTCTATAGGTCAAAGGGACTTGTTGGGCCCCCTAGGCTCCAGGACCTGGGATGATTGCAGCCTTAGTTTTTTCTATAGGTCAAAGGGACTTGTTGGGCCCCCTAGGCTCCAGGACCTGGGAGTGATTGCAGCCTTAGTTTTTTCTATAGGTCAAAGGGACTTGTTGGGCCCCCTAGACTCCAGGGCCTGGGTGCGATTGCAACCTTAGTCTTTTCTATAGGTCAAAGGGACTTGTTGGGCCCCCTAGGCTCCAGGACCTGGGAGTGATTGCAGCCTTAGTCTTTTCTATAGGTCAAAGGGACTTGTTGGGCCCCCTAGACTCCAGGACCTGGGAGTGATTGCAACCTTAGTCTTTTCTATAGGTCAAAGGGACTTGTTGGGCCCCTAGGCTCCAGGACCTGGTTGTGATTGCAACCTTAGTCTTTTCTATAGGTCAAAGGGACTTGTTGGGCCCCCTAGGCTCCAGGACCTGGGAGTGATTGCAACCTTAGTCTTTTCTATAGGTCAAAGGGACTTGTTGGGCCCCCTAGACTCCAGGGCCTGGGTCGATTGCAACCTTAGTCTTGCAACATTAGTCTTTTCTATATGTCAAAGGGACTTTTTGGGCCCCCTAGACTCGAGAGCCCGGGCGCGATTGTAACCCCTGCTTCCATTGTAGTTACGCCCCTGATCACACTATAATTTACAGTTGCCTCTTTAACTTATCCAAATTTTTGCTAATCTTCCACAATTATAAACCTTGGTTGCGGCAAGAGCAATCCTCCACCAGGGGCAGTAGAAGAAAGCATCTGTGAAGGCCACATGCAACATACCCTGTCCTCCACATTTCTATATATATAAAGTGTAAAACAAACAAAAATAAGCAGATTCTGGGAAAACACCAGCACTCGCCCTGTAAATACGCTCAACTGGCCACATGGGCCCCTAGAAATAAAGGGCCACAGCCGATAAAAGGGCTATTATCCTGCAGCTCGCCATTATCTATCGCCAATGCTCTGTGCCACCAATGCCTGCTGGCCTAAATGCAGATAAAACCGGCACAGCTATCTCTGGCCACAAGAGCTTTCAATCTAAATGCCTGAGTGAATAGCTGCTTGTATTCCATTAGAAAATGTGACTGGCTGCGTTTTTTTTCACCATGAACCCAGATCAGTCCCCATAGACAACAGTTAACAATGTACTGCAAGGCAGAACAAAAGGGGAATCCGTAGCCAATCACAGGCCGTAAATGGAATTTAAAGGGATCCCATAGGTCGATGGGGGACCAATGGCTGCACGACGTCTCTGGGTTGTCAAAAACACGTGGGAGAGATGATTAGAGGCTTGTACTTATTGGCTGCATATAACCCCCCTTCCCCCATTCTCTACACCTCCTCTGTATCTTACTCACATACTGAGCTGCTCCTTGTGTCTGGTCTCAGCCCAGGATGCTATTAACCCTCTACATCCCCCATCACTCCTGAGCTTGTTTATAGAATGTATATGGCATCATTGCAACATTCTGAGTGATATAGGAAGTGGACGGGAAATTAATCGCTACCCGTCACCTTCCAATTTTTAGATTTTCCTATGGGGCGGGGGGGGGGTCCGTGACGTAGCCGCCAATATTAAAACCGTGAGATAGGACTGCAAAAAATATCACCAAACCTGGCAATGTATGGGTAAATGAAATGGATGTGCACTAGTGCAATGGAAGGGTTAGTGCAATGGATGTGCACTAGTGCAATGGATGGGTTAGTGAAATGGATGTGCACTAGTGCAATGGATGTGCACTAGTGCAATGGATGGGTTGGTGAAATGGATGTGCACTAGTGCAATGGTTGGGTTAGTGCAATGGATGTGCACTAGTGCAATGGATGGGTTAGTGCAATGGATGGGTTAGAGCAATGTATGTGCACTAGTGCAATGGATGTGCACTAGTGCAATGGATGGGTTAGTGAAATGAATGTGCACTAGTGCAATGGATGTGCACTAGTGCAATGGATGGGTTGGTGAAATGGATGTGCACTAGTGCAATGGATGGGTTGGTGAAATGGATGTGCACTAGTGCAATGGTTGGGTTAGTGCAATGGATGTGCACTAGTGCAATGGATGGGTTAGTGCAATGGATGGGTTAGAGCAATGAATGTGCACTAGTGCAATGGATGTGCACTAGTGCAATGGATGGGTTAGTGAAATGAATGTGCACTAGTGCAATGGATGTGCACTAGTGCAATGGATGGGTTAGAGCAATGAATGTGCACTAGTGCAATGGATGTGCACTAGTGCAATGGATGGGTTAGTGCAATGGATGTGCATTAGTGCATTGGATGTGCACTAGTGAAATAGATGTGCACTAGTGCAATGGATGGGTTAGTGCAATGGATGTGCACTAGTGCAATGGATGGGTTAGTGAAATTGATGTGCACTAGTGCAATGGATGGATTAGTGCAATGGATGTGCACTAGTACAATGGATAGGTTAGTGCAATGGATGTGCACTAGTGCAATGGATGGGTTAGTGCAATGGTTGTGCACTAGTTCAATGTATGGGTTAGTGCAATGGATGTGCACTAGCGCAATGGATGGATTGGTGCAATGGTTGTGCACTAATGCAATGTATGGGTTAGTGCAATGGATGTGCACTAGTGAAATGTATGGATTAGTGCAATGGATGTGCACTAGTGAAATGTATGGATTAGTGCAATGGATGTGCACTAGTGAAATGTATGGGTTAGTGCAATGGATGTGCACTAGCGCAATGGATGGATTGGTGCAATGGTTGTGCACTAGTGCAATGTATGGGTTAGTGCAATGGATGTGCACTAGTGCAATGTATGGATTAGTGCAATGGATGTGCACTAGTGAAATGTATGGGTTAGTGCAATGGATGTGCAGTAGTGCAATGGATGGGTTAGAGCAGTTTGTCTTGACCATTGGTGCCGCCATTGGAATCTGCATGGGGTAATCCTGATCTATCGCCATAATAGAAATGATGTATGTCATTGTATTTGCAGATTTAGCATTGACAACAGCATAAGTTTTAATGTTGGTCAATGTACATAAATCTAAGTCCTGGCCTGGCGGGCTCCATGCAAAGAGGAATTAATACGGGGCTCGGTCATAGGAGCTTACAATCTAAGAGTCGGTAGGAATAGAGAGGTGTAGAAAAAATATGCTTAAAAAAGTAAAAAAGGAGCTACATCCCCATAAAAATTAAAAATAAGTGTAATATAAAAAGTAAAAAAAAAAAGATAAAAATGGAGCTTTATTTCTATAAAAAAACAAAAAAAAACCAAGTATAACATTAAAAAGGAGATTTATCCCCATAATGATGCAAAAACAAGTATAATATATATAAACAGTAAAAAATTACAAAAATGGAGCTTTATCTCCATATTAAAAATATACAATGTAAAAAATCGATAAAAAATGGAGCTTTATCCCCATATAAAAAATACAATACAAAAAGTCAATAACAATTGAGCTTTATCCTTATATTAAAAAATACAATATAAAAATGTCAATAAAAACATTGATCATTATCTCCATATTAAAAAAAATGCAATATAATAATAACTAAAAATGGAGCTTTATCGCCATATAGAAAATACAATACAAAAAGGCAATAAAAATTGATCATTATTTCCATATTAAAAAAAAAATACAATATAAAAAATCAATGAAAAATGGAGCTTTATCCCAATATTAAAAAATACTATATAAAAAGTTAAAAAAAATGGATATTTATCCCTGTATTAAAAAATACAATATAAAAAAATCAATAAAAATGGAGCTTTATCCCAATATTAAAAAATACTATATAAAAAGTCAATAAAAATGGATATTTATCCCTGTATTAAAAAATACAATATAAAAAAATCAATAAAAATGGGGCTTCATTCCTTTATATATAAAAAAGAAACAAAAAATAAGTGTAATAAAGAAAAATTGAGCCCAAATAGTTTATCTGACGCCCCTCAATCCTTGGTGAACAGTCTGATGATGCGCGGCCCCACACGCCTGCGGATCGGCAGGTGTATGGGGTCATAATCTCATTGGCAAAAATCCCATAAAATTTAGCTTAATGCTTACATAAAAGAAAGTCTAATAAAAGTAAAATAAATAAAATAAAAAATTGGAGCCTAATCCATATTGTATTGGAGGTATGTTATAGGTGTGGATTGATACATATAATCATATAGATATCATTATCCACATAGACTGTGCTGTTATAGGGTGAAGCTTCAGGCCTTTCACATGGGGTCATCATGCGCTCTCTCTCATGTGCTCTCTTTGATCACGTATGTATGTATTCCGCTAGGCAATTTCCCATATATAGTGTGACTGGGCCTGAGGTTTCCATGTAATTCCCCGTAATCATGTGATCCTAGAACAATATTTAATCAGATCCCTCCTATGGGGTCGTCCTATAACAAAGAACTGGAAAGCAGAAGTCTCCAGCTGCAAATCTCGGGGCTCAGCAACCAGGAAAAGTCATTATTTCTTTAATTCCAATTATGTTTTTTTTCCAATTGGAAAAATAATTATCTGGATTTAGTCCTCATTACTCCTTATTAAAAATGAAAAATATTGTAGAATCTGCTCTTTAAAAAAAGAAAATTAAGTAAATGGCAAAGAGTATTCCCACGGCTCTGGCATTTCTAAAATATTAAAAATGAGCTTAGATTGATTTTATATTATTTTTATTTTTTATTTTTTTTTTTATTTTTCCATCCTAATCACTTTCCTAAAATTTCCCTTAAAATTGCTGGTGACAGATAATGATCTAATGTTACAAATTATCAATACAAATGTAGTTATTGTCCCTCAACATTCAAGAGAAATGAGAATGAATTCTAATGTAAATTGTCATGTTGGGGTCTTTAGACCGGATCATCAGATGGTGCCGGAGTATTGGAATCGCCATAGAAAGGGAAGTAAATAAACCATAAATAAACCATTGTGAAATGCTTTGGTTCTTCATATGGGATTTGCCATACCCAGGCCTGAAGTGACCTCTGACCTGGCTCAGTCACATCTTCACCTTTGACCCCTGCAGAATGTCCAAATTGTGGTCACCTGGTCTCCCTGGGGGTTAATAGAAATATCTAATCCTCCATGGAAAAGGCTTTCTTCATTGACACACATGTGGGTTTGTGCATTGACTGGATTATTTCATTTATAGAATACTATAATAATAATTATAATTTTTAATAATAATAATAATAATAATAATAATAATAATATATATATTATATTTATTAATAATAATATTAATAATATATTTGTATATTTTATATTGTTACCTATAAACCATTCGTACACAAACCACTGTATTGTAAAGTGCTGCAGAATATGTTGGTGCTATATAAATAAAGATTTATTATTATTATATAATATAATTAATTATATAATAATTATTAAGTAATGAATTATTATATAATATAATTAATCATTTAATAATAATAATCCATTATTATCACCCTCATTATTCTTATTAACTATTATATAATTAATTATATAATATAATTAATCATTTAATAATGGTAATTAATTATTATTATTATTATTATTATTATTATTATTAAATTGACACACTACTACTACTACTACTACTACTAATAATAATAATAATAATATTAATAATAATTATTATTATTATATTATTAATAATTAATTTAATAATATTTTTTATTATATTAATTATATTATATTATATTATATATCATGTTTTATTATATAATATAGTTAATTATATAATAATGATAATATTATTGTAATTAATAATTATATAATATAGTTAATAATTTAATAATAATAATGATCATCATTATTCTTATTAATTATTATATATTATTTATATAATATAATTAATCACATAATAATAATTATTATTATTATCCTTATTATTCTTATTAATTATTATATAATTAATTATTATAAATAATTATTTATAATGATAAAATGAGGATGATAATAATAATAATTATTAATAAATGATTAATTATATGATATAATAATACTAATAAGTGTTATTATCACTATTATATTATTATAGTAATAGAATATTCACAACAATTTGGATTGTAGTAATATTGGAGATATATTATGAAATGTAATACTCTGTATGTAGATATAAAGGGTGCAGTAAAAATAAAGCAAATAAAATACTGTACAATAACACTTGAAAAATATAATATTAAATATTTAATTTTTTAAATCACTTTACAATACAAAAAAAATATATAAAATATAAAAATTGAACATGAGTATAAAAATGTGACATAAATATAAATTTTTATACATGTATTACAAAAAATGCACAATTAAAAAGATATATTTATAGGCTATATATTTTTATCATTCATTGTATCTGCTCCTGACCTATAGCTAAAGTCTTACATGTCGCTATTTCATTGATATTATTTACTTAAACATTTTTTATTTATTGCCTTATGTTATTTTTTATACTATACTTTGTATATTTTCCATACACTGTATTTTCAGGTGTTTTATTTTTTAACTCTTTTACCTTTTGTATTAACATTTATAATAATCAATATAAATAAACATAAGAGTTAATATATACCTTTTTTTTCTCAAGTCATTAACATTTTTATGCATTTTTTTCAAATTATAATCTGATTTGGCAATGAAAGGCCTCGAGGAAATCCCATCTAATAAGTAACTCCTTATTTGCCGTCTTGGGTTTGACAGGCCCTCGCTGTCTTGCAGTCTTCTAGAACAACACTCTGCCATAGCCTGACTGTTAATTTGGCTTGGGAATTAATAGAAAAGGAATTCATTAGCAGGGGGGCTCCCTGACTACCCCCGAGCCCCCAGCCTGCTATGTGTCACCATGTCAGGTCACCGAGGTCCTAGATGTCCTCCCCGTACACACATCCTGCTCACTTGCCTGGACTGATGTGCGGCCCAGACTGACAATGATGAGATTGCTAGTTCCCTCAGACGTCCCTGCGCAGAGATGTTTCCCACTGAGCCTTCTTGTATAATAAAGATACATTAGGAAGATTATTTCTTGGAGAAACGTCAGTCCACGAAGAGCGAGTGAGAATATAAAGCCATATGCACTCGCATAGACAAGGCTACAGACATTGCTGAGACCTATTTCATGGATGGAGACCATAGGGGCAATGGTTGGGACTGTGGGGTCACTTTGGAAGGCCCACTGTTCCCGCCACCGCTAAGTGAAACAGAGGTGGAAGGTACAGCCAAACTACGCTAGTGAGTAGTAGATTAGGAGTAGTGGGATCATGACAGCAGAGTTTTCATGTCCCCCATTCTCCATTGTAGAACTTGAACCACCTGGGTCACAAAGTGACATCAGTAACAGCCCCACCTACCATTTGCTTTGTGTAGCTCCCAAAGTTTGGGTGTAACTGTTGCCCCCAAAAGCCACACCCGTCATTGTCAGACTATATATCAGGTGGCGAACACTTGCCATATAATGCCAAATTTCTCAAAAGGCCCAGGAGTAGAGATGGGCAGAGGCATAGACCCGTTTATAAAGTTCTGTTCTGAACCCAAACTTGACCCAAGCCTCACTGGAAGTCAGTGATTGGGCATTTCCTTCTTCACCCACATAGAGCCAGGCATAAGCAAAGCATTTACTGGGGGAAGGAGGACGGAGTTTTGTCTTTTTTTGGGTTGACACTACATCCAATAATTCTGATTTTACCTCCAGTGCCGAGCACCTAGTATACCCAGTACAGCGATGCTCGCCCCAGCGGTTTATGTACGTAAAGCACCCAAATTCCGAACCCGAACACTGAATATTTTCGCCAAGTCTGTGTTCGGTACAAACGCTGAACTCATTCCAATACAGGGGGCTTCTGGAAATAAACGGGGAGATCCTGGACTACTGAATAATTGAGAAATCTGTATGGTGCCGCCTCATGGAGGCCTCATTAGATGGACCTCTGGCACATTGAGACACATTTAAAAAACAGAGGACAGGAGCAAAGGGCAGAAGCGGCATGGCCTGAAAATGCAGGATGAATGAATGAATGAAATGAAAAACATTAGTTTACGATGCGGCTCTTGCAATGACTCCTGCACATGGGACTCCAAAGGTTGACAAGTGTGAAATAATTTATGGAGGCACAATGACAGGAGTGAATTTCTGTGGTGTCTGCTACAGACTTGTATGGAGACAGGGGCATAACTACAACAAGTGAAGGGGTGGCAATCGCACCTGGGCCCTGGAGCCTAGGGTGCTCCAAAAGTCCCTTTGGCCTATAGAAAAAGATTATTGCTATTTAAGATTTGCAATAATTGTAGGCCCCGTTGGAACTTTCCCATCGGGGCCCATAAACTTCAAATTACGCCACTGTATGGAGACCTCCATTCATTTCCTCACACTTTTGCTGGGCTGATTGTAGAAATTGGAGGACATTGGACACAGTATTTTTGATTGGTGGGAGGCCACGCACTCCTTATTTATTATTTATGTTTTCTAGTGGAACAACACCTTTTACAATTGGACAATCCTCTGTTGTGGGTTCCTTAACCATAACTTTGTCACCAAGGATTTTCCAGAGGTTTTCTATTGGGTTTAGATCAGGACTCTGGGCAGCATATCAATTGAACAGTCTAGATGCCAAGAAGATGCAATGTTCCTTCCCTGACACATTAGCAACAAACCATCGGGACAGAAGATTGGTTTGTGTTGCTGATGCTCATAGTGGATTCTCTAAACTGGTTCCAACTTATCTCTTACCATTGGGGAGTATTAAGACTGTATTGCTTTTCTGCCCTCAGATTTAAACAAGAATGTTCCCTGTCGTTAAAAGCAAGTAGATGTCTTGAAAATGGTGAGGTATCAAGTTCTTCATCAAGGACTATTGGGTATATTGCAGTCCCACTGCAACCTACCACCTTCAACCCACCCTATCATTTGGGTGTGTAATTGCAATGTTGTCGTTGGCCGGTCAGAGTTGGTATAAGTATGGGAGGGACATACAGCTGATAATGTTGTTTTGGCACCAATTTGCCAGCAATAAAATACAATTGCTCAGGTAAGCCATGGTGACATGCCCAATCCATGGCTGGGGAAGACTCGGGACCCGGGCGGTTACTCGTTGTTCTGCTTTACCTCTCTTCGGTTCTTTTTACGGGAACAGACGGGGGACAAGACCTGGTCCTGTGACCCTGGCGGTGTCACTTTAATAAACGGGAAGATGTTAGGGAAAGTCTGAGGGGGTAAAAGGGCGCTGCTGCATTCAGAACCTCTGGGGACGGTGACCGGCAGCTTGGATGGCTTCACTCCCCGCAGGTGGAGCGTAGTCCCCAGGGCAGTGGAGTGGTTTACCCTGGCTCGTACCTTGGCAGTTGGTCACTTAGTTAACAGTACTCTTGGTTTTACGGTGGCCTCTGTGGCCAATGGTCGTCGCAAATAAAAGTCTCTCACACCACAGCTGCAGTTCCGTTACTTTTACTCAGGTGTTAAACATAGCTGCCGGGTACGCTCCTG
This sequence comes from Allobates femoralis, assembly GCA_033576535.1. Classification (NCBI taxonomy): domain Eukaryota; kingdom Metazoa; phylum Chordata; class Amphibia; order Anura; family Aromobatidae; genus Allobates; species Allobates femoralis. Next base: position 437,841,016 of record JARQOC010000006.1, on the reverse strand, counting down.
CCAGTCTCCGGTTCACTCTTTCTCCAGAACTGGGTTAGTGCAGTCAAGCCACGGTTGGTGCCCTTTCCGTCCTCTCTAGGTGTCTCAGTCTCTGGTGGTCTGTCTCTCTCAGCGCTCTTCTGAGGCAAGCGGGTCGTCGCTCTACCCCCCAGGCTCTCAATGCTCGCCGCAGCACAGAGCTCAAGTACCGATGGACCACGAGCACTTATGTGTGTCCCGATCGCCATTAGGTTCCTCTCCCAGGCACTGCTCTCTAGTTCGGCCACCTTCCCCAAGATGTGTCGGGTGTTCGGTGTTAGAAGTCTGCGGCCTCCAGGTTTACGGCTCAGGCGTGAAGGATCCGCAATCGTCTGCAGGGTCGGGTCCCTGCATTTTCCACCAACCCCTCTGTCTCGTCAGATTCGGGCATACGGGGAATTGATGTCTCTTCCGCACCCCTAGGGCTCTTCTGTTCCTTTGCCGGTCGGTCTTTCCCTCCCGTGGGTAAGCGTCGTGGCATTGCTCCAACCCACGGGAGTCGACACCACACCGCCTCTAGACTCCCGACTACCACTCCTCGTCAGTTGATGTTACTCCTCCGGTCTTCTTCTACTGACTTCTGATTCTACTGTCCTGTCCCCCATTTTGCGACCTGGGTCTTCCCTCAGGGTCCACCCACCATCCCAGGGGCCCGTCACTGCGTTGTGTGTGTTTTTGTTTTGGGCTCAACTGCACCATCCCAGCACCTGGAGAACAGGGGCACTACACTCCCTAACCGGGGAATGCGGTACCTCTGGTGAAGGCTCACCCGGCGGGGTGTCACATTCCCCCTTGGCAGAACAAGCTCGTCCCCGAGCGACCCAGTACCTCAGACACTCACAAAAATAATTTTTTATGCATATCAACAACAGTAACAATAACAATAATCAGCATTTTTCTTCCCTTTCGGGAAGCACGGTTTCTTAAACGTTACATAACAGAGTCAGTATCAAAAATAAAATGTCCTTCACATTATTCTCAAAAATAAAACCAAAAAGTGCTCTTCAAAGTAAAGTCTACAGTCCTGTGAGCAGCATTACCACTACCGGGGCTTAAAAACAGTTCTGTTCAAAGTCCTCCACCCAACCTTCAGTGTCCATGGCGAATTAACTATTTACAGGCTACAATTTACATTTATGCATTCACCAGTACCTAACTCGTTATTCACATTATTTACACAAAGAAACACACTTATTTTATTAATATTATATTATTATTATTTATTTATATAGCGCCATTAGGTTCCATGGCGCTTTACATGAGGATAAGGGAGACAAGAACAAGTACACTAAATCTAGGCGTTCGGGACGTAAAGGTACAGGAGGGGCAGGGACCCTGTCCACGAGGGCTCACAGTCTACGAGGGGTGGGTGGGGATACAGTAGGATGGGGGAATGTCAGGTATGGGGCGGTACTATTTACAGTACTTTCCTGGTCTCGCTTAGGGGTACGGGCCACTTTCCTGCAAAGTGTCATTTCCCCTGGAAAGTTGTGTGTCCGGCTCGGCTTACAGGGTCGAGGCTGCAGGATTTTGTATATGCGCAGTGTGCACCCACCAGCCCCTCTGTCCCATGCACCGAGTTAGCCGACCTCCTCACCTGGGCGGAGGTCTCGACCGGGGTGTCCCTTTCGAGAGATAGAACTTCACGTCCCGCCGACTGACAGACACCTCCTGCTCCAGTCCATACTCCTTAATAAACGCCCAGCCAGTACGGAGATGAAAGCCAACGAATACCCCGCAGCGCCACTCCGCCGGGTTCAGAACTGAGGTCTGATGCATCTTTTCTCCTCCAAGTTGGCCTCCTCCTGCAGCTGCCAACAGTTTCTGTGCTGCCGTTGCTCCTTTTCCTCCTTGTCTTGTCTCTGCTCCCAGTAGCCATCGTCCTGCTTGTCTCGGACTCAGTTCTCTGACTGGGCCGCGATCAGGCTCCCTCCCGTCAAACACTCACTGGAGGTCCAATACGCCCCACCGCCTTCAGCTCCTAGGACCTCTGCTGAGCTCTCACTGCTCTCCGTCTCACTAGCATTGTCCTGGGTCTGCTGTGCTTGATCTGGCAGTTCTGCTGTAACAACCGGTGGCCCCTCTGGTGACTCTAGCGCTACTGTTGGGTCTGATTCTGGCACTGCCGCTGTTGTTTCTACCTCTGGTGTAACTCTCAGTGGTACTGGAGGCTCTAGCACCAGGGCTCGTAGTGCTGCCTTCTGCATTTGGGACCGCTTCCAGGCGTTCAGGCCCACAACTGTGCAGCGGTCAACAGTTGGCTCAGCTCATGTATAGCCTCCTCAAATTCCTCGGGTCCGGTAAACCGAACCCAGTCTCTAGTCTCCCCATCTGCATTGGGAGCTCTGGGTGGACCTGCTATTTCACTCCTTCTCCAAGGTCCTTCCCATGATAAGGGCCTAAACACGCCCCTGACCTGCACATGGCGCTTTCTCTTCTCCCACCGCCATTTTTAGCGAGCTAGTTCTTACACAGTTCTTAACAGTTCTCTAAGGCGCAAAGTCTCTAAGGTGAGACGCGTTCTTTCTGGGCCGCTCGCATCCTGTTCATGATGCCAAGTTGACATGCCCACTCCAGAGCCGGGGAAGACTCAGGAACCGGGCAGTTACTCGTTGTTCTGCTTACCTCTCTTCGGTTCTTTTCACTGGGACAGACTGGGGTCTGAAACCCGGTACCGTGACCCTGGCGGTGTCATTTTAATAAACGTGAAGATGTTAGGGAAAGTCTGAGGAGATAAAACGGGTATTCGTGATGCCACCTACGATGTGCAGCCAGGGAGGCTGCCGCTGCTTCAGAACCTTTGGGAACGGTGACCGGCAGCTTGGATGGCTTCTCTCCCTGCAGGCAGAGCGTAGTCCCCAGGGCAGTGGAGTGGTTTTCCCCAGCTTGTAGCTTGACAGTTGGTCACTCAGTTAACAGTACTCTTGGTGTTACGGGCGGCCTCTGCAACCGATGGTCGCCGCAAATAAAAGTCTCTCATACCACAGCTGCAGTTCCGTTACTTTTACTCAGGTGTTAAACATGGCCACCGGGTACGCTCCTGCCAGTCATTGGACTCACTCTTTCTTCTACACCTTTAATTGTGGCCATACATCAGGGTTAGTATGCACCATATCACTTCACCCCCAGCTAACAAGTGGGCGACATCAGGCTTCTTCATTAACAACCAATGAAGACATCCAGTTCCATTTCAGATCAGATGCGTCCTTGATGACGTTACTTCCTAAAACAAAATTTTCTTTTAAAATGATGATATTTTTCTTTTCCACTTCAGAAAACGTTTTGGAGGTGTCCTCAATTTTTATGGTCCTACAATAGGGCCAGGTCTTTTTCCGACTTCTAATCAGCCTCATTTGGAGTCGGATTAATCCAACACTGTCACCTTAAAGAGGACCTGTCACCCCCCCATGGATTAGAATCTAAGGGCAGCACTGAATGCAGCATGTCTGCTGCATTCAGGCAAGGGGTCCTCCATGGCTCTGTGGGGCTGCTACCCCGAGATATAGGCTTATAAAAACTTACAGTAAAGATCCATGGAGCGGGCCCTTGTCTATAAGGCGTTTCACTCCCTCTGCACCTCTGTACAGCCCATGTCCTCACCACCTCCGCTTGTGCCATTCATGAAATCCTCACTTTGCGCATCCTTGTGGTGTTGCCGCAAGTGCAGAACGAGGTCTTGGTGCATGCCCCGCCTCCCGCTATGAGATCCCCTCATTTCCCTGCCCTGCTCCATAGCACAACACAGAGCAGGGGGGGAAATAAGAGGACATCATAGCGCCTCCCACTATGATGTCCTCATTTACCCGCCCTGCTCAGTGAGGTGCTATGGAGCAGGGCGGGGAAATGAGAGGAAGTCATAGTGGCAGGCGGGGCATGCACCTCAACCTCATTCTGTGCTTGTGTCAACACCACAAGGATGCGCAAAGTGAGGATTTAATGAATGGCACGAGCAGAGGTGGCGAGGACATGGGCTGTACAGAGGTGCAGGGAGAGTGAAATGCTCCCGTGGACAAGCTGCCTCATAGACAAGGGCCCGCCTCCATGGAAAATAACTGTAAGTTTTTATAAGCCTATATCTAGGGGTAGCAGCCCCACAGAGCCATGGGGGACCCCTTGCCTGAATGCAGCAGACATGCTGCATTCAGTGCTGCCCTTAGATTCTAATCCATGGGGGGTGACAGGTCCTCTTTAAGTCCATAAATCTTTCCTCTTAGCGTCTGTCCTTTGGGCTCATCATGGACTTCAGTTGAGTATAATTTTTTTCTCCTGCATTATTTATTTAAACAGGATTTCAAGGGGTGCATTATTATATTTTTTAGAGCAATTAGAGGCAATATTACAATTTGGGGGCCACTCTGGGCTCATTAATACATGTTACAGGCACTCAGGAAGCATTATTATGGGGCAATCAGGACAATATTACCGAAGAAACAATTAGTCATCGCTCTCCTCTAAAAGAGGTTGTTCAAGAATGAAAAAAGATAGATATTGCAATATGTCGCCAACTCATTCATTCCAAGCCTGGAAGACTTGGTGGTCTGCTTAAAAGTCATTGAGGACATACAATTGTGTTTAAAGTATTAGCAGTGTGTTAAAAAACGTGGGTTAAGCCAAAAATCATTATAATAGTTTTCATTTTCATGCATTGGGAACATTGGACACTGTTTTCCAAATCAAAATATGAATAGATGTATATATTTTTAACTACTTTACAGAAAATAACAATAATATAATAATAATTTTATTTATATAGCGCCAACATATTACGCAGCACTTTACAATTCGGAAGGGACATGTACAAACAATATGAAACAATACAGAGTAACAAAAATTCAAAAACCATGAGGAGTGAGGTCCCTGCTCTCAAGCTTACAATCTACAGGAAATAGGGGAGGCACAAAAGGTAACAGTAACAAATGATGTCATATATGGTCCAGCCATCAATATAATAATTAGGGGATTCACGTAATGCTGTATGTCATCGGTCATCGGTCAGGATCTGTACAAGTACAGATAAAGTGCTATATTATGCATGGGGGACAGACAGTCTGCAGGTGCAGACAGATGACACGAGAGGCCAGATTTGGAAAAGGGGAGATAGGAATAGTTAGACAAGGGAGGTGAGGTGGTAGGCCAGTCTAAAGAGATGTGTTTTTAAGGCTCGCTTAAAACTATTGGTATTGGGAATTAATTGAATTGTTTTTGGTAATCCGTTCCAGAGAATTGGTGCAGCTCGTGAAAAGTCTTGAAGACGGGAGTGGGAGGTTCAGATTGTAACTGATGTCAGTCTTAGGTCACTTGCGGAGCGGAGGGCACGTGTAGGGCGATAGAGATGAGGGAGGAGATGTGGGGCAGTGCAAAACTGTGGAGGGCTTTGTGGGTGAGAGTCATAATTTTATATTCTACTCTACAGCGGATTGGCAACCAGTGCAATGACTGCCCCAGGATAGAGGCATCGGTGAAGCGGTTGGAGGGGAATATGATCCTGGCTGCTGCGTTGAGGATGGATTGGAGAGGAGAGAGTTTAGTAAGAGGGAGACCGATTAATAGAGAATTGCAGTAATCCAGGCAAGAATGAATAAGGGCAACAGTTAGAGTTTTTGCATAGTCAACAGTAAGAAAAGGTCAAATTCTAGAGATGTTTTTGAGGTGTAGGTGACATGAGTGAGTGAGAGACCGGATGTGGGGACTAAAGGAGAGATCCGGGTCAAATATAACCCCAAGACAGCGGGCATACTGCTGAGGAGTAATGGTAGAACCACATACAGAAATGGCAATATTAGGTTTTGGAAGATTAGGAGAGGGATGAAACACGAGAAGTTCAGTTTTTGACAGATTCAATTTAAGGTAGAGAGAAGACATGATGTTAGAGACAGCAGACAGACAATCACTGGTCTTTTGTAGTAATGTGGAGGTGATGTCAGGACAAGATGTGTATAAAAAAGAAACATTGCGTTCAAAAAAATAGCAGTGTCTGCATTTGTCTCTACAAACTCAAAATATGTACTCTTTTTTAGGATTTAGCATTCCTGTGAATCACTAACCTAATATTTAGTTGTATAACCACAGTGTTTTTGAACTGCTTCACATCTATGTTGCATAGAGTCAACCAACTTCTGTTATTCCAGCCCAGGATGCTTTGACTACATCCCACAATTTACTTGCATTTGTTGCCTTTGCCTCAGAAATGCATTTTTGATGTCACCCCACAAGTATTCTATTGGATTAAGGTCAGGGGATTGGGCTGGCCACTCCATAACCTCAATTTTGTTGACTTTGCCTCAGAAACAGCATTTTTTATGTCACTCCACAAGTGTTCTATTAGATGAAGATCTGGGGACTGGGCTGGTTACTCCAGAACCTCAATTTTGTTTGACTGGAAACAAAATTTTGCTCATTTACTGGTGTGTTTAGGGTTGTTCTCTTGTTGAAACACCCATTTCAAGGACATTTCCTCTTCAGTGTAAAGGCCACGTCACACGCATCAATCTTATGAGCGATATCGCTTAAGCGATCTGCTTTTTTGATCGCTTAAGCGATATCGTTTGTGCGTCGCTGCGTGTAATCAAGCGATTTTACAATGTAAAATCGCTTGATTGATTGATTGCAGATTTGTGAGCCGGAGCTCAAATCAAGCGATAAACGCTTGTTCAATCTGCCTCATGGTGGTGTATGACACCACGATGAACGATCTCCCAGCGGCAGAGCCTATGCTGGGAGATGGTATCTATGGTAAACGTCGGGTTACTAAGCGCCGCGCGGCGCCTAGTAACCCGACGTTTACCATAGTTACCAGCGATCTTGCTGGTCCACATCGCTGGTGAGTCTGCCTGTGTGACAGCTCACCAGCGATGTGAGCGATATTGTTAGCGATCGCGCGTGCACGTGATCGCTAACAATATCGCTCATAAGATTGATGCGTGTGACGTGGCCTTAAGGCAACAGGACCTCTTCAAGTATTTTGATATATGCAAACCCATCCATGATCCCTGGTATGCGGTAAATAGGACCTGCACCATAGTAAGAGAAACATGTCCATATCATGATGTTTTTGCACCACCGTGCTTCTTTGTCTTCATAGTGTACTATGGCTTGAATTCAGAGTTTGGGGGTTGTCTGATGAACTGTCTGTGGCCCTTGGAGCCAAAAAGAACAATTTTACTTTCATCAGTTCTTAAAATGTTTCTCCATTTCTCTTTAGGGCAGTTGATGTGTTCTTAGTCAAATTGTATCCGGTTCAGTACATATCCCTTTTTAACAGTGGGACATTGCGGGGACTTCTTGCTAATAGATGATCTTCACACCGGCGTCTTCTGTCCCAGTCCTCACAGGTAACTTGATCACTGGCTTTGTGTTTAGTGAGACATTGTTTTAAATCTTATTTTTCAAAGCGGTGTACTAATTTATTCTACTATATATATATATATATATATTCATAAAATGTGAGCGTCAGCATGCTCTTGCAATAGATACAGTACTGATACATTAGGAATATAGAGAACGTCCCTGGAGCTTGAGGTGTAATTCCATTAGGCCATAATCACAGAATGTAGGGGGTTCCTACTTGGGAAGATATAACTCAGCTCTAGGAAGTGAGCGTCATAGTTGTGGAGGAGCTGCATTAACATTGATGAGGAGGGTTTCTGTAATGTAACTATGAATAGTGATCCTTTGCTGACCAGACGTCCCTCAGTTATAGGCACCTTATGGGCCCCTTCCCATAATACGGTAATAATATTTCCATCATGATGCCAACTCTCTTGTCCCAGCTTGGGACCATCATCTCGTCACATTCATCACCCTGATGACATCCACAATTCAGAATGGTCCCCTTTCCTATTGAGATGATGGTTTTTATATATAAATAGATCACTGTGACCTATATGGGGTCATATGGGCTTTTTTTTGAGGGAGGGAGGGTTCTTCTTAAGTTTATATCTGTCATGTGGATTAGAACACACATCAAATAAGGGTTGAAAGATATTATGTTTTTGTGGTTTTCAAGTCTAAGTCTAAGGAAAGATGCCTGAGGCTTGGGAAATTCAGATTCCATGAAATTCAGGAACCACAAAAGTCACAAAGACACAAAAAAGGATTCACAAATTGTACCTCTATACACTAAATGACCAAGGGTGCAGCTATCGGAGATGCAACACAGGCAAACCCATCAGGCAGGTAGGAAGTAGCTAACTTCTGCCTTTGCTTTTTTCCCATAGATATGAATATGTCTGTCAACATGAACTATAGGGTGGGCCATTTATATGGATGCGCCTAAATAAAATGGGAATGGTTGGGTGATATGAACTTTCTGTTTGTGGCACATTAGTATATGGGAGGGGGAAAACTTTTCCAGATGGGTGGTGACCATGACGGCCATTTTGAAGTTGGCTATTTTGGATCCAACTTTATTTTTTTCAATGGGAAGAGGGTCATGTGACACATCAAACATTGAGAATTTCATAAGAAAAACAATGGTGTGCTTGGTTTTAATGTAACTTTATTCTTTCATGAGTTATTTACAAGTTTATGACCACTTATAAAATGTGTTCAAAGTGCTGCCCATTGTGTTGGATTGTCAATACAACCCTCTTCTCCCACTCTTCACACACTGATAGCAACAGCGCAGAAGAAATGCTAGCACAGGCTTCCAGTATCTGTTGTTTCAGATGCTGCACATCTCGTATCTTCACAGCATAGACAATTGCCTTCAGATGAGGGATGAGTCAAACTTTTTTGTGAATGGTGAAGTTAACAAACAACACCCCCGCTATTGGTCTGACACCAACCCACAGTGGATAGATCCCTCCAAGACTGTTGGAACACAAAAACTGATGGTATGGTGTGGTATATAAGGTGCAAAGATATTGGGGCCATTCTTCATCAATGGAAACATCAATGCCACTGGATATCTGAATCATGTAGAAATTTGTAAATAACTCATGAAAGAATGTTACGTTAAAACCAAGCACACCATTGTTTTTGTTATGAAATTCTCAATGTGTTTGATATGTCACATGACCCTCTTCTCTCTGAAAAAAATAAAGTTGGATCCAAAATGGCTGACTTCAAAATGGCCACCATGGTCACCGCGCATCTGAAAAGTTTTCTCCCTCCCATATACTAATGTGCCACAAACAGGAAGTTAATATCACCAATGGTTCCCATTTTATTTAGGTGCAGCCATATAAATGACCCACCCTGTAGTTCAAGTTATCACTATATGCACTTATAGGGATTAAGGGGAATCTATCAGCAGGATTTTGCTAGGTAGTCTGATTCCAACCTGATGTAGGGGCTGAGAGCCTGATTCCAGCAATGTATTACTGAATAGGTTGTGTGTTGCTGTGTTATCAGCAGGAATTTATAATTACAAGAGTAAGTGTCTTTTGCCTCCTAGTCAACTGTTCTGTGTGACCCGCTCCCACCAGTGATTAATAGCTTTCTGCCTATGCCCAGTGTACACAGAAAGTTGCAAATCAGATCTCTAGCAGAGAAAGAAGTGATTCAATCAAAATGACAACATGTAGACCTGGAATCAGGTTCTCAGCCCCCACATCATCCTACTCTCAGATTACAAGGCAAAATCCTTATGAAAAGTGAAACTCCTTCAAAGCCTTCCCCAAATAGTTGTACAACTTAACTTTATGTCTGGGTGACCATTCTTTCAATACATTCGGATACAGGAATTTCTACATGTTTTACAGAACACTACATCTTCATACATCAGAGACTTGGTTTAGGGCCTTTCCATGAGAGGAAGAAGAAGAGGAGCTATCTGTATAATCTTATCATCTTATTTGTCAGGCAGCAGTTTAAATCCATTAGTAGTGATGGGCGAACGCACCGATGTTCGGCGGACCCGCCCGGACTTTCGGGCCCGATTGTGACTCTAAGTTGAGTGTGAATCCCGAACTCAGACTTTAAAGTTATGAGATGGGGCTGGGGGGCTGTAAAAAAAAAAAGCAGATAGTGATTAAATAGCCTCATTATTCTTACCAGCGTCCGGGCACTTGTACTTCCGGTCCGCACATTAACTTCCTGGTTATTCACTGCTGAGGGGCCCAACAGCCAATCAAAGATGCTGTCACAGAGAGTGGGCATTTGTGATTGGCTGTTGGAGTAACCTGAAAACAGCCCATACATTTTAGCATCTCCTGTGCAGGGCAGATGCTAGAATGTATGGGCTAGTTTCAGGTTACGCCAACAGCCAATCACAGACACCCATTCTGTGACAGGGAGCCAGGGGTGGCAGCCCGTTAGCTGTCCGCTTTATCTGTGCTGAGAATCAAAAATACAGCGAAGCGCCACGTCTACTTTCTTTAATTATTTATTTATTTTTACAGTACTATGACGTCAGTCACTGGGTGAGGGGCACAACAGCCAATAACAGACGCTGTCACAGACAATGGGCGCCTGTGATTGGCTGTTGGAGTAACCTAAACCCAGCCCTGCATGAGACATGCTGCTTTCAGGTTACGCCCATTCTCTGTGATTGGCTGTTGGGCCCCTCTGCAGTGAATATCCAGGAAGTTAATGAGCAGCCCGGAAGTACAAGCGCCCTGATACCGGTAAGTATAATGATGCAGTTTAATCACTATTTTCTTTATACTTACCGCATCCCTGAACCCAACTAAGTGTTTGGTATGGACCCCAAACTTTACAGTTCGAGTTCGCCCATCCCTATCCATTATTAATCAAAAGTGATCAAATCCGTCCGTGAACACCAGACAGAAGTTATGGCGACAGGAATCGGCATTTCCTGTTTTTGACAGTCGTCACATGAAGGTGTTTGCCGCTTTGTGACATTGTCACTACTTGGACAACCCCTTCTCATCCCCCATGTCAGCCCCCATAAAAATAAAAAAAAAAAGCCTATACTTACCGCGGGTGCCGTGCCAGCGATGTCGGAACTCACGTTCGTGTTCTGACACACGTCCCCCACAACCAGTTAGTGCTGGCTTCACATGCCCCACCTTTGGACACAGGAGTAATTGACAGGAAGTGCGTGGCAATGCGGGGTTCACTTCTTGTTAATTATTGAACAGTTTGAAGGCGGGGTGCAAAACTTCAGTCTTATATCAGCCGCACTGTGCCCGAAGTCTCGTGAAATTCCACTGCACAGGCGTGAGACTTCTGTCTCACAAGACTTTGGGCACTGTGCGGCCAATGCGAGACCGAAGTCTCAAGCCTGCACAGTGGAGACACTGGCTCTTCAATAGGGCACAGTGAGGCGCCACTGAGCAGGCATGAGACTTGCAAATGACGTCACTGACATACACTTTCATACACAGGAGAGGCAGGTTTTCCATGCAGTGGGGCAGTGTTGGTGTGGAGCGGGGTGGGTTTTCCATGCAGTAGGGCGACTTTGACCACAGTGTTCCGCACTCCATATGACCCTTAAAAAGTAATTTGTATGCAGTGCAGGGCTGATTAAAAGTCATTTTCTGAGTTATGTCTGGGGATATAAAGGGGTTACAGAAACCCCAATTTCATCATGTTTAAGGTGGTGGACAGAGTTTAGAAACTCCCAAATAGGTGACAGGTTCACTTTAATATGTTTATTTTTAAAGAAGGAAGATGGGTGAGATTCAAATTATTCCATTTTTATTCATGGAATATTTTCAAAAACGTTTTTAATTATTATTTGTTTTTTGTCTTTTTAATGTGATTGAACCTGAGATCGGCTGGTCACTTGTTCTGTGTACTACAGTATCACTATATTGCTGTATATAACTAAAATCACAGTCTATGGGAATTAAAGGTAAATGGATTGCGTCAAGCATGTCTAGGACTTGCACCAGGTGCACGGTATTTGTCTCTGATATCATGACCAAGTACTTATAATAACGTTTTAGCGAGAAGCTGGCATTGGGTTCGGTTTTTGGAAACTTGGAGGAACACTGTGACTGTGCAGAACCAGCAGGGCACACGTCTAACTAGCAAATGTTGATAATGACCTCTTGCAAGAGATGTCCAAGGTAATAAAAAAGAATTTTTTTTGGGGGGGTATGTCCAAAGTAAAAGAAAAGTCAAAGATGCTATAGGATTTTTACAGGATGAAAATGGTGAAGTGGTAAACAATGATGTTGAGAAGACCTAACTTTTAATTTCCTATTTTGCATTTATTTTCTCTCAGAAAGTAAATGTAACATCAACTGATCTTCACTTTACTATCAAAGAATAGAAGAATCCAGGCTATCTATAAACAGAGAGATAGTGAGGGAATACTAAAGGTGGGGTCATACGTGGCGATTCTGGCCGGCGATGTCGGAAGCGATGTGCAGGTGCATGCTCGCTTCCGACATCGCAGGCCAGCTGTCACACGGCACGACGTTGCCGGTGATGCGGCGGCGATGTGGGCGGAGCCATCGCTCGCTGGGCTGGGCTCAGCCCAGCGAGTGATCCTCAGCAACACTGCGATATAGGCTGGATCGCGCCGCCAACAGTGTAAGATGGCGCGATCCAGCCTAATCCCTGGTCACAGGTTGACAGGTTTATGAACATGTTCATAAACCTGTCAACCTGCAACCAGCCATAATTTGCAGTTGCATCGCGCTGTCACACAGCGCGACACACTTGTGATATCGCCCGCGACATCGCTGTTACGTCACTTTTCGGCGATGTCGCGGGCGACATCGCCACGTGTGACCCCACCTTTAGCTAAAATAAATGAATTTAAGTCTCCAGGTCCAGATGAATTACACCCCAGTGTGCTGAAGGAGATAGCACAGGAAATCCTTGAACAACTCTCCATAATCTTTTAAAATTCTTGGAGAACAGGAGAAGTACCAGAGGACTGGAAAAGAGCAAATGTTGTCCCTTTCTTCAAAGAGGGGAAGAAGGTGAGCTCAGGGAACTATAGAACTATAGGCTGGTGAGCCTGACTTCTATACCAGGAAAAATCCTTGAATAATTTATTCAACAAGATGTATGCAAGTACCTGGATGAGACTGAATTGATTACCTAGAGTCAGTGTGGGTTTGTAACTCATGTCAGACTGATTTATTTTACTTTTATGACAGAATAACTGACTGGGCGGATCAGGGAAACATAGTAGATATAGTATATCTTCATTTCAGAAACATATCTCATACCATCCTTTTTTTAAAAATGACCAAGTTAGGAATGAACAAGACAACAGTTAGGTGGATTCATAACTGGTTTAGTGATCTGACCCATAGAATGGTCATAAATGGCTGCACATCCATTTGGAAGAATGTCTCCAGTGGGGTCCCAGGGCTCTGTCCTGGGCCCTGTGTTGTGTTGTTCAACGTCTTTATCAATGATTTATATGAAGGAATTGAGGGTAAACTTATTAAATTTGCTGATGACACAGAGCTAGGAGGGATAGATAATACTATAAAAGAGAGAGAAGACGCAAAAAGATCTAAACAAACTCAAACAGTGGGCAGCAACTAATGGAATGGTTTATAACAAGGAGAAATGCAAAGTCCAACATCTGGGCAAGAAAAATGTAAATAGCATATACAGAATGGGAGGAATAGGGCTAAACAGCAGCATGTGTGAAAAAGCCTTGGGTATACTAATAGATCACAGACAGAACATGAGTCACCAGTGTGATGCAGCAGCAAAAAAGGCAAACATAATTCTGGGATGTATTAACAGAAGCATACAGTCTAGATCATGTGAAGTCATTATCCCCCTCTATTCCTCTTTGGCCAGACCTCATCTGGAATACCATGTCCAGTTTTGGGCACCACATTTTAAAAAGGAATCAACAAACTGGACAAAGTTCAGATTAGAGTGTCCAGAATGGTGATCAGTCTGGAAACCATATCCTATGAGGAACAGTTACAGGATTTGGGAACATTTAGCTTTCAACAAAGAAGACTGAGAGGAGACTTAATATCTGTCTACAAATATCTCATTGGCTGTCACACTGTAGAGGGGTCAGCTTTATTCTCATTTGCACAAGGAAAGACTAGAAGCAATGGGATGAAACTGAATGGGAGGAGACATAGATTAGATGTTAGAAAAAACTATTTGACAGTGAGGGTCATCAGCAAGTGGAACAGGCGGCCACAAGAGGTGGTGAGTTCCCCTTCAATGGAAGTCTTCACACAGAGGCTGCACAGACATCTGTCTGGGATGATTTAGTGAATCCTGCTTTGAGCAGGGGGTTGGATCAGATGACCCAGGAGGTCCCTTCCAACTCTACCATTCTATGACTGGCATAGGGGCACTGGAGGGCATAGCAGCTTTCATGGGTAGTATGGTGTATGGTTTGAGAACAGGGTGGCTCACACATATCATTCATTGAGGCTCTCACGGGTTGCAGGGGTAATTGTGGCTGGCATGAAGGTGCTATGGTCTCTATAAGAGGAGAATAGCTATCATGGCTATTGTGGTTGACATAGCAGGCAATGAATATTTTTATAGGCTTTTTATGCACTTTTTGAGAATGAAAGATTTTTATGGTCAGTACTAGGACTAATATTACTGTGAAGAATATTCGGGCACCACTAAAACTGAACAAACTACTAGAACAAACTCGTGGGATGCTAGGAACTGATTACAGCACCCAACGTTGGGTCAAAACCAGTGAGTGCCATGAGATGACTCTCTACGACGAGCACCCAATTAGTTGTTTTCGAGGATGGGGATCCCGTTTTTATACTGTGACCTCTGCGGTTCATGCTAGCCCCTGGTTTCGTATGTCCTTGTGCATGCTATGTTTAGAACCTACCACTATGTATAGTAACAATAAGCATCAAAGGAATTTTCCTGACAGATAAATCTGAAACAAAGGGAGAAGTTTTGCAGCCGGAGATCAAAGCTTCTTGGGGGGTCAGTAGTTCACTATGCTTTAGGAAACAGACTGCAATGGGGATAGTGTGACATCCTATAGGAGCTCGGAGAGTTGAGGATCCAGAGTCATTGTGCGATTTGCCCAATTAGGTCCCGAAGGGGCAGGATGTTAGAACAGATTGTAGGATGGAGATAATGGCCAAGAGAGAGGGGGCACCTGTCCTAGTGATTTACTTATCCACAGCTGCCCATTACAAGACTGCTTGCTCCCTGGTGGTATGTATCATGGAAGACGCAAAAACAGCAACACCCGCCAATGTTATGCTCATTATTTTCCTTAAGAGACTTTCCACCTACCCTAAATGGCACATATTTTATGCAGCTACATTCTCACCCTGTCTCATCTAATGTTTAAGTGTTACTTCACTCGTTCACCTGCCTGCAGCCAGTTATTAAAAAACAAGTAAAAAAGAGGGAGGGGAAAGAGGGGAGATGCAGCTGCAGTTCATGCTGTGAGAGGGGAAAGGGGAGCAGCAGAAGGGGAAACCTGATCTAATGTACAGAACATCTGCAGCTCTTTTTGGTAGTAATAGTGTTATGTCTCATCTGATGACGTCCATCTTCGAAGCTCTTAGTCTTGATGAGCAGTTTTAATATGGAGGTCGCATGGCTGGGGTACTCAGCGTGAGGGTCCGGTCAGTCAGTATCACGGTAGCTGACCCAGTGCTGTAGCCCTGGTCCACATGAAAAGGGGAAAAAGGAAAAATGGAGGAAATGAAAAGAAAAACAAAAATGTTCGTGATGCCAGCTGAGGATATTGTGACCACTAAGAGACCATCACTGCATAGGTAGACTCCAGAGACAGATGGAATGGCAGTGTAATGGTATTACCTCCCCCAACAGAGGCAGGCCCTGAAGGTGTGGATGGATTGTGGATGATGGTAGTGATAGTCCAGAGAGATAGATGGGAAGTGCAGGGGCAATCAAACACAGGAATTAATCTCTCTGTTCTTTACCTTTTACTGTGCAGTTCATCAAGTCCAGGACACATGTAGAGAACCAGGTAGACGGTTCGGCCAGTCTGGAGAGAGATGAGTCCACCCTGCTGGAATAAGCTGTATTGGCCTTCCTGCTGACTTCTACTCCCAGATATTAGTTCCTCTCTGTGTCCTCCAGTTTCCTCTGGTATGTGGCCACCCTCCAGCTGGGCAGGTGACAAGAGCTCTGTGAGCGAGACTTAAGTTTTCTGGCTCTCTTTGCCACTGTGCCCCGGAAGCACCCACAATGGTGACTACCGGACATGAAATCCAATAACCTCCAGTTTCTGTGCCAGGTCCTCAAAACCTTGATACATTGGGCCTGGTACCCTTCTGCAGCTTTGTTGCTTTGCCCAGCCACTCGGAGCTGGCAGCAGATCCAAAACAGTCGACCTGGAACAACTCCTTCACCTACCTCTCCCTGTCCTAACTCCTCACTCCATCCAGAAGTGGGGTCTTCCCTATGGTAGGTCTCTTCCACCCTGCACCCTCTGATTGGAGTTTGAACAGTGTTGGATGTGTGGCGCCCCACATGGTTAGGCGTCACAGTGGGTAATTGCACTCGTAAAAGTAGTGTAATTTTCCCCAGCTGCAGGTGGATACTAGGCTGGTGGGTGGGACCCATTCTTGCACTCCCACATTGGAGTAGTTGTGGGAGGTTACTCCTGGGAGGGAGATATATACACCTCTAGGGGGAGTAGAAGTTAGTAGAAGTTAGTGAGAATTAGAAGAGGGTGAGAGTTAGTTGGAGTTGGAGAGGAGTTGAGGAGTGTGGAGCGAGGCGGAAGGTTCAACCGGACAGCTCTACGCTGGTCCGGAGGGAAGATGAGAGAGGATCCTGAGGGGATCCTAAGAGAGGGCGCCTGACGCGGGAGTCTGGACCCTAGAGAGAAAGGGGGTACCCCAGCGTGGAGCGACCATACTCCAGGGAATTCCCCAGTCCACCACGGGAACGCCGGACCTGAGGAAACACCCAGAGTCTACCTCTGAAGTCGTGAACCGGCTGCTGCGGTCTGTTCACCGACTGCGGCACCCTGCCAGACAGAGCAGTCTGCCTGCTTCCTCACCACGAGGGAGGGGAGCCCCTAGTCTAACTTTAAGGAGCCATTGGGTATAGACTCATCCTAGGCGGGAAAGAAAGAACACAGGTTCATTAACTAAGGTATAGTACGGGTTCCACCATACCACCTGGCATCCACTTGCAGCCACCCGTAGAGCTACCTGTTTCATTAACAACTTTTGCTGAACTGTGAACTTGTATGCTGATGACTGTTTACAGTAAAGTACCCGGGAGAGTGACTTTGCCTCCGTGTCTTTGTGCTGCAGAACTCAACCTGTTTGCTTACAGCAACACTGCCCCGGAGGACCAGCTCCACCTGTTAGGAGCTTTACTACCCTTGCCGCAAAACCATCGCCCTCCGGAGGACTGTGGCGGCGCTGGTGGCCCATCACCAGGAACTACAGGTGGTGTCATATGACAACAACAAATTCTTATCCCCTGTACATAACACCTTATTGAAGTGTCACCCAGGCCACGGGCTCAGGCGCTGCCACCCGTGACATCCCCGTGAAACACCCACCAAGCCTGATACCCGAGTACCCCAGGACCTGGGGCTCGACAGATGTGTTTAGGGAAATTTCAGAAAAGTGATCCTCACCTCTTTCCAGACATAACAATACAAGAATATTAGATGCATTACCATTTGTGGTAGTCAGACGGAAGATGTGGCACAAATCCACAAAGTTCTTAGTCTTGTCTTGTCTTAGTCTCCTAGTCAACCACTGAGGACTCTCAGATTTTAATATTTTTTTATCTACTCCCTTACATGGTACAAACATATATTTTGCCTAAGTCTTGAAGAGCAGTTGTAATGCAGCACAGACATGTGACGAAGCTGCATGGTGGTCAGCCTAAAACAACTGCTGCTAGAAAGATTGGACAGCAAAATGAGGAGTAATAGGCCACAAGGAAACCGGAGACCGGCACAGGGAGACTGATGACACAGAACTAAAGCACTGGAACAAGGGAGAAGTCTAGAAATAATTCAGAGCAGAATATATCATGGGGTCCTGTACGGATCTATGATAAGCAGCAAAGCTCAACCTAACAATGAATCATGGCTTGTTGAGCTGGAAAGCTCATTGGATAAAAGAACAGAAGAGCCAAGTGATGTAGCAGTACTGGGTATATCAGATGGATCAAGGTGGCAATGTAGCAGAGTCCAGTGATGTAGCAGAGTTAAGTTGGTCAGAAAATGTAATGTGGTGATGTAGTAGAGCTTGGCATATCAGGTGGCTTAGTATGGTGAAGAAGTATAACCCAGCAATGTCGCAAAGATTACTACTGCGAAACTCATTGTGCCAATGAAGCAGAGTTGGGTCTAGGTTACCAACTGTCCATAAATAGGGCACTTTTTTGCCCTGTCTGTAAAAAAATTGAAGGCGTCCTTGATTTTTTTTAAGCTGACTAAACTTTGTTCGTTATCTTTCCGTTACCAGTGAATGCAGTTGATGTCTTTATATCAGAATTATAGGCTATATACATGTATTACTTATAATTATAATAGTTTATTATGGTTTTCAAATGAATCCATAAAAATTTTTGTCTGTCTGAGATTTTTTGATAAGCTGTCCATAAAAAATGAAGAGTTGAGTTAGCAACCCTGAGTAGTGTATATCATTGGATTAATGTGGAGATGAGCCAGAGCCCAGTGAAGTAGCAGAGCTGAGTATGTCAAGTTGTACTAATTAGATGCAATGTTTCTATAACGGGCAAGGATTCCAACTACCTGAATACTCAGGCAGTAATCTGCCACCTCAGCAGACTATAAGGTCATAGAGGATTTCCAAGATTCCATGGCAATCTGATGCCCTAAGGAACAGAGACTGCCGGTGGCAGTAGGAAGAAGCAGCAACTGATGCTACATCCAGAAGAGGTGAGCAACAGATAATTATGTCATGACTAAGGCTCCTTTCACATCAGCTGATCGCGGCAGTTGCGGTGAAAAAAACGCAACTGCCGCGATTACCGTATAATGGCCGCACATGCAATGTCTATGGGGCTTGCGGTAAGTGTGCGGCAAGTGCGGTTTCGGCACTTGCGGCAGATGCGGCCGCGAAAAAAACCACGGCTGACCACGTTTTTTTCGCGGCCACATCTGCCGCAAGTGCCGAAACCGCAACTATACCGCACTTGCCGCAAGCCCCATAGACTTAGCATGGAGTTTGCCGCAAGTGAACCGCAAGTGCGGCCGTTATGCGGTAACCGCGGCGGTTGTGTTTTTTTTCACCGTAACTACCGCGATCAGCATGTACCGCTGATGTGAAAGGGGCCTGAGTGATAAGCTAAACCTGAAAATGTTTGCATGTCTGACATCATTCCTTAAGCTAAAATCTATATTACAGTGTATATCATCCTAGAACACATCAGTGTTATGAATGCCTGGATATAGCAGATATAGCAGAGGAGTCTAATGTGATTACTCAGCAAATCAATTTTTAGACGCAAGTGACATCACAAGTTTGGTGACTTTTTCACAGAAGATACAAGGCTATTCCTATGTCTATTCCAGTTCCTGCTCCTATTAGCTGTCCATTGATATTATATGCAGAAACACTGTATGATTACACGTTACATCCTTTCTGAGGTCCTTGGGACATTGAAATGTTCTGAAAAATTTCACATTTAAGCTGAAAAAATCCCAAATCAATATAAGAAGAACCTAATCTTTGGATAATAATACTATGCTATGATTACATGCTGTTTCCTACTGACTGTGGCTCAGCTAAGGGTGGTTTCACACTAGTGGTTTTCTGTCGTCTTTAGATTCCAGCACAAAGCGCATACTACCAGATCCGGTTTGCTGCCCATTGGCTTACAACGGGGAACCCAGCACATGCGGTGGCATGTGGTTGTATCATTTTTTAAAAATATTTCAATAAACAATAAAGAAAAAAAAGTGACATGGGGCTTTGCTGTATTTCTGGTTGCCAGCCAAGTAAAACTAGGCAGCTGGGGGCTGGAATCCTCAGCATGGGGAGGCCCAAGTGCTCTGCACATACCCCCTCCCCCCACAGCAGATTGCAGCCTCCATCCACCCCGGAAATCAGCACATTCATCAGAAGCGCTATTTTCTGGCCGCATACCACGACTCTTCGAGTTGCCCTGGTGCTGGAGGCAGACTGGGTAATAAAGGGGTTAATGCCAGCTTTGTATTGGCAGCTGGCCCTAAGCCTGAGATTCATAATGTCGGGCCAATTTTAGACCCGGCCATTTTGAATCACAAAAACGTTTCTCAATTTCCAATTTTATTACTCCCACATACCCCTCCACGATCCTCTATAAAATCTTTTCATGGCAGGACTGGAAACTGACTGATTTTTGGCTACTGCTGTGAGCGGGGTAAAATCACAGACAGATGCGGGCAGACATGTTTTCCGCTGTATCAAAATGGAACACAAGTGTGAGTCTAGCCTAATACGGCCAAATCCCTAGAAGAGTCTCCACGTTAATCCTCTAAAGGGTAAAGACTGGTGACATAGCATAGGAGGACTCCAAATTGTATGGGGGCCACCATTACCCTGACCGCACTTTCAAGTGAGTGACCCCTGCAAGTGCTGCTATTTTTGGGGCAGCGTATTGAATGCCCGCCAAGAACTAATTATGCAGGGTGCAGCAGGCAAGATTAATTTGTCATCAGCTGCAGCACTCTGCTTAGGCAAAAACTGAAATAACCTTGAGATTTTGTCTTCCTTTAAACACAAGCAAATGACCATAAAAATCAGTGTGATGGGGGCGTGGCCTGGACATGGGTGTGACCAGCAGCACCTAAAAGGAGCTCCTGTGCCTGGACCCCATCCACTGCCATCACAAGCGATTACACGCAAAAACGAAGGTCTTGACGGAGAGTGTGGACCCCCAGACCTGCACAGAACATCCCCAGCACTCCAGATGCCTGGCAAGTCTGATATTAAACAGTTTTTCCCCTCCTCGGGTGCACGCTGCCATACTACCTGCTCTGCTAAAATGGCTGCCGCTTCTATCAGGGGAGAGGAGCACTCCAGGGCCCCCTCAGATCGCTCAGACCCGGGGCCCAGCACCTCTGCCAGGAGGACCACCAGAAACACCGCTGGAACACTTACCAAGGCACCCAAGGTACTTCTAACCAGGGGGGAAACACTGGAAAGGGCAGGAAAGCCTCCATTATAGGAGACAGGGGCCGGGATGGACTCTCTCCTCACTCCCCTCCCCTACACATGGAGGGAGAAACACTGCTGCAGCCCTGACAGCCAGCAGAGGAGAATTGCACACAGTAAATCCTAATGCAGCTCCATGGTCCCCTGAGCAGGGTTCTGATGCTTCTAGAAAGCCCCTGTCCTCACCATTGAAAGTGAACATACCTCCCCAGATATCTGTTATGGAGTCCGTTCTGCTGACCTCTCTGGCCAGGGGTCTACATCCAGTTCCCTGCATGATGTCCCCCCCCCTTCTCAAGCAGACGACCTGCATGATATCAGAACACGGATGCAGTTTTTCCCCACCAAAGATGACATGGAGGGATACATCCAGAGGCTGGAGAATGTCTGCAGGTCAGAGATTGGGCCCCTTAAGGAGGACACTGCTAAGCTCAAGAGCACCATGCACACTGTGGTCCAGGAGGTAGCTGACCTCTCATCTATTGTAAAGCAGCAGCAACAACAACTAGATCAGCATGAGCAGAATTTCAACACAGTGCTGGATATGCTGGAGGACGCAGAAAATCGGAACAGAAGAAATAACATTAGGCTGAGGGGTGTTCCGGAGACAGTGGTCACACGTGACATTACTCCCGTCCTACTACGTATCTTCAACTCTTTGTTAGAAAGACCCCAAGACGAACACATCGAGATGGATAGGGCACACAGATCCCTGGGTCCCAAACGGGACGACACAGCACGTCCCAGAGACATTATCTGTAGGATCCATTTCTACCAACTAAAAGACAATATAATGAGCAAAGCTAGGGAATCTGATTCCATTGACCTTAATGGGGTGCCCGTTCAGCTTCTTACGGATCTCTCACCTATCACGCTTGCCAAACGCAGGGCCCTGCGCCACTTGCTGGACCTCCTACGAGAACGGGAGATACCCTACTCATGGGGTTTCCCTTTCCAACTCCAGGTCCGCAGGGGCTCGGAGACTCAGGTTCTAAGATCCCCGGCGGACATCCCAGAGTTCTGCAGGGCACTTGGACTACCATCGATAGACATCATGAACTGGCCACAGCTGTCCACCTTCTTCTCCAGGGGCCTGGGGTCTGGTCATCGATTCTCATCTGAAGAAGCTCATAAGAGAAAGAGGGGCCCTAGGGTCGCTCGGCAACACCGTCAGCTGGAACATGAACCTTCCTGCTGGTCCTTGTTTGGCTTATCACAGTTGGCCTTTTTTATCTCTTTTTTGGGGCTCTTGACTGTGGCTCCCGAATTTGATCCTGGGAGGGGTCTGTCGCCACTCCTGGTCGGAAGTTGCGGAAACTTTTACCCCTTCTAGTTTGGTGGAGATTGTAAATATATTTAGTCGTGCCTTTCTCTAACATGTGTTGTCTTCCCCTTCCCCCCCCCTCTCCAATACTCACCTTGTTACACCTTACCCCTCTTCTCCTAGTTGCTCCCTTACCTTGCGGTCCTATCTTACCCTCCCCTGAATCCGCTTTCTCTCCTACACCCCCCTTCCTTTTCCCCCCCACTGCTCTATGACACCTTATCCCTCTACTCCTAGCCGCCCCATTACTCATGGATTCCGCCTTACCCTCCCCTGGTCCCACTTGCTTTCCCATCCTCCCCCCTTTTTCCCCTCCCTGCTTTAAGATATGTTCTTGGTTTGAGTGATCCATGAAGATTACAATGTTATTTTCTATATATGTGCCTTCTATATGTGACGTTTAAACTTTAAGAGGGTTTTGGTTGGGGCCCAGGCGCATGGTCCTGTTGTCGTGTACCAGTCACCCCACACGTAGGGAGTGTCTTTGACACATATTACAGAGTTTACTCTGTCAACCTTTTGGTCTGTGGGTTGCTTAACCCGCTGGCCTCTGGGACAGGAATTAGAGGTCCAGTCCCTCTTACTTTCTCTTTCTTCCTCACCGACTTTCTCTTTTCTGTCTTCCTGTTTCAACTCTTTTCTCTGAAGCCCCATCTACCCCCTCACCGCACCTAGCCACCAATATGTCAAGAATTAACATCTGCTCTCTAAACATCAGAGGTTTCAATATACCTGAAAAACGGTCTCAGGTCCTGACTCATATGCATAAGAAACGTATCCATATCCTTCTCTTACAGGAAACTCACTTTAGAGCTGATACAGTCCCATCTATAAAGCATAAATATTTTAATAAATGGTTCCATAGCCCCAACCCGGAGGCGCGGTCCAAGGGAGTCAGTGTAGCTATTCACAAATCTTTAGCGGCGCAGGTGATGGACTCCCAAGATTGACCCGTATGGTAGATTTGTCTTCCTGAAGCTGCAGATAGCCAGGGACACCATAACTATTGCTAATCTGTATTTACCCAACCAGGACCCCCGACCGAAAATTGATTGCGTACCTACGCGTCCTGACAATCTTCGCAGAGGGCTCAGTGATCCTGGGAGGCGACCTTAATTTTATACTGGATAGAGACTTGGACTCCTCCTCTCGCAGGTCCTCTGTTCCTGCTTCTCACCTTGAAAAATTGAAGTCTACACTTCTTGATAATAAGCTGGTGGACGTCTGGAGGTTGCTAAACCCGAGTGCCAGGGATTACACTTACTACTCCTCCGTTCATGACATGTACAGCAGGATCGATCTTTTTCTTCTCAGCCATAAACTCTTATTGGCAGATCCTGTAGTTGAAATTGAACCCATGATCTGGTCAGATCATGCTCCGATCATTCTTTCCCTTGGCCTCTCGGGTTTGACTCCGACAGAGTGGACCTGGTCCCTCAATCCAGGCCTTCTAAAACAGCCAGCCTGCCAGTCGGCGGTGAGATCTGCGATAGCGGGATTCCTATCGGATCATAAGTCTGATCCCACTGCACTCCCCTTTAAATGGGAGGCTTTGAAGGGAGTCATTAGGGGGCTTCTCATCCAGCAGGGGTCCAAATTACAACGGGAAAGAACTAGAGCAATTTCAGACCTGATGGCCTCTGTCCACCAATTAGAGACCCAACACAAACAAGCTCCAACACCACAACTACTCACTGAATTGTCCAAGGCCCGTACTGAGCTACGTACCATAATGGACGCGGCATCGTCCCGTCAGCAGGACCGCTTCCGCAAATACTTATACGAATTCTCTAATAAGCCGGGGAGAGCTTTAGCTAGATTTATCCATCAACAACTTCCTTCCACATACATACCATCTATTAGATTGAAAACGGGAGAACTTCTCCATAGGCCCCGTGAGATAGTGGATACATTTGGGGACTATTATAAATCTCTATATAATCTAAGGGGACCTTTAGCTGACATGTCTCCCGCAGAATATCTCCGACGTATCGAGGACTATGTGGCAGACACCCCACTTCCACCTATCGGAGAGGAGGACTCGGAGAACTTAGAGGCCACTTTTACGGAGCAGGAAGTGATCGATACCATCTCTGCACTTCCCAATGGGAAAAGCCCAGGTCCTGATGGTTTTTCGGCAAACTTCTATAAATTGTTTGTGCATGACTTAGCACCACAATTAACAGCCCTCTTCAACTCTATCTCCGACTCCTGCCTCTTTGCTCCTCAGACTTTAGCAGCTACAATTACAGTGATTCCGAAGCCGGGTAAGGACTCCCTCTCTTGCGCCAGTTATCGCCCCATCTCCCTCTTGAATCTAGATGTCGAGATCTTTGCAAAGATCTTGGCCTCAAGACTGGGACCTCTGTTACCGGCTTCTATTCACAATGACCAAACTGGATTTATCATGCATCGAGAGGCAAGAGATAACACCATCAAGACTTTACTTATTGCGGCCCAGATTCAAAGCCACAACATCCCCGCATGCCTTCTCTCGGTCGATGCCGAAAAGGCATTTGACCGCTTAGGATGGGATTTTCTCTTTGCCTCTCTAAAACAGTTGGGCCTGGGCCCGGTCATTGTGGGGAAAATCCGAGCGCTGTACCGTGGTCCCACTGCGCGCCTTAGAGTCAATGGACTCCTCTCCCCTGCCTTTGGGATCTCCAATGGCACGCGGCAGGGGTGTCCCCTGTCACCTATGCTATACGCCATTGCAATGGAGCACTTGGCCTGTGCCCTCAGGAGATCTACAGATATTGAGGGTGTACGGATCCAGGGAGCCCATTTTAAACTGGCCCTCTATGCTGACGACCTATTGATTTACATCTCGAACCCCCAGGTCGCCTTCCCGGTTATCATACGAGAGTTCATGAGATTTGGTGACGTGTCAAATTTCAAAGTAAATTACTCCAAGACAGAGGTAATGAATCTTACTCTATCAGATGCCTTGGTCCATCAGCTTCGGTCTTCCTTCTCTTTTCGATGGGTTGACAGAGGCTTGAGGTACTTAGGCATCACTATACCCAAAGACCCTAAGGATCTTTATACCCTTAACTACGCCCCACTTTTACAAGCTACATTATGCGACCTGAAAAGACTCTGTGGCGCACAGCTATCCTGGTTTGGACGCATTAATGTTATCAAGATGGATATCCTCCCTAGATTTTTGTATCTATTCCAAACTGCTCCCACTGATATCCCACCACAGTTCTTTCGTCAGTTAAATAATGCTATACGTAAATTTATTTGGGGAGCCAGGAGACCTCGGATTCGCTTTTCGACCCTGACTGAGCCAAAGCGAAGGGGCGGGACAGGGCTCCCTGACTTCCAGCGCTATTATCATGCGACGTTTTTGTCGAGGATCTTAGACTGGAGATTCAATTCAAATAGTAAACAATGGGTGACAATTGAGAATTTGGCTTCGCCCACCTCGCTGCGCTGGGTGCCATGGTTGCGAAAGCATAACCGCCCTCCAGACACAATGTTCCTCCCTCTCACACAAGTGGTGCTGAACTTTTGGGATGTGTGGCGGAGTAGAGTCTGTGACATTGCCTACCCATCAATTTTAGGTCCCCTCTTCAATAACCCAGACTTTCCCCCGACAGTTGGGAGATCGACCTTCTTGAAATGGAATGCGGACACTGACCCTGACATATTTCAGGTCAAGGAATGGCTAAAGGGGGAGACGACGACGGAGGGCGGAGGGTTGGGACCGGGGTCCTGGTTGGAGATTTCCCAGCTGAGAACATTCATCCGATCCCTAAGTAGGGGGGCCCCCTCGAGATTTGAGTCACTACTGCTCTTGCCCGACGCCCCTGCTCACGCTATTTCTCTCCTGTATGCGGTGATAGGAGAGGTCGGGCCGCCCTTTGTCCCTCGATTCTTTACTGCATGGCAGACGGACTTGGGAACTACCTTCACTGAATCCGAACGAACCAAAATTTGCTTGTTGACCCACAAGATGTCGATATCCTGCAGCTTTCAGGAGACAAATTATAAAATTTTGACTAGGTGGTATAGATGTCCCACTCTGCTGCACACAATGTTCCCTTCGGTTTCGGAG
The DNA here is from genome assembly GCA_033576535.1 of Allobates femoralis. NCBI lineage: Eukaryota > Metazoa > Chordata > Amphibia > Anura > Aromobatidae > Allobates > Allobates femoralis. Next base: position 437,814,609 of record JARQOC010000006.1, on the reverse strand, counting down.
CTGTGCTGGAGGTGCGGAGAGGAGCCTGAGACTATGCTTCAAATATGGTGGCGTTGTAGGCTCATCCAGGCTTATTGGCATTCAATCTTCTCGGCATGTGAGTCTATCACTGGCACTCGCTACCCCACACTTCCTCAGATCGCACTCCTGTCTCTCATTCCGGAACCGCTCGCCTTGGTCAAACGCAGTCTTTTCCGCTTTTGCCTTATGGCGGCGAGGGTTCTAATACCGAGACATTGGAAGTCCACAGTTATCCCCTCTCTCGGAGAATGGGTAATTGAGATGGACAAATTATGCTGTATGGAGGGCCTGATGGCACGAGATCATGAAACCTGGGAGAAGCACCAGAGACTGTGGACTCCTTGGTGGCTTTACCGCGACGGTTCTCCCCTATCATAAAATGATTTCTACGAGCCTCTTGGTTGTATTCTGGTGGGTGCGGTGGACTCCCCCCCCCCCCCTCTCCCTTCCTTTCCACTCCCTCCCCCTCACTTCTCCCTTTTTCTCTTCACTTCTCTTTCTCTCTTCTCTGCTTCTCTTTGCTATTCTCACACTTCTACTCTCTCTTCTTCTATCATTCTCTACTTAAATCTTTAGATGGTTTTAAAGCTTTTTCTCTCGCCTTATGTTGCTTGAAAGGAGTAACAGCAACCCGTTGTCTATATGTATGCGATTAACGCACTTGATGTTATTATTGGAATTCTGCTGATAATTGTCAGTTTACTTTGTTATGATAAAAAACTTGAATAAAGAAATTTTCTGGAAAAAAAAAAAAACGTGTGATGCTGACTTTCATAATCTCCAACAACAACTGAAAACGTCAGCTGGTTCCAACATAGACATGGACACAGTATTGTGAGGTCACACTGGGGCTACTGGCAGCTGAAGATGTCATCATAGTATGGTATTTGAAGGGAAATAGTATTGTGATGTCACACTGGGGCTACTGGCAGCTGATGATGTCATCATAGTATGGTATTTGAAGGGAGATTATACCTCTAGTTAACCTTCCAAGAAGTAATATATAGATTAAAAATATTACATCATCGTCTTAGAGTGATTTTTCACATATAAATAATACTTTGCCTCAAAATGGTACAATATGTCTCTCTAATTAATTTTCCAATATATTTTTATAGGGGTTATAGCTCAGTTCTTTGATGCTGAACTCACAATGTCCTTCATAGCTGTACAAGTTAATAATACAATCTGGATGCCACCACTAGGGGGTGCTTACTGCATACATGTATACACCGAACTCAATAATACATCAATACTCAGTGAGCTCCCCCTAGAGGTGGCTTCAAGTAGGGAGAATTTTATCATGTAAAGGGGTTTATTTGATTAGAGACTAATGACTGATTTCTTCCTAAAACAGCACCACTCCTATATATAGGCTGTGTGTGGTATTGCAATTCATTTTAACCCCTTAACATTCCATGACTGATATTTGTCATGTAGTGTGTCAGGGTGTTTGGTGCAGGGTCAGGAGCTGAGCCCACTCCACACAGGGCACATGCCATCTACATTTCATATCCAGCACCTGTTTTTAACAGTCACGACTACGGCTGTTAACCTCTTAAATGTCAGTCACTGACAACATCATTTAAGCGCCTTGATCTGGCGGTCAGAATTTTTTAAGCCACTAAAATAGCAAAAAAACAAAAGAAATGTTCCTCAATTTGACCCCAATTTTTTGTTGCCATTTTCCCTTACTCGATATGGTAAAATGAATGGAGTAATTCAAAACTACAACTCATCCTGCAAAACACAAGCCCTCAGAGGCCCATATCGGCGGAAAAAAAATATGTTATGACTATTTGAAAAAAGAGAGGAAAAAATGGAAATAGGTCGCATCCTTAAAGGGTAAAGTGAATAAAGCTAAGATGGAATTCCACCATTGAATTGTTACGCGAGGTCGGGAGACAGGAGGGTGTTCGACAGTGACATAACTTGAAGCTCATAGGTCCTGATTTGAAAGATCCAACGGGGCCCCCAATTACTGAAAATCTTTATTAGCATTAGTCTTTTTTTTATAGTCCAAAGGAACTTTTGGGCCCCCCCAGGCTCCAGGGCCCGAGTGTCAGTGCAACCCCTGCACCTGTTGTACTTACGCCCCTGGAGTTTGTCACCAAGCCCCCCAGACTCACAGAAGCCATGGTGCTGCTTTTAGTGATATGCCACTGCTCTGTCAACCCTAATTGCTCTAATTGCCCCCAAAACAGAACACTGGACACAGCAGTGTGATGTCATCCAAGAACAGAATTCTATAGCCTGGGGGCGGGGCTACCGACTGCTGGGGATGTCATCACTGGCTGGTATATAGGAGGATCATACTTAAACAAGAAAACCACCTGTGATTAACCTTCTGAGAAGTGCAATACACAATTAATATGTCATTAGCTGGAGCTTTATATCTAATTTAAAGTGAACCTGTCTCCAGATTTGGGAGGTTGAAACTTAAAGTGCCCCCTTCAGCAGCATCTATTCTGCAATCTAAGAAGGTGGCTATTATCCCTGACTGCCCCTGTACACCTAATGAATAAGTTTTAAAATTTCCCGCCCTGTATTATAATTACCATTTTCTTGTCCAATGAGATTGATTGTAGCTTGATCCGTCCTGCCTCCCTCACAGTCCGTCCGGCCTCTCCTCACCATCTGACCCACCTCTCTTCGCAGTCCATCCCGTCTCTCCTCGCCATCTGTCGCGCCTCTCCTTGCCATCCATCCGGCCTCTACTCACCATCTGTCCCGCCTCTCCTCGCAATCCATCCCGTCTCTCCTCGCCGTCTGTCCCACCTCTCCTTGCCATCCATCCGGCCTCTACTCACCATCTGTCCCGTCTCTCCTCGCAATCCATCCCGTCTCTCCTCGCCATCTGTCCCGCCTCTCCTTGCCATCTGTCCGGCCTCTACTCACCATCTGTCCCGTCTCTCCTCGCAATCCATCCCGTCTCTCCTTGCCATCTGTCCCGCCTCTCCTACGATTCGTCCGGCCTCTCCTCACCATCTGACCCACCTCTCTTCGCAGTCCATCCCGTCTCTCCTCGCCATCTGTCCGCGCCTCTCCTTGCCATCCATCCCGGCCTCTACTCACCATCTGTCCCGCCTCTCCTCGCAATCCATCCCGTCTCTCCTCGCCGTCTGTCCCACCTCTCCTTGCCATCCATCCGGCCTCTACTCACCATCTGTCCCGTCTCTCCTCGCAATCCATCCCGTCTCTCCTCGCCATCTGTCCCGCCTCTCCTTGCCATCTGTCCGGCCTCTACTCACCATCTGTCCCGTCTCTCCTCGCAATCCATCCCGTCTCTCCTTGCCATCTGTCCCGCCTCTCCTACCGATTCGTCCGGCCTCTCCTCACCATCTGTCCCGCCTCTCCACGCAGTCTATCCCATCTCTCCTCACCATCTGTCCCACCTCTCCTCTCCATCCAGCAGCCTCTTCTTCTAAGTGCATCCAAATTTAGCGCCTGTGCAGAGGCTTCCCGGGTTCGCCCCTGCGTACTGTGCTCTTCCCTACAGCAGGCAGAGCCTAAAACTCTTCTGCACATGTGCGAACTGCTAAGGTCTCTGCGTGAGTGCACAGTGCACCTGCGCAATCCAGAGAGGCCTCTGCACGGGTGCATGATTCGGATGTCACTCAGAAGAAGAGGCTGTCAGACGGCAAAGAGAAGTGGGACGGATGGTGAGGAAAGGCGGGGCGATGAGGAGAGGTGGGACGGACCATGAAAAGAGGCAGGACAGACGGCGAGGAGAGGCGGGACAGACATCGGGGGAGACGGGATGGATCGAACTACAATGTATAATCAAACTCATCGGATCAGAAACAGGTAATTATAATACAGGAGGGGAAGTTTTTAAAACTTATTTATTAGGTGTACAGGGGCAGTCAGGGGATAATTGCACCTTCTTAGAATGAAGCATAGGCACTGCTGAAGGTGGCGCTTTTAGTTTAAAACACCCAAATCTGGAGACAGGTTCACTTTAAAAGAATACAGAAAGCTTTTTAGCATTATTATTAGAGAAAGCCAAAACATTGATTTAAAGCTACAATATATGGGATGGAAATGACACGTTGCCATCAAGGACAAGATGAGGGGCAATGCTCGACTGGGCTGATCTATCAGAGGGGCCTGGGTTTGGATTTATTAAAGAGGTTAAGGGTCAGTATTAATATAAGGAATCTTTTTATTGTGGGGTGTCTGAATTTATTTAAGGAGTCTAGTCTGGGGTCTATATTTAATTAAGATGTCTATGTTTGTATTTCTTTGGGGGTCCAGGTCAGTATTTAGGGGTCTCATCTGAGTTTGGTATTGGTTTAGGGTTCTAGGTCTTTAATTTATCGGGTCTGCTGTGGGTTTGGGAAATATTTTTACATGGTCTGGTCTGGGGTCTTCATTTATTTAAAGGGATCAGTGTTTTCTATTTATTTAGTGGGTTTGACCTGGGGGTCTGTATTTAAAGGGTCCGGCATTTGCATTAAGCTTGGTTTTATATTTATGTAAACGATTGGATCGATATTTATTTAAGTAGTCTGGCATGGGGCTTGCATATTTTAGAACAGTGGTTCCCAACCTTTTTGCACCGGAAACCAGCTTCATGCAAGACCATTTTTCCAGGGCCTGGCAGGGTGGGGTTGCACAGGGGTGGGGCTTTGATCATATGGGGTGGGGCTATGGAGAAGGGTTGGAGTTTAGTACCCTGTTGCCCCGAAAGATGCACTACATTTTATTTTCAGGAGATGTCTTATTTTTCCATCCCCATGCAGCCCTCAATATGGTATTCCCATCATCCCCTTGCAGCCCATAATATCCCCATCATCCCTATGCAGGCCACAATATCCCTATCATCCCCTTGCATCCCCCATCATCCCTTTACATCTCACAATATTTCCATCATCCACTTGCATCTCACAATCCCCATCATCCTATTGCAGCCCACAATATCCCCATCATCCCCTTGCAGCCCCCATCATCTCCTTGCATCTCACAATATCCCCATCATCCTCTTGCAGCAGCCCATATTATCCCCATCATCCGCTTGCAGCCCCCCATCCGACACACACAGACACGCACACACACAGCTACACACACAGACACACCACCCCCACAGACACACAGCCACACAGACACACACACATCCACACACACAGACACACCGCCACACACACAACCACATGCACAGACACTCAGCCACACACATAGACACACAGTCACACACACTGTCACACACTGCCACACACACAGCGACACCACCGAACGCCACAGACACAAGCCACACACAAAGACACAACACCACACACACAGAGACACAACCAAATACACAGACACACCACCACACACAGACACACCACCACAGACACACATACAGACAAACACGCAGACACACAGCCACACACACACAGACACACACACAGACTGCCACACACACACAGCCACACACACAGACAGACTGCCACACACACTACAGACACATACCCACACACTCAGACACACACACCACACACAGACACAGCCACAACATACACTTTTCTCATGAGATCATCACTGCAGTTGGAACTTGGCGTCGCTCTGCTCTCTGCCTCAGCTGTGTAGATGTATGAGTGGATCTATTGGCCAATAACAGTGCAGCAACCACTAGCCAATCAGGGCCTGGCTGCTGCACTGTGATTGGCTTACCGCTCTGCGTGTACATCTACGCATTGGTTGAGGCAGACATCAGCTCAGAGCGGCATAGCTGCAGGTGCGAGTTGCAGTGGACGGGGACACCGCTCTGAGCTGCCGCATGGCACACTTTCTGTGTAGTGATGATCTGCAGTGGGCGGACCGGCACACACACCCCCACGGCCTGGTCCTGATCTGTGGACTGGTTGTTGGGGACCCCTGTTTTAGAGGGTCTCTTTGGGGTTTATTTATTTAAGGGGAGTTTTTATTAAAGGGTTCGTTCTAGGATGTTTTTGGGGGTTCTTGTTTAAGGCATTCTATTTGTTTATGGCTATGATCCGGGATCTTTGTTACTTTACTGAGACTAGGTTTGCTTTACAATAAGGAACCTATTCCGTGTATTAGTTTAGGGGTTTGATTGGGGTCAGTATTCATTTAGGGATTCCATTTTTGGATTTAAATTAGTTTTGGGGGTCCAGGATTGGGTCTGTATTCCATTTAGTGATCTCATGTAGGAGGTTACATGCAATACTTGTGATATAAATGCCTTCGTTTTGGGCATGTCCCATATAAATGAGCTGGGCATATGGTAAAACATGTTCCTTGATTCTTAATATATCTTGAGGTATGGAAGTTTTGATCATATAACTGGAAGAAATGCTTTGAGCAGAGCTTCCACTGTTCTACAAATCCGCACTGACTTTTCTTGGTTTTTGAGTCAATTTTCTAGACTCAGCCTATAGATCTTCCAAAAAAACCTTAAAGTGCACCGCCTCTGCTTTGTGAACATCTCCGCAGGAGCCTCTTTCCAAGTCTGTGCTCTTAGAACATGACAGCTGTTATAATAACGGCACATTTTGTTTGCAGCCTTCATTGGATTATTCCTTTTGCAGACAATGTGATATTAAAGATCTCTGCATGGTCACAACAGGTGTAGATTCACCAGTCTATCAGCTCAGCCATCGTAGGCCAAGACGTACGGGAGCGCATCAGATTAATATTGCTTTAACTGTTTGGTGAATAGATGTGCAGAATCTTTCTCTGCCTCATAATCTGCTACATAAGGGGTTCTGTATCCGAATACCTGCCATAGTACCCATGTCAGATACGCCACTACCTATAGGCTTGGCACCGGGTCACCTGTCCTCAACTAGGGGAGCATGGTCCAAATCCGTATCAGGGATGCCAGCTGTCTGGATCCTTTAGACTTGCCGTAATAGACATTAAAATTAGAACACCAAAGTTGTAGAATTATAGAAATCACAGTCTGGAGAGACGTCTTAATGATTTGCAAATGATGGAATAATGGAAACAAAATTTTCAAAACATCTTGATTTATTAAGTATGAGGTATCAATGCAATCTGCAGAAATCCCCGCCCTTACAGCCTCGGCTACCATCAATGAGGTTATTAATGTCTGAGAAATGTTCTGCCACTGTGAATGTGCTTGGGCAAATCATCAAGATCTGCTGCTGGCAGCTCTCTTTGTAATTGCCGATCAATGAAATCCCAGATGTGGCTGATGGCAGACAACTGCAGAGACACTTCAGACCATGGTAGGTGGTACCCCTACAGTCCAGTTGCCACAATTGTATCGCCTCCTTAACTGGTAGTGGTGTCATGTCTGGAAGATGGAGCTCCCTACAATAGGTATCCATGTATTCACACACAAGCCTGATCCCTGACCAGAAGGGGGAGCACAAGCCCCTAGTTTTTAGGGTGCTGCCTCTTCTGGCTGGGGGAGGGGACAGTGAGAGAGTAGCGTGTGAAGAAGGGAAGGGAGAGGATGCACGAGGAGCTCTAGGGTTTTGGGTGACTCACCCCCGAGTGGCGCCAAGAAGAGGTTGTCAGAGTCCTGGGCTGCTCAGACCCTGGGAGCCAAGTCTGGAGGCCAGGGGACTTCAAGTCTTCTGGTCACAAGCGTGAACCCAAAAGTACAGCAGTATTTGCGATAAATACAGCAACACCTGTGGAGGCTCGCAAAGCCTTCTATTTGGGAGACCACCGAGGAAGTAACAGGAAGAGAGAGACATAGATTAGCTCACAGGCAGCTGAGACCCTAAACCTAAAGCACAGCAGGAAGACATACCATTCCCACCTGGTAGAGTGGATTTCAGCTACTTCCAGGCTGACCGGATCCCTGGACCTGGTGACCAGTACCTTGGGACCTCACCGTTATCAAACACCAGTAAAGGTAAAATATTGAACTTCCTTGTCTCTCTGCTTCTTTCCTGCATCTCTCTGCACTACCAACTACAACTCCCATCATCTCCACATTTCACCATTCTAAATCCCAGGGGCCTGCTCTGTCTGTGGGGAGTGATACATCAAGCTTCCTATCCACATATTCCCTGGGAACCCATACAAGCAGCACTGGTCATCCTTGACCAGAAACCACAGATGGCATCAACTTTATTTTTCCTTTTTAAATTCCCCTTTAACTTGTCTGGTCAGGGCCACGGGGCTTGGCAATCGCCACCATGACATCCCAATAGACCACCTGCCTGGCAACCGAGTACCCTGGCCCTTGCGGCCGCGACAGTAGCACTTTTAGGGCACACAGGTTGCTCTCAGTAGCACAGTTAAAAAATGGCTCCTGAGACACCTTTTACAAATATCCATATCACTGGTTCCATGACCAAATCAATGTAAAGTCGAGCTCTTATTCCACCTGTAGTGAAGGCCTGAGGGATTGGCTACCGTAAATTATGGTAGCCCACACCATAATCATGGAAGTAAAACCCCTCGTGAAAATCTCTTCATGGTGGGCCCACTAGGTCTCCAAACCAACCTCCAGCTATCATTAGATCCAAGGAAAATGACAGACTCATTAATTACTCATTAATGACCAATAGTAGCCTGACCTTTCTAGTCTTCATTTCAGGTACACTAACAGCTCAGTATTACATTGATTTGGTGGTGGAACCAGTCTTTTCAGGGCCCTTTTTTTCCAACTAGACAAAGCCAAACCATATGATGTGCATGCTACTGTGAGGAGTCTGTGTGACCTAAATTTGCTACCACGGCTTGCAGCGTCTCCAGACTGGTCTCCCTTCTATCACATATGGGATGTAATTGATTGGCAAATCAGCTGCCAACACTGGATCTTGTTGATTTCTGTGCCCAAATGCATTAGTGTGGAAGAATATCCTTTAGACAACCATCTCATTGACATAATCTCACATAGTGCATTTTAACTGGACACTAAATAGTGCTCCATATATATAAGTTAGCTCCAAGATTATGCTCTATATAAGAACTGGAACTTGGATATCCCTTAACATTTATTTTGGATATCAGACTCTACGTGTGGACTGGAAGCCAGACAGTGCTGGAAACCAGATAGTGGTTGAACCTGACTGGAACCACAAATAGATATTTACATAATGTTGGTATAAAAAGTCTACACACCCCTGTTAATATGCCAGATTTTTATCATGTAAATAAAACAGAACAAGGAGAATCATTTCTGAACTTTTTTTCCAATTTATTTTCACCCAAAATCTATATAATTCAGTACAAAAATAAACTGAACTATTTTGGAGGTGGAAAAAGAAATAAATAATATACCGTAATATACTTTCATACTTATACATACCCTTAAACTAACACTTTACATTTATGACAGCATTCAGACTTCTTGGGGAGGTGTCTATCGGCATGGAACATCTACAATTGGCAAAGTTTGCCCAGTCTTCCTTTCAGTAGCTCCAAATTTTTCATATTGCAGGGGCATCTCCTGTGTTAAGTGCCCTCTTCAGATCAACCCACAGGTATTCAATTGGATTCAGGTTTCCTGACTGATCATTCCAAAATTATGATCTTCTTTTGTTGATTTGGATGTATGTTTAGGGTTGTTGTATTAAAATGTGAAATTCATCTTCAGTTTTATAGTAGAGGACTAAAGGTTTTGTTGCAAAACTGACTGATATTTGGCATTGTCCATAACTCCCTACAGCTTGACTAAAGCCCCAGGTCCAGCTGCGGAAAAACAGCCTCAAAGGTTAATGCTGCCTCCACTATGCTTCACTGTGGTTATAGTGTTCTTTTGGTGACAAGCATATCTTTTGGAATTACAGCCAAGGAGATCAACCTTGGTCTCATCATCTCATCAGACCATAACACATTTTCTCACATCCATTTGAAGACTTGATGTAAGTTTTTTCAAAACATAGCCATGCTTAAATTTTTTCTTTGTATGAAAAGGCTTCCATTTTGTCCACTGACCCCACAGACCAGACATATGAAGAAAATAGGAGATTGTTGTCACATGCAGTACACAACCATTACTTGCCAGAAATTCCTGCAGCTCCTTTGGTGTTGCTGTAGGCCACTTGGAAGCCTTCAATTTTCTTATTGTATTTTCATTAGCTTTTAGTGTTGTTGAGTTCTAGGTAATTCACGTGAAAAAGATAGGGCTATAAACCACACTGCCATCAAAATCCAAAATACCAAGATTATCGGATATTTGATATTTGTCAACGCGTTTCTGAGTTCAATGCTTCCTTTATTGGGAAAAAAAGAAGAGTGATTTTTGTCCTGATGAAGGAGGCATTGAACTCAGAAATGCATTGACAAATAAAGATCACATCATCTGATAATCTTGGGATTTTGGATTTTGTCATCGACAACGCATCTTATGGCCCTATCTTTTTCAAGTGGAACATGCGGTATATTGGATTTACCCTCGGGGTGCTGCAGCAGCTGGTAGATTATATATCTCATACCTGTGTAGTGGTTGTGACTTTCACAACCAACCAAGGTGAGCCTATTTTCCTCCAAGTAGGCTAACATCTCTCCCAGATAAAACCCTATCTATGCTTTTGTCTCCTTTCTTTTTCTCACAGTTCTAGGTAATGTCATTGTTATGCCAAATTTCAGCCACTTCTTGATGATGTCTTCACAGATTGTATATCTAGTATGTTGGAAATTTTTTTGCACCCGCCTCCTGACTGACAACTTTCAATAATAAGAACCCTTTGCTGTGTTGTTATCTGCTTACCTCCTATGGCTTTTAGTGAAAAATGCAAATAAGAACATTCAGGAAAATTCTACTAGAAAACTGAAACCTTGACAGTTGTACTCACGTGCAAGCGTCCCCAGATAGCTTAACTCAACCATACTGACTTGAAGTAAGAGTCTAGGAAAAGTGGAGATGATTTTCACTGAAATCTTGTATTGAAGTACAATGCAACAGGTAAAAAGAGTGATTCTGTAGAGAGCAGTAAAACATGTGTCCATTCCAAAATGACAGAAAAAGAACTTCATGGAGAAGAAGGAATGAGTAAAACTGACATCACATAGCTACAGAGAGAGGAAAGGGACAAAATATCAAAGGCAGTACTTCAGCCTACAGAGAAAATGCAATACACAGCACACACAAAAATGAATAACTCTCACTCATGGGACATGACAGGGATTAATCAGAACTACTTAAATGATGGTGGCTGTGTACTGACTAATATGTAACATGAGTGTAAATGTAATTGGCTAATTCTGAACACAATCACATCCCTCATTATAAAAGGGTGTTCACACTTACGCAACTGAATATTTTAGTTTTGTTATTATTATTTCCCTCAAAATTATTTCAGTTTCAGTGGATTGTATAGATTATAAGGGATGATAAAGGTATTAAAACTTCTGAAATTATTCTTCATGGTATATTTTTTACATGACAAATACCTGCCATTTTACCGGGGGCGTGTGGAGATTTTATATCCACTGTACAGTCTAGAATCCATATAGAGCTCCCATAAAGGATGGACATCAGATATTTCTCTACACATAGAATAAAACCCAGTTAGTTTTCTAGCTATGCATTGGACTCCAGATATAGATTGCACACCATAGAGTGATTTCCACATATTGGTATGATTGTGATTGCTTCCAGTATCTATAGCTATATGCTGAGGGTATGATGAGTACATTGGGGAAGCTTCCTTTGAAGATGAGATTTAGTCTTCGAGCCTCACAGCTTCCAATCAAATGAGAGTTGAAATCTAGTTTTCCTGCCAGTTACTTTGTGTTCTTTGTCACTTTTTAGGAGCTTCTGGTAAACAATTTTCTCTGCTCACTCTGCCAATATCTTCAAGTCTGGAGCCGTGTCAATGAATCGTCACTTCTTGGCAGGTCATCAGTCTGATTCAACATAACACTGAGTGTATTTTACACTGGAGGATGCAAATGTTTATATATGCAACAATTTCACACGGTCAGTCTGTAATCTGAGTGTAATAAAATGGGATATCCACTTCAGAAAAACCCCACCTCCAATATAAACTATGGAACATTGAAGAAGAGGATCCATTAAGTATTTGAAGTCTGATGAACGATAGGTTAATTCAACACCTGGCTCCAGGCAGGACTCATGGTGCATTCCCAGCCCTATGGATCGCAAAATGTCATTCATTTTATTGGATATCCTTTCCATTCTCCCTAGCTTGACTTCCTTCTGGACTGATCGCTCCTATAGTTCTAAAAGACACCCCAAGGCTGTCCCACTCTATGTTTAAGACTCCCTTACTCCTTTTATTCCATCCAGCCCACCATCTACCTTTGAGTAGATCTCCATGTCATGAGTAGGTGTCCATCTTCCATGTCTTGCTCAGCAATACCTAAGAGCAGGCCAGGTGGTCCACCAGGCACTATCTCCACAGTCATTGCCATAACCTTTGAAAGGCAGGACTTCTCACATAATCTTCCTAGGTAAATGGTTATAGTTAGATCAATGTAAGTCCTATTGCTACGACCTCTACTGGTTGCCAGAATGAAGGCCTTTTGTCTGGCTGAATGAATTGTAGGATTAGCATGGTCTATAGTCCCCCATACACATTTGAATAATGTTGGTAAAACCCGCAAATATTGATTGGCTCTGCCAACAGTTTAATATATGATGTTGATTTTCGGGAGTAGGTAAGGATCCGGCATGTACTCTATCTTTACCGTGTGTATTCTCATCCATCCCTTGTAGACTGTGAGCCCTCGTGGGCAGGGTCCTCTCTCCTCACCTACTGTATCCTCACCCATCCCTTGTAGACTGTGAGTCCTCACAGGCAGGGCCATCTCTCCTTACCCATCCCTTTTAGACTGTGAGCTCTCATGGGCAGAGTCTTCACTCCTCACTACTGTATCCTCACCCATCCATTGTAGACTTTGAGTCCTCACAGGCAGTGTCATCTCCCCTCACCCATCCATTGTAGACTGTGAGCCCTTGCAGGCAGAGTCGAGAACCAGATTACAAGAGCCACCAGAATATCAAGGAATCATCTCCTACATTACAAAACTAGACAAGAAAACCTACAATCCAAGCAGGAGGTGCTAAGAGGAGCCCGCACGGAAACTGAAACCACTCCTAAAAAAAGATGCCCGACTAAAATCAATATTTCCGGATCCCTCACCCTTGTGTTTTAGACAATCTCCGAATCTAAAAAACATCATTGTCAGAAGATCCCTGTCCTCTCCAGCAATGACAGGAACCTTTCTCTGCAACCAGAACAGGTGCAAAACCTCCATCTATAATGACAACGGACAAGATAAAGATTCCTGGGACAGATCAGGACTACAAGATCCCAGGTAACTTCAGCTGCACCACAAGCAATGTGGTGTATTTAATTATATGTACAAAATGCCCAACAGGTGACATGTACGTAGGGGAGAAATTCAGGACAAGAATGAATTCTCATCGCTACACAATAAAAGAAAAGCATATGGATCTACCTCAAGTAAAACATTTTTCCAGCCCTGACCACACTGAAACCGATATGGGACTGCTCATCTTAAAAAGCAACTTCAAATCTCATGGTGGGTTTACACGCCGCGATATCTCCAACTCCGACCCAACTCCGACAAAAAGTCACGTGGTTCGCGAGTTGGAGCCGATATCGGGTGCGCGTTGTATTGTTTTAGCATCCAACGCGATGCTGGAACGATGCCAAAACGATATCGGAGTTGAATAGCAAAGCTATTCAACTCGCCGATATCGCAAGGCCGTTGTACCAGCATCGCTGCGTGTGACAGCCCAACCTCGATGTGTACGCTCACGTCACCCATTCACTCCCATGTTAACTGGTCGTTCCTGGGTTGGTGGGCGTAGACATCGAGGGACGTTGCATCCCGATATCGCGGCGTGTAAACTGGCGATGCGATGCAGGGAGAAACGTGCACTAAATGCGCGCTCCCGCGTCGTTGCCTCCGATATCGCGGCGATATCGGGACGTGTAACCCCACCATCAGAGAGAGAGAAGAATTTGGGAATACAAATTGATAAAGACCCTTGACACATTCAAACAGGATTAAATGTATCACATGGATTCATGGCTTTTTGTATAACATGAATGGACATTTGGGGACATCACAGATTCATGCATTTTTATATAAATTGAATAGACATTTGGGGATAACACATCTCCAACAGACTCCATTTTGAGGACAATGAACTTTTGACACTTCTTATGTGAACACCCTCGCTTCCTTTTATTGCTTTTCTCAACTCATTTAAGTATTTTCAGTTCTCCCCAGACCACTACCATATAACCATTATACAATTTGTTCAGCTTATCTTAGACTTTTAGTTTCAATTCCCCAGCCCCTCTCTTCCTCCCTAGCCGGACTTTGCTTTACTTCACCTGTCGCATTTACTATAACATCTAAGAGCCCTTTCACATCAGCGTTTTTTTCAAATCGCGGCAGATGCGGTGAAAAAAACGCATCTGCCGCGATTACCGCATACCGGCTGCACTTGCGGCACGGTTGCGGCGCGGTTGCGGTAAACGCCATACAAGGTATAGGTGGTCTTGCGGCAGGTGCGGCAAGTGTGGTTTTGGCACTTGCGGCAGGTCGCGGCCGCGAAAAAAAACCGCGGCTGACAGCATTTGTTTTCGCGGCCGCAAGTGCCAAAACCGCACTTGCCGCACCTGCCGCAAGTCCGCCTATACCTTGTATGGCGTTTACCGCAACCGTGCCGCAACCGTGCCGCAAGTGCAGCCGGTATGCGGTAATCGCGGCAGAAGCGTTTTTTTCACCGCATCTGCCGCGATTTGAAAAAACGCTGATGTGAAAGGGCCCTAAGACTGTTTTTTTTTGTTTGTTTCATTTGCTCATGTATATATGTATGTGTCTTCAGAATCTGTGTCATTATCTGCCTGACGAAAGGTCCATAGTGTCCCGAAAGCTTGCTATGATTACCATCTTTTCAGTTAGCCATTGAAGGGTATTAAAAGAATACTCAAATTGTAATATTTTACTGTGGCTTTAGTCATGCACATAGCTTGCAAAACTCTGCGAAGCCATCAAAAAGTAAGTGAGGGCTGAGTCTTCTCTTGGGAGGGATCAGTTCTGGGACAGTGGGACACAACAGGGATGAAGGGGAGAAAAATGCTGCAAGACCCTGAAAAGGAGGGATTGTATGGAGTGTTTGATATTGCTCTTATCTAAGTCTATTGAATGGAATATATATATATATATATAAATAGCTGGGCATAGAGTTCATCTCACCTATCTTCATCATTGATATAGATAGTGGAGGAGGCCATGCTCCACCAGGTGCTACATTCAGTTTCTCCCCGCTGTGTGGGACTCTAAGGCTGGCTTCACACCACAGGACGATCCGATCCGTGGCTGTCAGGGGTAAACCTGGCAGCCCCAGACCGGATTTGCAAACAGAACTGAAGGGCTTTTATGTCCTTCGGTCCGGTGTGCAGCGGATGCTGCAGAGCTCAGCTATCCCCTGCGAAGTGGTGCTGAACCGCTTCACAGGGGACAGCTCTCTGGTGCTGAAATTCAGCGTAGCACATGCTGAACTTCAGACGCAGGTGTCCAGTTCCAGGA
Source organism: Allobates femoralis (assembly GCA_033576535.1). Classification (NCBI taxonomy): domain Eukaryota; kingdom Metazoa; phylum Chordata; class Amphibia; order Anura; family Aromobatidae; genus Allobates; species Allobates femoralis. Next base: position 437,799,120 of record JARQOC010000006.1, on the reverse strand, counting down.
TCCTCCCGGATCGGGGAATCCGGCCCCATAGACTCCCATGTTAGGGAGCACCAGATTGCCCTGGATCCGGGAAAATCCGGGTGGATCCAATTTGGGGAGATTTTTCTCCCCGTCCGGGAGAAAAATCCAAATTGCCCCGGATCCTCCCGGACAGATGGAAGCTGGATGGCAGATAGCTGCCATCCGGCTCCATCCGGCCCCATATCATACTTTGGGGCCGAAATCTGATCCGGGGCTGTCAGGTTCACGCCTGACAGCCCCAGATCGGATCGTCCTGTGGTGTGAAATCAGCCTAACCAATCTAATTGTTATCACCTATTCATTTCAAACACTTTTCTAGGATGAGAAAACCATGGTACTTTCTTCTAAAATCAGTGCCACAGGTTGAGTGATTCTGCAGTTCACTTTCATTAAAGTAATTGTGACTAAGCTGCGAAACTATACACACACTGGAGACAGGTGTGGTGCTGATTCTGAAAGAAAGCAGCCATGTATGTCTAATCCCAGACAACCCCTTTAAAGGATCTGAATTCTGTAACTGACCAAAGCGCATTTTATTATGGTCTGTCTGTTTCCAACTCATGGTAGGGGGTAAGCCATCCCCATCCAAAATGCCTTTACAATGGCGCACTGTGTATCACTGAACATCTGTTCGGACTAAGTGTGTTGGAGTGGCTTTAATCCACGGGAACTCATCGACTCGTGAAGCCAACCAGTGAATATTGCCAAAGAGCAGTGTCCACATTCAGCTGCAAAGTCCAAAAACCAAGCATGGAATTCCCACTCCTGATTCCTGGGCCGTTGTTTGGCAACAGTAAAGCAATTTGGATGCAAGTGAACTTTTTGGCAATGTGACCCAGCCCGATGGAAAAATGATCCTGTTGTGTCCAAGACTACAATGAGAGTACCCGTTCTGTACACAAGAATAGGTCATTAGTGCTATGAAAGCTAATATTCAGGGGAGATCTGGCATGGTTTTTGGCTTTGGATGCCAGCTTGATAGTCTCATAGACAGCAACGACACATGTTACACTCAATAATAGGGAAAAAACTTCAGAGGTGGTGGCAGCATTTCTTACTGTAATAATGCGGAGTTTCATTCAATTCTTTCCTGTGGGCATTAATGTCACATACATAAGTAGATGGAAGAATACATTGTAGAAAACTAAGATAATCCATGCCTGATATCATTTTGATACCAAATCTGATCCTGATTCCAATCCAGTATTGTAATCAATCATGCCATGTTTTCGGGAGGATGGACACTAAGTCATACTCAACACCCTTTAAGCTAATACTAAGGGTAAACCCTCTTAGGAATCTGTTGGCACCATATATATAGTATATATGAATAGGCCATGATCTTAAGAATTCCACTGATATCACGTTTTTGGAAATTATGTACAGATGTTTCCCCAAATATGTTTGACAAGAGACCATGTCGAAGACACTACGAACCATAAATTTAGGAAAGGAGCTACTTATCTGAGGAATAGTTGGACCTGCATAGGTTTGGGTAATGTCAATATCGGTTAAATAACTGGAAAGTTGGCTGGAATTGTAAAGCCGAATAAATAAGATTAATGTATCTAATAGCTCCGTTACCCTCTTAAGCCTTTTTGAATTGATAGCCTGTCTTTTGACAAAAATGTGTTTTGGGGCTAAGTTGCTCTTTCTTCATTATTAATGTCATCACTTTCTTTCCCTAAATCGTAAGACGACCATACATAAAATAAAGTTCGGCAAACACACCCATGTGTATGGGGCCTTAGAGAGATTGGCGAGTTAGAGTACTAGAATAGCAATGGCTTAAAGGGAACCTGTCACCCCAAATCACCTTCCTAACCTATTAATACCTGTCCCTGCAGCCTTACAATACTTTCTAACACATCCCTGTCTGACCTATTTTACTAATATATGAGTACAATAAAGTAGTTTTGAAACTCAATCCGTGACAGCGGGGCATTCCTCCAGGCGTTTGTGACGGGTAGGCTGGACCCCTGTGCCGCGCTACCCCTGCCTCGCTGCTCTATCACACCCTAATGGGCATCATTACACACTGCATAGCGCGGGCACGATTACATTCTCGCGCCTGCAACGTCACCGCTGCGACGCGGTCATGTGACGCCGGGATCGCGTCACTTCCGGTCGCACACAGGAAGACTTCAGCATGCAATTTGTGCATGCGCGAAGTCTGCCTGTGTGAGACCTGCGAACCAGAAGTGACACGTCCCGGCGTCACATGACTGTGTCGAAGCGGTGACGTTTCGGGCCTGAGAATGTAATCGTGCCTGCGCTATGAAGTGTGTAATGACGCCCATTAGGGCGTGATAGAGCGGTGAGGCAGGGGTAGCACGGCACAAGGGACCCGCCTACCCGTCACAAACGCCTGGAGGAACGCCCCGCTGTTACGGATTTTGTGAGTTTCAAAACTACTTTATTGTACTCATATATTAGTAAAATAGGTCAGACAGGGATGTGTTAGAAAGTATTGTAAGGCTACAGGGACAGGTATTAATAGGTTAGGAAGGTGATTTGGGGTGACAGGTTCCCTTTAATTATAGCAATCATACATTCAGCTGGGCTAAGAATACATTTTATGGTGAAGTTGTTAGTAGTAGTAAATTTATGTACCATAGTTTTGGACCATAAGACTCACCCAGGTTTTAGGAGGAAAATAGGGGAAAAAATTTTGATGCAAAAAATGTAGTCATGACGCACTGTTATAGGGGGAAATCTGCTGCTGACACTGTTATGGGGGTAATGTCCCCCAATTCTGTTCTAATATCTCCCCTTTCTGGGCCCCTTCCAGGTATATATGTCCCCCATCCTGGTGTGTATGTCCTCCACCCTGTCCCATCCTTGTATATATGATCCCCATCCTGGTTCATGGGCCCATCCTGGTATATATGATCCAAAACATGGACCCATCCTGGTTTATATGCCGCCTATCACCCCGCAGACATAAAAAAAGAAATTCTTCTTACCTTTGCAGCGCTTCCGCGGTGTCTTCTCCTCACACCAGAAACTGACTTTAGCGTGTAAGCAGGGCAGCACATGATGTCAATGCCATGTTAGGCCACTTACACCGACGTCAGCTGCCAGGATAATCACTGCTCCCCAATGATAGGCGTGGGGTGCAGTGAATATGTTTTGACTGTCTTCAATTAAATGGTACTGAGGGCAGTGTTGAGCCCCAGGCCCTGGGGTACTCGGGTATCAGGCTCGGAGGGGTTCGTGGGGATGTCACGGGTGGCGGTGCCTGAGCCCATGACCTGGGTGACACTTCAATAGAGGGGTTATGTACAATGAAAAGAGTTATTGTCATGTGACACCACCTGTAGTACCTGGTGATGGGTCACCAGCGCCGCCACAATCCTCCAGAGGGTGATGGTATCATGGCAAGGATGGCAAAGCTCCCTACAGGTGGAGCTAGTCCTCCGGAGCAGCGTTCCTGTAAGCAAACAGGTTGAATTTTGTAGCACAAAGACATGGAGGCAAAGTCACTCTCCTGGGTACTGTAAACAGTCATCAGCATACAAGTCCACAGTTCAGCAAAAGTTGTTAATGAAACAGGTAGCTCTACGGGTGGCTGCAATTGGATGCCAGGCAGTATGGTGGTACCCGTGGTATGCCTTAGTTGACGAACCTGTGTCCTTTCTTAGGATGAGTCTATACCCAATTACTCCTTAAATGTAGTCTTGGGGCTCCCCTCCCTTGAAGTGAAGAAGCAGGCAGACCGCTCCGTCTGGCAGGGTGCCGCAGCCGGTGAACAGACCGCAGCAGCCAGTTGACGACTTAAGAGGTAGACTCTGGCCGTTTCCTCGGGTCCGGCGTTCCCATGGTGGACTGGGAAACTACCTGGAATATGGTCGCTCCACACTGGGGTTCCCTCTTTCTCTCTGGGTCCCAGACTCGCGCGTCCAGGCACCCTCCAGGATCCCTCAGGATCCTTCATCTTCCTTCAGGATCAGCCTGAGCTGTCCTGTTAGATTTCCCGACTCACTCCACACTCCAACTCCAACTCTCACTCTCTGACCCTTTGACTCCCTCTAGAGGTGACTATATCTCCCTCCCAGGAGTAACCTCCCACCACTACTCTAGTTTGGGAGTGCAGGAATGGGTCATACCCACCAGCCTAACATCCACTTGCAGTTGGGGAAAATTACACCACTTTTACGAGTGCAATACCCCGGTGTGACGCCTGACCATGTGGGGCGCCACATATCCCCCTGATGAAACATACTCGTCCTCGAGTATATGCACCTGTTAACCGGGCAGTGAAAAGCATTTTTATATTTTCAACAATATCAACTGGTAAAATATATACATTCAAGTATACTTCAGTTTCTTCCTATTGCTAGGAGGCACATTTTCTTATAACGTTTCACACACATTGCAGTAATTATTATAGACCTCATGGTCCTCGGGTCACCCACTGGCCAAGATGTCACTCTCCGGTTTTCTTATTCTGCACATAATAAACTTTAGAGTCCACATCAGCCCAATGGGGACCGGTACTAACTGTGCAGGTCCGGTGGTAACATATTGTCCAGCACAGTCCCGTGTGAGTTATCACTGCCAGACCGCTATATGTCACACATCATCAACTCAAAAAGGATATAAAAGCTCTTTACCAAAGTCTATGACTTTTACTCTTCATCAAGGCTCAGGACAAATTAGGGACACTGTTCATAATATGGGGAAATATTGCTGGAAAAAGGGGCTATTTACAGTCATAGTCTCTACAACGGGAGTCTAGTTGTTGGCGTGCTATGTGAATTGCAAACCAGCCTAAGAGACCTGGATGCCTTTCAAATCAAACCTGCTCACCTCGGTACAAGTCATGATCCGGGTGTCCACACCGCAGGTATGATTCAACGTCTCGTCTGGCAAAAAAGATGTCTTCTTATAGTCCGATTTCACATATGAATCCCCATCCTTCATCTTGGTAAACGGAAACAGCAGTTCCTTGGCGGCGCAACTCCAATGGAAGCGGGGGCTGTGCTCTTGCTTCATCTCGAAGTCCCTGGTTGCCTGCTATTTTTGGAACCACTCTTCTCTCCTTCTTTGTCTTGTCTGTTGGTCTTGCTGGTCTCGCTGGTTCAGGGATGACTGGTATTCTGATGGTGGTGAGTTGCCAGTTGGGACTCTTGGCGACACTCTGGTCTCTGCCGTTTCCACAGTGATGGAGATGCCCCGCTGATGCTGCTGCCATGCAGACCACCATGCGGCCTCCGGGGTGCTCCCTCCTGAGGTTCCTTCAACGTCCTCCGGTACCTCTGAGTCTGTCTTATTTCCCTCTACCTCAGCTTCTACGACCACGCCTGGTTCTGCTGGGGACGGCTGCGCTGGCTCTATCCGGAGATAGCTGTGGGTACGGGATGGTGGTTCTAAGGGATTCCAGTCTGGGTCCCTGGGTCCGGGTTTGGATGGGTGGCGGGACGGATAGTAAGGAGGCTCGGTATTCCACGACTGCTTGTACTGCTACCGCTGCCTCTCATGCTTCTCGGACGTCTCTCATTGTCCTTAGTTCACAGGCCCTCTACGTGCTCCACTGCCGCACACCCACTCCAGGGCTTCCTCCATGTCCTGGCGGAGCTGTCCAAAAGCATCTTTCTAGTAATCGGCATCCCCCTTAGTGTTAAGAGGGACGCCGCCGCTGGGTCTCCTTGTGCGGCTCTGACCTGTTCTTCGACCTTGAGCACGATGTCTCTCCAACGGGGTGCCGCCTTGTTGCTGGGATACAAAGGATCCTTGCTCGTTCTGTCCTTCTCTTCCGGTTTGTATCCTTATCGGCATCCACTCCCGAAGTACTTCCTGTGGGCTGTCCCTCTGATTGATTGATGGCAATCGGGGCGGCCATACTTTTTCGCGCCTCCGTCCTAGCCCTCCTTCTTCTAGGGGCTGAGGCACACCCCCGGGCCTACACATGGTGTCTAGTACATGGCTACGGCGCCATCTTGGGTCTCCTGCAGTGAAAGCGGGAATCCATTTTTGGCGCAAAGCAAAGTCGGGAAAAGTTCTTTTCAATGCAGTTCAACAGCCAAGGCACACAGTACCCGGTAACACCGGGCACAAGATCCTGTTCGTGACACCATAAATATATGTCGAGCCCAAGGCCCGGGGGTACTCTGGTATCAGGCTCGGAGGGGTTTGCGGGGATGTCACGGGTGGTGGTGCCTGAGCCTGTGGCCTTGGTGACACTTCAATAGAGGGGTTATGTACAAGGAAAAGAGTTATTGTCACGTGATGCCACCTGTAGTACCTGGTGATGGGTCACCAGCGCTGCCACAGTCAGCCATGTGAGGCCACTTACTAACCAAAAATGTGAAATATGCATTATTTCAAAATTTGAAAGGTGCCAAATTATGGGCACCCTCCTGATTTTCATGATTTGAATACTCCTAACTACTTTTTACTGACTTACTGAAGCACTAAATTGGTTTGGTAACCTCATTGAGCTTTGTACTTCATAGCCCGATGTATCCAATCACGAGAAAAGCTATTTCAGGTGTCCACTTGCAAGTTGTTCTCCTAGTTGCATCTTCTCTGAGGAGTGGCATCATGGGCTCCTCAAAACAGCTCTCAAATGATCTGAAAAAAAAAAAGATTGTTCAACATAGTTGTTCAGAGGAAGGATACAAAACGTTGTCTCAGAGATTTAACCTGTCAGTTTCCACTGTGAGGAACATAGTAAGGAAATGGAAGACCACAGCTACAGTTCTTGTAAAGGCCAGAAGTGGCAGGCCAACAAAAATATCACAAAGGCAGAGAAGAAGAATGGTGAGAACAGTCAAGAACAATCCACAGACCACCTCCAAAGACCTGCAGCATCATCTTGCTGCAGATGGTGTCACTGTGCATCGGTCAACAATACAGCGCACACTGCACAAGGAGAAGCTGTATGGGAGAGTGATGCGAAAGAAGCCGTTTCTGCATGCACGCCACAAACAGAGTCGCCTGAGGTATGCAAAAGCACATTTGGACAAGCCAGTTTCATTTTGGAAGTAGGTCCTGTGGACTGATGAAACAAAGATTGAGTTGTTTGGTCATACAACAAGGCGTTATGCATGGCACCACAAAAACACAGCATTCCAAGAAAAACACTTGCTACCCACTGTCAAATTTGTGGGAGGGTCCATCATGCTTTGGGGCTGTGTGGCCAATGACGGCACCGGGAATCTTGTTAAAGTTGAGGGTCGCATGGATTCCACTCAGTATCAGCAGATTCTTTAGAATAATGTTCAAGAATCAGTGTCACAGTTGAAGTTACGCCGGGGATGGATCTTTCAGCAAGACAATGATCCAAAACACCGCTCCAAATCTATTCAAGCATTCATGCAGAGGAACAATTACAATGTTCTGGAATGGCCATCCCAGTCCCCAGACCTGAATATCATTGAACATCTGTGGGATGTTTTGAAGCGGGCTGTCCATGCTCGGCGACCATCAAACTTAACTGAACTGGAATTGTTTTGTAAAGAGGAATGGTCAAAAATACCTTCATCCAGGATCCAGGAACTCATTAACAGCTACAGGAAGCGACTAGAGGCTGTTATTTTAGCAAAAGGTGGATTTACTAAATATTAATATCACTTTTCTGTTGAGGTGCCCATACTTTTGCACTTGTCAATTTTTGAAATAATGCATATTTCACATTTTTGGTTAGTACAATAAACCTTATTTCAATCCTGAAATATTACTGTGTCCATCAGTTATTACATATATCACACTGAAATAGCTGTTACAAAAAAACAATTTAAAAAAAAAAAAAAAAAAAAAGAGTAAGATTAAGAGGGGTGCCCAAACTTTTTCATATGACTGTATGATGCCAACATTGTGTTTCACAAACGCTGTATAATGCTCCCCCAGTGACTTCCTCCACACGCACAGTATGATGACCCTACTGTACTTTCTTAACTACCCTGGCACAGTTTGATCCCCAACTATGACCACAACACAGCCTTCCATACAATATAATGGCCCCTACATCTCTTTGCACTGTATAATGGCCCCCAACACAGCCCTCCATTAAGTATAAAGACTCCCTCCAAGTATTATCATGTCTTCCACAGAGCCCTCCAAATATTATAATGACTTCCATATGGTAGAATTGACTCCATATATTATAATGCATCATCCATAGTCCTCCATATAGTATACTGCACCAACATAGTCCTCCATATAGTATAATTGGCTCCATATAGTTCTTCATATAGTATCATGCACCCCCAAATTTCTGCAATATTACGCACCCCCACAGTCCTCCAATAGAATAATGCACCCGCACAGTCCTCCATATAGAATAATGCACCCCAAAGTCCTCCATATAGTATATATTGCAACTCCACAGTCCTCCATACAGAATAATGCACTGCCACAGTCCTCCAAATAGAATAATCCACACCCAAAGTACTCCATGCAGAATAATGCACCATTATAGCCCATCAAATAGAATAATGCATCGCCACAGCCCTCCATATAGAAGAATGCACCGCCAGAGTCCTCCATATAGAATAATCCACCCCCACAGTCCTCCATATAGAATAATCCACCCCCACAGTCCTACATTTAGAATAATACACCCCCACAGTCCTCTATATAGAATAATGCACCCCCACAGTCTTCCATATAAAATAATGCATCCCCACAGTCTTTCATATAGAATAATGCAACCCCACAGTCCTCCATATAGTATATTGCAACCCCACAGTCCTCCATATAGAAAAATGCACCGACATAGCCCATCATATAGAATAATGCACCACCACAGTCCTCCATATAGTAGTATATTGCAACCCCACAGTCCTCCATATAGAATAATGCACTGCCATAGCCCACCATATAAAATAATGCACTGCCACAGTCCTCTATATAGAATAATGCAGTCCTCCATATAGAATGCACCCCACAGTTTTTCATATAGCATAATGCACCCCCAAAGTCCTCCATATAATATATTGCAGCCCCACAGTCCTCCATGCAGAATAATGCACCGCCATAGCCCACCAAATAGAATAATGCACCGCCACAATCCCCCATATAGAATAATCCACCCCCATAGTCCTCCATATAAAATAATCCACCCCCTTAGTCCTCCATATAGAATAATGCACCCCACAGTCCTCCATATAGAATACTGCACCCCCACTCCTCCATATAAAATAATGCACTCCATTGTCCTCCATATAGAATACTGCATCCCCCCCCAGTCATCCATATAGAATAATGCACCCCCACAGTCCTCCATATACAATATTGCGTCCCATTGTCCTCCATATAAAATAATGCACCCTCATAGTCCTCAATATAGAAGAATGCACTGTTATAATCCTCCATATAGAATAATGCACCCCCACAATCCTCCAGATAGTTTAATGCACCGCCACAGCCCTCCATATAGAAGAATGCACCGCCACAATCCCCCATATAAAATAATCCACCCCCATAGTCCTCCATATAAAATAATCCACCCCCTTAGTCCTCCATATAGAATAATGCACCCCACAGTCCTCCATATAGAATACTGCACCCGCACTCCTCCATATAGAATAATGCACTCCATTGTCCTCCATATAGAATACTGCACCCCCCCAGTCATCCATATAGAATAATGCACCCCCACAGTCCTCCATATAGAATACTGCACCCACAGTCCTCCATATAGAATATTGCGTCCCATTGTCCTCCATATAAAATAATGCACCCCCATAGTCCTCAATATAGAAGAATGCACGGTTATAATCCTCCATATAGAATAATGCACCCCCACAATCCTCCAGATAGTATAATGCACCACCATAGTCCTCCATATAGTATAATGCACCACCCATAGTCCTCCATATAGTATAATGCACGCCATAGCCTTCCATATACTATAAAGCACTCCCCGTAGTCCTTCAAATAGTATAATGCACCCCCCATAGTGCTCTATATAGTATAATGCCCCCATATACAATACAGTACCACCCATGTACAATAGTTAGCAACCCCATTTACAATAGTCAGCAAAAGCACCCTCCCATATACAATATAGCACCCACAATACAGCACCCTCCATATACAATGGAGCCCCCCTCCCCCAAAGAAAAAGCAGCCTATGGCTAGTGCCTCAAAGTTACACATCATGCAATGGCTGCAGTGCTGAATAAAACACTTTTTACTTTCTCCTGCTCTCTCCATTAGTTGCTACAGTTTAGGTGGTTATAATTATTATTATTATTTATTTATATAGCGCCATTAAATTCCATGGCGCTTCACATGCTAAAAGGGCAGACAAGGACAAGTACAATAAATGTGGACAATTTGGTAGTACAGATACAAAAGGGGAGAAGATCCTGTCCGCGAGGACTCAGAATCTACGAGGGGCTGATGGGAATATAGTAGGAGGGGAAGCCGGTCGTGGGGTGGTGGGTGGACTGGGTCTCATAGGAGGTTGTAGGCTTGGCAGAAGAGGTGGGTCTTTAGGCTTCTTTTGAAGGTTCCCAGAGTAGGACAATGGCTGATGTGTTGGGGCAGAGAGTTCCAGAGTATGGGGGATGCCCGGGAGAAATTATAAATTATAAGTTCAACTAGGCATTAGCAGAGAATGGTCTATGAGGGAATGTAATTGTTCCTTCTTTTAGTTGACAAATCATAAGTAGCAACATACAAGTGAAAAAGAACACGTCCTCACAAAAGCTTAGATCAGTCTTTCTCCTGTGTGAGACATGTAATGACAGACAGTCTGCTTTTCTCATTGGTCTCACTGCATAGCAGTTCACGATTACAAAGCAGAAGGTCAGAATTTACTAACAGCTCCAGCTTTCATTTCATGAAGGTGGATAAAGCAGATAAAGAACTGTGAAGGTAGCTGCTGATGCATTTGTAATGGGACAAAGCTCAGCTCTACTGTGTCCCCCTCCCCCAGACTGACTGCTGTCATATGAAAGCTGTAAGGTTTATGTAATCACTCTCATCTCTGCTCTACTCCTGAAACTTGTAATGGCAGTCTGCAATCCTCACTGTACAGTGATTACATGTCTCACACAGGTGATAGTCTATTCTAAGCTATTGTGATGGGGGGGGGGGGGTAATGTCCTTTTTCCCTTGTATGTTGCTGCCCACTTATGATTGGTCAACATAATACAGTGGCAGAAGTATACACCCCAAGAGCCAAATCTCTGGTAATTGTCCCTTCAACGTAACAAGAAGCATATCAAATAGGGATGAGCGAGTATGCTCGGCGCTACTCGTTACTCGCACGAGTATCCCGGTACTCGGGATGCTCGACGAGCACAGAGTACAGCCGAGATGCTCGGACTCCTCGCTAATAATTATTGATCTGACACAAATACACAGCTCCCTTCAGTGCACACAGTGAGCTGGCACCTCACAGAGAGCAGATTGATTGTTAGGATCCCTCTGGGGGCCACAGCAAGGTGTTGTATGCTGCAGAAATTTGAAAGAGCCCCCCTCCCGCCCTTTCCCAGAAACACTCGTTTTATAATTGGAAGTCTGTGGGCGGAGCCTGTCACTAATTGACTAACATTGGGCTCGGTGCTCTGGCCGAGTACACGAGTATCTTGGGATGCTCGGCCGGAGCATCGAGCACCCGAGCATTTTAGTACTCGCTCATCTCTAATATCAAACTTTACAAGCTAGAATGTCTGCAACCATTTTACTCAGCTCCGCAGCCACTTGTCAATGATGTGGACAATATAACCTGATCAAACTAGTGAAACATCCACTTTAAGCCTGTTCCCTTATGAACAGTTATGGTACCTTCACACGCCACAATATCACCTGGGAATCCTAAAGGCGATATGTCGCCCTGGATCAATCGCCATAAAATTGCCTCACAGTTGCAGCGTGTGATTGGGGAATTTCACGGCGATAAATCGCCTCTCGCCTGTCGCCTGATTGCTGATCACTGCTCTGAAACCAGCCTCAATCATGAAGGCCATATTTCCGTGTTGTGGCATGTGATAGGGCGATAGTGATGGAATCAGTGTCGCCAGTGGCGTAGCTAGCCTGCTCTGGGCCCGGGGGCGAGATCTGCACCCAGGGCCCCCATTTGAAGAGCGGGGGGGGTGAGAGAATTCTCGTGCCACCCCAAGTGGCGTAGCAAGTGTTTGTGGCGCCCTGGGCGGTGGAAAAATTTGCCGCAGCTGCCGCCCCTAGGAATTGGGCCAAATGGCCACTCTCCTCCTGAACTCTCCATCCTTCTGCACTCCCCATGCTCTATCTTCCTGCACCCTCCATCCTCCTGCACCCTCCATCCTCCAGCACCCTCCATCCTTCAGCACTCTCCATCCTTCAGCGCTCTCCATCCTCCTGCACTCACCATCCTCCTGCGCTCCCCATCCACCTGCGCGCTCCATCCTTCTGTGTGCTCCATCCTCCTGCACTCTTCATCCTCTTGCGCTCTCTGTCCTCCTGCCATCCTTCTGTGTGCTCCATCCTCCTGCACTCTTCATCCTCTTGCGCTCTCTGTCCTCCTGCCATCCTTCTGTGTGCTCCATCCTCCTGCGCTCTTCATCCTCTTGCGCTCTCTGTCCTCCTGCGCTCTCTATCCTCCATCCTCCTGCACGCTGCATCCTTCTGCGCTCTCCATCCTCCTGCACTCCCCATCCACCATCCTGCAGCACCCTCCATCCTCCTGCACGCTCCATCCACCTGCGCTCTCCATCCTCCATCCTCTCTTGCATTCCCTGTCCTCCATCCTCCTGCACTCCCCATCCTCCTGCAGTCCCCATTCTTCTGCGCTCTCCATCCTCCTGCGCTCTCCATCCTCCTACGCTCTCTATCCTCCATCCTCCTGCGCTCTTCATCCTCTATTCCCTGCAGTGTCCATCCTCTATCCCCTGCAGTTTCCATCCTCTATCCCCTGCAGATCCCATCCTCTGTCCCCCTGCAGATCCCATCCTCTGTCCCCCTGCAGATCCCATCCTCTGTCCCCCTGCAGATCCCATCCTCTGTCCCCCTGCAGATCCCATCCTCTGTCCCCTGCAGATCCCATCCTCTGTCCCCCTCCAGATCCCATCCTCTGTCCCCCTGCAGATCCCATCCTCTGTCCCCCTGCAGATCCCATCCTCTGTCCCCCTGCAGATCCCATCCTCTGTCCCCCTGCAGATCCATCCTCTGTCCCCCTGCAGATCCCATCCTCCAGCCTCCCTGTATCCTTCATCACCCTTGCACAGCCTGACACCCTCAGCACCCCTCTCTCACACACCTCTTGGGGGGGCATTGCAGACTTACACGCGGCTGCCGTGTGCGTCTGCTGTAAGGAGGAGGTGAGGAGGGGCGGGCAGACTGCAAGACAGGAAGTCCCGTCTGCGTCTTGCCTCCTCTCCGGCCGGCACGGCAGCCGGCTGGCAGCACGGGGCACGGTGGCCCCCCAGGGGGCGGACAATGGGCCCCTGATGTCGGGGGGGCCCGGGGCGCTCGCCCCCCCTGCCCCCCCGCTAGCTACGCTACTGAGTGTCGCCTATCATTTCCTGTAGGCATGCCACAGCATGCTGCAGTCCGCACCCCGTCTGCGATGATTGGTGGTGGCTACTGTGTTCCCATTGGCTGTCAATTCACAGGGCGCCATATTTGAAGAGCTGTCCGTTCAGCAACACACACATCTTCAATGGCGTCAACCTTCTAGAGCAGGCTGCCAAATTGTAATGCTGTTGCATTGTTCAATGATCGTGTATGGGGCTCGGTGTAAACCACTGTGGCACGCTTATCTCCTCGCAGCGCTGACCATGTATGCCCACATTGCCTTTGAGATTGCAGCGTGTGAAGCGGTGAGGGAATTCGACCGGATTGGTTCCGCTGTGGGTGAGGCAATTTCCGGGGCGACACATCGCCTTTATTTCAGGGCGAGATTGCGGTGTGTAATACCGCCATCGGTGATCTGAGGCGAGCATGAAAAACGTGCACGCGCATGTTAGATCACCTCATATCGCCAGCCGATATTGCGGCGTGTGAAGGTACCATAACATTAATTCCATGAAGGTTTTCCTACATCTGTATGCGTGTATATTTGTGTGAAATTTAGCGTTTTCACAGTGTTGGCCATCAAGAGTTGGCAAATAGTTTAAGCAGAAAATCATCTAAATTCATGATGTATGTCAATGAGAAGAATCAATATGGTAATTCGGGGAACTCACTCGGCATCCCTAGTCTTGACACACGGGAAATTGCAGGAACTTTAAACCCAGCTGTTCAACTTCCGAATGCGGCTCATCACTGCAGCCACTGATTGACTGATTGGAAATTTCTTGTGTCAAATTGGGAGTAGGAATAAGAGGCCAGTAGTAATCCTGTCAGCATCAGTTGTTATTTTATTTTTCCCCTACTAAGTTTTTTTTTTTCCCCAAAATTGTATCTAGATAAACAATACTATAAAAGTGTGTGTGTCCTTAAAATTGTAAGTGTGTGTGAAGGGGCTGGCTGCTCATTTGCCTAGTTAAGCCAGCCCCCCTTCTATGTCTATGCATCTTCCATGAAAGAGAAAGGGGCTGGCTTAGCTACCTAAAAAAGTAGTTAGCCAGCCCCCCTTTACACACTGCTTGGGTCACGTGCTGAAACAGTAATTGCTGTTCAGTAGTGATGGACAGTCCGGCTCTTTTTGGCGATTCGGATCCTATGGCTCCACTCACCAAAAACAGCCGAGTCTTTTGGGGTCCTAAACAGCTCTCTATTAAATATGTGTTCACCCAAAGTGAACAGACATTTAACTTTATGGTCAGGGGTGGGGAACTCCAGGCCTCAGGGGCCGCCTATAGTGCAGGTATTCAGGATTTCCTTAGCAATGCACAGGGATTGGAATCATCGATTCAATAATAACCTGTGCAATACTAAGGAAACCCTGAAAAGCTGCACCATTGGTGGCCCTCGAGGCCTGGATTTCCCCACCCCTGATTACAGTGATCATTTGATATGGACAATACCTCACCCACCCGGGGCCCAAACCACACCCACTTGTAAAGGACCAATTAATTTGAGTGGGTGGAGTTTTTGTCAGGTGGGCAGGGCTTCAGCAATTAACACCAGAATTTTATGCAAAGTGAGAGGAATTACAAAAAAAAATTTAGTGGCTATCACAGCATTGAGCCGGCTCCCGTCAAGCACAGCAGGGGGCCGGCTCCCGTCAAGCACAGCAGGGGGCCGGCTCCCGTCAAGCACAGCAGGGGGCCGGCTCCCGTCAAGCACAGCAGGGGGCCGGCTCCCGTCAAGCACAGCAGGGGGCGGCTCCCGTCAAGCACAGCAGGGGGCCGGCTCCCGTCAAGCACAGCAGGGGGCCGGCTCCCGTCTAGCACAGCAGGGGGCCGGCTCCCGTCTAGCACAGCAGGGGGCCGGCTCCCTTCTAGCACAGCAGGGGGCCGGCTCCCGTCTAGCACAGCAGGGAGCCGGCACCAGTCTAGCACAGCAGGGAGCCGGCTCCAGTCTAGCACAGCAGGGAGCCAGCTCTTTGTGTCGGATTGGTCGCAACCAACACATCAATACTGTCCAGCATTAATCATGGAGCCAGACAAAGTAGCGAAAATGTGAACGTATACAAAACATCTTATATAACCCACATCGTAGGGGCAAGGCAAGGAATTGACACTTCCATACCCCCTTCAGTAGCACCCAAAAAAAGAAATACGAGACCACACTTCATTTATATAATATATATTTATAGAATATTTTCCTTTTTTTTATTCCATCGGACCATATTGACATTCCCAATACATTTTCTTTTACTTTTTTTTTTCCTTAAAAAATGTCTTAAACAACACAAAAAAAATATTTCAGACAATCTATATACATATTTCCAGGAATTTGGTGTTTTTAACAATAAAAGCATTTAAATGTGACTTTTTCTTTTAGATATTTCTCATTGCCCCTCCCCCTTCAAGTCCCTACCTAGTCCCCAAGTGCTTTTATTCTCTGTAGCCCCCATTATAATTACAAATTATACAGAATTCCTAATATTCCCAGCCTTGCCAAAGGACACAGTGCATAATTTATATTTCAGCGACAGCAAAATAAAAGGGGTATTTTTTTTTTATTATTTTTCTTTTCCATTGAGCTGAAATTTATTTTTTTTTAAAGGATTTTTTTTTTTTGTAATTTTAATTTTGTTAATAAAAACTTTCCAAAAGAAATTCAGTATTTACACAGTGAATAAATAGAATATTATTACACCTGATCCTGCCTTTCAGGAAGAAAAGCTGTTAAGAGGTACTGGGGAGAATATGGCTTGAAACTTGAGGCTGTTAACCATAAATTAGGAATAATACAAATAAAAACACACAAAAAAAATTACAAAAAAAATGTACAAAAATTACAAAAAAAAAAAAAAAAAGATCATAAAATGGATGGAGCAGTTTTGCTAGGAGCTTTTCAGTTTGATACTTGCTTTTCGAATTTCTGAAATAAGAGTGATTTTTATTGGTTTCACAGCAGTTTATATGCTCCTCACATCTATGTTTTAGCTTCAGTAAATAATGGGGCGAGGGAAGAGAACGGAGCTTTTTTATAGAATGGGTTATGCTTAGCACTTTGTATTTCAATAGGATTTTTGCTCATTTTCTTTAGTGTTTGATGAAGTGCTACGATGAGGTTTTCATAGATGTCCGATGGTGTAGAGCAAAGGTCCTCAATTGCAGTCCTCAAGGCGCACCAACAGGTCATGTTTTCCGGATTTCATTAGCATTGCACAGAGGTTGGAATCATCACCAATGCAGGTGATTATATTATAACCTGTGCAATACTAAGGAAATCCTGAAAACCTGCAGTATAGGTGGGTCTTGAGGGCTAGAGTTGGGGCCCTCTGGAGAACCTTAGAAGAGCAGATATTTCTCAGGCAGGTATCAAAGTAAAGAACCTCCTAGCATGGCCGTACGTAGCCCTTCTGCAATCAGTAGGTCTGTGTTATATTATATCAGGTGTTACAGTGTGTTCACAAACTTCCCAAATGGGGTGGGGACCATCTAAATCATGGCCAATGAACGACAGCCAAAATATTGAGCCAACTTTGAAGCCCATGTGGACTGGTCTGATCAAACTCGAGTCACCAATACCAATGATGTCCTCAAAATGGCATGTGACTACTTTGAGACCCAAACTTTCCATGACCTTCAAGACTCTTAAAGGTTTCCACCTCGTCTTCAAAGCACCCCAATACTTGGTGGAGCCTGCCCTGCATTGAATGTGAGAACCAAGGTGCCGAAGGTTAAATTTAACAAAAACAAGACATCTAAAAAAAGATTTAAAAAAGGGAAGAGGAGCTCCAACTTTACCAGTCAGAGCTCTCTTTTAGTGTTGCATGTCCCAAGTGCCTTGGGCACTATCCGGGCATTCTTTTTTTTTTCCAGAAATGTATCAACCAGGTCCTCTCTTTAGGAGAAAGATCTACTGATTTCAGAAGCAGTCAACTTACATGAGACAGAGGTGCATCAGAGACTGGCGTTTTGTATTAGTGTAACACAACCGTATGCCGGTGCACACTCTGCATGTCATTTGGGTGGCTAGGACTTGTGCGTATCAGTTTGCCATGACTACGTCTGATGTGTGAAGTTTAGTGTACAGATTTCCAGACTTGTCCATGCTACCTGTTTTAATGTAAGAAGTGCTGTATAGTTAAGTGGTACCCTCTTCCCCCAGTTAACTCCCATCGTGGCATATCAGCACAGCACTGGCACACCCTCTGCGGTCACCAGCCGCCCAGTTCCTGGGTCATAGGTTCCTGCCAGGTAGTAGAGGTTCTGCCGATCTTGATAGCGCTTGCTGTGGCTCATCTTGTCGTACTGCTGGCGGCTCACCACCTGGCACTTGTGTGAGATTGTCTGTACGTCATTCTCATCCTCATGGGATGACTGGTACAACGCGTTCTACAGAGGGAATGAGATTCACAATTAATTAATGTTGGCAATCCTATATCATAGAGGGCATTAACTTATGAACTAGAGATACAGTTTATCACAGCTTGCTCCATTTGGTTCTCCACCAGTGGCATAGACAGAACCTGGAGCCACGGGAACTAGCATCCGTTTCATGGCACCAGTTATTGCCATATTCAGTTGTATATGTATCTTGCCTTACAATCACTGCCCCATAATGCCACAGGAATTATCAACCTAGCAGCATACAATCATGATGATATTGTTGAAAACTTGTCTGTATTCAACAGTGTAACCCTCTTGATGAATGGCCCACTTGACCCCCAAAAGTACATTGAATAGAAAACAGGGCTGTGGAGTCAAAGTTGGAGTCGTGGTGTCAGAATCAGAGTCGGTGGCCATGTTGGGTGGAGTCAGAGTCGGATTCAGGGAAATTGAGACGTTAAGAGTCAGATATGTGGCTTACTGGCTTCACAGCCATGGTTATGTTATGGAGTCGGTGTCCATTTTGGTGGAGTTGGAGTCGGATTTAGGGAAACTGAAGCGTCTTTCAAAGATGGGGTCAGATGTTTGGATTTTGTAGGATGGCACATTAATTTTTCTGTTAGGGCTGTTGAGTCGGTAAGTCAAACAATTCTGCAGTAGCAGGGTGCTATATTAATTTTTCTTGGTTTCTCCTACTTACATTTACTATTGATGCCAACAGACGTTCCAGACAACACGAGGTTGACACCTGTCCTATTCATGATACATTACCCTATCGAGTGCCTCTTTTTTACTAGGTATGAAAGATATTTTTTCCTCATCTAGTGCCACATTTATTTTACCAAAGGAGTTTTTCAGCCACAAGTCAGGCTCTTGGGATGCTTGGAGCTAGCCGTGGGTCTTGCTCTAGGGATGCTAAGAGTTAGCCACAGGTCTAGCTTTAGGGACACTTTAAGTGAGCCACCAGTCTTATCTTTGAACGTTGGAGCTCTAGAGAAGGGTCTAGCACTTGGGACGCTTGGAGCTGGACACGGGTCCACATCTTGGGACGCTTGAGGTTGGAAGCTTAGAGCTAATTACAGGTCGAACTTTTAGGACATTTAGAGCTAGCCAAGGGTCTGCCTCTTGGGACTCTTAGGGCTAGCCATGGTTCTAGCTCTAGCTAGTTATGGGTCTAACTCTTCAGATGCTTAGATCTAGCCAGGGATATAGCTCATGGGAAACCTGGCAAACAGCTGATTTTACTGAGGGAAGCCTCACTAGATAAATGAGTGACTATACTTTGTAATGAATTGATGGTTTGGGTTAACCAGATTGTGAGTTGCTCTTACAGAGCCATGATGGAAAGACAAGTCTAGTTGCCCTTTTAGGGTATTTGGGTAAGTTATTCTTATAAGGCAACACTTTATGTTGAAAATTAAAACTAGGACCATGTTAACCATTCAATCAGCCTCTGTATGTCAATCCATAGTGCCTCACCTTGCCATCGCTATGCCTTTTGCCCAGTTTAGTCTCTTCTGGATGGTAAAACCACTTGACTTTAACCACCATATTGCCACCCCAGGACTCCCACATGCTTTCAATACGTCCTATATAGGGCAAATTTGGACGTCCAGCTGACAGGAAAACTGCGCATTCTCCAACATGCAGAGTCTCTTTTCCCCGCACTATCGACTTGTAAAACAGTTTTTGGCTTTCCCTTTCATTCCTCGCCTCTAGAAATAGGAAAAAAAAATAAGATATACATTTTAGCAGTTAGATGAGACAGCATGAAATCTTTAAATGTAAAATCTATATTTGTGCCTAATGAGTAGTTTTTTTTATTGTACTTAGTGCTGGCTAAGGCCTAGGTTCTGCAGCAGTTGTACATATGCGCCAGATGGTCCTGCCCAGTGGTGCAGCATAGGGAAGGCCTACATTCTTGGGGGAACTTCGAGTAGGGTGTACATAGCTTACAAACATTCAGAAATATCCTTTAGGGTACCTTTACACACGGCTACATTTGTAGCTTGTCACCAGGTAACTTACTGGTTGCAGTGAAATCATGGATACATGATTCCATTTGTACACAGCAACAAGATAGAACCATGTATCCATGATTTTCACTGCAACCAGTAAGTTACCTGGTGACAAGCTACAAATGTAGCCGTGTGTAAAGGTACCCTTAGTGTCACAGGTCTAGCTTTAAGACACTTGAAGCAAGCCATTGGACATTTGGAGCTAGCCACGGGTCCATGCTCTTGGGACATTTCTAGCTAGCTACAGACCACTGTATTGGGACATTTGGAGCTAGGCACGAGTCATGATTTTGAAACATTTAAAGCTAGTCACTGGTCTTGCTTTGGGGTCATTTGGAGCTAGTCACGGGTCATGCTCTTGAAACATTTGGAGCTAGCCACAGGTCATGCTCTTGAAACATTTGGAGCTAGCCACAGGTCATGCTCTTGAAACATTTGGAGCTAGCCACAGGTCATGCTCTTGAAACATTTGGAGCTAGCCACAGGTCATGCTCTTGCAATATTTGGAGCTAGCCACAGGTCATGCTCTTGCAATATTTGGAGCTAGCCACAGGTCATGCTCTTGCAATATTTGGAGCTAGCCACAGGTCACGCTCTTGCAGTATTTGGAGCTAGCCACAGGTCATGCTCTTGCAATATTTGGAGCTAGCCACAGGTCATCCTCTTGCAATATTTGGAGCTAGCCACAGGTCATGCTCTTGAAACATTTGAAGCTACCCATGGGTCATGTTGTTAGGATACTTTGAGCTACCACAGGTCATGCTCTTGGAACATTTGGAACTGGCCACTATTCATGCTCTTGGGATGTTTAAAGCTAGCCAATGGTTATGTTCTTAGGATGCTTGTAACTGGCAATGGGTAATGGTCATGGGACACTTAGTTAGCCATGAGTCATGCTCTTGAGATGCTTGGAGTTAGCCATGGGGCATGTTTTTGGAATGCTTATAGCTAGGCACAGGTCATGCTTTTGGGATGCTTCCAACTAGGTGTCCTGAACAGTTAATGGTAATCATGAACCACCAGTGGGTCTACAAGATTTTTGCAAATGGTACATAAAGGATTAAAGGATTAGCATATGTGTTGCCTATTCACATGGCTGTGCCCATCTGGAAGATTACTTACTGCTAAAAAGCCAATATAACTAATAGTAAAATGGGTCTTACCTGGGTAGGCTCTCCAGACCATTTCCATAGTTGGCGTGCAGGCAGAAAGGCAGAAATCTTTGGCCGGTTTTCTACAGAGGGCAGGCGTTGCTGTCTAGGTAGGGGCTCTTTGGTTTTAGGGAAGTTTGAAGGGGTCCCTTTCCTCCTCTGTTTGGCTTTTTGTCCTGAGACAAAGCAGCCCTGGGAGCCTTGACCACCATCTTCTGTGTGCTGTGCCAACAATGTAGGCACGGGGTGGGTGAGGCAGGGCTGCAATAGCATTGTAGAGTCCGCATCATCTGAACTCTCCGATGAATCCTCATTGTCCGTAGAGCAAATGCTGGAGCTGGACATGGAGCCAGAGCTAGAAGATGAAGAGGACCCAGAGGAAGAGGAAGAAACTGATAGTCCTGCAAGAAATCTCGATGGAACCGTTGCCCGCAAACCCCCCTGGTTCCCTTCCTCATCCTGGTCAGAGTATGAACAGTCACTGTCACAGTTCACTCCATACTCTGCTTGCCCAGTGTACTTTCCAAGAGTCATGCCCATGGATAGTTGGTCATGAACAGGTGGCTTCCGCTTCTTGTCCTTGGTCAGTCCTGATGCAGAACTGTAGCCCTGTCTAATATGAAGCCCAAAGTCTTTATCATACAGTAGGAGAGCTTTGCCATTTTTAGTTTTGGGGGACATTACACCCTCATGATCTAGTTTCACCAAAACTCATTACCTGCCTTCCTTTTACCACTTTTCCCCTTGTCCTCCTCTTCTGTCCTCTCTCCTTTTTTTGTCCGTACAGGTTTCTGCCCAGTTGTAATCCCAGTGTTGGCACTATCCCGAAAGGACTGTATGAGTTAGCCAAACTGCTGAAGGAATCCGCTCCGAATCCATTACCAAACACATGAGGCTGCTCTCTGCCCTTCTGTTTCTTGCCACTACCCTGTGATTGAAAAGGGTCATGTAGCCCAGTGTTAGTCTTGTTGCCGGCTTTGCGCTTTCCTTGAGAAGGCCAGCTCATCAGGTCCACGCTTGTCGAGCGACCTAAGAAGTTGGTGGTGGCAGCAGGTAATGGACTCTTTGCCCCTGAGTTGAACACATCCATTTTATCTGAAAAATCAAAGTGTGAAAGGAGTCAGCTCCAAAAGTGTGTCACCACATTATTTTAGTCATACCTGTGATTTTCAATGTTAGCAAACACTTCGCACTTAGGTCATGCAAGATCTAAAAATGTCAAAGACGTTCCTTTGATAAAGTTTTCTCATCATTTATACTAGTGGATTTTCAAATACAGAATTCTCTTCGGAGCAAATACTTCTACTAGAATAATATAAATGTTCCGCCATCATCTATAAAACACAAACTTTCTATAGTCTGGCCCGATCAGCGACCAAAAGACGACATGACAAAGTTAAAGAAAGTAGTAGTAAAGACTAAGTCCTGGGTCTGCTGCTCATGGTGATCAGAAGTAAAATAACAAAGCCTTCAAAGTTCAAATACTTTGGCAAACTAATATGAAAAATGAGGAATAATAAAGTATCTTGAAAATTTGTGGTCTTTTATAAAGTGTTGTCAAGAATCCAAAAGAAAAAGCTCCACCCTACTTTTTGACTTAGCATGGGTCTTCGTCAGGGGTATGGCGTCTATACACTTGAGAGCTGGAAAGTCTTGTGGCAAATATTCAATTCATGAGATAAAGATCTTAAGAGAACTATTTGGAAGGGTATAAATGGTGTGGGTAATGGCCCACTGTGTTAATGTCTGGTATAGAAGATAACCTATGTATTGGGAATATAGTCTGTCTCACCAGGGTATAGGCATATGGAGGCAAACTTGAGACCGGTGTGCACCTGGAGGATGCAATGATGGCTAAAATTATTAATAAAAAAATAGTAACTTGGGTAAACTGGATCTGCAAGGAATAGGGAGTTTTGGGGGTGCAAAATTTAGTCTCCCCACCGTCACGGTCAATTTATCCAGTAGGATCATTGCTGGTGAATCTTCACTGCACTGAATGGCACCAATAATACATCTATGGTACCCTGAGGAAGGTGCAAGGTGTGCACCGAAACGCGTTGGTAGAGTGTGGAGGAATAAAGGAGGTGATGAATGAAGTAATGTCTTCCAAGTACATCTGTTGAAGCAGCAGCGTGAACCGCGAGACACCATTCCTTTCTAGCTATTCTCTGCATATAGCAGAGGCTGAGCATCTAATAAATGAAGAACATATTGATCTCTCTGTCTCTTCTCTCACTTGTAATTTTGTGATAGAGGAGACAAATATAAATTTATTTGGTTGAGGGGGGGTGTATATGAGTATGAGTCTGTCTATACATGCATGCATGCACACACAAAACGCACACATATACATTCATATTCATTCGTCTAAAAAACGAAAAGCCTACATCAGAGGTAGTGGGTTAAAATCTAAGAATTATTATGACGAGCTAGGGTATCAAAAAATAGTAAACAATGTACAATGTAGGAGAGGCAAAGTACCTCCTTTGCCACAAGCATTGGCACCCACACTGCCATTGACAAAGCCCATCTAAGTCTCACAAAAGACTAACATAGACTTTCTCACAATCCTCCATATCATCATCATAGCACTGTTTATTTCCTTATCTACTGACCTATTTTCTCCTTGTTGACGCCTTCTTTCCATTATTTCTTGACACCTCCACTGACTCTCGGTTGTCTGAGGATTGGTTCTGAGAGGTTTCAGAAGTTGAGGTGGTGTTACTGGCAAAGCGCTTAGTTCTTCGACTCTCCGCTGATAACAACAAAGCAGGAGATGGTTCAGTACCTGCAAAGCAAAGATTTATTGCTTTATTAGAAGGTCACTACCAAACAGACGTTTTCGTCCCATGGAATGAAGAACCCTCAGTGTATGGAGCCAAGCAGCATCAACGAAAGGACCTAACAGGTCTAATGGTACTGATTATGCATCACTTGAGTATGCTTCACTGGTAGGTCATCTATATGATAACTCTATCAAATGTCACTCATGATGAACCAATTGTTCGGGGGAAACGCAGCAAGTGTTTTTCTATGAGTGTACCATACAGTGATACGCCTGTTTTATGGCTGTGACAATATTATTATTGACTCAGTCATTAGACAGCTCCTACAAGGTTTTGAGGTTTCTTCATCTATATCTCAATTTATTGTGTTTATTTGGTGAGGACCATATTTTGGCACTTTTTTGTTTTTTAATCTTCTGTATTTTGTGTACCTGTATGTATGGTTTTATGAGACTTTCAATAATATAGATTTGTTAGTAATATTCCCTTTATCACCCATTGCATCTGTAGACAGACCCAAGATTGTATTGATCATTTACAGGGGTGGTGTTTTTCTTTCTTTCATACTATGTTTAATCTGGATAAAGGAGTGGTCTTCTCAAAGAGATGAGTGAATGCATTTTTCAGACCCTGGTCCAGTGGCCAGATCAGTGTTTTACGTCCGACAGGAACCCAGTGTAACTTCTACCTCTAGACATCTGCGGCTCCTTTATCAATTAGCCAGCATTGAGTGTGCATCACACCACTCCTCTTTGGATTGTACGGCAGTGAGTGTGCATCACGTCGCTCCTCTTTGATTGTGCGGCAGTGAGTGTGCATCACGTCGCTCCTCTTTGGATTGTGCGGCAGTGAGTGTGCATCAACCACTCCTCTTTGGATTAGCCGACATCGAGTGTGCATCACATGCTCTTGGATAGGCGACTTTGAGTGTGTATCACATCACTCCTCTTTGGATTAGCCAGCATTGAGTGTGCTCGATGCCGCTCCTCTTTGGATTAGCCGGCATTAAATGTGCATCACGTCCCTCCTCTTTGGATTGTGCCGGCAGCGAGTGTGCATAACGCTGCTCCTCTTGGGATAAGGCGGCATTGAGTGTCCATCACATTGCTCCTTGGATTAGGCGACATTGAGTGTGTATCACACCACTCCTGTTTGGATTAGCCGGTATTGAGTATGCATAACGCCTAATGATAACGTTGTAGCAGTTCGGCCAGAGATGACTGGATGTCTGAGGAGATTTGCGCATTTCTTGTCCAACGGCCACAGAATACCGACCTGGGTGTTGGACCAGGGTTCTGAGAAGTGATTTGTTTATGTCTATCTACTGTATACCCATTATCATTGTGCACTCACACTGGATGGTAAAATCAGGAGGCAGTAATCGAATGTTGTTCAGGGTGATTCGTCCACGGTCGCCATCATCAAACGCAACTGTCACAGAGTCTGACTCCCCTTCATCGCTTGAGGAACCTAGCAGAACAAAATAGTGGATCATTAACATTTTTAAATTAGACTTAATATTTGCTAACCATATGAACTGCGCATAGTTTACGGACGCATGTAATAACATGAAGTCCCGTGAAAAATGTCATAGTAGTGATGTGACTTTTGGCCCATGACCGATTGTCCAAGTGTTCTGTAATGGAATGTATGAGAAGTCACAAACCCAGAATTACCAATGCCTGGAATTATGAACCTCTAGGTATTAGGAATCCCCTACTGTGAAGTTAAAAGGGTATTAGAAGTCACCTGTACAATGGCCTGCCCCCTCATATGTTAATATGGCGGCATAGCTCTTTACTGAATACTCATATCATGCATTAAACAGTTGGGGGGATATTATTCTAGTTATTACCATTACCCTTATCCATGAATCTGGCACAATTACAGAGAGAATACGTTATACTCTTAGCTATGAACTTATTACAGCTCTCAAATTTTCAGAATTTTTTTTTTAATTAAATAAAATAAAATGTAAAATAGGAGACATAAAAATCTGGGGTTAAAAATATCAGAAAGTAACAAATTAGTAGCATAAAGCGTATTTAATTTTTTGCAGTTGATTGTGAAAAATTGCAAAAAAAAAAAAAAAACTGGAAAGAAAAAAAAACTGACAACGTGAAAGCGTGTTCCAACAAGTCTATAACATACAGGTGCGTGCTGCTTCTCATTAAATCGAGAAATCAATTCAACATTCTATAAGGATCATGTGACCGGCCGGCCAGTGCCGCAGTTGCTAGGCAACGTCCCCTCTGACAGCAAGTGTCAATTACTATATTGAGCGAGAATGGGTGCTTGAGATTGTGCAGCGAGGAGGCAACCGCAACATCTGAAGATGATGAATGTGCTAGAATACAGGACGGCATGTTGGCCATGATGCATCATTTCTTGTTTGGGAAGAGAAAAAAATAAAAAAATAAAAATGGGAAAAAAAAATTTGCAAATAAATTTACTGCTTGTGCTGTCGTCTGCCGCACCGCCATAAATTTAACACACTTGCTTGCACAGAAAGAGAAAGCCCAGGTGTTATAAATAGGTGGCCTACAAAATAGGGGTAATTAAAGACTGCATCATTCATTTTAGGAGGGGTGTGTGACTTAGAATAATTTCAATATAAGTACAAAACTAATAAAATAAGTTGGGATCTTTTTTACTTACAAAATTAACAAAAACATTCTATGCATATATAAATACACACACATACATATATAAAACACTAGCTGTAGAACTCGCATCGCATAGTAACTAATTGTTCTTAGTTATAACAAGATAGAATGATTATTTTGCACATAAAAAGTCACAAAGTAAATAGTATTTATCAGGTGACCTATAACTTGCATATATAAAAGAGAACAAATCAGTGATGTCACAATAGAATGTTCGCCTATACCATTCCGTGTCATGTCACTGCCTGATCATTCTGCATTTGTGTCTCCTGAGAGAACACTGACCTAGAGTTCTACTTGTGAATTTTTTTTGATCCATTCTATTGTGACATCACTGTTTTGATCTCTTCCATATACGGTAAATTATAAGTCACCTGACAAATATGCAGGCTACCTGTCAAAACAGTATCTATTATCTCACACAGGCAAACAATGAATACGTCTTTTTTTTTTGGCAACTAAGGGTGCTTTCACATCACGTTTTTGTTGGATCCGTGGCTGTCCGTTGTAAAACGGACAGCCACAGATCCGATTTGGCCCCCATGTTATTCTATAGGGGCCGGATCGGATTTGGCCTAATTGTCTTCCTATATTGTGGGATCCGATTTGTGTCCGATTTTTTGTTGTACCCAAAATCGGAGACTGCTCCGATTTTGGGCACAGAAAAAAATCGGATCACACAAAATCGGATGGCAATTAGGCCAAAAACGATCCAATCCTCGGCCTTTAACATGGGGGCCTAGTAGAGCAGGGCCGAGGAAACAGCTGATCGTTCCTCGGACCCGATTTTAGTAAAATCTAAAATTGCTCCTAACCGTCTAATTTCACTTTTGCAATGTATAATATACATTGCAGAAGTGAAATTAAGTAAAAGAAAGCGTTAAAAATAAAAAATCTGTATGCTCACCTGTCCGTCATCCACACCTGCCTCCAGCAAGCTCCGGCTGATAGGACCTGCTGTGATATCACAACCTGGCAGCATCATTGGGTCACATGACCCCAGTTACCACGGTAACTGTGGTCATGTGACGCGATCAGCTGATCAGGTTGTGACGTCACCGTAGGTACTATAAGCACCCAGACCTTGCTGGAGGCAGCGGTGGATCGCGGACAGGTGAGCATACAGATTTTTAACTCTTTCTTTTACTATATTTCACTTCCGCAATGTATATTATACATATATGTATATGATAATCATGGGCCCGGACACAGAATAGGTCACCCCCTGTGGTGTCCTTTCCTGTCCGTGGGGTCCTACAAAACGTAGGATCCCACAGACAGGCTGCTTTCACATCACATTTTTTTTCCTAACTGTAAAGCATGGGGTTAAAATTTGCCCATAACATATAGTCTAGGACGTTCCCCGAGTCAAATGAGGTGCCCGGGATAGTAACCAACTGTTCTTAGCTGTAACAAAATAGAATGGTTTAACAAAAAATTATTTTGCACATAAAAGTCACAAAGTAAATAAGCCTCTTTGCTGTATACTGGGGGCTATGAGCAGCCTCCTGCTGTATACTGGGGACTGTGTGCAGCCTCCCGTTGTATACTGGGGGTTGTGTGTGGCCTCCTGCTCTATACTGGGGGCTTTCCACTATTACCATATATGGGCGATAATACCTTATATGGGCATATATTGAACTCACAGATACTGATAAACAGGCCTTTTTTTGGTGACTGACTGTAAGGCACGGGGTTAAAATTTCCCCTCAAAGAATAGTCAGACGTTCCCTGAGTCAAATGGGGCGTGTGCATGCATACATACGTGTATTTATTTTTTCTAACATAAGGATTTTCAATTCTATTGTGCAGATACTTCATGAATTTATATAAATTGGAACAATTAATGTACTTGATTTGGGCACCTTCGTACCTCTCACCACATTTCCTGGATACAGGCAGCGTGACTTTTGACTCCAGTAGGCACAGACACGAGTTCCTTGTGGAAGGCAACGTGTGGACTGAGGCTTCACATCCACAACCTGCAAGAAATACAGACTTGTTAGAATTGACAATATACACACAATATATACACACGCATATACACATACATACATATATCATGTATGTACAACATAATCTGCAAATAAGTGTAAAGAATAAAAAAAACACTCAAAACACTTTTTCCCTTTGACCTACTCTACACTCTATATCCGGGAAGTTATAGACCTTCCGGTTACAGTAGACATACACTAGGAACTTACAGCTTCCTGCAGAAGTTGTTCTTGGGAGTAAATGCGAGGCCGATTTCCTCTCTCGCCCTCTATCACAACACTGTATCTGTAGTGAATAAGAAAAATATATATTGTACTACAATCATGAAGGACTCACCATTCTCCAAAGCTTTGATATATTATGATAAATCCACTATTAATGACTAGTATACAAGACAAGCACCAATTTTGAGGTTGTGGTCACCTACATGTCAGGGGGCTGTAGACTGCGAATACTGGCTGCGTACAGTAAGTTGTCCTCCTTGGGTATTAGAACCTGTAACCCTTCTCTCAAGTCCGTCTTCGAGAGAGAACAGATGTGAGCTGGAAAAGACAATGACATCACAATGTCACCACTCAATTATTTCCATAGGAATGATTAGGAATAACATGGTAATGAACTGGCAGATAGGACTTAAAGATTGCAGAGGGTCATTACTCTTTGCAATGGATCCTCTCACCTTTGTTCTTGGATGTCGAGGTGGTTTCTTCTTCTCCTTCTGAGAAACTGCTGTTATCATCAAACTGGAAGTCATCTTCCACAGCAAAACTTTGCAATAGTCGACTGACTGCCCGACCTCTCTCCTAGAGGGGTAAGAGGGAGTTAACGTGTCAAAATAGGGACTGAAGCTCGGGAGAAATGGGAGGTTTGGGCCTCCCACCCGCAGGCCTCTCCGGTCCCCTCTGGGCTCCTTCCCAGACCCTGTCCCTCTCACCTTGCTTGCCCTGTTGGACCTCATGCTGACGACTCGGACAATTTATAAAGGTTATCCAAAGTGATCTCTGCTTGCCCACACATATGTCCGCCTGAATTGCAAAACCTATAACAGACCTGGAAGATTGTGGGATTTTTGGTCCCGGTCGGGGCAGGCAATGGAACGTGTCTCAACCCCCCCCTTCTCACTCCTCCCTCCCAGTCCTTATCCACCCCCTCCTTTCCCCTCTTCCTCTCCACCACTATCCTCTTCGATACCTATTGCCCTTCCCCTCTTTGGTCTACCATCTCTCAATTTTATTATTCTTTCTTCTCTCTCTTCGTCTGTCTCACAGTTTGTTTGTTGCTCTTTGAATTTGTTATTTGGCCGACTCGCCAGTTTGCTCTGGCTGAGCCAATTGTTTCTTTTCTCTATGCTAAATTTGAATAAAAACTTATTGGTTAAAAAATAGGGACTGATGACTGAGAATGAGACAGGATTGGAACTTAATGGTGGAACATGGCATCAGAGTATTTTTGAGAGTCTTAAGACACCAGTTTATTCTCCGGTCTACAGATTAAGTATACAAAATGACCTACTGTTGACCACCCATTGCCATTTTCTTCTATTAAGGCTTAATTCCAAGGTCTAGAGCTCTTCCTTTACTCAATAACAGCAAAACATAAGTCTCATACCTGTTTGGACTTCATTCTTCCCATCTTCATCCCTTCTTTCACAAAGTTCTTGGGTGATCGAGAGGTCAGGGAAAGACTCATGATCCCATTTTTTCTCTATAGAAATAGCACAAAGCAAACAAATTTTAAGAAGGATATCAATTTTGTTATTTGTATGCATTATACAGGACAATTGTCAAACTTACTTGGATGTTTTTGATCTTTTTGTCCTTTTTGAGTCCCTGGATAGGAGAACAAAATAGAGCCTTGGTGGGAGTCAAAGCCCGAGAATCAGACAGTATTCTGCGTCGCATGTTTTCCTCAGGTTTCTCCTCATGACTTAAAGACTTCTTCTTAAGAGGCTTATTAGGGTGACTTCGAGCTTCCAGTTTGGCAGAACGTTTGCGGATCTTGACTTCGCTCTCGGGGCTGGTAATACAGCAGGAACCTAGAAATAAAGAAGAGTTCCCATATGACCAATCAAGGGTTAAATAGAGCATCTATGTACCACAATAAATCGTGGCTACAGTTCCAAGACCTTTACCTAGTAGTCCCTGTCTTTCAATTTTCTTTTTTGCTTTTTGATTGGCTTCCATTTTTACCACCGCGGAGGCAGAAGGACCCACCAGGGAGGAGTTTCCAGGAGCATTAAGAGATAAACTTGCATCATGGTTGGACAATCCAGGGAGGTCCTGCTCTCCATCATCACTATCAGAGTCTTCATCATGGTCTTGATCTGTAGTAAAAACACAAATGTAAAGATGACCTCACTAGATTTACTCTTTAAAACAAAAAAGTGAGAGAGATCTGATAACCAAAATGCTTATAGAGCTCATCAAAACAAAATGGTCTAGGGAGTCGACTTACGATAAAAAGGTTTAAGAACTAACAGAAAAAAAGGACAAAACTAAAAAGGTCTAAGGACTCATCCCTACCTAGCACCTTGCTGTAAACATCTAAACTGAAAAAAAAAATCTCGATTGACAACCCCAGTTGGCTACTCTCTATGGAGGGTTTAACATAACTCTCCTCACCTGCTGCCCCAGCTCCCTCTGGCCTCTGTCTCTCCTGACCTCTCCTTCCACCTGCTTCTTTGACCTTTAAACATGACCCTTTGTGTGGAGGCAGTTTCTTCTGCATCTTACTAGTTGGAAGAACTTCCTTACGGTGAAAAGGGCTTGTACCAGATGCTACAGCCTTGCTCTTCATTTGCGAGACCTTCCGTGCCAGTTTGGATGCCAGCTTGTTCTGAGGGCACACATTTTTGCAATGCATCTTGGTCTACAAAAGGCAACAATTACACCAATTATGTAAGAATTCTAAACTACAAAAGTCCATTATTATCTTTTATTGTTGCAAATTTCAATCACATGATTAGAACTTACGGTTTTCTGTGAGTGGTCTTGATCACTGTAACTCTCTTCTGATATTTTACTCTTCTTTTTCTTGGGCTCCCCATCGTTTCGAAGCTCTGCACATAGGAGACTTAAACTTCTGTTCAAAGGTCTGGTAAAAGAAAAAAAATCCATACTTAGAATTTATCTACCTCCCCGTCTACTGTAAGGTTTCTATTGATGTCAAAAAATGTCAAGAACAATTCAGCCAACGCATGAGATTTCTTTTAAGTCCACCAAGCCAAACCTTAAGGCGTCTTTTATTTGGAGGCCAGAAATCAATGGCAGATATCAACTGTTCCATGATGGGCATGTGTAGGGTGCCCTCTGTCTACTTTGGCATTTTCAGAAAAACATACATACTGTATGCCAGGAACATTCTCAAGACTGACGTCTGCATAAGCGGGTACATGCTCGCTGTCTGCTTTTCCTTACGGGCACAGTAGGGATTAAATGAATGGTCTATCTGAAATTTGTCACTTCCCAACACACTTCAGCACAGAGAGATGTGTCTCTAGCCAGGAAGAGCGAGGTTCCCCCTGCCCGCTGTTAACCTCACCTCCATGTGCCAAATTCTGTGTAACTGCAAGGGGGGGAGCGACGGGGAATTCCCATTGCAAGCACTCAGCACACATCTCAGTCTAATTTATTCCAACCAATCCATGCTCTCCAGACCCTACTGTAAACACAATACAGTCGACATGATTGTCATCCCCTATGAAACATTACTGGCTCCGAATATTGCCAGCAGGTTATAGGTTAAAGTAATTAAAAGCAGCAGTAGTAGTAGAATAGAGACTAAGCTACCCCATAGTCTAATGGAAAAAAAACAGAGGTGGGATGATTTTTGGAGGCTTTATAGTGTCCCCCACTAGGAGCGCTGTAGCTCATATGTGTTAGTATCGATTCTACTGGACAAGCACATTTCTGAAGCTGCATTTACACCACCTGATATGTCAGATTCTAACATTAACGACCCATCGTTCACGACTATGGTGTAATGTGATTAGGCTAAGCAATCAAATGATGTTTCTAAAAATGTTCAATGATTGTGCATGAAATCATATCGGTGAGAGCAAAAGAACTCTCGTTCAACTTTCAAAAATTGTGTAATGCAAATAAATGGGAAATTGCCAAAGAAGGAGGATGGGAAAATTTATAGGGTTCATTGTGTTCATTGTATTTGAAGCATTATAACAAGTACATCATTTAGGAATAGGTTGAGTCACGAGTAAGACTGCTTAATGTAGTCGAAACGCATCGACTGGGTCATGTCGACCATGTAATTTTTTCTTTTGTATGCATCATCTTTATTGAGAAATAAAAAAAATTAATTCCTGTTGAGCCAGATTCTAATTTTTTCTATTAACCCAAGTACATCGTTTGCCAGTCTTGAGTTTTGATTTGATTGTTCAAATGATTATCAGCAATTCTAGGAGTTGAACAATTTTACCAACCACTTCTCGATACTCTTGTTTGACTCTTTTATATTTGAATTATGAAGCTTTCCAAATGTTTTATTTCCTTCACCCAATTGCAAAAAAATTCCTGCGTTCAACACACAGTGCACAAGAACATAATCACAAACCTTCTCGAAGAACACAAATTCCCATGATATATCATAGCATAGACTCCCTTTGCCAAAGATTAGTGTGAGCCCATTGAACCCCTAGCTTCCACCTACTTGGTTGTTACCCCAGTGTATAAACTGATAGGCAAGCCAATGCTTCTTGAAAAAAATAAATACATACATGCAAATGGACTCATCTCTAAGGAGAAAGCTGACTTTCACACCCCCGTTAGGAATCCTGACTCTGCCCTTGCACATGGGAGTGATCAACTCATCTGATCAAACCCTTTAAATGCAAACATTTAAAGGGTTTCATGAGCACTTATACTACCTTAAAGTTACCATCATGAAGAGATTGGGTACATGGGCAGAATGGACAAACACAAAGAAATGGACTTCATGGTTGGGGGCTACCAAAAGGTAGACTGGAGGTCAGCCTAACCATGGGGGACTTCATTCCCGAGTGCGGTTCTTACAGAGCGGATTTTAGCCAGCTTTTTAAATCTGTAGTAAAAGCATCTCCCGCAGGCAGATCCATCAAAGCCTCTTAAATCCGCTCTGGAATCTCAGCTGGAACGATTTAACCCTTAAAGCACCCAAATCCACATCGAGGTTCTTGAGAGCTCATGAAATATTTAGACGTGACGCAAGAGGCACTTTGCGAGTTTGGTCATCTCAGGCGCTCACACAATCTTTGGTAAAGTGGCGCATACATTACTGGTGGGACATTAATAAGTGACGGACACATCAATAATGCACAACGGTCTTGGGAACGTATCCCTGTGCATCCATACATATGTGTAATTGAAGGCCGAGCCCGAAAATGGAGGGGGCCCTTTCTCCTTTCAAAGATGGCTGCCAAACGGAAGCTTTATGGGTTAGGATGAAAGGTTTTTTCAATGCCATCACCTTATTTTCAATCTTCCAGATATCACACTGAGTCCAAATTCAGCGCACAGCAGGGTAGAGCTTAGGGGAGGAAGCGGGGGTTGCTAGGCAACTATCTTCGCTCTTGGCCCTGGGATGTATAGCCTGCGTCCATACAGACCGGAGATTGCTACTGCTTTATCATATAGGACCAGTATGGAATAAGTGCGTGAATAGAGTACCACCATCAACAACTGGGGGCAGATGTGCTGCTCTTATGTAAACCACAACATAAGTGCCCGGAAAGAAGAAAAATGTTATGCAAGGCCTTTCATAACCCTCATCTTCCAAGATTGAGGCTGAAAACTTCCAGATGAACCTGAATAGAAAGTCTGTGAGGGTACAATGAGGTTATCCGGTTTGGAGTCTTCACCCATTGCTCATTGCTGTAGGCCATAGTCATAAACAGCACGGAGTGCGGCTTACAGATACGGGTCAGGACTGTACAGTATAGCTGTAACATTTGCCAACACTGTTCTTGGGGATGTCCTGGGACAAAAATGGGTCAAGTATATGTAAACTCACACAAAGTAGACTGTTCTTACCAGTTTAGGTGGGACTTGTAGTGCCTATTTTGTCAACAGCATTTATTGATATAATCAGAAGCCAAATAATTGCAATGACTGTGTATACATGTGTGACAGTACGTGTGTGTATACATGTGTGGCAGTGCGTGCATATACATTTGACACAGCGTATGTATACATCAGTAAAAGTGCGTGTGTATACATTTGTGACAGTACATGTGTGACAGTGCATGTGTATACATATGTGACAGTGTGTGTATACATGTGCGGCAGTGCGTGCGTATACATGAGTGACTGTACAAGTGCGCATACGTGTGATAGTGCCTGTGTACACGTGTGACAGTGCATGTGTGACAGTGAGTGTGCATATACATGTGACAATGCGTGCATATGCACGTGTGTATACATGTGTGAGAGTGCATGCCCATGGATATACATGTGTGAGAGTGCATGCCCATGGATATACATGTGTTAGGTATGCACTGGTATACATGTGTGAGAGTGCATGCCCATGGATATACATGTGTGAGAGTGCATGCCCATGTGTATACATGTGTGAGAGTGCATGCCCATGGTATACATGTGTAGAGTGCATGCCCATGGTATACATGTGAATGATGCATTGTCCATGCAAGAGTATATATACTCTTACATGTGTGAGAATATATATATATTTATATATATATATATATATATATATGTGAGTATACAAAAAATAATGGGGGCACCACTCAAAAAAATAAATAAATAATAATCCGGATCTCCCGATAACATACTTAACAGTACACAACATACAAGAGGAAAAAAACGTGTGCCAAAAAAGAGATCACCAACAGAATCTATTTTTATTGGTATGAAAAAACAAAAACTACAATAATTAAATGCCAATAGACTATATTTGTACAACTAAGTGTGCGACCAATAGAGCAAACACCTACCATCATCTGCCAAAGGAACAGCAATATTTAGGATACAACATTAACACTTCAATATCAATAGAAATGTTATAACATCATGAAGTGTATATAATGTGTGAGAGAGCGCTTGGATACATGTGTGGGTGTGCGCATGTATACGGATGTGTGCACACGTGTGTGTGTTGTATATATGTGTACCAACGTGTATGTGAGTGTGTACATGTTCGTGCACAACCTGTGCCCATGTGTGCTTATACATATACATAACAGCTTTATTCAAAAGGACCACAAACTAAAAAGTAGTTGTCCAAACTGGTATAAAGCTGTACAACTTGGACAACCACCACGTGGATGCCAGTTAGGGTACCGTTACACGTCGCAATATCGTTCCGATATCGCATACAGTTTCATGGGAGTGCGCACGTTTTTGGCACTTGTCCAAGATCGCATAGGTGATGTCACACAGGGAGATATCGGCAGGCAACGCAACTAGGCTGTTGTCCTCAACTTTTGTGCGCTGGGTATGAGCAATTCAGGGACCGAGCATTAACATTGTAGTGAATAGGCGAAGTTGAGAACAAGATCGTAGGTGCGCCGCCACACACCACGATCATGCCACATCGCATATGCAATATCGTACGGTTGAAGGGCTTGCACAATCTTCTTGCAATATTGTACCTACGATTTTTTCGAGTCGCATTGCCCATTTACACGTCACAACGCACCAACGATCTCAACTGCAACCACCGTAACCACGTGACTTTTTGTCGATGTTGCATTGCGATATCGCGATGTGTAACGGTACCCTTAATGGCGCCCAGAGCAATTGTTTCTCTTCCCAAAAACAGGGATCACTCATGAAATACTACCAAAAGAAAAGGGCAGTTCACATTTTCCTAATGGAAATAGGATTAAGAACAAATTTGGACCCACTACAGATAAAGTAAAGTAGAGGTCTGCCTGAGAAACCACTTGCCCTTTAACACTTCATTCTTGGTCTAGGACACTGCTCCCTATCTCCAGTCCTTGAGAGCCACCAACAGAGCATGTTTTTCAGTATTTCCATAGTATCGCACATGTTATGGAATTATCACCTATGCAGGTAATTAAATTCTCCTGTGTGATACAAAGAAAATCCTGAAAACATGCACAGTTGGTGGCTCTCGAGGACTGGAGTTGGGGAATACTGGCCTAGGACATGCACTTGAATATAAGTATTAAGTTCCTACTGGACCACCAGGGGTCATACACAACCTTTCCATACTGGACAACACACACACACACCACTTCTTCTCTTTCGAGTTCTACCTGCACCGGTGCCCCCCGCGGTCAGTGCCCGCCCTTACCCACTGAAGCTGTATAGTCACTTGACAATGAGCGACACTCACAGTTTTAATGAATACACAGAAGTACCACTTTAAAAAGGCCAGAGGTAGGCGAGATGCCGCTACCCAGATAATTTTTTTTAAAAATACTAATGACTCAGCCGCCTCTTGTGCCCACAGTCTGTAAAACAGCTGCTTGTGCGATAGGGAGGAGGGAAAAGCAGAAAACCGGGGGAAGTCGGGCAGCCAGCATTAATCCAGACACTTGCGAGTCCCTTAATAGCATCTCAGCTAAAACCTGCTACCCCCTCACTATGGTCAGGAGGCATAAGCTGCCCCTTGCCCTAGTGGCACAGCCAAGCACAACACGGCGTCTTTTCGTAAACTCTCTCCCTTTCCTCCAAGCATGCAACGTTTGCTAATGTTTTCTGACATAAAACTCTGACATTTATTTTTTTTTTCCCTGTGTCTTAATTGAGGGAGTCATTTAGTAGAGATTTAACTATTATTACCAAATCATAGAGCTTGATGCATTGCACACACTCTCCAATCGTGTTTGGACTAGCTTGGAGGATTTATGCAAATGGCCCTGCCGGGAGAGGCAATTTGTAGCAGAGAAGAACAATTATACAGGGCCCGCGAGTGCGAGAATAGCTGCACCAGGCGGTTAATGGGTAATAGCAGAGCGCTGGAACCAGTGAGCGGCACCGTAATATGACCAGAGGCGGTTACATGGCACAGACAGGGGTTTCTATGCTGCGTCGTGTGCCACTTTTGTGGGAGAACCTCCCCCTAGCCTTGACAAGTCGTATCTACTGGGGAGATCATCAAGATGTGGGAAGGGATGGGAATACAAGAAAAAGTCTTGATTTTTAGTTTGTGGCGATTGCAGAAAAATAAAATTCAGATGGTTTTAAACCAAGTTTTAATGTCACAAAGTAGGTATTCTGTCTTATGCAGGGTGCAAAGATAGCAGTCGTAACAATGGTCTGTGTGGATTAGGGTCCAGGAGCTTCAAGTCTCACTGGTGTTATAGGAGGTCTACCTTTTGGGGGATGGATGGAGAGAGTAATATCTCTTATGGAGTTATCCCCTTTCATGATAACGACCAATGAATAAAAGCCTCCTGCCAAATTATTAAAAGTTATTCTACCATTTCGCACTGTTCAATGGATCTGGAAGAACTGGGTGACTACCAATATGGCCATCATTATGAGTGGATTGGTGGCAGCCCAGTTTTCCTAAAGTCCTGAATCTCAAATCTGTCTATTTGTGCATCAACTCTAAACCAGGTGGAGGGGAGACCAAATATGGATGGAGCAGGGCTGGTGGAGTTGGAGTCGGCATCCATTTTGGTGGAGTGAGAGTCGGAATTGGTTTCAGGGAAATTGAAGAGTCGGAGTCAGATGTTTGGCTTACCAACTCCACCCTGGGATGGAGTAACAATGGAGTAATCAGCAGTGGAGACAGCTCATGACTACCATATAATGGTGCTCATGTGTGTAGACCATTAAAATGGACCCTTAACTTGCCATAAATATGTAATTTTTTTAACCTGGTATAAATGCTGCTGTTCTCCTGAATCCGGTGCTGTTTTGCTTGAGTTGAGATATAACTCCCTCCTTCCTATATACACTTCTAGTCATTTTATTCAAGTGGTTTACAACAGAGTTCCCCAACTCCAGTCCTTAAGCCCCACCAACAGTGCAGGTTTTCAGGATCTCCTTAGCATTTGAAAGTTGGAATCTAATACTAAGGAATCAAAGACGATGGAAATCCTGAAAACAAGACCTCTTGGTTGGCCTTGAGGACTGAAGTTTCGGAACACTGGTTTACAAGAAGACCTCCACAGAGAAGAGTTGAGGATCACACCTAGTTGGATAAACAGACCAGATCTATATGAAGGGAAAGAAGACCATAACTGGAGTGAAGAGGAGAAGGAACAAATAAAATACAATGCCAAAACCAGGAGAACAGCGCATTTATCTCAAGTTACATATTCTCTTTATGGAAACTTGTATAGATGCTTAACGTCCGAGTTTGGTGGGCCAATTTCGCTAACGTTTATGGAAATTAGCACCAAAGGGGACATTTTTTGGGCATTCCCAAAGAGTAAATGTCCTGATTTGGGGATTTAAGTATTGTAAATTATCAAGTATAAAGGAAAAAGCTAAAGAAAAATGTTAAAAATCTGACAAGAAAGATGATTTGAGGTCTTCAGAGGGTTTAACAGTGTTTTCTTATTTTAAGTAGGATAGACATGCCCTTTAACAAATAAGAATGAAGTAGATTGGAATTGAGTTCTAGAAATTAAAAAGATCTGAAGACTTAGCTAAAAATATAATTTCTTATTAAAGTCTATTGTTTTAGTAAAATTTCTATACTCAAACCCAATAGCGAAACGGCCCAGCTGCCAAGGGTGTCAAGTGCAGGTTAATGAATAAAGGCAATATTTGCATTGTAGAATTGAGCTGACTGGAACACATTCCTCTTGGTCTTAATGAGTGTACACAGGACCTGTGCTGGGAAGGGAAGGACCGATGAGGCAGGTTTAGACAAGACCACTGCCTTAAGATAAACAGAAGGGGTAGACAGAAGCGTAGACAGAGCCATCCATAGAACGCTGACATTACAGTCCTCAGGGACTGCACATCACATCATCATGGCTGCCACTGTCAAGAAATTGATATAGGAGGGAAGGAATAACAATATCTCCTAGTAACTTACTTGGTCTTCTTAGTCTCGTACGGCCGGTGTGATGAGGGGGCTCGACAGTGTGGGCGTTTTCTTGGCCTCCCTGGACCCCGTCGAATTGGACTTCGAGAACTCTCTTCTTTACTGTAAATGAGAGAAGAGTCAGATTTATAAGTGTCTTATCGGGCAAAGCGACTTATACTCTTTATTGTGATTCCCAACATGGAAAGACCATGAAACGTCCATGAGGACAGTTTTACTTCATCTGCAAATATCTACTTACTCATGGTCATGTCTCCTTTGCAGTTTTACCAGCTCCCTTTGCTTCTCTTTATATCGTCTCTGAATTTCCGCCAGTTTCATTCGCATATCTACCTCTTCAGTGTCCAGGTGATCAATGGCAGCCTTCAGTGGACAAACCTAAGAATAAGTAAGAAACCGTGGTCCTCATACAAAGCACACTTTGAAAAATGTTAATTTTTCTGAAACAATCCCATAAGTTGAAACACTCAAGGGCTAAAGGGTGGGGTTTAAATAAACCTGCCCACGAGGATCTTTTTGGCCAATATTTTGAGGAAAAGGGTGTACTAACGACAAGGTTAATAAATGGGTAGGCTTTAAATTATTGTTACTGGGACAAAAATAAGTCAATCTAACTTACCGGCTTTGTTTTAGGTGTCCAGCTATACGTCCGGCGTGATAGGCGGACACGAGGTGCCTGTTTCGGGCAGCAGGTAAGGTGACATGTCGGTTTAGCACCTTCTAGGCTATCAGCCTCGGCTAGAGACCATGCAGCAGCGATGGTGGCAAAAACTTGAAGATCAGAGACTACCAAATCGTCTTCACTAGCTAAATATAGAAATAAATAGATCAATGAAAAGGGAACATTTTCAAAAGTCCATAAAACAAAGATTTCAGTTAAAAAACACCATTACATGAATGTGTTTATGTGATTGATTAGTGAAATATGATTAATAAAAAAAAAAATTATGGAAAAAAATTTAATTTGTTAATATTTTTTTTCTTTTTAACAAATTTGTATCTAACATATTTGGAGTACATTTTCCAAGTCTTTTATTCTCACTTATGCAAACTAGACAAATAATCTATGATACCTTGCAAATATGCAGTTTAATAAAAATTAATGCTTGCAAAAAAATCTAATAATAATAATAATAATAATAATAATAACCATTATTAATTTTTAAGTAATTAAATATCGGAATGACTATATCTGCATTCGGACTACATCTTCAGGACACTCAAAATGCAATAATAATAAAAAAACATTAATTTTTTAATAATTACCGTAAATATTGGAATGACTATCTACACTGACACTGCGATTGTACTAAGCTCTAAATTTAATAATAATAATAAAAATAATACCAATAAAAATATTAATAATAACACTAATAATAATAATAACAACCATTATTTCTTTTTATATGATTAAATAATGGAATGACTGTCTGTACTCACACTGCAATTGTACTGAGCTCTAAATTTAATAATAATAATAATAATAATAATAATAATAATAATAAGAAGAAGAAGAAAGAAGTATTATTATTACTATTTGTATTGGTATTATTATATTATTATTATTAATAATAATAATAATAATAATAATAATAATAATAATAATAATAACAACCATTATTAATTTTTAAATAATTAAATATTGGAATGGGTATCTGCACTCACGCTACAATTGCACAAAGCTCTACATTTTATTATAATGATGATAATAATAGTAATGACGATGATGATAATAATAATTTATTATTTTTAATAATTATATAAATATTGGTATGACTTTCTGCTCTCGCCGAGCAGTTACACGAAGCTCTAAATCTTTAATTCTGGAGGGCAAAACATTTTTTTCTCTCTCACTATATTAAGAAAATAAATTCTCCTGTTCCATCTATGATAATAAACCGGAGCCATTAAACCGCCCAGCACAGAATGCAACGGTTCTATGAAACAAACAGGTGTAAGAAGAGGTGTTGCAACTCCCCATGGACCACGCAAGTTGCCAATTATTGCCACTGCTCCCCGTAAAGAT
This sequence comes from Allobates femoralis, assembly GCA_033576535.1. Lineage (NCBI taxonomy): Eukaryota > Metazoa > Chordata > Amphibia > Anura > Aromobatidae > Allobates > Allobates femoralis. The sequence goes on along the minus strand of JARQOC010000006.1, from coordinate 437,757,643 downwards.
GCCCACGCGAGTGTGTTTAGAGAACCATCTTCCAGACACCAGACGGTTGATGTGGTTGCATTTCCGTGCATTACCTTATCCACTATGGCAAAAAGCAATCGATACTAAAAGCTACTTGGGAGAACATTGCCCTATTTAAGTATGGCTTCCTGTGCAATATCACAGCCCAGCACATGTGCCCATCTGTCTTCTAACTGACAACACACTTCCTATGGGTCCCATGACAGACACACAAAAGGGGCCGGCCTGCAATATGCAGCTAATTATCACCGCCATTATACTACATGGTTTATAATTCATCAGCCTTGGAAAAGCCTTGCCCACAGCTTAATAGGGAAGGTTTATTATACAGGGGCTCAAGGGTGCTGAGAGGGTTAAGACTTTCACAACATCTACCAAGTCCTTCAACAAAGGAGAGAAAATGTAAAGACATGAATTTAGTAACCAGTAATTACGGGACTTTACAGACCAAAGTTTCCAGAAATGATTATTGGTTATAGGTGTTTTTGGGAATTTTTAGATTTGCATAGTGAATTGTTGCATGTTCTGGTGCTTGGTACTTGTAACGAGCAGCCAGACGCTCAGACGTGCACAACCCATGTACAGAGTATAGTGAAAGCAAATGGAGGAACTCAAGCATTTTTTCCAGAAGATTTCCAGGAGAAGTGCTGGAGTTTCCAACTCCCACTATACCCGGTACATGAGTCGCGCCCATCCTTGCATCCAAACAAGAAGCTTGGATGGGCGCAACTTTGCTGTGTACCCTTACCCCACTGGCCATAGGTGTTATTGTTCTCTGTTAGCAGGTTCCTACTCACCCATACAAAAGAAGCTTTTCTTTTAATCCAGACAGACTATGACTGAGTAAAAGAGACAGTAAAAGAGACACGGCTCGATTGGCTACTGGGTGGTTATGGATATGGCCATATTTATAAGCTAAGTGTCTCATTTAATTCATTTCTCCTTAGCTATAATATTGCTCTATAATCAATTATATGTCTTAGTATTTCATAGTGCCGCCATGTTTTTGTTACATCCAAGCATCTTAACTGCTCATCATGAGTACGGCGTACCCGAGTACCGGAGGCGGTCACCAATGAGCGCAGACTATGCAAATAGGCGCGCAAATTCAAAGTTCGAATTTCGCGCCAATTTGCAGCCCGGCAACGATGCGCGTCACATATCACATGACCGCGAGCGGGCCAATCACAGCGCCGAATGCCGATGTCATTCTGACATCATGCAAGGTCCTAGCAGGACACTACCTGCTACTGCTCCCGGTTACCGAGCACTCCATCCTGCCCCCCCCACGACTCCATCCTGCCCCCCTGCCACCATTCTTCCCCGCTTGCTCCATCCTGCCCCCCCAGCTCCATCCTACCCTTTCCCCCGACTCCATCCTGCCCTTCCCCTGGCACCATCCTGCCACCCCCCCGGCTCCATTCTGTCCCGCCAGCTCCATCCTGCCCTGATTGCTACAACTTCCCCCCCCCCCAGCTCCATGCTGGCCCCCCGCCGGCTCCATCCTGACCGCCCCCCCCCCGGCTCCATCCTGCCCTGCTCGCTCCATCCTGCCCCGCTCACTCCATGCTGTCCCCCTCCGTCGCCATCCTGCCCACCCCCGATCACCATCCTGCCCCCCTGCTCCATCCTGTACTGTAATGTGCTGCCATATACTATAGTGCTGATATACAGGTGCTGCAATGTACCGCCATATACTATAGTGCTGCTATACATGTACTATAATGTACCGCCACATACTATAGTGCTGCTATATATGTACCATAATGTACCGCCATATACTATAGTGCTGCTATACATGTGCTGTAATGTACCACCATATACTATATTGCTTCTATACATGTAATGTAATGTACCGCCATATACTATAGTGCTGCTATACAAGTGCTGTAATGTACCGCCATATACCATAGCACTGCTATATATACATATATATATATATATATAATATATTGTGGTGATGTGGCCCCTGGCCGGATGCTTTACACGGGTTATCAATGCAGGTCTCTGTTCACATGGGCCGGTTTTCCTGATTGTGTGTGCTGTGTGAAACCAACCTGAACACAATGGGGTTTCATGAGCCTAATGAGCAGCAGTGAGAGTGGGATGAGATCCATGAGGAATAGGATAATACTGTGTGAACCAACCTGAATGGTGCACAGGGGGTTAATCACATCTCAGGTCTGTGTGTGAGTGAGATGTGCTGATTGACTCACTGAGTAGCAGCTGTGAGAGGCAGCCTGGATAAGAACCTGCCAGGTGTCTGAGTGAGGAGAGGACGATGGGAATCAGAGAAGTCCAGACCACTGCCATGTGAAGACGTGCTGGAAGTGATGGGAGCCTGCCAGCTCCATGCTAGTGCACCTGATGTGTGCATGCCAGCCAGTGTCCAGGACCGAGGACGGCTCAAGGGCCAGGTGGTCTTGTGTGTACTGAGTGACAGGGCTCCTGGTACTATTGTGGGCCCTGAGTGTGTAGCATATTGGTGTATGTAAAAATGCCATGAATGCTGTGTCATGCATGAGTCATAATGGTTTATGAAAAAAGTGCCATGTGTGATGACTCATGTGCAATAGGATGGGGAATGATCCCTGTCAGGGTGATAGACGGTGATAGCCGTCTTTAGAACCAGACTGAGGTCTGCAAGGGTCGGTGGGTGACGCCTTGAAGTTCTGGGGAAAACGTATGTGAATGTCCTGTAATGTAATGTCATATGGGAATGTCATATAATGCAATGTAAGGACATGCATATTATATGTGAAAATGGAAATAGTGTTATGGTTTATGTGTTGAAAGCGGTTTATGACAGAAATTAATAAATCCGCTGCTTATGTTACGTTGAAATGTAGTCGCTGCTGTCATTTTCCCCGTGCCAAGCGGGTTCCCCTGGGGCGCTACCTCACAATATATATATATATATATATATATATATATATATATATATATATATATATATATATATATATATATATATGTAGTTCACTCACGTTAACTGAACAAGTTCTGTCAGTCACAGTATGTCAACTACATACATATTCTAGAATACCCGATGCGTTAGAATCGGGCCACCATCTGGTTACAAATAATAACCCAATAATTGGTCTTGGAGGCAAGGAGGGGACTATGAATGGTCACAGTAGGCCATGTCTGACATCAACCCATGGATTCTTCCCAGATTCAGACCATAAGGTCTTTGATACCAACAGACAATACTCCATTATTGGGCTAGAAAATTGGGTGATGTATGTCATCATCAGACACAGAAGCAGAACATCCTCACTGTTGTCAAATTTAAAATATTACAAAGACCACCCAATAAAAAGGTCATAACATACATTTTTTGTATATGGGTAGCAGGGCTGTGGTGTCAGAGTTGGTGCCGATTTTGGGTTGAGTAGGAGTTGGAGTTAGGGAAATTGAGACGTTGGAGTCACGTGTTTGGATTACTGACTCCACATCCATTGTCATGGGGTCGGTTTCCATTTTGGTGAGTCTTAGTTGGATGCAATGGATACAAAGAAATAGAAGAGTCGGATGTTTGGCTTACAGACTCAACTACCAAGATGGGTAGATTGGCTTTTTTCCAAGATACAAGGGTCACATCAGAAGCCTCTTATGTGTGAAAAGACATCAAATTTAAATTTATATATCGCACTAAAGCTATTAAATTAATAAAATGATTTCACCAAATCAAAAAAGTTTAAAAAAAATTGGGCAAATCAAAAAGGTCTACTTAATTCTTGGGAAAGGTTTATTATTGAGGTGCGGTCTTGTTACCAGCTTGCTAATAAGCCAAACACCCAACAACTATCTAAAAAAAAAAAAAAGTATAATATAAACAATACTGCCATGCCCCGGGCAGCACATTGGCCAGTAAGAGATGGGAGCGCGGTGGCACAATATCTCCGCTTACTTATACGCTGCAGTGTGTTTATTTGCTGAACTAGGAAATCAAATCCTCCCTCTTAATGGCTGCTCTAAAAAGTGACTTTGGAGGGGAAGGTCGGGGGCTCGGGGTCCCTGTGGAGTGTAAGAGTCTGTGATTAACTAGCACACTGCTCTTAGAGGCCTGGGCTGCAGTGTTTGGGTTTAATAATCTCTCAGGAGATGACAATACTGAGCTTGCAGGGAAATTAAGTGCATACGATCCCGGGCTTTTAACTGCTCTTAGTATAGAAAACCCTTCCCTTATTTTCCCTACAGACTTCTGGAAGAGCTTCAAAGGGTATCTATTAACCCTATCCACACCTTATTATAAATAATTAGTGCATGCTGTAGACTTCAGTAGCGAGATGCGCATGTTACAGGCCAAGTGATCTCGTGTTCAGCAGGCAGCAACTACTGTATACAGCCAAGGAGACCTGGATATTATTAAAAAAAAATGTATGTTTTTTTCCTTAACTGGTTATTGCCTGTTAAGTTATATTTACTTAGTTGAAGAAAATGCTATTTTGTGTTTTTTAATTTAATGGTGAAATTAAGAAGCCAACTTGAGTACTTATAGGTTAAATTTACACCATGGGAAAGCGACAAAGGCACAACTTGATCCTCGGGGGTGGCAACCTGATTTACAGAGGTGTCACATAAGGAAAACCCCTTTCCACATACTCTATTAGCGTATGCGGAGATCAAAGAAAAGACTGCTCCTAAGGACCTTCCACTTGTATAAAGGCCGTAGAGTCGCTCCTGTTTCTGGTGGACTAACTCCATCCTTGTAAAACATCGATGATCACACATCTGGGTAGCCAACATGCAATCCTATATTTTGGCTGCAGTGGAGATGCCTGACTGGCCACAGCTTACCCCTAAGTAAAATAAGCTGCTTACCAGGTGGCCATGGTGATCGCTTGTAGAGTCCACATACGTAAAAAAAAAATTCAACTCGGGCTCACCTTTAAAGGAGACATGTCAACAGTGACCAGTTTTGCTCTTATTTTTTTCCATTTTTTTTTTGTTGATTTGTCTTTTTATTTAGTGCTAATTTGTTCATTTTTACCAAGAGAGAGTGACTGGCAGTGTCCATTTTCAGGCTTCTCTGCATTATTATCCTATAAGCAACACCCCATTGATAAAGACCAAAAAAACTGCACTAAATAAAAGGACCCATGCTCTAGAACTATTTTGCACAATCTGCCCATTTTTGACCTGGTGACAGGTCCTCTTTAAAGGGTGTTTGTGGTAGTCTGAATTCCACCACCTTAAGCAATGCAGTTAAACTGTAGTCACTGACTATTAGGTCAAAAGCACAAACTTAGTGGTGATATTTGATAATGCCAAATGCAAAGCACACTTACCTTTTGTATCTTGCAACTGATCTTGCAGAGCCAGATCTGCCAACTCGCTGAGCAGAGCAATCCCATGAATACCTGAGCTTGTAGGGAAGGATGAAGAGTCGGCAGCTGAGAAGAAGTTCTCCTCTTCCTGATCGGAAGGGAGCTCTCCTAAGGAAATACTGGCAGCTATGAGTGTATCCAGACTACAGAAGAAGTCATGATGGTCTGGGTCAGCTGGCAAGCAAGATGGTGAAGGAGTCAAATGCTCAACGTCTGCTGCCTGTACATCACCAGAGTCCAGGTCGTTATTGACCTCTTGTAACAAAGTCTGATCAACATCACTAATAGCCTTATCGTCAGATTCCTCCACAGTCACTGAAGCCTCAGGTGGCTCCTGAGAAATGTTTGGCAATTCGTCAGCCGGTGTGCCCTCGGTGTTACAGCAATCACTTTGTTCCTTCTCTTCATTTATGTCAAAACTTTGACAATCTACAAGTTCCTTCTCTTCCACGCTAGTCTTGGGCTCATCCAAACTCCCACTAGCCATGCTTTCTTCGCACTCCTCGGACTTAGCGACCTGGGGTTCTTGGCTACAAATCTCACTTAGATCTGTCTCACCCAAGCGAGGCAATTCCTGGCTTTCCTCCAAAGAGTCCCCTGAAACTGGGGTGTGACATGGTGAATTTTTTGAAGGAGTAAACGTCCTGGACTGCTCAGGTTCTGCCGCAGTTGATGCAGTTTGCATAGTTTCAGGATCAGCAGGGTCTGCAGAGTGCACATGGTGGGGAGTTGGAGAGGTATAGGATTGGACAACCTCTGGGTAGGTATATCCAGGAGGCAGATCTGCGAAACAGAAATTTGAGAAAATCCATGAAATTCAACAAGGCTTTTCAAAACTCACAACATTTTCAAGCTAAACTCCATTGGTACCAAAACCATTGACTTAAGAGGAATTATATTTTTGACTTACAATGTTAAGCTATAATGTTGTTTCATGATACGTCTTAACACCAAAAGCACGTTTATTGGTTTTTTAGGTGGACCCTTAAGTGCAAGAGGACTTGACAACCTATATGTGGACCTACAAAGCAAAAATTAAAAGAGGACAGAATATTCTGCTACCTTCTGATAATATTTAGAAGTCATCGAAATGTTTAGATCTTAGTAAAATATCTCTTCGTTTCCAATTTCGGGCAAATAATTTTCCACTTCCTAAAAGGTTTTTGGATTGAGGTGATGTTGGCCAAGGAAAAAAATAAAAAGATTCCGATGATCACAAGTAAAAATATTTTTAGTAACAATTGGCCAATGATTAGTTAAACATATTTATTGCCTCTTGCTTCAATTAAGTAGAGTCAGAAATTTTGGGCTACCGTTCGAAGGTTGGTGCTAATCCTGTTTTTGTATGCTCCGATATAACATTGGTTAAGGAGGACCTGTCACTTGCCATAAATATGTAATATTTTTACCTGTTATAAATGCCGCTGTTCTACTGAATCCAACAATGTTTTTCTTTTGTTCCCACGCCTCATAATTCCTGAGATATGGCCTTCTCTCTCAGGTACATGAACGTAATATTTTTAGTCAAAAGGGTGTGTTCCTCTATATAGGTGTCTTGAAGACCACACCCACTTGGAAAAATATATATTTATATACAGGGTGCCAATTCTCATGAACAGAGAGGTGCAGGCGCAACACCAAAATTAGATTCAGGAGAACAGCGGTATTTACACCAGGTTAAAGAAAGCGACATATTTAGAGCAATTGACAGGTCACCTTTAAGGGCATGTTGGGAAGCTCCTGAAAGGAACCCGTCATCCTCTATGTACACAATTTAGGTTGACTCTAAGTAAGCTCTTTGAGACAATCATCCAAAATAGCCCAAAGAATGACCTTATAAAAACAATTGGCCTCTCAATAGATCTTCTCAAAAAGGTGGTATTATGGGCATGTATTGGAGGTGAATCCAAGTTTTGCAAAAATTGAGACAAAACCATGAAAACCCAGCCCGCACATCTTGATATTCTCCGCTTTGCCAAAACCATGAGAACAAGCAGCTTCGTTATCAAACAAACGCTCATCCTACATGACCAAGCAATGAGTCAGTGAAATAGGATGCCCCCGATGTGGCTAGGCAACCTTCACTGGTAGAGATAATCTTTAAGGGGGACAGACAATTGGATTTTTCTATTTAAATTGAGCACATCTTCTAATCGGCCCTGATCCACTGAATCTGGAACAGTTTTTCTTTTTCTTCTATGCCCTTCCATTCTAAAGTTATGCCCCCTGCAAATAAAGAGGGATGTAGCAGAGAACTTCTCCGATACTGGACAATGAAAACATGGCCGCTCCCACAGAGAAATTTGGTGGTATAACTTTGCAACGCAGGGGCACAGACGAAACAGGAAAACTGTTCCAGAATCAGTAAAGCAATGGCAATAGAAGGAGGTACTCCATTTAAATTTAAAAAATCCATCATAAGGTCCCCTTTAATGAATCACAATTATTATTAATAATTAATTATTATACAAATCAAATATCAATGAAGATATGGTAGAAACTAGTTAATTAGTATGGTAGATTGACTAGTTAATCCATTAATCCTTTTGGAACACATAAAAATGTAACAAGTGTCACATTCAGACTGACTTGTGGAACAAAATGGCAGACTCTGGAGGTCAAGTGCAAAAAATAAAGCTTTATGAAATATAAAAAAAATCTGAAAATGGAATAAAAGGTGAAGGTGACAATAATGGACCGAGAGGAATTCTGTGAAAATTTGATGACATGAAAGCTCATGGGCCTTTCCTTGTTGCTAGACCACCGGACAGAGGCACCATTCAGGAGGACGTGGGAGGTGTAAAAAGAAAGGGGGCGACAATGAGAAATGGAGTGGAAGATGCAAGCGTGAGAAAAAGAGAGGAATGATGGAAGGAGAGAAAAGTAGAGACATGACCAGGCCGAGCATTAGATGGATGAAGTGAGAGACTGCATAAAAGGGGAGGGTGAATGATTGAAAGCAGAGGAGATAGATGGACATGGTGGGTGGGGGGTGAATTAGACAGGTTTAGAAGATGGATGAAGCCAGCGGGACTCATTACCCGGGCTGTTTTCTGGGTGTTTATGCAGCTGACACAGACTGAGGACTAGGAAATAAATGTTATCACTCCATCTTGAAAAGGCTCTGAAGGTGCCCGAAGTTGGCAATGACCCCACCCCCCCACCTCTGCTCATAGTCATCGGATTATTAATGGTATTCTTCCACCCTCCTGACAGCATGGCCAGATGAGCAGAATATCACTCCACCAGTTTATCCCTGCACACAAGAACAGTTCAAGGAGACATTCGTGACTCACAACCTTGGGGTTAAGACTCAGCCCAGTCTTTAAAATAGGACTGCAATATTCTGTGATCCCAAGCCAACGAGGCATCGGGACCAATAAGGCAGCTCTTCCCAGAAAATGGAGAATGGGTCTTTAGGATGTCTAATTTTAACTCCATAAGTGTTTGATTGTGCCTGGAATACGCTGCAGTGATTCAGGCACGGAGCTGGCAGAGACCGGCAGAGGGGAGCAGATTTCCAACCATACGCAGAGGAGACGTGGTGACAAATGGGCCTTGCGGCATGCAAATATGTTTTTAATTTAAAAGGCAATCAATAGCACTGCAATTCATTTAACGGGATGTGTGGATCCCTGCCGCCACCCTTTCCGTCTGTTTTTTTTTTTTCTTCCTTCGAGCTACTGTTAACCTCTTTATTTCCAATGAAAGCCATCATGAACATGAACCTACCTGGTTCCAGTGATTTGGGATAGTCTCTAGGGGGTTGCCCTTCTCCTCTTCGATCTTCCCCCTCTTTACCCTTGGAGCTTTGAACGGGCACAGGGCTAACAGCTGGAGAGCTGGGCACCAAGACAGAGCTGCCATCAGGGCAGGCCGGTAAAGTGCATGGGGCCAGTGGCCGGGGAGTTGGGCATTTGGACGGAGGCCGTAGGGCAGGCGAGTGGGAGCAGGGTGAAAGCTTAGGTTGTGCTGGAACAGAGGGTGGGGGAAGCAGCAGGTTGGGTGGGGGCTGAATCTTGGAAGTGTTTAAGGCTTCTGCTTTACTATGGGGCCTTGCAGCCTTTTCTGGTGGGTCGCCAGATTCTGGCAGATGATCCTCTGTTTTTCTCTATAGAAAGAAGTGAAATATTACATTAGCACCACATGTGGAACCGAAGCAAACCATTAAAACATTAAAACTACAAGTCTGACATACTTGAAGATGGCTCTGCCTCTGAAGCTCGAGAGCCTGTGCTGCCCTTTGCTGTTGTAGGGCATAAAGCTCCTGTTGCCGTAGAAACTGTGACCGCGAGTAGACCGGGAGCTGTCCTGGGTGCTGGAGGTGAGAGGCAGGTCCTCTGCCAGGATACATCGGAGGCCACAAAGAAGCCTGATCCATGACATCAGCTAGGGAAGGGGGAGAAGAGCACAATTTAGCATAATAAATATTCCTAACCAGTAGAGCCAGCTATAAAAATTGCATTAAATTCAGGATTTATCAATTTAAACAAAAATTGACGTATATAACTACAATCTTATATTGTATGCTCTTTGGTTACTATCAGTCAGTCTTTGCTGGTATCCCAAACTCTACATGACTACCAAGTTCATTTTTAGGCAAAATGTTGTAATTTATAAAACAATTTTTCAAGACCATGAGGCCACTAGGTGGCGCTGGTACACCCAAATCTAGTAGAGAAGAAGAATACACGATTAGTTACATTAATAGCCCTTTACCTTGGCACATATATTCAAACTTACCAAGAGTGTGTGGAGCAGTGTGGGGAGAGGGCTCCGGAGGTAGAATGACCAGTTGGGCAGGAGGTTCCTGTGATAGGGGGAACACTGGTTGCATGGCACTAGGCATAGATGGGGGGAATCCTGGGGCAGGTTCTGATGCAAAGCTGGGTGACTAATACCTGGTGGCAGATAGATTAGCTACAATTAAATCCTTGCAAGTGCCAGGGCAAGGGAGCACTTCCGAATGGCATTGAGTGCCAAGTTACTCAACACCATTTAGTTTGTCTCAACATAAGAAGACTAGTTCCTCTGAGCGCATACATCTTGGACAAGCTCACGCCTGCACACAAGTGCTGCATCAGCTTAGCACGCTTGGATTACACTTAGTTATGCTTTAGCCGTGCACTGTTGTTAGGGCAAACAACCCATGTAGCCCAATACAGCTTCAAGAATTTAGCATACTCACTGTACGAAGGGCCACCCATCCATATGGAAGGACTCCTTGTTCTGGGCAGCCAGTGGGGATGGGTTGGGTGCGTATGTGTCGTAGGGTCAGCCCCTAATTGGCTGGCTTGGAGAGAAGAACCGCTCGCTATCATAAGATGAGGTGTTAGATCACCAGGGCAACCGCTAGAAGGATGGATTCTAGCAAACTCCACCAGATCCTTGTTTTCTCTAAAATGAATGGGATATGAAAGGTGTGAAACAGGATTAGGGGGTCCACATTCTTGGGATAGAGCTCCCAAAAGAACTAGAAGCGAGGAGCCTGTTGTACAGACTTGAAAGCTACTCACTGCATTAAAAGGTCTCTGCCGGGGATCCCCAACCTCTCATCACAAAGACGGTTTCTCTCTTCCTCTGCGTCCAGGTCAATCACATGCATGGACCGACTAGAGCCTACAAAAAAAATAATGGAAGAGGTCAGAATAAAGACAAAAAGGCTATTCATGTATACCAAAGAAGTTCTTCTATGGAGAAGATGTTGATTTATTCGTACAGAGAGAAATATATGCCAATGGAAAGACCATTCACGATAAGTATAATCTTCATACACCACAAGCAACTATCAACTAGTGTCTGACTAGTCCACCTGCAGGGCCTTAATTTCAAAACTTAGGGTCGTGCTAAAAACCAACTCTTGTCTGCACTAATTTAGCATCTAAGTGCTGCTACTGTCGGTTGCAGCGTAAATTAGGGTACACCAAAAGCCTCGTGCTAAAAACCAACTCTTGTCTGCACTAATAGTTGCACTCGGTTGTTTGAATAGATAGCAATCAAACTTAATATTTTGAGAACATGGCTATGATACAATTTAGAGGACATCAGAAGCATGGGTTTTGGTTGGACATTATTCTGCTGTACAGCTGGTGGGCCAAAGATTAGTTGATGCATTAGAAAAACAGGCCTCTTCCATCTAGATTAGAGTTCATTTGCATACATTTTTTCCCAGAAGGCATTACTTGGAGTGTAAGAAATCATACACCAAAATAAAAAAAGTCTTCAAAATAAGAAACAGCACCTCAGGAGAAGTTTAGATACCCATAAAATTGGTACTTGTAAATTCCTAAGTCCAGCAAGAAGTGAGGTAGGGGTTAACATTGTAATCCTGATGGTCTTGCCAACCGACTAGACAACTCTACTGGAAACGGTGTCTCATCGGGAGATTGGTCTAGAGGCCGGCTAATAAAAGCCATGTGCTCTAAGCAAGCCAAGGGCTTCTGGTAACCCCGGATATTATTTTCCTGCCAACCCCTAAACCCCTCCTTTTCAGTTGGTCCCCCCCAAACCACAAGGTGACATCACTCTCCTCACACATCAGACAGGAACCTCTCACGCCTCCCTCTCACAAAATGCTTCCTCCCACTGGAATCCACTGTGTAAATCCTGAATTAGCAGGTTTCTTAACTTAGCCACCGACTCCTGGCACAAAGTAAAGGTATGGGTGTCCGTTCCTCCACGTGTTAACAGCAGTGCCATTCATCTGGTACCGCTATAGCTTTAGATTAGCTTGCCTGTCTTCTGAATAAGTACTCTTAAATCCAGATAACAGTTTTTTTCCCCCAAACTAAAGCTATCAAGATTATGAGTCATACCTCCAGAGCGGAAAAAGATTCAGCCATGAACAAGTTAACAGTCTGTACTCTCACACACGTGACCACATCACATACTTTTACTTTCCGTTAGGGCACACACCAATAACAACACTGTGTGTGTAGCACATGCTCTCTCACAGTGCTCCAATAAATGAGGGCAACAAAGTCAAGATTTGGGGGTATTCCAAACAAGACCTCTGTTTGGCGAGGGATAAAAAGGAAGAAAATAAGGCCATTGCCAAATGTTAAATTGGTAACAGTGGATTATCTCAAAAACCTACATCACAATTGGAATGCCAACAAATATTTTGGCCATTGTTGCCCCAGATAGAATATGGATATGATAAAATTGTCTACACAAACTTTTTTTTTCTTTTAATGGTACCCACCTTTCTGAGACACATTATTCCTGCTCTGTCGACTTGAACCTACACCATAAGCCGACTCATGGCGGCTGCTGGTATCTTTTTGACGTGCCACTGCCACAGCAATGCCAACAGGAGGCTGCCTGACCTCTCCTTCTCCATGAGAGGAGTCGTTCTCTCTACTTCGGGCACAATCCATTCTCTCTTGTTCAGGCTGGCACTTGTTGTTTCCGTGGAATTTAATTTCTTGGTGGGAACAGCTGGTCTTCATGTTCCCCAACCCCACAAAAGGAGTCCTTTGACCCACAATAAGTGCTTGATTGCTGTATTTAAGCAGGTTTTTCATGGCAGACACTTCATCGGTGGGGCCTTGCATTTCCTGGCTTAGAGGAGGGCCTGGAGTCATTAGTGCAGCCTGTTGTAAACTTGTGCTAAAGGGGTCAAGGTAAGAGTTCTTTCTGTCCTCACCGATAGACATGGGAGGTTCTGTCCATGGGGCCAAATGAGGCCCATTATAACCTAAGGAGCTGAGTTCTATTGTTTTTCTTTTCCCATCTTGGACAGTTCCCGTTTGCTCTATCTCTGTTGGCCTGTGCTGCTGGTGCCGTATCCTTGCAACTTTTTGAGAACTACTGTGCACCTGGGAGTCCTTGGTGGACCGGTCTAAAGTGCAGCAGGACTGGCTGGTTTTTATACAATGTGCATCCTGGTTATTAGGACGAGGACAGTCTTGTGGTGCAGGCATGTCAAAGTATGAAGCCTTATCCATGCCCCTGTGCATAACAGTCTCTGAATTTCCACTGTTTGAAAAGTCCAAGTTTTTGATCCTTGCGGCTGTGTTCGGCGGCCACTCCGACCTCCTATCCCCTTTAGATTCTGGTTTTAAGTGGGAGAATGTATTAATGTAAGACCCAGGAGGGTGGGAGTCAGAGTTCATGTTGTGGCTCTTGTCTTTTCCATCTCCTCCTCTGTCCATATGGCAGTTTTCTTGGGTCACCTGAAAAGGCCGGCTTTTGTCGGTGAAGTGCCCCACGGAAGGCACTAACGTGGGCCTGCCCATCTTTAGATCCCTGCCAGGCTTTTCCTGCAAAGAGCATACAACGTCCGAGTTGGAATGAAGCTGCAGACAGGGGAATGAGCCAGTGGAGGTGTTAAGTGGAGCAGGAATGCTGGGGAGACTGGATGGGACAGTGTATGACACAGAGTGGTGGAGCATTTGCCTCCGCTCTAGGCACTCGCTGTAAGGTTGTTGGGGATCATGCTGGGGATATGACCGTTCGGATCTCATGTCTTTGGCACATCGATTCTGGCTACTTTGACGAGGCATCCCTGCCCCAACAGTGCAGCTGGACAGCAATGCTTTACTGGGGTCCCCATTGAGCACCTTTGAGGTCATTAGGCAAGAGTTCAGATGCTTGGTCCGGTTATCACACGATCCTCTCTGGTGCATGTCCTCCTTGCAATGACTGTCCATAGACATGGGCAACACCAACTTCTGCCTCTCCTTGCCATCGTCTTCCAAGTGCCTCTCCTTCAGGTCCCCTTTACCCATTTTTTCCTTGCTCAGCTCTGTGCCCCCCAGAAAACGGTCATTGTCCTTAGAAGTTTTCTGCATGTGGCTGTTCTCTCTGTCCCGACTACATGAGCCAATTGGATGACCTGGCGCTGCCCGCGCAATGCTGGGGAAATTGTGGTTGGCTGACAAGAGAGTCGGTTGGGCAGGAAGGTTCCGCAAGTAGAAATTATCTGGAATAATATAAAACAGTATTATAGTCACAATCATAAACCAACTATCTAATGTAATACAAATACAAAAGTGTACTTTAACGCAACATAACATTTTTGAAAACTGGTCAAGAAGATTAAAAAAAAAAAAAAAGACGGACAATTTTTTGGCTACCCCGTTAAGAGCCATAGTGATAACCATATTGGGGCTAACTTAGCTTTCCTACAAAACTAGTTAAAGATGCTATCCAGGATTCAAAAAAGGTGCTTTTTTCAAAAACCATGGCCACACCTGTCCACGGATTCTTTTTGGTATTGTTTTTCAGTCCTGCTTATCGCAATCCCATATACAACACATGGGGGTTGTATGCTGGATGCCTCCCTTTATTCTCGTCTTTCAACCAGACACCCACATGAACATGTGAGGCGCTGACACTGGCAGAAAACAGCCATGTTTTTCTGAACCTAGACAACCTCTTAAAGAAGATCTTTCACCAGGTCAAGTTTTTGCTCCTATTTGATACCCACTCTTACCATAAAGCTCACCTTTTTAAATCTTCTTTACTGGTCCAAAAATATTAACCTTTTTTTTATTTAGTGCTAATTTTTATGGTCTTTACCTAGGAAAAGTGGCTATTAAGATACTGTAGGGCCAAAGTCCCCAACCTTTCTGACCTTAAGAGCCACATCTAGTTCAGAGAGGGTCGCGAGCCTCATCCAGCAAAGAGAGGGTCGCGAGCCTCATCCAGCTCAGAGAGGGTCGCGAGCCTCATCCAGCTCAGAGAGGGTCGCGAGCCTCATCCAGCTCAGAGAGGGTCGCGAGCCTCATCCAGCTCAGAGAGGGACACGAGCCAACTTCAGCTCTGAGAGAGGGTCACGAGCCACATTCAGTCCTGAGAGGATTGCGAGCTACATTGAGCGCTGAGAGGATTGCGAACTACATTCAGCTCTGAGATGGTCGTGAGCCACATTCAGCTGTGTGAGATGTCACAATCTACATTCAGCTCTGAGTCAGGGTCGCGAGCCACAGTCAGCGCTGAGAGAGGATCACGAGCCACATTCAGTGCTGAGAGGTTCGGGAGCAACATTCAGCTCTGACAGAAGTTCACAAGCCACATCCCCCCCACAGTAGTGACACCCAGAGCCCCCATAACTGATGTGTGGAAAAGCTTTGCTTGTCAATACAAATCACACCGATGCAGTATACCAAGATCCAGGGGTTCCCACAATACCCCCATTCAGAACTGCACTTCTGCGCATGGCTAGACACAAGTTGCCATCTGAAGACCTGCCCTTCATAGAGACTTGATGCTATACTTGGTGCTTATGTATCAAGCTGGAAGACCATCTCGAGCCACACATAACAGGCCTGGAAACCACATTTGGCTCCTGAGCTTCAGTTTGGGGACCCCTGCTCTAGAGCATGTCTTTAGGCTGTTCTCATTATTACCCTGTTAGCCACATCGTTGATAAATGACGTAAAAATTTGCACCTAAAACTTATTTAAAAAGCCCCACATTTCTGGAACAGTATGTTGAATTTAAAAAAAAAAACAAACAGAAACAAGTATACTCAAAAGAGGAGCATAAAATTGTCAAAAACCGGAAACTTTTGACCTAGTGGCAGATCCACGTGAACGTATCTGGGTGCAATTAACACAAATTT
This sequence comes from Allobates femoralis, assembly GCA_033576535.1. NCBI lineage: Eukaryota > Metazoa > Chordata > Amphibia > Anura > Aromobatidae > Allobates > Allobates femoralis. The sequence goes on along the minus strand of JARQOC010000006.1, from coordinate 437,741,719 downwards.
ACCCTTCAGGAGCCCAAGCATAGCAAATACTGATGGAAACGTGATGGCGCGTCTATTGGATGTAACTCTGCATTTACACATTAGTGCTTGTTTTTTTTCTTTCCGTAAGTTTTTTCTAAAACATTTAAAGTTTTTTTCATTTTCATTGTCCCCCTCACTCACTTCTTGAGGCTGTAAGCAGATAAAATTTACATTGGCTCGCTATTTCCCCAGATTAGGGGAAAACCACAATATTGTGAAAGGTGAGCTCCTATTAGGAGATGTCTCTGTCAGCGCAAGAGGTTCAGGGACTAGATACTCCCGAAATCAGCAGGCCTGGGCCCCCAAAGGGCTTGGGTTACACTCCAGCGACATCTCTCCACCTGTTAGTTTCTGGACAGTCAAAATACAACTTTAATGGAGACAAATTGTAAGCCTGAGGCAGAAAAGAGACACCATGGCATTCAGCTGGCACCGACGCAGGAAACAAGAGTTCTAGTTTATAACCAAGAGGGAATAAATCTTTCCTCTACCCCGCTGGGAAACGACTGGCCCGCTATATATGGACACAGTATCACTGTACATTTTCGATTACCCAAACCTTAAAGGTCAGATTTCTAGTTCGCTTAATGTATGTCTGGCAGACCACATTCCTATTCTGACAACTGACTTGAAATCCAGAATCATCTCAGCGGGGACACAGAGACACAGATAGTTATTTTTGAAATCTGGACATATATATTACCCCCGAAAGGTTCTTAAAGGGGATTGTCTAAATGTACAACTAAATGTGGTCTGAGTAATAGAACAGGGCCTGGTTGCTAAGGATGTGACACATAGCAACAGGATATGTCCACTACTAAATACCCCCCACCCAGACTATTCTTCCTTAATAGTTACCAAAAAAATCAGTCCGCCCAAGAGAAGCTGACTTTTACTGGGTACTAGTGACCCTTTTGTGTCCTACTCCACCATACGCCTTGATGGCACCAGGTTAGATCTAGCTTGTGGCCTTTCATGTATACACTTTCTCTATAGGCTTTCTAGTCACTCACATAGGAAGTGGATTGCTTGATGGGACCTAAATATTTTAAGGTACCTTTACATGGTACAATATCAAAACGATATCACTAACGATCTCGGGGGCGCGCAGTCATTAGGACATCGTTTTGACATAGTTGGTGAGCTGTCACACGCCTAGATATCGTGGACGACGCACCAACGATCCAGCCAGCAGCTATCGTTCGCACAACCCAGCTAACGATACTTGTTAACTGATGTGAACGACATCGTTATCGTGGTGTGACACAGCACGATGCAGCAGGTTGACTGATTGTGGATCGTCTGTTCTCAAATCTGCGATCAAAGATTCAATGATATATCGTAATCAAATCTCGGTGTTACATGAAACGACGCCCTAATGATGTCATTTGAACAACTCCAAACCCGTGACGTTTGAACGATATCGTTAAGGATATCGTGACATGTAGTGGGGCCTTTAAGAAAACTCATCTCATGTGAAGACCAACTGATGCGATTGCATTAGGCCATGTAGTCTTGAGGCTATATTGGCATAGTCATCTTTTAATGCCCTTAGATTTTAGTGGGGAGAGCCATACACAACCACCCCTCTAATATGGAGACTAGATGAGGGCCTGATGCTATCACATCAGGAGGGCAGTGACGTCACGATGGTCGCAGGCTTTGTGGCTCTGTGGGTGGCAGCTGTCACTCTCCCCCAGTGCGCTCTCCACCATGTGTGCTGTCTCTTTCCCAATGAGCAGTCTTTTCCCCCTGTGCTCTCTCCTTTGAGCCGTCTCCCCGTGTGTGCCCTCTCTGCCCCCCATGTGCACCCTCCCTGTTTCCCTGTTCGCTTTCTCTCTCCCTGTGCACGCTCTCTCTCTCTGTCTCCCTGTGCGCGCTCTCTCTCTGTCTCCCTGTGCGCGCTCTCTCTCTGCCCCCTGTGCGCGCTCTCTCTCTCTGCCCCCTGTGCGCGCTCTCTCTCTCTGCCCCCTGTGCGCGCTCTCTCTCTCTGCCCACTGTGTGCGCTCTCGCTCTCTGCCCACTGTGCGTGCGCTCTCGCTCTCTGCCCCGTGCGTGCGCTCTCGCTCTCTGCCCCGTGCGTGCGCTCTCGCTCTCTGCCCCCTGTGCATGCGCTCTCGCTCTCTGCCCCCTGTGCGTGCGCTCTTTTTCTGCCCCCTGTGCGTGCGCTCTCTCTCTGCCCCTCTGTGCGCGCGCTCTCTCTCTCTGCCCGCCTGTGCGTGCGCTCTCTCTGCCTCCTGTACGCGCTCTCTCTCTGCCCCCTGTACGTGCTCTCTCTCTGCCCCCTGTACGCGCTCTCTCTCTGCCCCCTGTACGTGCTCTCTCTCTGCCCCCTGTACGCGCTCTCTCTCTGCCCCCTGTACGCGCTCTCTCTCTGCCCCCTGTACGCGCTCTCTCTCTGCCCCCTATACGCGCTCTCTCTCTGCCCCCTGTACGCGCTCTCTCTCTCAGCCCCCTGTACGCGCTCTCTCTCTCTGCCCCCTGTACGCGTTCTCTCTCTGCCCCCTGTACGCGCTCTCTCTCTCTGCCCCCTGTACGCGCTCTCTCTGCCCCCTTTGCCGCCTTGTACTCTCTTTCTACTCCCTGTGTGCCCTCTCTGCCCCCCTTTGCGCCCTCTCTGCCTCCCTGTGCGCTCTCTGTGCACCCCTTTGCGCTCTCTCTGCTATCCTATGCACTCTCTCTGCCCCTCCATGCGCTCTCTCTGCTATCCTGTGCGTGCTCTCTCTCTCTGTTCCGACCCCCTTCGTGCGCACTCATTTCCTCTCCCCATTATTTAGGCATGCAAATATGGCAGAGGCCGCCGTGTGTGATGGAAGGTCATTGGGACAGAAGTGGACAGCGGACACCACAAGCCAGTTATGTAAGCAGATGTAATAGAGGGTCGTCAGGTTTAGTCTTGACAAAAGCTGAACTGGCCACAGTGGACAAACCTACTGAATTCACTGTGGTTGTTAGGCACAGCATCCATAGCAAGAAAAGTGTCCATTGACATAGGAAACACTGGTGCCAGAGGGAGAATAAAAATGAATTCCACGATTGGATGAGTTTAAAAAAAATGTTCCGGTCTCCGAGATATATTAAGAAATGTGCCCCTGTGTATTGGATGTGTCTGATCATCCAGGAACAGGTCAGATATACCACAGCTCCTGGGCAGGGGGGCTGGAGTAAGAGTATACAGGCATTAAAGCCGGGGATCACAGAATATAAGAGTATACAGACATTACTGCCAAGGATCACAGAATGTAAGAGCATACAGACACTATGGCCGGGGATCACAGAATACAAGAGTATACAGACATTACAGCCGGGGATCACAGAATATAAGAGTACACAGACATTACAGCTGGGGATCACAGAATATAAGAGTATACAGACATTACAGCCGGGGATCACAGAATATAAGAGTATACAGACATTACAGCCGGGGATCACAGAATATAAGAGTATACAGACATTACAGCCGGGGATCACAGAATATAAGAGTATACAGACATTACAGCCGGGGATCACAGAATATAAGAGTATACAGACATTACTGCCAAGGATCACAGAATGTAAGAGCATACAGACACTATGGCCGGGGATCACAGAATATAAGAGTATACAGACATTACAGCCGGGGATCACAGAATATAAGAGTATACAGACATTACTGCCAAGGATCACAGAATGTAAGAGCATACAGACACTATGGCCGGGGATCACAGAATATAAGAGTATACAGACATTACAGCCGGGGATCACAGAATATAAGAGTATACAGACATTACTGCCAAGGATCACAGAATGTAAGAGCATACAGACACTATGGCCGGGGATCACAGAATATAAGAGTATACAGACATTACAGCCGGGGATCACAGAATATAAGAGTATACAGACATTACAGCCGGGGATCACAGAATATAAGAGTATACAGACATTACTGCCAAGGATCACAGAATGTAAGAGCATACAGACACTATGGCCGGGGATCACAGAATATAAGAGTATACAGACATTACATCCGGGGATCACAGAATACAAGAGTATACAGACATTACAGCCGGGGATCACAGAATATAAGAGTACACAGACATTACAGCTGGGGATCACAGAATATAAGAGTATACAGACATTACAGCTGGAGATCACAGAATATAAGAGTATACAGACATTACAGCCGGGGTTCACAGAATATAAGAGTATACTGACATTACAGCCGGGGATCACAGAATATAAGAGTATACAGACATTACAGTCGGGGATCACAGAATATAAGAGTATACAGACATTACAGCCGGGGATCACAGAATATAAGAGTATACAGACATTACAGCCAGGGATCACAGAATATAAGAATATACTGACATTACGCAGGGGCACATTTATAAGAATATCTCAGGACTGCAAAAAAAAAAAAAAAAAAATGTTAACGCATCCTATTGTGGAACTTATTATTATTCCAAGATCTATTAATTAAAATGTACAATGGTTCGTGGCACAACCCTTTAACTATTATAGTTGCCAACTGTCCTTAATTTCCAGGAAATTGTGGATTGAAATGATGCCGAGTGTATGCAAACACTAGCACAAAACTGGACAATCCAGGTCAGGGCAATAACGCGAGGAGTGTGGGTGTTCCTGGAAGAGGCCCAAACCTGTCCAAAAAATTTTTGGCAACCTAGGCAACAAAAGAACTGGACAGGAAAAGAATCTATCCTGCACTACAAACAAGATGCACAGTAGATATAGGGTTGCTCAGGTTCAGAAAAATATAGCTGCTTTCTTCCCAAAATAGCGCCTCTCCTGTCCATGGTTGTGTCTGATATTGCGATTCAGCTATACTGAGTTGCAATACCATACATAACCACTGGAAATAAGTGGTGTTACCTTTCTAAAGAAAGAAGTCATGTTCTTAGAATCCTAGACAATCTCTTTAAACCAATGCTCTAATTTTTCAGTGTATTTTGACAAAAGCAAAATGTGAAATGATAAAATAATTGTTGATGAGGACAACAACCACCTTAAAGCCCCAGTCACACATAACGATATCGTTAGAGAGATCGTTGTAACTGTGACGTTACAACGATCTCCCCAGCGATGTCGCTATGTGTGACACTTTGCAGCGATCAGGCCCCTGCTGTGAGGTCGCTGATCGTTGCAAAGTGCTGCGGGTCATTTTTTGATCGTTGGTTTCCCGCTGGTCAGCACGCATCGCTGCGTGTGACCGCGAGACACCAGCGATCTGTGACCTCACAGGGCTGGTTACTATGGTAAACACCGGGTATCCAGGCAGCGCGCGCTGCCTAGATACCCGGCATTTACCATGGTTACCAGCATCCTCCCTGCTTAGCACTGCCTGTAAGCATGGAGAACGCTGGTAACTATGATAAACAGCGCGTATCCAGGCAGCGCGCACTGCCTGGATACGCGCTGTTTATCATAGTTACCTGCGTTCTCCTTGCTTAGCGCTGCCGCAGCGCTAAGCAGGGAGCGATGTGGGAGGTGGCTCCCTTGGCCTGATCGCTGGGGAGATCTGCCTGTTTGACAGCTCCCCAGCGATCAGGTAACGATGCTCCAGCGATCCCGGCAGGTCGTTATCGCTGTCGGGATCGTTGGAGTGATCGTTATGTCTGACTGCACCCTAAAGGAGTTGTCCTGTTTAAAATGATAACTGTGTGACTGCAGACTTATCAACCCTCTCGGTGCCAGCACTGTACGCTGCGAGGATTCACTGGGTTCAAAGCTGGGAAGAGACCCCAATAATGCAATATGCAAGTTCCCAGCAACAACACGACTAGTGGGCGCGGCCTCGCTCAATACAAGTGTATGAAGTAGGCGTGTTCAACTAGTAGGTGTGGCCATTTGGTGGGTGCAGTCTTGCTGCATACACTTGTATTGAGCAAGGCCACACCCACTTGTTGGGTTCTGGCCAGGAACATGTATATCACATAACTGTGGTCTGTTCCCGGCTTACAAAGTGGCAAATCCTCAAGCACGGTGCTTGCACTGGGAGGATTGATAAGCCTGCAGTGACTGCACAATTATCATTTTAGACGGACAACTCCTTTAAAGGGAATTTGAAGGATCAATGTCCAACTTTTAGAATTGCCACTTCCAATAGGTGTCACTATAGTTACTGTCCTCCTCCTCTCTGAATAGGGTACTTGCATATGCAAATTCTACGGGGAACATTGCTTAACCTACAAATCTCCCTGTGACACACTGACATTCTCCATAAGGAGAAATTTTAGCCCTCAATGGAAATAATTTATTCTTTTAATCGTTTTTTTTTTTTGTGTTTCAATTTCATATATCACTACATTTAAAAAAAAAAAAAATCTGAAATTTTTACATTTTCACATTGGCCACTAAGTCTAATATTGGAACCATACTTCCTGTTTGATGCATTTGTCTAGTATTAGACTTGGTGGCCAAACAGGAAGTATGATTCTAGTATTAGACTTGGTGGCCAAACAGGAAGTATGATTCTAGTATTAGACTTGGTGGCCAAACAGGAAGTATGATTCTAGTATTAGACTTGGTGCCAAACAGGAAGTATGAGTCTAGTATTAGACTTGGTGACCAAAGGAGGTATGGTTCTAGTATAGACTTGGTGACCAAACAGGAGGTATGGTTCTAGTATTAGACTTAGTGAGTGGCCAAACAGGAATATGATTCTAGTATTCGACTTGGTGACCAAACAGGAAGTATGATTCTAGTATTAGACTTGGTGACCAAACAGGAAGTATGATTCTAGTATTAGACTTGGTGACAAACAGGAGGTATGGTTCTAGTATTAGACTTGGTGACCAAACAGGAGGTATGGTTCTAGTATTATACTAGTGAGTGGCCAAACAGGAAATATGATTCTAGTATTAGACTTGTGACCAAACAGGAAATATGATTCTAGTATTAGACTTGGTGACCAAACAGGAGGTATGGTTCTAGTCAGTGCTTTTTTTTTGTAAAAGAATGTTTACCAGTACTGAGGCGAGGAGCGGGGGAGTTGGGTATTTGGGGTGCTGCAGGACCAGTGCTTGAGGAGGAAGGGTGGGGCTGTCAGGCACAGCGGAATTGAGGAGTGGGGGGGCGGGCTGCTGACAGGCACCGTTGACCGTGATTAAAAAGCGGAGGGGGGGGAAGGGTGCTGTCGGGCGGCCGGGAGATCCTGTGCACCAGGCAGTGGGCAGCATGCAGTGGACGGCAGTCCGCATATAGCTCCGCCCCCTCTGCAATTTCCGTACCCCACAAAAAAAGCACTGATTCTAATATTAGACTTAGTGGTCAGGGTGAAAAATCCAATATTGACTTTTTTTTATTTTTTATTTTTTAAATAGTGATAACTAAACAAAAGAACAAAAAATGCCTAAATAAATTTTAGAAAAAAACAGATTTAAACAATACGTTATAGTATTATTATTATTTATTTATTTATTTATATAGCGCCATTAGGTTCCATGGCGCTTTACATGAGGATAAGGGAGACAAGAACAAGTACACTAAATCTAGGCGATCGGGACGTACAGGTACAGGAGGGGCAGGGACCCTGTCCACGAGGGCTCACAGTCTATGAGGTAAGATTCATTTTCTTTAAAATATTATTTATTTTTAATATCATTATTAGCCAATATTTTTGTATCATTATTGATGAGCAAATCTGCTAAAAAAGTTTGGAAATGTCCTATTCTAGAGCCAAAAAGATATAAAATATCTACAGGATATATTTCATCCTTACGCTGGGGATTACTGCTTAAGCAAAAGTAAATTAAACAATTTTAACCAATTTTCCCACCTCGAATTATATTAGTCAAGTCAAATTTTTGGAGCAGATTGAGGCGACTTACCTGCTAGCGGCTTATAGGTTTATTTCTCTCTAGCAGATGTTGACTAGCCTCATTTTTTATCCCGGTGGCCACAGACTATACCGGAAGATAAACATGATCCCGGCCTGCTATCCCGCCCGCCCCTCATCTTCATTTCTTTATTTTGCCTCCTATTCTTAATATTGTCACCAGACCGCCACTTGCTATTCCTGCTGGCTCTTCAGCCTCAGAAATGCAACGAAGGACAGATTAGTGGGGGATTACCGGAGGAATTTCATGCGGCAAGTAATACAGAACGTTGAGAAGGTTAAGTAAACGCAGGTCATAAAAAATTCAAGTCCAGTCCTGTTATTTCAGCTTAGTTATAACTTTGCAAAGGGAAGGGAAAAATATAAAAAATAAATAAAAAAATCAGAGCGTGAAGGCTTGTGGGAATCCGGAATTTGTGCATGCACGCCTGTCTGCTGCCAAATGAGGTAGCAAAACTTATGCATGACATGACAGCGGGCAGGTGGATGTAGAAGCTTCCAGAGAACAGAAAAAATTGGAAGCAGTTGGGATTTTTTGTTTGTTTTTTTTACACTTTGTCCTTATTTTTGACATATTACTATTTATATTGCTTAACTACTTATATAACTGCCTTGTGGTGTCTGTCACCGCCTCCTGTGTCCGATTGTCCCCATATCACTGGGGGTAATAAGACATTGCAGCAGGGAGGGCTGACATCGCAGCGGGGAGCAACGACATCGCAGCGGGGAGCAACGACATCGCAGCGGGGAGCAACGACATCGCAGCGGGGAGCAACAACATCGCAGCGGGGAGCATCGACATCATAGCCCACGGGGAAGAAGCATGGGGGGGTAGAGACAGCGCACAGGGCGGAGAGAGAGAGAGTGGACAGGGGGAAGGATAGACAGCCGCTATCCCTAGCACCAGAGAATCCTCCCCCATCGTGACGTCACCATGACGTTGTCGTGACGTGTCGTGACGTTCCATTTAGGGTTACAATAATGTCTTTAGTTTTGTAATGGAGGTACTAGTCACCAAGAAAGGGTGCAGATGCAATAATCAAATTTATCAACCAATAGGGGAACGAGCAAAAGATGTAGGACCTATACCCCAAGTGGCGTGGCCTGAGGGTGCCATTAGTAGTTGGTCATGGGACCTCAAGTTCAACTTTTAGAACAAATATATTCTCCAGGGGTTTGCTTGCTTTTACTCCAATTTTCCCACTTGGGATAGGTACACAGGAGGTGTGTGCACATTTAGGCCAGGGGTGGGGAACTCCACCCTCAAGGGCCACAAGCAGTGCAGGTTTTCAGGATTTCCTTAGCATTGCACAGGGTTGGAATCATCACCAGTGCAGGAGATTATATTATAACCTGTGCAATACTAAGAAAGTCCTGAAAACCTGCACTGCTAGCAAACTGGAGTTCCCTACCCCTGCTTTAGGGGGTAAGTGATGTAAAACAACCAAGTGATCGGATTAATAGTATGGAAAAAATTACATCACTTGTTCATGGCTGTCTACAAATAAGTGAAGAAACATCAGGTTTTTTTGTTTTTTTTCTCAGCTAGAGCACCACTCTTGTTTAGTGGCCATGGCTGGTATTGCAGCAAAGCCTTGTACAATAAGTAGGGCAAGGCTGCATCACATACAACTCATAGGAGAGTGGCGCTGTTTCATGCATTATAAAAAAAAAAATCAACAGCCAACTCATAAGCACAAAGGAACTTTTATGCCATTAACATGTTTTTTTTCACTCCAAATTAGCCCTGAGCTCATCCACAATGACATCATACATACTGATGGATCTAAATCACAACTTAAGCTTTTGTATTATTCATTTCACACCTCTTAAGGATGACTGAGCGACCATAAATGAATTATAGGGAGGAGGAGGAAGATCAGGAACATTCACCCAAGGCAATGTACCGTAAACATGATTGGTTACAGTAACAGGGGGTAAATAGTTGGGGGTAGGGTAAAACAAAGGAGTTGGAGTCCCATAAAAGGAAACCGGAAGGATCTGTTCCGTAAGGTCAATAAAAAAAAAAAAAATTAAAAAAAAGCATAATTTGTATTACCACTAGGGGCGCTGTTTCTACACTTAGCACCATCATTACCTTTTTGGGACTCATAGAAGCGATGTTGTCCATACAGAACATTGCTGTTTCCGTGGTCCAAGTGGCTCATGGGTAGGAAAGTGGAAAAACGAGGATAACCTGAAAAACACAATATTACAGTTTTTTTTTAGTTTTTTTTTTAGAAAAAAAAAAGCAATCACATACAGAAATGTGTCACTGCAGATTGTCACTGTATAGGTCACCCGGGGAGAAATGATTAGTCACCGACTAATTCAAAGAGATTACATAACTACCTGTCTAAACATTTACTGCCTCTTAAAAGGAAGATTATCCGAGGTTTATCATTTCTAGATTTTATTTTTTAAAGGCGTACTTACACCAATGTGTGGCGTAAAAGACCACCGATCGGCTAAACGACTGCAGCTCACCATAAAGTCCTCCGGAGTGCACAGAACCGTGTTGTGACGAGAACATGGAATGGTCATGGAGAATGAAGAGAATTGTTCCAGCTCCTGGATATTCATAAAATCAATTGTCCTTTTATTGAAATATTCTTGGTAGAAGAAAGGCATGGGGGTAGAGGAAGATTAAAGTAGGGCATTTTGAACACGGTCCCAGTGTTTTGTCCAAGAATTCTGAAATGTGTTTAAAACAAATTGCGTTAATCTCCCTCTATAAACAGTGGACAGTTCGAAATGCGTCACTCTAACCTTCCATTACAAAGGACAGTGGTTACGAAACGCATCACTTTAATCTCCCTTCATACTGGAAAGCGTTCGAAACGCGTCGCTTTAAGCTCCCTCTACAAGTACTGGACAGTATTCGAAACACGTTGCTTTGCCCTCCCTCTACAAACACTGGCCAGCGTTTGAAAAACGTCACTTTACCCTCTCGCACCACACTAGACAGCCTTCGAAACGCATCGCTTTAATCTCCTCTACAAACACTTGACAGCGTTCGAAACACGTCACTTTACTCTCCCTCCACACTGGACAGCGTTCGAAACGCGTCACTTTAATCCCCCTCTACAAACACTGGACAGCGTTTGGAAATGTGTCGCTTTAATCCCCCTCTACAATCACTGGACAGCGTTCGAAACGCATCGCTTAATCTCTCTACAATACAGCTTCAACGCTACTTATCCCTCCACACTGGACAGCGTTCGAAACGCATCGCTTTAATCTCCTCTACAAACACTTGACAGCGTTCAAAACGCGTCACTTTACTCTCCCTCCACACTGGACAGTGTTCGAAACACGTTGCTTTCCTCTCCCTCTATAAACACTGGCCTGCGTTTGGAACGCGTCACTTTACTCTCCCGCCACACTGGACAGCGTTCGAAACGAGTCACTTTAATCCCCCTCTACAAACACTGGACAGCGTTCAAAACGTGTCACTTTAATCTCCTGTACAAACACTGGACAGTGCTCAAAACGGGTTTCTATAATCTCCCCCCACAAACATTGGATAGCGTTCAAATTGTGTCCCTTTAACCTTCCTTAAATGTCTTTCTTCCACCATGTTATAAGAATTTTTCAATAAAAGGACAATTGATTTTTTGAATATCCAGGAGCTGGAGCAATTCTCTTCATTGTAAATTATTGCCTGTCTGTAGTCATTTAACAGACCAGGCTTTAGCTACACACTGGATGATTGGGAATGCATTGTTCTGTACACACAGGCTGCCATTTCTCTCGGCAGCACTTGCCCTGTTTACACTGGATGATGTGCTGCAGAGATCGATGATTCTTTGGGCAACCAAAAAGAGCATTTCATCCGATAAACGAGGGTTTTTTTTATTCGTCGCATCATTGGAAACCTGTTTACACTGGACGAATATTGGGAATTAAGCAAACAGTCTAGTATAAATCATCCATAGACCACAGATTAATTTCCAGCTTATCTGCTTCATTTCAGGCTGTTGAGTTGGGGTACAGCCAGTAGTGTAACTTGAAGCTCATGAGCCACAATGCGAAAGTTCCAACGGGGCCCCCAATTATTCAACAGCATTAGTCTTTTTCTATAGGCCAAAGGGACTTTTGGGGCCCCCTAGGCTCCAGGGCCCGTGTGCGATTGCAACCCCTGCACCTGTTGTAGTTACACTCCTGGGTACAGAAAGCAGGCGGCTTCTTGATCTGTTTTTCCTACTGCACACAGGGCAAAAGGGTGGAAGGCTCCTGCTGCAGACAGTTGTCTTATAGCTAAACACAAGACACTAAGGAGGAGGAGGGGACATCTTCTAAGACACAAACAGAAGATTATAGAAACATGGAAAACCTTTATGTAATGTCTGTTTAAGAATAACACAAACTAAAGAAAAGTCATCATAAAGGAGAGGGGGAGATGTGATGATTTAACACACATACAATATTTGTAGATATTGGATTTGTTTTATAGGTCATGGCATTCGGAAAGACAAGACATGATAGGTTAGTCAGAATCAGTTGAATGACCCATTCGTTGAGCCACATGTGAGATACCGGTAGTTTATTTGGTTGGATGCATGAGAAACTAGTACCCATCATGGTAAAACCGATTACAACATGAAATGGAAAAGCCTTGGCCAGCTGCTGCCTGGCATTGACTACTACAAATATGTTTAATGTATAATTTTTGCTCCAACAAGTAGTTACTGGTTTCCAAAAACACCACCCACCAGTCCATAGGGTATTGCTTATATTTCACCAATGAAATGGATTGGGCTGAGCGGCAATATCAAGGACGGTCTATGGTGTGGTGGATTTTCAGGGGCGGGGAAAAATGACACATATACGGAGTGAATAATTACTTCTGATTATCGACTATGCCATGATAATGGGCACATTCCTTGCTTAGACCTTTGCCCAAAGAAGATAGCATATCACAATCTCTGTAGGGTATGCCGGCCATTCCTTTTGTGTTATCCTGCAGTGCCCTCGACACTTGAACTGTCTGATCTTATGCAGGAAACCAATGATATATGGCCTCAGCCTTACACAACAACTGATGCAATAAATGATGGAGAACGATTTCCGTCCACCTACTCGGTGGAGTCAGGGAAAGGAAGGAAAGAAAAAATTGACAACCCAACTCTATTTAAGAAAAATCTCCAAAGTGGTTGTCCCTTCCCTTCCAGGAGAGTTGGAAAGAACAATAGTTCCTCTAATCTTGTTAAAGGGGAACCTACCAAATTGATATGGGAGAGGGGGACCCTGGAAGTCCTGAATAAATCTATGCAGTGCTCTGCCTCTGCTCCTAACCTGATACATGGCAGTACACATTATGCACTATCATAGGTTGTACAACAGAAGATCACAGGGTGTATCTTCTTGGTGACATGATTGCTATTTTAAGGGAGAATAACCCTGTTCTTACATTACATAGGATGTATATCAGGGGCAGGATTGTAGTGTGACCATTGGGCCAGCAGCCAAACTGCCTGTTCATACAGAAGTATGAGGGGCAGGAATGTAAGATGATCCTGGAGCCCCCAGGGTCCACACCCCTGGCACACCTCCTGATCTCTGCTGATGCATAAGGCTGAATTTCTCTGTCCCCTGAGGGAGGGGTGAGAGCTGAGGAGCAGATATGATTTATTGATTCATAAGCAATCTATAGATCCTAGAACTGTAGTGTCCAGTGTGGCGCCCCACATGGTCAGGCGTCACAGTGGGGTATTGCACTCAAAAAGGTGGTGTAATTTTCCCCAACTGCAAGTGGATGCTGGGTTAGTGGGTGGGACCCATTTCTGCACTCCCACACTAGACTTGTGGTGGGAGGTTACCGGAGGGATCTAGCACCTCTTGGGAGGGTGAGGCGTGAGTAAGAGTTGGAGAGGAGTCGAGGAGGAGTGCGGAAGGTCTAACAGGCCAGCTCCCGGCTGATCCTGAGGGAAGATAAAAGGGGATCCTGAGAGAGGGTGCCTGACGCGTGAGTCTGGGCCCGAGAGAAAAAGGGGGAACCCCAGCGTGGAGCGACCTTACTCTAGGGAATTCCCCAGTCCACCATGGGAATGCTGAACCTGAGGAAACGGCCAGAGTCCACCTCTGAAGTCGTTTAAACGGCTGCTGCGTTCTGTTCACCGGCTGCGGTACCCTGCCAGACGAAGCGGTCTGCCTGCTTCTTCACTTCGAGGGAGGGGAGCCCCAAGACTACCTTCAAGGAGTAATTGAGTATAGACTCATCCTAGGTGGGGAAGAAAAGGACAGGGTTCGCCAACTAAGGTATACCACGGGTACCACCATACCACCTGGTATCCATTTGCAGCCACCCGTAGAGCTACCTGTTTCCTTTAACAACTTTTGTTGAACTGTGGAACTTGTATGCTATGACTGTTTACAGTAAAGTACCCGGGAGAGTGACTTTGCCTCCGTGTCTTTGTGCTGCAGAATTCAACCTGTTTGCTTGCAGCAACGCTGCCCCGGAGGACCAGCTCCACCTGTAGGGTGCTTTGCCATCCTTGCCACAATACCATCGCCTTCCGGAGGACTGTGGCAGCGCTGGTCACCCATCACCAGGTACTACAGGTGGCGTCACGTGACAATAACTCTTATCCCCTGTACATAACCCCTCTATTGAAGTGTCCCCAGGCCACAGGCTCAGGCACCGCCACCCGTGACATCCCCTTGAAACGCCCTATGAGCCTGATACCCGAGTACCCCAGGGTTCGACACCAGCTCTGCTTCATCATGTAGGAAGGCAGGGATAGTACAATAAAATTCTCTCTCCCTGGAGTTCCCCTTTAAGTCTTCATTGTCGTATGGACAGGCTAAGCTTAGAGTGATATCTGCTGTAGACAAACATGGTCTCGAAAACCCAAGACTATAATAATATTTTTTTCTAAATGTATCCAACCCAACGTGTATACATAGACCCCTATACCTAAAATATTCAACTGAAAGATAAGTAACAATGGAAAAGCCCAATAAGCAATTCTTTATCTGAAAGACTCAAGAGTAGTTTACATTAAGGGTTAAACTGATAATTCAGGTATACAATTTCGCTCAAGATGGGCTCAATCAGCAAAAATTTTGCATATCCAGCCCCCACTGGGACACTATTCTTTAATATCCACTCTCGATCACTTATTATTACACACAGTGAGCTTCACTCACCAAGTAATTGCAGCAAACAGCAAGAACATGTTCCGGCCTTTATTGCCACACAATAAGCCAACTTTATCTCTTGTCAGATATGATTTATGCGGCAAATCTGAGCCGCTCTACAGAAATCGGGAGCCAAGAGAACCCCAAAATGACTAGTATAAGTCAACAATGATTTTGAGAATAAGGTGGTCTCAGTGATGATCACAGTCACCACATGAACCATTGACTTGACTCCGATGAGGTCCATGTCCTCATAGACTTGTACGAGTTTCCATTGGGTTCTCTCGTTTCTCCCCATGTGCCATAAACATACAGATATGGTAATTTACTTTTTTAGAACATCAATCCAAGAGAGAGATAGAAAAAGTGGATTGAGGGACCCCTCAGGAACCTGCCAAAGATAAATTAGCTTAGAAGTTGATGACTTCTCGGAGATTAGTTTTAGCCTAAAGTCCCAAGATCTTTAAACTTTGAAGTCTACAAAGCACAAAGAAACAAAATTAAAAATATCCAGCTACTCATTTAAGAAGGTTGCACAGTATTAGAAGAAAATGATCCTACAACAGTGCCACACCTGTGCACAGGTAGTCCGTGGTATAGCAGCTGAAGTGTGTTCATAATAATAGAGCCAAGAATGCAACAACATAAAAAGATCAGTCATGTTTTCTCATCCGAAATCTAATATCATGGAAAAGCACATACCTACGTCATTTTTTGTCATAGGGTTTTGATCTTGGTGACTTTTGGAGAGTGTATCTTAAACTTAAAGGCCATCTGTCACTTGATTGATGAGGCAGCATTATTGCCTGAATGATTGCAGTCAGGTATATTTTTTTCTCTGAACGTTGCAATATTTCAGAGAAAATATATTTTGGAGATATGACAGGTAGGGCGGTAGAGTCAGAGTCATGGAGTCGGTGTCCATTTTTGGTCGAATCAGATTCAGGGAAATTGAGGAGTCTGTGTCGGATGCTTGGCTTACTGACTTCACAGCCAAGGTTGTGGAGTCTGTGTCCATTTTGGTGGAATTGGAGTCAGAGTTGGATTAAGGGAAACTGAAGAGTCAAGAGTTGGGTGTTTGGCTTACTGACTCCACAGCCCTGGTGGCAGGGGACCATAGCTGGAGACCAGTCAGGTCCAGTGCTGCCCCAGAAGGCTTTTTCCAGAGCTGCTAAGTAGAGGAGATTGAAAGATCTCTCGCTATGGAAAAGACCTTACACTCACCTGCAGAAAGGCTTGGAGAAGCCATCCGGGGACTATCTACATGACGGATGTATGCGACCATGGTAGTAGTTTTCTATGGCCAGACCATTACCAAAAGTGGACCTCCTCTTCCTTTATATGATGCAACCAGTTGATGCAGCAATCAAATAAACTGCACAATGTTGAAGCGATGTCAGAAGCGCAGCACCTCTCCATTTCCAGGGAAGCATGAAGAGACCAGTTCTTGAGATACATTTAGATCTTAGCAATGGGATGTCATGTATCAGACATTTAGGACATATCCGGCAGCCTGACATAAATAACCGAAAATGGACATCCCCTTTTAAGAAGGAGCCAAGATGTTGTGAGCCAAAATCTCTCTGGTCCACAGCAGTCTGTACCTAGCTGCAATGAAACAGTCAAGTTTCCTTGACCTGCAGTGGAAAGATTTCAGTGTATGGAGGAGGACTGGGAAAGAAGACTTCCAAGCTTTCGACATTCTTGCAGCTGTCTCTTTTAATTGCCTCTTGTTAAAAGACTTTTACTAGCTTTCATTTAAGTAAACAGCAGTCAGTAAATTCCTCTACCACAGATGCCCCGTTCCCACGTGTAACCTTCCACTGACCCCTAGACTCATCCACCGCCTCCCAGCACTTTCATATGGAGTTAGTGAAGAATATTATAGGTGAACATCTGTTCTCCTCCCCCAGTGACATCTTTCTAACCTGTTCTAACAAAGAATAGGACTTGTATCTTGGGGGTAGGAATCGGAGTTATGTGTCAGTGCCGCAGAATGTTCATTACTGAAAATGTCATATTTCATGTTACATCAGTTTGCATTAATGCATCAAGGTAGTCGACCTCGCCCGCAAGTAACAAGCAAGTCTTCAGATGGAGGACAAGTGGATACAAAGTGGGCCACAAGGCGGGTTGGAAAAGCGAATAAAAAGATGCTAGCGATAGGTACAGAATAGAAGTAAATTTGAAAAGGCCATATTGGGTGGTTTTGGGGGGGCTGGTCCAAATCACCAAAATGCAGATATGTAAATTAGTTCTCCTCCAGAAGGAAGAAGACTGTCTACCATGTCACCTACTAGAGTTTGTACAAACTGATTTGCAGGACTTGGTCCATTGGACGTCAACAATCAGGCAACTGGACAGTAGCCCTAAGAACCAACTCTTACCCGACGGCAAATGAGACTCTTCTATTAACGAGCTAAGCTAGCTTTGCGTCTTCATTTGGTTCCCCACGTGACATCACGCCAGGCCGGCTAATTAAAACAAGAGCCACGCTTGCAGTCATGTAAGAAGCAGCGGTAAGGGTTCTTGTCCAGAGGCCACAGATTATAGACCTGGCTGATGGACCGAGATCTGCGATTGATTCGCACCAACTCTGGTAGTTACCCTATAAATCAATGATCAGGGCAAATGTAGAAATCAGTTTCAAGGTTCCCCTTGTCCCTCATAATATAAAAACAGGGGTTGTTTTAGGCTTCTTGTCCCTCCTCAGTACAGAGCACAGAGGGGCATCTTTTGGAGAAGACCCTAGATTGACCAATATCCTTAATCAGTTTTCAATCCTCACTAAAGGGTATGCATCAATCACTGAGTAGCTACCTAAAAGAGATGACAATACATAGTTTCTAAGCTGGGGAGGAGCTAATTTGCATAATGTTTCCCTCCCCCAGGAGCACTGCTTAACCTATTCCAGGAAAACTACAATCCGGAAGAAAAGAAAGGTTTTTGGTTTGTTCAATGTCCTACATCCTTAGAGACAGACTGTTTTCTTTGTTGTGTCCTATTTGGGGAAGTGGCTTCTAAAAAAAAACCTGTTTTTTAACCAAAATTGCAAATAAACTTTGCCTGGGTGAGGAGGAATACTAGCTAGGACTGTTTTCTTCTTTGTAGACAGGATGATTTGGGGTATTTACATATTTAATATTTAGTGCAATCATTTCTGCATCTCTTGGCAGGAAAAAACGCTGCTTAAAATAGGAGTTTTTGAGACATTTTTGGTGCAGATTTTTCCCTATTCATTAGCCCAGTGCACACGTTGAGTATTTGTGAGTGCTTTACCTCCGTATTTGTAAGCCAAAACCAGTGGTTCTATCAGTCCATTACACAGCTCTGCATGAGGTGGGCTGAACATAGATATATTTTGGTGAAAAGCAATTTCTTCTAGACCACGTTTTTTCACTATTTTTGGCTTGTTAAGTGCCTTTCTCCCATTGCAGATACTGATGTGTTTTCCTTAAACTCTGCCATACAGATGGGTTGGTCAGACAAACTACTATTCATCTCTGGAATGCTCTACCCCAAGACATCAGGACTATCCACAACTTGCATAGCTTCAGACGACTCCCTAAAAACCCATCTTTTTAAGGCGGCCTATCATGCCCCCTAATAGAGTTCCTTAGTGAATGGGCTATATACAGTACCATTTCTCTGGATATAATCTCTTCTTCAAACTCTACCAAACCCAAAAGCTGTACACAGATTTTCTGGTGACCATTCATGTAACTTTATTTCTATCCCCCTCTTCCTCAAGATGCCTGGACCATCAGTGTAATAAGCCCCTGTACCTTGTGTAACCCCAATCCATTGAAGATTGTAAGCTCCTTTGAGCAGGGCCACCTTTATTTTTGCCTTAATTATTGTATTGTACCTTTTACATTGATTCTATGCATATTGTATTGTATCTAATTACTGTACTGAATTTTTTACATTGTTTCTCTGCTTTATTTTTTACACTAGTTTCTCTTCTTTAAGTATCGTACTTTTACATTCATTCTCTGTTCAGTGTATTGGATTTTTTACATCGATTTCTACTTTAATTACTTACTATATTGTATATTTTTTATTGTTACCTATGACTGCTCGTAAACAAACCACTGTATTGTAAAGCCTGTGGAATATGTTGGCGCTTTATAAAGATTTATTATTATTATTGTCTCAGATCACATTGGCTGTTATTTCATTTTTTGGGCCATTGATGGTCTGGTAACAATAATTAGCTGGTTAAGCATTGGACAATATAAATATTTTTTTTTCACCAAAATAGTCAATGATTTATGGTTATGGTCAAAAACGAGTCATTTTGGCTAACTTTCAGCTTATGTATGAGGGAAAGGTGGTGGGGAGCTTAGGCTTATCTTGCCATTCCCTTTCTGTAGGTGTGAAGGATAAGCGCTGTAAAGTCCAAGTCATCTAAGATTATCTTCTTAGGAGTTCGGAGCTCCCACTTCACAAACCCCAAAAGAAGAAAGCATTCAAATGTCCATAACTTGGTCTCAAGAACCATACAGAACATCAAGATCAAATCACACCATGGCCTACTTACTGATAGCATTTGGTGCATTCATGGATGATACCCAACTCCAGGAAGCCCACCCGAAATACCACATGGTGCAGTCTGCTAGTGGGAAGGGCAAATAAAACTAAATGTCAAAAGTAGAACATGTCCATCCCAAGTTCCTACAGATCTTGAGATCTTCACATTTCCCAAAGGAACTTGGGACAATGCCTATATTCAGAAACAAGTTGGAAGGCACCGCAGACCATGTTGGCGCTATATATAAATGCAGAATAATAAATGCAGTAGCAGATGCTCATTCTATCTTTAATCTGTGGATATCTGAGCACAAGTTTGCTTGATGTGTCCAACAAATCCATTCCCCGGGATCAATAGACCCTATAAATTTACAGTTGGTGTGAACCGAGATCTTTAACGGTACCACTTGATGAATTCCGATCATGCTTCGTCTTCCTGACACATGGAAAGACTTATGAGATATAGCAAGGCCATATGAACTTACATCTGGAAAGACATGTCCAGTCAGTAACGCAGTTAAGCAGACAGCTCCCTCAGCAGGAGATAAGGCTTCTTTTAGCTTAGGAAGCCTATTGACTATTGAAGAGAGTACTTTGAGCACTGTGAATCATAACAGCTGCCCCCTTGGAAAAAAAAAAAGTTGCATCTCGGCCCCAGCCTTAGGAACAGAGCTGGCAATTCTGAGCCCCATAGAATGAAGTTCCGTGCAGCTGTGCTTAAGGAATTCCCAGGGCGAAGGGGCAGAGATGCCCGGGTACAAAATGTGCAGTCTGCTTTGAAGACTGGAGCCTACGCCAGGGTCTGAAATGGCTTCATTCAAGGACAGATACAGACAACAAGTCTTTGTGTGTTACCAGTTATGAGATAAACGGGATAGGGAGGATGGAGTATGGCAGAAAGACAAGATGCAGCTGACGGAGGGAAAAAAATAAATACATTTTTTAAAGATAAATAGTAAAATAGATAGGCATATGCCAAGTAAAGATGGGCAGAAAAGGTTGCAAAGTGACAGAACATGGTTCACAGTGGTATTCTGCCACCTGTAGCCCAAATGTTGTCATTACTACTGCACCATCAAGTTTTATTGCTAAGTCCCATCTACAAAAATACCCTTCCTGCTGCACAGTGCTGTAAATCCCCCTATGTAGGCTGTGGAGTCAGAGCCCATTTTGGGTAGAGACGGAGGATTGAGGAGTTGGAGTAGAAGTCCAAGTCAGATGTTTGGCTTACTGACTTCAAAGCTATGGTGGAGTCCGAGTCAGATTCAGAAAAACTGAAGAGTCAGAGTTGGATGTTTGGCTTCCTGACTTCACAGTCCCGGTATTAATTAGTTATGAGCCTTTGATTTTTGTTCCTACTTGGATTGGTTGACTAGAGAAAATACATTTTTGTCAAGGTGTGAAGTCCAACCGGACGGCCTTCTTTCCCCCATTTTTTTTTATGGAAAATTAATTTTTTTGGTTAAAGAAAAAAAACGTACAAAATATAAAACATATAATGGAGGGATCTATGAAGGAGATCAAGTGTCTAACCGTAAAGGGAGCAGGGCGGGCAGCAGATTCCCCAACCCGTCTACATTAATTCACGACACTTTGTTTTGATTTCCAACAAGGTCTGTGTGACAATGTTTAGAAGTCTGTTTCCAGAGCCTTGAAACGCGTGTCATCTCCTTGCCAATCCAGCGAGGAAAGGGTTGACCTCGGAATATTGTAGGAATTCCATTTGCAAGTTTAATTACATTTTTTTTTTTATTGCCAATGCCTGAAGACACGAGGGGGAGGAGAGGAATCGGAGAGACATGAAAGATAGAAGGAGGATGACTGGAACAATGTGGTGATGAGCAAATATGAGGTTTAGAAAACACAGAAAGGTGGATTTTTTTTATTTTTGGCACCAGAAGCATCTACCAGTAAAGTTGTAAGGAGATCGACATTGCCCATGTTCCTTCTTTAAGACCCCAATGTTATTGTTGTAATGTACAAATGTGTAATGTGAATTGTGACATGTATAAGTGATGTTGTATTGTGTTATGCCAACAGTAAGACAAAAAAAGTTAATGTTTGGGATTAGCCCAAAGTGGGAAGGATTTGAGTGCAGGGACAGGGACAGTTTCCTGTTAGAAGTCAGAAAGGGCCCAGTGTTTCATAGAAACAGACCTACAGTCTGCGTAGCAGCAAGCTACATGACATGGATGTCCCAAGGGTTAGAAAATAGCAAGGATAGCAAGATCTTGAAGAGGGGGACGGAGAGGTAGAGGGAGAGACCGAGTTACATAATGTCCTAGTGGAGCTGGGTCAGCAAAGGACTAAGTGTTCGGATGGAGATGGGTCCTGAGACACGAAACCTAGCAGCATAGCAATTAACTCAGAAAGATACAGCAATTTTGGATGAATATATATGGTCCACACTGCTGAGAATAAAATGGCAGGACGTCCAAGGTAGAATCATCGGTGCCTTTTTTCATGCCCTACGTGTTTCAAAGCTGTCCCAGCCTCTTCCTCAGGAGCAGCACCATCAATAAAGCAAAAAGGAGTGCCCAGGCAGGAGTTCTATAGGTGTCAGAAACCTTGAAGCCAAGTTCAGCAATATTTGCAAATGTGGCGCCCTACTACACAGGTAGCCACAGACTTCTCTAATGCACAGTTGGGTTTCCACAGCAGGTACCCACTACATGCAACATCTTCAACCCGCCACAGTAAGGGGAGCTATACTCCCCACCTTTAGGTGAGATCCCTTATAAATACTGCTGCTGGGGGAGGAGTTAGTCAGAGTGTGCAGACGCTAGGAGATCTGCGAAGACATCCTGGTGGTCGGTGCCGCGGTTAGCTCCGAACCAGTGACCCAGAGTGGCCCTTCTACGTCCCGCAAGCCTAAGTGGGGACAGAAGGCAGGAAGAAGAAAGCCCAGAGGGAGTGAAGATCTTGAGGAAGTTCGCGCAAAAGAAGTACAGGACAACGGGGATCCGCACCTGTGGGATACTCTAGGACCACAGAAAACCCTGAAACACCATGGAGGCTTCAGCCACCCGGTTTCCCATGTGGGTCAAGAGAGGGAGCCAGACACAGCAGTGCATCACCGCAGTGATCAGAGAGAGCCAGACATCAGAGTCAGGAAGAGAGAGGAGGCAAGTCTGGCTGCATGCAGGCTGTGCTTCGATCATTTCAAAAGGAACAGAGGAGGCCTTACACCCACTTTCTGTGGGGACCTACTGCGCAACCTGGTCAACTGTCAGTGCCCTGGACAACTTTACCTGCCGAACATCAGTAAAAGGTAAAAGAGACTTTGTAGTGTGCGTGTATCATTCATCTCCGTGCCCCTCATAGACCGTTCCAGCACGCCCTATACCATCCCAACTCCACTACAAGCTGCCCATCCTCCCCACGCTGCCCCGGAGGTCGAGTCCTACCTGTGGAGGACTTTACTAACTCAGCCGCGATACTATCCACCTCGGCGGACTGTGGCGGCACTGGTGGCATCTCACCAGAAACTACAGGTGGCGTCACGACAACACTGTATATAATCCCCTGTATATATCACCACTTTGTGGAAGGTAGGCCCAGGACACGGGGTCAGGTGCGGCCGCCATTCCCCGTGACACCGTTTACCCTTTGGAGCCTGACACCCAAATACCCCAAAGCCTGGGCTCAACGTATCTTTTTTTGGCGTCACGAACAGGATCCCATGCCCAGTATTACCGGGTACTGTGTGCTGTGTTATTGACTGTATTGAGTGACTGTTTAAACTACGCCGCCATTACTGCACCGAAGAGCGGGAAGAAAGGGGGCGTGCCAGCCTGTACAGCACGAAACTGAAGCCCGCCCCTTGCTCAGCCGAGCATTCCCGAGCGTCGCGGGCTAGTACGGAAACTCCCGAACTGTTTAACCTTTTAAGAACTGGCTGTAATTCCTGGGATCAGCGTACGCGCCTTCGTCGTCGCTGGAGGAGGCCGACATATTGGAGGCCCACACAAACCCGCTCCATTAAGAGGACAGGATACAGAACTATGGATGGAAAGATGCCTTTCATGGACTATACTGTAGTGCTAAGCTGGGTTGTTGTGAAGCCATTTAAACAAATGGAGGCAGGAACAAGTAACAAGTGAGGTTAAGGAAGTGAAAGACTGCATGTAGAGTTGTTGTGTATTTCTGAAGAAACACATGAGAAGTTGTATACCCACTACCTAATTTCTGTAAATGGCTTTTCTGTAATGTACCATTTATGAAGGACTGGGGTTTCTCTCGATGAGCTAGTTGACATCTGGTCCTGGCCAACCGATGCTATCGGCATCATGCGGCCTTTAAAGAGAATCTGTCACCAGGTTTTTGCTACCTAATCTGAGAGTACCATAACATAGGGCCAGAGATTCTGATTCTAGTGATGTATCACTTACTGGGCTGCTCAGCGTAGTTTTGATAACATCATTCTTAATCAGCTGGAAATTACCATTAGAGGACTTCTTGGCCTGCTGAAAGGTAGTCCAATGTATTCATGAGCTGCTAAATCTTTAGCAGAGAAAACAGTAACATATCAAAATGACAGAAAGCAGCTCAGTAAGTGACACACCACTGGATTCAGGCTCTCCACCTCTATATTGTTATTTTCAGATTACATAGCAAAATTCTTGCGACAGATTCCTTTTAAAGGCTTATCTCCTCACTGTCAGTCCACACAGCCAGCCAGGACCCCCTCTTTCATGTAGAGAGTGCCGGGGCAGCACAGACAACTACCTCACCCACGGCTATGTTAGAAAGTACCTTATGGAGTGGGGTGGGGGCAATTACCAGGTGCAGGTTGGCAGAGGACAGCAATATCAAGTGTTCTGTCCGTACAATCCCACTTTAAAAAAAAAATGCAATCAACAAAAGTACTTTAATTGTAGATTCATGTTAACATTTCATTATTGTATTAAATAATAGTAATAAAAAACTAAAATTGTGATATAATATATATTATATATATATATATATACACATACACACACACACACACATACATATACACACCTAGAAAAACTGGCTGCACTCCAAAATAAAGTGGAAAAAGGGACTTCTATTCAGCCCTGTGGTGCAACGTTTCGGATGTACTTAAGGAACATATATATATATATATATATATATATATATATATATACATACACGTACATACATACATACACATACACATATACAAACATGCATACACACACATATACATACATTCACCTTGATGTTTTTTTCTCCTTGTATTAAAAATTGTCATAAAGTGTCATTAAAAAGATGTCATTGCATCTGAATACTTGCTTTCAAGGTTAATTGGCTCGTGCTCTCCCCAACCCCCCAACCCCACCCCCACCCCCACTCCAAACCTGCGGTCCTGACAGTTGTAGAGCAACAGCTGGAGAGGAACAGTTTACCCACATCTGTCCCAACTGTGTGAACCCCTCACTGACAGGGAACTAAAAATTGACATTTATTATATCCATTTTATTTTCATTTTTTAACATGTATATATATTTATTCTTCAATCCAGCAGAGAGACTGTTAATCATAAGGCTCACGCTAGGGATGTTCTACAACTTACGCAGCACAGTTATGGCTGAAGAATACAAAGCAAGCCCTTGAAAAACTGCCGGCTGTTTTGGCAGCTACATTAAAGGTAACGCCAGGTATTTCCTTGACACCCAACCCTACAGGAGATCCCAAGAGGAGTAGGCGGAGGGAGAGGGGGTGTGGAGTGCCGCTAAAGCATTCTTGGTTTATAAATATACATACCAGGTGACTGGGAAGTCGTATGGAGAGTTGGCACAGACTCACTATCCCTCTTGGACACCTTAGCTGCCAAAAAGTGCATGGCTTGGTTTTGGACGAAGTACTTTTTTTTTTTTTTTCCCCTTAAATATGGAATCTATAAAATAAAAAATCTAGACTGGCAATAATAATAATAATCAATCATATAATAATTTGCTTATTATATTTTTACATAATTTTATACATATAGGGTTTTAGATTTTAATTTTTGCAAAAATAAAAAACATAAAAAGGTCTAAAAATGATCTAAAAATTTTACTTAAACCTATTTTTTTTTATTAAAGTCATTTAGTTCTGGTAATATTTTGAATAAAGAATATATATATATTTTTTTTTTTACAGCAACTTATGTGTTAAATACAACTTTATACACTTTGAAGGAGGTCAGTACCCAACCCTGTCACGGATGACCAAATCATAGATTAGTTATTGGAGAAAAATGGATGTTAGAAGGGGCCAGGACCCAACCCGGTCACAGATGACCGAACCATGGATTAGTTATCGAGAGAACAGGCTGTATGTCAATAACATCTGTTCGTGGACTTGTTGACATCTGCCCGCTCTTCACTCCCCATTGGCTTAGACACACCCGATCCTACTTGCATCTGTTGCATCTAGTAACCCATTAACCCATACTTTGCTGTAGTGATGAAAAGAACAATGCTACCTATGAACAATGATTGGACAGCTGGATCCTTTTCGAAAAGAACCAGTACTTCTCCAAAGCATCAAAAGCATCTCATCCAACCAACAATGAGGACCGAAGGCTCTGAAACAGCTATCTACAGATGGGTGTCCCTGGTTAATGATTATTAACTTGCATAGCAGCTACCTATAGGTGGCTCTAGAGATTTTTCTTTTCTAGAGCATGGATAATTTGCATATTTTTTCCCACAGTGAGCATGGTCTGTAAAGGCCAATGTTGGCCAAACCACCTGATTTCGAAAGGTTTTGCCTGGCCATAGAGAGATGATGGCCAAGGAAGATAAAGATCTGGTGTATCGATTTTGGACTATGGATCCCTTTGCTTTCACAGAGATAAGTCGATAAGTCACCGCCAGAGATGTCGGATGGTGCTCACTCATAAAGACTACAGGAGCGCTCTACCAAGATGGTTGCTTGACGAAACATTGTTCTAAAGGTGTATAGATGGTAGGTGAGCTAAAAACCACGTGCACACAGTGAGTTTATTACCTCTCTTCTTTTAGTAAACCAAAACTAGAGGAGAGGAACAATCAGAGGAAAAGTATAATAGAAACACGTCACCACTTCTGTATTTATCACCCACTCCTGGTTTTGGATACAAATCCTGAGGTAAAAAACTCACCAAATACTGAATGTGTGCACATGGTTGTATACAGACTTGGATCCCACATTTGGCCATGTGCACATGTTAAGTATTTGGTGAGTTTTTTACCTCAGTATTTGTAAGACAAAACCAGGAGTGGAACAATCAGAGGAAAAGTATCATAGAAACGTGTCACCACTTCTGTATTTATAACCCACTCCTGGTTTTGGCTACAAATTCTGAGGTAAAAAACTCACCAAATACTCAATGTGTGCACATGGCTGTATACTGACTTGGATCCCACGTTAAGCCTCATGCATAGGTTGAGTATTTGGTGAGATTTTTACCTCAGTATTTGGAAGTTAAAACCAGGAGAGGAACAATCAGAGGAAAAGTATAATAGAAACACATCACCATTTCTGTATTTATCACCTGCTCCTGGTTTTGGCTACAAATACTGAGGTAAAAAAACTCACCAAATACTCAACATGTGCATGTAGCCAAAGACTCCCTATTATACACAGATCTCCTCAACGAGTACCATTACCCCTCAAGAATCAATTAGGCATGATCCCATCTTGACCATTTAGGGCACATCTGGTGGAGTTTGATGCATTGGAGATTCATTATCAACATGGAAGCCAAGGATCAGGATGATAGAAAAAACAGCAAATAACAAAAAAGCAGCGCCATACTTTCATTATGTAAACTCTGCCCGTTCGTAAAGTCCTCCCAGAACAAGTCCTGGAAATCAAAAAGATCAAAATCTGTCTAAAGTCAGCAAAAATGTAAAAATAAAATGAGCATTGTATTAAACTGAGTGCCATTGGCAAACAGGAAACTGGTAGCCATACTCTTCATGCTGCAACACTAATCTGGCACGTGCAAAGGAGATTGTGAAAGAGGGTCTTTAATGCTGCCCTTTAATCATACAGCTGGCACAAGAACTAGACGGGGTTAAAAAGAAGGAAAAAAAAAAAAACAATCTCTGCCAATCTTGTGCGGCCCTTGGTGGCGAGGAAGGCCGGGTGCAGGAAGCTCTTGCTGAGATGGGATAAGCAGCAGATGTTAGCGCTGTTGTATTGCTCTGTGAGCTGGGGAAGGGTGTGTGAAAGATGTGGGAGTAGGGAACTGCTTCAGGATATAAAGCCCAAAAACAAATCACTCAACCTTACCAAATAAAAATGTTATGTTCTCAATTACTTGGCAGGTTATGACGCAGCAGACTGACATGGGCACAGCACTCCAGTGCCACCGGTGTACACTACGCATGTGCCAAGCACCCAACGCAAGTTCTAATATTTCCTTGCCGTTAAGTCAAGAAGGATCTAAAACCAAACCTGGCATTTGGGACATTGGGTAAACGTTTCGGGATAAATGATTATCAAAAAAGGTTGGCACACAATCAGTTTAGGTCGCGAAAGATACCAAGTGATGGCAGAACTGGTTTTAAGTTTATGAGAAAATATACGGTAGGTCATCTACATGAAGTGTCGAAATTTTGCCAAATATACTGTGCCCAAAATGAGGGGATTCTAACCTTGCTTTAGAGCCCCCATTTATGGGACCTCTAAGAGCACTGTGTATGTATGTCATATGACTTAAATGCCCTAGAACATCCAAATTAACTCTTTAAATTAACCAAGAAAACCAAGAATTTTAAAAATTCTATAAAAATGGCTAGTGGCCCTGAATTATGGCAAAACATCGCTTACTGCCCGGATTCCATTTATCTTTAAATTATGACTTGGTCTTGACTGTTGCATGTCCATGCCAGGGATGGATATAGGATGCCAGTGTATCTAAAAACTAACTCCAAGCACCAAACCTTTAGTTTGTTTTTTTTTATTGGTGGGGCAGGGGTGAGTGAGGGGGGGTGAACTAGGTGGCCGGAATGAAATAAGCTTATTTCTGTATTTTTCTAATGTGCCCCTTTATTCTCCAAAATTGTATTGCCCCTTCCTGGTTTATGGCATCTTATTTTGGCGGGGAGGGGGTGGGGTGGGATATGGCCACAAGGTCCACTGGGCATATTATTATATAGAAAATTACAGAAGAATTGCCCTAGAGTTGTTTTTTTGATATTTGGGGCAGATTGTGTAGCTCGCAGCCTGTGCCACATTTATTCTCAAATTACATATTTGTTCCAGTTTTCCGTCACTCAGTGATTGATTCTCCGGCCCCTATGTATTTTGGGTTCTTTAATGTTTGCCGCCAACAGAATTTCTTCCAGCGCTTGCGGTCTACAGACTAAATTAAGACCAGACAAACATTTCATGCTTTCTGTGGAACAGCGAGCTGAGTCTTGTAGTTCCACAACGGCTTGGAAGCCGCAGATTGCCCAAGTCTGCTGTAGACGTCAGCTTGTGGCACCAATAAAATCATTTGACCAAAGTGAAAAATGAGTGATGCCGCGTCTTCAAACACTTCGAGTCCTTGAGTTTGGAAACTGGAAACACATCACATCCCTCCAAAATTGACCCTCCCACATGCACACGCCGCGCTATATAGTATCAACCCCTTCCTTACTAACATAGTCAACACCAGATTTTGTACAATATCACATGTGGAAAAATTGCCATCAAATGGTTAAGGGCAAGGCCATCTTCTCGCCACACCCTGATTCCTCCCAAATTAGTTCAGTCACAGAGAGACAGAAACACGCAGAGTTAAAGAAAGTGAGAGCGGGAGGTGGTATTGGCTATGGGCCCTGGCATCATGCCCGGCTGCTAGTCTGAAAAGATGCCAGCTGGCTTGTTCCACATCAGAACTACACCCCCCACCCCCTCCCCGTCCAAACTTCCCCTCCCTTCTTCAGGCTTCATATTCAAAAGAGAGGAAGAGAGAACAACCAGTGCAAGGAAACATACAAAGGGAATGAGTAGACGACTGATACAAGAAACAAACACAAAGAGCCGGGGGTCAAAACACAAGTAGCCGCTACACAATGCCAACCGAAATCAAAACAGACCCAAAAAAAAAAAAAGGGGGGAAATTGCACTTGGTATTTTACGTCATGCAAAAGTTCATTAGGACAACCTATTACAATCATGTAAGTCTAAAAGGAATGGACATGGACTTGCAGGGTAGCCATCTCCAATGGGTGGCACTAAAGAGCTGAAGGAGTGCTAATTTAAATACATTTTTCCCGGTGAGCAATGCAATGGTTATAAATGTCCCAAAGCCAGCTTCCAGTCTCCATAAGGAGAAACAATACTAAATGGTATTGTACCTTCACCGTGAGGAATCAAAAACTCTTGACAAAGTTTGACAGAAGAGTGGAGCAGTTGTGAGTTGGATGTTCATGGTGGTGTAGGACCTTCTGACAAGATTGACTGGCCACATATGTTAGCATGGTCAACTAATGTCAATGTGACCCTACATATTAGACTAAGAGTAGAGCTACACAGCTTTTCTCTAACAAACAAGGGGAAAGAAGGGTAATGTCACGCGCTGATTTACAGTATCTGCCAACTATGTTGGATGCTGCTGTAATTAAACGTGTGTGAATTTCTTCAGGAACTGCATAAATTAATGTCAGTTTTGCTGCAGTGTGCTTTGCCAATTGTCCAGCTGCTAAATGATGTGAAGTTTGTGAGAGTCATCTGGAATCTCCTCCCCTAGCCTTTGAATAGCTTCTCCCTCCACCAGGTGGGGTTGCTGTTAAGAGTTTTCACTTTGCTTGTGCCAAGCTTGTGTATGGACATCGTGCTTTTGCTGCTGTGTCAGGAAGCTTATCTTTTGCTGGAGTGACTGCTGACCCCGGTCCTTGGTGGGAGGTGAGAGGGAGTAGCATAGGACTGGTTGAGGAGTTGAGAATGAGGGTGGTGGCCTGAACCTCCTCACCATCGGTGGCATCTTCGGGTTCAGGGCTAGTCAGGGATCCCAAGTATAAGGGCCAGCATAGTTTCTTGGATGCCCTTGCCTATTAATTTTGATACTCATTCCCTCATCCATTACCAACCCCGTGACAGGTAACCCATGTTGGACTTCAACAGGATTGATCCTGGACTGAAGAAGCTAAGCATGCTTGATAATTGATTACACATGAGAAATAATTTAAGCGACCCTCTACCCAATACAGAACTGTTATCTGAAGTGTTTCTTACACTACCTTCCGTTCCTTCTGCTTCTGAGATTGCACATTAGTAAGTCTAATGGCCAATTTGGCATGAGAAAAGAGTTGCAGTATGCTGTGAGTGGAAGCGCATATTGGATCGTGTGCACCCATTCAAGTTCATAGGTGCGTATAAAACTTCGGACTGCACTCTGATGTCCCCCAAGTGCAGCTTGATTTACGCGGACATAGACAACAGAGACGATGGAGAAATTAGGTTCTCCATCTTCCCAAATGTGGTAAAATTCTGTCTTGCAAGAGAATCGGATCACACTAAGCTGACACTCAGCCCAAACTCTGATCCCAATTTGAGCTGAGTGTATTTTGCTTAATGGGCCCAATTCTCTTGCATGCAAGCGCATACACTCGTGTGACCCTGGCCTAAACCATACCTCCCTAGGCCTACAGCACCGGAGAGTCAGTGCAGAGGTGGTTTAGACTTGTGCCTGCCATCCTACAGGGGTTGCCATCTTGAAAGGAGACAGAAAGGAAAGCCAAAACTAAGTTTAGGAGGCAGCTAAAGACAACCTGAGGGTGCCAGGTGGGATGACTGTGTACAAAAAGTATATAGTCATTTTTTAGTTCCAGAGTAGAGGGTCGCTTTCATATGTATGCTCATCACTAGAGTAGTGATGAGCAGGCACTACCATACTTGGGTGTTTGGTACTCGTAACAAGCAGTTGGACGCTTGGGCAGGCATGACTCAAGTACTGAATATAATAGAAGTCAATGGGAAACGAGCATTTTTCTGAAAAATCTTCCGTAAATATCCTCAGTTCTCCATTGACTGTCTTTGGTAAATGAGTTGACCTAGTCCAAGCGTCCAACTGCTCGTTATTAGTACCGTAGTGCTTACTCATCACTAGTCCTAGAGGTTAAGCAATAGCAGTCCATCATACTTATACAGTGATACTCTACGAAAGGTGAAATAAGGACTTATATTGTCAGTGGGATAGACAAGAAAGAGGTGATCCCAAAACGGCATCTTGGCCTCTAATTATGAACCAACTGGTCATTTTTTTTTAAGAATTTATCGATCAAAATCCATTTTGATTAGTAAATTATTGTTCCAGCTAAGGAGAGTTGGAATGATTATTGGCCCGGTTGTCCTTAACCAACCAGTCAACAAAGCAATGAAAAAATGATCTTCCAACCCTGCAACAACACAGTAATAAACCTTGATTTACTCAAAGCAGCTTAAAATACAGGCTGCTCCACCTTAATGCCCTTGCGGCTAAAACAGTTTGTCTTAATTTTCATTCTCCCAAAAGCAAAACGGACTCTCAACATCTTGATGACGAAAAAAAACCCATCCAGTTCTTAGGTACTCTGTCCTGAGGGGGCTCTTCATTCTCTCAAAGAATGAATCAAGACGAGCTTGTCCCATAATGTTGAAAGGTATAGATGCAAATGATCTATGCGCCCAAGGGCTAGCAACATACCACATCTTGATGTTATTCCCATTGTCAAGCAGGGGAGTCACCTGTTAGGGACTATTGAATTCTAAATAATAATCTTAAACCCATTATGGGCGAGGGCATTGCTTAATGGGTGATCTGTTACACGGTGCGACAACTTGAAATGGCGGTTTCGGCCCAAGGGCCAAAATTGGACATAAACATGTCGTTGTATACTTTTGAGGCAGAAAAACCTGTTGAGTGACCCCCTCCCCCCATGCCTGTATGGACTTGCTTGTATTCAGTTCATATTCTATAGAATAATATCTTCACGCAACAAATAACCTTTAAAATCAGAGTGAAGTTTTAGAAATATATGGGTGGGTGTGTGTTTTAATATGTCAAGAGATGTGAAGACTTATTATATCAGGAAAATAAAGTTACCTGTAAAACGTTATTAGATGACCCCCAATACACATGCAGAATCAATTTGGCCAGTCATGCATGTTTTTGGACAGGGGAAAAAAACATACAATGGGAAGGGCCTATATTCCACTGGAACAGAAAGATTGGGTAGGTTGCCCAATTTGCCCAATTCCACTTTTCCACCAATAGATGAGAATCAGGTTGGACCCAAACACACAAGTTGGCCATTTCAACTTCTTCAAACTTTGCTCGAAAGTATATGGACATGTTCAAAACACTACTACCCTCCACGACAATAGATCTTAGACTGTCAGCCAATATCGTCAGGTTTGGGTTCTATCGAGATTAGTGTAAATTTGTATTGGGCCCCTCGATTCTCCCATCACATATGGAGAGGGAACTGGCACACTGGATTTCCAACAGCCGATCCTTCTGTTCT
The DNA here is from genome assembly GCA_033576535.1 of Allobates femoralis. NCBI lineage: Eukaryota > Metazoa > Chordata > Amphibia > Anura > Aromobatidae > Allobates > Allobates femoralis. Next base: position 437,708,731 of record JARQOC010000006.1, on the reverse strand, counting down.
CCAGAAGCCACCAAAAGGCTTTTTCTAGAGAACACAGGAGTGTTCCTATGTATACGGAAGTCAAGAGAAATAACCGTCAGCCAAAAGATGGCCGACAGCTATCCATTGTGTATGGGAAACTTTAGAATAAGCTTTACCATGTACGTCATCAGAGCACACGATATGAAAGTCTTTCCACTAGACCATTATTAGAGAACAATACATTTTACACCACTGATCACCACATTGTCCTACAGAAAGCGCACAGTAACCAATTTGGGCAGCACAATGTCTGGCTGGTTTTCAAAAGGAAAGGATTATAAAGAGTAATGATGAATACAGTGAGGAGGGCACAGTCATTCCTAACACGATCAGTGGGTCAGGGGTTATCTAGTCTAAGCTCTCGGGATGCTGATGACATGAAGTTCCTGCTCACAGGTGTCTCGAGACAATGCCGCTAAGCAGGTTTTGATGAGGAGGAGATGAGGGCCTTGGAGCACAAGACTAAAAAGTTTAGACAGGCTTTGTTGTGGAAATTTCATACAAGAGAGGTGAGAAGAGATAACATGATGATAGAACACTTCAAGATGCTGTAAAGTGTAAAGACCTTTTTTTAGGGTAGGGGGCAAGTATGCATCAGAGCTGGTGGGAGAAGAAAAGCGCCCAGGTTGCAAACCAACCATCTTAAGTAGCATACTTATCATTGTAATATCTACTTAAAGAGAAAACCACATCTTACATCCAAAACAATCATCGTGCAATAGATCTAGATCAGCACTCCACAAAGGACCATAAAACAAGGCTGCTTTACCCTAAATATACTATATTACATGTCCCAACACAATTCTATTATAAAATATACATCAACTAGTACTGACCTTCATGGGAGTGAGAAAACCAGATCTGGGAGGCTCCGGCCCCATGGGGGCCCCTGTAGGTGGTTTCGGATGGAGTTGAGGATGCTCCTGCTGGGTGTCCTGATGCTGCTGCAGAGCCCAGGCTGCCACCCAGAAAACTGCCCATAAAAGAGGGGGAAGAGTTCGCCATCAAACCAGTGCTAGCTGAAAAACAAGGACAAAGGCAGTCACAAACCAGATTCAACCATTTCCCCCCAAAACATAAATCCCGAATAAGCATACTTGTACAGTATATACACAAGGCATTATGGAGCTAAAATTTTAGATGGATCAATAAAATTGGAACTAGACATCGACTTTTAATCACGTCTCTCATGTGCATGGCTTGATAAAGTTTGGCATAGAGCAATGTTAAACCCATGGACGACAAAAAGAAAATTAAAAACACTTATAGAAAGCTGAGTGTGGTGTGTGTTGTGTGGCACATAGCTCCACCCCTCCATATAGCCCCACCCCTTTATATATGCAAATCCACAAATAGAACTCAGGAGAAACAAATACAGTGGCATGACTCGGAATGTTATAGGTTAACATTCTATTGTTCAAAATAATCATTCTAATAATCACAGTTAGTTACCATCTTGTGCAACCAGGCCACACACACCCCCAGTATACAGCAGGAGGCTGCACACACCCCAGTATATAGCAGGAGGCGCACACAGCCCAATATACAGCAGAGGCACACCAGCCCATATACAGTAGGAGGCAGCACACGGCCTCCAGTATACAGCAGGACGCATACAGCCCCAAGTATAAAGCAGGACAGCATACAACCTTCATTATACAGCAGGAGGCCACACACAACCCCCAGTATAAAGCAAGAGGCCACACACAGCCCCCAATATACAGCAGGAGGCCACACACAGCCACCAGTATACAGCAGGAGGCCACACACAGCCCCCAATATACAGCAGGAGGCCACACACAGCCACCAGTATACAGCAGGAGGCCACACACAGCCCCTTACAGCATGAGGCCACACACAGCTCAGTTCAGTAGGAGCAGCACACAGCCCAGTATACAACAGGAGGCAGCACATAGCCCCCCAGTATACAGCAGGAGACCCATTAACAATGCCTAGGCAACACCAGGTTCTACAGCTGGTTCATAATAATATGCTAAAGCAAAAATTTGTAGAGTACTCAATTTATTTGCTATTGTCTATCACGGACACATACGTTGGAATACAACAACTCATAAGTAAAAAATTGTGTCCTAAAACTAATCATCTAGGCAGAGCGGAACAAAATGGTCTCAAAACTTCAATGATTTATTGAGCCATAAGACTGAGTCTTTTAGAAGAACCCCCATCCACCACCGACCAGAACTTTCTTGCGTATATATTGGGTGATTTTTTTTTTTTTAACGGACCACTTTGACAGAATTTAAGAATGCCAACAGTATTAAAAAAAATGGACATTCCAAAGGAAATAAAATAATGCTTCAGACTTTTCCTATGGGTGCAAATAGCTGGTGAAAACGTGTTACGGATTGCCAGGACCAACTCTACCTATTGGCTAAAGAGCAACCCTATGAAACTTTGCTGTTAAACTCGAAAACATGTATTTTTGCCATTGGAACTGAATAAATTCCTTTGAGAGCCTTAGAACCCACTCCCAACTAATCTCAGTTTTATGCCGGAGATGAGTAATTCTCAACTATAAAATAAAGGAAGAAAAAGTCAGGGGGAGGTGACCTTCTCAGTTGACCCATGTCTCGATTACAATATCCAAAGCTTACATCATGGTCAGAAGAAATAAAAGCTGTACATGGGGAATCAGGTCTTTGCTATTGGATCAAAAACCATTGGAGTTTGGGTCTCCTGAGCCCTGATAGAAAAGCTGTCCTTGTTGGCACAATAGGTGCACTAGGGTCCAGTTGTGACTCCAACCTCCGCATCGCTCTATTGCCAAAGCAGAAAAGATTCTGCATTGTAAGTTACATGACCTTACACTGACTTACAGCCCCAATGGTTTCATAAGAACTTTATGGACTTCATGTTTTGACTATTATGGGATTAAAATTATAGTGAAAGAAGGAAAAAAAAAAAAAAAAAAAAAAAAACAAGCACTCGTAACCGAAGCGTAATCCAGAAGTTGGAAAAAAAAAAAAAAGTAATTAATGGAAGTCAAATGCAATAGCTGAACAGTGTACAGGGTGTGTACTGTATCATTGGATGATCAATTCCCTTCCCTCCCAGCCTTCGGGGCACTGTTAAAATCTCACATCTTCTACCAAGCCTCATATGACTCCCACTCCCCCCTTCCGAACTTCCTCCAGCTGCTTCTGTCACCTGACAGGGAGTGATTTCCAGATGTGAGATTCCCTGCGAGCTGTCAGAAGTGTCTTTCCAGATTACGCCTCATACACACACACACATAGCCCTCAGCCAAGACCTCCCTTGCTCAAGGCCAGGTTTAAGCAACCAATTGACCTTGGAACCACAAGCTCCAGCAAGTTCCACCATAAAAACTGGAAAGTCATCGGCTGCCAGCCTATTACGCCAGTCGGTAGGTTTGCAACCTTATGGGGAACCTATCAAGAAAAACCCAGATGTTCTACAGTGGCTTAAGAGGAAGAACCTTCAGATTTGCCACCCCTATGAGCCCCCAAAGAACTTTAGCATGAACCCAAGCCAGTTCCTACAAGCTCTATTTTTAAATGTTCGTCCTCATCATGTCGTTCCCAGTTGTATCCGCTCGGTGCCAGTTCACACACAGCTGTTAAAAGAAGAAATGGACCACGTTCAACTCTGACCTAAGGGAGCAGCACAATATTCTCAAAGTGTCAACTTGCCTGCCCTTCCAAAACCTTTCCCAAGAAAACTAGAGGAAAAGGCAGAGCGCGAGAGCCACATCCTAAACCACACCCGGAGTCACACCCACGGTACTTGACTGGGGATTTCCATTCACTGCTGGTCACCTGCAATAGATCTGATCGACTTCTCAAGCATAAAAAGGCAGATGTATCTATCAATACGTTGTGTGCCATAGAATGACATCAGTTTTGCAGGACATTCAGCTATTCAAAAATTGAATTAAAGGTTTTTCCAACAAACAAAAGTTCATTTGAATCAATAGATCGTCGAATAATAATAAGTTCCACATTGGATGTGTTTAAACAAAAAAATGTCCCTGTGCATGACTGTACAGGGACATGATCTATCATACCACATCTCCTGGTCCAATTGTGGAACTTATTGTCATTCCAAGATCTATTAATTAAAAAGAACTTTAGAATTAAACTTTGTTGGTGGAAAAAAACCTTTAAGTTCAACACTGTTTTGGAGATACTGACTGATCTCATTTCATTAGAAAATGATGGGACTTGACCAGCTCCATGGAAGCATGGTGGGACACCTGGGGGCTACATGTCTCAGACTGATGAAAAAAACACCAGATCTAAATTAGCATACAGGTATAAACATAAAATGTGGGTTTCGATCGATTCCAGGATTCCAAAAGAAATCATCATTAAACCCTCATGATCCAACATAATTACTGAGGACATCATAAGATGATGGTCAGCATATAGATGACCAATTTCCAAACGTGTGGCACATGTTGCTGAATTTCTCAGAAAACAATCTCACCTATAGGGTCAAACCCAAATGTTATTCCAAAGCAAAATCTTCTTAAAAGGTTGAAAGAATATTTTTTTTTTAGATCAGCCCTTAACCCACCATTCACCTTTACCTCAAAGCTTGTAATAAAAGAAAAAAATGTGACCCAACCACCAAGAGACCCCCGGTCCCATTGACTTACCCCAGAAGAACATGATCTTCAAGATTAGTAGGAACGGTCGTAATAATGATCTCCCTGTACTGTTTTATCACATACCCCATAAGGGTCCAATAAATAGCTTCACGATGAGGAAGCGGAGGGAGAAACAGGACCTGCCAACCCAACAGCAGCCGTTCACAGGAGAAAATAGCAAGGGAAACAGTTACACGGATCGTAAAAAAGAAAACTTTTATTGTGAGATCATATGGCGGGGATCTCTCCTGGGATAACAGTCCTGGAAACACGGATACAGTAACCCTACTGTGTCCAGATGGGAGCATTGCAATGTGATGTGTCCCATATTATTTAGCTGCTTTCATGGCTGCTCTTGGCAGCAAAGGGGTTATCCAATATGCAGCCTACAGTTGCAAAATTTTTTTTTTCTTTTAACCCTCCCATCCTTTGCGCCGCATGTGTTTCTAAACGTAGAATCCCAAAAGAAAAAAAAAGGGAAAACACACAAAGTAATTTGCCTCTGATAGAAAACAGGTCCGGGCTGTTGGTGACGGGAGGAGAATTGTCGAAGGGGGTCGTCCCACGCTGCCAAACTGCTCCCGCCTAGATATTTTGGAAATGAGTGTCCCAAGTGTGGTTTTAACAGAGGAGGGGGGCTTTCATCCTTTCAATTTAACCCAGTATTCTCCAATAGGTTCTACTATAATAACTATCTTAGGCGTTCCCAAGTCAAAGTTTGTTTTGAATGTTAAATCTGGGTCTTAACCAATATTGGACATCTTAAGGGATGTAGTGGTTGCAGTCATTCCCTATCCCCTATACACTGGTATTGTAAATTAATATTAGGAATCGGAGCAGGATTGTTGAGTCTTAATGGAAAATCATACATACGTTACAGTAGTGCCACTAGTTAGCTTCACAAGAGGGTTGCTACCAAGCAAAATTGGCCCATTTGGCAAATCTTTCAGATTTAGGACAACGCTCATTAGACCTATGAGGTCTGATGGCTTTTTGAGAAACCACGTTGTCTAAAAAATATTTGGACTAGGAAAAACTATCCTTCAGTAAAACAGATGCTACCCATAATGAGTGCCAATCAATTAAATAAGTTGATTGGTACACATTTCAAGGTACTTTTGCAAGAGCCGAATTAGGGTGGATCGTTTTTCATGGATACCATCAAGTCAGATTACCTATCCATCAAGTCAAGCTACCTTGTAGACCAGACAACTTCTATTCGAGGGCAAAGTATCCTTTGTATGGGCCCCCCAACTTTACCTAGTCCCCAAAAACATAAGACATTGGCAGGTTGACAACATTCTAATAAATAAGAGATGCCTATAGGCAGCTCAAGTGTGAATTGAGTGTGGGCAGAGGCTTTTGAGGGAGCACTTGGTGGATTTGGTCACATAGTATTAAAACTTAGCAAACATTTCTGATTTCAGAGTGACCTAATAACTGCACGGAGGCAACACAACTCTTCCCGACAGATGTTGAGCAAAAGGATTGGCCATGATGAATTTTAACGACAAATTCTTTTGTTTTCAAGAGTAGATAAGCCACCACCTGAGTTGCGTTGGAGCAGATTACTCCCATCAATGTGTCGAAAAAACATTCACAAAAAGGATAGCCAGAAGCCAGATCAGTGTTTGGCCAACAGCTACTAAATGTATATGGACAACTTTAGACTGAAGGTACTGGGGTCACTTGGCTGCTGGGTCACCTTGCCTTGAGTAGGGAATGATCTTCTTCATTGAGGTATCCATGGATATGAAATATGAACCCAACTCTCATTTTGTTCATGCTTTAATTGACCTGAAAGAAATGGTTCCTTAAAAAATATAAAAAAAAAAAAAAAAAAAAAAAAAAAAAAAAAGTGTGGGCGGCAAATTTGCTTCATCAGATGAGTTCCAAGTCACAGCTAATAGGGAAGGAATTAAATCAAAGACACCTCTACATTACGAAGAGCAGGGATCAAAGCCCAGAAGACCAAATCCAGTCATGACACCGCCTGGCACTGCTAGATATTTCCTAGGGCAGAACAGGTGTGAGAACTGGCAGATGCGATTACCACTTTTACGACTGACTGACGACATTTTGTGTTATGTATGTCTAGTCACAAGACAAAACAAGATATCTAGATGAACTTCTACACTGGGTGGGGGAGAGGGCATTCAAGACATTGTGATAACGCGACCACAAAATGAATGACAATTCTAACGGTTGACCACAAGCCTGGTGTTGACCACATGACATACTGGTGCATCTTGATGCTTGTGTCATGCACTTAACTGTGTGGTCAGATGTTGGTCACATAGAATTTTCTTTAAGATAACAATTGTTTCTAAATACCCTACAACATCAGAACCTCTTTGCCCATTACAATCCTCAAGATATCTCCATGAAGTACCATAAGGAGGAGAGAAGGAAGAGTCCAGGTACATAGATACTGAGAGATACACCCAACTAAAGGGGTATAAACCTCAGAATCTTCCGAGACCTAGATTCCCCAAAAGTTGGCATAGATCATTGAGGTTTCAGCCTAATTTGATGGAGCTTTGGGATCCGTGTTATAAAGGTGCAGAGCGCTCCAGCCACGTCTACCCCTGAGGCGTGTAGATTGGCAAGCTGTCAAGCGCTCTGTCTGGACCAATGGCCCAGCTGGTATCAATGTGTGGAGTAGACACAAACACAGCTCCTTTGGAGAACAGATGTGTGGAGGATACAAAAATAATGGAAAGAGTATGTTAAAAAAAAAAACAAGACAGAGTCCGTCATGGACTAGATAGAAAATTCTTTAAATCTGACATGATAGCCCATCTATTAACATTTTGGTTCCCCCAAAAAATTTAAGGAGGACACATTATAATAATTACATCCTTCTATAAAGTTGTCCATTGTTTTGTGACGTCTCGGGACACTTCCCGTTGTTAGTACTGATGGTAATGTACAGTAAGTCACGTATGCCAAGAAGAGATTCATGGAAAATATGGCCTCCAGTTACAACCAGGGCTCTGGAGTCAGTAAGCCAAACCACCGACTCCAACTCTGACTCCACGACTCCAACTACTTCATACATTCATACATGGCTCCTGTTTAAGTGATAAATTTACTGTAGTACAATGTGAACATCACATTTTAATCATTATTATGATAACAATCAAGCTAAATAGCTAGAACAATAATTCATAATATTATTTAGCATATATTGCATTGAACTACTGTACCCAATTCATTATATAAATTTAGGAGTCGGAGTTGGTCCTTTTTTTTTTTTTTTTTTTTTTTTTTTTCTTTTTACAGACTCCAACACTAACTCCAAGTCCACCAAAATGGGCACAGACTTCAACTCCAGAACACCTCACCGAGTGCAGAAGGTCCCAACATGATTTGCCCCAGATACCAATCCAATAACTGATAGGGGAAACAGGTGACAAAGCTATTGGAGATAGGACCCTTTCTTGGCCACATGGTGACTAAGGTCATGTCTCCCAATATTTATATCCCTATAGCCCCCGTCACACCAGGCGACGGGGCTGGGGATGTCGGCGACGACTGGCGGGTGCGCGCACGTTTTTAGTGCCCCGCCAGCGTCGCCGTCCCCCGTTTACACGGGGCGACACCTCCAGCCCCGCGCCGACTAGCTGTCAGGCGGCATCGCCGCCGGGGTGTCTAGAAACCCCAGCGGCGATGCAGGACAATGGGAGCCTATGGCTCCCATCGCCTGATAGGTCGCCGGCGCCCGGTTACATGGGGCGATGTGTGCACATCGCCCCATGATGGTCGCCTGGTTTCAGAGCACTGCTCTGAAACCAGGCGACCGCCGACATCGCCCCTTTACATGAGGCGACGTAGGGGCGATGTCGCCGCCGATAGGCCACGCCTCCACCTCGCCTCTGTAATGGGTGGCAATGTCGCCCCGTGTGACGGTGGCTTATGGGCGGGATTTTAAGTTTTGCCCCGATCAGTCCCAGAAATGTCCAACTTGTCCCCCAAAAGGACAATCTTGGAAAAAATTGAGATGTTGGGAGTTATATACGAAATCTTCTATGGAATAAGTCTCTAACTCACTAATCTCATTACTTGAATATGAGAAGTATCCCAGTTGCCCCAGATTTCCCAGGAACAAAAGATCTGCTCCCTCCATCCACTAACCTCCCTAAAATCGGACATCTCTCTCTCAATGTGCGGCACCATGATAACGCCTAGCCAGCAGACTCGCTGTCTGGGTGTAATGTTTGACACCGATCTCTCCTTCTCCTCCCACACACAATCTCTCGTCCGCTCCTGTCGCTTACACCTGAAGAATATCTCTAGAATCCGCCCCTTTCTCACCATGGAAACAACAAAAACCCTCACCGTGGCCCTAATCCATTCCCACCTTGACTATTGCAATTCTCTATTAAGCGGCCAACCCCTCACCAGACTTTCTCCTCTCCAGTCCATCCTTAATGCAGCAGCCAGGATCACCCATCTGGCCAATCGTTACTCAGATGTCTCTGCTCTGTGCCAGTCATTGCACTGGCTGCCCGTACACTACAGGATCAAATTCAAATTACTTGTTCTCACCCACTAAGCTCTTCACAGTGCAGCACCCCCCTACATCTCCTCCCTCATCTCTGTCTATCATCCCACCCGTTCTCTACGTTCTTCAAATGACCTTCGACTAGCATCTGCACTAATCCGATCCTCCAACTCCCGGCTCCAAGACTTCTCCAGAGCTGCACCAATCCTCTGGAATGCTTTACCCCAAGAGATCAGGACTATCCACAACTTGCATGGCTTCAGACGATCCCTAAAAACACATCTTTTTAAGGCGGCCTATCATACTCCCTAATAGAAGTCCTTTGTACTGTAGATAGTGAATGGGCTATCTCTCTTCACATTACTCCTACAAACTCCACCAAACCAAAAAGGTCTACACAGACTGTCTAATAACCATCCATGTAAGCTTAGTTCTATGCCCCATTTCCTCAAGATGCCTGGACCATCAGTGCAATAAGCTCCTGTACCTTATGCAACCCCTATCCTGTTGTAGATTGTAAGCTCTTTTGAGCAGGGTCACCTTCATTTCTTGCTTGCTATATTGTATTTTCTTTTTTACATTGATTCTATGCCTATTGTTTTGTATCCAATTATTGTACTGTATTTGTTCTCTACTGTAATTACTTACTGTATTATATTTTCTGTACTCTAACCCCTACATTGTAAAGCGCTGCGGAATATGTTGGCGCTATATAAATAAAGCTTTATTATTATTATTTATGTAAACTTCACCCAAAAGTGGTCAGACAGGGAGAGTTGGGGGCCAGATTTAATGGTGGGTTTACACGCCGCGATATCGGCGTCCAACTCCGACAAAAAGTCACGTGGTTCGGGAGTTGGACCCGATATCGTTCCTGCATCGTACTGTTTGAAGGTACAATACGATGCAGGAACGATGGTAATCCGATATCGGGGGTCGAATGAGCGTGCTAATCAACCGCCCGATATCGGATGCCTGTTGGAGCTGGATCGTTGCGTGTAAACATCCAACTACGATGTGTACTCGCACCTCACCCATTAACTCCCATGTTAAATGGTCGTTGCTGGGTTGGTGGGCATACACATCGTAGGGACGTTGTTTCCCGATATCGCAGCGTGTAAACCGCCGATGCGATATCGGGAAAAGTGCTCAAAAAATGCGCGCTCCCGCGCCGTTGTATAGCGATATCGCGGTGTGTAAACCCACCATAAAAGTCTCCAAAACTTTATAGCATGAACAAGTGATTTGTGGCCACTAATCTCTCAGCTTAAAAGGGGTTGTTCATGAAGTCAACCATTGTATATATACCATCAGTGGAATATCCTCCCCTTTAAGGGTCTCTCTATGGACCACTCAATAGGAGCGACTCCAGTTGCATTAGGCTCAAGCCATCCGGTCATCTGAATGGCTACAGTTCCCCTAACAACATCATTTCTTTAAAGGAGTTGTTCTCCTTTTGGTAATTGTTCCTTAAAAGCATGTATTTGGGCGTAAAAGATGATTGTTGCAAGGGGTTTCATTAACAGTTGTGCACAGTTGGCCTTATATAGCCGATGTGTTGCACTGTCTATTGCTGACTGTGCAGTGAGTTAACTGAGAATCCATCAGTGAGCTCATTCGGACATTCCAATGGGAGAAGTCTTATATAACCACAGACCACATCTAAGTTGAATGTGAAGGAAAACTAAGAATCTGTTACAGCCAAATGGTGCAAAATTTTTAATGAAACACAATTGCAAGAATCATTTGTAGCCCCGAAAACATGAATTGAAAAGAAAAAAAAAATACCCCCAAAAGGTGAACAATCCCTTGAAGGTGGTGTGATTGGACCCAGCACAGTAGGTTGGTCATGGCCTCGTTTTGTCAGCGATTATTTCCGATCACATCACAAGTCCCTGGAATCATATTTTACGTCATTTGAGAATAGCGCCCTCTATAGGGTATAATTAGAATAGTCGGCATATTTGAAATTCCCCGATCAAATCTTGGTAAAGTCCTGAACTATTGAAGTTCTCGGAGAGGCAGGATGAATTCCAGTCTGGTCTGTCCGGATTTTGTCCCCGGCCCCCCTCCTTCCCACTTTGGTTTCTGCACTGTCTACAACTGGTGTCATGGCCTGCTCTGTTTTCCTATGATGCTTATCTGCCTGGGCACAGTGCCTGACCGCACAAGACTGAACACTTCTAGTGTCTCACACACAAACAGTCCTTCTAGTGACAGGCCGCCACCCGGACGCACACGCCCCAGCGCCCTGGCGTCCTGCATCCCAACAGCTGACTCAATTACGATCCACCAAATGTGACAAAAGGATTAGGACAAAACCTGTGCCAGTTTTATTATAGGAAGTGCAGTGCAGTATGGATGGTAAAAACGACTTCCTTACAAAAAACAGCGCCACCCTCATCCTCAGGCTGTGTCAGGTATTGCAGCTCAGCTCAATTATTGATGGCTAAAGCTATGGACAGGTGGGGCGCTGTTTCTTGAAGATAGCAGCAGTGTTTTAGGTTATTTTTTTTAACCCTTTAAGGAAGAGGAGAGCTTTTTTTATTTTTAATATATGTATAAAAAAAAGAAACATGGCTAGGCTGCCGTCATTCGAAAGAACGCTCCAAAACCAATGTCTAGTACAACAGCTCCACGGTATAAGAGGTGATTGGCGTCAGCTGCAACATTACATACAACCTCTTGCGGACAGGGTCCTCTCTTCGCTTCTGTACCTGGGCGACTTGTTTGTCCATACTCATTGTACTTGTCTTTGTCTGCCCTTCCATAAGTAAAGTGCCATGGAATCTATGGAATCTATGGCGCTATAATAATAAATAATAATAACAACCTGAAGACCGGTGTGGCGTATTTTATGAAAAAAGCAGCTATGTTTGTTTTTGTTTTTTTAAAGGTGTTGTCCACATCTTGGACAAACCCTTCTCATTCCCCATAAAAATAAAAATGCCTATACTCAACTCCACTGCAGTCGTGGCTCCAGCAACATCAGAATTCACATTCCAGTGGCCCACGTGACATTATGACGCTCATGAAAAATAAGCGCCGACTTCCCTCAACAGGAAATGAGGGGTGCGGCTAACGACCACTTCCTGTTGAGTACTCCTCAAAAAAGCTGGCACTCAATGGTCGCAGGTCACAATGGCTCGTGGGTCCACGGAACACGATTTCTGATGTTGCTGGAATCACGCTAGCAGCGGAGGCAAGTATAGGCTTTTTTATTTTTGTTTGTAATGACAAGGGTTTGTCCAACCTTTTTTACATCAGCCGACTCCTTTAATGAGAACATTGCTATAATGCCAATTTTTCACCTAACCTCACCTACCCCTTCCCCCCAATAAATTGCCATGTATCTTCTTTAGAAACCTCAAAAGGGGGTAGCCCAGGATTAGAAAATCATGGCTGCTTCCTTCTCAAAAACAGTGTCCTATCAGGACAACTACCGATAGAGGGTTGTTGAAAGGGGGAAATCTGGGGAAAGGTGGTGGAATCTAGGAAATGTGAGTGATTACTCCTAACAGCTGTTAGAATTCTCAGCAGTTTGAAATTTGAATTTCAAAAATTCAAAAAGTTTCAGTTAGAAATTGAAAACATATATACCGTTATTTGTCCTATTTAAAAGGGGAAATGCCCTTTAACCTGGATTCTATTTCCCACTTCATCCTGATATTAAATGTAGTCGTGCATCCCACCAGTATATTCACATCTTAAGACTCTGGCAGACTCAAGAGCACAGAAATCTGTGCAATGCACACAGCCATGTTCCCTACACATGTCTAATAATAATACACCCCCTCTCATTTTATGGTACGACCCACACCCCTTCCCTATAAGAGCGAAGCCAAGTTCTATAGGAGGACACAAGAACACACGTATGGTCAAGAGGATCGAACTGGAGGACATATGGACACCGGGTGATGGGAGTAGCGCCCCTAGGGCCACCCCAGAGTAGGATGGGAAACGGACACAACATTTGCTTTCATTTAGAAAAGTGAGAGGGAGAAGCGTTGAAGGAAGCAGCACTGGGATCCTGAGAACGAAGCTGCGTCGTAAGATCCCACACTCCCTCCACCTCTTAAAGGGCTAGTCCCAGAGGTGCTGTCGCTCAGCCCGGACTAGCGATCCAGGTTCCCAGGCTTCAGCCGCTAGGTTCACACACGCACAACACATTGCACTGCCCCTTCACACGACCCATTCACTGCACGAGTGACTTCGGCCAAAAACTTAATCAGAAGATCCTGTGGTTAGAATATCATTGTTTTCTACAAAAAAAAAGTATAATAAATCATACCCAAGTGTTGCCCACAGACTGCCAGCACAATCCTCCGCCGGGCATAGGCAAGACTTTTTCCCCAAACAGCGCTACTCATGTCTAGTGGCTGTGATTGGTATTGCAGCTTAGATTTCATCATCATCCTCTTGCTGTCAGTGAATGGAAAGATTCTTGTTTAGATGTCATCAGAGTTGTCCATGATAAAAATATTAGCATTGGTGACATCGTTAGCAAGAAGTGTTCCCATTCACTGACTCCAAGCAGGTATCTTATAAGCCTATAGATTTAATGACATAAAGGTGCTGGTTTTCATTCCGCTGGCAACAAACAGCAATCGATAATATTCAAAGGCAAAAAAAAGGGGGTTTATTTTTATACTGAACAGCGCCACCCTTGTCCACAGGTCATGTCTGGTGTTGCAGCTTTGCTACATGAATTGTTCTTCAACTTAGATTTCAAAAGTTGTATAATAATCAGTTTTCTGAATACACTTTTTATGGATCAATATCTCATATTTCATGATCTGTGCTTAATAATATTTCTGATACAGTCCAATGGGTCTCGTCACAATGCATTAGATCAAAACGCATCTCGCCGCATCCGTCTGACCCAGAGAACAATGTTTCCATTCACTGACAAGCAGAGATCTTGATAAGAACAAGAAACTGAGATATTAGAATTTTCAATTAATTATACAATGATCAGAATTTATATAAATTAAAAAACATGAAAAAGGTGTACAAAGTGACCCCCAAAACCTCATTTAGGGGGGGCGTATAGGAAAAGACCGGTAAATATTGGGTTCAAAGGTCAAAATGTACGCATGGATCATGATACCAAGTTCTGGGCATTTTTACATAGGTCTGCAGGCACTGTCCCAGCATTTACATAGGACTGCTGTTGCTATAAAGACACTCAAAAACATACAATACATTCCATTCTGTTATATCTGCACACACCGCACAGTTAACCCTTTCACACTCAGGGCACTGATTTTAGGTTCCCGCACTGCCAGCCGTGTACCTTTTTCCTCGCACACTTACATGGGAATGGCGGTGCTGCGGAGTCGTCCATATTTGTACCCATAATAGGGAGAAAAATGTCAGAATCAGGCGAATAAGACTAAAAATGGGCCGTGAGCGGGTGTGTCCCCTCCACAGGGGATGGCCGATCCTCCATTAAAAAAAGAAGAAGAGAGGATTCTGGCTATTCTTACATGTGAAATCACTTGCGGCTGATCCATTAACCATCTGCTTGCTGATGCCGAGATCCATTTAACTCACATAAAATCCAAAAAACAATGCAGTTACAATTTGTAATAAGGGTGCTTTCACAGTGCGTTTTTTTCAATCCATGGCTGTCCGTTGTAAAACGGACAGCCACGGATCTGATTTGGCCCCCATGTTATCCTATGGGCATGGATAGGATTTGGCCTTATTGCCATCAGATTTTGTTGGATCTGATTCTGTCCGATTTTTTACTGTGCCCAAAATCGCAGACTGCTGCAATTTTGGGCACAGGGATCAAATCGGACTGGATTGGAATCGACCTGATCCGCACAAAATAACATGGGGCCTATGGAGCACGGGTCCGAGGAAACAGCTGATCGTTCCTCTGACCCGATTTTAGTGTACTGAGCAAGGGGAGAAAGGGGAGAAGAGGGGAGAAAGAGGGAGAAGAGGAGAAAGAGGGGAGAAAGAGGGGAGAAAGAGGGAGAAAGAAGAGAAGAAGGGAGAAAGAAGGGGAGAAAGAAGGGAGAAAGAAGGAGAAAGAGGGAGAAGGAGTAGAGATAGGAGGGGAGAAAGAGGTGAAAGGAGGCAGAGAGAAGCGAGGTGACAGGAGGGAGAGAGGAGAGGGAGCAAGGTGACAGGAGGAGTGGGGAGAGGAGGAGAGAGGGAGAGGATCCAAACTGATCCTGCAAAATATAGGAATCGGATGCCTATTTGGCATCCAATTGCAGGCATCAGTTTGGATCTGTTGCTGTTCGAGGGGTCCTGCAAAAATCGGATCCCCTCGGACAGCACAAAAACCCAGTGTGAAAGCAGCCTTAAAGGACCGGCACACCTAAAGTCGAGGGGTGAAAGTGAAGTTTTTGGCAGTTGGGGGTGCAGAGCTAGCGACATCATAATTGACACTTATTCATTTCCAACATCTTAAATGCTGCGGCGACTACTGGCTGCAAGCATCTACAAGGTTAAACTGACGGGATCAGCGCTACCAGCGTATGACGCAGCTGGCACCGCCTATTGCTCCATATAAGCTGTGAGCACATATGCCATGTGCAGTGGAGGTCAGAAATTGAAATCTGGGCAGAGATTGCCCCCAGGTGTCAAGGGCCCCGGAACTTACATGGACTTGCCAGGTGATGGCTCAGAGCATTAGATACAGAATATAATAACAGTATTGGACAGTGATGTAACTTGAATCTCATGGGCCCCGATGTGAAAGCTCCAATGGGGCCCCCTATTATTGCAAATCTATAATAGTAGTAGTCTTTCCCTATAGGCCAAAGGGACTTTTAGGGCACCCTAGGCTCCAGGGCCCGGGTGCGATTGAAACCCCTGCACCTAATGTAGTTATGCCCCTGGTATTGGAAGGGTGGAGATTTCTTGACTTTCAGTCACTCCATTTATAAAAAGGTCTAAAATGTCTGATAACAGGGAACAATAAACTTAATTCAGCTAATATTTTGAAGGACGGACCCTCTATATCGGCCTTCGACAAGGGGAAAAGAAGGATCGGCCATGTTGATTTTCAAACGTCCAATCATTTTGTCTTCAGGGAAGATAAGTCGATGCCAGAGAAGTTCAGCAGCAACTTAGTATCCCGTCCCCATTGAAAATACAAGATATTTTGGCCTTACACATGAGTGAATGATAAGGGTTGTCTGTACTATTCTCAACTCAGATGATTATGTAGATGGGCATTTTCAGACATGGAGAATAATAAACATTTGGAAAAATGATAAAAACAAGAGTTCAGGTCCAGTGTCCGATGCTGGCCACACAACTCCAGACTCGCGGATGTGTTCTGACTCCTAGATGCTAATGAATGAATGAGCTGTGATGTAGCAGACATTCCTGACCATCCCGTCAGCCGGAGATTCCCTAACCTTACCGTGAGTCACTGACATGGTTAACCCTGTCCATACTTTCCATTTCTAATTACAGAGGCTCTTAAAGGGGCAACAACAATGACCATTAGTAGGTTATATGGGAGTTGGGGTTCAAGTGAGTTTCATAGGTCACACCTAGGCCCTGAAGAGTGAGAAGGTCCATGCCCACCCATTATTATAAATGGCACATGATGGGTTGGGGGACTGGAACAGATGTAGTTTTAGCTCCCATGAGGTGTAAACACAGGGGCAAAACCATATTAGGTGCACCTGAACCTCTGACCTACATTGGTGAACCTTTACCATTAATGACCAGTGATAGGCCGTAAACACACTATACAAGATGCATGCGAGATACTCACCCGGCATGGCTGCCAACTCTCTGAACAGGAACGCATCAGTTCCATAGAAACACATGCAGCTGACTCTCTCCAGTCCAGAGAGACAGCAGGCGTTCCAGGTGAGTCATGCAAGATGCCTGCGACATACTCGCACGAGTCTCGCATAGTGCATCTCTGGCCATAGTTGGAGACCCTTATGAGATTTTTGATTGGGGCTCACAATCTTCATGTCACCCTACAAGAGCTGGCATTCCCATAGAATGTATCAAAATTGTACTCCCAACCATGGGGGACCCGGGACACGCAGCCATGTGTTCTCATAGCCCCACCATGGGCAAATGCATAATTGCCATCTTTTCACTGCAAAGGATCTGGACGGGACATCCATTTAGGTCCACATATTCTTAAAGGGATAGTCCAAGATTTGAATAAAATAATGATTGCCTTTTTCCGAAATCAGCACCACCCATATCTAAAAGGTATTGAAGCTCAGAGGAGCTGACCTGCAATACGAGATACAAAGATACAATCTGCTTTTGTAAGAAGGCAGCCATATTTTTCCAATCCTGGACAAACCCTTTACGGCACATCTCTCTTGCCCTATTCCTATCTTTCCACAGGCTGTTCCCCACCTCCCCGAATGGAGACTCCTCCTAGAATAACCGGTTTCCATGAGGTTTCTGAAATATTCAACTAAACATTGGAGATTTTACGACTTTTCCAGAAATCCAGGACATCGCTGCTTATTCCAGACAGTCCAGGAAACTTATATATGGGAAAATACAACCATGTAAATTAAACGTTCTATTGTTCCCTGCTATCAGCTACTATTCTGACAGCCCACAAACCACTTTGTCTCCGCGGACACACCTTATATTAACATAGCCGGTTTCCCCCCAAAACAGCGCCACTCCTATCCGCAGGTTATGTGCGCTATTGACCTTAGCTCCATTCATTTCAATACGTGACAGAATCCATCAGCCGCTTTTCTGGTCCTGTACGATTTCTTTAACAGCAGTGAGTTTGAGTTGCCAATTTGAGGTGTAGTGTCCCTTTAAGAAGGAAGGGGAGGAAGAGGAAGAAAGGGCAGAGGCACATTTGATTGCATGTGTTCCACTACAAATATTACAATCAGAGAATAAATAAATGAAAAAAGCCCAATACATTAGGCATAATAAACGGCGCGCCGCAGTCATCACTACAGATAACACTTTTTGCAATGCCATTTAATCATTTAAAGGGCTGTTCGAGTCGGGAATTGCAAGCTTAAATCAGTTGGTAACACTCTGCGCTTCACAAATTCATCTCCCCGAGGGGCTGCCGGATAATTTCTGCCCTTCACGGTTAATGTGAACAAGGCTATAGAGTCGAAAAAAGAAAGCAATGGGTCAGGAAGGCACAAGGAAGCATGAGCTGGCAGCGCCAGGCCGCGAGCTGGCTCTGTGAAAACGTGGCACAGAAACTCGATGCTTATAGCGTCCGTACTGTGCACTGAACAAGGGGTGTTAGTCAGACGCCGGCTGGCAACGCTGGGCCTGATGGTCGGTGAAAGGACGTTTCTGTAATACAGCAGCTAGCCTGCACATGAAGGATAGATAGGCTGCCTTGTGTTTATATAGCACCAACATGCACAGTAGTGGAGCACGACGACAAGGAATCCACAGGCCGGGTAATTCTATACATAGACCTTCCAGTATTAGAGTATTTCATTTACTGAATATGGGCGGTAAATTATGACTGCATACCAATTTATGTTCTAGAAGTACCCAGCCAGGTCGACCCTAGGTCCCAGACTGTTTGTGGACATTTCCTGAGGTTTTTGACCAACAGAATTTTTAAAAATACTATGGCACCACCATTTACACATTCTACAGTGCTGTGGATAATATTTTCAAAGGACCTTTTATTTGGTCAGTGTATGGCAGCGGCAGAAAACAATACGAGGCATTGGCAACAGAAAGCAATGCGTGGGGGCGGCAACAACAGAGAGCAATACGACAAAGCAGGCAGAGAGCAGTACAAGGCGGAGGCAACAGAGAGCAATACGAGGCGGAGGCAACAGAGAGCAATACGAGGCGGAGGCAACAGAGAGCAATACGAGGCGGAGGCAACAGAGAGCAATACGAGGCGGAGGCAACAGAGAGCAATACGAGGCGGAGGCAACAGAGAGCAATACGAGGCGAGGCAACAGAGAAGCAATACGAGGCGAGCAACAGAAGCAATACAAGGCAGCAACAGAGAGCAATACGAGGCGGCGAGCAACAGAAGCAATACAAGGCGGCAATAGAGAGCAATACGAGGCGGGGCAACAGAGAGCAATACGAGGGGGCAATAGAGAGCAATACGAGGCGGCGGCAACAGAGAGCAATACGAGGCGGCGGCAACAGAGAGCAATACGAGGCGGCGGCAACAGAGAGCAATACGAGGCGGCGGCAACAGAGAGCAATACGAGGCGGCGGCAACAGAGAGCAATACGAGGTAGTCAACAGAGAGCATACGAGGCGGGGCAACAGAGAGCAATACGAGGCGGCGGCAACAGAGAGCAATACGAGGCGGCGGCAACAGAGAGCAATACGAGGCGGCAGAAACAGAGAGCAATATGAGGCAGCGGCAACAGAGAGTAATAGGAGGCAACAGAGAGCAATACGAGAGGGCGGCGACAGAAACAATAAGAGGCAGAAACAGAAAGCAATAAGAGGCGGCAGCAGAGCACTATGAGATGAGATTTACTATTTGTATTATGTCAGGACTGCATGGGCCATTTCACATCTAAGGCTGGGCCGCCTTTAGCTGCATTTGCGTTTCAATGCGTTTTTACCGTTAAAAACGCATCCAAACGCAATTAAAAACTCACCCTTAGTGTTTAATTCAAAACGGATGTCATTTTGCAAAAATACATTGAAACGCAGCCCAGCCTTAGATGTGAACTAGGTCTATGGTATCACCATTGTAGTGAATGGCGGTAGTAAAGCTGTATAGCTTTGTTAATTAGGCATCTATATGGAAGTCTTATATGACCAATGTATAGTACTTATAATTACTGTATTTCTGCAATTTGTACGCCACAGAGTGGGGAATTAATAGAGAATACCCCACAGGGCTCCTCTATAGAACAGCCCTGGAATTACACATTATGACATGCTGTGATCTTTAATTGAAACCAAGAAATAGTGCCAAGCAGGGGCACAACAAGCCTGCCCATTTCAGGGGCCCTTGCCACCATGGGGCAGATTTACTAAGCTAACGACACCAGAACTAGATCTCTATTTTCTCCCCAAATCTGCTCTATATTTTTTCTTGCCCCCGTGTTTGTGTCGTGTTTTAGACACTTTTTGCACCTCGCTAGATCCGAGATGACGCCTACATATACCACATTGTACCAATGTCTCTATTTTCAATTTCAAAATATTGGCCTGTGGCCACCATGATATCGGTAGTGATAGAAATGTCTACAAAGAGCTAAGATGAATTTTTCTTTAGAATATATATTAAAAAAAAAAAAGTTAAAAAAAACACTCACAGAATTTTAAACTTATCTAACACAGTGCACATTGTTAATTATCTCTCTCTAGATCTGTCAACCGTCGGGAGATTACAGAGCAGGGAAAGAGCGTTCAACTTTCTCCCAAAAGCCTGTGAAGAGTGGGACAATCTGGTTTTTCTTCATTTTTCTTTTGCGGCAGACTTCATTCCTTTGTTCACCGAGAAGAAACCAAAAACAAAAATCAAAGCATTCTCTACAATAAATCACAATTATATCTTCTTTTTCCTTTCGAGATAACACAATAAACATCTGATCACGCAAACCGCTTCCCGGCACCTGCACATGATGGAGGCAGACATTCTTCAGAAACACAGAAATAAATAGTGGTACGATCACTCAAGGCTGGCAGATCCATATTCTAGTTGATAGGGGGCAGTATGATAGTATTTCATAATATTTTCTACCTATCAGACCCAGGGCTCGGGGCTCTTCTTGGATTCCCTTTCCCAGATCGCCTGCTCTTACAAGTTGTATTCACCAGGTGGCGACAGAGTAGACAAGACAGGAGATGAGAAGGCTCCTCCTACATTTCAGAAAATATGAAGTCTGTCTATCCCCGAGGAAGATGAAAGTTACAATTACACAAGGAAAAGAAAATTTTTAGAAAATTTTTTTTTTTAGCAGATGCTTCCATGTTCAACATGTTAACATTTCCTGGAGGTTCCTAGTACTATCACATGTCCGTAGACTCGCCCTTTAAGCAACCCTTAGGTTGGGGCTAATCCAAACAAAAGCATATACTAACTGGTTTTGTAGTAAAAATTTGATTTCTGTGGGGCTCAAACAGAAAAGCGGCATACACTCATTTATTCATGAGGCCTAAGGCACCTCCGGCCAACTGTTCATTTAGCTTTGATGGTGCGGTATATTCTTACCCAGTATCATGTAACGTACATGCAAAATCATACATGTACTGGACAAGGGGGTGATCTCAGTGTCCACGTGTTACGTTACAAGGGCTTTGCTTACAAGTCGGTCTTTGTGTTGTGTTTTATTCATTACTTTAATTAAAGTGGATGGGCAGAGTCCAAACTTGTGGGGGATCCCGGATGATAGAGCAGATATCTGAAAAACCACTTCCAGTCCCTGGCAAAATGCTAAAAATCTTCTCAGGATTCTTAGCATGATTGACCATACGAAGATCTACTTTTTGTCTCTTGGTCTTGGCCTCCCCTTACATATGTGACAGGAGTCTCGATTTTTGTCTGGACAATCCACGAACCAGAACACAATCTTAGCGGCCTTTCAGAATAGCTCATCCACATGTATGGTCTATCTAGTGGCAGGGGTTTAATGTTTTAATTGGGTTCGTTTGCGCTGCTGTACTGACATTAACGTAACACCTTGAGGGTCACCAGAACCAGGGCTGTGGAGTCAGAATCAGTGTCAATTTTGGTGGAGTCTGACTCGGATTCAGGGAATAGAGGATTCGGAAGTTTTGGCTTATTGCCTTCACAGCCATGGTTGTAGAGTCCAAGTCATGGAGTAGAGTAGGTGCCCATTTTAGGTGGAGGTAAATTGAGGAGTCGAGTCCGATGTTTGGAACAGAGTCCTGGTCGGAGTTGCTCCATTTTGGTGGAGTTTGGTCGGAATCAGGGAAATTCAGGAGTCAGAGTCGGAGGTTTGGCTTAACCACTCCACAGCCATGAGCAAACACTTGACTTGACATCTAATGATTTTTTTGTGTATCAGTTCATTCCTCGTCTTTTGCCTCTCCTTAGAAATTTCAGAAAAATTCAACCAATTTTTTTTAGCATAAAATTGACTAAACTAGTCCAAAAAATTTATAAAGTAAGATGGCTTGAGGAAATTAGGTTGGTCTGCCACACAAAAGGTTCAAACCACTGCCACTGCAGAAAATAATAATTTAACAAGGCCAACGTGAAGCGATCACCTATGGAGTATTGGAGTTGTGTCTTTACTGATTTAGGAACAACGGACACAGAGAAGAGTCCCAAGACCTAAAAACAATATTAGGGTGGACAATTAATGGCTTCATAAATTATTAATGTCAAATTTCTCACCTTGAAAGGAATGAGATGGTCCAAATCAGACCATGATGGAAGGAGATAGCAAAGTAGTTGGCCATGACTATTGTGTTCCATCTAAGGAAATGAAAATCACTGTAAAAGAGAGACGCTTCCCTAAATGTACTGAAAGGGTTGGAAGATTTCAGCATCACATAGTAAAGAACATATCTTGGAAAGAGCAAGACTCCCCCTGACCCTTTCCCTCTCGGCTGCCTTCTCTTCCCTGTCCCTCTAAATCTCCTTCCTATCAGCACCAAGTCTCCTCCAATCCGTTCTACCTCAGTCGTAAATCAATTTGTCCAATAAAACAGCCTGACATGCTGAAATATCGGCTAAACAGCCACTCAATCTGTTTATGCAAATGGAATAAATCTATCTGTCCTCTCTAAATATTGATTATATTCCTTAATTTATGGCAAAATAAATACAAGGACTGCATGCAAAGTTGGGGATAGAGAGAAGTGGGGAGGGGGGCGTGAGAGGAGATACATGGGATGGAGGAATTCTAGACACATGTGATGACAGATGTATTGCCATGATACTATGTGACAAGTGCCATAAACTGTGGTCAGTAGAACTGTGTAATATTGATAGCAATGTGTGTGGGCGACTCTCTAAACCCCAGGGTTACAATAGGAACATGGACTTTGGATTGTATTGCCTACCTGAAATGGTCATGGATGTATGTGCAATGGCTTTTACAGGTCATCAATAATGGCTCAATATCATGGCTTGACAGAAAAAGGTCAACAGGTAATTCAATCCTCAAGTTCTTCAGGGGCTTCTTGTGAAAGTGTCTTGTTGGTGGTCCCTAGCTCTCATCACCTTGGACTATGCCCTTGGTTAGGTTCTGCCATTCATGGGTGTAGGAAACAACTTATGAAATTGTTCTTCTTTGGAAGACAAGTTGCAGCTAAAGTTTAGGTGAGGCTTACTAGTCAACTGAGAGATGCTACAGCACAACATTGGGACGCATTGCTGGTTTGTACCAACATCCCTACAAGACATGTAGGCGGACCACCATGTAATGTGTACACCTTTATGCAATGTGTACACCTTTATTACATATACAAAAGTAGACACATACACGTTAGACATGAAGTGACAGTTATGGAGATCCCAAATGGGCTGGGGACAGGTAGTTACATTGTGGATAACACATCAGAGGCAATTATACAATATCACCATTATAAAATACCACATGGCATCAAGGGGATCAGTCCCCATGAACAAGCGTTGCGAAATGGTCGTAGGGCGTGCTGCGTGGCTGGGCATCGACGTGTGACCGGAGGAAGCTCCTTACTGGCACATGAGATGGGCGAGTGATAAACAGTGTACCTCAGTTTGTCATTTAAACAGGGCCTATCTGATGTGTCCCCTTGATGCCATGTGGTATTGTATAATTGCCTCTGATGTGTTATCCACAATGTAACTACCTGTCCCCAGCCCATTTGGGATCTCCATAACTGTCACTTCATGTCTAACGTGTATGTGTCTACTTTTGTATATGTAATGAAGGTGTAAATTTTATATAACACAAACTCCTCAGTGATTTCCACTTAATTAAATATAACTCAGAGTGTTATTTATATTAGTCCAGTGTAGAGTCAACTAATGACCATGAAAATAAGTATTTTGAGGTGGTGTGATATGATTTTGAAAACTTATACACCATGTAAAGTGGCCTTAGAAGGTCCAGCAGAAGTCAACAAGGTCTTTAGACATTTTATCTCTATGTTCTACTCTGAATCAGTATTCCACTAGTTTGACAGTCCTCTATTTGAAGAGCCACTCATGGCTTGATTTTATGGACCAATATGAATACGAATAGAAACCCTACTGCATCAACCCCAGCAATAAGTATTTCCAGAACCTTCATACATTCTGATACAGTGAACGCAATCCCTTGTAGAAAAAGAATAGATGCTGGTTAGATCCAATATCAGTATTCCTACACATCGGCAAGTCTATGACCTACCCTTGGATCTGGAAGTTTACAAAACTCGAAGAGACAAAAAAGAAAAAAAACTTTATGGCAGTACATGGCTATATGATCAAACCTAGACTAACAGCAGCTAACTTCATTTCTTTTCAAGGAAACCATACAAAACAAGAAAGCAAAAGCAAAGAAAGCGAACCTGAAAAGAAACTCATGACCAAAATATCCAAGCAGAGTACTGTCCTTGTGTTCTTCTAACAATAGGTAAATGTTAACAGTTGTGAGTTTGGACACTGGCAAGTACAAGTTAATTCAGCAGAAGAAGGGCACTGGGTTCAACGTTATTCCTAAATACGGAGTATGAGAGTGACTTACAGACCCAGGATGTGGACAAAAATAAGAGGCCAAGTGAATGAACCAGAAAGCCACATGGATTAAAATTATCTTTTTTGCATGGTGTTTGAAGCAGTCTAATGGACAACATCTGACCATATTTTGACCACACAAGACTATGGATATAAAGAGTTGATACCCTACATGCATACCAGAAATGGAGTACATGGTGGCCACTGTATGATAGGTTCATACAACATCTGAGAAAGAACTTTCTCCTATAGAATATACATCAATATCATGGCCATTTATGTTCAGAGAAAAGTTTCAAACGGTCCTACCCAATATAAACCATATGCATGGTGTAAACCGAGCCTTAGACGCAGTTTATAGCATTATGCAATGCAAGTTTTGCCTATAGACTATGATGGTGCCACCACAACAAGGTTTATAACATGAGACGCCAGTTCACAACTCCTTACCATGACATACAAAGCCATCCACAACTTGTCTCCTCTGTACATATGAGACATGGTCTCCCGGTACTTACCTACACGCATCCTGCAATCTCTCAAGCACCCCTTCTCTATTCCCCTCTTATCTCCTCTTCCCACAAGCTCATACAAGATTTCTCCCGTGCATCCCTCATACTCTGGAACTTTTTGTTGCAACACATCGGATTCTTGTTTACCCTGGAAACCTTCAAAAAGAACCTCTTCCGACAAGCCTTCAACCTGCAATGAGCCTTAGTCTACTGTATCATCACCTATCCCTTGTAGACTGTAGGCCTCATGGGCAGGGTCCTCTCTCCTCACCTACTGTATCCTCACCCATCCTTTGTAGACTGTGAGCCCTTGTGGGCTGGGTCCTCTCTCCTTACCTACTGTATCCTCACCCATCCCTTGTAGACAGCGAGCCCTCACGGGCAGTGTCCTCTCACCTCAACTACTATATCCTCACTCATCCCTTGTAGTCAGTGAGCCCTAGTGAGCAGGGTCCTCACTCCTCACCTACTGTATCCTCACCCATCCTTTGTAGACTGTGAGCCCTTGTGGGCTGGGTCCTCTCTCCTTACCTACTGTATCCTCACCCATCCCTTGTAGACAGCGAGCCCTCACGGGCAGGGTCCTCTCACCTCACCTACTGTATCCTCACTCATCCCTTGTAGTCAGTGAGCCCTAGTGAGCAGGGTCCTCACTCCTCACCTACTGATCCTCCCCTTCCTGTAGACTGTGAGTCCTCATGGGCAGGGTCCTCTCTCCTCACCTACTGTATCCTCCCCTATCCCTTGTAGACTGTGAGTCCTCATGGGCAGGGTCCTCTTTCCTCACCTACTGTATCCTCACCCATCCCTTGTAGACTTGAGCCCTCGCGGGCAGGGTCTTCTCTCTCCTCCTATATTTGTCTATGCCTTGTATCATCGTTCATGATTATTGTACCTGTCTACGTATGCCCCTTTTCACATGTAAGGCAACATGGAATAAATGTGCTATAATAATAAATAATAATAATAATAATAATGATACATCCTCCCAATATTTCAATGTATTGGTGAAGATCTAACCCCGGCAAATACTACAATTTAAAGTCCTGTATTATATTACAATTGCGTGACAATTTAGTCTTGTTCTACAGAACCAATAGCACTAGATTGACTTCAGGTGCATAGGTCAACAAGTTCTAAATGGCCACCAATTCTTTAGTTTTTCATTTGTACAAATATACAGAAATTACTAGAAAAAAATGATAAATATGTATCTTGAAATATTGTGCTTGACATAAAAATGCCTTTATTTCTTTTTCTTACACGATCACGGAGCTGCCTGTAAATCCACGAGAATGGCAAGTATGGATTTCAGGATTACATAGAATGTATATAAAAATTTGTGGCGATATTTTATTTTTGAGGCACCCAATAGTATTAATTTTGTCTCACGCTGGAAGATAACGAACCTTAAAATAAAATGTATTGAATTCTTCATTTCAGGACATTTGGAGAAGCGAGTCTATCTTCCAGAGAGGCATTTGGTAATTATTTCAGCCCCCCTGCTAGGAGGAAGACTGCGCAGTCGGCAGGTAGATCCCCGCAGATCATGTCAGGTAAATTATTGAGAACGTCCATAATAAGAAATCACCACAGGCTTAAAAAGGGTGTGTGATATTCCTGGCTACACTGCGTGGAATGGTGCCAGAATTCAAGCCACTTATATCTCACAGCAACACTTTCAGATTGAATTAATTAACTGCTCATTCACAGAATTACTTCTTTTATGTAACCCTTTCCTTTCCTACCGATCCATTTATAAATAGATAAAAAAAAATGTAATTAAAAAAAATATATATTTTTTTTAAATTAGAAAAATTGGTCAAATTCTAGTTGGATTTGATTAAAAAAAAAAAGGTGAAAAATAATTACACTTATGTACCCAAGTCTATGCCCTAAACAATGGAAGCCAGACATGGGTTGGCGGCTTTCTCTTGGAGACACACAGGACATTGTTGTCGCCACTCTCCCAACTGGTAATACTCAGTGTTGGTGATTTTCATGGCACAGTTTAATCCATGCGCTAATTGTAATCCCATTATAGCACAGAGAAATTCATTAGAATTCACAGCTCATCAAGCCGGCAGCAATAACAGTTACTGTGTTATTCTAAAACTGACTACCATGTGAAAAAGCAAGCGGTAAACAAAAAGTAGGTTAAACCTGGTATATGGAGGGAAAGGAAAAAGAAAAAAAAAATCCTTCATTTGGGGATTTTTTTATACTGTATAATATATTTTCTTTAAAAAAAACTATTTCCCACCCTAAATATACCCCACCTTAGCATTTTGGTACTGGCATGTCATCGATGCATCTGCATGTTATAGGTGTTCATGTATGTATATAGGGCAGTGTGGTACATACTGTATGTGTGTCTGTATATAATATATACATACACATACAGTATATACCATACGTACACGTCCTATAATCATTCAGATGCATCGATGACATGCCAGTACCAAAATGCTAAGGTGGGGTATATTTAGGGTGGGAAATACAGTTTTTCGAAAGAAGACTTATTTATTTTTAAACAAGTGCAATAAAAATCATATTTTGAATCTGAATTCCTAAAACGTTATAAATAATTTAATCATTACTATAAAAAGTTTGAGATTTACGAAGGACTGACAGAGTTCTCAATCAGTATCATACTGTTGTATTTACAAATCAGTTGCCTATAGCTTGTACAGGTACAGCTCAATGAATTAGAATATCGTCAAAAAGTTAATTTCTTTCAGCAATTCAATACATAAAATGAAACGCATATATTATATAGTCAGTACACACAGAGTGATCTTTTTCAGGTGTTTATTTATGTTAATGTTGAGGATTATGGCTTACAGCCACTGAAAACCCAAAGGTCATTATCTCAGAAAGTTAAAGTAGGGAGGATGAAGGGTTTCAGAGATAAAATATTCCATAAATAGGTATCAGAGGCTTCACCTTGTGTGGTTGTGAGAGTCACAACCACTATAAAAGCATATCACAGCTGCTGCAGTCCCCATCGTGGTGCATATAGAGTAGAGAGGAGGAAGGGTTAAAAACCATGCTGCCGTATTCCACGAGACATCATCAAAGGGTGAATATAATATTGATTTATTAGTCAATGTGTTTTAGGGCTCCCTGGCCCTTTCCTCAGGATAAATCAATATCATATTGCCATATCTCAGTGAGCCCTGAAACACGTAGACTAATAAATCAATATTATATTCCCGCTTTGATGTCTCGTGGAATATGGCAGCACAGTTTTTAACCTTTTATCCTCCCTACTTTACTTTTCTGAGATAATGATCTTTGGGTTTTCATTGGCTGTAAGCCATAATCATCAACATTAACAGAAATAAACACTTGAAATAGCTCACTCTGTGTGTAATGACTCTATATAATATATGTGTTTCACTTTATGTATTGAATTACTGAAATAAATTCACTTTTTGATGATATTCTGAATCATTGAGATGCACCTGTACAAGCTATAGGCAACTGATTATTTCTAAATACAACAGTATGATACTGATTGAGAACTTGGTCAGTCCTTCGTAAATGTCAATGATGATATTCTGATTCATTGTGATGCAGCTGTATAAAAATGGAGACCTATCATCGTGTAGATGTTTCTACATACAAGGAATGCATGGAGGGCATCTCTCTCCCAAAACGCTAACGTGGGGTGTATTTAGGGTGAGAAATACAGTTTTTCGAAAGAGGAGTAAAGGCTTATTTATTTAAAACAAATGCAAAACAATTTACGGTAACTTTAAATCTGAATTCTAAAAAAGCTATAACTGATTTAACTATTAATTAAAAGTTTGACATTTAATATATGGGTGCCACTTTGTGACCCCTGTAAAAATAATGGTGAATTCCGCTACAATAAAAACAAAAAAATGTTAGTTCAAATGATTGACCCGAGTTCTCTCAATCAGTACCACACTGTTGTATTTAGGCTGCCTTCAGACTTGCAGATGCCTCCGCAGCGTTTTGCAGAAGCATCTGCAAGTATCTGCATGCAGACCGCGGCCCCTATGTTTATAATGGAGCGCACGGCGATCTGCAGATGCTTGCAGACCGCCGAGCGCTCTCGTTGCCCGCCATTAGTGATCTATGCGCAGGCGGATGCCTGCGTACAGATCACACACTCTCGTCCGCACCAGGGACGCGAGATGTTGCGTCTCTGTTGCGGGCGAGAGTGTGTGATTTGTGCGCAGGCGTACGCCTGCGCACAGATCACTAATGGCGGGCAATGAGAGCGCACGGCGGTCTGCAAGCATCTGCAGATCGCCGTGCGCTCCATTATAAACATAGGGGCCGCGGTCTGCATGCAGATACTTGCAGATGCCTCTGCAAAACGCTGCGGAGGCATCTGCAAGTCTGAAGGCAGCCTTAGAAATAATCGGCTGCCTATGGCTTGTATATGGTTTTCAGCAGGGGTGTAACTACAACAGGTGCAGGGGTTGCAATCACACCTGGGCCCTGGAGCGTAGGGGGCCCCAAAAGTCTCTTTAACCTATAGAATAAGATTAATGTTGTTAAAAATGTACAATAATTTGGAGCCCGTTGGAGCTTTTGCTTTGGGGCCCACTATGGACAGACAAGTCCATAATTTCATTTATCTCCTATCCAGACTGCAATAGTTACACCGTTATAAAGAAATAGTTCAAGGGAATGTTCACGAATAGATAAATCTGGGTAAAGAACCAATGCCCCGAGCTCTGATCAAAAACCAAAAGGAGAACATTCAAGAAACTCAGCACAAAGCAGCCAAATCTGATACTAAGTGCACACACAGGATGCAGAGAGCCTCCATTATAAAGATGGGTGCAGTCCAGGTGCAAGATGACACAGCTACTCACAACCTTCCAAGATGGAGTGGGCGACTGCTAGCACAAGACTTCCACACTAATAAGTCCATCTTGGAAAGTTGCGAGTGGCTGTCTCATCACCATTTGCACCTCTGGCTGCACCCATCATCTTTATAATGGAGGTTCTCTGCATCCTGTGTGTGCACTTAGCCTCAGATTTGGCTGCTCTGTGAGTTCCCCATGTGCTGATCCCAAGACCATGTTTTGGAATATAGTCTCACCTGTAGACTTTAGAAATGTGCACAGGGATTCCCCTGAATACATGGAAACCTTTTGAAAAATGTTTTAAAATTTCCAAATATCTGCACAGGTGATAATGTTAACCCCAAAACTGAAAACTTGATTTAGAGCCTAAAGTTTAGACATGGTATTGGGAAAACACCTTCTTAAAAATGGGTTGTCAGGCCAGGAGACAAAGTCTGCAGTCATTCTGAATCTTGACAGTGTGTGAGGTGCACGCCGATATGATTCTATGGAGTCTCTGAGACCGTATGTATCAGATTACGTGTGCTTGTCCTCTCTCAGTACATATGGAATGAAAAAGGATGAGAATGTCTAGTCAAAATAAGTGGAAGGACGCAAATCACATGAATTCACATGATCACCCACTCACACCAGCAATATTAGAGAATCCTGACAGTGCGTAAGGTGCACACCATCAGGATTCTCCGGTGTTTCTGGTACAAGGAGCTGATCACATGACCGCAGGTATCAGACTACTATGATTGTCCTCTCTCAGTACATATGACGAAAGGACAAAAATCACAAGTTCACATGACTACCCACTCGCACCAGCAATATCGGAGAATCCTAACAGAGTGCACACCTCACACTGTCAGGATTCAGAAGTCTGCAGTCTCTTAAACAACCCTTTAATACCTCCTCACTGCAGTTGAAGATCAAATGATAGTGTATGGCTCAGCTAAATAAAAGGAAAGGGCTAATTTGTTGATTACATACGTCACAGGGATGGATGGTTTCTGTTACAGCAAGCCACCATCCAGACAGCAAGCCACCATCCAGACAGAATTAAGACTAAAAATTGCACAGTTGACTTCTTATTGGTATATTATGAAGGACTTTTGGCAGTTAGGCACCATAGCTGGTCATGGATATGCTCAGTGTTAGGTGGCTGGAACTCTTAATTTTTTTTTTAATTCAGATTCTTCAAATGTATTGCATTAACCACTACGGCAGATGGTTAGTTACAACTAAATCAATAATAACCTCCTTACCAACCATAAGAGGCACCAAAAGTGATGGAAAGGAGACCTTAGGCATGTTCTACCATTTTAACTCCTATGACGCTTGACCTCGCTTACGCTGGTTTCACACTAACCTTTTTGGAATCCAGGGTCATGCAGGAAAAGCCTGTATGCCCCCAAATTGCCCCGCAAAGATGAAACTGGTGGGTGGTTCTGTGCATGGGCAGTTCATAAAACACAGACCGAAAATCTGAATCCACCAGGATCCGGAGTCTGGATGAATCCTTGTCTCATTTAGATTCAACCTGTGGTGCCCCGAATTCCGGGTGGATCCAGGGGTTCACTTTTTTTTTTTTCACAGGGACCAAAAATTGAAACAAGATGCAGATTTTGTCTCCAGGAAAAATCTGTGGACACCTGAATCCACCCAGATCCAGGGTGAACGGTACACAACTAGATGCACCCGCAAGCGTCTCCGGCCTCATTGTAAGTCAATGGGGACGAAAACTGATGTGGGTGTATCCAGTTTAGGCCAGATTCACATGGATGCCAAAAAACAGCAGGTGTACAAAGCCAATGATTTTAACATTTCTTCTCCACAGACCCTTTAAGCTTCTTGACCATCATGATATCCATGCAGTTGAATGCAATGGAAATATCTACATATGACAATCACGTTTTCAAGATGGAAAATTAGAACAAAGTTAAGTAAAAGTTGAAGAAGAAAATTAAAAAAAAAGTGATTGGGAATGAAAAAATATCTTGGAAACTAGAATTAGAAGTTGTTGGAGGGCGCCAAAAGCAATTTAGACAGATAACCAAGGAGAAGAGGCTTAGGAAAAACTACAAAAAGCAGATTGTGCTTCCCTTTCCTGATAATTCCTAAGTCATTTGTAAGTTTTAAACATTTTTATAAATTGTTGATATAAGGGAAAATGTGTTTACATGATATGCGTTGAGCCAGGTTGTCAGGATAAATATACCATATGTAAAAGTCGGAAACCATATCCGAGCCTGTAGAAGAAGACTGCTGGGCAATCAGGGACATGGATTGCTGTCAGATGGGTTGGTCAGCCAACATCAAAGATTGCAATTATTTTTATTAAGTCTACTAGCACCATCCATCAGCATGGACTCCGATGACCCACCCCTGAGTAATGGGGGAAATCACAGTGTAGAGATAATTGTGTGCTTGTGTATGACATAACCCATGTATATCATGAATGCAGTAGATGGTAATGGACTCAATATGTTCTCCACTCAACAGATTAAAATATGTTTTTGTAGGAAAAAGCTTAAAAGAGTCCAGTGGATGGTATCAGTTATTGACAACCCTTCTCGTATAAGCATGTATCCAAAGATCACACTGACTAATGGAGTCCTAAGTTGGGAGGTGTCCTTACACATCAAAAGGTTGGCCAACCCTACTGAAATTGAAAGCTTCTGTTGACATAATTGTGCATGTTGGGCCCTTGAGGATTCAACCAACTTCTTCTCCTTTCTACTCTTCGATATCTATGTACTTTCCAGACTCCTGACAGTAAATCTCCTCCCAGGACAAAAGTCGGCCATATTGAAATTTAGCATGTCCAATCTTTCTTCTAACAGTTATTTTCTATCAGTGATGAGTCAGGATACTTTAAAATACAGTAGATAGAACTGAGCATTCACTAATGGCATGGGTCCACCAGTACCTCTAAGTCGGGAGTTGCCTTTACACCTCAAATGGTTGGCCAGCCGTACTGAAATTGGAGTGTAGTGTTGACTTTGTGCATGGGCTTTGTTAGAGACTCAACCAATTTTTACTCCTTTCTACTCTTCCATATCTATGTACATTTCAGACTCCTTTGGTGGCAGCTTATCTCCTCCCAGAAAAAGGATTGGCCATGTTGAAATCTAACATGTCCAATCAATATCAGGGATGGTCAAGACAACTCAAAACACATTAGATAGTCATCCAGTAGAAATGAGTGAATAAACTCAAAATAAATTCATGGTCAGTGGATGGGAGCCAGCAAACCTACTACTAGCTGCTGATATTCGCATTTCAGCTTTTGATTAGCCAGCCTAGTACAAAGTCATTGCATCAGACCAGTTAATCCAGAGAAGAACTGTGGATGACGGCAGGTAGGAAGTAATTTTTAGGGCTCCCATCCAGTGGCTGCCGAATACTGACATCAAGTGTCCTGCAAATCGATTCCTTCATCTCTATCATCCAATGCTGGCCACTTTTCTGAATTATTTAGGGGCACCTCAAGTTCCTTACCAGCTCTATTTACCGCCATGACTCTCTCTCTCTCTAGTTATTTCAAGTTATTTTCTTTTCCCACTATACAGCATTCCTTAGAATGTCAGAGATTGGGATCCAGTTGTAGAAATGACCAAGTTCCATCATTAGAATCCCCTTACTCTCACACAATAAATGCAAATTATTAACTTATAAAACGATTAGGAGATACTTACCGGTGTGGGTTGCCATTGGGAGGGGTGAGGAGAAGTATTTGGTGGCCTGGAAGTGTCCTGGGTGCTGCACCGCACTGTGGCCTGCAGGTGGGTTCATTCGGCCGGCTCCACGGTGACTCAAATGAGGAGGGGGAACAAACTCCCGGCCGTCCATCACGGGAGGGAGCGAAATAGAGGGCAGCTCTGTTTAGTGGGAAGTCCCGGGAATGTTGCCGGGCTCCTCTTGAAGCTCCGGTATCATTCTCTATTGAAAAAAAAAGAGAGAAAAATGATATTAGAATAGAAACATGTTGTAATCAGTATGTCTCAGTAGTGCAGCCTCAGGCTTTGGGCCTCTAACTTCAGAAGATCATGTCTCTTCACAGGAGATCGGTATCGAAAAACCGTTTTGACATTTTTAATTAACTCTAATGAACCTTTCTAAAAGTCTTTATGACAAGTGATTTTTCTAGTTAAAAGTTTTTCATTGGTAAGTAGACTACTGTACTAAACCGCCAAGTTCTATATCGTATTTTAAGAGTGTACACAAGGCCCCCCTCGAATGTTTTCATAGTGGAAGGGATAGTAACATCAAAAACATCAAAGACCCTCGATCTCCAGGGCAAAAAATACAGTTTAAGGAATGAGGGCCCAAAGACTGGCTCCGAGCTATTCCAGCTAAGTAATGTGAACCATAAAACTGACTCGGTCACTAATGGGAATGTGCAGACATTTAATGCAAAGAACAAGTGCATGCCATTCTTTCCGTCCCCAGCATGAACACGTTTTTTAGGAGCCAAGAAATTGTAGAAGAAAATAAATCACTTATTTTTAGGGTAGACATTCTATAACATGTGCGGTAAACACTTTTATTCATCGGTGTCCACAGATAGGTGCTTCTTGATTTACAGCCTGCGCTAACTTATGTAACAAGTGTGCTCTGTGCAGTGGCGGGGCGGCACGCCACACACCGGCCGGAGGAAATTTGCCATTCCCCCCCCCCCCCCCCAGGAATAAAAATAATTAACAATAAGAAAAATTCTAATAAATATTATATTATATATATATATATATATATATATATATATATATATTATATATATATATAACTAATTTTTTTATCATTTATGTTAATTAGCCCACATTTCTCCTGCACACCTATAGTTCTCACAGCAGTTAAAATCAGGTACATTAACAGTATATAATGTAATAGATCTATATGTTTATGGCATATATATTACATAGATAGAGATAGGGACAGATGGATAGATAGATAGATAGATAGATAGAAGATAGATAGATAGATAGATAGATAGGTAGAGAGATGGATAGAGAGATGGATAGAGAGATGGATAGAGAGATGGATAGAGAGATGGATAGAGAGATGGATAGAGAGATGGATAGAGAGATGGATAGAGAGATGGATAGAGAGATAGGATTTCTTTCATTTGTAATACATTTCTTCACATTCATACATGGCTCATTGCTGCAGCAAGAAAAAGCCAAAATCTAATTTAAATAAATATTAATCTAATGTGTAAAAAATATAATATATATACAAATATATACATTTTAAAACAATCAACATGTATTGTATTTTTTTAATTTTATCTTTTTTTGGTTTTGTTCATTATAGTGAACTACAAGCCTAAAATGAATAAGAATGCTTCAGAAAAAAAATAAAATAAAATGTATTATTATGTAAAGAATAGATGCAAGAAAGAAAATGAGATCTAGAACGTTTGGCCCAATGGTAAGAAAATAAAACAAATAAAATAAAAAGTTTTAATGAAACTTAATTTCTCACCAAAAAAGCTACAATCCTTCCAGACCAGCACAGACAGAGTTAAATGTGACATTCCAAGAAATGTGAAATAAGATTTGGAAATGAGACAAAAGTGGAATGTCGCAGTGGGGAATTTTATCTCTGGTTTAAGCTGAATCTTCCAATTAGAAGAAAGCTCCAAGAGGACGGTCACCCCTGACCCATTCATGATATGGACTGCAATTATTAGTTTAAACGTAATCCACATTAACTATACTAATTATTGCAATAATTACAGGAGCCTGGATATCTGCAGGGGGGAAGTGTTACATGCAGCTGGAAGCGGAGACCTTGCTTGAATTTTGAGTATTAACTCTGTACATGCTGGAAGATGACGACAAAGGCAACTGGTTGGCCTCTATCTTCTTCATAGGGTCCTTCACTATTCTTCCCAACATTCCCCTTCCCCCAAATAAACACTATGAGTCCAGTTAGATCCACATTTTCCCCTAATATATTTGGCAGAAGATAAACTACCTTGCTTCTGAAATTCAGAGTATATGCTTTAATCTCAACTTTTGATTTTCCCCATAAAGAAATTTCTATCTCGACCATTTCAAAGACACAAGAACATCCACAAAACTACAATCACCAGGACTGCCTCATTCCATATAAATGATATGTCAGATAATTAGATAGCCCTCTGACAAAGCTTGAAGCGAAACACGTCAGTGGCTTTTTCAAGGTGAGCATGTATTTTTACCACTTTATGCCATTTCTAACTTATTTTCACTAGTCTTCTTCTTACTATAGACATATATATACACACACGTGCATCTCAATGAGTTACAATATCAAAAATCATTATCATATTGCCATGTTTCAGGGCGTTTTTGGGAGCCGTTAAATACGTTGACTAATAAATCAATATTATATTTCCCCTTTGATGCCTCGTGGAAAAGGGCAGCGTTCATTTTAGCCCTTCATCCTCCCTACTCTATATGCACCACGCTGGACACTGCAGCAGCCGTGATCTGCTTTTATAGTGGTTGTGACTCTCACAACCACACAAGGTGAAGACTCTGATACCTATTTAGGTCATATTTTATCTCAGACCCTTCATCCTTCCTACTTTAATGTTCTGAGATAATGACCTTTAGATTTTTATTGGCTGTAAGCCATAATCATCAACATTAACAGAAATAAACACTTGAAATAGATCACTCTGTGTGTAATGACTCATATGTGTTTTACTCTATGTATTGAATTATTGAAATAAATTAACATTTTGATGATATTCTAATTCATGGATATGCACGAATTAATATATACGGTAATGTATGTATGTATACATATATATACACATACACCTACATATTCATATACACATATATATATTGTACACCTCTGGCAATGTGAAGATCTGTGATTCCCTACCTCTAATGCAAAGAGACTGTATTGAGGTGTCTGATAATACTTAGTGCCCATACTCAGTACTTTATATGTCGACTTTTTCTACTATATGGGGTATGATTGATATTTATGGGAGGATTGTGCTTACTTAGCCAATCCTTCCCAACTAGCATTATAAACTTTTATAACATTTTTAATTATGTATTAATATAAAGTAATTTTTATAATTCCTATTAATTGAGTTCTGTAAGTTTCTTGGGTAGGTATCTGATATTAGATAGTCAACTATAAAGTGAACACTCAAATAAATAGTGGATGGTGGAAGACTGACTGATTTTGTTGATAAACCCTTAGAAATCAAAAGAACTCTCCGGTTTTGGCAACATCATCTAATGGTGGTCTCCTGGCTCTCGGCCAAACTAATGAAAATAGGGAAAAGAATGTTGGATTTCAAGGTCAAATCTATTGTTTTTCAGGAAGATGTCACCACTAGGGGGTGCATGGGAGCAGGTTACACTGCTCTTCGTATTTAATTTGGGGTTTGGGAGGAAAAGCGGTGGACAACACAACAGCTATTGAAGATGTCGGGGCATTTTGAGTGGTGTAATAAAAAATAAAATTAAAATCACCTATCTCCATCAAGAGATCAGTACATGGTGGTAGGACCTTCTAGAAGGGACAGTCGGAAAGGTTTCATATTGACTGTAATGCTGACAGCCTCAGTCAGGTGTGATCATGGGCCCAGGGTCAAGGAATAGAAGGAAAACCAACAGGTCACCAAATAATCTCAATCCTATAGTAGTCATGATAAAATAAGTATCGAAACCATTCATCAGCTTTTAGATTCTAGAGACACAGATCAAGTTTTTGAGTCTATATATATATATATATATATATATGGGACAACATTTCTAAGTGTTCTGGTTTGCACCAAATATTTGAGGGTAAAAAGGCTCAAATTAAACCTCATTGAATTAGACATGTCACATATGACCACAGGGACTAGACATGCTGGAATTTTTTTTTCCTTCCTTTTCTTCCCCAGATGAAGAAAAGAATAGGGGGGAGGTTTGCTTTCACTGAATATACAAATATTAGTTTTAGGCCTGCGTCACACATAGTTTTTTTTCCAAATGAGTTTTTCTTGAATAGTTTAAAAACGTATTTTTTTTTTTTTTTTTGCGTAAAAAAAAAAAAAAAAAAAAAAAAAAAAAATGTAAGTAAGGTGTTACTATAGCACATTGGGCTGTGTACTTTCTTCTCTTTTCAAAATGAGGCATCTTTTTGAAGATTCTTCCTGTAGTCTCATAGTTTTTAACAGAAATAAAACTAACAGTTTATTACTATACAAAATAAATAAATAAAAAATTGAAAGAAAATTCACTTTATCTGCCTTTCAAAAATGACTATGAAAAAAAAAAAAATAGTTTTAAGAGTTAAGGCCTGTCACACGTGTCAATGTCGCCGCAATATCGCTCATGCGTCACAAATTATTAATCGCCTGAGCGATGTGGAATTATCGCAGGTAAGATGTCACACGCGTCAATATGACCAGCGATGCGGTGATGTCGCCATCTTGCGAGCGATTTTATTTAGTCGCTTGTACGTTGTCAAAATAGAAAATACGTCGCTGAGTTTAGCGTCACACGCAGCGATGCACAAGTCTACTGAGCGATGAGCGAAGTTTTACATTGCAGTGAAACTGCGATCGGCGATCAGCGACATGTCGCTTGTTGCATCGCTTGGTCACACGCTTCAATGTCGCTCCTGCGTCACTTTTATGTCACTCCGAGCGACTGAAATCCGTGAGTACGAGCGACATGACAGCGATATTGACTCGTGTGACATCCCTTAAGATAACCAAAAATAAAATGGCCTTGTCCCTGATATCTTCTACAGAAAAAGATACTTAATAAATGTGTTGTGATACGACATTGATCCCACCCTTGTTCCCCGAGAGGAATCGTAACAACAATGATAAATAAGACAGCTTACAATTTCTTATAAGGAAAATGTACAGTCTGGCAGTATCAATGTGTATTAAGCTTTCAAAACAAGGATATTGCACTCCATTGGGAATTCAGCCTGGAGGGAAGGGTGACGCCATATTGGTTATATAACCAAGACACTCCGGGAATAGTTTGGGAACCTCACATCTAGGGTGTATGATAAGGTCAGTTCCATTTTGGGTTGTTCTATCCTCGCCAAAAAGCCACAGTTTTTTGGACTTCCCATGACTCTTTCCATCGAACAAATCAGTCAACCTTGAGAGTCCAAAAATGTCATATCCAAAGGTACCAATAGATAACATTCAACTACACAGCAAACAGAGATAAGATAGACTAAAGGTTTAGTGTCCCTTTAAGCTTAGGCCTTGGCGGCTTCCCAGCACTGGTATGTTGATTTTTTTTTTATACTAGATATGCTTTTTGTTTTTAGGAGGTAGCGCCATTCTATTTAGTCTACCCATGTAAAACATCTCTAGATTCAAGAGGTCCAGTTGTGAGATGATCGAAAGAGGATTCCCATTTAGAATGGAATACAAAAAGATCTGGAGGACTTCATACAATGGCAGCCTATTAAATCAATAACAACCATGCACTACCTAATTTTTCCTATGGGGGTGCTGCAGAAAAATTAAACTCTTGCTATACTAGCCAAAGAATACAAATTCCTATGATGTGGGGACCTATTAAAAGGAGAGTAGATAACACCCTTTAAAAGGAGACTGGCTGATTAGGATAGGGCAACAAATAATAATATATTAACTAAACCTTAAATCGGTAACCAATGAGTAAATGGAGTAAGAGTTGGGAAAAAATAGGCAATTTTTGGTACAGAATGTCATTGAGTAGCGCCACATAGTGGTCAATTCATCATTATAGTGAAAATCCATGAAATTAATTAGGATCCATTATATGGAGGCCAGTCCAATATCTGATCAGCTTGTTGGAGAGATGCTATGAACAGCACACATTCACCAATCAGATTGGCAATCAATAGATTATGGACCTATCTTGTTAGGAAAAAAAAAGAAAAAAAACAAATTAATCTATCCTACTGGATTCCTATATAGTCAACCTGAATATATTCAGCCAAGCTGTATATACAGCGAGACAATGGAAGCCGTGTCCACATCACCGCCCACATAGACAGGGCTGATAGGACATGTAGTGTTCTTCATTGATCATAATGGATAAATGGATCCCATGAGGCCAGCACGGTTAGGAGGACTAGCATGGATATCGTAAATCTAAAAATTCATATAAAAAAAATTACTAAATATTTTAGCATCTACCGTATTACGAAAAAAGGGTGAAAACAGGAATACTCCACCAGTATAATATATACCAAGACGAATGTAGATTTGGGGATAGGTCGCTTATAATTAGATCTGATCCTAAAGCCCCAAAATATTATATTGCTGAATAAAACATACATAGTTTATCATATACATGATACCCTATTTCTGTATAAAATAAATAATTTGTATCAATAATAAAATTCTGTATAAATAATAATACATATTGTATACATATAAAATAATCAAAAAAATAATATAATTTATTTTATTTTAATTAATATCTGTCAACAAGCACTAATAATTTAGTATGTTTTTAATATTTGTAAATATTTTACTATTGTAACGTGCTGTGGAACATGTTGGCGCTATGTACTATAAATACTAATTATGGAAAAATGACCTAAGAAACTAATATAAAATCAAATATTTTTTTCAAATATTAAATAAATATGCAGCAGAATATGTGGGCGATGCCAATCTAACAAGATATGATAACCATTACGTAGGCACAAGAAAATAATACTAAAAAAATACCGTAATAATAATATAAATTATAAATAAATAATAATATAATAATACCTATACACATGACATATATATTTATATATCCACATTCCATTCCCATGTTAAATCACTAATCTTGCATCCTTACAAGATGACACCAGGACAACAGAGAACATGGACACAATGACAGCCCAAACCAAGTGCTCAAATAATACAGAAGTGATGAGTGAATGGAAAATATTGTATACATTACATGGTGTTGTCCTGTTTCCAAGCTCACTTCTTATTTATGTGCCATTTGTCTATTAGTGCCCACTTGTCAGGGGATACAGAACAATTACTGCCCTGTTTCTATGCAATATTTCACCAGCCCTCCTCCATAACCCCAGCCCTGCACCTCTCCCTCCATCCAGGCTGCCTGACTGTGGGACTGCTCCAAAATGCACTTCTGGGACATATCCAGCTGTTTCCAATACTCATTTTTATAATCTTACCACTTACATCATTGCAAGAGCAATGGGAAAATATACCCTGGATACACAAGAGAGGATGACCTTTGTATTTATAATGAGAACATACAAATATGCATACAATCAATAAATACCAGAATATTAAAAAAATAGAATTTGATTAATTTCTAACAAATTGGATAATGATTTGCATTGTCGCAGAGTATTTGGTAACAAAAAAAGTGGATTATTATTATAAAAAAAAGAGAATAACATTTTGGATTTGATGTCTTTATATTTCAATTTTTTTTTAATTATTTTTAAAGATTTAGTAATGGCTTGAAGGGCTTTTCGAATCATATTTTATCAATGTTTTACTATAATATTTGTATTTTATTATTTATGATTTATACTACTACATTACTGTTAAACTTTTTTTTTTAATAAATGCTTCCACCAAAAGCTTATTATACTGTTACCATGTACATTAAAATGATGAGAATTGTGGGCGTAATTATTCTATTTATCAACCCCATTTCTCTATTTATTTATTTTTAACATATAGCAAAAATGAATTCTGCCTCATTAACAGATTTTCCCACCATACTAAAACCAAGGATGAAATTGACTGACCAGCTAAAGCTAACGCCCCACAAAATTGTGCGCTTCATATTAAACCCCCCTATGCTACAGCTGTCAACCCTATCTATAGGCTAAAATACATATATTGGCATGGTAACCATACCCCTGAAGCATTGTAGTCACTTCATTGTCAATGAAAGCAATTTTACCCCCTTACTTTGCAGATACAGGGGGATAAAACAAGGTTGTGGATTAATGGAATAAGCTAAGACAAAGCTTTATTCACAGCTGGATGTGGGAATCAGGGCAGGAGTTATGGCAGTGGAGAGGATACATTGATGATCTTTTCCTTGCAATACATATTTTTTATATATTACATACATAGTAGACATTCTATATATATTTACAGCAGGCTGATTGTACAATGTATCAGGAGGTGAGGGGGTATGAGACTAGCAGACAATAGAAGACCATGCAATGACAGGAGTTGTCCTGTAATTATTCATTGTTATCAGCCTAGGGAACAGAAGGCATCATAGTA
The DNA here is from genome assembly GCA_033576535.1 of Allobates femoralis. Taxonomy (NCBI): domain Eukaryota; kingdom Metazoa; phylum Chordata; class Amphibia; order Anura; family Aromobatidae; genus Allobates; species Allobates femoralis. The sequence goes on along the minus strand of JARQOC010000006.1, from coordinate 437,666,384 downwards.
TACTATAGAAGAAGTCATCAAAAAAGACACATAGGTCCAGAACACCAGCTCTATGGCACCAGCAGGGATAAAAAAAATCTGAGGACAGCACTCAGTCCACACCTTCCTACAGAAACCCAAGATATATTATGGCTTGGTGTGTGAGTTACATTAATAATACTGATTATTACCTGCTAGATCACAGGGTCCACCTAGATCAAGGGCAAAAAAAAGAAGGAAAAAAAAGGGGGGGGGGGTGTCTTTGTAATTGTGCAAGTTGATCTAAAGTGACACTTCCCTGTCAGTGAGAATGTAATCTCTGTAGGATCCTCAAACTGCATTGTATTAATATTTAATAGTGCACAGTGGAAATAAAGAGAGTATGTCTCCCATAGACCAGGATTGTCAATGCAAAATAACACATAGATGCTGTGTGAAGATACATAGACATGTACAGACTGCGCTGGGGAAAAAAGGACTGTGGAGTGATGATATTATATTATTATTATAGCAGAGATTATGATTACATGGTGTTTGCACTATTATATGTAGATATAGTGTAATGTCTGCTCATTGGATTATCATTTGGTTGTGTATATATAGTGGGATGTGTGAGGTTATTATATTCTAATGTATTTGTGTGACTGTGTGCCATGGATAGAGTGTGCTTATTATGTCTGTAGGTTTCTACTAGAGCAGACGTGTGGATGTTGTAATATGGTGTCTGTATGTAGTAATGTGTGTATTTATTATAGCATGTGTGGACTATGATGTGCACCCATGAAAATGGCATTATGTACATATAATTATCTAATAAGGCATTTATTATAGCACATAGGTGAAAGCACATTCAGACATCAGAGTATACATTATGACATGCAACCACATATAGACATAATACACACACACACACACACACAATGTAACGTTCATATTAGATTATACACATCCATACATACTAAATATACACAATGCAGAATCATAAAAATGATCAATCACTACATATAAGCACCATATAATGGTACACACACTATACTTTAATATCTGACCTATATCATATACATCATGATGCCAATGTATAAGATGTTTAATTACATTACAGTGTATATATATATGTATATACACACACTTTTTAATATCTGACCTATATTTAGCCATATAAATCATTGTGTCCATGTATTAACTGTTTAATGATTATATACATACACACATATATATATATATATATATTATATATATAGTAAAATGCCATGGAATAAATGGTGCTATAATAAGAAATGATAATATAATATTTAAAACATACACACACGGTGCACTGCTCATAGGGTGAAAACACTCCCATACAACCTTGCAATACAGAATACAATGTCTGCACACATTGGCAGATAAAGTAGGTGTACTATGAATTATGTATATAGTAAAACAGAGTGGCAATGTATTTACTATTATGTGGATGTATATATGGTACATATATACACACATACACTCTGTAATAAGCATACATTATGTTACTATATATGGGTATGTATATGGTACATATATACACACACATGTACTCTGTAATAAGCATACATTACTATACCATATATGTGTATGTATATATAATATATACACACACAATGCTCGACTATGCACATACATGTAGTTATCAGACTATAAAAGCCAAACACTGTTACATAGTAAAAAAAAATGTTATAATTTATATTTATATATATGCACACACACCATTCTATACATGGAATACACAAACAATATCAATCTACATATACACTTACATTACAGACATCAAAGAATAATTCCCCTCACTTTGTTCTATATAAATGGACTACACATACACCGACCATACATCCTACTAAAACTACATATTATACAAAGACATCACAATATAATAGCCACACCCTATTTTGTATACATATAGTACACGTAAAGAATGCTATACGACCACATACCGTACTTAAAACCATGATATTCCCCACTATCCTACTATACATACGAAACCATTCAATATTCACACAAATATTGTCTTAAATACAACTTGGATTTAGAAAAAAAAAAGTAAAAAAAAAAAAAAAAACAAAGAAAATAGTTTTACCCTTTTGTTTTACAAAAGGATTTTCCTCCACCCCTCCCTGGTCTGAAATCTTAATCTATTGTGTTCTTGCTGTTTTCCTTAAAATCCCCTGCTTTGCAATTACTGAGTATTGAAAGATCAGCTCCCCCCCCACCCCCACCCCCTTCCTTGCAAGCATATCATGGCTGGGGCTCTCCCAGCAGTCAACCGCTTCCAGTAAGAAAAAAAAAAAGAAAGAAAAATCTGTCTGCTAAAGACAGTATAAAAAGGGGGTAATACAATAATAAGAGATACTGTAAAATAGGATTGATTCATATAAAGATATATAAAATGATTGTAATTCGAGAAGATAGATAGATAGATAGATAGATAGATAGATAGATAGATAGATAGATAGATAGATAGATAGATGTTAGATCCGCAGAGAGTACCTAAATTTGCAGTGACACCAAAAAGTAGACATTCCTGCTTGCTTTCAGATGTGGATTGAGATGGTGCCAGGTTCCCTTCATTTGCAGATTAATTCTTGACTGATGAAGAAACTAGTCTCCTGTAACATCGGTGCTTTTAGATTTTATTTTAATCTAAAGGTCCAAGAGCAGATGGCCAAATAATATCAAACATGAATGGTTTTTTTGGGTGGAAAAAAATAAAAATAAGCACAGAAATAAATCTTTAGGGTTAAAGATCCAAATGGAGGTTTTTCCTTCAGGCCAGAGAAGACTGAGACACTGCAGCCGTCCACTACCGAATAGAAAACTGACATGGGTGGACCAGGAGAAGCTGTATCCTTAAGAATATCCAAAAATCCAGGGTTCTTGCAGAATTCCAACCCTTGACCACAAAGATTTTTCCTTTCCCTTGCAGGAGTTTATCAATAACACATCATTGATCCCTCTGAATCCATCCTTTGTGTACGGAGTCCGTCGGCAGGAGGCTAAAAACATTAAAAAAAAAACAGTCCTCAAAAATGTCCCCAGCACCTTAGTCCATGGGGGCCACAGGGAACCAACAGAACAGGTCGGGATCCATCATCGAAAGCAATCCTTGTGCCAAAAGGTGGAAGTAAATATATAGTTTTTGAATTAGAGATCAATTTACAACATTTCTTATAGCAAGACTAGGCATACAGAATATAAATATACACCATTATGGAGTTTTCTCTCTATTATTGTAGTTTTGCATTGTAGGGGTTAGTAATGGAATTGCATTAACACACAATTGGGGGAAGGAGGAGGGGGGAGTGAGTTACCTTTAAGAAGGCAGGGGGTCAATGAATCTAAACCTAACCTGCAGATACAAATATATGCATACGTATAAGTAAACATAGATACATTATATAATGTATATATATATATATACAATATATATATATATATATATATTATATATATATACACACACACACATATATTTTATATATAATATATATATATATAGTGTAAGAGATGATATTTAAGTTGCAAGATGGTTCATTGAGGAAGAGATATTGTAAATATATAAATCATATATAAAACAATAAACACACCCCCATCCTGCCTTCCTTTACCCCAGTGCTTGTTGTGCCGTGGCCGTGCTATATATTTGTGTCTAGTTCTGTTTATTCTCTGGGACTCACAAAAGGGGAAGCCGGTATTTAAAATTAAAAAGGACAAAAAAAAAATTACATTTCTACCCGAATGATCAGGGTCTACAAAATTAAGAAAAATAAAGGATTCCGGTAAACAACGGGTTAATGTTCGCGACAACAAAACAAATCTCAACGTTCGAAAATGGAACGTTGGGATTTAAAACAAAAATCCTGGAGTTTCGGGTGCGGGGGGCCTGAAGACCGGCGAATAGACAGGCTAGAGATGTAGGATATATAATACTTCGCCCTATTAACCCTCGCTATTCTAGGCAGATCTGACAAATTATTTCATTTATATTCCTTTTATTATTTGACACAGGACCATTTGTGCAAGAATACTTCTCATGCGATCATATCGAATAATAATATACAGTCTAATGGAACCTGGTACAATGTGATCGATTCCAATGTGGATCTACTATGATTGCCACAACATTATTGTGTCCATTTTATTTTATTAAATATTTTATGTATATTTATAATGTATATATTTTGAATATTCTTGCATTTTTATAAATAGTGGATTATTTCTTCTGGTTGCAGTCAATTCTATGCTTCAATCGCGTCGTTTTTGGTGCGATCTAGTAGGGGGAATTTATGGAAGATTGGATCGATCAGGGATATTTTACAGGTATTTTCCCGTACAGATATTGTTGCAGTCTTGTCCTGTCGTACGATGCGATCGCTGCCAAGTGTAAAGATCCTTTTTCCGATGCGATCTGATTTTTTTCATGCTGATAATAAATATGCATTATTTTTATTATTATTATTCTGTAACATAGGGGGACTGTAGGAGAAAAGTGCGCTAGTGTCGGTGATCTGACACAATGGTCGCCAGGGATGCTGGAAGGAAGGGCTGGGTACTTACTGTGGGTGCAGTGGGTGCAGGGGCAGCGGCTGGGTGCTCTCCCCGGGCTCTGCATGCAGTGACTGGACCGGGTGCTTCCGGCCTGAGCCTCTCTGCAGCGCCCCTCCCCTCGCTGGAGCAGCCCCCCTCTCCCGCATACTAATGAGCTGCTGCCAGTCTCATTGGCCGCTGGAGAAGGAACTCGTGCAGTTCTCCTGGCGTAAACAGGCGGCGCTATTGGACAATGCAGGGAATAGGAGCTGCCAATCAAGCACTTGGGGAGGGGAGCTGCCAATCAAAGGTGGAAAGGAAGGGGGGTGGGGAAGCTGCCAATCATGGGTCTGGAGGGGGCAGGTCTGGCTTGTAGCACAAAGGCGCCTAATTCAAGCATGGGGGAGTGTGCAGAGGATGGGGGGGAGGGGAGCAGAGGGGAAAGGGTCAGGGGAAGGGGTTATGTGGGGGTGAGGATCAAAAGAGCAGAGGTGGAGGGGAAAAAAAGCAGGAAACTTTAATAAGTGCTACTCGAATGGATGAGTGTCACTCAACGGGAGCCAGGCTCACACACTGACGGGCACTGGAGGGTTAACACTGAGCAGGGGGGGAAAGGGGGGTCTCAGGGGGTCAGCAGCCGAGAATGATGGAGTGAGGTCAAATGGGTGACATGTATAATCGTTCACCGTGATAATGAATGGGTTAAGAAGGCAGAACCACAATTCCCAGGAGACTTAAAGGAATTGGAAGTCCCTGGAGACCCAAGGAAGGCAATACTGCAAGTCTCAGCAGACAGGTAGGTGGAAGAACTACAACTCCCAGCAGTGGGGAAGATGACTACGACTGGAGCAATTCTAGGCTTTCGATGAACTGCAGCAACCAGGATTAACTGGCAGGGGTTAATTATAGAATTAACTCCTACGTGTCCAGTACAAGGGGAAATTGTAGATGAACTACAACTCTCAGGAGATGTGAAAGTACACATACCAGAACCTATAGTGGTGGGAACTGGGACTACAACTTTCAGCAATAATACTACATCATTCAGGATTTGCTGGGACTTGTAGTCCTTCTGCTATTATGCAGGGTCATTATATAGATCTGTCTTTGGGTAGGTTCAGGACTATTAGCCTTTGGGATTATTAGCAGGGGGAGGGGGAATTATTAGGATTTTGTTACCTTTCTCCAGTGACAGACTGAGGTGTTTATTGATACATGTCAGTGTGGATTAGGGAATCAGAGCTGCAGATTACAGCCCCTGGGGATTCCCAGTCAGGAGGAGATTGCTGGAATATTCAATTATGTCAATACAAGAGGCAAAGCTGGGACCCCTGTACAGTATCTGGGACCTCCCAAATCACATGGAAACGTCACCATCACTTATAAAGGGCAGGAGATCTCCATTCATTTGGAACTACAACTTCATTCATTGCGATCCACAAGAATGAGAGATGATAGGTGTTGTTGTCCTGCTATGCTGGGGGTTGTAGTTTGACAGGTGCTGGTGGAAAAAACCCTAAATATTTGGATGATCATTTAAAAAAAAAAAAATAATAATAATAATAATCTGTCCTTTGGTTGGGAAAAAAAAATCATTTAAGGGGTGAATTCCTAGAGAACCAAAAAAAATGTTTTAACAAAAGTTTCCGGCAGGTGAAGAGTTACTGCCCAGTCTGCATTTCCTCCCTCCTCCTCTCTTTTTTTTTTTTTTTTTTTCCTTTTATCCAGCTCCCTTCCCCCGCCCCTTCCAGACGTCTCTGATTGGTTGGCCCGGTGCCAGCCAGCCGTCAATCACCGATTGTAAACAAGGCGCTGATTGGCTGCTGGCCAGTCCGCACTGGGCTGCCTGAAAAAAGCAATTACTGGGCCTGGCTGTTTCCAGACTCCCCAGCAGTTCGATGAAAGGAGATAAAGCTGGAGCCGGTTTCAAGGCGCCTCTCCATAGTCAGACCCCCATGGCCCCAGAGCCAAGAAGAGAGCAAAGTGTGAGGGCTTCAAAGGGAAACGATGCATTTACTATTAGAGAAGACTAAAAATAATGCAGGGCAGCACAGGGGGGTTTGTGTGCATCTCCAATGCATAGAAAGCATGGGGAGAGCACTTTACAATGGAGGGTGTAGAATAAGGGAAAGGGGGGGTTGCACCCCCCTCCTAAAATGAAGTGTTCACTGGACTACTATGGCATATGCAGAAACCAAAGCAAGGACTATGCGGCTGTTCTCCCTTTCCTGCATCCAGAGAAGACCTGAAGGATCATTCAGGAGTCTCCCATTCAGGTATGGGGTGTATGGAAACTATGGGAGGGTGAGGAATTGTGGGTGGGGGGGGGGGCTGCCATAGGTAGACATTAGTGGGGGAGTAGCTGAGTGCTTAATTATTTTTCTCATGTTCCCCCTGGGGTGGGATTGAAAGGTTTACAGCTACACAGTAGAAGGGATAGAGATTTGCTGGGTGCAATGTAAATCCTGGAGACTAGTGAAATATTAGATGTATAGTGTTACATTGTGTGAATGTTGGCACTGGAGAACAGACTTTATGTAAGGAGAGCAGGGGCACAAGGGGTTAATCTTGCCAGAGAGGGAGGAGGGTGGGGGGCTGTATACAAGCCTTGTAAACTGTGTGAAGAAATGATGACTTTTGTAATGATGCAATGAGTGAAAATCTACAGATACATCGCTCCATTTTAATAAAAGATATTTAAAAAAAACAACCTTTTTTGCTTCATTTTCTTGTGTAGCCTTGATGGGGGGAGGAGGGGGCACTTACATTTCTGCTGTTCAGATAACATCTGGGAACAAAGGAGTAGAGAGTGGCCATGGGAATGTTGGGTTGTGTTCGGATACAATGTATCGGTGTAAGGCCACATTCACACGGTCAGTATTTGTAAACAAAAAGTGGCAGAAAAATCCAGAAGCGATGACGTGTTTCTATTATACTTTTCCTCTGATTGTTCCCACTCCTGGGTTCGGCTACAAATATGAACGTGGCCTAATAAACATGACGTATATTATGTCTATGCCACCAAATCTATAAAATCCATTATCAGGATGATTACTATATACAGTGTGTTCCATATACGATAAAAAGGACGATATCGGAACCCTTGATTATATTATAACAAAAAAAGAATCTTCCAAAGTAACTTGATATGTGAAAACTAGGTTTCAGTGGAATATTTTAATGTGTCCGAATCCATTCACTCTATTAGTTGATGCAGTCATCTCAAAGGACAAATAAAGAATCCTAGTATATGAACATTGACTGATTAGACATATTGGTTACTAATATCTAGTAGCAAAACCTTTTGGCTAAATTCCTTTATTTTGTGGCCCCCTTGGAGGGTCTTGCAGCCGTCCACTGTTCTTCCTCTACAACTATCTTGAATATTTCATATTTTGAAGATTTCACATCTCTATAAAGATTTTTCTATTGGATTGAGATCAGGACTATTTTTTTAATTCTTGTGTAGTCTTCTCCTTCTGTAGTTCCTGTCTTGTAATTTTTTAATTTTTACACTTGGGAACACATTTGCCCTAAGATGCTTTTGATACATTTCTGATTTTATTTCTCATATAAAACATTCAGGAAGAGGAAGCAATGCGCCCCCCTCCATTAATATGGATCCTTCACCATGTTGCCCTTTAGTTAGAGGAAACATCTTTATAAGCTTCATTTCATTACCTATAAACCCAACTGGTAGGGGTTCTTTTGGTTTGTTCTGTCCATAGAACATTTTCACAGAAGGATTGTGGTTTGTTTGTCGTTTTTGCCACACTTTATTACGGTTATGCCATTTAAGCAGTGAGGCCCTCTTTGGTTTTCGCCCATAAAGCCCAGTTTGTGCGATGTATGGTACTTAATAAAACTACAACTTAGCCTGAAGTTCTTTGGATGTTTTATGTGATTATTCTGCCACTTTCCACCAAATTTGGCAGAGTTTTCTCATCAATTATTGCTTTTACCACACATCAGGGAAAGTTCTAGAGACTGTTCCATTAATAGATAACATTTAGAATTGTTGATACCGGTGGTGTAACTTGAAGCTCATGGGTCCAGATGCAAAAGCTCCAACAGGGCCCCCAATTATTGCAAAGCTTTAATAGCATTGGTTTTTTTTTTTTTATAGGCCAAAGGGACTTTTTGGGCCCCCTAGACTTCAGGGCCTTGATGCAATTGCAACCCTAACCCCTATTGTAGCTACACCCCTGATTAATACCAGTCTTTGGAGATAGCCTTGTATACATTACACTGCTTTTGTGCTAGGTGATAATAGCATTTCTCATTTCTTTGCTATTGTGAATATGAAACTGGGAATACAAGTATTGGAGCCACCAATTTAAAGGCTTATTAAATAAAGTATTGGAGCCCCCACTTGTTAAGTTATTAAAGCCATGTGAGTGCTTATAAAGTAAGGACAGGTGAGTCACAAATTAGTCTGATTAACCCCTTTTCTTTCAAACTGTACTGTTGGCATTTTTGTCTTTTGCGCTTTTCTTTTTTTACATATATAATCAGTTTATTTTAGAAGATATTTTCCAAGGTCGACTTAAATTCAGTAATGCTTATTCAGAACTGTGTATGTATATATAATACAATGTAATGCAAGAAACTGACCACTTTATTATAGGCACCTGCATTCCACGATTGGAGCTTTTCTATATGGAAATTAGACACGTGGCCCTGGAGTGAAGCATAGGGTGAGGTGGCTCAAATCAGAGAGGTTGTCTACAAAAAGGGTCAAGGCAATGTGAAGAATAATTTTGAGGAACTGGCAGAGCATCATCAAGAAAACAGCAGCCAAATCTAACGATGGTCCAACTATTGTGTCAGTCCGGAAGTGCTAGAATCGTTAAAGAGTCCAAGAGAAAAAGGAAAACTCCAGTGGTCAAAATAATGCAAAATTTGGATCCATCCATGGTAGAAAACATTGGTTAGATAAATTCATATTTCGGTGGCACCATGCTTAATTGGAGGGTCAGAATTTGGCATAAGCAGTATGAATCAATGAGTTATTCCTGTCCACAGTCCAGGCTGGTGGGGGAGGGGTAATGATGTGGAAAATGTTTTCTTCACACATTGTGGGTCCTCAGATTCTTCTGGATGACATTTGGACAGTAGGGCTTACCTAACCATGTTCATCCCTTCATGGCAACTGTTTACCTTATGGCAGAAGGTCAATGCCCCATGCCACAAGGGTCATCATAATCAGGGACTGGTTCCAGGAACATCACAGGAGTTTTGCTTGTTTCCTCAACCTTCACAGGCCCCAGATCTTAATCCTATCCAGCATCTTTGGGACAACGAAGAAGAGACTGCTAAGAGCAATTCATTGCATTCATCTCATCCTCCTGTCCTCATGGGCCATTATTCATCCACGACAACTGTAGATTGTAAGCTCTTAGGAGCAGAGTTGTCATTATTTTTGCTTTAATTATTGTTTTTTTTTATAACACCACTGTTTGTATATGAACCTATGAATTGTAAAGTGCTGTGGAATATGTTGGTGCTATATAAAGATTATGAATATTAAGTTCAATACCACTGTATTCAATATCAAGGACAACTGTTGTATAAGTATAACTCCCATTGTTCATATTGGCGGTTGTAGTTTCACGACCCCTGGGGTGCCACAGGTTAATAATGGGTTCTGAGGGTCAAGAAGGGTCCAATGTGATACTTGATGGTGGTGTCGAATAATGTGGCCAATTGTGGCCAATTGTATGTAATCTGTATAAAATCATGGTTTAATCTTAGAAGAGCCAATAAAATGTAATATAATGAAGAATAATATACTGTAGTAATATGAGGCCTTTCTGGACAGTTCATTAAACACACACTCATCACTACAATGCTGTATATGTTAGATATACATATACCTATGTTTCCTGGAGCAATAGTGTTATTCCTTTCCCTTTAAATATTGCAGTTTGTATTTTAGTTTATTCTTAGATTTCTAATTGATCATTATTATTTCTATTATTCACTTTTATTATATTATTTAACTTTAATTCTTATTTTTAGCTTGTGTCCACTTGTGAATATTCAGCTAGACCCCTTTTAAAAATGATCTAATGTTTATATTATATAAATGTGTTTTTTTTATATTCTAAAATATATCAATAAATATCATCCATCATGCATATGCTTCTAATAGGATACAAAAACCCATATTAAAGCTTTACGGAATATACCGATACATCATGGAATAAAAACCTTTGTGTATAAAACATATAATCGAAATATTTAAGAACCCTTATTCTCTGCCTAATTCCACCTTGAGCTGAATTTTCCTAGAATCCCTCCTATATGACGTCCTAGGTAAGGTATATATAATTTTGGGCACCTCCTGGCGGAGGAGAAGTGCCGCTCTGGAGGTATTGACAGCTCGACTTGGACTTGATTTTTATTCTGTAGTGTTTTAGCTAAACGTCGTAAATCTCAGAGTCCATCTTCTTCTCAACGGGTTAATGTGATTTATCTACAAATACCGCTGACATTTATGAGAATTAAGGCCAAGGCAGTTGCAGTTGAACAACTTTGGTAAAGTTGGGGATTATTAAAGAGAAGAACATAATCCCCTGCTTGCATGTTCTGTGTAGTCAGGGGGGGTGTGGGTACTCAATGCACATGCAGTGAATAATGTATGTATATCACTCTACTATTCAACATTGAAATGGCACAACCAAGAAGAAAAAGTTGTAGAATTATAGATATGACTATCTATAGATATGGTAAAGATCTGTAAATGATGAAAAAAGGGTAACAAAAGTTTCAAAACACCATTTATTCAGTATGAGCACCATATGCAGACATCCCTGCACTTACACCCTTGGCTGCTGTCAGTAAGGTTATAATTGGTCAGCTGAGGAAGTTCTGCCACACTGAATGCACTTGGGCAAATCATCAAGATCCTCCGCTGGCAGCTCCTCATGTAATTGTCGACCAATGATAACTCAATGGAAGAAAACTCTGGAGACGCTGCAAGCCATAGTAGGGCTGCTCACAGTAGCTAAATCAACATATGGCCTGACGTGATCATATTGGAGACATGGCCCTACCACTGGTTCCATGGCCAAACCAATGTAACACTGAGCTGTTAGTGTACCTGGAATGAAGACTATAGGGGTCTGGCTACTATATGTTATGCCATCCTTCACCATAATCCTGGAAGCAGGACTGGTGTGGTTTTCCCTCAAAGGCCTCTTCATGGTATTGCTGACATTTACCAACCATCTTTACATTTAAGATGAAATTGGAACTCATCTCACAGGATAGACCTCCATTGTCGTCTTGTTCTGCGCCATTATGGACTTTGAGTGGTGTGAGGTTAATGGATCATCTGTATGTGGACGTCTGGCTTCTAGCCCAATGTTGTATGAATACCTCCTAATGGTTTGTGTAGACACTGTTTGATGCTATAGGCTTGGCACAGTGGTGAAACTTGACGCTCATAGGCCCCAATGCAAAAACTCCAACGAGGCCTACAATGTTTGCAAGTCTTTAATAGTATTGGTCTTTTCATATAGGACATTGGTACTTAATGGGCCCCCCTAGGCTCCAGGGCCCAGGTGCGACTGCAACCCTTGCACCTATTGTAGTTGCGGCCCTGGCTTGGCGTGTGATGCCTAAATTCACTTGCAATGCAGAATAAATTTGTCATGAAACCACTGGTACAGCCATTTTGCTTCCCAGGAGTTGTATTTCAAGCAATGTCAGGCCACATGTTTCTCATGTGAGAAGTCTGCATGGCCTAAATGTGCTACCATGGTCTGCAGGGTCACTGGAGTTGTTTCCCATTGGACACAACTGGGACTTCTTTGGTTGGTAAGTGGAAAGGAAGCTGCCAGCGGTAGATCATGATGATTAGCCAAAAAGCCTTCAATGCAGTAAAACCTTCCTAAGTCATCCATTAATAACCTCATTGATAGCAGCTGAGGCTGTAAGTGTGACGCTCATACCCAACACTCAATGAATGGAAATGTTTTGAGAAAATTTGTTTCCATTTTTCATCATTTTGTAGATCAATACCTGACTATCCTGTGATTTCCAAAATTCCACTTATTTTACTCCTCGGTGTTGTAGCTTCAATGTTGAGGTGAGAGAAGTGTATAAATATATATATATATATATACACACACACACATAGAGAGGACTCTATAGAAGACCAACATTCCTTAGGAGGTTGCAGGAAATGGGTAGGTGCACAAATATATGGTACACATAGGTAATTATGAGAAATATCTGTGTGTAGATATACGGGGCCGTTACACGCTACGATATCTGTAAATATATCGCTGAAACGTCACATTTTCAGGCGCTCTAATGACGTGGTTGCGTGTGACAGGTCAATCTGACAAGCGATAAGTGGTCTGATCGTTAATCGCAGATATGAGATCCAGACCCCACATCAGACAATGTCGATCATGCAATCTGCTGCATCGTTCAGCGTGACACCGCGATAACGATCTCCTTAACGATTTCGCCTATTCCTGACACTGGCCGGCCTCGATCGCTGGGTTGTGCGCTGGATCGCTGGCGTGCTGCCAACTGATAAATTGTTAACGAGATCTATGCTCGTGACACCGCACAGGGATACCAATAAATTGTTGTAGCGATCTCAATCACGTGACTTTCCAGCCGACATTGTTTAATATATCGTAGCGTGTAACGGTCCCCTTAGGCGGCCGTCACACGGAACGATTTCTTGCCCGATATCGTTTAAGCGATCTCCTTTTTGATCGCTTAAGCGATATCGGGCAAGAAATCGTTGCATGTAATCAAGCGATTTAAGATGTGAAATCGCTTGATCGTGACATCGCTGATCTGAGGTCCGGTTCTCAGATCTAGCGATGAACGATGTCACGATCTGCTTCATCGTGGTGTATAACACCACGATGAACGATCTCCCAGCGCAGAGCCTATGCTGGGAAATGGTAACTATGGTACACGTCGGGTAACTAAGCTACGCGCGGCGCCTAGTAACCCGATGTGTACCTTAGTAACGAGCGAGATTGCGGCTCTGCATCGCTGGTGAGTCTGTCTGTGTGACATCTCACCAGCGATGTGAGCGATATTGTAAGCGATTGCGCGTGCACGTGATCGCTTACAATATCGCTAAAGATATCTGTGCGTGTGACGGCCGCCTAAGGGCCACGTCACACACACATATATCTGTGCAGATATTGTTCACAGATCTCTGGTTGCAGTGAAATCATGGACAAATTGGTCTATTTGTACACAGCCACAAAATGGAGCAATGTGTCCATGATTTCACTTCAACCAGAGATCTGTGAACAATATCTGCACAATTATCTGTGTGTGTGACCCCAGCCTAACTTAGATATTAGATGGGTCAGTCAATGAAACAGAATTCTGGCATTTCAGCAGACTAGGCTTCTGTGGAATCAGGTTATTAACCCTTGAAGAAGGCGGAGTATTAGAGCAATGTGTTGTGTGAACATACAGCTATAATTATACCCATACATGATAACAATATAATGGTCTCCTGGGACACAGCTGCTCCAGGAATGACTGCCGGGTCCAGGTCCATGGTCCTGCTGGAAGAATGCTCCTCTAACCCCATGCCTCAATGGATCCTTTGTTAACTATTTACCCTTGAGATGGATGAGAGTTTGGGGATTTTTGCTGCAAAAAAAAAACATCCGCCTGTTTGTGCAAATGACATATATCATATTTTCCATACTGCATGGAGGAGCCTCCCTTCCAAACCATTGTGCCCCTGAGTCCAAGCTGCTTCCTGACAGTGCAGTTCTCTGGTGAGCTGGACACAGGGCTATCAGCCTGGCATCCTGTCCATTGTGCTGGATATAGGAGGGCCAGGAATCCAACACTGACCTGCACTCACATAACAGATAATGCAGCTTGGGGTAAATATTTATCCTCAACTGAGCAGGAGCCCCCAACCCTCATTTGCAAGTATACCACCATTAGATTAACCCCTAGGAGGCCAGTATCCTGCATATGATAAATAGACAGATAGATGTCAATCAATTCCAATTGTGTGTCAATAATTTACATTACCTTTTTGTCCTTAATAAATCTAACTAATCTAAGCCAAATGATGATAAACACTTTCTAGGGTGACACTTCTTCCTCCAGAAATGGGGTGTAATGCCTCAAAAGCAAAATGTCACAAGTAGCCAATGTATGGGTATAGGCACAATCCTATGGTCCAATGATAATGTGCTAACATGTGGATGTCTGTCTATCTGTGTCTTATTATTAGAAGTAAGATCGATAGAAAATAGAAGTATAGTGCATATGCTATCTTTAGTATCTACTTATATCCACAAAGCATTTGTGTCTACTATATCTATCTATCTAGAGAAATATAAAGTGAAAAAGCACCAGAATAATAATACTAATGTGGGGGCAGAGCATTCTGAACACATCCCCCTGTGGTCTAATATATATATATTACACCTAGGCTTATAAAAAGTCCTCACTATGTGTAGATGTGTGCATGTATATAAAATGAATGTTTGTGTGTATGTCTGTGTGTGTGTATGTATGTATGAATATATATATGCACACACATATACATACACATACATTATATATGTATATATACGCACACACATATACATACACATACTGTACATTGTATATGTATATATATATATATATATATATATATATATATATATTTTATATATATATATACACATTCGTACACATTGAGTGGACTTTTTATTAGCCTATGTGTAATACAGAGTGCTCTGTGTGTTTTAATATCTGGAGTGCTGATTATTTTTCTAAGTCTCTCTATCTGTCTGTCTTTCTGTCTGTCTCATCTTCTATAATGCCACCATTGCAGCCATGCACAATGCAGGTCCTCCTCACATCTGTATTCCATCTCCTCAGTTTATTTTATTATGGAGCATTCTCAGGGCCACATGTAAACGTTGTTTTTAGGATGCGATGTGTAACCCAGGCCTTAAATAAATGGACAAGAAAACAAGATGTACCTGATAGTTGTGGGCTGTTACATGACTCTCCAGTTAGGGAGGCGATTAGAAAACCTGACAGCCAGCAGAAAAATGGACATTATCTATTTAACCCCTGTGTGTCCAACTGAGGAGGAAGAATGGTGGACAAAATGGTAAGAGAATACAGAGAATCCATGACATAAAGAATCCAGAGCTGTGTACAGATAGATCTATCTGCTCCATATGATCTGTCCACCCATCATCAATGTATGTGTATAGGGCTGGACATATGATATCCTTCCTGCACAATACTAACCCTATAAGCCACAAAGCTGAAGGCGGTGATTTAGCCAATCTGGGGGTCTCCCATCCTCCTGGGGTATTTATTACTCAGCCATCACTCATAGGATCCAAATAAAGATGTGAAATAGATCAAATGTGGTATAAAACTCAGTAAGTCCTACACCCAGTAGAGGTGACCCTGGGGATGCCCTGCCCCAGACCTGAGTGTGATATGGCATTACATGGAAGCTCTGGGGGGGGGGGGCACCCTATAACAGTCCTGACCGGTGTATTAGGAATGTGGTGTCAGGATTTGAGGTTTTCTTCCTGGAGAGGGGCTGAATGTTATAATGGGGGCGGAGGGGGGGGCATGAGTGTTGTGACTACTGGAGGCACAGACACTGGCACATCTCCACATTAACCCCTTATCATCACATGTCTGACATAAGATCTGCAGTTTGTCTTCATAGGTAACTTGTAGTCTGTGATAACCCTGTCCTCTGAAATATAGGAGGGTTCACTATGGGATGAGTAAAGGGCACAGCATTACCTGGCTACAAATATCTGTCAATACCTTTCACATCTGTCTGTTCATCTATCTGTCCCATATCTGTCCCTCTATCTCTCCCAGAACTATCCATCTATCTGTCCCAGATCTATCTATCTATCTGTCTATTTGTCTATCTATCCATCTATCTCTCCCAGAACTATCTATCTATCCATCTATCAATCCATCTCTCCCAGATCTATCCATCTCTTCTAGATCGATAGTTCTCTCTATAATAATTGCATAGTGCTGCGGAATATGTTGGCGCTATGTAAATAAAATGTATTATCACCTCTCTTTAGCTCTCCCAGGTCTGTCTATCATTAATCTTTGTAGCTCTTTTATATCTCATGTATTTATATCCTTCTACCTATCTCTTATATCTGTTATCTATTTCATATCTACCTAATATTGATCTTTGTATCTATTTAATATCTATATACAGTATCTATGTAATCTATCTAGCTGTTCCTTCTTTATTTCACATCTTCCACCTATTAAACTATGTGTGTATTCATCTAAAGATATTCCATGTAAAGTTTCATAACAACTTCCACATATTCGCAACTAAATAGATAAAAGCTTGGTCATTACATTATCTGGCTACACTATTTGGGGTTCGGGTGTGTGTGTACATGTGTGTATATATATATATATATATATATATTTTATATAATATATATATATATATATATATTATTTATATTATTATTCCCACATTATATCCATACAATGTGCGCACACATCAGTGCTGCTTGTGTTACATTGGTGCTTATAATAATATATTAATGACAGGACTTGTTTAAAAAAAAGATAAGGTTCCATTTAATTCCTGGGTAGAGATGAATATTCATCAGATAATGCTGGCACTGCAGTGCATGTGACGTCATAATTCCTTTATATTACGCATAATTTAATATCTATATTGAAGCATTTTGGCTGATGATACACTGGTAGCACGATGCAATAGTGGGGTACAGTAGATTTCTGGAAACAATATTGGGAATGATGTGTCCTTTTCTGCGCAAAGCAATATCATATATAATAGAATCTTGGTTTCTTCGTGTGTAGTAAGATTAGATTAATTGTAGATATGAAAATTGACATTAATGTTACATTGGATATTGATAGATAGATAGATAGATAGATAGATAGATAGATAGATAGATAGATAGATTTATTTGGACAGACAGATTGACAGACCCAAGAATAGAAGCTAGTGATAATAGGATCGATGCTGCTTCAAATCACAGAATGATATATCAAAATAATATTCTATAAACAATGTAGCAAATTTGGGCACATTTACCCCCTGTATGTAGATATGTAGATCTATGTAGGAATGTAGCTTTGCTCACTTACTTTGATATTATTAGAGGGTGTCTGAGGGATTCCTTTTGATGATTCACAAAAAATCAGTCCATTATATTTTACTATATCTATCTATCTATCTATCTATCTATCTATCTATCTATCTATCTATCTATCTATCTATCTACACACACATATTCCTACAATTAGGAATGGCTCCGTGTAGATGTCCTCTCATATATTATATTTCTACCTAGATTCTCCCTATTTTCTGATATCTCCCATGTCTGTCTGTGCCGTATCTATCGATCTGTCCATCATCTGCCCATTTCATACTATCAATCTGATACCTATATATATGATGAATCTCTCATTTCCATCTATTCATCTGTGTGAATATATATATATATATATATATATATATATATATATACACACAGTATATATATATATAACGTCATATATCAGTGTATTTTAAGTATCTCCCATATAAGTATGTGCTTTATATGATTGCCTATCTATCTTTATTCATGTGATAATTTATCAGTTTTTTTGTTTTTAAATATCTACCTATTTATTTTAGGCGTCTGTCTTATCCCTCTATGCTCTATGGGTCTATATCAACCTATGGGATATTTATCAGTCTATTTTAAGTATAATTCTATCTCTGTATATATCTCTGCATCTATCTATCTATCAAATTAGGGAAATGTGCTTTATTGTCTCATAGGAAGAAATGACTGAGGAGTTGATCATCCCAACCTCTCCAGCAGAGAATTAGGAAGTCCCCCTGGGCCATTCATTTGCTGTCCTACTTATTCCCACCTATGACACCTATTTCCCACCAGCTGCTCTTCCCCAGGTGGTGCCCCCCAGGACCTGATCCTCTGCCCTGGTTGTAGGGGCAGCACCCAGAGATCCACACAACACCACTGACTGGACACAAATAGGGAAATCACAGGGGGGAGAGGAAAACACAAAAGCTGGATCAGCTCTTTAATCAGAGAAGTGTCAAGAGGACTTTTATTATAGCCCCTTCCCCTCACCCATTGCCCAATTTCCTCCTCTAAAAGCAGTTGGTAAAATGTGATGAGTGGACACTGGGCAGCAGTGACACCTCAGATTGTCACCATCCATTCAATGCAGTCAGTTGTGTGTAGTGTTAATGACCCCAATCAGATCCGGGTACAGCCACATACACTATAGGCTTAATGACCAACTTCCCCAATAAATACCCCTCCCTATACAGGGTGTTGTCCCTCACCCTGCTTCTCCCCTTTCTAACATCCATCCCTGATTAATGTTACAGTAGTAGGTCCTCCATCTGTATGAATCCTATATATGCAGGGTTAATGGTGCACCATGCCCCCTATGGGAGCCCTTATTGGGCATCGCAATATGGCCTATCACCATACCCAATCTGTGTGCCTGTCACTTTAAATATTACACATTGATCCCTAGATTACAGTAGATTTTGAAATGTGCAGCATTAATTTATAGCCATCAGATTACTGAATTAATGTAATCCATCTGGGGGTCTCTCACTTCATACGACCACCAGCTAGGTCTGCCCTATCCACATGGCACAGAGGAGGCTGGAGGATCCTCACCTGCTTGTTCTAGATCATGTCTGCTCTCCTCTGCTGTCAGCACACACAGGTTTACATTGGAAATGAGACTCAGAATAAGACAATAAATACATTTTTTGACAGAAAGGCAGAATCTTCTAGGGGTGGAGTACCCAGGAGTTTTATTTTACCAAGGCTGCAAGTGTACATCGTGCTGCACCAATGCCAATGTGATATATGTATGTATGTGTAATCCAGAGCCTAAAGGTAGAAATCTAGAGATACAAAGATAGGTACATAGGCAAATGGATAATAAATCAAATAATCTCTGAATATAGGAACATTTACACAGAATTATGGCGATATACATGTAGAGAGAGATCAAGAAAGAAAGAAAGAAAGAAAGAAAGAAAGAAAGAAATCATCAATATACCGTATGTACCTGTGAAAATCTGTTTGTCTATCCAACATTCTTAAGATTAAATGCAAATAAGACACATGGGCATTATAGAAATAATTGCAATAATGGATAATAGATGATATATAGATAGGAATGATACTTTACTGTACAATTTCTAAATGAATAATTGTGTTTTCAATATTTTTCCCCTTCTCGACACACATTGGTGTAATATGTATCATATACATCTAAATAAAGAGATGTTCATGTATCTAACACTTATGTGGATTGTGGATTTGTTGATAGAGCGTAATATATAGACAGTATTAATCTTATGCACTTTCACATAATTATAATGTATAGCACATTCTCAAAAGTAGTTTTTTCCCCGCATTCTGCACATCTATCTGTTTTATATCTACACATATCTGTCCATTCATCTACCTATCTATCCAATACCAATAAGAAATGCCATTGCAATGGTGGAATAGATAGATAGATAGATAGATAGATAGATAGATAGATAGATAGATAGATAATAATGCTGCCCATTAGCTGTGCACCTCCAGGCCCCCCATATGCAGGGATGTGAGCCCCCTCCTCCACTCTTTAGCACAGTTTACTTAATTCCTTGTTAAATGTAGATCCTAATTTGTATCTAAATCTACCCAGTGTGTTCACACACATCTCTGCGCTGGGTTGTGTGAGGTGATCACAATGGAGCCCCCCATCTGTTTTGCATTAAACTTTCCTTTCATTTAGCTTGTGCTGCTAATATGGAAATTATTAATAATACAGTTATAATGGCCAATAACAATAATCAGCGCATTCAGCAGGTAATTGAGAAGTCAGGGTGCCTGGCAGGGGCAGGGGGTGCAGCAGTGACCGGAGAGGGGGCAGTGGACAAAGCACAGCTGCACAATCTCCATTATATGGAGAGCTGCCCCCCCCCCCCACAATACAGGGCCTCCCCATGTAGACGTGGGACCTGGGCTGCATGAAGCGAGTTGTTACATGTCACAGGGAGCATGTTGTGATACACAGGTAATTAGTGATGTGAGGCAGCAGACAGCACAGGCTGCCCCCCCCATCACACACCCAAATATACCCAACACCCAGCCCCTGCTCATACCAGATCCAGACCAGAGGATGGAAATATCCACCGATCTATGGAGAACATGTGATGACTGCATGATAGATGTCATCCTCAGATACCAACACATGCAGGGCCATTCATATGTGGCATCATCCAAATGATTGGAAGTAAATGTCCTTTCTTAAGTTTAATATATATCCGATAAACATCATATATCTATCTATCTATCTATCTATCTATCTATCTATCTATCTATCTATCTATCTATCTATCTATCATATTATCTATCTATCTATCTATCTATCTATCTATCTATCTATCTATCTATCTATCTATCATATTATCTATCTATTTCTATCTATCTATCTATCTATCTATCTATCTATCTATCTATCATACTATCTGTCTATCTATCTAATCTCCATACATCTATCAGATTGGTATATAGTAGACAGATATATACACTCACTAGCCCTTATATCTCTGGCTGCCTGACATGTTTCCTCTGTCTCATTATCTATCTGCTCACGTTCATCTATGTCATTTTAATTATTTTCATCTAGCATTCGATCAACATGTCAATGTGCCCAATGTTCATCTATCAATACACCATACCCATACAACCTGTGTATGTATGCACATATAGATACACACACATCTATGTACGGTATCTACATACTTCATGTCTATCTACCCATCTCCTTTATCCATCGATCCACGTACAACTAACATAACGTCTATCCATCTCACATCAAGTAGCTATGCTGTATATATATATGCACGAGGCACATACAATCACACCCTGTGTATCTCATCTTTCTTATTATCTATCGATCCATGTACACCTATGTATCTAGCTGATACAGATGTGTGTGCGTATATAGGTATACACACATATACACTCAAATAGATGCTGCTGGCTACTTCCTATGGTGTATTATACATTTCACGATCTTATATAGCCATCTGCTCTTGCTCCTCTTTCCAGAACACACTTCACAAATTAAATGGATTAATATGTACATATGCTGTATATATATACATACACACACATATATATATATATATATACACACACCTATTATCTAGTATTGTAATTCCACCCATGTCCCAGCCATACTCTGGCACTCTATAGCCACATCAAGGTATAACATAAAGGGGTCCCTTCTTGCAACAATTAACATATGTTTAAGCTTGCAAATTAACCCCTTGCTGCCAGGTCCTATAATCAGCCTGACCCTTGAACTTTGCCCATCACAGAGCCATGACAGGGAGCCTATTGTCCCCATCCAGAGGTCCAGATAAGATCAGTCCATGGGCACTGGGGGAGGGGAGGCTGCATGTGCCTGTCCAGAGAAAAGGGAGAGGGTTTATTACAGCCCAGTCTTGTTAGTTATTAATTATCAATGCAAACATGGACTTTGGGCAGATCAATGCTATTGAGTGCAGCTGATGTTTGGACTCATGGACAGCCAAGTGATGGATGAGCTGCCCAGATGGGTCTGGATGGTGGAAATTCTCCTAGTGGAACTCTATAGACTGAAGTCTCCCAGGGAGAGGAGGGGGATTGCGCTTTCCTGGCTGTGCTGGTCCTGGCGCCCCCTTATCTCCAGCTTCCAGGGACCCCCAGACCCTCTGATCTATCCCTCCACTTAAGTGTGCAGGGAATAGACACTCTCAGCTCTTCCCAAAAAGCTACTGAAAATTGCTCTAAAACAACACTTACATAAATTATTCAGTCCTAAAAATATCACATTAAAAATCCTCCTATCAGCACTTATACAATCTGCCCACAAATGAGGCTTTTTGCTCTTTTTTTCCATTGTAACCACATGGGGAGGGAGGGTTCTCTATCATCATTACAATAAGATCCCCTTCATTTTTAAACCCCAATTTTCCTTGGTGCAGAGGAGACATTGTGTTGGTTATTGCTGAAATGTAACTCTGATCTGGGAACTGAAAAAATGCTAAAAAATGCGGTCGGTCCTGTCCCTTTTTGTGGTATCAACACAGAAAGGCGATTTCCTGATTTAGAAAAAAATAATATATATATAAAAGTCTTTTTATCTGAGCCTTTGATTGAAAGTTTGTTTCCAAATCCAGATCTACAATTACAAACCAAAGTAAAAATGAAAAGATTCGAAGCGGAAACAAAGAATCCTTTGTAGACAGAGAAGGAACCCAGGGCCCCCCCGGACCCCCCACCCTGGTTCCAGCGCCCCTCTGAAACATACTACCTAAAAATAAGTCTAAACATCTACATACACCCTACAGACACCCAGACACACACCCTATAGACACCCTGACATACACCCTATAGACCCCCAGGAACACAAAGAAACTCATATGATGTTGGGTTCGATTTGACCTTTAAATTCAAATTTTACATTTTTTTAGTATTAATAGAAATAAGAGCAATAACAGCAATGTGAGAGATGTAGGAGCCCTAGAAAGCTCAAGATCCATTATTAGAGGCCAAAATAACAAAAATATGATCTTTTCCCCTGCCTACTAAAGTATTAAACCCTATAGACACACCTACAAATGAATTCTCTAAAATTGATATTTTTCAAATATAAGAAAAGAGACATTAAAATGGCAAATCAAAATATTTAAAAATAGCTATTAAGTTGATATTTTACTATACTTTACCTTAGAGTTTATGATTTTACTATGGCAAATGTTACATTGAAAATTAGGGTATTGTTAGTCTGAAAACCTTCGAGGTTTGGATATTAAAAATACAAAAAAAAACCTTCAAAAGACAGTCAATAATTTTGTGCATTAAAAAAATGTCCATACACTGTTCTTAGGTATATAATGAATATAAATATGTATGTTTAATACAGGATTATATATGTGAAATAAAAATATAATATAATAAAAAAATATTGATGCAATGTTCTTAGGTATATAGTGAATATAAATATGTATGTTTAATACATAATTATATATGTGAATTAAAAATATAATATATATATATATATAAAATAAAAATATTGATGCACTGTTCTTAGGTATGTAGAGAATATAAATACATATGTTTAATACATGACTATATGTGAAATAAAATATAATATATATAAAAAAAAAAATAAAATGTCAAAGCAATAAATAATCATATTGATGCACCATTCTTAAGTATATAGTAAATCTAAATATGTGCTTAATAAATAATATATATTTAATGAGTAATGTTGAATACATAATACATATGTGTAATAAAATATATATTAAAGAATAAATAAAATGAAAAAAAAAAATAAATAAAAAATAAATAATATTAATGCACTATTCTTAGGTATATAGTACCGTAATTATAAAAATATTTTCAATAAGATACATAGGTTTAATGAATAATAAGTTTAACACATTATATATGTGTAATAAAATATAATATGTATCTTAAAAAAAAAGAATATATATAAAAAAATGGATGTATAGTAAATATACATGTTTGATAAATAATATATATATTAAAAAGGAATAAAATGTAAAAAAAATGATTCACTATTCTTAGGTATATATTAAATATAAATATACATGTTCGATAAATAATATATATGTTCACTGAATACATTACATATATGTGTAATAATATATATATTAAAGAATAAAATGTAAAAAAAAAAATGATACCCTATTCTTAGGTATATAGTAAATATAAATATACATGCTCGATAAATAATTTATATGTTCACTGAATACATTACATATATGTGTAATAATAATAACTATATATATATAAAAAAGAATAAAATGTAAAAAAAAATTGATGCCCTATTCTTAGGTATATAGTAAATATAAATGTGTAATATATCTATATATATATTATTTATGGTTAATGAATAAAATGTTTAATAGAATATATATATACGTGAGTGTGTAATGTAATATATATATATATATATATATATAT
This sequence comes from Allobates femoralis, assembly GCA_033576535.1. Classification (NCBI taxonomy): domain Eukaryota; kingdom Metazoa; phylum Chordata; class Amphibia; order Anura; family Aromobatidae; genus Allobates; species Allobates femoralis. The sequence goes on along the minus strand of JARQOC010000006.1, from coordinate 437,641,794 downwards.
ATATATAATATAAACAGTAAAAAATGTAAAATAATATTGATGCACTATTCTTAGGTATATAGTAAATATAAATGGGTAATATATATATTACTTATGTTTAATGAATAAAATGCTTAATAGAATATATACGTGTGTGTAATGTAATATATATGTAAAAAAATAAATATATATCTAAAAATAAATAATATTGATGCACTATTCTTCGGTATATAGTAAATATAAATGGGTAATATATATAGTACTTATGTTTCATTAATAAAATGCTTAATAGATTATATATATGTGTTTGAGCAATGTAATATATATGTAATAAAATAAATATATATCTAAAAATATATAATATTGATGCACTATTCTTAGGTATATAGTAATTATAATTATACTTGTTTAATAAAAAAAAATCATATGTTTAATAAAATACAGAGAGATTTAGGTGAATTTTCTGAAAAGTATAACTAAGAAAAGAATTGAATGAAAATCTATTTTATTTTCAGCTAACAGTGTACATCCTTATTAGGGATATCTAAAGTAGGCCTTTGATGACAATAGAATTGTACATAGAAAGTAAACCTAGAATATATCTATATTTAGTAGAAAAAGGTAAACCCAGAATATATAATATATATATATATATATATATATATATATATATATATATATATATATATATATATATATACACATACATATTATATATGTAATATATAATGTAGGAAGGATACATTATTCCTTATGACTATAATAGGAGAAATAACTAGTGCCTTGTGTTGCATAGAATAATATAGTAAGAGAAGGGGAGAGCCATAGGAAGCCTCTCCAATGTATAGGGAGGTGTAGGATCTAGCAGATCTTTAGGGATCTTCACTTTTGGGGCCAGATGATGACATTTCATTTATGGTTTGTAGTTCTTTTTGCCCCTAAACTCTATGAAATCTTTTGCTTTCTGTGAACTGATTATGTAAGGATGATAATAAAGAGAATAAACAGAAGGACAGACTGACACATGTATCTGGTAAAATATGCTAATAGAAGTGTTTATGTAAAAATATTTTGTTTTTGGTAAATGTATCAAAATAAGAATAACCATCACCTACCTACAAGGAGGAGATTTTCTCATTCCTTAGGAATCCAAGTTAAAAGAAAATGGAAGAGTAAAGGGGGTAAGAGCTGGAGCTCAGTGGATCCAGCCAGATCCCTCGGTCGGATTCCCCTTGGTTTGGCTCCTGGCTTTGCCTGTGTGGCCCCTGGTGGAGTTTGGCCCCTCTCTAGCTATGTGGAGGGGCAGATGTGGGGTCTCACAGCTCAGGGGTCTCTTCCTACCTGCCTTGCATGGAGTAAATCCATTCAATTAGAGCAGAGGCTGCTGGTAGCTGTATAATCACACATTTATGGCTGGGTGACGTATCTCCTCTCCCACAATGGAGTCCCAGTGACATTAAACAGAAAATTGATGAGAGAGAAGCGAAATTTAATCTCTTTTCCCCCCATCCGGGCATTTAAATGTTGTTTTGCCTTCCCTGGCTTTTTAACTCTTCCTGCACCAATGCTGCTGAGTGGCACTAGAAGGGTGCACATACATATTTATTCCATGGCACTCCTCCTCCTCCTCCAGCTCTCCCCATTGCAATGCAAACACACGGCTGTGCAGAGACATCCAGATCTTTATTCAGGGGAGAAGCACTTACCTTGACTTAAAGAAACAGCATTAAGTCCACAGAAAGCATGCACGACCCCCCATCCCCCACCAGAAAGCAATACAGCCCCCTCCCCACCCCCAGTCCAGTCCTGGATGGAGATCAAGCCTTGATACATTGTATCATCAGTAGATAGCGTAGTCGGGCCGGGGTCTTCTCCGCTCTGCGTCCGTCTCTTGTCCGCAATCATCCGCTTTTGCAGCATTTCCCGGAGCTCTTAAAGGAGCCGCGCATTATTCCTTTGCAGCTCCCGGGGCCGCTATTGTCCACCATGCTTTGCACAGACACCGCCCCAGGGTGTGACGTCCTTGTCCCCTCCCTGAGGCTGAGCCGGTTTGTCTGGCTGCAGATCAGCAGCTGGGATCACATTGGGATTTCTGTGTATGTAGAACTGTACAGATGAGCCTCAGGTCTTCACACACACTTCCAGGAATTATTATTGGAGAATACATTGAATTTGTCTGGAATGTTACAAAAATATTAGAATTCTCCAGAATCTGAGGTTTTTTTTTTGCAATTTCCAAACACTCAGGTTCCAACAATGATGATCCTATGAACCCCATAAACGTGCCAATCTGCTGTTGTCCAATCAATGGTTTGATCAGGGACCCATTGATCACTTGGTGCCAGGTAGATCTCAGATGTCCTTGCATCTTCTGCGATTGTTATTTGGTGCCAGGTAGATCTCAGATGTCCTCACATCTGTGATTTTCACTTGGTGCCTGGTAGACCTCTGATGTCCTCCAATGTTCTGGTATTTTCACTTGGTGCCAGGTAGACCTCAGATGTCCTCTTATATACTATGCTTTTCACTTGGTGCCAGGTAGACCTCAGATGTCCTTGCATCTTCTGCGATTGTTATTTGGCGCAAGGTAGATCTCAGATGTCCTAGCATCTTCTGTGATTTTCACTAGGTGCCAGATAGACCTCAGATGTCCTCGCAGAGCCACCATGCTGCCCACTGTACAGTGCTAACCTTTGAGCCACCATGCTGTTCACTCTACTGTGCTAACCATTGAGCCACCATACTGCTCACTGCGTCTTGCTGCTCACTAGATAGAGCAAAGCACTGAGCCACCATGCTGCCCACTATACAGAGCAAACCACTGAGCTACCATGCTGCCCACTATACAGAGCTAACCACTGAGCCACCATTCTGCTCACTGTACAGTGCTAACCACTGAGCAACCATGCTGCCCACTATACAGAGCTAACCACTGAGTCACCATTCTGCCCACTATACAGAGCAAACCACTGAGTCACCATTCTGCCCACTATACAGAGCAAACCACTGAGCCACCATACTGCTCACTGTACAGAGCTAACCACTGAGTCACTATTCTGCCCACTATACAGAGCTAACCACTGAGCTACCATGCTGCCCACTATACAGAGCTAACCACTGAGTCACCATTCTGCCCACTATACAGAGCAAACCACTGAGCCACCATACTGCTCACTGTACAGAGCTAACCACTGAGTCACTATTCTGCCCACTATACAGAGCTAACCACTGAGCTACCATGCTGCCCACTATACAGAGCTAACCACTGAGTCACCATTCTGCCCACTATACAGAGCAAACCACTGAGCCACCATACTGCTCACTGTACAGAGCTAACCACTGAGTCACTATTCTGCCCACTATACAGAGCTAACCACTGAGCTACCATGCTGCCCACTATACAGAGCTAACCACTGAGTCACCATTCTGCCCACTATACAGAGCAAACCACTGAGCCACCATACTGCTCACTGTACAGAGCTAACCACTGAGTCACTATTCTGCCCACTATACAGAGCTAACCACTGAGCTACCATGCTGCCCACTATACAGAGCTAACCACTGAGTCACCATTCTGCCCACTATACAGAGCAAACCACTGAGCCACCATACTGCTCACTGTACAGAGCTAACCACTGAGTCACTATTCTGCCCACTATACAGAGCTAACCACTGAGCTACCATGCTGCCCACTATACAGAGCTAAACACTGAGTCACCATTCTGCCCACTATACAGAGCAAACCACTGAGTCACCATTCTGCCCACTAAAACAGAGCAAACCACTGAGTCACCATTCTGCCCACTGTACAGAGCTAACCACTGAGTCACTATTCTGCCCACTATACAGAGCTAACCACTGAGCTACCATGCTGCCCACTATACAGAGCAAACCACTGAGTCACCATTCTGCCCACTGTACAGTGCTAACCATTGAGCCACCATACAGCCCACTGTACAGTACTAACCATTGAGCCACCATACTGCTCACTGTACAGTGCTAACCATTGAGCCACCATACTGCTCACTGCGTCTTGCTGCTCACTGGATAGAGCTAAGCACTGAGCCACCATGCTGCACACTGTACATTGCTAACCACTGAGTCGCCATGCTGCCCACTCACTGTACAGTGCTAACCATTGAGCTACCGTGCTGCCCACTGCACATGGCTAATCACTGAGTCACCATTCTGCCCACTGCACATGGCTAATCACTGAGTGACCATTCTGCCCACTGCACAGAGCTAACCACTGGGCCACCATGATGCCACTGTACAGTACTAACCAATTAGCCACTACGCTGCCCACTGTACAATGCTAACCACTGAGCCACTGTGCTGCCCATTCATTTCTGAAAAATATGTCCTGTTTATCATCAGATTGCTGGATCATATCTTCATTCCATTGATATCTGTTTTCTTTTATCTCAAAAAATTATTTTCCAAGCTTCTACTACCTATTAAACACTAAAAAACAGACAGCGCTCAGATTGGATTTGCTGCAATCTGAATGAGACCTAAGGCTGGTATCACACTGCCGTTTTTGTGTGTTGCATAGGCATGCGTCCAAGTGTGCTAACCTATGGTTCCATCCTACGTCCTTATATTTGTCATGGTTGGCATCTGTTTGTATGCGTGTGCGTCCAGCCGCATCTTTTTAATGTGTCTGCTGAAAGCATCATGTTGGCGCATCGTCCTCCGGATGCATGCGGGCAGACACGGATGCGCCAAGATGCAAAAAAACTCTCTCTCTTCTCTTAAATTCCTAAGCATGTGGATCTGGATAAAAAATGCACCGCTGCTATACATTGCGTTCTGTACATGCATCAGCGCGTCTGCACACATACGGATCCGGCTAGAACGCTAGTGTGAAGATAGCCTAAAGGTACCATCACATGCTGCAATCTCGCCTGGCGATATGTGCCGATCTAACGTGCGCGCTCATGTTTTTCGTGGTCGCCTCAGATCGCCGATGATGGCATCACACGCCGCAATTTCGCCCTGAAGCTAAGGTGATGTGTCGCTCCGGAAATCGCCTCCCCTATAGTGGAATCAATCTTGCCTAATTCCATCGCCGCTTCACACGCCGTAATCTGAAAGGCAATGTGGGTGTACATATTCAGCGCGGCGAGGAGATAGGCGTGCCACAGTGGTGTATACCGCGCCCCATACACGCTCATTGGACAACGCAACAGCGTTATGATTGGTCAGCCTGCTCTGGTAGGCTGGCTAATACATGACGCCATTGTCTATTGGAGTTAGCACTGAGTTTGCGGACGGTTGTGTAGCTGAAGACGTGTGTGGTGCTGAACAGACAGCTCTTCAAATATGGCGCGGTGTCAACTGACAGCCAATGGGAACACAGTAGCCTACACCAATCATCTCAGACGGGGCGCGGACTCCAGCACGCTGAGGCACGCCTACGGGAAATCATAGGCAACGCTCTTTCCATCATTATCACACTGTCACACGCCGCAACATGGAAATATCGCCTTACCGATTGCGGCTGATTAGTGAGCACTGTTCTGGAATCAGGCGATAGCCGAGGGGCGATTTATCGCTGTGAAATTCCCAAATCACATGCCGCAACCTTGAGGCAATTTCACGACGATTGGTCCAGGGCGACATATCGCCTCTATGATTTCCAGGCGAGATTGCGGTGTGTGACGGTACCTTAAGAGAGTTTTTACATTTTCCATTTCAGATACTATAAGACAGATGTCCCCTGGATCAGGGTACTGAAGATATGGGTCATCATTGCAAGCTCGATTGTTGCTGAATGAGTGATCAAGGATGTGCAAGGTTCTTCAAAGTAGGACTTTATGCCACCCCTATAACAGACTTGATGCACCCCAGGGCCGTGGGGTACTTGGAACCAGGCTGTTAAAACCTCTAGGGAGTCACAGGGGTCAAGACCCGGCTTCCATTACCCTGGGTTCAGTTGTAAAGGGCAGTTTTTGGGAAATAGGGAAAATTATTCATGATGCCACCAGTGGATTGTGGCTATGGGTGGCCACCGCTGCTGTAGAACCTCTGGGGACGATGGATGGGCAGCTGGATGTAGTGGCTCCCCACAGGTGGAGGGGATCACCAGGGCACTGGATGTTGAAGGGTGTAGGGTGCAGGATGGAGGGCGCGAAGTAACTGACAGACTCATGGTTTGTTGGTTCCTCAGGTCCTTTACAGGTGATACCGACACAGACGATATTGATGGAATCCGGCAACCTGGGAGCAACTCAGGGATCTCCTTACATGGCACATTTTGAGGCCTCCCTGCTAAGACTTCTTAGTAGGTCCCTGTGGCTGCTTAAGCTTAGCTGTGGCCCTCTCTCAATCTCCTGCTGTCTGCCGTATGACAGGCAGCTCGAGTCCTTCTCCAGCCCCACTTCTCTGGCAGCTTTTCCTGCATTCTTCACGCTGCTTTGCCTGCGGGCACTTTGGTGTGGATGGGGGACTTAGAATCCCCCACCCTCTGGTATTGGCTGCCGGGGTCGTTAGGCCCTGCACAATGCCAGATTCCGGTATCCGTGACCCGCCCAGGGGTCTTTGGGAACTCGGTACCCGGGCGTTAGTGATGGGGTGATGTATCGGTGGCCGGTGCCTGGACTCGTAACCCTGGAGGTCACTGGGTAAAAAGAGAAAATAATAAAAATAATAAAGTTTCGTGATGCCACCTGTGGAATCTGGCGAAGGCACCAGTGCTGCTGCAGACCTCCGGGGATGATAGACGGGCAGCTTGAGTAGTACAGCTCCCCACAGGCGGAACAGGGTCCACGGGGCAGTGATGAGGTGACGGAGATTTGCACAGGGAGGCAGTCTCTAGGCCAGACAGGTTCAGGGATGGTGTTACGCTTCCGGGGAAGGTGCCCGAGAGTGGAACTACTGGGCCGTGGTACCGAACTCCCCTGGGTGAGTTGGTCCTTGTTTAACCAATCCATATACCGCGATTGTCAGGGGCAAGCCCAGGGGGTCTAAATACCACGGCTGCTAGTACCAGGGGAGTGGCTCGTAGGGTTAGCCTTTACTACGGTAAGGCTAAGCAGGGAAGAGGGCACCAGAGCCCGAAGCTAGGAGAGCAGGAATGGGTCTACCGGAAGAGAGTACAAGGAAGTCCTGACTAACAGCCAGAGAAGCAGAAGCTTATTGATTCAATAATCAGGCACCTCCCATCAGTGGAGGTGGCCTGATATACCAGAGAACAGACAGCTATTGGTCAAGGGGAGTGTCAGGTTGAGCCATGCCAGCCCCTAAATTCACAGGGGAGGAGCGCGACTGCACCTAGTGCACTGCTGATTAGGTTCATGACTTCGACCATTGTAGTGTTCTGATGTGTGAGCCCGGTGGTCAGCAGACAGGTAGGGGACCCGGTGATGGCTCCGAGACACAGCATGCCTGGACGCCGGATGCCCGATCGGTAGAGGAGCAGAGAATGCAGACCCAAGAGAGGTGAGTTGGGGAGCGGTGTCAGAGGACCTAACAGATGGACAAACGTACACACGCACTGGGAATCGATTCTGTACCTTTACTGGTGTTATGGCAGGCACTGTCCAGGGTACGTTCCAGGTGGTCGGGAAGCACTTCTAGATTTCCACAGTGAGTGTTGAATAAGGCCTCCTTGTCTTTTTTCCCCTCAGTGAAGTCCCCTGACCTGGGTAGAACTAGTCCTGACCTCCTCTGTGTCTCTCTTTCTCACCCATGTCGTACTGTTGAGAACCTTTATGTGGGCTACCGCTATAACGTCTCCTGCAGTCCCTGGCTCCCCTGTTGGTTGCGTTACAGGTGTCCGGGAGACTTATATCTCCTCGGTGAACGGGTGTTTTCTGCTGGGCTTGATGCTCTCCTGCAGACTCGGACTCCGGTGTCCGGTGTTGTTTCTTGGGGTTAACTCATCTGTGGCGAGCTCAACACCGCTCCACACCCCAGGATCTCCTCTCCTTCCTCAGACCCTTGCCTATGGGTCACTCAAGCTAAGTCTAGCTTTCCTGGGATGAGCTTAGCACTGCTCCAGTCCACAGGATGTCTTCCTCAGTACTGGTCCGTACTGAACTGACTAACTCCGCCCCAGACCAGAATTTATAGGGGAGCTACCCTGAACCCAGGTTTAAATCTCCCCTTCAGGCCTAGAGGCAGAAAGGCATTGTGTGCTTTGGGTTTTGCCTGGTGTGGATACCCTCTGTTGCTCTCAGGTATGACACTACCACCCGGGGGAGATAAAGACATTGTGGCATCCAGACTCTGGGGTGCCACAATCCCCCTAGTGAAATTCAGTACTCCGGGACTGAGGTAACCTTTTTCAAAAGAGAGAACATGAAAAAATATTAAAGAACAATATAAATGTACAGAGTCTCAAAATTAAAATATTACAAAAACCCATAAAAATAAAAAAGCAGTCACTTTTGTCTTTAGTCCTTCCACTATTGGCTGATGATAAATATTTACGAGTAGTCTTTACCACAACCATTCCAGTGGTATAATGGTCCATTTTTAAACAGAAAAGTTCAAGAAAGCTCAAAAGTTCATTCAGTAAAGTCCTGTAGGCGCATACCCTTGGTGGTTACTTTGTAACGTATTTACACTTTTACATACAAACAAGAAAAACATATTTAAATTTTAACCTTATGGGCACCCTAATCTTGGTACCTAACTGGGATTTGACCTTGGGTACTGCGCTGGGATCTTCGCAGCACTGGTGCTTCTACTGATGACCTAGCCTAGTCTAATGTGTCTGATGGTGACCCACTAGTGTCTGTACTGCAAGTAGGTCTATGTCTCACAGGTAGGCTAGGCAGCTTACTGCGACTTCTTAGACTTACCATGGGCACGACATATTCACTGATAGCAGGGGGTGGTTCTTCCTCTTTTTCTATTGGTGCGGTTTCTGATACCTCTGATACCTTGCGGTTCTTTACGTCTTGCTGGTTTTGGTACCACTGTTTGGGGAAAGGTTAACATGGGATACAACTATTGCTCGATTGTATTGTGTCCATGTCTTAGGAAAGTCTCCTAGAACCGTATGGATTACTTCTTCTTCTTTTGGTTTTACAGGTGGAGGTATTTCTGGCACTTTTTCTTGGTACTTCAGTGTATCAGGACATACCGTAAGTTAAAACGGTCTCTGGAAACTGCTGCTGACGTTTTTCCATCGTCTTTACTGACAAGGCACACCTTGGCATTGTCAAAGTTTGATGGCAACAATGTGTATGGTAATTCTTCCTATTGATCATCAAGTTTGTTAGTGCGTCTTTTCCTCTTAAGTACTTGCTCACCTGGTTTCAAGGGAGTTGCAGGAGCATGCTTGTAATAGGATTTTTATCTTTCTCTGGCTTGGGACAAACGTCTTTCTACGCTCTTTTGTACTTTACGGTATAGTTGCTGGCGTTCGGTATCCCAATCAGAATCTGGTGAATCTACGTCTGGCTTCACTATTCCCATATCCAGGTCAATGGGCAATTTACCAGGTCTTGCGCTCATGAGATATGCTGAGGTACAATAGGTGGAACTTACTGGGGCATGGTTGTATAAGTCCACTAGATCTGGCAACTTTTCGGGCCACAAGCTTCTTTCTTCCAATGGCAATGTTTTTAGCAGGTCAATGACTACCTGATTCATCTTTTCACACATTCCATTGGTTTGTGGGTGGTATGGAGTAGTTCTTATCTTCTTACACCCATACATGTTACAGAACTCTTGAAAGATTTCCGCTTCAAAAGCTGGTCCTTGGTCTGTTAATACCTGGTCAGGATAACCATGGGGTCTGCAGAAATGAGCCTGGAACGCTTTAGCAGCTGTTTTGGCTGTAAGGTTCTTCACAGGTACAACCACAAGAAAACAAGAGTAATGGTCTACTATGGTTAGGGTGTAGACATGGCCTGTCATACTTGGACTCAACGTCACATGATCCAAGGCCACAAGTTCCAGCGGGTGTTTGGTGACGATTGGCTGTAGCGGGGATCTCTGGGTATCTCGATACTTTCTTCTTAGGTTGCATGGTCCACAGTCTCGGCACCAGTTTTCAATGGCTCTCTTCATGCCAACCTAGTAGAATCTCTCTCTCAGCAGAACCTCCAATTTCTTCCATAAGAAATGTAGTTTTGTATTATAGGAGAAGAAAAAGAAGTCGCACTCAGAGCTTCTATAAACAGCGGTTCTTTATTGTGCTTCAGTGCACACAGCAGGTGGTGGCAATGCGGGTGGGAGGACGGGGGGCACGACGTTTCGCGCCGTATAAGGCGCTTCAGCTAGGAGGACTAACCTGCTGAAGCGCCTTATACGGCGCGAAACGTCGTGCCCCCCGTCCTCCCACCCGCATGCCACCACCTGCTGTGTGCACTGAAGCACAATAAAGAACCGCTGTTTATAGAAGCTCTGAGTGCGACTTCTTTTTCTTCTCCTATAATACAAAACTGGATGTGACGTATCGGACTTTTGGGAGTGAGCACCAGAGCGTGCAGAGCGGTGCAGCAGGGAGGACCCTCCTCATCATCCTCCATAGCCAAGGGCTGAAAGCTTGCAGGCAGCGGTGAAATCTCCCCAGGCTGTATGGGAGACGCTGCAAGGTGGTGCTGACCCCATCCTAATCTTCAAAACCGTGAGTTCCACAAGAAATGCCCTGTGCCATCATGCCTCTAGCACCATTTGGACATCCCTTCCTGGCACTACTATTTGCCAGACAAGCTCATGGGTTCTGGGACTGGTATAACTGTGGCACCCTGCAACGAGTGCGTCACAAGAGGGTATTGCAGCCATAAATGCAGCCGCAATATTCTCTGACCCAGCAGCCATTGGGTTAACTTAGAGATCCAAAACCCTGCATGCATCACTTAACGTAGAGGGCCAATCCAAGGTCCTGGTGGGCGGAGTGCAAGGTTAGTGTGTAGGAGAAGTACAGTTAGTCTAGAGCAGAAAGAGTCTAGTCTAGACAAGAGAGTGACACAGACTTGAACTTGGAGTAGGAGCAGGGGCTCTGCACCCCGTGCAGCCCCTGGGCCGTCACCGGCCGGGTGTTAGCACCTGAGGCCTCAACAACCGGGATCTGGCATCACCAACCACGGGTTCCAAAAGACTCCCGTGCCCAACGTACAGCCGGTTCACTGGTACCGAAGCTGGCAGCAGTTCACCTCTGCCACGCGAACCAGAAGCGTGGAGGAGCGGCTTCACAGGAGCACCCCACCACCAGCCATCTTCCAGTCGTCTAACCAGCGGTGTACCCACCGAGGGATCCAAGGCTCCCCAAAACATCCATAACGTATATCTTGGATAGGGATTGAAGCAGCCTCCCCGTACCCGACCTGGTATTCCTGGGCGACAATGGCAAATACTTAGCTAGAATGGAGGAACACTACGGATCTCTGAGGGACACCCATCACTGCTGAGTCCACCCGGTCCACTACCCGTAACTGTATGCCATGTACTGCCTGCTGGTTACAGTAAAGACCCGTTACAGAGACTTTCAGTGTCCGTGCTTCCTTATGATTGTATCCGTCTGCACACAAGGTAACCGCAGCTGCCGCACAACATCTTGAGCAGCTCCAGCCTCCGGGGATCACCGCTCAGCCTGTGGGGAGCGTTCCATCTTGCTGCTATCCATCCCCCCGAGGCTCCGCAGCATCGGTAACGATTACCGAACTACTCATAGGTGGCGTCACGAATAAATTAATCCCTTTAATCTGTTCCTACAAGACGTCTTCAACTTTTGATCTGCACTCAACCGGGCCTCAATACCGGCAGGGCGGCCCACCCGTGACAAGGAGGAAGGAGCTACAGCCTGTCTAAACCGGAGTCCCCGGCCACGGTGAGTCATAACGTCTGCACAATTTACCTCCATAGATGCTCTTCTCCTTCCACAGCTATTGGGCTTCTTGTGGAGCATCTGGATATGAGCCTTCCTGCGTCAATAGTTCTGTAACTAAGCGTACAGTTGGGTCACTGTCCATCCATGGTCGGGTTCAGTGTGGTTTCTTGACGTTTGTCCTTTACATAGTTTTTACATTGCGTCACATGTCACATGAGGGAGGTGAAAAGCTGGTAGCTCTATGTCTTCCAGCTCCTCCAGGTCTTCTCCCGCATCCTGCCAATTGGGCATCCTGGACAGCGCATCTGTATTAGCATTTTTGTGGCCTGCCGGATACTTGATGGTAAAGTTGTAATTTGATCCATCCACCGCTGCTCCAGTGCACCTAACTTCGCTGCCTGCAGGTGGGTCAACGAATTGTTGTCCGTGAAGATAGTAAATTTTGCAGCTGCTGGCATAGGCTATGATTCTCTCTCTGCCTCTTTACACTTAGGATAACGCTGCTCCTTATCCGACATTACTGATGTCAGTGGCTCTCTGTAATCAAGGATAGGCTAGGATCTCATCCCCCCTCAGGGCCCACTTCAGCTGATTAAAGGACTCTTCTACTTTGCTGCCTCACTCGAATAGAGGGCTCGGGTTCTTAGCCTTCTTGGACTAGCCTACCAGAAGGTCATGCAGAGGTGCAGCCATCTTTGTAAACCCCTTGATGAACCTTCTGTAGTATCCTACCAGCCCCAGGAACTACCTCACCTCTTTGACTGTGGTGGGTCTTGGCCAGTCCCGTATGACTTTCTCTGGATCGGGTGCTACACCATTAGCCCAAACAATGTGACCGAGGTACTGTACCTTTGGCTTCAACAGGTGTCACTTAGATGGCTTCACTTTAATGCCATAGCTGGACAACGGTTCAAACACTACAGCCAAGTGCTCCAGATGGTCTTCATACATCTTGGAGTAGACTATGACGTCATGCAGGTACAGTAAGATGTTTTCAAAGTTTTTGTGCCCCAGGCAGCACTCCATCAACGTTTGGAATGTTCCCGATGCATTACAGAGTCCGAATAGCATGCAATTGAACTCACAGAGGCCCATCGGCGTGGCAAACGCTGTCTTCTCTTGGTCCGCCACTGGTAAGATCTAAGGTGGAAAAGTAGTTAGCAGGTCTCAATGCAGCTAGTGACTCTTCAATTCTGGGTAGTGGGTATGCGTCCTTATGTGTTATGCGGTTTGATCTGCCTGTAGTCTACACACATTCTCATTGTACCATCCTTCTTTTTCACCAGGACTAGAGGAGCTGCCCAGGGGCTACAACTATCTCTTTTCACCCCAGCCTCCCTCATCTCCTGTAATATCTCTTTGGCACATTAATAGTGAGCTGGCGGTACAGGCCTGTATCTTTTTTTAATAGGTGGATGATCACCTGTGGGGATATGATGTTGAACTCCTTTTACCTGCCCAAAGTCTAAAGGATTTTTACTAAAGACTTGTTCATATTCCCGCACTACCCGGTAAAGTCCATGCTTATGGTGTGAAGGAGTGGAGTCTTTGCCTACATGTAACTTCTGGCACCAATCCTCCAGCTTTCCCTCTGAGCCATTATCCTCCGCCTGATCAGACGGGTACAAGGGCTCTACTACCTTGATGGAGTTGTTGCTGACAGTGTACAATTTAGCGATGGTAGCATACCTGGGCAATTTGACCTCTTATTCGCCACAGTTCAAAACACGTACAGCGACTCTCCCCTTGCGGACATTGACTACCCCTCTGGCTGTCAGGACAGTGGGCCTACTGTCTGAGTACACGGGTTCTATGGGGGCTTGTTAATCTTGCCCTCTAACGCCTATTGCTGCCCTACATCAGATTAACATTTCACTTTGTGGGGGTATTACAATGAATACCGAATCACTTACTCTTACACTGCCAACTTCTCCTCCGGACAACTCTACCTGCTGCCTCAGCATCAAGGCCTTTATTTCCTATTTCAGGACTCGCTGCTGCCCGTGGTTAGCAGTTTAGGCCACCTGTTGTAACAAGACAATAATCTCCACAAGACAATTTTCAATTACATTAGTTATCATTGGATCATTGGATATTAGGTTATCATTGGATTACTTTCTCTTCGATTAACATCAACAATTATCAATCCCTGGGATTTAAATTCCACCCGCCCCACCGGTGACTTCTTTAAACCCAACCTGTGGCACAGGTTTTCCATTACTAGCATAGATAGTAAAGTCATCATCTGGGCCACATATAATGTCAGACTCTGCCCAGTATCTTTTGTAAAGGATATACGGTATTGATGTCACCTGCGAGCCAGTGCCCAACAAAGCGGAAAGGGGAATGCCATCTAGCATGACAGACAGGATCGGGCTTCCTCCCACGTACCTGTCACATCAGTTCGGTGGGCCTGTGGTCTTATTCCTGAGGGGTGGCCCGCTGCCCCAAGGTATCCTCGTTTAAAGTACAAAATCTTGCAACATGGCCTAGCTTGTCACAGTGGCGGCAGATGGGCTTTCCTTCAGGGTCATAGCAATCGGTGGGTTGTCCTCTAGCCAGTGGGTTCCTCCTCTGTCGTATCCACAGGACATCATCTCTGCTATAAGCCAACCTGATCTTCTCCGCCGGTTTAGATCCTTGCATCGCTTACTTAGCTTTGGCCATCTCTGCTACGCTCTTAGTTAGTGCCTCAACCTAACCTTTAAATGCAGAGCCTCAGTGGTGACAGGATCAAGAGTCTGTGCACTGGCCCCTGCTGTGGTCTGTGGGGTTTGCACCCCCTCTTGGTGGTATGTAATGGTCAGGCATTGCATAGGTTCTGGGCCACTGGCTGTTGCTTCTTCTTGGAGTATTCTGATGGCCCTGTCCTTAAATTGTGCAAAGTCTAGATCACGGTTCTGGATGGCCATCATACGCAGTTGTACTTGGTGGGCAGGGGATAGGAGCCCCTCAATAATCTGTTCAATAAGCAATTTGTTCTCTTCTTGCACAGCATTAGGGTCTGTCTGTTTCATTGCCCTCAGCACTTCCTGGACGTTTAAAGCAAAGTCTCTTATGCTGTACTGCGCCCTCTGTTTACACCCGAAGAATCTTATTTTCAGCTTTGCAGCAGTACAGGTATCAAACGTGACTTACAGTCTGGCCATTAAATGTTCAACAGAGTCTTTATCAGTGTCTGGCCAGGGCTTCACCTCCCGCTGGGCTGCACCAGTTAATTGCCCAATCAATATGCTGACTCGCTGGTCTTCCGTCAGGAGGTATACTTGATAATAACTGTCCAGTCTCTCCCTGAAGTCGGTCAGGGTATTTGGTTCCCCAGAGTATTGCGGCAATCACACCGCCCCTGGTGTGTACAGCATCAGGAACGGCATTACCGGGGTTACGGCTGGCACTTGGGCTGCACCTGGTGCTGCGGACTGGGTTTCAGCTGCCCCCACATGATCTCCTCTTTACCTGGCTCCGACATCTTCTTCCCCTCCAGTGAACTTTAGCCCTTCGGGTCCTTCACTTCTTTGGGGATGATCAACTTCAATTCCGCCAGTGGGACAGGGTTTCTCGCCACCACCGGATGTTGTCAGAGCGCAGGTTGGGCCTACTTTCCGGCTCTTTGCAGGGTACTGCCCACGATGACAGGCCTCCTCAGCTTCCTGCACCCCTTGTGTCTCAACAATGGTGACAGTCAAAAACACACAGTTCAATAAAGTTTGTGGCACACAGTACCTGCATATATCGTGCACAATATCCTGTTTGTGACGCCAAAAACTGATGTACCCCAGGGCTGTGGGGTACTCGGAACTGGGCTGTTAACACTTCCAGGGAGTCACAGGGCTGGCTTCCGTGACCCTGGGTTCAGTTGTAAAGGGCAGTTTTTGGGAAATAGAGAAAGTTATTTGTGATGCCTCCCGTGGTTTGTGGCTATGGGTTGCCACTGCTGTTGCAGAATCTCTGGGGACGATGTATGGGCAGCTGGGATGTAGTGGCTCCCTACAGGTGTAGCGGATCCCCAGGGCGGTGGATGTTGAAGGATGTAGGGTGCAGGATGGAGTGCGAGAAGTACCTGACAGACTCATGGTTTGTTGGTTCCTCAAGTCCTTTAGGCCCCTTTCACACTTTAACATATGTCACATTTGCCGCCTAACGGCCACACTTGCGGTACTCTTGTGGCAAGCCCCATGCATTGTCTATGGGCTTGCGGCAAGTGCGGCAATTGCAGTATTGGTGCTATCCGGCACTTGCGGCAGTTGTGGCCGGGAAAAAAAACACGGTCAGATCCGGACAGAAACAGATGGAATCGCAACATTTCCGGCATCGGGTGACGTCAGTATGTGGCGCCCCGCAACGAGTGCGTCACAGGAAGGTATTGCATCCCTGACTGAAAATTTAATATCTTCGGTCTCAGTGATGAAACAGTTAAATCCAGAGCTCCATGTACCACATGCACCACTCAGAGGTAGAGGGCCAATCAGGTCCTGGTGGGAGGAGTGTAAGGTGTAGTGTGGGGGAAGTTAGGAGGAGAACAGGAAAGTCGGGTGGAGAATGAAGAAGGAGAAAAAGGAGCAGGTGTCTGCACAGTGCGGTGCAGCCCTGGAGAAGCAACTTAACCGGAGGGCACCAAAAAATGGTGTCCCAGACTAGAAAGCGGGCAAATAGCAACTAAGCAACGGGTTCAAAGACACCCACGCCCCAGTCCTACCGGACACCGGTTCCGAGGCAGTCAGTCGTCCACCGCTGTTCTGCAAAACCGGAGTGACGGAGTAGCTTTTTAGGAGCGCCTCACTACAGCCGCTCACCCAGCAGTCTTAACAGCAGGGTACTCACCATTGGGACTCTGGACCCTTTACAGCCCAGGTTGGAAAACCGGCTAAGGTAATCCAATAGAGATTCCCAGTGCCTTGAACTGGTGCACTAAGGCAGCGACGGCAACAAGAATAGGACAGCTAGTAACAGAAGGAACACTGTGGAGCTCTGGACAGAGGCTGTTCATCACTGGGACCATCCGGTCCGTTACCTAAATAACTATATACCGTGTACCGCACCGAAACTACAGTAAAGACCCGTTACAGAGGAGCATCGTGTCAGTGCCTTTTCTTTCAGAACTGTTACTAATCCATGCATTATCCCTAAAAACAACCGAGCTGCCGTATTCCATCCAGTGCAACTCCTGGCCCCGGGATTACTGCTCATCCTGTGGGGAGCATCCCATCTAGCTGTCGCACATCCCCCGGAGGCCCAAGCAGCGCCGGTGCCATCACCGGACTCCCACAGGTGGCGTCACGACAATCAAGACTTAATCCCAATCCCTTATCCCCTTTTCATTTGACCACCGGGCCCCACAGCCTCAGGCGCGGAACCGTGACAAGTGAAGCATCGCCTGGGACGTGAGAACTCGGCAACGGTGAGTCAAGTACACCCACGCCACATGTGCAATGCGGTGCAAGAAGCCTACAGAGCAGCGCGGGTGTACTGACGTCACCCAATGCCGGAAATGATGCGATTCGCGTCATTACAGCCCCATTACAGCCTTTACAGCGCCGAGGAGAGTAGGGAGGCGCTGAATACAATATGAATAAAAGATCACGCCTATTAGGGCGTGATCTCATGACAAAGAAAGCCCGCCCAAGGGGCTAAAGAATATAGCCACAGCTACTTAATATCGCTAATGAGTACCGTAAGTTATAAAACGTTTTTATGCACTTTCACTGGATTATTTTTTGAGACAAAAGGAGTGTGAGATTAGTGATAATATGCTGCAGGGACATGTTTTGCTAGCTTATGAGGTGTTTTGGAGGTGACAGGATCCCTTTATTCTACTTCTGCTGGCTGTAATTAACTCCATTGCAATCAGCCTGACTCACATAGTCTAATGGTAATATTCCAGCTCTGCATTTATTTTAAAGTGTGCTATGCCATCTGCATGCATTATATTTTTTACTCACCAGTATATGACTACGTCCCCCATTGTAAATGTTGTCTTGTTGGAGGTGTGACAGTATGGAGCCAGCTTTGCTTAAACCCCGTCACACATAACGAGATTGTTAGCGAGATCGTTGTTAAGTCACAGATTTTGTGACATAACATCGATCTTGCTAACAATCTCCCTACGTGTGACACTTAGCAGTGATCAGGCCCCTGCTGTGAGATCACTGACCATTACAAAGTGCTCTGGGTCATTTTTAGGTCGTTGGTCTCCTGCTGGGAACGCTGCATCGCTGTGTTTGAAAGGGACAGCGACCAACGATCTCATTAATATGCCCGAGAGTGACAATTCCCAACGACCTCCTATCATTCCGGATCGTTGCTGAGTCGCTGGTGAGATCTGACTGTTTGACATCTCACCAGCGCTCCCAAAGTGATGCACCAGTGATCCCTAAGGATCTTTATCGTTGTCTGGATCACTGTTGCATCGTTGTGTGACGGGAGCTTTAATGTCTGATCTGTGGCCTTTCATCATCAATTTGCCCCCTGCTGTTTTGTGTAGCTGCTAATTACCTGAAGCCATGTGACTTCCCACAATCCCCCTCACCTGATTCTGTAGTGTTTCCTATAAATTTTGTTCAGTTCTAAGGGGTACACGTGTGGGGGATCGGACACGTGTGGCATCTCATGCAAAGTGACATTGAATGCTAAGTGGATGCAGTTACTTCATGGCTGTTAGTCAGGGCGGGAGTCAGGTAATCCAACCTTTTAAAAAAAAAAAAAATTTTTTTTTCCTTTTCTTTTCCTATCACCATGTCCTTTACTTCCATATCTATTGTTCTATGTGCCTTTGCCATTTACCTTCACCACCCCATCCCGCCTCCATCACCCCTCATTCACATAAGCCCCTCTCTCCTTCCCTCTACTTTATTGAGCTCCCATACTCTGTTCACTATAGTGAATAATCTCAGACCACTATGCTCCTTGGTATTGCATCAGAAACAAAGTCACCATTACAAAAACTATTTGCCTCTCCTCTTTTTACTGCTGCTCTTGTCAGGTGATATCTCTCCAAATCCTGGTCCACCTTCCACCAACTTCAACCCCTCCCCCACCACACATAGAAACCCCACTAACCTTAAAAACATTACTTGCACACCTTCATCGCCCTCTTTTAATTGTGCTCTCTGGAATCCACGGTCTGTATGCAACAAACTTCCCCTCATTCATAACTACTTTCTCACTAACTCCCTTAATCTGCTGGCCCTCACTGAAACCTGGATCCAGGATTCAGACACAGTGTCCCCGGCTGCTCTTTTGTATGACGGTTTACATTTCTCTCATTCCCCGAGAAATGGACAGACATGGTGGTGGAATTGTCTTACTCCTGTCTTCACAATGTACTTTCCAGGTCATCCCCCCAGCTCCATCACTCTCATTCCCCTCTTTTGAGGTCCACACAATTAGGCTCTTCCATCCCCTCCCCCTCAGAGTAGAGGTGGTATACCGCCCCCCAGGGTCACCCACCCAATTCCTCGACCATTTCTATGCATGGCTGCTGCATTTCATGTCCTTAGAATTGCCAACCCTTATTCTGAGAGGCTTTAACATAACCATAAACAGCCCCATCTCCCCATCTGCATCCAAGCTCCTATCTCTAACCACATCTCTTGGCCTCTCACAGCTCTCAACCTCGGAGACACACAAGAATAGTAACACCCTTGACCTGATTTTTGTCCGGCTCTGCTCAACCTCCTCCTTAGATAATTCACCACTTCCCCTCTCTGACCACAATATTCTCTCCTTCACACTCACAAATCCTCGCCCACCCCAGCACATTCCTACATATCACAGATTCAGAAATCTGCAGCCCATTAACCCTCATACACTCAAAGACTCTCTACAATCATCACTGTCTCCAATCTCCTCATTCTCCTGTCCAGATCTGGCAGTAAATCACTTAAATAACTCTCTCAGAAGGTCCCTGGACCAAGTAGTGCCACTCACCCTCAGAACCTCCAAACACAGAGTAAAACAGCCCTGCTCACATCACAAACTCGATTCCTCCAGCGATGCTCTAGGAGTGCTGAACATCTATGGAGGAAAGCCCGGACTCCAGAAAACGTCATTCACTATAAATTTATGCTGAGAACTTACAACGCTGCCCTTCACCTCGCCAAACAAACCTACTTCATCACCCTGATCTCACTATCCAACAACAAAAAAAAACTAACTCTTTGACACTTTTCACTCTCTCCTCAATCCTAAAGTGCAGGCCCCCATCACTGACCTCTGTGCTGATGATCTGGCTTCCTACATCACAGAGAAAATAGAAAACATCCGTCAGGAAATCAACTCCTAACCTCAAATTGCTATTACCCCTACGTCTCCCCACATTTCCTCCGGCTCACTCTCCACTTTTGACCCAGTCACAGAAAAAGAAGAAGTCTTCAGGCTCTTCTCTTCCCCTCGTCCAACCACATGCACTGCTGACCCCATCCCCTCACACCTACTCCAGTTTCTCTCTCCGGTGGTCACCACTCACCTAACCAAAATCTTCAATCTCTTCCTCTCTTCTGGCATCTTCCCCTCCTCCTTCAAACACTCTATCATTATTCAATTATTAAAGAAAGCTTCTCTCGACCCATCCTGCACAAACAACTACAGACCAGTCTACAATCTCCCCTTCATCTCTAAACTCCTGGAGCGCCTGGTCTACTCCTGCCTCACTCATTACCTCACCACTCACTCTCTTCTAGACCCTTTACAGTCTGGTTTCCACCCCCTACATTCTACAGAAACTGCTCTCACCAAAGTGACCAACGACCTTTTGACAGCAAAACGTAATGGTGACCACTCTCTGCTTATTCTTCTTGACCTCTCTGCAGCCTTTGAAACTGTTAACCACCATCTCTTACTCTCCATGCTCCAATCCATCGGCACCAAGAACACGGCTCTCTCCTGGTTCTCTTCCTATCTTTTTGACCGCTCTTTCAGTGTAACATTTGCTGGCTCCACTTCCTCCCCTCTTCCTCTCAATATTGGGGTCCCTCAGGGTTCAGTCCATGGGCCTCTTCTCTTCTCTCTCTACATGGCCCCGATTGGACAGACCATCAGCAGATTTGACTTTCAGTACCATCTTTATGCTGATGACACACAACTATACACTTCTTCCCGTGACCTTACTCCCGCTCTAATAAAGAACACCAATGACTGTCTAACCGGAGTTTCCAATATCATATCCACTCTCTATCTGAAACTCAACCTTTCCAAAACTGAACTTCTTCTGCTCCCGCCCTCTACTAACCTCTCTAAAACTGACATCTCTCTCAGTGTGCAGCAACACAATAACGCCTAGTCAGCAGGCTCAGGTATCAGGATATAGGTGTCCACTGTCCGCGCTGCTATCACTGGGGCTCGCTGTCTGGTGTTATGTTTGACTCTGATCTTTCCTTCACCCCACATATACAATCTCTCACCCCCTCTTGCCACTTGCACCTGAAGAACATCTCTAGAATTCACCCCTTTCTCACCTTGGAAACCACAAAAACCCTCACTGTGGCCCTGACTCACTCCCTCCTTGACTATTGTAATTCTCTTTTAGTTGGCCTCCCCCACACTAGACTCTCCCCACTCCAGTCCATCCTTAATGCAGTAGCTAGGATCACCTAACTAGCTAACCGTTACTCAGACGCTTCTGCTCTATGCCATTCATTGCACTGGCTGCCTATACACTATAGGAATAGGATCCATTTCAAACTGCTTGTTCTCACCCACAAAGCCCTTCACAGTGTAGCTCCCCCCTACATCTCCTCCCTCATCTCTGTCTATCACCCCACTCGTTCTCTTCGCTCTAGAAGTGACTTTAGACTCACTTTTGCATTAATCCAAACCTCCCACTCCCGGCTCCAAGACTTCTCCCGAGCTGCACCAATTCTCTGGAATGCTCTACCCCAAGAAATTAGGCGTATCCACAACTTACCTAATTTCAGGCGATCCCTAAAAACACATCTTTTTAGGGCAGCCTATCATGATCCCTACTCAAAGTCATTTAGACATATCCACTCCACCAGTCTCAAGTGATCACAAATAATGGGTGGTGGCCACCTATACTGCACCTACCTGTTCCCCATCTCCTCAAGTTGACTATACCATCATTGTAAATAAGCACCTGTACTTTGTCACCTCCACCTCACAGTTAGATAGTAAGCTCTTATGAGCAGGGCTGTCATTTTTTTTGCTCTAATTGTTGTATTAAATTATGCTTCGTATTGTATTGTATTGTTTTTGCTATTGTATTGTATTTTCTAATTGTTTCTTATGATAGTGTAAACATGAACTTTGTATTGTGAAGCGCTGCGGAATATGTTGGCGCTATATAATTAAAAATTATTAGTATTATTATTACACAGTACATAGCAGGGACACATATAAGATGATCTCAGCACAGGAGATGTGGTATGATCAGACCATGTCCCTGTATGGTCAGACACATCCATTACACAATACATAGCAGGGATACATATATAAGATTATCTCAGCACATGAACATTTTTTTTAAAAACACATCCAATTGTAGAAATTATTATTATTCCAAGAACTATTGAGTAAAATTAACTTAATTCATGGGAAAACCCCTTTAGAGTCATTGTGTCGTCCTACTTGAAAATATTATAACATGAGTAAAATAGCAGTAGTTAAAGCTTATTTCATAAACTGAATATATTCTACAGCACAGAATAAAAATGTAAATGAAATAGATGAAAAAGACACTGATCAACATTAGAGAACACTTTCAGTTACCTGCAAGTTATTGGTGTTAACCTGGCACCTGGTGCTAATTTCCTTAATTACCGTATATCTATTTAACTGGCAGCCTAACTTTCCAGTTTGCACTCACTTTGCAAAAATGGTGACTGAAACCCTCCTGCAGCAGCTTGTCTAGATGAAGGCCAAAAGGATCATCTTATCAGCCATAGCAACAGAAATTGGTCATTCCAAGTCTATGATTTCTAGAATATAGTATATTTACAACACCACAAACTCTTTCATGTCCCCCATGAAGGCTGGTCACCCTCGAAAGACAAATGCATGAGGACAGGATAGTGCGTAAAATCTGTTTCAACACTGAGGTTGGAATAGCTCCCCAGTTCAGCACTGAACATCATAAAGTGTCATGTCGTTTAAGGACATTTGGACTGAAAGCCCACTCTGCAGTGACCAAACTTCTCATTAGCAGAAAGAATCAGGAGGCTAGACTCACCTTTGGTGAGAAACATGTTGTGTGGACAGAGGAGAGATGGTCCACAGTTGATTTTAATGATGAAAGCAAGTTTAATTTATTTAGGACTGATGGGAAACATTATGTTCGTTGACAAACTGGGGAAAGACTTAACTCAAAGTGTGTAAAGAAGTCATTGAAAGGTGGTGGAGGAAGTGTCATGGTTTGGGGAATATTTTCTGGCGCTGGGGTTGAAGCTTCTATACGGCAGAGTGAATGCAAGTGTGTATCAGAACCTTCTTCAACAACACGTGGTTCTTTACTTGCGTCCAGCACTCAATCAGCCAGCAATTTCCATGCAGGACAATATCCCCTGTCACACAGCAATAAGATCATCACAATTTGTGTAAAATAAAGGTTTTAACTTGATCAGCTTTGGTTATTTTAGAAAACCCTATTCTAGTGGCATGGTGAACCCCTTACACAAAATCCACCAAACGTCCATCAATGTAGAGAACATTCTGGCTGAAAAAGCAAGTGATCATACCATGTTCTCTTATTTTGTTTGCCAGTGTATACAGTATGGAATGGAATAATCAATACAATAGGGGTGTTACCATGGATGATGATCGGTGCTTGATAAATGGGCTTATTATACGTAGAGCTAATAGTTGAAGGTGATGATCAGATCCTTAAAATGTTGGATGGGAGAATCAGCAGATGCAGTAACCTACTGCCAGATATATTCTCAAGTTGCTATTGTTTGTGTGGAAGTCGACATGTTGCCTAAGCCTCTGAAAGAGAAATGTTGGAGTTGGTGGAAAGAAGGAGAACTAGAGAGAACAAGTTTATTATTGAGATCATCAAAGGACCCAAGAGAAATGATCACCAAAATCTGACCAATGAGTGTAATGATAAAATATAGGACAATGGGGTGACTATAAATTGGGATGTGCCTGTTGGATCTATTTGGCTCTTGGCCTCAATTTGTCCTGGATTACACAGAGTTTAGAATTTCATCCTTTACACTTCAGCTTGATGAAAGAATTTTCCATTACCGTCTGTCATTGATCTACCTTGGCCACTTTTCTTTTACTGTATATAAATGAGGGCAGGTAAAATATTATCCACGGCCCCCCTTGACTCAAATTAAAGAGCTTGGTTGAATAATCATGAACTTGCTTATTATCACCAGGCTCGGATACTAAGGGTGAAAAAGTAGCTATTGCCATTCGGAATCTATCTAACTATGGGTTTCCACCACCTAAGAGCTGGCCAGATAGACATTCATGCCCTAGAGATGAGACATGATGATTTTATATCCACCATAAGTGATCCAATCAGATGTCGGTTAGTCGATGGATTGCTCACACACCCATTGATCAAGAATGATCTTACGAGCGCTCATTCAGCAGATCATCCTCCTTAAGATATGGGCTGAGCCAGGCAGAATTACAATTTTAATTAGTAGGAGATGGCCGAGAATGTGGTGCGTTAGCTAAATAATTAAGGTTAATAAGTTAAAGTTGCTATTTAAAGGGAATGTGTCACCAGAAAATGAGCTGATCTTTGTGAGAAAAAACGATATTAGAAATCGTGCAATTTTCACGTTGGCCACTAGTACTATTTTATTCCTTAAAGAGAACCTGTCAGTAGGATTTATCATCATCATAAAGTAAACACATGGCCATAATGGTGCTGTGATTCTGATTAAGTACATACCTGCGGTGAAGAAATCCGATCTTTGGTTGCTAAATAATCTTCCTCTAAAGTTCTGATGATGACATCATCTGTGCACCGTTTGTGCATTGGGGCGGGACTTGGGGATAGGGTCATCTTCTGCTTCTCCACCCCTTGGTTTGCCTACTCTTTTTCTTCTACAGGTACACTGATTATTCAGTGACCTGCCTCCTTTTGAAATTCCACGCCTCTTCCGTCATGTTTGCGGTGCGAAGCACGTGTGCAGGATTCTGTGAGTGGTCTGCAAGACTTCAAATAAAATGGCACCGGAGGCGGCGCATGTGCAGACTGAGATTTCAGCTCAATAACCCCTTCAGTAAGCCGAAATCTTGATTTGCGCAGTCTGTGGAATCACACCGTGCACGGTTCTCAATAAAATGATGCCAGTGGTGGTGCATACACAATCAAGATTTTGGCCTAATGAAAAGAACTTTTAGCTGAAATCTCAGTCTGCGCACGCGCCGCCTCTAGCTCCCTGTTACTGAACACCTTCAGACCAGTGCTACTGAGAGAAAAGATATGTAGGGTTTCTAATGCCTAGTGTTGGAAATAGCAATCCTATAAATTAATATTAACCATTGAAAGAGCCTTGCCACATAATATAGGATAAAGAGGAAAAACAGAACATTCTCCAAAAGGAAATGATCTTCATTTGCAGACAGCTGTTCAGGGTTCTTATCCTTCATCAGTGCAAAGTTTGAGACTGGTTGGCTGTATGAGGCTTTCTGCATATGATCTGTGGGGCAATATTTCTTCTTAAGGAGACCACTCAGCTGGTATAGGAAGACTTAAAATTCATTCAATGTTCCTTGGACTTTAAAAAGGTCAATATTGGCGTCAAGATTTGCTAGCTACAATAGGTGACACTTGAGACTCTGTTTTCTTCCTCTGTCAAAAAGTTATTTGGATAACTAGGAATGTAGCTGTGTAGTACAAAGGGCTGGGGTGGTCAGGATCATGGTGGCTGCACCCCGTGCTGTGGCCCTGGCTCACATTGAAAAAGGGAGAGTGAAAATGGAGAAAAATAAACAAGAAAAAATAATAAGTTTGTGACGCCAGTTGGGATTTTCAGCCAGTAGGTGGCTGGCACTGTAGATGCTCCCTAGAAGATACTGTAGGTGGTGTCAGGGCTGCCACTGGAATTTGGTGGCCTCTGACTGCCAAAATTTTGGGGCCCCCTGAGACTCCACCCAGCCTCCGCCTGACTCCTCCTCCACCCATGCTCTGGCTCCACCCAAACATACATTATATTTATAGTGAAAAATTGGAACAGCACTCAAAAATTACCTCAATTTATGTGCAAAGCTTTCCCAACCAGCAATCCAGATGGTTCCTTACAATAGAGTAAAAAAAGGAAAAACAGCGCAAAAAAATAGAAAAACGTGGACTCTATTGCCCAGTGGCGCAATAAAGTCCACTTTTTTCTATATTTCTGTGCGTTTTTTCTTTTTTTTTACGCTCTCTCTATGATATATTACACACACACACTTGAGACTGGGCTGAATACACAATAACTGTACATATAATAGAGAAAACACAATACAGACAGCTGCTAGCTGTTTACACAATAGAGACAGCTGCTAGCTGTATACACAATAGAGATGGCTGCGGGCTGTATACACAATAGAGACTGCTCCTGGCTATACACACACAATAGAGAATACACAATAGAGACTGTTGCTGGCCGTACACAGCAG
Organism: Allobates femoralis; assembly: GCA_033576535.1. Taxonomy (NCBI): domain Eukaryota; kingdom Metazoa; phylum Chordata; class Amphibia; order Anura; family Aromobatidae; genus Allobates; species Allobates femoralis. The sequence continues at coordinate 437,615,450 of JARQOC010000006.1, read as the reverse complement.
AGAATACACAACAGAGATGGCTGCAGTCCGTATAGACAATGGAGATGGCTGCGGGCCGTATAATCAATGAGACAGCTGCTGGCTATACACACAGTAGAGAATACACAATAGAGACTGCTGCTGGCTGTACACAACACAATAGAGACTGCTGCTGGCGGTATACACAATGGAGATAGCTGAAGGACAAATGCACAATGGAGACAGTTGCAGGATAAATGCACAATGAAGATGGCTGCGGGACAAATGCACAATGGAAACGACTGCGGGACCTATGCACATTGGAGACTGCAGCAAGACGTATGCACATTAGAGACTGTTGCGGGTCATATGCAATATATTTACTTTATAAAAGATCTAGCTCAACCACCGATAGGGCGCCCAAGGGAAAAAAATGTGTAAGGTAATACTGTCTATCTCTGGCACACCATCAATGAGAAGCTTGAAAAGTTGTATCTTTATGATGTTTTTTTTATTTATTTGCAGTTGTGAAGACAAACAAACAATGATTGTTTGTCTTCACAACTGCAAATAAATAAAAAAACACATCATAAAGATACAACTTTTCAAGCTTCTCATTGATGGCGTGCCAGGGATAGACTTTATTACCATATGCAATTTATTGACTGCTGCGGGATGTATACATGTTGGAGACTGTGCAGGACGTATACACAGAGACTGCTGGCCGGATGCAGAGACTGCCGGCTGTATATCTTGTATACATAGACAGTACTCTACTGTATATACAGGTCCTCACTATATAGAGACAGTACATAGATACACAAATACAGCATGTAGTGTGGACCTGTATATAGAGTATAGTGCTGTGTAAAGACAGACACACAAACAGAGACAGAGAGACAAACAGAGGGACAGAGAGACAGACAGAGAGACAGACAAATAGAGAGACAGACAGATGAGCAAACTCACCATCAGCAGCAGTAGCAGCGGCAGCAGCATCGGCAGCTCCGTCCTGACTCCAGTCCTTTCGCATCCTGCCGGTGCCCGCGTGAGTTCTGGTTTGTGGGCCGCAGTGGTGATGGACAGGAGACCTGCGCCACTCAAGAGGTGAGGAAATCAGGGCCTGCCCCATCATCTCTCCTCCAGGACCGTGTGACTTTCGGTTAGCGGGCTGCAGCAGCGGTGATGGATAGGAGACAGGGCCCGCTCAAGAGGGGAGGGGGCGGGGCACAGTGGTGTTTGACAGGAGAGGGGGCTCATGCAAGTCGTGAGGGGACGGGGATCAGAGGAGATCGGGGCCTATCTCTTCATGTCTTGCACGACCCCCCCTTTCCTGTCAATCACCGCTGGGCCCCTGTCAGCTGTCTGACTAGGTGGCCCTGGGTTGTGTAGAAGTGTAAATGTTAAACCCTTCCAAACCAGGGCCGACTCTCAGAAATGAGGAAGATTGGAGTTTTAGTGGGAGGAATGGTGCAGGAGAAGGAGGCACAGACAGTCTCTGTTTTTCACCTTTTTACTGTAGATGTTGGAACAGGTCCAGGTTACATGCACCACCAAGCTCGTTGTCCAGCCAGTATGGGGAGACTTGTAGTCCGCTCTGCTGGGTGTGGAATAGTAGACTACCCGATGAATTCTTCTAGTTAAGGTTTCTAGGAGCTTTCGAGCTCTCCCTTTACTCCCTTCTGTTGCTGTGGGTAGCCTCCAGCCAGGAAGGTTACGTGAATCCTGTGGATGGCTTCATTCTCTTTAGTGCAGGTCCCTGATCCTCTTTGTTATTGTGCCTCAGAAAGTCCCACCGGAGTGTGGCTACTGGGCATAAAAACCCAGCAGCCTCCAGTTTTTGTTACTGGGCTCTGAAAACCCAGCAACCTAGTGTCACGGTGTAGTGGAAATGCTGGTGAGGAAATCACAGTTAGGTCAGGATGACCAGGGAAAACTAGTCTGTTCGTAGACTGGGAACCCTGAATAGCTCTGACCCCGAAGGTATATCTGATGGTGAGAAGGATTGGGTCTCCACCCTAAACCCTAACTCCTCCTCCAGCCTTGTGCTAATCCCCCTCAACTCTCTCCACTAAACCAGGGTACAGCAACCTCAAAGAAAAAGTCTTCAGCAGAACAAACAGGTCTGCACACCACGGCTTCCAGGTATAGAGTGAAACTCTATCAGCAGCACCACCTGGTGGAAGGAGGCTAGGGGGAGGAGAGTCACACATTAACTTCACATCCACCAGGACAAGGCAATAGAACCGGCATTAACTCATGCAGTACTAGAGGGAAATTCACACAGTTTAAGTTACAGCAGCATCAAGAATAGACAGCAGATAATCAGCACTAGACAGCGCATGACATCTATGGCCTGGAACCCTGTACTGCTAGTCTTTCAGAGTGGCCTCCCGGTGCTCTTCCCACTAAACCTCTCCTCTTGCCTACCTCAACCCTACTATCCTAACTCCTCCCTCCAACCAGAAACTGGGACCTGTCCATTGGGGCCTTTTCAGTTCTCAATTTTCTGATTGAAGTTTGGATTGTGTTGGATGCGTCAGGCTTCCAGTACAGGATGCTCCAATTTTCCCCAGCCATGGTATTACAATCAATGTTAATGAAATACCATCTGTGGCATCCAAACCACAGGGGCGCCACATAGCAATGTATGACAAATTTATGGATGGGACTATTACTTGTGCAATGTATGATAAAATAATTTTGATGTGAAAGATTTTGATATATTAGGCACTTTTTGGCACTGTTATTTGGACATGATGGTAGCATTATTTGGACTAAGCATTATTTATATGTGCTGTTTCATAGGGTTATGAGGGCACTGCAGTGTTTATCTACTACAGTATATGGCAATGTTATATTGACTAACCCCAAGGCCGCGGGAACCCGGCCGCGGTTGTTGTTAGGGGATGTTACTGGTGGCCGGTGCCCAGGTCCATTGCTCTGGTGCTCGCTAAAAAATGGGTAATACAAATAAAATAAAAGCGTTCATGACGCCACCCACGTTACCTGGTAATGTTACCAGCGCTGCTTTAGACCTCCAGGGATGATGGTAGGCAGCCAGATGGTAATGCTCCCCGCAGGTGAAGCAAAATCCCTGGGGCAGTGATGGAAATGGAGAACTCACACAGGAAGGCGGTTCTGCAGGTGGAGGCTCAATGTAGTCTTTGCTGCTGAGACTGGAATGCAGCTGTCTACAGCGCGATGGAATAGGACACAGGAGACCTTCTTACTCTGCACAAGTGTTTACTGGCAACTTCTCACTGGTTCACAGTCACACTGTTATGGGTAGCTGGCCGGGTAGTCACCAGAGGATGAAAAGTCTCATTGAGGCCCTCTACGATGTTCCTTCAGGATTCGACCTCTGTAATCACTTTACCTGCGCTTTTACGAGGCTACTGCTGCTGCTTGAATCTAAGCTGCTTGCCCTCTCTCTCCTGCATGTGCCATATGACAGGCAGCCCGAGTCCTGTTTCAGGGGTCGCTCTTCGATGGAGACCCCGGGCTCTAGTACGCTGCTTTGCCTCCTGATACTGTTTGGTTAGGAAACCTGGAATTCCCTACCTTCGATTATTGACTGCCAGGATATGTAACCCTGCACAGCCTCGGACCCGGTGTCCGTTGTCTGCACTTTCCTCGGGGGCGAGCATGACGCTCCTTGTCTCCCCCAGGCTTTCCTCTCCTTCCTCCTCAGACTCATTCCATGGCTGTTCTGCCTGACTACTTTCTTCCCACTCTTTGCTCTTTCCACTACACCTAAGCTCCTCCCACAGGGGATGGGTCTCCCAGGCAAACAGGTTGACCCTTTAGTCCCCCATTCTAGGTGTGTGAATGCAAGGATGAGGGCCACACATTAACATGACATCCTGTGGTCACTGGGATACCACACACACTGATCTGGGTGCAGTACCCCTTCTGTGGTGCACTGACCAGTGGGGTGCCACAATATAGCCTTAGTGGTGGTGTGGTGCCCTGCGTCTTACTGCTACAAGCTGATATTGCAGGTAAATATCTATGCTAATAGAAAAAAATGGAGTCTGGCTAAACAGGACTGGATTTTCCTTATCTTTTTATTTTTCAAAATAAAATATAGTGCATACAAATGAAAAATTTACATGGTTGACATGACCCACTCGACGCGTTTCAACTGCACTAAGCAGTCTTACTCAGTCATAAGTAAGGCTGCTTTAGTGCAGTCGAAACGTGTCAACTTGGTCATGTCGACCATGTAAATTTTTCTTTTGTATATGCACTATATTTTCTTTTGAAAAATGAAAAAAAAAAAAGGAAAATCCAGTTCTGTTGAGCCGGACTACAATTTTTTCTATTATCCTTGATGTGAGGCCAGAGCGAGGCCGGTGTCCGAGCCCCAGGTGGATGAGCATAAAGCAACTGGGTGAGCTGGAATCAAGTTTCTATTATAAATATCTATGCGTTGCCATGTTTGAGGAGAATTGTGGTCTCTCTGCATGATGTGTGAAGCAAACACACATTCTGTGATCCCTTATGAGGAGACTGTGCACTTGATGCTTGATTTGGGGATGTAACACACTCCCTAGTGAGGAGGAGGAGTTAGGGTGTAATAGGACAGAGGAGACAGCGGGAGCTGCTCTGAAGTGACCAGCTGCAAGGCAGGGTACCAGTCCCTAGGTCATCCATGCTTGTAGGGCCTGGTGGCAGGATGTGTAAGCTGTGTGGGTTTTATGCTCGCCAGCAACTTAAGTGGAGTTCTTCAGGGAGCCAATAGTATGGAGGATCAGGGAACTGCTTTAGGCACAGATACCCACATGACCCACACAACCAGTCTGGCAGGAAGTAACTCACAGCAACCAAGAGGGAATACTGGGAGCTCAGGGCACCAAGAAGCCTAAAGCTCTGGAAAGTCATCAGGAATGCCAATATGTACTCACCCAGCAGAGTGGAATACAGTGCTCTTCAGACTGGCTGGACCACCTGCCTGGTGGTGGATGTACTACCCGGGACTTGCTAGAGAAACTTCAGTTAAAAGGTAAGTAAAGCAAAAGACTGATTCCTACTATCTACTTTCATGTACATTCATCACCCTGGGATCCAGCCATGGTTAAGAAAGGTTAGCCATCTGCACTGCTGTCACCACCTATGTCCCATGGATCCCCTGCAGTGCCAGCGACATCTGGCTGATCATCCCAACTCGCATCACAAACAAACCTTAACCCTACTACTATACTATATAGGACCACAGCTGCTGGGCACGGCTACTCAGAACTCTTGTGACCAACACAGTGGCATGCTGTATGGCACGTTTTTAAGGCACTATATTATGCTATGATTGGGTGTTGTATGGCACTGGCTTTTATGAACTGTCCTCTATTTTCCATCTTCCAAAAACATTGCCCTAATGACTGAGGTTTTCCTGTATATTTATATTTATGCATTTACTATCTTAGAACTTACATACTGCTTTATGATTTGGAATAGAGCAAGATCTTCACTTTTATGACTGAAGTAAAGTATGGATGTAACATATTCTCTGCCACAAATACAGATTTTAGACCATAATACAGTCTATATATCATTCTAATGAATGCGCGTAAGAGACACAATGCTGCTTAGACTGGCGAATCCTTCTGGGATATTTTAATAATTTGGACATAAATGTCTTCAGTAGATCTACTTTTATATGTTTTCAGAAATGTGCAAAAGAGTTTAAAGGAAGAAAGAAGCTCATTTGTGTGAAATGTGTAGAGCCCCAGGCCCTGGGGTACTCGGGTATCAGGCTCGGTGGGTGCTTTCGCATGGGGGGTGATTGTCACGGGTGGCAGCACCTGAGCCCGTGGCCTGGGTGACACTTCAAAAAGGGGTGTATGTACAGGGGATTAGAGTTTGTCATGTGACGCCACCTGTAGTACCTGGTGATGGGTCACCAGCACTGCCACAGTCCGCCAGAGGTAGATGGTAGTGCGGCTGAGATGGCAAAGCTCCCTACAGGTAGAGCTGGCCCTCCGGGGCAGCGTTCCTGAAAACAAGCAGGTTGATGGAGAAAACCACACACAGGCAAAGTCACTTTCTCCCGGGTACTTTACTGTAAACCTTTAGCAGCAACATACAAAGTCCACAGTTCAGCATCTGATGTTAGAATCACAGGTAGCTCAATGGGTGGATCCCAGGTGGTATGGTGGAACCCGTGGTGTACCTTAGTTGACGAACCTGTGTCCTTTCTTCCCCACCTAAGATAAGTCTATACCCAATGGCTCCATTTAGGTAGTATTGGGGGTCCTCTCCCTCGTGGTGAAGAAGCAGGCAGACTGCTCTGTCTGGCAGGGTGCTGCAGCTGATAGACTAGCCCCAGCAGCCAGTTGCCGACTGCAAAGATAGACTTTGGCCGGATCCTCGGGCCCGGCGTTCCCGTGGTGGACTGGAGAATGCCCTGGAGTATGGTCGCTCCACGCTGGGGTTCTCCCATGCTCTCTAGCGCCCGGACTCCTCGAATCGGGCGCCCTTTTTCAGGATCTCCTCCAGACCCTCTTTCTCCTTCCCTCCGGATCAGTTTGAAACCGTCTGGGTAACCCTTCCGCCTCGCTCCACACCCTTTTCCAACCGTCCTAACTCCTCCCCTCCTCCTCCAACTGGCCGCTCTTTTTCTCCTTGGCGTGAATATATCCCCTCCTGGGTAACCTCCCACAGCTCAGCTAATGTGGGAGTGCAGGAATGGGTCCCACCCACCAACCTAGGGTCCACTTGCAGTTGGGGAAATTACACCTCTTTTACGGGTGCAATACCCCTCTGTGACACCTGTCTATGTGGGGTGCCACAAATGCAATGGTTAAAGTGTTAAGAAGACAAAGAAGGGTTACAGACCCCTGGACATGAAAGAAACAAGCTGGAGCCCTCTATTAACAGCCTACATATAACTGCATCATGGTTACATCTAAGACCTGAATCTCCCTCACATAGAATACCACTGTACAGAGTGGAATACTGCTTGCTAATGACCTTTCCAAATTTAGCGGCCTCCATAGGAAACTGAGCAATTGTATAGTTGAGGAGAAGACAAAAGATGGACAGAAAGAAAACAGGAAAGAGAGGAGACTGAAGAAGGGCAAAGAGTGAACAGAAAAGGGAAAAGGAAAGGGCAGAAGAAGAAAAAAGATTGAACAGAAACAAGAAAATGAAGAGACAGAAAAGGGGAACAGACTAAAGAAGGGGAAAGGGGGAACAGAAACAGGAAAAGGAAGGAACAGAAGGGGAAAGATCTGAAAAAGAGAACATAAATAGGAATGGGGAACAGAATATGGAAAGTATGAAACAAGAAGGCCAAAAAAGAATAGAGACAGGAAGGAAATGAGACTGAAGAAGGGAAAAGAGTGATGAAGGGATAAGAGGGAACAGAAAAAGGAAAGAAATGAAAAAGAAAGGCAAACAGAAACAGACACAGGAAAGAAATGAGACTGAAGAAGGGGAAGAGTCAACAGAAACAGGAAAAGGAAGAGACAGAAAAGGAGAAAGAGTGAACATAAACAGCAAAGGTGGAGACTGAGGAAGGGGTAAGCATGAACAAGATAAGTAAAACGAAGGGAGAGAAGAAGGGAAAAGAATGAACAGAAACAGGAAAAAGATGGGACAGAAGAAGGGGATAGATCAGAAAGAGTGAACATAAACAAGAAAGATTAACAAGGAAGAAGAGGAAGCGGGAACAGATGCACGAAGGGAAGAAGACTGAAGAAAGGGAAAGAGTGAGCAGAAACAGAAAAAGGAAGGGACAGAAAAAGGGGAATAATACGAAAGAGCCACCATAAACAGGAAAGGGGTACAAGAAAGAAAAGGAAAGAGGGAACAGAAGCAGGAAATGGAAAAGACTGAAGAGAGGGCAAGATGGAGAAGAAAGAGGGAAGGGAGGAAACAGGGAGGAGACTGAAAAAGGGGAAAGGGGGAACAGAAACAGGAAAGGGATGAGACTGAAGAAGGCAAAAGAGGGAATAGAAACAGGAAAAGGGACAGAAAAGGGGAGAGACTGAAAAAGGGGAAAGAGGGAACAGAAAAAGAAAGAAAGGAAACAAGAAGGGCAAAAAGGAACAGGCACAGGAAAGAAAGGAGACTGAAGAAGGGGAAAGACTGAATAGAACAGGAAAGGAAGGAGACTGAAGAAAGGGCAAAATGGAGCTGAAAGAGGAAAGGGAGGAGACTGAAGAAGGGGAAAGAGTAAACAGAAACACCAAGAGACAGAAGAAGGGGAAAGATCCGAAAGTGCGAACATAAACAGGATAGGCGAACAAGGAAAAAGGGGTAAGAGGGAACAGAAGCAGGAAAGGAGGAAACAGAAGAAAGGGCAAGATGGAGAAGGAAGAGGAAGGGAAGGAGACTGAAAGATGGGAAAGAGGGAGCAGAAACAGGAAAGGGAGGAGACTAAAGAAAGGGAAAGATGGAGCAGAAAGAGGAAAGGGAGGAAACAGGGAGGAGAAAGAAGAAGTGGAAAGAGAGAACAGAAACAGAAAAGGGAGAAGATTGAAGAAGGGAAAAGAGGGAACAGATATGATGCGCCCCCAGGCTATGGAGTACTCGGGAGCCGGGCCGGTGCTGTCTCTCTGGGGTATCATGGTAGTCGTGACCTCGTCTTGTGGCCTGGGATCAGTCCAAAAAGGGGGTATTTACAGGGGATTTGTCGTGATGCCACCCAGAGTGTTGTGGCCAATGGAGCCACCACTGCCTGGTTGCAGCTAGGGATGGTGACTTAGGGGCAGCTGAGATGGCAAGCCCTCTCCGGGTAGGGCTGGAGGTCTCCAGGGCAGGAGTAATAGTCTATGTTGGGGCTTTGCAGGGGATTACAGTTCACACAGTCACTTACTTCAAAGCTGCAGCTTCTCCAGCCAGTGTGCAGGGATGACAGCCTGTGGCTCCTCAGGTGGGATTCTGTTATAAAGCACAGTGCAATAGACACACAAACTCCTGATAGCCATTTCTCAGTCTGTTTACTAAAGTTAAAGCAGATGTTATAAGCTGTTCCTGGAGTCTGGAGAGCAGCTCAGGGTATTTCTCACCCGGCCAGGTCGTGTTGGCTTCCTCACTGCGCTTGTGTGGTGGCCCCTGCAGTTGCTTAAGCTAGGCTGCTGGCCTTGTCTCTGTCTGCATCTACCAGTATGCCAGGCAACTCGAGTCCTTCACTTCTCTACCCCACTCCGGGAAGTCAGTGTTTCTGGATTCTATATGTTGCTGTGCCCCTGGTACCGTGTAGCTGGAGAATCTGGAGTCCCCCACTCTCCGGTGTTGACTGTAGGTGTGTGTGAACCTGCACAGTCTCGGACTCCGGTGTTCGTTCTTGCGTTGTTCTTCTCAGAGAACGGAAGCACGGAGTGGTGCAGCCTCCCGGTAGGTTTCTGTCTCTCCTCTTTCCTCAGACCGTAGCCTTAGGCCTGGTGTTCAGCAGTGGACCTTGGGATGAGTCTGGCACAGCTCGTTTACACCCAGGTCTGCTTCACAGTCCTCCCTGGAACTGCGCTCTTCACAGCCCTCCCAGGAGCTGAACTGAACTTGTTGCTCCTCAGATCAGAATATATAGGGAAACTCACCCTGAAGCTTGGTCTCCATCTTTTGTCTGGGAGGTGTTGTTTGTGTGTTGCCTGAGTGGAATACCCCTTACTGCTCTCTGGTTACACCTAACAATGGTGACACTGTGGCACTACGACTCTGGGGTGCCACATTCCCCCTTAGTGAAGGACAGTACTCCAGGACTGTGGCAATTTTTCAACAAATAACATTTTTAAGTGCACAGAATTTTAAAAGTAAAAATTACAAAAAACAATAAATTCAAAAAGAGTTCAAAAAGAGTTGTTCAAAAGCAGTCTCTACAGAGATTAGTCTATTTCCCTCCGGGGCTGGTAAATATGTATTTACAAGACGTCTGTCCCACAACCAGTCCAGTGGTATGTAATGGTCCATTTTTAAAAGTGAAAAGGATAAAAGTTCAAGAATATGCAATGAGTTCATACAGGAAAGTCTCTGTAGGTACTTGGCTTATCATTTCAAGTTTCTTAACAATGCATATATATAGACATTACACATAAATAAACAAATTCTCTACGGGTGTCTCATTCCTGGCCATAAGTGCTGCAGGCCTCCTGGCCCTTGGGTCACTGCATAATGTGGCCAAGGTCTCACTCTCCGTAATTAGCACCTTACGCCACCCTCTCCTCACGCTTTCTGTGCACTATGTTTACCTGGTTCTATTCACACTTCTTTACACTAAAACATATGTACATTGTATATTCAAATTTCCCTATTTAGTCTTTGTAGCGAGCTGGTAACTGACCATTGGTACTACGTAGTGACCTTCTTACTACTGGTGTACCTGGTGTACTAAGCATAATGCTATGAGTAGAAGTGAACCTTTTAAGTGTTTATAATTCTGATGGGGATGGGGATCTGACAGTAGGACTGGCAAGTTCACTGGGCTCAGGAATCTGTTCTTCCTGTTCTTCCTCTATGGGTTCAACTTCCAGTTCTTCTAATCTTAGGACTTCTTCTTGTTGCTGCACGGGTTCAGGTGGTAGTGCAGGCACTGGTTAAGGTACCACTACTTGATGAAATGCGAGCATTGGGACTAATAAAGCTCCATGATAGTTCTTCCAGGTTTTTGGAAAATCTCCTAAGACTGTATAGAACACATCTTCTTCTTTCTTAGGTTCATCTGGTATAATTACAGGACCTTCTGGTGTCTTCAGGGTTTCAGGACACAGCTTCAAGTGGTCTCTGGATACTGCTGAGGATGTCTTGCCTCCATCTTTACTGATTAAACATACTTTAGTGTTGTCAAAGTTTGATGAGAGAACGGTGTATATTGTTGATTCCCATTGATCATCCAATTTGTGAGTCCTTCTGTTCCTTTTTAAAACTTGTTCACCAGGTTCCAAAGGAGCTGCTGAAGCATGTTGGTTGAAGGTTCTTTCTTGCTTCTCTCTTGCTTGCTGGAGACTTCTTTCTACACATTCTTTGACTGGTAGATACTTCTGTTTAAGTAGGGCATCCTAATTGGTTGAATTTGAATCTTCTGCATCTGGTTTAACAACTCTCATATCCAAATCTATTGGCAACTTACCAGGTCTTGCTCTCATAAGATAAGCTGGGGTACAATTGGTTGAAAACATTGGAACATGGTTGTACAAGTCTACCAAATCGGGTAACTTCTCTGGCCATTGATTCCTTTTTGCTGCTGGTAAGGTCTTTAATAAATCAATCACTATGTGGTTCATCTTTTCACATAAGCCATTTGTCTGTGGATGATAAGCTATTGTCCGAATCGTCTTACATCCATACATGTTACAGAATTCTTGGAATAACTGAGATTCAAATGCTGGTCCTTGATCCACTAAGACCTGTTCTGGGTAGCCATGAGGTCTGCAAAAGTACATCTGGAATGCTTTCGCTGCAGTCTTTGCTGTAAGACCTTTCACTGGTACCACCACAAGGAAAAGGGAATAGTTGTCCACTATTGTCAAGGTATAGACATAGCCAGATCTGCTTGGTGTTAATTTGACGTGGTCTAGGGCTACTAATTCCAATGGCTACTTGGTGATTATGGACTTGAGTGGAGCTCTCTGATTCTCTTGATCCTTCCTCCTCAGGTTGCACGGGCCACATTTTCTACAATATTCTTCAATTGATTTTCTCATGCCAACCTAGTAGACTCTTTCTCTTAAGAGCACTTCCAACTTCTTCCATCCAAAATGTCCTGCACCGTCATGGTAAGCTTCTAAGACCATCTTGGTGTCTTTCTTGGGAACTATTATCTGCGAGACCAACTCATGAGTGTTGGGATTCAAATGTCTTCTGCATAACTTTTCTTTATACAGGAACAATCTACCTCTCTCCTTCCAGAGTTGGTGAGCTTCAGCTGGAGCATCTTTATCAGGGTATGCACCTTCATGGGTCAATAATCTCATGACTAATCCCACAGCCAGGTCACTGTCCTGTACATCAGCCCATCCATGATGTGATAAGGGGTTGAGTGTCGTGTGTTGATTCTTCTGGTGCACACTTGTTGCTTTAAGGTACCTTTACACATCGCCACTGTGCCTAGCAACAGGTATCCACCGCACGTGCACATGCCGCCATTGCGTTGTCAACCGAAAGTATTGTGTTGCCCCGGAAGTTCCAACAGATCCTGCGGATAACTTCTTGTTGAATACCTTCGCTGCATCACACGCCGCTACCACAAAGGAATATGGGCGTACATGTTTCGCGCCGCAAGTACATAGGCGTGACAGAGCTGTATATTTCGTGACGCTAATACGCTGATTGGACAACGCAATAGCGTCATGATTGGCCAGCCTGCGCAGGAAGGCTGGCTAATACATGACGCCATTGCAATTGTGCAGTGTGAAAGGACAGCTCTTTAAATATGGCGCCCTGTGAAGGGACAGCCAATGGTAACACAGTTGCCCCCACCAATTAACGCTGATGGGGCGTGGTATCCATGATGCTGTGGCACGCCCCTGAGAAATCACTAGGCGATGCAACATCCATGCCTGTGCCCCGTTTAGACACCACTCCCATGGCAATTGTGCCTTTGTGTTGCCTTCGGTTTTTGAGAACGGCTCAGCAACAGGTATCTGAGTCAACTGCAGGACACAGGAGGCAATTTCCCTATTTACACGCCACCATTTCGTAGCAATTTCATGACAACAGACACAAATATCCCCAATGCCAGGCAGTTGCTACCTTGCAGTGGTGGCGTGTAAAGTGGCCCTTAGGGCGGTGAAAGGCCAGTAACTTTGTTTCTTCCAGCTCCTCTGGTTCCTCTTCTACATCTCCTAAGTGTGGCATTCGGGACAAGGCATCTGCATTCTCATTCTTGCGACCTGCTCTGTATTTGATGTTGAAGCCATAATTAGACAGCTGGGTCATCGATCTTTGTTCCAACGCACCTAATTTTGCTGACTCCAGGTGTGTTAACGGATTGTTGTCAGTGTAGATGGTAAACTTTGCAGCTGCCAAGTAGTGTTTAAAACGTCCTGTTACGGCCCAAACTACTGCCAGTAGTTCTAACTTGAAGGAACTGTAGTTTTCAGGGTTTCTTTCAGTAGGCCGGAGCTTCCTGCTTGCATAGGCAATTACTCTTTCTTTGCCTTCTTGCATCTGTGATAGCACTGCTCCCAATCCCACATTGCTGGCATCCATGTACAGAATGCAGGGTTGATGGTAATCAGGATGCGCCAGGATCTCTTCGCCCGTCAATGCTAACTTCAGCTTCCTGAAGGATTCTTCTCTTTCTTCACTCAACTGAAAAGGAGGACTTCGGGCTGAAGACTTCTTAGACTGTCCTACCAGGATGCTTTGTAGAGAGGCTGCTAGCTTCGTGAAGCCTTTTATAAACCTTCTGTAGTAGCCTACCAGTCCCAGGAACTGCCTCACCTCTTTCACGCTGGTGGGTCTTGGCCAATCCCTTATCACTGTAATCTTCTCGGGATCCGGTGCTTCTCCTTCTGAGCTCACGCCATGGCCCAGGTACTGTACCTTTGGTTTGAGCAGGTGACACTTGGATGGCTTGATCTTCATGCCGTACCCAGACAAGGCTTCAAATACTTCAGCTAGATGTTGTAGATGCTCTTCATACGTCTTGGGATAGACTATGACATCATCCAGGTACAGGAGGACAGTTTCGAAGTTCTCGTGTCCCAAGCAACACTCCATTAGTCTCTGGCATGTACCAGGTGCGTTGCAGAGTCAAAACGGCATACAATTGAACTCACAGAGGCCCATGGGCGTGATGAACGCTGTCTTCTCACGGTTAGCCTCTGCCACAAAAACTTGCCAATACCCACTAGTCACATCTAAGGTGGAAAATTAATTACCAGATTTTAATGCAGCTAATGATTCTTCTATTCTGGGTAATGGGTATGCATCCTTGTGTGTAATGTGGTTGATCTGCCGGTAATCTATGCATATTCTCATGGTTCCATCCTTCTTTTTAACTAGTACTAAAGGAGCTGCCCAGGGGCTACAACTGTTTCTTATTACCCCTGCTTCCTTATCTCTTGTCTTTTGCACATTGGTAGTGAGCGGGTGGTACGGGTCTATACCTCCCTTTATGGGTGGATGACTACCTGTGGGTATGTTATGTTCTACCCCATTGATCTGCCCAAAGTCTAGGGGGTGTTTACTGAAGATCTGCTTGTACTCCCTCACTACCCACTATACTCCATGCTTTTGATGAGAAAGTGTAGAACTGGTACCTACATGCAACTTTTGGCAGCAATCCTCCAGTTTCCCCTCTGAGACATTACGATCCGCCTGACTTGACGGGTTCAATGGTTCAACTGTGGTGATGGCGTTGTTATCCACAGTGTATAATTTAGCCATGGTAGCATACTTTGGTAGGATTACCTCCTCTGCCCCGCAATTTAGAAGGCGTATTGGCACTCTATCCCCTGTGTACCTCAACTACTCCTCGGGCCGTCAGTACAGTAGACCTACTGTCTGAGTACACGGGTTCTACCAGGGCTTGATAGTCTCGGCCTCTGATGCCTATTGCGGCTCTACACCACACCATCATTTGAGTTTTGGGAGGTATTACAATGGATATTAGATCACTTACCCTTGCACTGCCAATCTCTCCACCTGACAACTCTACCTGCTGCTTCATCATCAGAGCCTTTATATTCTTCTGCAAGACTCGCTATTGCCCGGAACTGGCAGTACCTGCCATGCACTGTAAAACACCAATAATTTCTGCAAGACAATGTTCCATCACATTCATGCCTATCAAAATAGTTGGATCATGCTCATACCTGTCAACATCAACAATTATTATACCCTGATCTTTTCATTCAACCTTTTCAATTTAATGGTCATTTCTTTAAAACCAATTTGTGGTACCAGTTTACCATTACTAGCCCATATATTAAAGTCATCATCTGGACCACGCGTAATGTCTGAATCGGCCCAGTACTTCTTAAAAAGGATATAAGGTATGGAGGAGATCTGCGAGCCGGTGTCCAATAAAGCATTCAGGGGAATTCCATCCAGCACGGAAGGTATGATTGGACGTCCTCCCACGTACCTGTCCCGCCAGCTTGAGGGGCTTTGGGAATTAATTCCTGAAGAGCGGCCCGCTTCCCCAGGGGATCCTCATTTAAAGCACACTCTCTGGCAAAATGGCCCACTTCTCCACAGCGGCGACAAATTGGCTGTCCATACGGTTGGTAGCGGTAGTTGGGTCGTCCTCTAGTCGCAGGGTATCTCATGGGTCTCATCCATGGGACATCCTCCTTGCTTGTAGTCAGCTCGATCCTTTCTACAGGATTGGATCCACGCAGCTGTTACATCACTTTGGCCATGTCAGCTACAGTTTTAGTTAGGGCATCAATCTTCTGGTTTAGAGCCTCATTAGTGATGTGCTCTGGGGCTTTTGCAGTAACCCCTGGTATGGCTGACGGGTTTTGTGCTGTAACTAATCATTGTGCAGAGTCACTGTCATGAGGCTCTTCTGCCTGCAGTATGCGGATTGCCCTCTTTAAACTCCACAAATTTCAAGTATGGATTTTGTATGGCCATCATTCGCAATCGTCCTCTATGAGGAGGGAATAATAGTCCATCCACAAACTGGTCAATCAGTAATTTATCTTCCCCTTGTGCCAAAGCGGGTTCTGCCTGTTTGAGTGCTTGGAGTGCCTCCTGCAAATTTAATGCAAAGCCTCTCACACTCTCTTGTGGCTTTTGCCGGTACCCAAAGAATCTCATCTTAGCTCTGGCATCCACACTGGTCTCAAAGATGGCTTTTAGCCTGGTCATTACATGTTCCACAGTATCTTTGTCATCATCGGACCAGGACTGCGACATCTTTTCGCCCCCTTAGTTAATGCTGACCCTTCTTGTCTTCTTCTTCCGTCGGGGTGTACAAGAATCGTTCCGCTGGTGCAGCAGGGTTTTGCGACCCTGCCGGATGTCGTCAGAGCGCAAGCCGGGCCCCGCTTCGTGCTCTTTGGAGGGTACCGCCCACAATGACATGCCCCCTTCGCTTCGTGCGCGCCACGCACGTTACAATGGCGACAGTTCAAAAACATGTATTTTCCACAATTCACGGCACACTGTACCTGGTTCACCGGGCACGGGATCCTGTTCGTGACGCCAGGAAACCGATGCGCCCCCAGGCTATGGGGTACTCGGGAGCTGGGCCGGTGCTGTCTCTCTGGGGTATCACGGTAGTTGTGACATGGTCCCGTGGACTGGGATCAGTCAAAAAAGGGGGTATTTACAGGGGATTTCTAGTTACGCCACCCGGAGTGTTGTGGCCAATGGAGCCACCGCTGCATGGTTGCAGCTGGGGACGATGACTTAGGAGTAGCTGAGATGGCAAGCCCTCTCCAGGTAGGGCTGAAGGTCCCCAGTGCAGGAGTAATAGTTTATGGTGGGGTTTTGCATGGGATTACAGTTCACACAGTCACTTACTTCAAAGCTGCAGTTTCTCCAGCCAGTGTGCAGGGACGACAGTCTGTGGCTCCTCCGGTGGTGGGATTCTGTTATAAAGCACAGTGCAATAGACGTAATTAACACACACAGACTCCTGAAAGCCATTTCTCAGTCTGTTTACTGGAGTTAGGCTGCCTTCAGACTTGCAGATGCATCTGCAGCGTTTTGCAGATGCATCTGCAAGCATCTGCATGCAGACCGCAGCCCCTATGTTTATAATGGAGCGCACGGCGGTCTGCAGATGCTTGCAGACCGCCGTGGGTTCTCATTGCCCGCCATTAGTGATCTGTGCGCACGCGGATGCCTGCGCACAAATCACACACTCCCGCCCGCACCATGGACGCAACATCTCGCGTCCATGGTGCGGGCAGGAGTGTGTGATTTGTGCGCAGGCATCCGCGTGCGCACAGATCACTAATGGCGGGCAATGAGAGCGCACGGCGGTCTGCAAGCATCTGCAGACCGCCGTGCGCTCCATTATAAACATAGGGGCCGCGGTCTGCATGCAGATGCTTGCAGATGCATCTGCAAAACGCTCTCAGATGCATCTGCAAGTATGAAGCCAGCCTTAAAGCAGATGTTATAAGCT
This sequence comes from Allobates femoralis, assembly GCA_033576535.1. Lineage (NCBI taxonomy): Eukaryota > Metazoa > Chordata > Amphibia > Anura > Aromobatidae > Allobates > Allobates femoralis. Next base: position 437,598,463 of record JARQOC010000006.1, on the reverse strand, counting down.
GTCCCTGGAGTCTGGAGAGCAGCTCAGGGTATTTCTCACCCGGCCGGGTCGTGTTGGCTTTCTCACTGCGCTTGTGTGGTGGCCCCTACAGTTGCTTAAGCTAGGCTGCCGGCCCTGTCTCTGTCTGCATCTACCAGTATGACAGGCAACTCGAGTCCTTCACTTCTCTACCCCACTCCGGGAAGTCAGAGTTTCTGGATTCTTTATGTTGCTGTGCCCCTGGTACCGAGTAGCTGGAGAATCTGGAGTCCCCCACACTCCGGTGTTGACTGTCGTGTGTGTGTGAATGTGCACAGTCTCGGACTGTGTCTGTTCTGGCGTTGTTCTTCTCAGGGAATGGAAGCACAGAGTGGTGCAGCCTCCCGGTATGTTTCTGTCTCTCCTCTTTCCTCAGACCGTAGCCTTAGGCCTGGTATTCAGCAGTGGACCTTGGGATGAGCCTGGCACAGCTCATTTACACCCAGGTCTGCATCACAGTCCTCCCTGGAACTGCACTCTTCACAGCCCTCCCAGGAGCTGAACTGAACTTGTTGCTCCTCAGACCAGAATATATAGGGGAGCTAACCCTGAAGCCGGGCTTGGTCTCCCCCTTCTGTCTGGGAGGTATTGATGTTGTTTGTGTGTTGCCTAAGTGGAATACCCCTTACTGCTTTGGTGACACCTAACAATGGTGACACTGTGGCACTATGACTCTGGGGTGCCACAGATACAGTAAAGAAAGGAGAATGAAGAGAAGGAAAGAGTGAACAGAAAAAGGAGAAAGTAAGGGACAGAACAAGAGAAAGAGAAAAAAATGGAAGGAAGGAAACAAGAAGGGCAAAAGGAACAGAGACAGCCAGGAAAGAAGGAGACTAAAAAAGGGGAAAGAGAGAACAGAAACAGAAAAGGGAGGAAAGTGAAGGACATAAAGGGATCAGAGACTTGAGATGGAGAAAACTATATAAAGACAGGAAAGGAACAAAGATGGCAGAGGCAGGAAGATGATGATTTACAGAAAGAGAACAGATATTGCAGAGGGAGGAGGCAGAAGAACAGAGATAGTAGACATAGTAGACTGAAAATGGTAAAAAGGAAACAGAAACAGGAAAGAAAATGGTCTAAATAATGACAAAGACGAAGCAGAGACAGGAAAGGGAGCAAACAGATGGGAAGTCAGGTGAGGTAGGGAATAGACGAAAGATAGAAAAAAAAACAAGAAAAAATGGAGGATGTGTGGCACCCCAGGGTCCGGTGGCCACGATAGCATTGTCTCCCCCAGGGGACTATGCTGTGCTTGGAAGCAAGGGAAGGTACCCACACCAGTTGACCCACGCACACAACACCTTTTCAATGCCAGCCCAGTAGGGGGGGCCGGTAACCACTTGATGCTAATTGGTATTTTTTACATCATAGCAGAGTGTTTTTGCACCCTTTTTTGTAATTCACTCTTTGGTGGTTAATGAGCGTGGTTTTTAAGGACCCGTTCATCGTATGCATGGCTCATATTTGACCGTGTCTTGTATTTTTCCTGCTACGCAGGAAGAGGGAGGCTCCCACCCCTCCCTGGTGAGTTGTGAATCCACATATAAGTCAGCTTCACAGCCAGCCCATGCCAGATAAGGTCCTGTGGGAATTTTGTTTATAGAGGTATGTTCACATTATAGCAGATTGTTTTTGTGCATTACTTGCACCCTTTTTTGTAATTCTCTTCAGTAAAGGTAAGGGAGACTACAAACCTCGTGTCTGTCAGTTATTCCGGTGGCTATGTCCAGCACCCCCAATGGCCTACTACCTCCATAGATTCTAACGGTTGCCCTGGGCACCTGCTCCTCCAGTGGGGAGCTACACCATCGCAGCTGCAACTTCATCATCCCAAGAGGTCCTGCCCAGCAGCTGCGGCCCCTATCGACCGCCTTCCACGGGTGGCGTCACGATAAACTCTTTTTATATTAACTTTATTTTTCATTTTTTTATCCCTTTTCGAATTCCCTTTTTTACTGACCGCTCAATAGGGGACCACGGACCAGGTCATGCCTCCGTGACAGCATCTCACAGCCCCGACAAAGTCAAGAGGGCCCGATTACGAGATACCCCGAGGACCCCGCTAGGGCGAGTCAGATGGACAGAGGGAACAGAGGTAAAAATAGGATATGGAAGAACAAAGAGAGGCAATACAGGAGAATTATAGGGAGGGGAGGGACAGGAGGCAAAATAATATTTAATAAAAGGATAAGAAGGAGACAAAAAATATATAGAGAAAACAAAACAAGAAAAGGAAGAAAACATACATAAAATGAAGGAGATGAAAGAAGGATAGGGAATGATCAGAGATATAGTAAAGCCATAGAAGTACAAAGGCAAGAGAGGGATGATCAGAGGAAATCTGAATTGTTAAGCGTTGCAGAATATGTTGGATCTATAAAAATAAAGATTATTATTATTATTATTATTACTAAAAAAGGGGACAACAGAAGGAATAAGAATATGGAGGCAACAGAAATGGAAGGAAAGAAAGACAAGGATTGCTCAGGAACTGTAGTTTTGGACAAAAAAAACTGTCTTCTTAGGCAACACTTGGATTTTACAAGGATATGCAGTATTTTATGTGGAATTCCCCTTCAAATGCAGAGTTTAGGTCTGGATGGAGTTGAAAGTGTTACACACAGGGGCGTAACTAGAACTGGCAGGGCCCCATAGCAAACTTTTGAACGGGGCCCCCTCCAAGACATGCCCCCAATGACACGCCCCCTTCAAGACACCCCCCCTTACCGAATCGGTGTTAACAGTCTGACGCCACCCAGTTTACCGTATATACTCGTGTATAAGCCGACCCCTCTACTTTTGCCCCCAAAACCTGAGAAAACCTATTGACTCGTGTATAAGCCGAGGGTGGACCCCAGCATAGGTATATAGCCCCCAGCAGTGTGGTATACAGGCCTCTCCAGTGGTAGTATACAGCAGCCTCCCCAGTGGTAGTATACAGAAGCCTCCCCAGTGGTATATACAGGCCCCAGCAGTATATACAGCAGCCCCAGTGGTATACAGCAGCCTCCCCAGTGGTATATACAGGCCCCAGCAGTATATACAGCAGCCCCAGTGGTATACAGCAGCCTCCCTAGTGGTATATACAGCAGCCCCAGTGGTATACAGCAGCCTCCCCAGTGGTATATACAGCAGCCCCAGTGGTATACAGCAGCCTCCCCAGTGGTATATACAGGCCCCAGTGGTATACAGCAGCCTCCCCAGTGGTATATACAGGCCCCAGCAGTATATACAGCAGCCTCCCCAGTGGTATATACAGCAGCCCCATTGGTATACAGCAGCCTCCCCAGTGGTATATACAGCAGCCCCAGTGGTATACAGCAGCCTCCCCAGTGGTATATACAGCAGCCCTAGTGGTATACAGCAGCCTCCCCAGTGGTATATACAGCAGCCCCAGTGGTATACAGCAGCCTCCCCAGTGGTATATACAGCAGCCCCAGTGGTATACAGCAGCCTCTCCAGTGGTATATACAGGCCCCAGCAGTATATACAGCAGCCCCAGTGGTATACAGCAGCCTCCCCAGTGGTATATACAGCAGCCCCAGTGGTATACAGCAGCCTCCCCAGTGGTATATACAGCAGCCCCAGTGGTATACAGCAGCCTCCCCAGTGGTATATACAGGCCCCAGTGGTATACAGCAGCCTCCCCAGTGGTATATACAGGCCCCAGCAGTATATACAGCAGCCCCAGTGGTATACAGCAGCCTCCCCAGTGGTATATACAGCAGCCCCATTGGTATACAGCAGCCTCCCCAGTGGTATATACAGCAGCCCCAGTGGTATACAGCAGCCTCCCCAGTGGTATATACAGCAGCCCCAGTGGTATACAGCAGCCTCCCCAGTGGTATATACAGCAGCCCCAGTGGTATACAGCAGCCTCCCCAGTAGGTATATACAGGCCCCCAGTGGGTATATACAGGCCCCCAGTGGGTATATACAGGCCCCCAGTGGGTATATACAGGCCCCCAGTGTGTATATACAGCCCCCAGTAGGTATATACAGGCCCCCAGTAGGTATATACAGGCCCCCAGTAGGTATATACAGGCCCCCAGTGTGTATATACAGCCCCCAGTAGGTATATACAGGCCCCCAGTAGGTATATACAGGCCCCCAGTGTGTATATACAGCCCCCAGTAGGTATATACAGGCCCCCAGTGTGTATATACAGCCCCCAGTAGGTATATACAGGCCCCCAGTAGGTATATACAGGCCCCCAGTAGGTATATACAGCCCCCAGTAGGTATATACAGGCCCCCAGTGTGTATATACAGCCCCCAGTAGGTATATACAGGCCCCCAGTAGGTATATACAGGCCCCCAGTGTGTATATACAGCCCCCAGTAGGTATATACCGGCCCCCAGTAGGTATATACAGGCCCCCAGTGTGTATATACAGCCCCCAGTAGGTATATACAGGCCCCCAGTAGGTATATACAGGCCCCCCCAGTAGGTATATACAGGCCCCCCCCCAGTAGGTATATACAGGCCCCCCACTCCTCCTCTGCTGCACACGTCACCTGTAAAGGAATACATCATACTTACTTATCTCTGCCGGCTGCCGCTGCCGCCGCTCTGCACCGCGCTCCGTCTTCATCTGGCTTCTTCCTGGTTGTGACCGCCGGGCGCAGGCAATGACGTCACAACCAGGAAGGAGCCGGATGAAGACGGAGCGCGGTGCAGAGCGGCGGCAGCGGCAGCCGGCAGAGATAAGTAAGTATGATGTATTCCTTTACAGGTGACGTGTGCAGCAGAGGAGTGGGGGGCCTGTATATACCTACTGGGGGGGGGGCCTGTAGCTGACCGGATAGCAGCGTAGCGGCGCTGGGTCCGGGCCCCCCACAAGGGCCGGGCCCCAAAGCGACTGCTACGTCTGCTATGCCGGTAGTTACGCCCCTGGTTACACAGTATATCTTATATTCACTGTGTACTGTAAAAAAAAATCACTGAATCAGATTAGCTCTATGATAGGTGACCAGAAAAATATCCATAAGGAAATTTGCCCACATGGCTGGGGTTAGGGTTAGAGGGTTAGGGATAGGAGATAGGGTTATGTGTTAGGGTACCTTTACACGCCGCTACAGCTTGGTGGAAACAACCGGGTTGATGAGGCAAATGTATCTTGCACCGCCAAATCAACCTGAGGTAGCGGCGTGTAAAGACGGTTGTTTCCACCCGTCACTTGCGGCACCTGTTTCAGAGCCGTGCTCTAAAACAGGTTGATTTCAACCCGGTGGTAACGGCGTGTAAAGACGGTAGGGTTAGGGTACCTTTACACGCGGCTACATTTCTAGGGTAGCTACAGGTAACTTACTGGTTGCAGTGAAATCATGGAGAGATTATTCCATTTGTACACAGCAACAAGATAGAACCTTGTCTCCATGATTTCACTGCAACCAGTAAGTTACCTGTAGCCACCCTAGAAATGTAGCCGCATGTAAAGGTACCCTAAGGTTTATTCGTCACCTAGATAACTCCCCGGGGCGTGACACAGCCTCCGTGAAACCGCCCCCCTTCAGCGATCATTGGTGGAAGCTCCTGCGTTACGATTGGTTGTCGCTGCATAGGGCGGCATATTTAAGGAGCTGACCAGTCACACTACACATTTCCAATAGCGTCATGTATTAGCCAGCCTTCCTGCGCTGCCTGGCCAATCATGATGCTATTGCGTTGTCCTATCAGCGTACGAGCGTCTCGTAATCCACAACTCTGGCACGCCTATGTGTTGTTCCAGCTGCACCAGGTCCTCCCATATTACCCTCTGTAGTGGCGTGTAAATGAGGTAAGGTGCTTGGCAGAAGGTAACTTTAGGCACCTGGTGGTGCATCCAGAAATAGATTCAACCTTCTATAAAGCACCTTGTAGCGGCGTGTAAAGACGGTGCGGGTACCGTTTGTAACCGTTCGTGCGTGCTCGTGCACGTGAAGCACTCGGTTGTTTCCACCATGCTGTAGCGGCGTGTAAAGGTACCCTGATGGCCACTTTACACGCGGCTACATTTGTAGCTTATTCACAGGTAACTTACAGGCTGCAGTGAAATCATGGAGACATTATTCCATTTGTACACATCAACAAGATAGAACCATGTCTCCATGATTTCACTGCAGCCAGTAAGTTACCTGTGGATAAGCTAGAAATGTAGCCGCGTGTAAAGTGGCCATTAGGGTTAGGTTTTAGGGTTAGGTGTGAGGGTTAAGTATTAGGGTTGGCTGTGGGCATTTTTCAATGAACCACTTCTCAGTCTCTCTTATGGACTGTAGATTCATAGTCCCAGTACTATGACACGTGCCCGCTGAGATCACTAATTGGCTACAACTGGTGTAGATGGCACGTTGCCGATGCAGCCCTGTATAAATGGATACATGGTGTGCAAAGAGCTCCCTCTAGTGGTGACAGAGGACAGACAGGTTTCTATGATTTATTGTTTCATTGGTAGTCATTCACTTTGAGCTGTCCACAGATCCTAGATTTTACGGTGTGATACTTCTTAGATTTTTCTAATAATGCTTATTAAGACTTGCTCAATAGATCATGGGGTGGAACAATGCATGTATGGACTGAACAAAAATTCCAATATTGCACAGTAGTGTTGTAGGCAGCATTATGCAATGGGAACAACGGATGTCATAACATACCATACATCCGTAAACCTTATCTGTGACAGACATTGAGTCATATGACTTCAGCCAGGAGCATCAGGAGAGTCTTTACTTAAAGGAAACCCGTCAAGAGAATTTTATTGCTGAAGCTAGTGGAATGACTGGAGTGCAACAGTAAATGTGACCTTTCTTGTAGTAATTCAATATGCCAGTGCTGAGAAATCTCCATAGCCCCATGTAAATTAGCCTGAAAGTGCACTAGGGCGGGGCTATACATTCTGATAGTTTACATGAGGATTTAAAGCTTGAAGGCTCAGTCATTTTAATAGATAATAAATCATCCGGACAGGTTTTCCTAAAACCAGACCTTAGCAAACTGTGACCTGTATGCCACATCTGGTCCTTTTGTCTTTCTGTATGGTCCGTGAATCAGGACAGCAAAAGGGCTGGAAATAGTGTTGTGGACAGGATGGTGGCTCAGTGGTTAGCACTATATGGTGGGCATCATGGTGGCTCAGTGGTTAGCACTGTATGGTGGGCATCATGGTGGCTCAGTGGTTAGCACTATATGGTGGGCCGCATGGTGGCTCAGTGGTTAGCACTATATGGTGGGAAGCATGGTGGCTCACTGGTTAGCACTATATGGTGGGCAGCATGGTGGCTCAGTGGTTAGCACTATATGGTGGGCATCATGGTGGCTCAGTGGTTAGCACTGTATGGTGGGCCGCATGGTGGCTCAGTGGTTAGCACTATATGGTGGGCAGCATGGTGGCTCAGTGGTTAGCACTATATGGTGGGCAGCATGGTGGCTCAGTGGTCTAGCATTGTATTGTGGGCTGCACAGTGGCTCAGTGGTCTAGCATTGTATTGCGGGCTGCACAGTGGCTCAGTGGTCAGCACTGTATGGTGGACATCACAGTGACTCAGTGGTTAGCACAATATTGTGCGTAGCACATTAGCTCAGTGGTTAGCAATCTATGGCGCACAGCACAGTGGCTCAATGGTTAACATTGTTGCTTTGCAACACTGGGGCCTGAGTTCCCACCAAGAACAAAATCTGTAAAGAGTTTGTATGTTCTTCCAGTGTTTGTGTGGGTTTCCTCCAGGTTCTCTGGTTTCTTCCCACACTCCAAAGACATACTGAAAGGGAATATAGCCTATGAGCCCCAATGGGGACATTGATGATAATCTCTGTAAAGTACCTATTTTGGAATTAATGGCTCTATATAAGTAAGGCGGCCGTCACACGCATCAATTTCCTGCACGATATCGCTTAAGCGATCTCCTTTTTGATCGCTTAAGCGATATCGTTTGTGCATCGCTGCGTGCAATCAAGCGATTTTACAATGTAATATCGCTTGATCGTGACATCGCAGATATGGGAGCCGGAGCTCATATCAAGCGATAAACGCTTGATCAATCTGCCTCATCCTGGTGTGTGACACCACGATGAACGATCTCCCAGCGGCAGAGCCTATGCTGGGAGATGGTATCTATGGTAAACATCGGGTTACTAAGCGGCGCGCGGCGCCTAGTAACCCGATGTGTACCATAGTTACCAGCCATCTCGCTGGTCCACATCGCTGGTGAGTCTGTCTGTGTGACATCTCACCAGCGATGTGAGCGATATTGTTAGCGATTGCGCGTGCATGTGATCGCTAACAATATTGCTCTCAACATTGAATCGTGTGACGGCCGCCTTAGTTTAATCAATAAATACTGCTGGTGAGTTGGGGGAGTCCATAAATACCAAGCACAGCATATCAATTGTGGAATAGGAGCATGTACAGCTCCATTGAATGAATGGTGCATTGAAAATAAATAATAATAGGGAGCTATCTCCTAATTCCACTATTCAGCCTGCTCTGTATTTGAGTCTCAGCACAGCAGGCACAATGTCACTAGATCACACCTTCTGCCCACAGCCTCTGCTGCACACCACACAGAACAGTGCATCAGAGGAAGGGATATAGTTGAGTAGTAATTTGTGGTTCTTTTGTATCATTGTTTTTCAGTACTTGTAGAGGGAAACTGTAGGGGTCATTATACTGTGTGGGGGACCTGTGGGGGCATCATACAGTGTGGGGGGCTATGGTGGACCTCATTTTGTGTGTGGGAACTGTGGGGGGCATCATACTGTGTGTGGGGAGCTGTAGGGGCCATCATAATGAATGTGTGGAGCTGTGGGGGGCATCATACTGTGTGTGGGGAGCTGTGGGGGGCATCATACTGTGTGGGGGAGCTGTAGGGTCTATCATACTATGTAGTGGAGCCTCGGGGGGGGATGTCATACTGAGTGGGGGAGCTCTGGGGGTCATCATACTGTGTGAGGGAGCTGTGGGGGCCATCATACTGTGTGTGGGGAGCTGTGGGGGGCATCATACTGTGTGTGGGGAGCTGTAGGGGCCATCATAATGAGTGTGTGGAGCTGTGGGGGGCATCATACTGTGTGTGGGGAGCTGTGAGGGGCATCATACTGTGTGTGGGGAGCTGTAGGGGCCATCATAATGAGTGTGTGGAGCTGTGGGGGGCATCATACTGTGTGTGGGGAGCTGTGAGGGGCATCATACTGTGTGTGGGGAGCTGTAGGGGCCATCATAATGAGTGTGTGGAGCTGTGGGGGGCATCATACTGTGTGTGGGGAGCTGTGGGCGCATCATACTGTGTGGGGGAGCTGTAGGGTCTATCATACTATGTAGTGGAGCCTCGGGGGGATGTCATACTGAGTGGGGGAGCTCTGGGGGTCATCATACCATATGTTTGTAGTAAATTATATAGTTTGGATTAGCTGCAAGTGGTAAACCCTATTGTTACCTATTAAGTGTTAGAATTAATATAAAATAATAAGTCAATATTAATATTGAGCTTTGAGCTGAATTTCTTTCAGCCTATTGGTCAGCCCTCCACAACACTCACGGTCTCTCGTGTGGCTCCTCGGAAAATTATATGTCCTCCTTTGGTTTAAAGGATTGTTCACGTTGTGATGCTATGATGATGACCCCACCTCATAATGTGAATAACTTTAGACTTAAAAAATGGAACCTGCCAGTAGAATCAACTCTTGCAAGTCATAAGATGCTGATTAAAATGATACCTTGATGTCTGCGTAATAGGAAGTTAGAAAAACCTGGTGACAGATTCCCTTTAAATGAAAGGGAGCAGTACAAGTGTGAGACATGTAGTTCAGGAGTGCAGACTGTTATGGTACCTTTACACGCCGCTACTGGATGGTGGCAACAACCGGCTACTTCACGTGCACGAGCACGCACAAACGGTTGCAAACGGTAATCGCACCACCTTTACACGCCGCAACAAGGTGTGCTACGGTAGGTTACATCTATCTCTAGATACAACGCCGGGTGTCTCAAGTTACCTTCTGCAGAGCACCTTACCTCATTTACACACCGCTACAACAAGCTAATATGGGCGGACCTGGTGCAGCAGGGACAACACATAGGCGTGCCACAATTGTGGATTACGAGACATCCGTACGCTGATAGGACAAAGCAATAACATCATGATTGGCCAGGCAGCGCAGGAGGCTGATTAATACTTGACGCTCGAGCAATTGTGTAGTGTGACTGGTCAGCTCCTTAAATATGCCGCCCTATGCAGCGACAACCAGTCATAACGCAGGAGCTTCCTCCAATGATCGCTGAAGGGGGCGGTATTCCGGAGACTGTGTCACGCCCCAGGTACATACCAGGTACATAGCATGGTGTAGAAACAACCCTTCTGTTGCTTCTTTACACGCCGATACAGGTCGCTACCATCGGCTGGGTAACCACCTGTTTTAGGGCAGTGCTCTGAAACAGGTGCCGCTACTGCCGGGTGGCTACAACTGTCTTCACACGCCGCTACCTCGGGTTGAATTGGCGGTGCAAGATACATTTCTCTCATGTACCCGGTTGTTGCCACCATCCAGTAGCGGCGTGTAAAGGTACCATTAGTCATTACATGTCTCACATTGTCAATGTCCTGTACTAGAAGATTCCCTTTAATATACCTAGTATGTGCAGTTACTGCTAAAGGAGGCCCATAGGTCTGCATGTGTCAAGCAAATTATTCCCAGACAATAATAGAACCCCTTGGAGTAAAGTGCCTTGAACTGTAGGCAGAGATGATGATGTCCCTTCATAAGGTTTGTGTGTCCAGTTGCTGTATTCATCCTTATCTGCTTCCTAGACACCACCTGTGCGACCCCCTTCACCATTTCTGGGCTGGATCATAGCCGGGACCCCACTACTGTAGCTACGTCAATAAGGAGTATTGTCACCCACAGGGTACCGTTACACGTCACAACATTGCATGCAATTTCACTTGCAACTTACTGGTTGCAGTGAAATCATGGAGACATTGTTCCATTTGTACACAGCAACAAGATAGAACAATGTGTCCATGATTTCACTGCAACTAGTAAGTTACAAGTGAAATTGCATGCAATGTTGCGACGTGTAAAGGTACCCATAGAGAAGAGATTGCAGTATCGGTTTTTAGTGTTACAACTGTCATATAAAAATCAACTCTTCACTCAATTTTCAAGACCTCTGCTTGCTGTCAGGGAATAGAAGCCTTGTTATTTTCATTCAGAGGCTGTATATGTAGAGAGAGAGACCACAAACCACAATATCATTATATCAGTGTGGCTGCACCTCTAACCGCACATCACAGAGCTGACGCCGGCTGTTTAGGTATCACTTGGGTTGTGGCTTGCGCCTGTATCCCTTAGATCATACAGACTTAAGTGCATTCAGAGGACTGAAAGAGACTTACGGTATTTCAGGGCTGGATTTAAAGATTTAGCAAGTGATGCATCCTTACAGAAATAGCGCCACTCTTGGTCTAGTGTCTGTGTCTGGAATTGCAGTTCAGACTTGTTCCCTTGAATAGGGTTAAGTTGCAATTCCAGACAATACCTATGGGCAAGGGAGGAGCTGTTCTAGAAAAAAGAGCTTGTTACTCTACTCTCATATGAGCCCTATCTAAAGGGCCTGTCACACGTGTCAATGTCGCCCGCAATATCGCTCATGCGTCACAAATTATTAATCGCCTGAGCGATGTGGAATTATCGCAGGTAAGATGTCACACGCGTCAATATGATCCAGCGATGCGGTGATGTCGCCATCTTGCGAGCGATTTTATTTAGTCACTTGTACGTTGTCAAAATAGAAAATACGTCGCTGAGTTTAGTGTCACACGCAGCGATGCACAAGGTCTACTGAGCGATGAGCGACAGGTTTTACATCTGGCTGTGAAACCTGCGATCGGCGATCAGCGACATGTCGCTGGTTGCATCGCTTGGTCACACGCTTCAATGTCGCTCCTGCGTCACTTTTATGTCGCTCGAGCGACTGAAAATCCGTGACGTACGAGCGACATTGACAGCGATATTGACGCGTGTGACATCCCCTTAAGAGAATATTCATCCTAAAGCTTGTCACTATGTTTGCTGTGGATATAATAAAGCACAATAGGGTCTTACTTGAGTAATGAGATTAGGAGAAAACACGGTAGCTTGGTTGCCTTATTATGTGGTTGCGTAACAAGCAACCAATGAAAAAAACATCAAACAGTTGATCAAAAGTCTGATCCCAAACCTGGGGCCACTTGTTTAGCATTTGCACTTATTACTGTGTATATATTTTAGTGGTTGTGCCCAGTAAAAAATGTAGTTCTGCTACGGCCCCTAATGTCAAATGATTGGCACAGGTTCTGGTGGTCAGACTCCTTAACAACCTGAAAGGCACACTTTACTGCTAGATTTCTGCACATAAGGAGCACCAGTCACCAATATAACAAGTCGTTCGGGGCTGGTTTACCAAATAGTTCGGTTCTGGTTTATGAAGTTGTTCGGTGCTGGTTTTCCAAGTCATTCAGTGCAGGTTTATCAAGTTGTTCAGTGCTGGTCTCTCAAGTCGTTTGGTGCTGGTTTATCAAGTTGTTCGGTGCTGGTTTATCAAGTTGTTCATTGCTGGTTTGTCAAGTTGTTCGGTGCTGGTTCATTAAGTTTGTTGCTGGTTTCTCAAGTCGTTCAATGGTGGTTTACCAAGTCGTTCTGTGCTGGTTTATCAAGTCGTTTGGTGCTGGTTTACCAAGTTGTTCGGTGGTGGTTTATCAAGTCTTTTGGTGTTGGTTTCTCAAGTTGTTTGGTGCTGGTTTATCAAGTTGTTCGGTGCTGGTTTATCAAGTCGTTCGGTGGTGGTTTACCAAGGTGATCGATACTGGTTTACCAAGCTGTTTGGTGCTGGTTTACCAAGTCGTTCGGTGCTCATTTATCAAGTTGTTTGGTGCTGGTTTACCAATTTGTTCGGTGTTGGTTTATGAAGTCGTTCAGTGCTGGTTTACCAAGTCATATGGTGCTGGTTTCACAAGTCGTTCGGTGCTGGTTTACCAAGTGTTTGGGTGCTGGTGTGGCACCCCTGAGGGTCCAGTCACCACCGAGGTACTGCACCTCAGCCAGAGGTGTGGTACCCACTCTCAGGTAAGGAGGAGACACTACCAGGCACCCACACGCCAGCATTCAACTCCCCATTACTCCAAGCCAGGGGATCTGGGCAGACCCTGTTGAGGGAGGGCCTCATCCCAGGCTGGAGGAGGGAAATAGGTAGAGAGTGTGGGTGGAGGAAATAGTAGTGGGTTGAGTAGTAACCACGAGGAGGGACAGAGAGGAGTGAGGAGTACAGGGAGATGTGAGGAAAGGCGTCATGGGAATTGGAGCAGAGAGGTTCATCCCATGACAAGGAAGACGTTAGAGCTGGTGAGGGCTCCAGAGAGACAGAAGGGTCCCAGGGGCATTAAAAGTGAGCAATCCACCCGTGGCGCCCGCATCTGAGCTGACGGAGACCAGGGTCAGCTACAGGGACTGGGCTACAGACTAATGAAGAAAACAACAAGACTCAGCTAGCGAATCGGAGACTGTGGTGTGGCGCCCCACAACGAGTGCGTCACAGGAGTGTATTGCAGCCCAGACTGCAGCTGCAATATTCTCTGACTAGGTAATGACATGGTTAAAACTCAGAGTTCCATACCCTACATGCACATCAGAATAGAGGGCCAATAAGGTCCTGGTGGGCAGAGTGTAGGTGTAGTGTGTTAGAGGAGAAGTTAGAGCAGCAAGTTAGTCTGCAATGTAGGAGAAGGAGGAAGGAGAGAAACGTGGCCGGGAGGAACATAGGAGAGGGGGCTCTGCACAGTTCCGTGCAGCCCCTAGGGAACCACCACCGGTTGGGCGCTATTACCCGGTGCCTCAACAACCGGACTCTGGGCGACCATCTACGGGTCAAAATTCACCCGCGCCCATCTACAACCGGATTACTGGTTCCGAAGCTAGTAGTCGTTTATCACTGCTATGCAAACCAGGAGTAAAGGGATCGCTCTACAGGAGTACCCCACCGCCGCCGCAAACAGAGCTGTCTTGCCAGCGGAGTACCCACCAAAAGGACCCAGACTACCCCTCACACCGGAACGTACACACCGGCAGGGCAATTTAAGTAGTCCCTTGTACCCGACCTTGGCACTCAAAGGCGACATCGGCAACTCACCCAGAATAAGTTAGAACAGAGGAACACCGCGGAGCTCTGAGAAACACCGGTCATTGCCAAGTCCACCCGGTCCGTTACCCGTTAACTGTATACCATGTATCACCTGCTGGATACAGTAAAGTACTCGTTATAGAGACTATCAGTGTCCTTGCCTTTTTCAGAACTGTCCATCTTCGCATGCTAGAAGTGCAGCAGCTGCCTCACAACATCTTGTGCAGCTCCTGGCTCCGGGGACTCCCGCTCGTCCTGTGGGGAGCGTCCCATCTTGCTGCATTCCATCCCCCGGAGGCCCAAGCAGCGCCGGTGGAATCACCGGAACTCTCACAGGTGGCATCACGACAGTATATGAACCCCTTATCTGTTCAGCTAACGTTTTGATCTGAACCACCGGGCCCCACAGCCGCAGGCGCGGTTCCGTGACAAGGAGAAGAAAAATGCCTGCCCGGTGAAGCCCTGGCTACGGTGGCATCTTCAAGGGCAACAGTCAACAACCACACTTATGACACCCCCCCCAGGGCCGTGGAGTACTCGGAACCGGGCAACAGTTCTGCTGTGGAGTCACGGGGCCGAGAACCAGCGCTGTAACCCTGGCGTTGTCAATAAATGTTCGTGGAATAGGGATTTAGGGATAGTTGTCATGACACCCGTGGTGTTCGGCATATTGTTGGCCAATGCTGCAGCGCGGGACCCCTGTGGATGATGGGGCTGCAGCTTTGGTGGTTTCACTCCACACGGGTGGAGCGGTTCCACAGGGCAACCAGTGTAGTGTTGGGTGAGGGAAGGTCAGTGAGGCTGTTCTGGCAGGAGAAGGAAGTTGGGGCATCTTGCCAGCAGGTCTTCTATGGCCTGCACGTCTTATCAGTCTACCTCTCCGCAGGCGGGAAATGAACAGTCTCACACACAATTCTGAGTTCTATACCCAGCTTACTTAGCTTTTCACTTCGGCGATACCACAGGGTACGGTCCTTGCCATGTCTCAGTCCGGATAGTCCTTAATAAACCAGGATAGCTCATCCAAGACACCCCCTTTATATACCTTCCTTCACAGGTTGCTCTCTCTCTCAGCGCTAACTATCCGCCTCTCTCCTGCCCGCACCTCTGCACATGGTGCCCCAATCTAGCAGCCAAGAATCCTGTCGGGCGACTGGTACCAAGTCCCCTGGCCGCCTTCTCGGAGGATGTGTCGGCCACAGCTCCTTTAGAACTTGTGGCCTCCGGTTCCGTGGTTGGAGCATAGAGTCTCCTCGGCACCTTCAGGGCCAGTCCTCTGGTTCCCAACCAGCCCTTCCGTTTCACTCAGATTCGGGTGCACGAGGGGATTTCTCTCTGCCCGCGCTCCTAGGGCTCCCTCTGACTCTCTAGCAGTTGGCTGTTCCCGGACCCAGTACAAGCTCCATGCTGCAGAAGTCCTCCGGATCCTTCTTCTCTCGCTACCTCCTCATGGCTGCCTCCACTAACTTCCCACCCTCCACCTTTCTTTCCTCTGTCCCATTGACTGACTGAGCCCTGCCTCCATCAGGTCCACCCACCATCCCTGGGACTGGGTGTGTTTGGCGCTTTTGTGGGTGTCCTGGACTTACCATCCTGTTTCCTAAGAACAGGAATACCACACCCGTGGGATGGGTGCAGTACTCCTTTGTAACGACCAGATCGCAGGGGTCCACATTCCCCTTTGGCAAAGATTAGCACGTCCCCGTGAAGCTACATAGGTTAAATACGGTAGATGTTTTCCACATAGAACTCATGTTTTTATAGCATACATGCGCAACAACAATAAAACTTGACAAGAGTGCTTCTTCCCGGACAGGAGGTTCTTTGTTTAAATGTTACATACCAAAAACATACTATCTATGTAAGTAAAAATAGTATAGATATAAAAATAAAAAGAGAAGTGCAAAGAGTTAGTGTGGCTAGCATCCCTCACCGGGTGTCTCTATTATTGTCTGTTTCAGTGCTTCATGGGGTTTTTCTTTGTGGTCAGCACTAGCTAGTTCACTGTGAAAACAACAGTTTTTAAAACCAAACAGGGAGCACACCGTCATGTGCCAACTATGTACAATTAGTCTTCACCATTAACTGTCCATGATCAATTTTGTCCATATTATATCAAACACTCACACAGCATTCTTACACTATGCAGGGGAACTATCTACATCACACTCTGCCATCTCTTATTACTCACTCTTCCACGGCAGTTGTTTGGGCATCTCCACTCATTCTCTTCCTGGTGATACAGGACAAAGATACCCTATCACGGGTGTCTGGATGCTCTGTTCTTGCACCTTTTGTGGTTCACGTCACACGGTTGCAGGCTCACACGCTGAGTCTTTTTCTGCAGTGGCTTGTTTAGGGTGCACCTGGTCCGTTTATACCTGCTTCACTTTGAGGGCATACCGTCCTCGGCTCCTTCATGCTGGTTAAAGGTCACTACATCCCCTGGGTGCAAATCCCTATCAGGGTGTCCTTTGGGTAGGTGCTCCTCCACATCCCGCCGGGTTACAAAGAGGTCTGAGGCTGCACCTAGTCCTTTTATAAACCCCCATCCTTTCCGGAGATCGAAGGTCACCATGGTACCCTGTCTCTGCGGTCCTCTATCAGTGGGCTGGACTTTACGGGCTGGCATCTTTGCTTTCATATTCTGCTCCTTTAAGGCCCTCTTTTGAGCTTTCCATTCTTCTTCCTCAGCCTCCCATCTGACAACACGCTGACGGATGTGCTCTGCCCAGCTTAGAGTTCCTACAGCGGCCTCTCCTGCCTGCACCACACCAGGGAACCACATTAGCTCTCCACTCTGATTCTCCCACCAGAACACCACCTGCTCCCCAGAGAGACAGTGTGTGGAACCCGGTTGGTGCCATGGCAAGTGGAGGTCAGCAGAACCCGGAGCGTGGGGCAGATGACTCCCCCAGCCGACTGGGGAAGGACTTAAACCAGCTGCCCGTGATGGACCCCGACTTATTGAAGGAAGAGGTGCAAAAGCTGGATCGCCAGCTCAATGCGGACACAGATGACGCTGGGGGATGGAGGCAGGCCTTGTTGCAAAAGTTACTCAGCAGTGGCCTCCTCGCACCTAGTTTCCTCAGGATCCGAGGACGATGGAGGAGAAGAACCCAGCACTGGGAAGGACAACCGAACAGATACCGACATCGCCCTGGTAGCCGAGGAGACCCTGATAGTGCCTGCCGAACCCCCTCGTGCCCCAAACCCTGGCCGGGAGCTACAAGACCTGGCCTGGGAGCAGACCCAAGTTACCTGGGAAGGACTAGCTGTCCTACTGAACCCCTGTTCCAAGGAGACCATGGGGAGCAGGTGTGTGGACCCAGAGGGAGGACCCAATCGTAGCCAGGAAGGATAAAGGGAGTAGTAGTAGTAAAAGAGGAGAAGAAGAGGAAGGAATGAGAGCGAGGAGCTAAGTGGTGTTGGCTCCTGTGGGCTTAAGTACGACCACGCTCACCCTGGGAGGGAAAGACCAGCGGGTGTGGATTAAAGACAGAGCCCTTGGGGTGCAGAACAAGCCGTAGATCTTCGTACGCCCGTATCTAGCGAGAATACAGAGGGGATGGTGGACGACACAGAGAACCGGCCCTGAACACGGCGCAGATGCTATTAACCCGAACCGTTGAAACCGGAGGCCCCGAGTTCCTAATGAGAGCTGCGATTGAACACCCAGCACAATTTGGAGAAGGCGGCCGAACTAGGGAGCAGTACCGGGGAGTGGTACAACTGAGCACATGTGGCTGTCGGTACCCGAGCTCTTTGTGCGGAGGCGCTGAGAGGAGCGGAGAGACTAGCTTATAGGGACCACCAGAGAAAGAGACACCCAGTAAGAGAGACAGGAACACCAGAAGAGGCTCGACTGCACTGTCCCGGTTCTGGAGACAATGCTTAACCACAGGTTGGCAAAGGGAAGCACCCTGTGGCCATACTGAACCAACTAAGTAAAAGTTACGGAACTCCAGCTGTGGTGTGTGAGACTTTCCACCGGCCGCAGAGGCCACATGAAACACCGGGGTGCTGATGAATTAACGAACATCTGCCAAGGTACGAACTGAATTCTCCTTCCCACTGCGCTCGGGACCGCACTCCACCGGCGGGGAGCGAAGCCTTCCAAGCTGTCGGTCACTGTTCCCAGAAGTTCTGAAGCAGTGGCGGCCACACATGTTCACGTACCGCAGGTGGCGTCACGAATACTCCTTTTCCCTGTCTTCCCCGCCATTCCCCCTTTATTAAATGACACTGCCAGGGTCATGGGACCGGATCTCATCCCACCCCCGTCTTTCCCCGTGAAGAGAACCAAGAAGAACAACAAGTTGCCTGGTTTCCGAGTACCCCCACCCCTGGAGTGGGCGGGGGTACTGACTGAGTCCTCCCTCTGTCAGGTCCGCCCGCCGTCCTTGGGACTGGGTATTTTGGGAGCTTTTGTGGGTGTCCCGGACTTACCATCCCGTTTCCTGAAAACAGGAATACCACACTCGTGGGATGGGTGCAGTACTCCTTTATGGCAACCAGACTGTAGGGGCGCCAGACTTATTCGTTGAAATGGTGACCACGTAGGGTCAAGGGGACCAGGACGGGTTGCCTGACAGGACCCGAGGCTACCAACTTGAGACACTGAGTGTGAGGTGCAGGGCAGGAGGGCGACAGCCAGTGCAGGAAGATGAACCAGGAAGGAACTCCAGAAGGGGGTCCCGGTAGATTGTTCCCAAATTATCCAAGAGTTGGCTGCAGCCCTGGCTGGAAAACATAGCACCTGGCTGGAAGCTGGAAATATCTGGAGGTGTACTTGAACTGTGAGTAAAATCTAAAGACTTCACCCTGCTGTGACCTCTATTTCTTTCTCGCACCCTCAGTCCTGCACCCCAGCATTCCCTATTTCCCACATAGACTGTGTAAACTGCCCTGGGGTTCTCTGCTCTACCTGTGGAGAGCAGAACCATCCTAGCTGTGTTACCAACGGTCCCAGAGGATCTGACTGTAGCGTCGGCCATCCATCCCAATTGTCGAAACCCACAGGTGGCGTCACAAATTAATTTACATAAACTTACCCCATTTATTGACACAACCAGGGCCAGGGAACCAGGTCTTGACCCCGTTACCTTCCCAAAGAACTGCTCCGACTCGGTTCTGGGTACCCCACGGTCCTGGTGGGCATGTCACTGGTTTATCAAGTCGTTTGGTGCTGGTTTACCAAGTTGTTCAGTGCTGGTTTACCAAGTCGTTCAGTGCTCGTTTACCAAGTCGTTCAGTGCTGGTTTACCAAGTCGTTCAGTGCTGGTTTACCAAGTCGTTCGTTGCTGATTTATCAAGTCGTTCGGTGCTGGTTTATCAAGTCGTTCGGTGCTGGTTTACCAAGTCATTCGGTGCTGGTTTAACAAGTTGTTTGGTGCTGGTTTACCAAGTCGTTTGGTGCTGGTTTACCAAGTAGTTCAGTGCTGGTTTACTACGTCGTTCGGTGCTGCTTTATCAAGTCGTTCGGTGCTGGTTTACCAAGTCGTTCGGTGCTGGTTTACCAAGTTGTTCAGTGCTTGCTTAAAGCCCTTTTGCATGGTCTGATGCAAACTGTATGGGACCGAATTATGAGATATCTGATTGCTCAGGCCTTATACAGTTTGCATTTTGTTGCAGTCAGAAGTTACTTCTTCAGTACTAGGGTATAATTACTGCCAACCATTATTTTTCAGGCTGATTGCTGCCATGTTGTCAAGGAAAAAAGGTCAGAATTGGTAATCTATCAAACACTCATGTGCCAGGTAACAGCACAGGCCATGAAGCTTTAAAGTGTAACCGTTGTTTTAATTTTTATTTCATAACTCAATAGTAGATGTGAAAATAAGGAACTTTGTAATATATTTTAACAGAACAATCTGCTTCTTTCTCCACCAGGACTGATTATTCAGTCTCAAATCACAGGTGAAATATGTAAACTTTGTATTCAGTGAAGATAGACTTTCTCATTACTGAGATAGGAGATGACAGTTGGTACTTATAAAGGTCTACAGAGGGAGGAGCGAGAGGCGACTCAGACATTCCACTGCAAGTTCTGCTGAAATCATTGTTACATTTCTCTATAGAACTTTATACGCACCATCTGTCTTCTATCTCAGTAATGGGAAAATCTTTATTGAGTGAAGACGGATCTTCCCATTACTGAGATAGGAAATGTCAGTTGGTGCTTAAAAGATTCTATAGAGATGGAGGAAAAGGAGGTAGTAGGAGTAGCTAGTGTTAAACACTGACATTCTGCTGCAAGTTCTCCTTAAGCGGCAGTTATACTTCTCTATAGAACTTTATAAACACCAACTGCAGTGGTGTAACCTGAAGCACATAGGCCCAGATGCGAAAGCTCCAATGGGGCCTCCAATTATTGCAAATCTTTAATATTAATAGTATTTTTCTATGGCCCAAAGGGACTTTTAGGACCCCCTAGGCTCCAGGGCCCGTTGCAATTGCCACCCATGCACCTATTGTAGTTAAATCTCTGACCAACTGCCATCTCCTATCTCAGTAATGGGAAATAAAAAAGTCGCCAAAAGTGGACAACCCCTTTAGGAGAATAAAGTAGAGTGCTGAGCCTTTAAATAAAGGAAATGAAAACAGGAAGTTTGCAATCTGTGTGCAGGAAGTGCTGATCAAAACAGTTTATTTCCCGTTTGCTGCGTCTGTATGAAGGGCAGGTGCGCTGTGACGTTACAGCTAGAAGCGGTGCTTTCCCCGGGCACGGTGCCAGTGCGACCATCATCGAGCACCATTTAATGCTTTCTACATAAATGAAAATACTTTGTCATGGTTTTGCCATTGAGATTGTTGTAGCAAATGTGTGTGTAATATCCTCATTTCAGCGTCCTGATTTATGATGCCCCTGTCTGGAGGAAACTGAATACCCAGAGGACGGCACAGAGAATAACACAAGACTCAGGCATTTCATTCACACAAAGTGACAGTTTTAGTACCAGGGCCTCATTGTGCCAGTACAGCGGGATGCTGGGATATGCCATGCGTTACATGAAAAGATTGGCCTGGTTATAGCATCAGCACGGGGCGAGGGGGGAACCCAGGGCCTGTCAGGCATTACAGGGACAAGATGGCCCCCAGTTCTCACGCCCTTTCTATGCAATCTAAAACCCATGGAGAGCTTTTCTCTGGATCGCCCAATTGCTCTGCGCCCCCTCACCCACTAACCTGATGTGCTACATTAATCACAGGGCCTTTGATCTGTAATTGGCTTATCTGTGTAAACAGGAGAGCAAAGAAATCTCTTAACTTATTAAACCCTTCAGCAATTAGACATTCCCAAGGCCTGAGATGGACTCAGAGCTTATCCCAAGTCTGAGATCCCTGCACCGGTAAAGATTTGCCACGTGGTTGCAGGTGGGGGCCTGTTACAGATTTTGCTTTGGGGCCCAGGAGCTTCAAGTTACCTCACTGAGTGGTAGGATAATAATATCTAAACTCCCTAAACCAAATCTCCTGCCAAACATTCTGTAGGGTTCAATATCCAGCTAGATTTGAAGATTTAGAAGCAATGCTTAGTGGTAAAATAATCCACAAATGTTTCTCTAGTGCCACCTATTGGTACCCTTTAAGGGTGACCAGACACTTGCCATAAATATAGAATATTTTTCCCTGGTGTAATTGCTGCTGTTCTCCTGAGTCTGGCGCTGTTTTTCTTTTGTTGCTGTTCCTTTCCGTTAGTGAGATATGGCCTCTTCTTTTGTGTATATAAATCCAGACTCTTTAGCCAAGTGGGAGTGGCCCTTATGAATACAACCACAAAAGTGTGAAGGATTACGCCCACTAAACTAGATTTATATACAAGTAGCAAGGAGATATATCTCAGGGATGGAGAGACGCAGGAATACAAGAGAAGTGTGGTGCCCCTGTGCCATAAATTGTATTGTTTTAACATCTCATGTAATGTCATGTTTGAGGGGAATTAGAGCTCTCTCTGCAGGAAGTTTGAAGGGAACACACACTTCCTGATCCCTTATTAGGAGACCAGGCAGTTGATGCCTGTTTTGGGCAAATGACTCACTCCCTGGTGAGGGATAGGGGTTAGCTGGGTGTAGGGCTGGGTGGGCAAAGGAGAGTCCAGTGAAGAGGCAGCAGGGAGCTGCTCTGAAGGGTCAAGCTGTACGCAGGGCACCAGTGTATAGACTGCCCAGGCTTACAGGGCCTGGTGGCAGAATTGTAGGCTGGTGGATTTTATGCCCACCAACCATTTAAGTGGAACTTGCCAGGGCATTAGTAGTAAAGAGGATCAAGAAACTGCTCTGAGCAGAGCATGGATACCCGCAGGATCCGCACTACCAGCCTGGCAGGAGGCAACCCACAAGAACTAAGAGGAAGTACTAAAATGCTAAAGGCATCAGGAAACCTAAAGAACAAGAGATGTCAGTGGGAAGGCCATATTGCTCACCCAGCAGATCGGACTACAGTTCTCATCAGACTGGCCAGACCACTTACCTGGTGGTGGATGTGTACCCTGGATTTGCTGCAGCAACCTACAGTAAAAGATAAAGCAAGGACTGACTCCTTCTGTCTCCTTCCACCACTGCACCTCACCTCTACCATCCTCATCACCCTCATCTCTCTGGGAGCTAGCCCTGGTTGGGAAGGATTTAACATCTGCACTGCTACTACCACCTATCTCCCAGGGATCATCCGCAGTGCCAGCCATATACTGGCTGATCATCCGAACTGGCGTCACAAGTATATCCTTTATTTTTATTTATTTCTCCATTTTTCAACCTCACTTTTCAATGTGAGCCAGCGCCACAGCTGCCGAGATGCCCACCACCATAATAGAGCAATCAGTGCTCAGCAGTGTGAGTATCCCGGTCTTAGCGGTCCAAAGAAGCAACACTGAATTCAGGAAAAGAGAGGCATTCAGGAGAACATTGGCACATGTTATAAGAAAAATAGTACAACATGACTTGAGTGGCCCTCAAGAGTACGCAAAGGAGTAAGGATCATGCCCATTTGGGAAAAGCTCGATTTACATACAAGGAAGAAGAAGTTATATCTCAGGAGTGGAGAGGCACAGGAATGCAAGAAAAGTAATGTGGAATTCAGGAGAACAATGGCATATATCACATGAAAAAAATACAACATGACTGATTGAAACCCCACCCCAAGCACAGATACTTAGGGCCAGATTCATTAAGACTGGCATTACATACACTAGTCTTAATGAAGGGCGTGCAGGAATAAGATGTGCCGAATTTATTAAAAGGCACACACCCCATAATAAACTGGGCACATTTCACCACTGCGTCGCCTTGCCAGAGGTGTTATATTAATGACATAACTTTTAAAGAATTTGTCTGGTGACATCACCACGCCCCGTCACACCCATATTGAATCCACTTTGGCAGACCTGGCCTGGACTGGCGTGAAAACACCCAAACTATGAGTTGGGCAAACATTTCTCGACTTTTCAAAGTGTTGTACGGTGAGTTGGGCGCTTTCAAGTTTTCAACTTTTGGGAGAGCCAGACAACCTGTCACTCCTGTCCCATTCACTGTGCATATTGATGGAACCAATAATTATTAGTGGGATCATGATTCGTGGTCAGTTTTATGACCAAGACAGAAGTACCCGACTGACAAGGACCATCACCCACAATTTACAAACTAAAAACGTACTATAAAAGATACAATAAGGTTAATAAAACCTCCCAGAAAGTGATATTTAATACAGACACCAATGAGGAAGCAAGGAAAAACTGATTCTCAGAGGATCGTCTCTATATCATGTGGATATGCCATGAATAGAAATTAATATACCCCTTTAAGAAAAGCATTCCATTTTTTTTCTCTCTGCTGTCCTCTGCTGGATCATGCAATTATTTCATGTTGCCAAAAAATCATGAAAAGCACTAGTGGACACGAGCTAAAGAGGGCCCCTGTGTAAGGACAATACTTGGGCCCTCTGCAGTCCAATAACTCATCATAATGCATATTTTTTGCTTTGGAGGGAGAAATTGGCCCCGTTACCTCAGGTTGCACCAATGATATGTGTGCCCCTGGTGAGAAGGGAATAACAATTCCACCTAGCACAATTTTGGAAAAATAATTGCCACTTCATTTCATCATTCATTTCATCCAGGATTTATTAGCATATATAGATAGGAATATAGACTGAAATAGGAGGATATTCAGATCAGAATGGAGTTGTCCTTTAAGTAAGTTATAATAAGTAAAGCAAAAATGTTGCACATAGCACTACTACATTTTTTGCATTCATTTTTTCAACGCTTGGGCACCCGATCCAATGCCCTGACCACCATCTCCTAGTGGAAGCCACATGGGGATAATAAGGGTGAAAAATGTTTCAATGGACCAAATCAAGATGCAATGTTTGCATAGCATGAACTCTGTGTATAGTTTACATCATCCAAAATTGTGCAAGACCTTGATGTTTGGTTCAGAGATAAGGATGTTCCTCTTATAATAGCAAGTTCTGACCTATCCACTCACCAATGACTCAGCCTTGTGAGGAAGGGAGTTTACTCCGCCGACAGCAAGGACATAATCTTAAGAAATTCTACATCGTTGATGGTGATTAGCAACCCATTTCAATTGTTTTTGCTTTTGAGTATAAATGGGATGTGATCAAATGATAATACCATTGGTGACCAGTAAAAGATTTCGACTTCTGATGACCTTAAGGTGGCCGTCACACGCTTCAATATCGTTAGCGATCACGTGCACGCGCGATCGCTAACAATATCGCTCACATCGTTGGTGAGCTGTCACACAGGCAGACTCACCAGCGATGTGGAGCAGCGAGATCGCTGGTAACTATGGTACACATCGGGTTACTAGGCGCCGCGCGGCGCTTAGTAACCCGACGTTTACCATATATACCATCTCCCAGCATAGGCTCTGCTGCTGGGAGATCGTTCATCGTGGTGTCACACACCACAATGAAGCAGATTGAACAAGCGTTTATCGCTTGATATGAGCTCCGGCTCACAAATCTGCGATGTAACGATCAAGCGATATTACATTGTAAAATCGCTTGATTGCACGCAGCGATGCACAAACGATATCGCTTAAGCGATCAAAAAGGAGATCGCTTAAGCGATATCGTGCTTTAAATTGAAGCGTGTGACGGCCGCCTATGAAAGATGTCTCTTAAAAAGATCCTTTCTTGAGTCTTTCAGCTATTTCAGTGATATTGCTATGTGTCTGGGAGAAATACTTAATTTCTCTATCGCTTCATTGGGGGGACACATGGGTGTATGCTGCTACCATGATTTCCTATGTCCCCCAATGAAGCGATAATGAAAAGAGGATTTTTGTGTACATTTTTGTGCGCCCGGCCGGGCTCAACCAATCAGCTCTAGCGCGTGATTTCTGTACACAGAAAGAGAACAAAAGATGGCGGCCGCTAGTGCAGCTGCAGCGGACTCCCGCCGCAGCCTCACCACAGTCTCATGTCACTAACCCCCTGCCACGAGCCGCCCACTGACACCGGGAACCGCTCCATTCTCTCCCACCCCACCGCTTCCTCCTCCTTCATTTGTCCTCCTCCCCTCCGCCACTCCATCCTCCATCCAACCCCTGCCTATGCTGCTAAGTCCTCCCCCACCCCGCCGCTTTGTCCTCCCCCACCCTGCCACTTTGTCCTCCATCCTCTCCCTGCTGCTCCGTCCTTCCCTGCATGTGCTTCTCCAGCCTCCCCTACCCCGCCGCTTCGTCCTCCATCCTCCTCTCCCCCACCGCTCTGTGCTCCGTCCTCCCCCTGCCGCTCCGTCCTTCCCCTGCCTGTGCTGCTCCGGCCTCCTCCATCCCACCGCTTCGTCCTCCATTCTCCTCTACCCCGCCACTCTGTGCTCCGTCCTCCCCCTGCCTGTGCCGTTCCATCCTCCCCCAACCCACCGCTTCCTTCTCTTTCCTTTGTCCTCCTCCCCTCTGCCACTCCATCCTCCGTCCTACCCCTGCCTGTGCTGCTCCATCCTCCCCACCCCGCCGCTTCGTCTTCCGTCCTCCTCCCCCGCTCCTCCGTCCTCTGTTCTCCCCCTGCCGCTTCATCCTCCCCCTGCCTGTGCCGCTCCATTCTCTCCCACCCCACCACTTCCTCCTCCTTCCTTTGTCCTCCTCTCCTCCACCACTCCATCCTCCATCCTCCCTCTGCCTGTGCTGCTAAGTCCTCCCCCACTCCACCGTTTCGTCCTCCCCCACCCTGCCGCTCCCCCTGCCTGTGCTGCTCCAGCCTCCCCCACCCGACCACTTCGTCCTCCATTCTCCTCTTCCCTGCCGCTCTGTGCTCCGACCTCCCCCTGCTGCTCCGTCCTTCCCCTGCCTGTGCTTCTCCAGCCTCCCCTACCCCGCCGCTTCGTCCTCCATCCTCCTCTCCCCCACCGCTCTGTGCTCTGTCCTCCCCCTGCCTGTGCCACTCCATCCTCCCCCACCCCACCGCTTCCTCCTCCTTCCTTTGTTATCCTCCCCTCCGCCACTCCTTCCTCCATCCTCCCCCTACCTGTGCTGCTCCATCCTCCCCCACCTTGCCGCTTCGTCCTTCATCCTCCTCCCCCCGCCGCTCTGTGCTCCATCTTCCCCCTGCCGCTCCGTCCTCCCCCTTCCTGTGCCACTCCATCCTCCCCCACTCCACCTCTTCCTCCTCCTTCCTTTGTCCTCCTCCCCTCCGTCACTCCATCCTCCCCCTGCCTGTGCTGCTCCGTCCTCCCCCACCCCGCCACTTTGTACTCCATCCTCCCCTCCCCCCGCCGCTCTGTGCTCCGTCCTCCCCCTGCCTGTGCCGCTCCATTCTCCCCCTCCCCACTGCTTCCTCCTCCTTCCTTTGTCCTCCGCCACTCCATCCTCCGTCCTCCCCCTGCCTGTGCTGCTCCGTCCTCCCCCACCCCACCGCTTCCTCCTCCTTCCTTTGTCCTCCTTCCCTCTGCCACTCCATCCTCCATCCTCCCCCTGCCTGTGCTGCTCCAGCCTCCCCCACCCCGCCACTTTGTCCTCCATCCTCCTCTCCCCTGCCGCTCTGTGCTACGTCCTCCCACTGCCTGTGCCGCTCCATCCTCTCCCACCCCACCACTTCCTCCTCCTTCCTTTGTCCTCCTCACCTCCACCACTCCATCCTTCATCCTCCCCCTGCCTGTGCTGCTCTGTCCTCCGTCCTCCTCCCCCCGTCGATCTGTGCTCCATCCTCCCCCTGCCGATCCGTCCTCCTCCTGCCTGTGCCGCTCCATCCTCTCCCACCCCACCACTTCCTCCTCCTTCCTTTGTCCTCTTCCCCTCCACCACTCCATCCTCTGTCCTCCCCCTGCCTGTGCTGCTCCATCCTCCATCCTCCTCCCTGCCGCTCCATCCTCCCTCCTCCCCCCGCCTCTCCGTCATCCCCCTACCTGTGCCCCTCCATCCTCCTCCCCCCTGCCGCTCCGTCCTCAAAGTCTCTCCCTATTCAGC
Source organism: Allobates femoralis (assembly GCA_033576535.1). NCBI lineage: Eukaryota > Metazoa > Chordata > Amphibia > Anura > Aromobatidae > Allobates > Allobates femoralis. Next base: position 437,570,882 of record JARQOC010000006.1, on the reverse strand, counting down.
CCTCACTGTCTTCCCCATGCAATCCCTATTTCTATATTCTAGAATACCCGATGCGTTAGAATCGGGCCACCATCTAGTTTCATGTAAAACAGTTATGATAATATATAGTACAGGAAAAGCACAAGCAAAATGGAGGCTTACATGAGTTCCTTACAGACATAAACCCAATGTGAATCGATTGCTATGTAACCAAGCAGCAAACCTTAACAGTATAAAATGCACGGACAGACTCTTCTTACCAGATATACTTTAGAAGGTTTAAGAACAATGCAGGCACAGAAGACAACACATGCACTCTGCATGAATCCTCTCTTAGGCTGGCTTCAGACTTGCGGACCCTCCACAGCGTCCTGCAGAGGAGATCCCTAAGCTGACCACAGCCCCTAGGTTTAAATATATTAAATGAATAAATATTATAATGAGAACGCACGGTCATGCGCAAGTCTGCTCATGACTGTGCGCTACCATTCACTGCACACAATCACACACTCTCGTCCGCACCAGGAACGCGACCATGTCGCGTTCCTGGTGTGGACGAGAGTGTGTGATTGTATGTGATTTGTGCGCGGGCATCCGTCTGCATACAAATCACATATTGCAGTGAATGGGAGCGCACGGTCATGAGCAGACCTGCGCAGCACCGTGCGTTCTCATTATAAACATAGAAGCTGCGGTCAGCTTGCGGATCTCCTCTGCAGGACGCTGCGGAGGGTCCGCAAGTCTGAAACCAGCCTTAAAATGGCTGCTGCTGCCCAGGAATGCTTAGCAACTAGAATCTTAAAGTAGAAACTGAGAATAAAATTAAACATCACAAAAGAGATAACAGGTTACATTACACAAGGTATAACATGGCAAATTTAGCATCACCTTCTCCCACTAAGTCTAAATGTGCAGAACATCTTATAACACAAAGTGAATCCGTCACTTCCATAATCTGTCCTTTCCTCAACCCTCAATCTACTAAAACTCTTGTACATGCCCTCATCATCTCCCGCATTGATTACAGCAACATCCTCCTCTGTGACCTCCCTACTAACACTCTTGCACTTCTCCAGTCTGTCCTCAACTTTGCTACCTAACTAATCCACCTCTCTCCTCACTACTCCCATTTCTCTGCTCTGCAAATCCCTCCATTGGCTCCCAATTCTTCAACGAATCCAGTTCAAAGTGCTAACACTGACATACAAAGCCTGTCCCCTCCCTATATGTCTGAACTAATCTCCCAATATCTTCCCTCATGTAATCTTCAATCCTCCCAAGACCTCCTCCTCTCCTCTAGACTTATTCGTTCCTCACCCAACCGCTTCCAATATTTTTCCCGTATGTCCCCCATCCTCTAAAATTCTGTGCCCCAACACATCCGATTATCCACCACTCAGATTCTTCAGACAGAACCTGAAAACCCATCTCTTCAAGAAACTTACAACCAGCAATGACGCGCTGCCGCCTCACCACCACCGTAGTTGCTGCCTTGCCATCAGCACCACCAGACCTGCCGCCTCACCACCAGCAGAGCTGCCACCTCACCACCACCAGAGTTCCTGCACACCTGACCTACTGTCTCCTCCCCATTACCCCGTAGACTGTAAGTCTGCAAGGGAAGGGTTCTCTCCCCTCTGTACCAGTCTGTCATTATTTATGTTTACTGTAAACGATATCTATAATTTTCTATGTAACCCCTTCTCGTGTACAGCACCATGGAATTAATGGTGCTATGTAAATAAATAATAATAATAGCTGATCGATCTTAGAGATTTGGATCTGACCAAGAGTAAAGGCCCTGTTACACATAGCGATATCCCTAACCATATCACCGCAACATCACTGGTTTTGTGAGGTAGCAGCGACCTCGCCAGCGATATCGCTGTGTGTGACACTTAGCAGCGATTGGTCCCCACAACAAGTTACCAGACAACCTAAGGAATTTATATAAATTTGTGGTGAACACTTTGAACCTCCAGGTGCTCCATATGTTGAGCTAGCACATCAATGCTCAGGGCCGGACTGGGACAAAAAAGCAGTCCTGGCCCACAAATCCCACCAGCCCACATACTATAAGACCCTGAACCCCCGATGAGTGAATTTTGCTTTTAAGTTATCATGCCCCTCGCCACTCTCCTAAAGAAGTTATTTGTGAATTGTTCAGCAGTGCGTATGATCGACCACAGAATCATTTACATGGTGCTCCTTAGGGGTCCCAGTGGTTGGATCCAGACATAGGATAACTCATTTAAACAATAAAACAGGATTTCCCAATATTTTCTTTTCATTTGGCCAAAGGAATATAGAAAATAATAAACCAATAGTGATCCTCCCAAAGTCCAATGCCATCTCTATGATAAGGACAAAAGAAGTTGTACCTCAGTGATTCCTGAGAATTACACCCAGTATACAGGACAGGAGAAATGGTACTGTACAGTGTATATATACAAAATAATACAGATACTGAGAATTACACGCAGATTACAGGACAGAAGTGGTACTGTGCAATGTATATGACACGCCCACTCCAGGGCAATGGGGATACTTGGAACCGGGCCGGATCTTTTGGTTCTTTTATGGGGGACATCACGGTGGCAACTCGGCTATTTGACCCTGGCGGTGTCAATTAAAAGTTCATGACAAGATGACGGGGACTGAAGGGAAAGGGGTATTCGTGACACTCCTCGCAGTGTGCGGCTATGTGCTGCCGTCACTGCTGCAGAACCCCTGGAGCAGGATCCCCAGGGCAGTGGGTAGGAAACTTATTTCGTTCTTTGGCAGGTGTTCATCGGGTCATTAGCACCTCGGTGTTTCATGCGGCCTCCACAGCTGGTGGGCGGTGTAGTCTCACATCTGTTGGAGTTCTGTACCTGTCAATGTTCTGACCAGTCTGCCAGGTGCTTCCCTTTGCCAATCTCCGGTTCAGCTTTTTCTGAAGAACCGGGACAGTGTTGTCGAGACCCTTTCGGTGTTCCTTTCACTCACGGTGTTCCTTTCACTGGCGGTACTCTCAGTGTGTCTAACTCGTCTCGCCTTTCCTGTCAGTGCCTCTGCACAAAGAGCTCGGGAACCGACAGCCACAGGCATAACTGGTACCGCGCCTAAGTACGGCTGCCTCCAAGATGTGCAGTATTTGTGGCCACAGTTTCCTTAAGATCTCATGGCCTCCGGTTTCAACGGTTTGGGCCTACAGCTGTGTTCAGGGCTGGTTCCCTGTTTCGTCCATCAACCCCTCTGTTCCTCTGCCAGATACGGGCGTACGGGTGATCTAAGTCTTCTTCTGCACCCCAAGGGCTCTTTCCTTTTTCTACTCTTTCTGGTCTTTCCCTTCCGAGGCGAGTGTGTCCATGCTCCAACCTGCGGGAGCTAACACCTCACACCACCTCTTGATACTCTCTCCAACTTCCTACTCCTTCTCTGTCTTCCTCCCGACTGTCTCTACACTTCCCTGTTTCCCCACCTAGACTGGGCCCTCCATCCTGGGTCCACCACTGTCCCTGCCTGGGTCCTATGTGTGCGTTGCAGGTGTGGGTCTTGGCTTCACCATTGAAAACTCCAGAGAACAGGAGCACTACTCTCCCGGCAATGGAGGAGTGCAGTAGTCTCGGTGGCGGCCAGACTGGAGGGGCGCCACATTCCCCCTTGGCAAAGGTTAGCTCGTCCCCGAGCAACCTGAACTAAACCACAGAACCCATACTTTTTTTTTTAAAGTATGCATACCATAATAACAATAACAGTAGTACAAAATATCTTCCCATATCGGGAGGCGCTTACTTAAACGTTGCTCTGAACAAAAACCAAACTATCCGCAGACTTTCAGTTATATAAAAAAGAAAAAGTAAAGTGTGAAACAGAGTTGTTAGGCTGGCTTCACACTTGCAGATGCATCTGCAGCGTTTTGCAGATGCATCTGCAAGTATCAGCATGCAGACCGCGGCCGTGGTGTGAATGCTCTCATTCATTCCTATATGTGAGCGGTAAGCAGGCGTATGCCTGCTTACAGATCACACTCTCCCGCCCGCACTATGGACGCGAGATGTTGCGTCCAAGGTGCGGGGCGGGAGAGTGTGATCTGTCAGCAGGCATACGCCTGCTTACGGCTCACATATAGGAATGAATGAGAGCATTCAGACCGCGGTGCGCCCTATTATAAACATAGGGACCGCGGTCTGCATGCTGATACTTGCAGATGCATCTGCAAAACGCTGCAGATGCATCTGCAAGTGTGAAGGCAGCCTTATTCCAGTTGGTTGTGGCACTCGTCAGCCCCGCTGGGTCTCAGCTCAGTTCTTTCTCCGGTGCAGCATCCCCCGCCGGGCTAGACATTCTCAATCGTCCATTGTACTGAGTGATCACGGCAGTTTAACTATTCACAGTATAAACATTTCTACGATAATGGGTACCTAGCAAGCTATACAACTGTACATAACATTTACAATGCAGCAGACTACTATTTACATGCTGACTCTCTAGGTCTCACTTTACGGGTGATGTCCGTTTGCCCACAAACCATCCTCACCACTCGAAAGTTCAGCCTGCTCTGCACATGGGGCTCTATGTGGTATGACCTTGTACACAAGCAGTGCATACCAGCCTTGACGCCCCATATGCCGTGTGTAACGACCTCATCTCCAGGGTACAGATCTCGACTGGGGTGTCCTTTTGGGAGATACGACTCAACGTCTTGTCAGCCAACGAAGACTTCCTCCTCCAAGCCGTACTCCTTAATGAACCCCCAGCCGTTCCGGAGGTAGAAGTCTACTACTACTCCATGGCGCCGTTCTGCTGGGTCGGGTGCAGGTATCTTCCGGACTCGTTTTTTTTTTCCTTGAGGTTGGCCTCCTCCTGCTGTCGCCAAAAGTCTTGGCGCTGCTGCCGCTCCTCTTCCTCGGCCGCTTGTCTCCGCTCCCAATAGCCCCCACAGGCCCCTATATACAGGAGCGCGTAGAGCCTCTATATAATGCAGCATTAGCCCCCACAGGCCCCTTCATACAGGAGTCCAGGTTACTCTGCCAACACAGCCCCTATATAGAGTATATATATAGTATGACTCTGGTAGAACTCATCCGGCAACCGTAGCCATAGGAGCAGCAACCTCCGCTGTTTGATCCTGGTGATACTGCAGCTATCGCTGGCATTTCAAGGGTGGGAGAGCAGAGAGCACTCTCTGCCCACAAAGAACATCCTGACATGGCGTATGACATCAGCGTTCCATTACTGTGTGCCACAGTTCTACTAATGAATGTTGTGTGCCGCTCCCCGGCTGTGCTTGGCTGGTGGCTGGATGAGTGGGCGCAGTGGCCCAATTTACACCCAGCAGGAAAATGCCCACTGTGCCAAATTATCAGTCTGGGCCAGTCAGGGGCTGTCCAAACACAGCATGATACCCACAGACCATGAAAATCTCCGCACCAAAATGTCGCTCCTTCCCTTCCGAGCCCTGTCTTGCACCCAAACAGTGATTTCCCGCAACACATGGGAAATCAGCATACTCAGGAGAAACTGGCCAACAAATTTTGTGGTCCATTTTATTCTTGTGAAAATAAAAATAAATTGAGGCAAAAAGAACATTTTTCTTGAAAAAAAAATGTGTTCATTTTCACTAGGACAACAGGATAAAATGGACCCCAAAATTTGTTTGGCAATTGTTCCTGAGTACACTTTAAGTACACAATGTTTGGGCACACAGCAGGGCTCAGAAGGGAAGGTGTGACATGTTTGAGCAGGGACCTGGTATGTGAATTTCATCGTGCAATGTATGTGAGTTGTGTAGAGTATGTCAGGTTGGCATCAGCTATCACACACCTGATCGGTGAGCAGGGCGCCTGGTCAGAAGGTCGGCAGCAGAAGTAGGGCAGAGGAAAGGGGTGCAGGGGAGAGCATGACTAGAAAAAATATATATATTTTTATTCATTTTCACAAGGGCGCATCAGAGGAAGGACACAGGACAGCAGCAGGGATGCAGGACAGAAGCAGCACTGGGAATGTTGCACAAGCAGACACTGCTTGTCGCACTGCAAATCCCAGCAAGATTGTGATGCAGATCGGGCAAGGATTGAGGGAACGCTCTCCTCGATGGGATAAGGCTGAGGGGAGTGGTCACAGCCCGGTCAAGCACCCCCTCTGCACACTGATTGGAGCGATCACGGCACGATTGCGGCAATCAGGTTGTAACAACTAGTGTGAATATTTCAGGAATCTAATGGCATGGGGGCAAAGACACGACTGAGACAAGTTATTAAGGTGAAAGTCTGTATTAACACATGTGGCAAAAGTACAAATGTGCAGGTGCACCAAACAAAAGCAGATTCATAAATTGTGCAAGTAATTCATTCAGTGATGACAAATGGAATACGGTAGTCTCTTAGGAGCAGTTAATTTACAGTGATGCCAAACGGAATAGTCTCTTAGTAACAGTTTACTCTGGAAGTGACTGATAACAGAATAGTCTATAAGTAACAGCTCACATCCAGGAAGCCCTGGAAATGGTACAGTCTCTGAGAACAAGTCCAGAAATGGATGCAGTGCAGAGTAGCAAAAGCAAAGTCCCAAACAGTCCTAAGCACTGAAATTGTAACGAAATTAACTAACAGAAAAGTCGCAGCTGAGCTTTTTAGAGGAAACTGAGCTTACAGTTAGGGCCAGAAATATTTGGACAGTGACACAATTTTCGCGAGTTGGGCTCTGCATGCCACCACATTGGATTTGAAATGAAACCTCTACAACAGAATTCAAGTGCAGATTGTAACGTTTAATTTGAAGGGTTGAACAAAAATATCTGATAGAAAATGTAGGAATTGTACACATTTCTCTACAAACACTCCATATTTTAGAAGGTCAAAAGTAATTGGACAAATAAACATAACCAAAACAAAATATTTTTATTTTCAATATTTTGTGGCGAATCCTTTGGAGGCAATCACTGCCTTAAGTCTGGAACCCATGGACATCACCAAACGCTGGGTTTCCTCCTTCTTAATGCTTTGCCAGCCTTCAGGTCTTGCTTGTTTGTGGGTCTTTCCGTCTTAAGTCTGGATTTCAGCAAGTGAAATGCATGCTCAATTGGGTTAAGATCTGGTGATTGACTTGGCCATTGCAGAATGTTCCACTTTTTTGCACTCATGAACTCCTGGTAGCTTTGGCTGTATGCTTGGGGTCAATGTCCATCTGTACTATGAAGCGCCGTCCAATCAACTTTGCAGCATTTGGCTGAATCTGGGCTGAAAGTATATCCCGGTACACTTCAGAATTCATCCGGCTACTCTTGTCTGCTGTTATGTCATCAATAAACACAAGTGACCCAGTGCCATTGAAAGCCATGCATGCCCATGCCATCACGTTGCCTCCACCATGTTTTACAGAGGATGTGGTGTGCCTTGGATCATGTGCCGTTCCCTTTCTTCTCCAAACTTTTTTCTTCCCATCATTCTGGTACAGGTTGATCTTTGTCTCATCTGTCCATAGAATACTTTTCCAGAACTGAGCTGGCTTCTTGAGGTGTTTTTCAGCAAATTTAACTCTGGCCTGTCTATTTTTGGAATTGATGAATGGTTTGCATGTAGATGTGAACCCTTTGTATTTACTGTCATGGAGTCTTCTCTTTACTGTTGACTTAGAGACAGATACACCTACTTCACTGAGAGTGTTCTGGACTTCAGTTGATGTTGTGAACGGGTTCTTCTTCACCAAATAAAGTATGCGGCGATCATCCACCACTGTTGTCATCCGTGGACGCCCAGGCCTTTTAGAGTTCCCAAGCTCATCAGTCAATTCCTTTTTTCTCAGAATGTACCCAACTGTTGATTTTGCTACTCCAAGCATGTCTGCTATCTCTCTGATTGATGGATTTTTTCTTTTTTTTCAGCCTTAGGATGTTCTGCTTCACCTCAATTGAGAGTTCCTTTGACCGCATGTTGTCTGGTCACAGCAACAGCTTCCAAATGGAAAACCACACACCGCGAATCCACCCCTGACCTTTTAACTACTTCATTGATTACAGGTTAACGAGGGAGACGCCTTCAGAGTTAATTGAAGCCCTTAGAGTCCATTGTCCAATTACTTTTGGTCCCTTGAAAAAGAGGAGGCTATGCATTACAGAGCTATGATTCCTAAACCCTTTCTCCGATTTGGATGTGGAAACTCTCATATTGCAGCTGGGAGTGTGCACTTTCAGCCCATATTATATATACGGTATAATTGTATTTCTGAACATGTTTTTGGAAACAGCTAAAATAACAAAACTTGTGTCACTGTCCAAATATTTCTGGCCCTAACTGTACGTGAAGCGAGGCAGGCTGGCGGAAACTGAAGCAGTAACACACTCAGCATAGAGCAGCTTTATGCAGGAGGCAAACTGGAAACAGGTGTAGTTAAGCTGGACATCAGAGTGCGGAAAGCTGGAGAGAGACCCAACCAGAATAGATAGAGGAGGAGCACAAACTTGAGATGCACAAATGAGCCAGGTATGCAAGCAAAATACTCAAGGAAGTCCTGGAAGATGGACCAGAACTTATATATGCAGGAAACCAGGAACACATGGACAGGAACGAGGTAGCAGACACGATCTTGGATAAAGGCGAGGAGACACAAAGTGTAATGGGAACAGCCTAAATACTGACATTTCTCCCACCTTAGAAGTGGCCTCAGGACGACCCCAGACCCGCTTTCTCTGGGTATCTCTGGTGGAAACAAGCAATCTTTTGCACAGCACTGATGTCATCCACAGGTTCCCAATAGTCTCTCTCAGGTGGGTACCCCTGCCACCTTAATAGGCATTGAAGTCGATTCCTGCGGATCCTAGAGTCAATGATCTCTTCCACAACAAATTGTTCCTACTTGTCTACCACAACAGGCACAGGAGGGGGCACAATGCGTCCCTGGAAGGTATTCGGAGACACTGGCTTTAGTGAAGGAACAGGAAACACAGGGTGTACCTTCAATGTTCTAGGAAGCTTTACATGGCAGGCAAGAGAGCTCACGATACCCCTGATATTCAAAGGACTGATTACATTTTGTTCCAGTTTCTGTGAAAGAATGTCCAATTTTAGAATTTTAGTGGACAACCATACTGAGTCTCCTACCTTGAACATAGGTGCCGATTTATAGACTCTTTCTTGGATTGCTCTAGAGCCAAGGTCAGTGATTCCTGTCATGCCCTCAGCTGCGGGTCCGGTCTCCGCTGTGCAGGGAGATCGAAGTCTATCATGCAGCTCTAATGGTACTGCTCACCCTGTCCGTGGCTCCAGATGATCTGTGTCTCCTTTCTCTAGTTAGCATCCTGCATCCCCTTGGCAGGTCTCCTGGAAATGCTCTTAGGAGGCACACCCCGCCTCCTGCACATACTTAAAGCAGCAGAGCACCTGTTCTCTATAAGGCCACGTGCACATGCTTGGTATTTCATGAGTTTTTTTACCTCAGGATTTGTAGACAAACCAGGAGTGGAGCAATCAGAGGAAAAGTCTAATAGAAACATCTGCACCACTTCTGTATTTAATTATCCACTCCAGGTTTTGGCTACAAATCCTGAGGTAAAGAACTCATCAAATAGTGTGTGCACATGGCCTTAGGGCTATCTCTGCTGTAATGCTCTGTGCATAAAAGGCACCCTCTCCTTTAGGGAGGTGTCTGGGCAACATCCTCATTCTGTATGATCTTGCCTCCTGCTCAGGCCACACTCTGCTGTGCTTTGCGATTGAAAGTCTGTTGCTTTGCTTTAGACTAACACCTCTGTCTCCACAGAATCCTTTCTTGGCCTGGATCCCTCTGTACACTCTGGATCCCACTCCAGGCTGGCCAAGGCATTCCAAGACCAGTACCCGCTGGCTCAGCCTTTCCTGGATTACACGGGGCCTCCAGGATTCTCTCCACTGACAGAACCAGTATTCCACAGTCTCTCCTAACCGGTCTATACAGGTCACCACTCTGGTCTGGAACTCAAGGCACTCAGGCCACCTCGGTGTTGTGACGGGAGGAATCCCTGTACAGGGGTTAACATTGCACGGTGCTCTGCTACGTGGTGCAGTGTCGTGGTTCAGAGGGTCCTCCCTTTAGATGCCTTTCCCCTTTTGTTTAACTTTCTTTAATAAATATCTTTGTTTTTTTGAAGCTCATTTTGCTGTCTCTTGAGTATCGGGTATACAGCTACCACTGCACCATCAGTGGTCTTGTGAGTCCCCTATCCTTCATCATACCGGAACCGGAGCATCAATCGGAGATCTTTTCAAAATACCTGGATGATAACCCAGATTGGCAAAGAAAGGTGATACCTTAGTAGAGACACTCAAAGAGTTGTCGTAGGAGAATTCGGCTAAGAGAAATAGCTCCAACCAATTGTCCTGAAGATGGCTGACGTACCATCGTAGTTATTGCGCCAAAGTCTGATTGGTCTGTTCTGTCTGTCCATTCGTCTGATGGTGGTATTCAGAAGAAACACAGACATTACTATTGGGAAAACAGCTCTGCCATGTGAACTATGCTCTACTGGGAACCACTGATCTTATCTGTGATGGTCCAGGTACTGACCACCACTTGGTATGATAGTTTCTAAGATCTTATAGCTACAGGGCATAATGAGGAATCGTGAATTTCAGAAAATTCAACTTGAACTCTATCGTCCCCGGACTGCTCCACTCCTCTCTACTGTATAGTCTTCACATTCTCCTCACAAATGAAAATTAGAAGTATTAACTGGTACTAATCACTGGTATACTGAATAAATTACCATTGGATGGTTTCTCTTCATCCTGTTTAGCATTACAAATGTCATCAAAGCCATAAGCCTATTTCTTTTGCTTCAATACAATTTCCTGCTCGGTCACTGAGGTCACAACACGTCCATGATCTCTCAAAGAATATGGGAAACACTACAAGAATTCCCAGCATCCTTTGTAACACATCTATATGGGATGACCCTCAGCTGAGAATCCCCTCATTATCATATTACAAAGTTGACAACATCTGTTTTTGGTGCTTTCACCCAATTTTGTCTTCATGGCTTGGGAGCTAATATGGCTTTTTTTAAGGAATTCTTGTCAATAATAGGGATTGTCATGCTGAGTTGGGGGCCATGCACAGTCATTGATGGGGAATGTCACCTGTTGAAAAGCAGGCGCTATAATTAATAGATAGTTTCGTCCCTTGTGGAGCATTTGGTAATTACGGGAAGAGGTTGCTCATCGTGGTCTGGGTATACTATGGGAAGAATTCAAGAAAAGAAGTCACACAAGCTTAGTAATGGCTAAATAATGAGTCGGATGAGGTGGAACTAAATTAAGATAATCTGAAGACAACTTGGAGAACTGTTTATAAGCTTGGTAGGTTTTGTTCCCATTATTGACTGTTTTTTTCTAATTCCTATAGTCACCGTAAAGATATTTATATGGGACAAAATAACGATTAAAGAGCCTTGATTAAGTTAAATGAACCACCAGATTCAAACTCCTGGAAAAAGGGATGGAAGAACCTCAACATCTCGTGGGGTTGTCAATTAGACCAGGATAGTTGGAGATAGTATGTAATGATTGGCGCTGTTAAGAGGGATTCCCATATGAATAGGATATGTCTTATATGTCTAAATGAGAACCCTGAGACCAAAAAATTGGACTCCAGATGTACAATCTCAAAAACTAAGAAATGGGTCTACCCATTCATTTCTGTGGGAGCTCCATAAAATGCCAAGTTTCTATTGAAATTAGAAGATACCATCTTTTTAGTTAGCCATTAAAAGGTATTAACCACTGAGTACTCTCAAATTTTAATATCTTTATAGAAATTAATGGAGTGAGCTGCAAATGCATGGCTACCTCACCATTTCTATCACTGTGCTTCGACCCTATTCTCTAGATAGATGAAAGACCTGGTGATGGGACCTGGATCTATTGAACATTTATGGCATTTCCTACTTGGGACAATGCTTTTTAGGTTTCTCACCAGAAAAGTAGGTCGTCTATGCAGCAATTAGTTTGTAACGGGCTGAGGAATGAAAATATCATAAATCTCCTCTTAATTCTTCCTTAAAATGTTATTCTAAAAAAAAACAAATTGAAACTTTTTGATTTCTGGGAGTCCAATTGCTGGGATCAACAGCAACCTCAAGAACAGGCCTCTGAGTCCTATTATTCGAAAGCCAAAAATAGTGCTTGACTTTCTCTGACAGTCTCGTAGATAGTAAATGAAGTGGAAGTCAAGCATAGGCACCTCTGCTTCATTTAGGATGTTGTTGCAAAGCCCCGTTCTCAGAATTCCAGAGCACTAGTCTTAGGATCATTGCAAACAGGGGCATAACTACAACAGATGCAGAGGTTTGAATCGCACCCGGGAAAACTAGTCTTCAGAAGGGTGGTCAGGATGGAAGGATGAGGAGGAGGAAATGATGCAGCTGTCATAGTTTGGGTCAAGGGTCTAAAGCTGTAATAAGAAAATAGATACTAGAAGCCAAATCCAAGGAGTGGGAAAGAAAGAGAAGCAAGTTGCGCAGCCAAAGTCAGAATTAGAAGTTAGGAACAATATAGACAAGCAAGTCAACAAGCAAGGATCCATGGCCTATTTTTCCATAAATAGTGCTCTGGGTCTGATGTCATCGTAGTGTGCCAGTCAATGTGACCCACCACCGGAAGCAGGAGCTGCAGAGAGATGACACTAGAGTGGGGAAATGGTGAAGAGGAGAAAGAAGTCAAGGTGAAAGGGGTAAAGTAGAGAAACAGGTAAATAAGGTTTTGAGAGCTCATCAAATGACCTCATAAAAGCGTGCAAATATGAAATGTTACCATTCCTCTGTGACGAGGCAGGGGTCCTGGAGTAGCAGTGCCCAAAAGAGAAGAGGTAACATGGTCATGGTCATGCAAGGCCTTCTGAATACAGAAAGAGAAATGCAGCCGTACAGTAAGTAAGTAAGACCTATGTACTCAATCATGGTATCATAGGGAACTAACCTAGACTATCTGATCCCACCACCTTTGGGTAGCTATTGAGAAGGGTTTATGTCAGTTATCCATTTTCAGACTAGACATACTGTCAGTGGGTAGCCTTAGCGGTTTTCCCAGTTTATCCAAACCAAACCCAATCTAGACTCATGTTACAGTATGGTGGTACCTTTGAATATCCAACATGTTGGTTGGTCCTTCATAATGTTATATATTTCTTGCAGCCTACAATCTGGAATATACCTCATCTATGAAGCAGTGCTGTATGAATAACTATCATTACATAATTTTGTTTTGAACCAAGGTGATCCTCCTTAAAATAATTGATCATGAAACACTTTCATCAACTATTTGGAAGAAAGAAGAAGCTTTCTTCAAAGACGTGTTAGTTAGAACTAAGTACTAGTTTAATTTTGCCTATAGCAAAGGTTCAAAGCTCTGTGGTTGTGTTGCATTTCGAATCATCATCTTGAGTCTTGGCAAATTATGTCAAACCTCCTTAGGAGTAATTATGGTGGGAGAAGAAAGGAATATACCTCCAGCAGTCAGAGCAAAATGATGAAAGTTTTGGGAAGCCTTACTCCTACCATTTGGGTAATAAATCTATTAAAGTACATCGGACAAAGCACTGACACTAAAGGAACTTTTTGGGGCATATAAATGGAATTTTTATTTTTTTTTTATTTTAAATGACGGAATGTAGATAGGTTATCTCTGGTACAAGTCAATGGAGAGGTCATCACACATGTCCATTTCATCCACTGAGAGGTCCAGTGTCAGACTGGGGCAGCAGAGGCCCACCAGTAACATTGACTCTGGGGGCCCTCTGATTAGCTACATAAAAATAATACATTCACAACTTTACCTATGTGTCTATATAATAATATATTGAGTAGGTTTTAAAATGAATGATGAGTTGTTTCCTTTATCTCCACCTAGTGAAACATGTGTATTGTGATAACTACTGATCATGTTGGGGAGATAAGTGACGTATTGCTGCAAAGGGGCCCACTTGAGGATTCTCCGGTTCTCGGGTGTGCCAGTCCGAACCTGGTTCCGTCACTTCTACTCGATTTGTGACATGTTTGCTTGACTTGATTGTTAGAAAACTGCAGTGGTATTGCAATATAAAAAACACAGGTTCAAGTTCCCAAAAGTAAAAAAATAATAATGTTAAGAAAACATAAAAAATCTGAATACTTATTTTCCCCCCATTAAAAAAAAAAATATTACAAAAGAAGCATATATGTTATCGCTGCATCTGTAAATGTCCAATCTATCAAATTAATTAACATAACCTAATCGGTAAAAATTTGCATTATTTTGGTCATCACATGCTGCAAAAAAATGCAATAAGTGATCAGAACACCTGTCATCACGATTTAACCTGCTAAAGTAAAGGTATGGCCGTAATGGCGCGGGACTACTGATTTAATGGATAAGTGTAATGTGGTGCCTCTGCGACCAGGCGACCACAGGGTGAACTGCAGCGGGACAGGAAAGACGGTCAATTCAAAACAACACCCAATCATACACACTCCAACCCTGAGCCAAGTTACTCTATGTCAGGCAAGGGGAAGCGGGAGTAGTACAAGTGGGTGGGAAGAGAGAGAACCAGGACAAAGGGGTGAAGGAACAGTAGTAAAACACTGGAACATCAAGTTGGGCGAGACAATCGAGTGAATCCCTGGAGGATGGAGGAGTAGGGAAGTCTCCCCAAGCCGAGACACTCTTCAGCAATGTATTGAGAACTCATACAGAAATAACAACGGGGCCTGGCGGCCTTCACCACTAATGGCCAGTCAGAACCCAAGCTGGAACTGGTGAGATACTGAGGGAGCCAGGTGATCTCGACTAACACGGGTTACTGGTGGCTGGGCCATAGAACCAGAGTGCCGACTCTGTAGATGGGACTGCTTCAAGCCCCTAACCAAAAGACATTCTGGCAGGGGGGGTGCAGGAACTGTGTGTTGTTGACGTTAACAAGGAGAAGTAAAATCTCGGGTCAACTCAAAGAACTGTGTGTGTGCTTTACTGGGATGATAAGTACAGCGGCTCACCTGCGGAGCCATACTCCTGCTGCCTGTGCGTGCTGGTTGGAGAAGCTGCGTGAAGCGGGGAAGTGCAGCATCCCGGGCGCGCAGGACATCTCCCTCTGCCCGGGGACCCAGCCCAACCCGTGGAGGGCTCACCATCCAGGCTGCTGCTACGACCACCATCTCTGGCAGATCCCAGGGCAGCGGTGGCCACATTGGCCAGGACCCATGGGTAGCGTCACAAATTCTATCCCTTTTCCCCATTTTTATTTGCTGCACCTGGTGACACGGAGCCGGGCAACACCACCGTGGCAACCCCAGAGACAGCACGGTCTGGCCTGAGTACCTCGCTCCTTAGCGGGTGCGACATGTAATATAAAAATCCGTAGCCTGGTTCTTGTTAGCTAAGTCTTGGCACTATAGCTGCTTTCATTGGGGTGGGACTGTGGGAAGGGTCTTTGGCCCTTTCCCATTTGTATGACCCTAATTCTTCAAATTTCGCACTAATGTTGTCCTTGCCATCTTCTGGTGTTCTCTAGCAAAATACCGGTAGTGCTGGTGCATGTGCAAACGGAGATCTCAGCTTTTCATTAAGCCAAGATCCCCATCTGCACATGGGTCACTACTGCTGCTGTCGCACCCTAGGGCAGGGGTACTGGGAACTGAGCCCTATCTTCAGTCTGCTGGGGGAATGTCACGGCAACGTAACCGGGCTCCGTGCGCCCAAGTGCGGATAATAAAAGGGAGAATAAAGAAAAAGGGAGAAATAATAAAAGTTTGTAAAAGTTATTTGTGATAACACCCGTAGTGTGTGGCTATATGGGGCCACCGCTGCAATCGGGACCGCTGGGGTGATGGTGGGTGCAGCCGCATAGTGAGCCCTCTACGGGTAGGGCTGATCCCCAGGTCTTCCAAAGGTGTAGTGTCAAGTAAAAGTGTAAAGTCCCGCGCACCTTCAGGCAGCATTCACAGTCTCTGCACGGTTGTGGCTTCTCTTCTTTCCTGTGAATAAAACAATGGCGTCCACACCATACTGGGCTTTACTAGGCTTTCACTTGTTACTCTCAAACAACACAGCTTCACAGTCGCTTTACAGTTGTTACAGCAGACTCGGGCTCACGCAGCAGCTCTTTACAGTTCTTACGGGCTTAGGTTCTCACTGCAGCTGGGATGGTTCATCTGCGTCACACTCCCCTCAGTGTACCTCCCGGGCCCTCTCCTTCTCCTCTCGTGTGTGGGTACGGTCCGGCCGTCACGGTCAAGTGATTTGTCCCACTCCTTGGGTCACTAGCCTTGGTACGATGGCTTTCTTTTACCACACCGGTTGTAAGGTTCCAGGACATAGAGTTCCCATACCATGCCAGGTTTCTTGTGGTTGGGGGTGTAAAACTTTCCTTGCCACATCTACAGAGCCAGCACTCTAGTTCTTTGGCCAAGCCACCAGTGTTCTGGGTTAGTTGGGCACACCTGGCACCTTCTGTCCTTCCTCGGGTTCAGCCTGGGTTCCCGGCAGGCCATCATTGGTGCAGGCCGCTGGGCCCTGCTTCTCTCAGTGTGGTCTCAGTCACTGCTTAGCTGACGGGTGTTTCTGGTTCGAAGTTTGTTTCTCTGGCTCCCTCTGAACAAACAACCAACCAACTAACTTGGTGTTCCTGGGTTTTACTCCAGTTCCTCCACCCCTTCTCTGGGTGCTTTACTACATTCCACCCTCACTTTGCTCCTCCCACCATCCCTTGCCCGACATGAAGTGACTTAGGCTCAGGATTGGAGTGTGTGAGTGGGGTGTTGGTGCGAGGTGACCGCCTTACTAATCCCAGCTGCAGTTCTTCTCTGTGGCCACCCTGTCGCAGGGGCGGCACACTGTCATTTTGCTGAAGACCGCTGTATGTTAACCGGAGCATGCGCCATTTTACTTGAGAACGCCGGGAGAAGGAAGTATGCAAGTGTCACCCACGGCAAGGGCGGTGCTAGCGTTAAATTTGAAAAGGAAGGATCATACAAATGCGGAGGAGCCACGATAGAGTTGTAGACCCTACACAAAGTCCTACCCATGAAGAGGCTATTGCAGCAAAACTTATAAGGTAAATTAAACAAGAACCAGGATTTTTACACTTACCTTATCCATTAAATCAAAATAATAAAATAATTTAAATCCTGATGACTGGTTCTCATTATTATGAAAAAAATGCAAGTTTAGTATCACTATAATGGGACTGTCCTTGGTAAATCATATTGCCAGGTTTTACTGCTCAACAGATCTCTAAAGACTCTGAATAAAAAAATTGTGTTATTGCATTTTTTTCATAATTTCACCACACTTGTAATGATTTTTCAGTTTTCAAGTAAATCACATGGTAAAATTTATGGTGCCAGTCAAAAGTACAATTTTTCCAGTAAAAGAACAAGCCCTCACATGGTTTTGTTGAAGGAATAATTAAAAGTTATGCTTTTTGGAAGAAGGGGAGGAAAAAAAAAATCTTCTACTTTTAAAAAGTAAAGGGGCCGTCACATGCGTCAATATCGCTGTCAATGTCGCTTGCAGCGAAGACATTGCAGCGATATTGACGCGTGTGACATGGTATATCAATCAGCGATAAATCACTGGTTGATGGTCGCCAGGTTTTCGCTGCGTGTGACACCGGGAGACGTGCGATCAGCCAGCTTCTAGCGCCTCTCAGCAAGCGCTGGGAGCTGGTATCCATGGTAAACTGTGGGTATCTAGGCAGTGCGTGCTGCCTAGATACCCGATGCATACCTTGGTTACCAGCCTTCTCCGCTCACTGGCTGGTATCCAAGGTACACAGCGGGTAACTGGGGACCCTAGTTATCCGCTGTGTACCTTGGATACTAGCCGGTGAGCGGAGAAGGCTGATAACTAAGGTATACATCGGGTATCTTGGCAGTGCACGCTGCTTTGATACCCGCAGTTTACCATGGATACGAGCCTGCTCCCGCTAACCGCAGCCTGGCAGCGGGAGCAAGACATCGTGGAAACGATATTTAAATAATTTCCACGATGTCGCTGGTCCACTGATCGCTGGTGAGTCTGCCTGTGTGACAGCTCACCAGCGATCAGCCATCAATGTTGCCAGCGATCAGATCGCTGACGACATTGACGTGTGTGATGGGGTCTTTAGAGATTTAAAGCGATTGGGATTCCACTACTTGGGTGATATCTACATAGTGTTTGTATGTTCTCCATATCTCCTCTTAATAATCAAATCTGAAAAGAGAAAAAAAAATCCATGTAGGCGATCAGTGATCAGTTGGGTTTGGCTCCTTTAGCTACACGGATTGGCTGTTATTTTCTACTCATTTTTCATGCAGCAACCACTGCTGGTAAAATTAGGTATTACATGTCGTCTTCTCAAATGTGCAACTATGGCAAGGTTAAGTTCATCATAAGGATTAAAGAGGAACTGCGTGGAGATAAAATATATTTGTTCTGCCCCTGCCTTCCTACATGAAGAAGCTGGGCACTACAGTTCTAGGATCTATAGGTCACTTATAAATTAATTAAATCCTATCTGCTCCTCAGCCCTCATCTCTCCCTTAGGGGACAGATAAATTCAGTCATGCATAGTGCTAAAGTTTCAGGGGCCACGATGCTACCAAGTTATGGGGGAGGTGAGACCATGGTAGTGCTGAATCAATCTATGAAGTGCTTTGCTCCTCACCTGATACATGACAGTACACATTATGCACCATTGTGGTGCCCCACCGGTCTGGTCGCCACAAAGGGGTACTACACTCAATGAACGGGTGTGGTGTCCTAGTCCTAAAGGAAACGAGATGGTGAACTCAGGTCCCCACCAAACACACCCTAGGACCCAGGGGACCATGGGCGAATCCGGGGGAAGGGCCCAGTCAAAAAGGGGACATGGGAAGAACAGGCAGTGGGAAGCTAGTTAGTAAGTGTTAGTGGTAAGTGAGTGAGGAGTGAAGGTGGTGGAAGCCAAGTGTGCAGGCGAGGACAGTGAGAGAACCCCAGGGGCACACGTGGTGTGAGAATAGCCTGGGTGCCCAGATCCGGGACTAAGATAGTTGGATGGAGGGGTTGGTCGAGAACCAGGGAACTGGCCCTGAGGGTGGCATAGATGCTGTAAGCCCGAACCACCGAACTGGAGGCCACGCAGACTACAGGAGTGGTGGCTGCAACCCGACACACCCGCTGAGAAGGCAGCTGAACTAGGGTCAGGAGACAGGTACCAGTCTCCCGACAGGACCCGTGGCTGCTAGATTGGGGCACTGCGTGTGGAGGTGCTGACAGGAGAGGCAAAGACATAGCGCTGGGACCAGAGAACGGAGAGGCACATGAAGGGGTCCTGGGCAAATTATCCCCATTCCTTGTGGACAGGCCAGACTTGGCTTGAAGCGCCTGGCAACCAAGTGCAACTGAAGTGAGTAAACCGGGTACAGGACTCCAATGCTGTGTGAAACTGATTTATTCTCCCGCCTGCAGAGCCGCCGACTGCCACTGTAAATGAGACACAGAGCAGCGCAACCACGGCCGATCACGTGATCAAGGCCATAATGCACCGCGGACGGATGTGACGTAGATGCGGGTGCATCATTGCATGAAAAGAGGGTGGGAGATTCCAAATTCAAGAGGACATGAGTAAAGAATTCTGCCGCCCAGCGGGGCGTGCTGGAAAGCTGCGAGGAGGGGACAATGGAGCCTAGAGCCGCCTTTCCTGTCGCCTGAGAGAGCGACGTGATGTAAGTTTAAAGTCTTTTTTCTAACTCTTTACAAGTCGGATTTAGTACAGACAGGGATGGTTAGGGAGCACCTAGGAAGGTGTAGGGACAGCTAGTGATAGGTCAGGACCTTAATTCCAGGTGACAGGTTCCCTTTAACAAACACATATCTACTATAATTTTAGGTGTGTTTGATTGACCACATGAAAGTAAACATTTACCCACAATGAAATTCTCAGTAATTCCTCTTTTATGTGTCGTTCACTTGAATGGCTATAGACGCGGTGATGGAACCTTTGTCAAGAAGCGTAATTTTTCTTATGATTTAGGTCTAACAGCATGACTCCAATTATAATAGCAGCTTCTATTAATCACTACGTCTTTCAAGGTGCTGGCAATTCACTAGGGATGCTTGTCCTAGAACATGCAGCATCTACAATTAACCCAGTCTTAGACAAAAATGGACCAAAAATGGAAGGATTTGCCCTCAATCCAACCAGTGCTATAATATAATTATGTGTCAATCATAGTGAGGTCAGTGCTATGGCCAGAGATCATGCTGTACACAGCCTCGCCAAGAGGAGGCAACAGAGAGGAGGGCTAACTGAAGATGAGCAGAATTATAAATACAGCTCTTGATGTGAATATGGATCTCATATATCATGATACACACAAGATACACTAAAGCCCGGGTTACACGTTTCATTATGTCGGCGAACCGATCAACAATCCAACTTGACCTAGATCGCTAGAATGACGTTCGATGATCGCTAGTGAGGCGTCACACGTACTGAAATCGAGAACGACGCAGCAATGATTCCGCGACAAGCGAACGACACTTGCGGTCATTTGGTCACCTACATCCTCCTGTACAATGACTGAAAACACCTCTATATACAGCAGATAACATAGGATCCACCATTCACAATAGGTGATGTCACAGCTCACCTCCTTCTCCTGTACAAAGAGTAATAATACCTCTATATACAGTAGATAACACAGGATCTACCATTCACAATTGGTGATGTCACAGCTCACCTCCTCCTGTACAATGACTGATAACACCTCTATATACAGTAGATAACACAGGATCTACCATTCACAATTGGTGATGTCACAGCTCACCTCCTCCTGTACAATGACTGATAACACCTCTATATACAGTAGATAACACAGGATCTACCATTCACAATTGGTGATGTCACAGCTCACCTCCTCCTGTACAATGACTGATAACACCTCTATATACAGTAGATAACATAGGATCCACCATTCACAATAGGTGATATCACAGCTCACCTCCTCCTCCTCTTGTACAATGACTTATAACACCTCTATATATAGTAGATAACACAGGATCTACCATTCACAATATGTGATGTCACAGCTCACCTTTGCCTCCTGTTCAATGACTGATAACACATATATATACTGTAGATAACTCTAGATCCACCATATACAGTAGGAGATATGACAGTGTGGAGCCCACTGGGACGGGGTACTCGGTGCCGGCCCGGGGTACTGCTGGGGGATGTCACGGCGGTCCTGGTCCGGACCGTGTCCCGGGCCCGCACAATAAAATGGGGGGTTATTTACAGGGGATTTGTCACTCGTGACGCCACCCACTATATGCGGCCAGTAATGGGGCCGCCGCTGCTGCAGAACCTCCGGGGATGATGGGATAGCAGCTTGGATAGAATAGTTCCTGTGGGCAGAACTGGGTTCCCCGGGGCAGTGGTAGTAGTAGTTAAAGTCTGTGAGGATAGTTATTGATGCTGCAGGAGAGTAGGGGTAGCAGTAGAGATGATGAGAGTAGAGGTAATTGCAGTATATGAGGGCAAGTGGGGCTTCAGTATAAGGATCACACACACTCACGGTTTCTGTTGTTTTCCAAGTCTTTACTTGCAGATGGTATCACACAATATTCTCCACGGAGTCTGTACCAGGTTGCTCCCACCCTGACCGGGTCCTTGGCTTCCTACTTAAGCGCTGTGTGTGGCCCTGCTGCTGCTTGTAGCTGTACTGCTGGCCCTGTCTCTGCTCACGGGTACCAATATGCTGGGCAACTTGAGTCCTCTGTGTCACTGACTCCTCCGTGTTGCTTTGCTATGGTGTGGTGAAGATGGTGGACCTTCACTATGCCGGTGTTTACTGTCCTGTCTGTCTCAGGCACAGCCTCGGATCCGGTATCCGTCTTAAGCGCCTCCCCGGGTCAAGTTTTTGGGGTAACTCTTTATCCCGGGTATGTTCCTCTGTCCCTCTATCTCCCTTCCTCAGACCTCTCAGGACCTCCACTTCTACTTCACTCTGCTCCTGCTCCAGACTAGACTGAACTAACTGTCACTCCTGCTCTGTGGTAAACAACGTAGCTCCTCCCACTAGTGCAGGTGCCACCTAAGCTCCTCCCACTTTCTAGTGTAGTGTTGTGTGGGGATTAAACCTGTGTTGATGTTTCTGTGGCACAATAACCCTTGGGGTGCCACAACAGCTCTCCTCCTCCTGTACAATGACACTTCTATACACAGTAGATAACACAGGATCCACCATTCCCAATAGGGGATGTCACAGCTCACCTTCTCCTCCTGTACAATGACTGAAAACACCTCTATATACAGCAGATAACATAGGATCCACCATTCACAATAGGTGATGTCACAGCTCACCTCCTTCTCCTGTACAATGAGTAATAATACCTCTATATACAGTAGATAACACAGGATCCACCATTCCCAATAGGAGATGTTACAGCTCACCTCCTCCTGTACAATGACTGATAACACCTCTATATACAGTAGATAACATAGGATCCACCATTCACAATAGGTGATGTCACAGCTCACCTCCTTCTCCTGTACAATGAGTAATAATACCTCTATATACAGT
Organism: Allobates femoralis; assembly: GCA_033576535.1. NCBI lineage: Eukaryota > Metazoa > Chordata > Amphibia > Anura > Aromobatidae > Allobates > Allobates femoralis. Next base: position 437,548,363 of record JARQOC010000006.1, on the reverse strand, counting down.
AGATAACACAGGATCCACCATTCACAATAGGTGATGTCACAGCTCACCTCCTCCTCCTGTACAATGACTGATAACACCTCTATATACAGTAGATAACACAGGATCCAACATTCACAATAGGTCATGTCACAGCTCACCTCCTTCTCCTGTACAATGAGTAATAATACCTCTATATACAGTAGATAACACAGGATCCACCATTCACAATAGGTGATGTCACAGCTCACCTCCTCCTCCTGTACAATGACTGATAACACCTCTATATACAGTAGATAACACAGGATCCAACATTCACAATAGGTCATGTCACAGCTCACCTCCTTCTCTTGTACAATGACTGATAACACCTCTATATACAGTAGATAACACTAGATACACCATTCACAATAGGTGATATCACAGCTCACCTCCTTCTCCTGTACAATGACTTATAACACCTCTATATACAATAGATAACACACGATCCACTATTCACAATAGGTCATGTCACAGCTCACCTCTTCCTCCTGTACAATGACTGATAACACCTCTATATACAGTAGATAACACAGGATCCACCATTCACAATAGGTGATATCACAGCTCACCTCCTCCTCCTGTACAATGACTGATAACACCTCTATATACAGTAGATAACACAGGATCCACCATTCACAATAGGTCATGTCACAGCTCACCTCTTCCTCCTGTACAATGACTGATAACACCTCTATATACAGTAGATAACACAGGATCCACCATTCACAATAGGTGATATCACAGCTCACCTCCCTCTCCTGTACAATGACTTATAACACCTCTATATACAGTAGATGACACAAGATCCACCATTCACAATAGGTGATATCACAGCTCACCTCCTCCTACTGTATAATGACTGATAACACCTCTATATACCGTAGATAACACAGGATCCACCATTCACAATAGGTGATGTCACAGCTCACCTCCTCCTCCTGTACAATGACTGGTAACACCTCTATATACAGTAGATAATACAGAATCCACCATTTTCAATAGTTGGTGACGGGTTCAACCAGCGGATCCTCTCTGGTAACTGGGTGCTCAACTGTGGGCCGGCCTCTTGCTCCCGGTTCCAGCTCCTGGTTGCTGGACCTCCGTTGTATAGCTCTGTCCCTGCCGCCATTTTTAGTTTCCGGCAAGGGTAGTTTAGTCTCTGGCCTGCCCCCTTGGTTGTATGGTGGCAATCGGGGTAGGCAAACAGTTTCGCGCCTCTGGTACGGCTCTCCCATGGCAAGAGGCCGAGGCACACCCCTGGGCCAACACATTGTCTCTCACATTTTCAGGCAGCCATTTTGGGGTTCGCTGGAAATGGCGGGAAACAGTTCTTTTGTGCCGTATACTGACAATTCTAAGTTCTTTTTGAGCCGAGTGTAAAGGTTTGTAAGGCACACAGTACCTGGTAACACCGGGCACGGGATCCTGCTAGTGACGCCAGAAATGACCTGCCCAGGGGTCTTTGGGAACTCGGTCTTCGGTCGTTAGTGCTGAAGGTGATGCCTCGGTGGCCTGGGCCCAGGCCCGTACCATGGGGGTCACTGGGTAAAAAGAGGAAAATAATAAAAAGTCTTGTGACGCCACCTGCAGTTTCTGGTGATCTCACCAGCGTCGCTGTCAGACCACCGGGGATGGTGGTATTGCAGCCAGTTGATAATGCTCCCTGAAGGTGGAGCGGGATCCCCGAGCCTGTGCTGCTGCTGAGCTGGTCGAGGTGGGAGCAGCTACTTCTTAACTTAAGCAGAATAAGACACCGGAGGCTTGCTGACTCTGTACGGGTACTTTACTGGTAACAGTTCACGGTTCACTTCAGTTTACAGTCACGCAGTCTTTGTGGGTAGCTGGCTGGGTAGTCATCGGAGGGAACAAAGTCTTTCCGAGGCTCTCCAAGTGTTCCTTCTGCTACGTTCACTGTCCTCTGTGTCTTTCTTGCGCCTCCTTACTATCCGTGCGCTGCCCTGTACAAACCCACTTACAAACAGGCCCGTTGGGTGTGATGAAGTAACCCCTTCTCTTCTCTAAGGGGCTGAACCTGGTTTGAGGATATATGTACATTGTGAACAATGTCGGGGGCCGCTTGGCAGACCTGCGAGCCACCGGTATTGGTCGGTTTAGGATTGGACTCGCCTGCACCGCGACTCTGAACCAGTACCCCGTTGTGGACCGAGATTCCCCCAGACCGTTTACTCTCACAATCTGGCACTGGGTCTCCCCTTTTTGTCTGGGTCGCCACTCCTTTTCGGGCGCCCTCCCTGTGGTGTCCCTCTAGGACTTGCTCCTTGCTTCGCTCCTCAGACTAGACTTGATCTCTCTGTGTGTTTCCCGCTCCTTCTACCCTAACATTCCTTCCACCGGGGTTTTCGTCTCCCAGGCAAACAGGTTAAGCCTTTAGACCCCCTATTCTAGGTGTAGGGATGCTGGGATGAGAGCCTCAGTTTGACATTATCCCCTCCAATGACTGGGATACCTCACACTCTGTTTTGGGTGCAGTACCCCTACTGCGGCGCACTGACCAGTGGGGCGCCACAATATCACAGCTCACCTCCTTCTGTACAATAACTGATAACAGGATCCATCATTCAGAAAAGGTGATGTCAGAGCTCACCTCCTCCTGTACAATGACTGATAACCCCTCCATATACATTAGATAATACAGAATCCACCATTCACAATAGGTGATGTCACAGCTCTAGCCTATGTACAGGCCACTTTCTTAGGAGAAGTCAGAAGAGTAATAACATGCTCATCCCAGCCCTTCAACCTATTGCTAACCTCTGGTACCTTCCTCTCTGCTTTCAAACATGCCACCATCACGCCCATCCTCAAAAAGCCAAACCTTGACCTGACAGCTATGCCCAGCTATCGCACCATATTGCTGCTCCCATTCGCGTCCAGACTCCATGAGCAGCATGTCCATGTTCGACTTTTCTCCCACCTCTTGTCTAACTCTCTCCTTGACAATCTCCAATCTGTCTTTGGCCCCATCACTCCACCGAAACTGTCCTGACCAAAAATACTAAGTACATTCTCACAGACAAAGCGAACAGACAATTAGCCATCCATCTCCTTCTAGACCTGTTCTCTGCCTTCGACAGAGTCGATCACTCCCTCATATTACAGATCCTCTCTTCCCTTGGCATCAAAGACCTTGCCCTCATACCTTTCCAACTGCACATTTAGCGTTTCCCACTCCCACACTACCTCCTCATCCCACCCTCTCTCTGTTGGAGTCCCTCAAGGCTCTGTGCTTGGGCCCCTACTAGTGATGAGCGAGCATGCTTGCCACTACTCGGTACTCGCACGAGTATCTCGGTACTCGGGATGCTCGGCGAGCACCGAGTAATAGCGCGATACTCGTGCTCATGCTCGGGTCCACCTCCCTGCATGTTAGCGCTCTTTACAGAGCCAGCCCACATGCAGGGATTGACTACCAGACACTGTAATGCCACAGCTGTGTTGGTTGTGGCATTACAGTGATTGGCTGGCTGCACAGCATCATCAGGTCTTTATAAGTCCTTCTGAGTACTAATTAGCTGTATACAAGCAGACAGGGAGATAGGGTATATAGGAAAGTTAGGTGTGCCAGTATACCAGCCAGCATCACATCTATGGCTGGTGCGCTGGCTTTAAATCTCCTCTATCCATCCTAAAACAGTCCTTGTAAGAATTAATTTAAATCTCTATAGGCAAGAGGGGCATATAGCTCCATTTTATAGACCTCACAAGATGCTTTCTACCTGTACGTAGCATTTATAGCAGGTGTGTATCCTGTAATATCTAAGTTTTCATCTCTCCATCCCAAAACAGTCCTATTAAGGATTAATTTAAATCTCTATAGACAAGAGGGGTAATATAGGCCAATTTTCTAGACCTCACAAGACGCTGTCTACCTGTATGCAGTATTTGTAGCAGGTGTGTAGCCTGCAATATCTACTTTTTGATCTATCCATCCCAAAACCGTCCTATTAAGGATTAATTTAAATCTCTATAGGCAAAAGGGGTATAAAGCTCCATTTTCTAGACCTCACAAGACGCTGTCTACCTGTACGCAGCATTTGTAGCAGGTGTCTAGCCTGTAATATCTAATTTCATCAATCCATCTAAAAAACATTCATTGGAATCCTTCAGTTAGTAGTATACAGGAAGTGTATATAGCACACCATTCAAAATGCGCAAGGCCGGTGGCAAGGGACCAGGAAGTGGACGTGATGGTGGTGCATGCAGGGGCTGAGGCTGTGGGCAAGCTCGAATTGGGCCACGAGAAACGCCAACATCATCTCGCTCGACCTTCCTGTCCCAATTTCTAGGGGACCGCAGCAATACACCACTTTTAAATCAAAAGCAGTGTCAACAGGTTGTTAGTTGGATAGCAGATAATGCTTCCAGTCAGTTAAGCACCACCACAAACACCCTGTCTTCCACACGGTCAAGTGTCAGTAGCCATGAGACTGGACAGCATATTCATCACCCTGATCCTCCTTCCTCCCACCATGCCGAGTGTGATCCCACACTTGGACACTCTGAAGAACTGTTCAGTATGCCCTTCATGGATTCGGGCCTCTCGCCCGCTCCACTTGAACTGGGGCCTGAGGAGATCGTATGTAGCGATGCCCAAATATTTGAGCAGCCACAGTCGCACGGAGGCGACGGTGGGAATGTGTCACAACAAGAGGTGGACGATGATGTGACACAATTGCCAGACAGTCAGGAGAAGGACCAGGGTGCGGAAGTGGTAGACGACGTGGTGGATGATCCAGGAACTGACCCAACCTGGCAGGAGAACATGCAGAGTGAGAACAGCTGCAAACAGGAGGAGGGAGGCGTAACATCACAACAGACCGGAAGGAGCAGAGTGGTGTCCACACACAGAAGGCGGGCAACCGTTCCTCGTAACAGCAACACGACACAAGTTGCCAGTACAACAGTTAGGTCTTCCCGAGTCTGGCAGTTTTTTAGGGAGTCTAGAGAGAATTCAAAAACGGCCATTTGCAACACCTGCCATGCCAGCATCAGCAGGGGTAGCAAAAGTAGCAGCCTGACCACCACCAGCATGATCAGGCACATGGCAGCAAAGCACTCGACTTTGTGAGATGTACCACAGGGTCCAGGAGCAGTATCTGTGGTGACACCACTGCTTCTTCTACTGTTGTACGTGCAAGCCAATCCCCTGTCCATAGTGCATGTGAAGATACCTCTTGTCCTGCACCTGTCATTGCACAATCAGAAGTGCCACCATCATCAACCACGTCATTCTCCCAGCGCAGCGTTCAGATATCAATACCCCAGTCATTGGAAAGCAAGCGCAAATACGCTGCCAACGCCCCACACGCCACACTCCTAAATGCGCACATTTCGCGACTGCTTGCGCTGGAAATGTTGCCTTTTAGGTTAGTGGAGATGGAAGCATTCCGCAACCTGATGACTGCAGCCGTCCTTCGTTACTCGGTCCCCAGCTGTCACTATTTCTCCCGGTGCGCCGTCCCCGCATTACACAAGCACGTGTCCCAAAACATTAGCCGTGCCCTTAACAACGCTGTTTCCGGCAAAGTACCACGGACATGTGGACAAGTGCTTGTGGGCAGGGACGCTACAATTAGCTGACGGCACACTGGGTTAATATAGTGGAAGTTGGGGCCCAGTCAGACCTTGGAATGGAACACATCCTCCCGACTCCAAGTTTTGCGGTCCCTAACTCAGTCAGGGTTGCCCCCACAATCTACAGCTCCGATACATCATCCTCCTCAGCCACCTCCTCCTCCTCTTCAGCCTCCACAACAGTCCCAAGCTGGAAGGTCTGCAGCACTGCCTCGGCCAAGCGGCAACAGGCTGTGCTGAAGCTAATATGCGTAGGTGACAGACCCCACTATGCTGATGAGTTGTAGACAGCTCTGAAAGAGCAAGCAGATCATTGGCTCACACCGCTGAAGCTAGAGCCAGGCAAGGTCGTGTGTGATAATGGCCGGAACCTGGTGGCGGCTCTGAGGCGAGGCGAGCTCACACATGTGCCATGCTTGGCCCATGTGCTCAACCTGGTGGTTCAGCTATTTCTTAAATCCTACCTGGAGCTGCCAGATCTGCTCGTCAAAGTACGCCGTCTGTGTGCCCATTTTAGAAAGTCACCTACTGCTTCAGCCGCCCTTGCCGGGTTTCAGCAGCGTTTGCAGCTTCTGGCTCACAGACTGGTGTGTGATGTGCCCACGCGTTGGAATTCCACCCTGCAGATGTTGGTCATTATTTCTGAGCAGAAGAGGGCAGTTGTTGACTACTAACATCAACTAGGCCATCGGTATTCGGTTCAAACTCCACACATAAGACCTCTGGAGTAGACATGGGTGTCTGACGTATGTACAGTCCTCCAAAACTTTGAGGACTGCACCAAGATGGTGAGTGGCAACGACACCATCATTAGCGTCACCATCCCGCTTGTCTGTATTCTAAAAAGCTCTCGGCTCAAAATCAAAGATGATGCATTGCAGGCGGAGCACGATGAGATGGAGCAAGGAACCATAGTGGGTGATTACACACACCCACTCTCTTCTCATCCCAACATGCATTGGGAACAATGACTAGGAGGAGGATGAGGAAGAGGAGTTAGAAGAACAGGAGCTACTTTCATGCGGAATTGACGGTACTACCTGTACAACCGTCATACCGTTGGTCCAGTGTCGATGGCCAGAGGACAGGGACGAGGAGGAGGATGAGGCCAGCATGGTCAGTCATCCTGTTGTTGATGACACTGAAGTCTTGCCTGTTACCAGTCTGGCGTGCATGGCTGACTTTATGTTACGCTGCCTGTCCCGTGACCCTCGTGTTATCAACATCTTGGCGGACACTCATTACTGGTTGGTGACACTTTTAGACCCACGCTACAAGGAGAACTTTATTTCTCTTATTCCACCAGCGGAGAGGTCTACAAAAATGCTGCAGTACCAGAAGGCCCTTGTTGGGGAATTAGTCAAAAAATTCCCTTCGGAAAACGCTGGCGGCAGAGGTCACAGTTCGGTGGCCAACCAAGGCGTCCGGGAGAGAGAGCCACAACTCCAATCCAGCAGAGGTAGAGGAACACTCTCAGAGATATGGGAGAGTTTTCTCAGCCCCTCCGATAGCACAGGCCCTGAGGTGCGGGGTACTTTCAAAGCTGGACACGTGGCATGAATTGGCTCTCTACGCTTTGGAAGCCCTGGCCTGCCCTGCCGTCAGCGTTTTGTCAGAGCGGGTTTTTAGTGCCGGTGGAATCATTACTGATAAACGCACCCGCCTGTCAACTGAAAATGCTGACAGACTGACTCTGATCACGATGAACAAGGGTTGGATTGGGCCTGATTTCAGCACACCACCAAAATGATAGCAGCATAATGTAAAGTTGAACCCATTGCATTTATTGGGGATGTTTATTCCCATGCCCCACCTCACACCCACACATGGGTACACACTTCCTGATTTAGGCTATTTGCTGTACTCCTCCTCCTTCTCCTCTTCCACCACCACCATATCATCAGGGCGACAGTGGTCCATGATGCCATGAAAATATATTTTATTTACATGTTGTTTATGATGCCCCTAACCATTAAAACGTTAGACAATAGGTTCATGTATACCCCCCAGTGGTGAATGTTTTAGTCCTTACTTAGTGCATGGGCATTACAAGTATAGGAGACCCGCTCCTTTGTAATGGGAACAATATTTAAAGAGGCTCTCCTCCACATCTCTTCCCAGGGGCATCAGAGTGCCTCCCAATTTTTGGCAGCCCTGCCTAGGGCAATACCAGAAAAGACCCACTTTGTATTAAAGGGCACATTGTTTAAAGATGCCCTCATCCACGCCTCTTCCCAGGGGCATCAGAGTGCCACACATTTTTTTTTTTTAAATCTTTCATATAATCCAAAAAACTATCATACAGCAACACTGTCTCACAAATGATATGAGCCCTTAACATTTTCCCCAGGAAAATGCATTTTGGATTCATTTTTGGATGTTTTATTGTGAGTCCGTAAAAGTGGCATAATACTCAGAAAAAACATTGTTCACAGCAGTGACCTGGGAGTCAGAGATGCTGAAAGGGGTATTCCTCATGCTGTTCCCATGTCATTTGGGCACTGTTGTTATATTTTTGTGACATTTTCAGGGCTTATCCAGGCTGACTGGGGTCATGCTCGGGTCTCCCATAGGATAACATTGGGCTCAGTGCTCGGGACGAGTACCCGAGCATCTCGAGATGCTCGAACCAAGCATCGAGCACCCAAGCATTTTAGTGCTCGCTCATCACTAGCCCCTACTTTTCTCCACCTATACCCTTGGCCTAGGACAACTTATAAAGTCACATGGCTTCCAGTACCACCTGCACGCTGATGACACTCAGATCTACTTCTCTGGCCCAGATGTCTCCTCTCTGCTATCCAGAATCCCGGAGTGTCTGTCAGCCATATCCTTCTTCACCTCTCGCTTCCTAAAACTCAATGTAGACAAAACCAAAATCATCATCTTTCCTCCATCTCATGTATGTTCCCTACAGGATCTATCTATTATCGTAGATGGCATCACGCTCTCTCCTGCACCTGAGTAACTCTCGACTCTGCCCTGTCCTTCAAACCGCACATTCAAATTCTCGCCACCTTCTGTCACCTCCAGCTAAAAAATATTTCCAGAATCCGTCCTTTCCTCAGCCCTTAATCTACTAAAACACTTGTACATGCCCTCATCATCTCCCACCTTGGCTATGGCAACATCTTCCTCTGTGACCTCCCTGCTAATTCTCTCGCACCTCTCCAATCTGTCCTCAACTCTGCTGCTCAACTAATCCACCTCTCTCCTCGCTACTCCCCTGTTTCTCCCCTCTACAAACCTCTTTTTTGGCTCCTAATTCCACAACGAATCCAGTTCAAGCTACTAACACTGACCTACAAAGCCGTCCATAACCTGTCCCCTACTTATATCTCTGAACTAGGGATGAGCGAGTACTGAAGTAATTGGACTCGCTATACTCGCAACGAGTAGGTCCTGGTACTCGGTACTCATTACGAGTATAGCGAGTCCGATTGAAATGCGAGTACTTTTGCAGTGTATCTATATATACACTGCGAAAGTACACTAAAAATGAAGAAAAGTTGTAAAACATTTTAAAAAATCATACTCACCTTCCGACGCCTGCACGGGGACCCGAAAACCTCACCTCCGATGTGCGTCAAGGACCTGCCAGTCTGATAGCCAATCAGATGGCTGGGAGCAATCTGGCCAATCAGATGGCCGGACTTTACAAACCACATGATTGCTACCAGCCACCTGATTGGCCAGATTGCCAGGTCATTGATGCACGTTCAAGACCTGGCAAACTGGCCAATCAGGTGGTTGATAGCGATCATATTGTTTGTGATGTCCGGCTATCTGATTGGCCAGATCAGTCCCAGCCATCTGATTGGTTATCAGACTGGCAGGTCATTGCCGCACATCGGAGGTGAGGTTTTCGGGTCCCAGTGCTGGCGTCGGAAGGTGAGTATGATGTTTTTTTTAATTTTTTAACAACTTTTCTTCACTTTTAGTGTACTTTTGCAGTGTATATATAGATACACTGCAAAAGTAAATGGACTACTCGCTACTCCTGAGTAATCACAAGAAACCCGGGGAGTAGCGAGTAGCCGAATATTGTTACTATTCTGCAAGTACCGAATAGTAACGATTATACTCGCTCATCCCTACTCTGAACTAATTTCCCAATATCTTGGCTCATGTAATCTTCGATCCTCCCAAGAGCACCTCCTTTCCTCCACACTTATTCGTTCCTCACCCAATTGCCTCCAAGACTTCTCCCGAATATCCCTTATCCTCTGGAATTCTGCACCTCAACACGTTCGATTATCCACCATGCTCGGATCTTTCAGATAGAAGCTGAAAACCCATCTCTTCAGGACAGCTTACAGCCTGCAATGAACACGCTGCCACCTCGCCATCACTGGAGCTACCACCTCACCATAACCGGGAGATGCCTGTAAACTATATCTAAAATTTGATATGTAACCCCTTCTCATGTACAGCCCCATGGAATTAATGGTGCTAAATAAATAAATAAATAAATATTAATAATAATGTGAAGTCATGTCGCCTAAGAGCTAACAGGAAACCAGCAAAATGTAAAAGGGGATCTTGTAAGAACAAAATAAGTAAAATATTGGTAAAGTTGCTTACAGCCCTGTCCACCTGGTATATTTACGTTTCGAATGGCACCAGGGTTAGACCTGACCCTCAGAGATAAATTAATGGGCTGAAAACATCCCTATTTCGAGCTGACTTGGGAGTTAATTACTTCTCAATAAGATCTAATAACTTTTGACCTTGTTAATGTAGACGTGTACGTGTTCTGTTCAGCTGGGTGGTCAATCTTCAGAATCTTATTCCATGGTGGGCCAAGGGAACCCTTTGCCTTATACTACCGTATCTGGAAGGTTGGAAGGCATCCATTTATGCAGTGACTTTGAAAATCATAAATTGACTACCCTATACGGTATGTATCTCGGAGCTCAGGACCCTGCCAGCATTTCCGCAATTATATCTCCAGCTCCATTTTTAATAACATGTAACTTTTTAATTAGGGTATGATGTATTGCAGCGCGGGCATTTGCTTGATGACTAATTCTTTGAGAAAGTGAATATCCAGAGGGGGCCAGGAAACTGGATGACAAAGAATAATTGTCTTCACCGGAGGAAAAAAAATAATAAATTCCACAAAAAGACAGGGAGGTAGAGAAAACCTGATTTGTCACATTTCTTGGCAAAAACGCTCATTCACCAGGTAGGGGTCAGCGTCACTAGAAGAACATGCAATGGTCTCACAGTCTACAGAACTGATTCTACTTGGCTCATGAAACTCTACGTTGGTGTCGATGGTCTTTCATCAATATAGACAAGAAGATGTAGACTTCAAACTTGTCAATTTGACTACCAGGACTGTAGAGTCAGTAAGCCAAACATTCGACTCAGACTCCTCAGTTTCCCTGAATCCAACTCTGACTCAAACTCGACCAAAATAGACACCAACTCCAACTCTATGATTCCGACTCCACAACCATGGCTGTAAAGTCAGTAAGCCAAACATCCGACTCTGACTCTTCAATTTCTCTGAATCCGACTCCGACTTCACCAAAATGGACACCAACTCCGACTCCACAGCCCAGGTGACTACGCCAAAGCTTATTCTCAGCTTGACAGCCACTCAATGCCATCAGTGAAACCCCACTGGACATCCAAACACAAATAACTATTCACTCTGCCCCCATAGATTTTTAGGTGATATTAGTGATATCCATCATTATATATTGCTCTTTGCCTTAACTCAGTGGAGCAGAACAAGTGACAAGACAGAAGATAGGTCCATCTGTTATGCTCCCTGAATGCAAATTATTCATTGTTTTTAGTGCTGCGTATGGTGTATTGCTGTGTTGCTAGGCAGAAGCATTGCCATTGGTATTTTGTCCCTTTCCTATTTCTGTAGCGTCAGATTACTCTTCCCTTCTTCCCATGTAATCATTCTCCAGCCATTTTAGTATGGACACATGTGTTACTGCTCTATGAAGAATCACTCTTTTTACCTACTGCATTGTACTTCAATACAAGATTTTCAGTGAAAAGCATCTCCATTTCTTCTGGATTCTTATACAAAGTCTGTGTGATTGAGTTGAACTATCTGTGGCACATTCATATGAACGTAAATATGGTCAATTCGGACACTCAGCATTTAGGTAGTTCAGGCACGTATCTTACCCCCTTTGAATCAGAATACCACCAAACATGTATATACGACCGGGACATACCAATTGACTACTATACCAGAGAGAAGAGAGAGGATGCCTCCCCTGGTTGGTCTAATTTTATCTACAGGGTGGCAAGATTTTGTGAAGGTCTCACTTTACAAACACAAAGCAACAGTCCTGAATTTGATGGGACAACTCATTTTTTTGCAAACAGTCTGTAGCCCACATGAAATAGTGGTATCATAATATGCCCTTAATAATGGCAACTTACCGTGGATCTATAAAAACCCTCACAGGAGTTATCACCTCCTTTCCAAAAAATAAGTCATTTGCAATTAAGTTCTAAAAAGCCAGGACTGAAGAGTCAACAAGGGGTTTATAGGCAGTTCCCAAATATAATTTTACATCCAATAATTAGTATCATCTTCTAAAGAGTCTTGAAGAACCAGAACCTTAAAAATTAAGGTAACCATTAAACATCAGCTAAGTTTGTAAAAGTTACATGAGGCTAATTATTATTATTTCAGATTATAACACCATTTATTCCATTACACTTACATGTGAAAAAGGGGCATACATAGACAAATACAATATTCATGATCAATAGAAGGCATAGACAGGTACAGGAGGAGAGAGGACCCTGCCCACGAGGGCTCACAGTCTACAAGGGATGGGTGAGGATACAGTAGGTGAGGAGAAAGGACTATGCCCGCGAGGGCTCACAGTCTACAATGGATGAGTGAGGATACAGTAGGTGAGGAGAAAGGACCCTGCCAACGAGGGTTCACAGTCTACAAGGGATGGGTGAGGATACAGTAGGTGAGGAGAAAGGACTATGCCCGTGAGGGCTCACAGTCTACAAGGGATGGGTGAGGATACAGTAGGTGAGGAGACAGGACCCTGCCTGTGAGGGCTCAGAGTCTACAAGGGATGGGTGAGGATACAGTAGATGAGGAGAGAGGACTTTGCCCGTGTGGGCTCACAGTCTACAAGGGAAGGGTGAGGATACAGTAGGTGAGGAGAAAGGACTATGCCCGCGAGGGCTCACAGTCTACAAGTGATGAGTGAGAATACAGTAGGAGAGGAGAGAGGACCCTGCCCATGAGGGCTCACAGTCTACAAGGGATGGGTGAGGATACAGTAGGTGAGGAGAAAGGACTATGCCCACGAGGGCTCACAGTCTACAAGGGATGGGTGAGAATACAGTAGGAGAGGAGAGAGGACCCTGCCCATGAGGGCTCACAGTCTACAAGGGATAGGTGAGGATACAGTAGGTGAGGAGACAGGACCCTGCCTGCGAGGGCTCACAGTCTACAAGGGATGGGTGAGGATACAGTAGATGAGGAGAGAGGACTTTGCCAGCGTGGGCTCACAGTTTACAAGGGACTGGTGAGGACAAACTGACATGTGGTGCTTTACTAGAATGAGGGAGAGGAGAGGCCGGTGAGTAGTGGGGAGACAGGTGGATTAGTCGGGCCGCAGAGTTTAGGACAGATTGGAGAGGTGCAAGAGTGTTAATGAATGAAATCCACCAGATGAAAAAACTCATATCGGTAATATTGTGTGGATTCTTTTTCTCTGACTCAGGAGCATTTCAAGCTCTGGAGAACAATTATGGAAATAGTTCTGTGGAATGACTGGGAGATATTACCGGCATTTGGTATAATTTGTCAATAGCGCCTATTTGGAGAATAAAATACAGAGCCCATTCACAAGTCACACAAATAAGAAAGCAAATTGGTATCGCACTGCCTCAGACAAAGCAAGAACGCTCCACCATATGAACTCTTTATTAGGGCCTAATTTACCACCATTTATCTCAGCATGGGAGCCTACTAGGACGATGCTTTCTAGATGGCTTTTTTGCAACAGTTATTGCAAGGTAGGAATTAGAAGCTAAGACTAGCGTAAAATATGCTCCTACACAATTAAAAGATGATCAGGTGTTAAAGCACCGCAGAGACTGAGGTGTGGTTTCCCTCTTCAACAACATTAAAAGGAATTCTGGAATCCTCTGTTGTCATAAAGGGTTAACTATTATTGTTACACAACCTATTGTTCTGCTGTTATTTTTTTGATGTTCTTCAACCATGCTAATTCCTTCTGAATGGTCATGATTAATAATGGAAGTTGCCCAATTATTAAAATATTTAGGTTGCAAAATAATGCCTTGTGGCTTAGCGGTAAGCATTGTTGCCTTGCTGTTACCTGTCTCAGTTTAAGGGCCGTGCTTTGTTCCCTTCCCTTATGTCTGCTACCTTTTACTGTGGACCACTCCTGTGAAGAGACATCATCATTACCATCATTGCCATCATTGCCATCATTTCATCATTATCCAAAGTTTTTAAGGCAGACTCCGACACCCATGAGAACTCAGTTAGGCTGGCTTCACATTGCGGCGGCGTCCGGTCCAGGGCTGTCAGGAGTGACAGCCTGGACCGGAGTTTTGCTGCATAGAATACTATCGGGCTGCACGGAGCTGGATCGCGCCAGGTGGCAATTATCTGCCATCCGGCTGCTATCTCGCCGGATGTATCCTGGAGTGGTGGGGTTTTTCTTCCGATTCCAAAAACGTTGCATGTAACGTTTTTGGATTGGGCAGACAATTCCCCACTACTCCAGGATACATCCGGCGAGATAGCAGCCGAATGGCAGATAATTGCCACCTGGCGCGATCCAGCTCCGTGCAGCCCGATAGTATTCTATGCAGCAAAACTCCAGTCCAGGCTGTCACTCCTGACAGCCCCGGACCGGCCGCCGCCGCAATCTGAAGCCAGCCTAAGCCTTGTACTCAGTTACATGTACAATGGAGTTCGTGTCACCAACCAAACCTCTTATCTGGCAATCATCTCTACCAACACCTGTTTGTTTCTGCAATCAGCATTTACTTCCATGCTGTCACGATGATCTCTCTTACTTTGGAGACTTGTGACTGGTTTGGGACCTCTTTCTCTATTCTGTTTTGAGACTTGATATTAAACACGTTTCTTTCCTTTGGCAGTGTTGGAGTTAATGTCAGTTTCTGTTGCTGCATTGTTACTTAGTTCTCCTCTACATTGGCTACTTTGTAATCACTCCTATCTCCTTTATGTGGGAACATGATCCAGCATTCCTTGCTGGTGATTGAACTCATTCCTGGCCTGGCTACCTGACGTGTAGGTAGTACTCTGGAGAGCTGACCGTTGCCAGGTCGTCCACTGTCATGGAGTGTGGCAGCAGGTGTGAAGTTGACTTGTTGTTTCTCTGTCTGTCTCCCCTTCCCCTCTTGTCTTGTTTATTGCAGTGGTTGGGACTACAGCTCCCGCCGGCCATATCCCTATTGAGGGTTTACACGGCCAGCGAGAGCATAGGTATACTGCTCAGCGACAAAGTGAAAGAACCCATATGGGCACAATAGGGACAAAAGGGTCATCAGGGCACAATCGCAGGTGAGTGCAGGAGGTATCCTTTCCCTCATTTACTTTGAGCAGGGCCCCCATTGTATTTGTCCACCCCTGGTGTTTCCCCACTCTGCTGTTGTGTTTAGTGCAATTGACATCGTTGGTCAATGCGCCACTGTCACTCACCGTGTCCGGACATTCCGAAATACGTGGTGTGACACCTACAGCTAACATTTTGTCCACTATAAGCTAAAAAATTCTTCTCTGGACCTGTTCACATTACAAAAGCTGCTGCAACTGACTTCCAGGATCTGTGTCATCTGGTGTTTCCTGCTCTATTTGTACTGTCCTGGTCCTTGTTGTTCTATGTCACATCCGGTAAGTCCTGCCCACTGTGCCATCACCTTCCATCTATTTTGCCGAACCTGACCTGGAGCTTACAGAATCTACCTCATCAGTTGAGCTCATAACCAAGAGCTACATTTTCATGGATTTTAACTTAGTACTTTTTTTCACCACAAATTCCAGTATCAAACTAAAAGGCTATGGTTTTCACCTGGATCCTCCACTACCACTCACAAGTCCCCTGCTGGCCTGGCCACTTTGGGGTACGCTATATGGTCCATCTAAGCTAATACTACCGATGGATGTATGCTGTTGCCCACAGCCTGTGTCAGTGATACAGCCATATGTGCTCGGCGGAGAGCACCGTATACAATATGCCACGGAGAGGCCTCGTGGGATGGATGGAATCACTGATCGGAGGGTTGTCCCTATGTCTGTCACTAAACGAGTAGTGTATTCAAGGAGTCGTCTTCTGGAACTGCACAGGACAAAGTCTTCTCCAGCAGTTGCAATACCACATGTTCCACGGGAAATGAGGAGACCTTTCAGAGGTTGCAGAGCAGGCAAGAAGATCAAGTCCTGGAGGAGAAGGTTTAAACCTGCGGTCCCATCCATCATCATGGGTAATGTACGATCGCTTGGTAACAAGTCGGATGAACTGCTGGCTCTGAGTAAGACCCAGAAGGAGTTCAGGGAATGCAGTCTCATGTGCTTTACAGAAACCTGGTTGCATGAGGACGTCCCAGATTCATGTGTATCGGTACCAGGGTTTCATATGGTTCGGGCTGACAGGGACAGAGTGAAGTGCGGTAAGAAGAAGGGTGGAGGAGTGATACTGTACATTAACAACAGATGGTGTAATCAGGGGCATGTAACAGTAAAGGAGAGACATTGTTGCCCAAACATTGAACTATTAGCAGTGGGCCTCAGGCCTTACTATCTGCCTAGAGAATTCTCTCTTGTTATTGCAGTGGTGTCGTATATACCACCATCTGCAAATCCAGAGGCAGCTGGGGAAGTACTGCCTGGGGTGATTGCCCGGCTTCAGACGAAACACCCTAACTCTCTGTCATTTCTGGGGATTTTAATCGAGCCAAGATCTCATTACCAAAGTTCTATCAATATGTCAAATGTTCTACACGGGACAATTATATATTGGATCTCCTCTATGCCAGTGTTAAGGATGCTTACTCATCATCTGCATTGCCCCCCCTGGGGAAATCTGACCACAACCTCATACTATTGTCTCCAGCCTATCAACCAGTTGTCTGCAAACAACCAGTGACAATTAAACAGATAAGGAAGTGGTCTCCGGCAGCAGAGAAGAGGTTACAAGACTGCTTTGATTGCACAGACTGGGAGGTGTTATGTGCCAGGGAACATAATGATGATGTTAACGAGGTTACTGGGAGAGTTACTGATTACATCAACTTTTGTACTGACAATATTGTACCTATTCATGAGATTCGGTGTTATGCAAACAACAAGCCTTGGATTACAAAAGAATTGAAACATCTACTAAACAGGAAAAAAAAAGCTTTTAAAAGGAAAGACAAGGAGGAGATGAAAATTGTACAGAGAGACTTAAAACGGAAAATTAAGATTGCCCGTGAAGCATTCAGAATTAAATTGGAAAATAAATTGTCACACAACAACTCCAGAGAAGTGTGGACTGGAATGAAGCTATTGACTGGGTTTAAGGCAAGGTCAGATCAGGGGGGTGGGGGGCTGATCATGGCTAATGAGATGAATGAGTTTTTCAACAGATTCAACGATAAATGTGCAATGTCAACAGGGGAGAAGGCCGGGGAGCAACAAGCAATATCAACTGGGAGGAGGAAGTTGGAGACATTCTTGATCTCAGAAAATGATGTGAGGGAACAGTTTAGTAAGCTGGTCATTGGTAAAGCAGCAGGGCCTGATGGTATATGTCCACGTGTCCTCAGAGTGTGTGCAAATCAGTTGTGCACTGTCTTCCGGCACCTGTTTAACTGGAGCTTACAATCACAGAGAGTACCAGTTCTATGGAAGACTTCTTGCTTGGTGCCGGTTCCCAAGACTACCTTTCCGAGCTCCCATAACGACTATAGACCGGTGGCCTTAACATCGCATGCGATGAAGTCCTTGGAGAGAATTGTACTTGCCTACTTGTGTCCGAGGGTATCTGCTTTTATGGACCCCCTTCAGTTTGCGTATCGGCAGAGTCTAGGGGTGGACGATGTTGTAGCATATCTGCTACAAACAGTACATTCCTTTTTGGACAATGATGGAACCACTGTACGTGCCATGTTCTTCGATTTCTCCAGTGCATTCAACACCTTACAGCCACTATTATTACGTAAAAAGCTGGTTGAAATGGCGGTTGATGAGGGACTAGTGAATTGCATCATTGATTACCTGTCGGACAGGCCACAGTTCGTAAGGTTGGGGGCGGCCGTATCGGATAGTGTTCGGAGCAGTGTTGGAGCCCCTCAGGGAACGGTGCTGTCGCCATTCCTTTTTACGTTATACACAGCTGATTTTCAGTATAAATCAGACCTTTGTCACCTTCAGAAGTACTCTGATGACTCAGTGATAGTCGGAGGTATTGAGAGAGGCCGGGGGGAGGAGGAATACGGAAGGGTGGTCTCGGACTTTGTTGACTGGTGCCAGGCTAACCATTTAGAACTCAACGTAAAGAAAACCAGGGAGTTGGTGTTGAGTTATGGAAGGTGCATGAAGGATTGCTTACCTATCACTATTGATGGTCAGGATGTGGAGATGGTGGAGAATTTCAAATATTTGGGGGTTCACCTGGACAGCAAGCTTGATTGGAGGTGCCATATGGAGAAGGTTTGCAAGAAAGGGATGAGTAGACTTTACTTCCTAAGTAAATTAAGGTCGTTTAATGTGTGTAGCAAAATGCTTGAAATGTTCTACCAATCTATTGTGGCGAGTGCAATCTTTGCTGCAATAATATGCTGGGGTAGTAGTGTGCGCACAGCTGACGCTAATAAGCTGAATAAACTAATCAAGAAGGCTAGTGCGGCGGTGGGTCTACAACTTAGGACTTTCGAGGAGGTATTAGAGGATAGAATTAATAAGAAATGCAAGACTATAATGAGCAACAATACACACCCGCTCTCTGAACTGTTTGCGAAGCAGAAGAGCACATTCAGCAAGCGTCTAATCCAACTAATGTGTAAAAAGGAAAGATACAGAAAATCGTTTGTTCCGACAACTGTGGGGATGTTTAACAAATGTATAAGTGTAAAGCGTCCCAAGACTATGTGAAGTTCTAAGGGTATGGGGGGAATAGGTGAGGTACATGTACCAGTCTACCCACATCTGCTGTCCATATAGACTTATTTTGTAAAGTGTGAAATGTCCTTGATCTTTGTTCTGCTGCTGTAATACTGTAATTTCCTCCGGGATCAATAAAGTTTATCTTATCTTATCTTTAGCTAATTTGGTCTTTAGATTATGAACCTCAATGGGAACAGAGACGGGGACCTTATACAGAATTATGGAATGTTAGCGCGAGGATTTCCAATGTCCAACTTAGATCTTTTGCATTAGAACTGTTGTCACTTCCCTTACCGCAAATGAGTCATTAATACTTATGGTCCCGTCACACGTGTCAACCAAGGCTGCGATGTCGGAAGCGATGTGCGGGTGCGTGGTCGCTTCCGACATCGCTGCCTTGATGTCACACGGCAGGATGTTGCCGGTGACGCCGCAGCGATGCGGGCGGAGCCATCGCTAGCTGGGCTGGGATCAATCCAGCGAGCGATCCGCAGCAATGCTGCGGTATAGGCTAAATCGCCGCCAACATCGCTATTGCGGTGTCAGACGGCGCGATCCAGCCTAATCGCTGGTTGCAGATTGACAGGTTTATGAACATGTTCATAAACATGTCAACCTGCGACCAGTGATAAATTGCAGTTGCGTCTCGCTGTCACACAGCACGACGCACTTGCAATATCGCTAGCGACATCGCTGATGCGTCACTTTTCGGCGATGTCGCTAGCGACATTGACACGTGTGACATGGCCTTAAGATTCTCCTAGGACAGATGGAAGACCCACCAAGAAGTAGTTGTATGCTCTACCATAAAGATGGTCCCTAATTGAGAACTTCTAGGGATCTGTTGCATCTTCAAAAGAGTCCTGTAAAAGCAAAACCATAAAATGAAGATCAAAATAAGAAAAGAAACTCATTTTATAAAAGTCACAAGAGGGTGAATGCTCGCTTTACCATGTGGAATTCAGTTCCTCCACCCAGAAATCTTGCTGTGATTGCTCTACTCATTTTTGTAAGTCAGTTCAGACTTTTTCCTGCAAATGTTCAGTCTCAGGTGCCAAAAAAATAATTGACAGAAAAAGAGTAAACTACAAGACTGGAAGTAGAGGAAAGGAAGGGGATGCAGCTGCAGATTCACACTCTGTTAGTTTTAGGAAGAGGATGTCCGCTTTGGACAATTTCTGCTTGTTAGAAGGGTCTCTCAAAAAACTAGTTACAAATTGCCCCACCACTAGGATCTGAAGCTATCAGCCCACAGGACACTTGGCAGTGAAGTGTTAAATTCCCGAGCAGCACCGCCACAGGAGAAATAGAGTATTACATAATTCCTATTCTAATTAGTGATTTGTCTGTGTAAGGCTAGGGTCACACTTGCGTTTTGACCCTAGCCTAACGGATTGCGCTTAAAACTTAGAACTTTTCCCAGAAGCGCATAGTGTTAATGCTATGCACTGCGGGAGAATGCTGACCCTAGTTACCCGATGCTTACCTTGACAATGAGCCACACACAAAGCTGCTGGGAGTGCTCTTTAGCAGAGCGCACAGTATATGTTGCAGACAACGTTTCCTGTGCGCTGACGCAAGTGTGACCCTAGCCTAAGGTTACATATTCAGTCCAGCCTCCAGTCCTCTGATAGAGTATTCTGTTAAGTTTTCTTGCTCCTCTTGCATCCCAAATTGTGCTTTCGCTCCAGTTATTCCAGTACGTCTCTTCCAGCTACTGCACTCAGAAGTCCAGCTAACTACACCTGCTCTTGGATTTCCTCTCTGCTACTGGCTGTGCTGCACTGGAGCAGTCTGGCTTCCTACTGCTTTCTGCTCTCTTTGTGGGTAATGTAAGCTCTGCAAACACCAGAGGCTCTGCTTCTACTATTGAGTTTTTCATCTATAATCTGCAAGTGTGGTGCTCAGGACGTTGTTTTGGACTTTAGTATAACTTCACTGCACTTGTGTGTGAACTCTGCTTTAAAAATCATACTCCTTTAACTGCTCTGCAGTATCAGAACTGTGTTTTCTCTAAGGCTGCTTTCACATCATGATTTTGTTGTATCCGTGGCTGTCCGTTGTAAAACGGACAGCCACGGATCCGATTTGGCCCCCATGTTATCCTATGGGGTTCGGATCGGATCGGATTTGGCCTAATTGCCATCCGATTTTGTGGGTTCCGATTTGTGTCTGATTTTTTGCTGTACCCAAAATCGGAGACTGCTCTGATTTTGGGCACAGCAAAAAAATCAGATCCCACAAAATCGGATGGCAATTAGCCCAACTCCGATCTGATCCTCGGGGTTTAACATGGGGACATATGAGCTCAGGTATGAGGAAACAGCTGATCAGTCCTCAGACCCGATTTTAGTGTGCTGAGCATGCTCAGTACACTAAAATTGCTCCTAACCCTCTAATTTCACTTCTGCAATGTATAATATACATTGCAGAAGTGAAATTAAGTAAAAGAGTTAAAAATAAAAAATTTTTATTCTCAACTATCCGCAATCCACCGCTGCCTCCCAGCAAGGTTCGGGTGCTTACAGGACCTGCGGTGATGTCACAACTCACAACCCGGCAGCGTCATCAGGTCACATGACCGCAGTTACCGCGGTAACTGCGGTCATGTGACCCGATCAGCTGATCGGCTTGTGACGTCACCGCAGGTCCTATAAGCACCCAGACCTTGCTGGGAGGCAGCGGTGGATCACGGATAGGTGAGAATACAGATTTTTTATTTTTAACTCTTGCTTTTACTATATTTCACTTCCGCAATGTGTATTATACTTTGCGGAAGTGAAAGTGCCCCGTAGAAGCGCAAAGCAATGCAAAACGGTGCCATTGTCCACTCAGCAACCCCCTCCCTGCACCATGTATCACCGCTAACTCAATAAAGCGACACCAGCAAAAGTACCCGGTGAGTGCCATCTTTTCTACATACTATAGTATCAGAACTGTGTTTGCACTAAGGCTATACCCCGTTAACTGCTCTGCAGTTTCAGAACTGAGTTTGCTCTAAGACTATACTCCAATAACTGCTTTGCAGTATCTGAATTGTGTTTGCTCTTAAAAGACTGTGTTCCGTTAGTCGGCTCTACAGCATATGAACTGGGCTAATATTATTTACTGCTGCTGGCCTCACTGTGATGAACAGTTGCCAGTGATATAATATAAAATTGCACTTAGTTTGCTGCACCCCATGTTTGTACATTTGTCACATGTGTAAAATACAGATTTTCCACCTAAATCACTTCGTCTCAGTCCTATCTTCGGTCCCACGCTACTAGATTCCTGAGATATCCGCTATAGTTCATTACAGTAGCCTAATACAGGTCAGATCTGGTTCTCAATAGCGAGAGATGTTCTTTTTCAGTCTCAGGAGTTGAGGATCCTGCAAAGAGAACCCCTAAGTAAAAATTACCTAATAGGGTATTTATAAATGTGTTTTCTAAATGGAGTAAAAGAGGCAGAGCAGCGGAGGAGAGATATCAGATCATAAATGAGAGCATTTATATCATACCGCAAAGAACCAACTACGCAGTATGTATACAGAAAAGGAAAATGCATCTATGGAAACCATCTGACAGTAGGAAAATGATCCGAGATATGTAGGTGAGGTTACACAAAACATTTCTGATTGTAGTACATTTAATAAATATCTAATGCTAAGTTTCTGTGATATCAATGACCCTGATTGGCAAGTCTGGTAGGTTGTCACCCCCTGCATGCAGACTTTAATAAACCGGCTATATAGCAAAATCTAAACTCTTTATTTCAGATATATTATTATCCTTAAATACACAAAATGTTAGGAAGATATTTATGTTGAGCAATTGCTTTAAGTGCCGCTTAAATTTACACCGGGGGACAGAATGCAATTAAAGCTCTACTACACATTACATAAAATACTTTACAAGAAGATGTTTCGGGAGAGGGGAATGCTCATGTGACAGTAAAGGTTTTATATTGGATATAGCAAGAGACTATTTTTCACAAACAGGCAAAAAAAAGTTATTGTATATTACTGAACAATTATTGCCGCCGCCACTGAGTGTGTGACAGCTCTCACGGGATGTCACTTATTATAGCGTCGCTTTCTGATTCTTAAATACATATACAGTATAGATATATGGCTCCGAAGTGGCAACTAAGTAGAATGTTTTCTTAACTTTCTTGTATTATTTTTGACAAATGAATCAGTAATCACAGTTCTGATTGGGTGAAAAAATGGCAAAATTCTAGTTTTTTTTTTGAAAAACAGTAAAATCTGAGAGTCTCCAGTGGTTGAGGATTTTTGGGCATTTTGTGATTTCTTTTTTCAGTATATTCCCATAGACATGGCAGGTTGAAGGTTAACGGAGGCCCTTTATCTCACCTCTACAAACTTGAAGCCAACTGACCCTCTTAGGTCATAGACAGACTGAGCGAGGCGCATGCGAGATACTCACATGAGGCTTGCAAGACTCACCTGGCACGGCTGCCGGCTCTGTGGACAGGAGCATGTCAGCTGCATGGAAACACAAGCAGTTGACGTGCTCCTGTCCAGAGAGACGGTGGGCGTTTCGGGTGAGTCATGCGAGTATCTCGCATGAGTCTCGCTCAATGTGTCCCTGCCCTTATTGTAGTCATATATAGGAAAGGTCTCTCTACTAAAATGTATGGGAGTTATCGGAGCAAATGAACCTTAAAGGGATTTTGCACTTTTAGAAAAGTGGACCCCAAATGTTTCTTATAATTTTTCGGTAATGTAAAACAACGAATTCAGATAGTACTCACCCAATCAACACCAAGTCTCTGCCAAGCTTCGGTCTCCACAATTACAGCATACATCACTGCTGCAGCCAGTCATTGAGCTCAGTGACTCATTTGATGTAGATGGTACAAACCGATGAGCTTGGTGATTCTCTGCATCCGTCATGTGAGCTATTGACGTGATATCACCGGTGGTATACCCAGAGAAGGTGGGTATAATCAGATTCTGTTATTTTATATTACAGGGAATGTTTGGGGTCTACTTTGCTAAAAGTGGAAAGCCCCTTTAAGTTCATCAGACACATTAGAGTATAGTTTGAAGAACCTGCTGATTTTGATAAAACCAACTCACCATCTAATGTGTATACCGGCCTCCAAACAATGGATCCCAACTCCACAATAGATAGTGTCAGGGAAAAGAAGCATGTGACATTTTGAGTTCCACTCCTGATCTATAGGAGTCTGGTAGTGGCTTTCTGAGCACCCTCCATACATAGCAGATGCTTTCTGGATCGAGCCGAGTATGGATGTGTATGTGTCCATGGTTCTGCCACCCCCACCCTGGAGGATACTGTAAGGTTGTACGTGTTCCCTTATGACCAGATTTCCTTGGCTATCCTTCCACTTAAGCAGACTTTCCTGAACCTATGAAGGCCAATAATAATAAGCTGGCTGAATAATGGCAGAAAAAATGTCATACCAAGGAGTGGTATTTGTGCTGTAGTAGTTTGTAACATTTAATCCTCTGCTGACCTGAGAAGTTGGGAAACTCCCAAGCCCAGGGTTTTTGGAGAGACTACCCTAGGCGAGTGTAACCCCTCTCTGCTTTTGACTTTGTCAGTCTCCATGACATGTGGAGAGACCCAGTTATCTGAGATGGCCTGGAATCCGGATTGGCTGGTAACTTCATGAAACAGGCCGTGGTGGACTACTGTCAGGTTCCCATCCAAGATCTTCTATTTGTTACCAGTCTGTCTTGCCCACTACTCCTTGGTCTGCCGTGCTTACGAATAAATGAGCCTGTCTTAGATTGGAGATCTGGAGAGATGCTACGTTGGGGACAGTCCTGGCACAAGAAATGCCTTGCTCCCATTTGACCACTCCAACTACTGATGACTCCATCTGGTCTACCGGATTTGGTATGTTGACATCTTCGATGAGAAGGAAGCAGAGACGTTACCTCCTCATAAGCAGTATGATTGTCCCTTTGATCTGCATCTAGAATCCTCACCTCTTTGAGGGTGAATCGATCCTCGGTCTCAGCCTAAGTCCATAGCCAAGACCGAGTACATCAAGGATAATCTGGCCAGAGGATTCATTCAGAAATCTTTGTCACCAGCTCGAGCTGGTTTCTTCGTTGTCAAACAAAAAAGGATACAACTCTTTGGCTTTGTATTGACTATAGAGGTCTCAACCAAATACAATTAAAAATAAGTTTTCATTGCCCCTTATTCTGGAATTATTTGGTCATCTCAGAGGTGCCAAGATTTTTACTAAGCTCGATCTGCGAGATGCATAAAACCTGATCCACATATGCCCGGGGATTGATTGTGTTGCACCCCACCGGGTAAGCCACCACCAGAGGTACTGCATTCCCGCGGTTAGGGAGTGTAGTGCCCCTGTTCTCCAGGTGTCGGGATGGAGCAGTTGAGCCCAGAAAACACACACATAGTGACAGGCGCCCGGGACGGTGGGTGGACCCTGAGGGAGGACCCAGGTCACAAAAGGGGGACAGGACAGTAGAGCGTGAGTTGCCAGTAGAAGGAGACCGGAGGAGTAACATCAACTGACGAGGAGTGGTAGTGGTTGGAGCAATGCCACTACGCTCACCCACAGGAGGGAAAAACTGACCGGCAGAGGAACAGAAGAGCCCTAGGGGTGCGAAAGAGACAGCGAGCCCCGTACGCCCGAATCTGACGAGACAGAGGGGTTGGTGGAGACAGGGACCCGGCCCTGCAGATGGTGCGGATCCTTCATGCCTGAACCGTAAACCTGGAGGCCCCAGACTTCTAACTGGAGCTGTGGCCGAACACCCGACACATGTTGGGGAAGATGGCCGAACTAGGGAGCAGTCCTCGGGAGAGTGACCTAATGACGCATGGGACATACAAGCACCCATGGCCACGGGTACTTGAGCTCTGTGTTGCGGAGAGTGTTGAGAGCCTGGGGAGCTGACCGATGACCTGCTCACCTCAGAAGAGAACTACTCCTTATAGTGCTGAAAGAGACAGACCACCAGAGACTGAGAAACCTAGAGAGGAGAGAAAGGGCACCAACCGTGGCTTTACTGCATTAAACTGGCTCTGGAGAAAGAGCGAACTGGAGACTGGCAGGAGTGTACCCGGCAGCCATGTTTAACACCTGAGTAAAAGTAACAGAACTGCAGCTGTGGTGTGAGAGACTTTTATTTGCGGCGACCATCGGCCGCAGAGGCCGCCCGTGACACCGAGAGTCCTGTTAACTGAGTGACCAACTGCCAAGGTAAGAGACAGGAAAACCACTCCACTGCCCTGAGAACTATGCTCCGCCTGCGGGGAGCGATGCCATCCAAGCTGCCGGTCAATGTCCCCAGAGGTTCTGAAGCAGCAGCGGCCGCCCTGGTCACATACCGCAGGTGGCACCATGAATACCGCCTTATCCCCTCAGACTTTCCCTGACATCTTCCCGTTTATTTAAAAATGACACCGCCAGGGTCACGGGACCGGGTCTTGGCCCCTGTCTGTCCCTGTGAAAAGAACCGAAGAGAGGTGAAGTATAACAACGAGTAACCGCCCGGTTCCCGAGTCTTCCCCGGGCTTGGAGTGAGTGTGTCAACTGGAAGACTGCCCTTAACACTAAGGAATGGTCATGAAGAGTACCGTGTGGTACTGTTAGGCTCAGTAATGCTCCTGGAGTCTTTCAGGAATTTATAAATGACATCTTTCAGGACTTCCTCCAGATGTGTGTTGTGGTTATCTGGACCACATCTTGGTATTCACTCTTGATCTGTCCACTCATAGGAGTCTCAAGAAGAATCATTTATATGCCACTTTTGAGAAAAGAGTCTTTGAGCAGTCTTCTCTAATCTTCCTTGGCTATATTATCTCTGACACAGCTTTGTGAATGGATCCTGAGAAGGTTTGTACAATTCTGAGATGATCATGTCCTGATGAAGTTAAGGTAATCCTGCAATTCATCCAATTTGCTAATACTACCAATTCATAACCCACATCTTTTCTCTAACAGCTCCAATTTCTGCGAAGATCCGCAAGGGAACCAACCCCAAGATTTGGTCTGCAGAGGCAGAGAACGCTTTCCTCCCTCTCTGAAACAGGCGTACTCCTCTGCTACAGTTCTCCAAAGATGATCAATAAACATGAATTCCTAGAAATGGATCTTCTAGGACCGGAGAAGAACTCATACAGAAATCTCCCTGCCATGGCGGTGCACTAATATTATAACTGTATCTAGTTGAACTTTACGTGAATCTACATACAATCTGTATTGTTCGGCAGCAAACATGGAAAATTAAGCTGTTACACCAGGTGTCTGCTTCTTTATCCTAAGGTCGAGGATCGGTTCGGATTAGGGCTAATTGCCATCCGATTTTGTGGGATCCAATTTTTTTCTGTGCCCAAAAGCAGTCTCTGATTTTGGGAACAGCAAAAAATCGGACACAAATCAGATCCCACAAAATCGGATCCGTGGCTGTCCGATTTACATCGGACAGCCACGGATTGAAGAAAGTCGCAATGTGAAAGTAGCCTAAGCTTTATTGCCAACATTTAACTGGCCTGCCTCCATTTTGGGCCTCAGTCTAAGGACAGCTTTGATACTAAGCATAGTGCGGTATGTCCAGCTTCCAAACTCTGTTAGAGTGACCAAGGTTCCCCAACTCCAGTCCTCAAGGCCCACCAACAGTGCATGTTTTCAGGATTTCCTTAGTATTGGATCATCACCTGTGCAGATGATTGAATTATTACCTGAGCAATACTAAGGAAATCCTGAATACATGAACTATTGGTGGGCCTTGAGGACAGGAGTTTAGGAACACTATGTTAGACCACTCTTCACTGAGGCTGGCTTCACATTAGCATTCACCGCCGCTGCGTATTGCGGCAGGCAAATGCGAGCTGACCGCAAGCACCGCCCATCCCCTTGTTTAACATGGGGACGCACGATTTATGCGGTCGGGTGCGGATGGCCATGCGTTCTCATTGCCCTCCATGTGTGATTTGTACGTATGCAGAGGCTTGTGTACAAATCATACATTCGCATTCGCACCGAATTTGCAACATGTTGCGTACATATTGCAGATTCTGTGCGGCCGGGAATGTTTGTTTTGTATGTAAGCCTCTGCATGCGTACAAATCACACATGGAGGGCAATGAGAACGCACGGCCATCCGCACCCGACCGCATACATCGTGCATCCCCATGTTGAACATGGAAATGGGCAGTGCTTGCGGTTGGCTCGCAATCGCCTGCCGCAATACGCAGCAGCGGCGAACGCTAATGTGAAACCGGCCTAAAACCTAGAGGTTGACACTGCCTGACGACTGCTCCTATGTATATTCTATCTGATCTTGGCTATCCACACTTCTTTCTATTCTTACAGACAGGAACAGCGCAACAAACATCTTCCTTTTGCAACACTCAGCTATGAGCAGATGCATAGTTCCTCTGCAATTTGCGCTAACATCTGATGCACGTTTTTTACATTTGTCATACCAATGGTGGTCCCAACAATGGGGTAACTTGAGTCTGATGGCCCCGGTGTGAAATTTGGACCTGCCCCTGCCCCCACACTGATTGGTTAGATGTATGGACCCTATTTGTATTTCCTGGTATACAGTCATGGCCAAAAGTATTGACACCCCTGCAATTCTGTCAGATAATACTCAGTTTCTTCCTGAAAATGATTGCAATTACAAATTCTTTGGTATTATTATCTTCATTTAATTTGTCTTCAATGAAAAAAACACAAAAAGATTTGTCCTAAAGCCAAATTGGATATAATTCCACACCAAACATAAAAAAGGGGGTGGACAAAAGTATTGGCACCCTTAGAAAAATCATGTGATGCTTCTCTAATTTGTGTAATTAACAGCACCTGTAACTTACCTGTGGCACCTAACAGGTGTTGGCAATAACTAAATCACACTTGCAGCCAGTTGACATGGATTAAAGTTGACTCAACCTCTGTCCTGTGTCCATGTGTGTACCACATTGAGCATGGAGAAAAGAAAGAAGACCAAAGAAATGTCTGAGGACTTGAGAAACCAAATTGTGAGGAAGCATGAGCAATCTCAAGGCTACAAGTCCATCTCCAAAGACCTGAATGTTCCTGTGTCTACCGTGCGCAGTGTCAGCAAGAAGTTTAAAGGCCATGGCATTGTGGCTAACTTCCCTAGATATGGACGTAAAAGAAAAATTGACGAGAGATTTCAACGCAAGATTGTGCAGATGGTGGATAAAGAATCTCGACTAACATCCAAACAAGTTCAAGCTGCCCTGCAGTCCGAGGGTACAACAGTGTCAACCCGTACTATCCGTCGGCGTCTGAATGAAAAGGGACTGTATAGTAGGAGACCCAGGAAGACCCCACTTCTTATCCCGAGACATAAAAAACCAGGCTGGAGTTTGCCAAAACTTACCTGAGAAAGCCTAAAACGTTTTGGAAGAATGTTCTCTCTTTTTGGGCAAAGGCATCAACATAGAGTTTACAGGAGAAAAAAAGAGGCATTCAAAGAAAAGAACACGGTCCCTACAGTCAAACATGGCGGAGGTTCCCTGATGTTTTGGGGTTGCTTTGCTGCCTCTGGCACTGGACTGCTTGACCGTGTGCATGACATTATGAAGTCTGAAGACTACCAACAAATTTTGCAGCATAATGTAGGCCCCAGTGTGAGAAAGCTGGGTCTCCCTCAGAGGTCATGGGTCTTCCAGCAGGACAATGACCCAAAACACACTTCAAAAAGCACTAGAAAATGGTTTGAGAGAAAGCACTGGAGACTTCTAAGGTGGCCAGCAATGAATCCAGACCTGAATCCCATAGAACACTTGTGGAGAGATCTAAAAATGGCAGTTTGGAGAAGGCACCCTTCTAATATCAGGGACCTGGAGCAGTTTGCCAAAGAAGAATGGTCTAAAATTCCAGCAAAGCATTGTAAGAAACTCATTGATGGTTACCGGAAGCGGTTGATCGCAGTTATTTTGGCTAAAGGTTGTGCAACCATGTATTAGGCTGAGGGTGCCAATACTTTTGTCCGGCTCATTTTTGAAGTTTTGTGTGAAATGATCAATGTTTTGCTTTTTGCTTCATTCTCTTTTGTGTTTTTTCATTAAAGACAAATTAAATGAAGATAATAATACCAAAGAATTTGTGATTGCAATCATTTTCAGGAAGAAACTGAGTATTATCCGACAGAATTGCAGGGTGTCAATACTTTTGGCCAACACTGTATGAGGGTGTCCCCTTCCTGGTATATATGGTCCTCCTTGTGTCCCCTTCCTGGTATATATGGTCCTCCTTGTGTCTCCTTCCTGGTATATATGGTCCTCCTTGTGTCCCCTTCCTGGTATATATGGCACTCCTTGTGTCTCCTTCCTGGTATATATGGCACTCCTTGTGTCTCCTTCCTGGTATATAAGGTCCTCCTTGTGTCTCCTTTCTGGTATATATGGTCCTCCTTGTGTCTCCTTTCTGGTATATATGGTCCTCCTTGTGTCTCCTTCCTGGTATATATGGTCCTCCTTGTGTCTCCTTTCTGGTATATATGGTCCTCCTTGTGTCTCCTTCCTGGTATATATGGCACTCCTTGTGTCTCCTTCCTGGTATATATGGCACTCCTTGTGTCTCCTTCCTGGTATATATGGTTCTCTTTGTGCCCCTTTCCTGGTATATATGGCACTCCTTGTGTCTCCTTCCTGGTATATATGATCCTCTTTGTGCCCCTTTCCTGGTATATATGGTCCTCCTTGTGTCTCATTCCTGGTATATATGGTCCTCCTTGTGTCCCCTTCCTGGTATATATGATCTTCCTTCTTGTATATATGTCCCCATCCTGGTTTACATGGTCCCCATCCTTGTATATCTCTTTCTGTTTTGTCACTAGAGCATAAGTGAAAACATTGCACTCACCTTTCCTCCGCTTCTATATCACCCGGTGTCCCCCCCATAGCCAGCGCACAGCCCATCAGGTGACATTTGAGTGCAGTGACAGGGGGCCCGTGCATAACAGTGACGTCACTCTCATGCGCAAGCTCCTGTCGCTGCACCTCCGACAGGTCACAGCCACTGTGCAGGCAGCCTGTATCGCAGGGCAGGGACCCGACGGTTCTCTGCATCACGAAGCATTTCAGCTGTATCTGCGTCCTTGTCGATGTCACAGATCCAGCTGAAGCAGCGGGACCCTGTAGTCCCGGTAGCAACCGCGACCCTCGTAGTTATGCCCCTGGGTCCCAATGTTGCACTCGGATGTGGCCAGGCATAGAGTCCCTTTACAACACCCCCAATTTTTGGGTGCAAGTTTTTAAAAAATCTGTCAAATCAAGGGTGCCCTGTACACTTCTGCTTAACCCCGACTATTTTTCAACAACATTAAACAATGGAAAATGACAAAAATGTTATCACGATAATGTTGTGCTCCAAATTTTTGTGACTTTCTTCTATAAGAGAACTGATGCATAAAGCTGGGAGTAAATCGACTCCATACTGCTCACATGTACACAATACACGCAACATGCACACGTATTCAGAAGCATGAGCTTTGCAGAAAGTTGGTGATTTTACATCTCTACCCACAATGTCCTTCATGCCATCTGTTTACCTCGTGTCATCTGGATCTGGCTTCGCTCATTTGGTATTAAAAGAGTTAAACATGATTGTAATGAGGGATTTGTCAATAACAACTAATGCATTCATTACTCCAGCGCCATAATGCCCAAGCTCATCCAAATGTCAGAGGGGGATCACACTATGACTTCTCTACATGAAAGCCCTTAGGCTGAGTGAGGTTATCTAGACAAAGAGGCTTTCACTCAACCCTTCCCCCTTTTTAACTGCAATTAGATGGCCTTACCCAAAGGCCCAGGTTTATCAGATGGTAACCAAATCCTGGGTTATTTCATCCGCTAGCTTCGAAATTGAATGCAAACACTCAAGACTCATTTACCAAAGCTGGATTTGGACATTAGAGAGATGTCTACCAGCTCATGCATGACCAGTCACCCAAAAACCTATCAGACTGTATCTTCTGTTGTAATCAACCCATGGCACCCTACATAAAGGGGGATCTCCAAAAAAAAAGTAACTCCTATCAGAAAAGTAAGACTTTAAAAGAAGTTATTAGTTAAAATCTTTAAGAACATTTTAACGGAATCCAATTTATTTACCGTATCTTTGCCTTGGGGCCAATAACTTAATATAATTTGGTCAAACATACAAGATCGTGAAAGTGTATATTTTGACATTGGCTGGCTATTAATCTAATGAAGGTTTGAACAAGAGCTCAGAGATCCATCTTGGAGTTTGGGTAAACACTCGCTTCCTTGGAAGATGTGAATACATATGGCCAAACATGCATATGATGATTAGAAGAGGGGGTAAAGCTAGTCTCCTATGTGCTCTCTGGCAGCCAGTGGCTTATCGCTTGGAGAACAATTTGATTGGCAGTCTGAAATCGGACATGCCTGATTGACAATTTCCCTGACAATAAGTCGGCTAGCATCTCTATACACATTAGACTGGTAGCATTAGGCTGGCCCCATCAGTCGGCACCATCAATCTATACACCGTTAGACTGGCACCATCAGTCGGCTGGCACCATTGGACTGTCGGCTGAACCTGTCGATATCAGAGCTTAAGGAATTCTGAGATCTCTTTGGTGATCTTCACTGTGAACAAAGAATCAGATATTGAAATTTGACATTTTTGATCTTTATTTCCAATACTTGGGATCAGGCTCGGACTGGTCCACAGTAGTGCAATCTTTTGAGTAATATGTCACTTACCCCCAATATAATCAGTAGTTGGCACAAATTCACTTGTTTGGCTAGGTACAGACAAAGGAAGCATCTCATCATTCATTTTACAATGTACCTGGTATATTATTCTATAGGCGCATAGGTACATGTGTGATTGTAATATTTGCATGTAGTTGATCAGTGGCCCCCAGAGTCAATGTTACTAGTGGGCCCCTGTCACCCCAGTCTGAGACTGCTTGGGATGACCATATACATAAGAAAGAAATACAATTTGCAGGTATAAGATAAGATAAGATAAACTTTATTGATCCCGGAGGAAATTACAGTATTACAGCAGCAGAACAAAGATCAAGAACATTACACACTTTACAAAATAAGTCTATATGGACAGCAGATGTGGGTAGACTGGTACATGTACCTCACCTATTCCCACCATACACATAGAACTTCACATAGTCTTAGGATGCTTTACACTTATACATTTGTTAAACATCCCCACAGCTGTCGGAACAAACGATTTTCTGTATCTTTCCTTTTTACACATTAGTTGGATTAGACGCTTGCTGAATGTGCTCTTCTGCTTCGCAAACAGTTCAGAGAGCGGGTGTGTATTGTTGCTCATTATAGCCTTGCATTTCTTATTAATTCTATCCTCTAATACCTCCTCGAAAGTCCTAAGTTGTAGACCCACCGCCGCAATAGCCTTCTTGATAAGTTTATTCAGCTTATTAGCGTAAGCTGTGCGCACACTACTACCCCAGCATATTATTGCAGCAAAGATTGCACTCGCCACAATAGATTGGTAGAACATTTCAAGCATTTTGCTACACACATTAAACGACCTTAATTTACTTAGGAAGTAAAGTCTACTCAGCCCTTTCTTGCAAACCTTCTCCATATGGCACCTCCAATCAAGCTTGCTGTATAGGGAGAGACCTATCAATCATTGGAAGAGGGCTGGGAGAAACTGCCAGGGTCTGACCTTTGTGACTAGTCACCCATGTGGCTAGGTCTCCAGCTGGCTTTTAAAGTCATAGAGACAATCTGATACATATTGCCCATGGTTCTGGCAGCATGTGCCCATTTTCAGGTTCCCTTTAAGCATTTTCCCTTTTCTTCGCCCTTAAATCCCACAAGGAGGTATGGATGGACATTCTGAACATATTTAGGTTACAACAAACCAGTAGGCTGGATAACTAAGTAATTAGAAAATGGGTAAGGATCAAATCAGATTGTCAGACTACAAAAACAGATGACAAATCAGAAAGACATGCCTAAGATAAGAGTCCAGACTCCTGGCTAATATCAGCATGAGAGTAGGGTTAAATACAAGTAAACCCATTCGAAGTACCGAAATCCACAAGCGATAGTGAAGAGCCAAGGGTGCGACTGGAATAAGGGAAACTGGTTACGATAAGGAAATCGTCGTTGACTCAGGAAGAGGTGAGTAGCTTGTGTCAACATATGAAGAATGAGGAAAAACACGAAATTATTGGGGATAAAAAATAGACCATCTTGTTTTTAAAACACAATATTCAACCCAAGGAGAAATAGGTATTAAATGACGCCAACAGACTCAAACAGTTCACTCTTAACCTTTAAATACTTAAATCATTGCATATTTTAAGTTCAATCTCCAATATCAGATCTTAAACCAGATCTGCTTTCTTTTAGAAGAGGTGATAGTGGAGATCTTGGGTTTTTAATCCCTTTTGGAGGCCAAGCCCCATCTGGATGTAAGGCATCGTGCACAGATGTCTTGCTTTCTGGGAGGTTTTTGATGAAGTCAAGGAACCTTGCCAACTCATCCAAGTCTGGGAAGTCTATCTCTTTTATTCAGGACCCACACGGACATTCTGGGAGTGTATGTTTTAATAAAAGGCGTCCTCCTGGACTTTGATGTCTCAGTTAAATGAAAGGCTTTTTTGCCCCATGAAACAACACCAGTACTATAATTAGTGCAGGGGCGGAACTACACTGGTGCAGCCTGTGCAGCTGCACCAGGGCCCCGACCGGTTGGGGGCCCCTTCAAGCCTGGAGGGGGGCCCCCAGTCGACCCCCGCAAGCCGCCGCCAGAGGAGAGGAGGGTCAGGCAAAGGAAGCAGAGAGCTTCCTTCTTCCCTTGCCTGATCCCGCCCCTCCTCTCCTCTGCTCCTCCGGCTCGTAGAACGCTTCAGCGCGGCTCCCAGGTAGGCTCCCTGCGGCTCCCAGCGGCACCCCCCCCTTTCCGGGCCGCGCCGACGGCCAGCGGCACCCCTCCCCCCCGGGCCGCGCCGACGGCCAGTAGCCCCACCCCCCCGGTCATCTCCTGCACCAGGGCCCCCGGGGGTGACGGTCCGCCCCTGAATTAGTGTATGGTAGATTTTATAGATCTTGCATTTGGACCCAGGAACTTCAGGTTAGGTCTTCTTTTCCACCTAATATCTATGGGCATCTTACAGACTTCACCTCTCTTTCCCATTGGATATGGATAAAGCTAGTAACATCTGTAGGTGACTGAGAACACAAGACCTACAGTATAGCAGTGCAGCAATCCGATCACATGTCTGAGGACCATCAGTAGCATCAATAAAGCTACCCAGGGACAATAAAGAAATGTGCATAACCATTGACAACGCGAAGGGAGACATATTGTCAATAGAGCCTGTCTCCGCCAATAGACGATAACTTTCGACTCCCATTGAAGGCGACCTTCTGAACCCGTCACCGTGGTTGGGCTGGTGACAAGGACACGACTCACGTTCTCCCTGGAGATGAATGCAGCCATTTACACTGTCGCTAAGTCATTCACTTCTTCCTTCACCGAAGAAATCAACACAAACAGTGACGTACAAATAAATTAATGGCACAAAAGAAGAATTTCAACCATAGTATTCTGGAAAGTTTGCCTTGAACATAATGTAGATTTTCCCCGATGACAACCAAGACAAGACTGCAGCTGTATTTGCTTAATCTAATAGCTTTTAAATTCCTCCCCCCTTCCTCTACCACTGTACAGAAAACCTATTGAGCTCCCATTGTGTTTGTACAGGGTCGATAACAATGCAAATAGCAGTGGTGATCCAGGCACTGAGATCCCTGGATGGTAAATCAGCCAACAATCCTATAGCCATTCTTTGCATTGGACTTAAGAGTGTGCTGAAAGATGGAAACCATGCTTCCCCTCCAACAAGGTGCGGAGCAGCATATCCAGAAGCAAAAGCGTTTCTGTCAACTACGCCTAATAAAGGGGCCAATTTCTTTAAAATCTACAATTGCTCTTTCCCTCCTTTAATAAATATGGTCATTATTATTAGTAATGATAAAGGATAGTGTAGGGCTAATAATAATAATAATAATCTTTACTTATATAGCGCCAACATATTCGGCAGCGCTTCACAATACAAAGTTCATGTTTAAACAATCATAAGAAACAATTAGAAAGTACAATACCAAAACAAGATAATACAATAGAAAACATAATACAATACAATAATTAGAGCAAAAAATGACAGCCCTGCTCAAAAGAGCTTACAATCTAACAATGAGGTGGGGGTGACAGAGTACAGGTGCTTATTTACAATGATGGTATAGTCAACATGGGAGATGGGGAGCAGTTAGGAGCATTATGAGTGACCACCAACCATTATTTGTGGTCCACTTGAGACTGGTGGTGCGGATAGGCTAAGTCTAGATGACTTTGAGTAGGGATCATGATAGGCCGCCCTAAAAAGATGTGTATTTAGGGATCGCCTGAAATTATATAAATTGTGGATAGTCCTAATGTCTTGGGGTAGAGCATTCCAGAGAAATAGTGCAGCTCGGGAGAACTCTTGGAGGCGGGAGTGGGAGGTTCGGATTAATGCAGAAGTGAGTCTAAAGTGACTTTCAGAGCGAAGAGAACGGGTGGGGTAATAGATAGAGATGAGGGAGGAGATGTAGGGGGGTACTGCATTGTGAAGAGCTTTGTGGGTGAGAACAAGCAGTTTGAAATGGATTCTATAGTGTATAGGCAGCCAATGCAATGACTGGAATAGAGCAGAAGTGTCCGAGTAACGGTTTGCTAGATAGATCCTGGCTGCTGTATTAAGGATGGCCTGGAGAGGGGAAAGTCTAGTGCGGGGGAGGCCAATTAAAAGAGAATTACAATAGTCAAGGCGGGAGTGAATCAGGGCCACAGTGAGGGTTTTTGTGGTTTCCAAGGTGAGAAAGGGGTGAATTCTAGAAATGTTCTTCAGGTGCAAGCGGCAAGAGCGGTCAAGAGCTTGTATACATGGGGTGAAGGAAAGATGAGAGTCAAACATACCACCCAGACAGCGAGTCTGCTGACTAGGTGTTATTGTGGTGCCGCAAACTGAGAGATATTATTCATATTTAGGTTGGTTAGTGGAGGGCGGGAGCAGAAGAAGGTCAGTTTTGGAAAGGTTGAGTTTCAGATAGAGAGCGGACATGATATTGGAAACTGTGGTTAGACAGTCATTGGTGTTTTTTATTAGAGCGGGAGTAAGGTCAGGGGAAAAAGTGTAAAGTTGTGTGTCATCAGCATAAAGATGGTACTGAAAGCCAAATCTGCTGATGGTCTGTCCAATCGGGTCCGTGTAGAGAGAGAAGAGGAGAGGGCCAAGGACTAAAACCTGAGGGACCCTAATAGTGAGAGGAAGTGGAACCAGCAAATGATACACTGAAAGAGGGGTCAGAAAGATAAGAAGAGAACCAAGAGAGAGCCGTGTCCTTGATGCCGATGGAGTGCAGCATGGAGAGTAGGAGATAGTGGTCAATAGTGTCAAAGGCTGCAGAGAGGTCAAGAAGAATAAGCAGAGAGTGGTCACCATTACGTTTTGCTGTCAGAAGGTCATTGGTCACTTTGGTGAGAGCAGTTTCTGTAGAATGTAGGGGGCGGAAACCAGATTGTAATGGGTCTAGAAAAGAGTGAGTGGAGAGGTAATGAGTGAGGCGGGAGTAGACCAGGCACTCCTGGAATTTAGAGGTGAAGGGGAGATTGGAGACTGGTCTGTAGTTGTTTGTGCAGGATGGGTCGAGAGAAGCTTTCTTTATTGAATAATGATAGAGTGTTTGAAGGAGGAGGGGAAGATTCCAGAAGAGAGAGAGATTGAAGATTTTGGTTAGGTGAGTGGTGACCACCGGAGAGAAAGACTGGAGTAGGTGTTAGGGGATGGGGTCAGCAGTGCATGTGGTGGGACGAGAGGAAGAGAGGAGCCTGGAAATTTCTTCTTCGGTGACTGGGTCGAATGTGGAGAGTGAGCCGGAGGAAATCTAAGGAGAGGTAGGGGTAATAGCAATTTAGGTTGGGAGTTGATTTCCTGACGGATGTTTTCTATTTTCTCTGTGAAGTAGGATGCCAGATCATCAGCACAGAGGTCAATTATAGGGGCCTGCACTTTAGGACTGAGGAGAGAGTGAAAGGTGTCAAAGAGTTTTTTTGGGTTGTTGGATAGTGAGGAGATCAGGGTGGTGAAGTAGGTCTGTTTAGCAAGGTGAAGGGCATCGTTGTAAGTTCTCAGCATAAATTTATAGTGAATGAAGTTTTCTGGTGAGCGGGTTTTCCTCCATAGCTGTTCAGCATTCCTGGAGCATCGCTGGAGGAATCGAGATTGTGATGTGAGCCAGGGCTGTTTTACTCTGTGTTTGAAGGTTCGGAGGGTGAGGGGTGCTACTTGGTCTAGGGTGCTTTTTAGATTGTCATTTAATTGATTATCTGCCTGATCGGGAAAGGAGAAAGAGGAGATTGGGGACAATGATGAGTGTAGAGAGTCTGTGAGTGTATGAGGATTAATGGCCTGTAGATTTTTGAATGTGCGGTAGGTAGGAATGTGTTGGGGTGGGTGAGGATATGTGAGTGTGAAGGAGAGAATATTGTGGTCAGAGAGGGGAAGAGGTAAATTATCTAAGGAGGATGTTGAGCAGAGCCGGACAAAGATCAGATCAAGGGTGTTACCATCCTTGTGTGTCTCCGAGGTTGAGAGCTGAGAGATGTGGTTAGAGATAAGAGCTGGGATGCAGATAGGGAAATGGGGTTGTTTATGGGGATGTTGAAGTCTCCCAGAATAAGGGTTGGTAATTCTGAAGACATGAAATGTGGCAGCCACGCAGAGAAATGGTCGAGGAACTGGGTGGGCGTATACTTACTGCTTCTCTGAGGGGGAGGGGACGAAAGAGCCTAATTGTGTGGACCTCAATAGAGGGGAATGAGAGTGATAAAGCTGGGGAGATGTAATGAGATATAGAAATTGGTTGCGCCACGCTGCTTTATGTTTTATATCCACCCTCTGTTAAGTCACCGTTACACTCACCTTTTCCTGTTGTGCTGCCCCCAACAGGGGGGCTCACGTAGTGAGTGCACGGGGTCTCTCTCTGGACGGTGTGGATTTCTTTCCCTATTTCCTCGGTGTCCGCCTGTGTAATTGCACGTGATCCGTCACATGTTTTCCTCTCCTCTGTTAGATTTGTCTCCTCCTCCGGAGCTGCTCCACCGCTCTCCCCATAGGGAGATGGATATGCAGGCAATGGAATAAAACGATGTTTGGGTGAGCGCTGGGATATGAAGACAGCTACACTTCAACAAGTATTTTACCTGTAAGTTTATTGTTCAAATCACACTAGGTCCTCTCCCACAACATGTTTCGACGCTCAGGGCGTCTTCCTCAAGTGGATCTTGAAGAAGTGGATCCACTTGAGGAAGACGCCCTGAGCGTCGAAACATGTTGTGGGAGAGGACCTAGTGTGATTTGAACAATAAACTTACAGGTAAAATACTTGTTGAAGTGTAGCTGTCTTCATATCCCAGCGCTCACCCAAACATCGTTTTATTCCATTGCCTGCAAAGCTGGGGGGATGACCTGGAAAGTACATTGTGGAGACAGGAGTAAGCCAACTCCACCACCATGTCTGCTCCCAGGTCTCGGGGAATGAGAGAAATGTAAGCCGCCATAGGAAATAGCGGCCGGGAACACTGTGTCTGAATCCTGGATCCAGGTTTCTGTGAGGGCCAGCAGATTAAGAGAGTTAGAGAGAAAGAAGTTATGAATGAATGGAAGCTTATTGCATACAGACCGTGGATTCCAGAGAGCACAGTTAAAAGAGGGAGATGAAGGTGTGCAAGTAATGTTTATAAGGTTAGTGAGGTTTCTATGTGTGGTGGGTGAGGGGCTGAAGTTGGTGGAAGGTGGACCAGGATTTGGAGAGATGTCACCTGACGAGGAGCAGCAGTAAAAAGAGGAAAAGAGGCTAAATATCTTATGAATAAGAGCAGTTATATGTTGGACTGTCTAAAATGTCTCATAAGAGTCTGATCATAAAGTGTTCTACGCTGCTGAGATCGCAGGCTATCAGCAGTGATCTGTGGGAAAACCTGTCAGTAAGTGATCAATTTCCCTATAGCGCCACCAATGGAGAAATTAAGCATTACACAGTTCAACATTATAATCAATGGGTTGTCTGAAGATTCCACTACAGGACAGGTCCTCCCAGGGCAAGAAATGCTCTTTGTAGCCTCTCTTTGCTCTGGCTAAGAGATAAAGATGCTAAATAGGGAGCCCCAGTTTCTCTATTAATATGGCATTCCCTAATTTAGGAGCTACCTTAAAACCATACTTGCCAATTCTTCCAAATGCCAAAGTAGTTGTGGATAATTGGGAAAGGGTCACAGCCACTGAAGAAGATGGCTCCAAATTGTGAGGATAAAAAAATTAATTTATTGGCAATGAATTTCACATGGTGATACTTGAAAGGTATAAATACTCCAAAAAGGGTAATACATTCATTTTTATCCCCATGCTTTGGAGCCGTCCTGGACCAAGCACTCTTTTTCTAATTCTTCATGATTTCTAAAGCCTCCACTTACCGGCTGTGAGGTCAGCGGCCGGAGCAGCAGCCTTATACTGGAATTCAACCCACCTTTCATCCTTTCATGGAGTTGTGCCACACACAACCTGTCCAGGTGAGCGGAAAACTGTATGGTCTTTTTTCACTGACAGTGGTATCACACAGGAAGTGTCGAGCCCCAGGCCCTGGGGTACTCGGGCATCAGGCTCGGTGGGTGCTTTCACACGGGGGATGTCATGGGTGGCAGCGCCTGAGCCCATGGCCTGGGTGACACTTCAAAAAGGGTTTATTGACAGGGGGATAAGAGTTTGTCATGTGACGCCACCTGTAGTACCTGGTGATGGTTCACCAGCGCCGCCACAGTCCACCGGAGGTAGATGGTAGTGCGGCTGAGATGGTAAAGCTCCCTACAGGTAGAGCTGGTCCTCCGGGGCAGCGTAGTGTAAAGGGGCAGTTTGGAGTGGAGCTATAAGTCAGTGTAGGGGATTATGGAGCAGTCTATAAGGGGCACCGGGAGCGGAGAGGAATGACGCACACACTGTAGAAGTCTCTTTTACCTTTAACTGGTGGTATAGCAGGTAAAGACGTCCAGGGCACTGACCAGTTGACAGGTGCACAATGGGTTCCCACAGCAAGTGGATATAAGGCCTTCTCTGCTTCTCTACGGTTCCTGAAGCCCAGTCTGCTTGCAGCCAGATTGGCCTCCTCACTTCCTCTCGTCCTCTCACCCTCTCTCCTCCTGCGCGGTCCACGGGTTGCCCTCTCTGATCACTGCGGTAGTACACTGCGGTGTCTGGCTCCCTCTCTTTGAGTACGCAGGGGGACCGGGTGACTGAAGTCTCCACGGTGTGACGGGGTTTTCTGTAGTCCTGAAGTATCCTACAGGTGCGGATCCCCAAAGTCCGGTACGTCTCTGGGCGAACTTCCACTAGTTCCTCACTCCCTTGGCTCTACTCCTTGCCTTCTGTCCCCACTCCTAGGCTTGCGGGACGTCAGAAGGGCCACTCCGGGTCACTGGCTCAGGCCTAACCGTGGCACCGACCACCAGGACGTCTTGGCAGCTCTCCTAGCATCTGCACACTCTGACTAACTCCTCCCCAGCAGCAGTATTTATAGGGGACCTCACCTAAAGTTGGTGAGTAGAGCTCCCCCTACTGGGTCGGGGTGGAAGGTGTTGCATGTAGTAGGTACCTGCTGTGGAAACCCAACTGTACTTTAGGGAAGTCTGTGGCTACCTGCATGAGCAGAGCGCCACATACCCCCTAGGTAATTTCAGTACTCCTGGACTGAGCAATTTTTGTGTTTAAACAAAAGGGATAACAATTTTCAACAAGAATAGCAGGTAACATATTTACAAAGTCTCAAAATATAAAAATTTACAAAAACCATTGAAAAATATTGGAAAAAATAGAAAACAGGTAAGTCCATATGGTGCTAGTCCATTCACCGCAGGCTTTGAAAAAATAAAGACTTCCTCCTCGCCCTTCTGTAGGGGCGTAATGGCCGGTGTTACGCTATTTGCGTCACATCCGGTCCTGGTGACGCATGTACACCCTTTAGGTCTAAGCCGACCTCACCATGCGCATTGCGCATGCGCGGCTTGTCGGCTTACACCTAAAGGGTGTACACACGTCACCAGGAACGGATGTGACGCAAATAGCGTCACACCGGCTATTATGTCCCTACGGAAGGGCGAGGAGGACTATGATTAGTTATCACGCCCACCGGGGCGAGATAATGAGCGGGTCAGGAGGGATTAGAGTCTCACAGGGAACGCCCTGTGAGACTTATTCATGGTGAAGAAGTCCCTGATATGTAAGTGTATAATGGGGTTTTCACAATGTTGATGAACGCTTTTTTTGCAGAAAAGGAGTGCTGCTAATGATCTTTAAGGGTGCAGGGACAGGTATTAATAGAGTTGAGGTTGATTTGGAGGGGTCAGGTTCCCTTTAATGCAAAATTAACTGATTTAAAAGTAGGTAATTTTCTGATGATACAT
Source organism: Allobates femoralis (assembly GCA_033576535.1). Classification (NCBI taxonomy): domain Eukaryota; kingdom Metazoa; phylum Chordata; class Amphibia; order Anura; family Aromobatidae; genus Allobates; species Allobates femoralis. The sequence continues at coordinate 437,506,074 of JARQOC010000006.1, read as the reverse complement.
TACCTTTAATTTGCATAGGTGAACGGCTGCCTCACTTAAAAACACATATAGTTTGGTGATGATGATCGGCGTGTATTCTATATTTACGTCCACAGCAGAAGCTATTAGAGAAGAGGATGAGATAATTGCGGAATGCTCATAGCCTGACATCAATGTAAAGAAGACCCTTCTGATCTCGCTTATTTCTGGTGAATGCCCCTCTTGTACCCTGCTGAACCATTTCGGGGTAGGTCATTCTGCTGACTGCTTCACAATGCTTCACTTGCAACTGTATCACTGGAGACTTTGTGTGTGTAATATTTCAGACATTTAGGGTAGAAATAAAACCTTTGTTTGCAGTTAAGAGTTTATGAATTTTTGCAGAGTCGTTGCATTTCGTCAGAGTCGGGGTATTGTTCCTTTCAATGGCGTATGTGTTGTCAGATGGTAAAAATAAAACTGCCCTTTAAATGGCTAAATCTATCTATCTATCTATCTATCTATCTATCTATCTATCTATCTATCTATCTATCTATGTATCCATCCATATGGTTCTTATAGAGCACACTACAGAAGATTATCTAAGGTGTACAGAACTTGTTGGGTCATTCCTGGAGTGGTTGTGGACTTTCTCCTTCAGTGCCTGTGGGAATCCATAGGAAAGCTAACCCTCTTCCCCCACAGCCTTCTTCTCCAATGAGATACTATCTGGGTTCTACCAGCACAGATTTCCTCAAAACTGTAAAGTCACTACCTCCTACACCTACAGAATTGATTCTATGATGTTAGGCAGCAAGTATGCAAGCTCGTTAGCTAATGACAGTGCTCTATGCCAGACCCATAGGTCAATATTATCCAGGTCTATCACACTATTCCTGGTCTACTTCACTGTCACCTACAGAGAGCCCTAGGAATGGTTCTACACACTCTTCCAGGCCACTTGGGTAAAGGAGCGGCACACAATCACAATAATCCGTGATTTATGGAAAACTTTCAAGTTACTTAGAGTTCACAAACTTCTAAAGCTTCCATAAGGCTATTATCCCACAACCCAGAGAGTCACACCAACTACATCCCTCATAGGCCTGCAGTTATCACAGTCATTCTGTGTTGGACTCACTCAAGGCTGAGGACCATATAACAGATCTGTGTGCTATAAGAAAACAAAGGTTAAGTGGCAGCAAGATTAAGGATCTCAGGCAGGGGGGGCTTTAGTGAAGATAAAGAGCAGGACAAGGTCCCTAAGGGAATCTGTCAGTGTTGCGCCCCGTTGGTCAGGCGTCGCTCCGGGGTATTACACCCATAAAAGTGGTGTAATTATCCCAACTATAAGTGGATGCAGGGTTGGTAGGAGGGACCCAATTCCAGCACTCCCACCCTCAATCCGGGGAAGAGCTCCCCCGGGGGAAGGGTTAGGAGAGTGGGAAGGTCAGAACAGGTGAGTTGCAGACTAGGTCCTGAGGGGACCTTGAGAGAGGGTGCCTGACACGTGAGTCTGGGCCCGAGAGAGAAAGGGGGAACCCCAGTGTGGAGCGACCATACTCTGGGGAGCTTCCTCAGTCCACCACGGAAAACCGGATCTGAGGAAACGGCCAGAGTCCACCTCCGTAGCTGTCAATCGGTTGCTGCGGCATGTTTATCAGCCACAGCACCCTGCCACTCATGTAGCGGTCCACCCAGTTCTTCAAGAGGTTGGGGTCCAAGCAGCGGAGAGGGAGAGAGAGAGGAACTCCATTATTACCTCAGCGGGACTGGGAAGAGACTTACCCGGGCAGGGCTAAGAGGTCACGGGTTCATTAACTAAGGCATACCGCGGGTACCTCCACTCCGCCTTGCATCCGCTTACAGTCACCCGAAGGGTCACCTGTGAATTCCATCTTTACTGCACTGTGAACTGTGTATTCATTGGATGCTCGTTTTAATTAAAGTACCCAGAAAGAGTGAACCTGCTGTCGTGTCTGTGTGCCGCGATCAGTGACTTATATTTCAGCTATCGCTGCCCCAGAGGCCCAGCTTCACCTGTAGGAGCTATACCACCCTTGCCGCAATTCCATCGCCCTCCGGAGGACTGTGGCGGCGCTGGTGATCCCTCACCAGGTACTACAGTTGGCGTCACAAACTATCCTAATAGAAACTGTATTTTAGAAGTCACCGCCCCCCAGAGCCACGGACTCAGGTGCAGCCACCCGTGATAGCGTTCCCCTGACACTGTGCCGGATCTCTGAATATCCGGGCCTGGGCGGGTCATCAGGTCAAAAATCCATATGTAACTGATATACTTTTCTTATTCCTTTCTCTAAGCTCTGTTTATTCATGTATTTCTATTATTATTTCTCTCCTATCCTGTGTAAACTTCAAAATAAAAGATTCATTCCATCTCTCAATCACAGAGAGTGATCACTTTCTCAGTTTCTGCAGCCCACTCCCCAGGAATGAATATTCATGTAGTGACATCACTGCCCTCCTCTGGTCTGGTCTGTATCCTGTTGTGTGGTCGGCTCTCTAGGCGCAGGGACTCATTGTAGACAAAGGAGTAAGGAGGGGGGAGGAGGTGTGTTCTCTTTGCAGATGCACATCTGACATCTTCATTGTGTGTATCTGAGGCATATGTGTAGTGTGTGCTCTGAGATATTTCTTTGTGTTTATGTGAACATTTGATCATTTTCTCAGCAGATACATGTATGCAGGAAAACAAATGTTCATATAAATATAAATCTCGTAGGCCGCACAGGCTACTGATGTTACTATAAGAGTTGTAACACAAAACACCTCCCCCCTCTCCTCTCTCTCCCTCCCACCTCTCAACCCCTTTCACAGCAGCCTGAGATTTTCAGTGTAACTTCAGCACAGAGGGGAGGGACAGAATACCAGCTTTTACGAGTCATGTCAATTACTTTTACAGCTGCCTGTTGGGTGTGCAGGTGCTTATAGCACCTACAAAGAATACATTAATGATTTTTACATATTCTGAAAGGTCTGCCCAGTCACTATTCAAGGGTACTATTTGTATCATACTGAAAAATGACCTGACAGAGTCCCTTTATTCCAGGCCAGGAGGCCTAGCTAACGGTAAGGAACATCACTCAAGAGAAGCAGCAGGATGAGGTCCTTAAGAGAACTGAGCTGAAGGAAAGAATCATTAACTCAGGCAAGTGGGTCTTAAGCAGACAATCATTTGTACTAGACAAGAAGCTAGAGTGTCGCCATACTGGGACCCAAGTTCTGCTACAGAGAACTGAAGATGTAGTGGCACAGCAAAGAGCATGTAGCACTCATCAAATAGAGTTTGAAAGTACTAGCGAGTAAAGATGAGTGAACCAGACTTTAAAGTACAGACCTTAAAAATGTTTTCATGGCTTGGCATTTGGATGCTTTACTTATGCAAATTACCGAAGTGAGCATCGCTGTGCTCGAGTACACTTTGTGCTCCGCCCAGTGCGAACCGCTTGCAGTGTCTGAGCAGCTCGCTCTGGGGGTAAAATACGAGTTATCGGATGTTGTCTGCAAAAAGAATGACAAAACCCTGCCCTCCCTCCTCTTAAAGTGTTTTGCTTAAACCTGGCTATATGTGGCCAAGAACATTACTGCCCTATCAGTGACTTCCAATGAGGTTCAATCAGGCTTGGGTCCAGAACAGATCTTTAAAAAAAGTCCAGCTGAATCCCCAGAACCTAAACTTCTACAAGCTTGCTCATCTCTACTAGTGAGGAGATGTACCAACGTACATCAGACAGTGAGGTCCTCACAGATCAACTGGGAGTTGATAGTATCTGAAAGAGCCTTAAGCCGGCGTCACACGTGTCAATATGGCCTGCAATGTCGGAAGCGATGAGCGGGTGCGCGCACGCTTCCAACATTGCAGTCCAGCTGTCACACGGCAAGATGTTGCCTGTGATGCGGCGGCGATGTGGGCGGAGCCATCGCTTGCTGGGCTGGGATCAACCCAGCGAGCGATCCGCAGCAATGCTGCGGTATAGGCTGAATCGCCACCAATATCGCTATTGCGGTGTCAGATGGTGCGATCTAGCCTAATCCTCGTAAACCTGCGACCAGCGATATATCACAGTTGTGTTGCGCTGTCACACAGCACGATGCACTTGCGATATTGCTAGCGACATCACTTTTCGGCGATGTCATTAGCGATATTGACACGTGTGACGCCGGCTTTAGTAACACACCTCAACCCGTGCAGTCTTTACAGGGAAGGACGGAGCTTCCCATAATGGTTTGCTGGCTTGATGTAGCATGTAAAACCAAAGAAAAGAAAAAAAGTAAATAAATAAATTGCCATAATGCATGAAAATAAAAATAGGGCACTTGGCAACATTATTTTGATAAAAAAAAATGTAAAAGTCATCTCACCACATCAAGGTGACTCCATCCTGGTCCTATCCTAGGATCAAATATTTAAAACCTTACCAGATGTCAAGTAGCGTAACTCCGATAAATATATGATGCTGGACCAACTGCAGAAAGGGTACAAAAAGCGCATATAGGGTATTATCTTAATAAAACACTGATGTCAAGACAGATGTCACTGCTCACCTTGAAAAGTTGTGTGACACACAACCAGCTTGTAACGCACAAGATGGCTGCTGCAGGATCCACAATCCACGTGTGCTGCGTGGTAACCAAATCGAATCCAAGGAAATAAACTGTATATGATCCGCGCTGCCGTGTGATAGAAGGAACACAGAAGCATATGAAACAATGGTGGCTTTATTCTACATGTTTCGGAGCGTTATCCTCGCTCCTTCATCATGAAACCATCCTATGGTTGGTGTCCTGATGAAGGATAATGCTCTGAAACATATAGAATAAAGCCACCATTGTTTGATATGTTTCTGTGTTCCTTCTATCCAGGGTTGCACCGAGCCCCACTGCCGCCTGGGCCGCGGCACTGATTACGGGGGGGGGGGGGTGCTGGTGGAGCCTGGGGCTGCCGCCCCTTCTGCAGTGACCGGATCGCCACTGCCGCCTTAGCCGCGGCATTGATTGCCGGCCGCTGCCGCGAGTACCGGGGAAGGGGGGGGTGCTTTTGAAGCCTGGGGCTGCCGCCCCTTGTGTGCGTGTTCCCCCGCTGCCCGCCGCTTACCTGCGGTGAGCGGGATGAGCGGCCGGCGCCATGACAGGGGGAGGCTCTGTGCATGAGGCGCCGCCCCCTTCTGCACAGCCGCTCCCCCTGCCGGATGCCGCCTGAATGACAGGGCTCACACTGTCCAATGGACGGTGCGGCCCTGCTTCTATCACATGGCAGTGTGGATCATATACACTTTATTTCCTTACATATTAGATGCTAGGGTAGGACCATCCCGATGGAGTTACCTTGACGTGGTGGGATGGTTTTTACATTTTTTTCATCAAAATAATGTTACCAAGTACCCTATTTTTATTTGCATGAACTACTGCAATTTTATTTTATTTACTTATTTCAGGGTAATAATCATTTTTGTTTCTGTTCTTTGGTTTTGCTGTTTGTTGCCTATCTGAATATGAACCTACATGCTGCATGCATATACTGGTATTCCAGTTCAATTTGTTTTGATTTCTTGATGTAGCATGTAATAGAAATAATAGAAGTAATTGACCACCCTGTGTAACCGTAAAGTTCCTATCTCTGCTTGGTGCCTGCTATGTGATGTCTATACTTCTCATCCAGTTGGTCAACTTCATTCATCTTCATTCTAACTAGTCTGGGCAGCCATGTAGTAGCATGCGGTCTGCAAAGGCATATCGCCAAGGTAACAATAGCAAACCTATCTAGCCAGGACGCCTATTTTCCTGTAGCATGGTGCGCCATGAAAGACGAGTGCCATTGTTGGCTGGCCGGCCATACGGGGCCTTGGTAGTTGAAGGCAAGGCAGAGCAGCCTTCATTCCATTGTGCTTTCTCCTGCCATCCCCCAGTGCAAATATCAAGTTCATAGTCACCTTCAGTGAGGGTCAAAGCACACATGGTCTATCATAGTTCTCATTGAAGATTTATTATAACAGTCTCATGAAATACGGGCACACATCTTGAACGTTGCTTTATTGGGAGTTGTTACAGTAACACACTTTGATGCAGATTGCTCCCCTCATCTCGTTGCCTCCAACCTCTCGTTCTTCAGCCCCACTGAAGCCTGCTTTGAATTCATGCGGTCTTTCATAGTTCAGGCCCTATCCAAAGGAACAACCTGGGCCTCTACCAGACTAAAGTTCCATCTCAGCTATCAACTGTGGAGACCAATACTACCCACATTTAGGCCAAAGTCCGCTGAACCAGCACCGGGGGAAACAGTCGCAGTTTGGGGGGCTGCCAAAGGCTGTCAACTAGCGGCACTCACAGATGGTTTGGAGAGGAAAGCACTCACAAATGGCTTGGCGCAACCTGTCCTGTGTCCACGGCCCAAATTCTGGGGTGTCCCAAAGAGTCCATCCGAATCAAAAAGGACAGAAGTTCTCTTTTGGTTCCCGTTTCCTTCCTTTTTCTTGGGACTGTCCCGCTACCCAATACTCTGCAAGCCCGTTTTGTTGGCTAGGTCCCACCCCTATGGAATATCATCAATTATTATTAATAACTTTCATTATGAGAGGGCACTGGGGAGTAGCCTTTACCTTGACCACTAGGTGGCCCACACAAATGATTAAACATTTTAACCTTAAATCTCATGTACTCTTCCTCCTCCAGCACGGTTGGCAGCAGCAATCACAAACTGGCAGCAATGCAGAGAAGGGGAGTAAACAATATGTACTATTTCATATTTTTAGAATACAATTGTCACCCTTGGTAAAATAAAAATATATGGTAGACACCCCTTTAAATAACCTCCCTCTTACTCTCTTCTAACAGTGTTGCACTGCAGTCTTTCAAAGGCTGTCAGCATGAGATTCTTTCTGGGCCTACGATAAAGTTTGAACCTTATATCCAGGGAAATTAACAACCTTGCTGCCTAGCCATTATAAGTGGGCAGAGGCGTAACTACAATAGGTGCAGGGGTTCAAATCCCACCCGGGCCCTGGAGCTTAGGGAGCCCCAAAAGTCCCTTTGCCTTATATAAAATGTCTAATGTTATTAAATATTTTCAATAATTGGGGCTCCATCGGAACTCTCGCATCTGGGAACATGAGCTTCAAGTTACGCCACTGTAAGTAGGCATGACGGCACTGCTGCGTACCACGGCTGCCAGATCACCACAACTTTGTACACAAATCATGCCCTACCCTGAGCAACCAATCACAGCAAAGCTTTAATTTTCCCAGTGGTTTTTAAGAAATGAAAGCTAAGTTTTGATTCTATGGCCAATATAGGACAGTGTTGGGATTTTTGGTCAAATTTCAACAATGAGGCAAAAGTGCACGGACACTGCAGGGGCCACAATGACTAAATCTTATGTATTTATGTGTTATACAGAGCGGTGTTTCCCGAGCTGTGGTATATATCCATGAAAACATCCGGAATTACCGCTGATGAGATTTTCATGGTCTGGGGAATGAGAGTAGTGGGAATCAGAGTTAATATAGATTGGGGCCTCTGAAATTGGCCATTTAAGATTTCCAGATGGGATCCCAACCATGAAGAAAGGTTTTCCTGGTTTTATGGCCTAATTTAAAAATGTCCAGTAGTCCATAAAATCCAGTAATCCGCCCTGATACTGGCGCCTTCTGATTGTCACCTCATCTAATCACCGTGACATTGATAAAAGGAGAAAATATTCACAGGAAATTGAAAGCAGCCCATATAGTGTGCTCAGGAAACCGCAATACACCCATACCAGGAGCATCTAATCTATCTATCTATCTATCTATCTAATATAAAAACAGAAAAAAACTGCACAGCACTCAAGACATAGTGTGAACTGGTGCTAGCTGCGACGCTGGAACAAACAATCAGAAAAAATTCACTGCAGCACTCAGCTACTACCAAAAATGCACACATGCTAACAAGCGGTTTATATATGAGGAAAAAATTAAAAGCTGGGGTTTTATTTTCTGGGGTTCTTGGTACATATATTGGCCAATATCTGTTTGCTCATCAACCACGCCATGGTGACCCCAGGTCTGATGAGTCCTACGTTGACATCCCTGTCCTCCTTGTCCTCCCTGTCCCACTTCTGAGTGGATGGACACTGTGGCACCCCGTACCGGGAAACCACATGCTTCCCTGGGACACTGAAGGATATTCCACAGCGAGTAACCACCAACACCCAACTGGTTTCCTTAAGCCAGTTCCCGCTAGAAATACAGGTGCTGGGGGCGGAGACAGACAGAGTGTGCAGTCACTACAGAACTGTGAAGAGCTCAGAGATGAGTGAGCTGAGCTGGTACTGGAGCCGTGCTAGGCTCAGACCAGTACACACCAGAGTCAGTGGAAGACCCGCAGAGTAGGGATTGAAGGCAAAGGAGAAACACTTTACCGGGGGCAGAGGAGCTATACCGCCTCACCCCACCAGAGTACCGGTCACTGGAGCCCGAGCCTGCAGGGGACAGAGGAGATAGACCCAGCAGAGAAACCAGCATCCCGAGGAGGCTTAGCTTCCCGGACACCCGCAGCACCAACAGTTGAGAGCCAGGGACCATGGAGAGACGATGACGGTAGCCCATGAGAGAGCCCTCAGTGCAGCAACCCAGGTGTGGAGAGAAAGAGAGAAGTGACTGTCCGGTTAGGTTCCATACCTGCCAGACTCAGAACAAGCAAGCTAAATGAGGAGGCCCATAACCCTACTTGCTGTGGAGATCCCAAGGTGTGTCCTTCATTCCGGACGTGTGTATCAGTAACCGAACATCAGTAAAGGTACCAAAAGACTTTTATGTGTGCGTGTCCCTCCTTCCGCCTGAACCACCTATGCTCCCCTACTCCAATCTTGGGCAGAAACGACTGTGCTGCCCTATTCCACCATCACAACCCTTAGCCCCGGGGACCCCGCTCCTCCTGTAGGGACCCACTCCATCTTGCTGCCGCCCATCACCACGGAGGTTCCAGCAGCGCCGGTGCCATCACCGAAACCTACAGGTGGCGTCACGAATAGACATTTTAATTATTTACTTTTTCCCCATTTTTCCTTGCCCACCAGGCCCACAGCCTCAGGCACCGCTACCCGTGACACTCCCAAACCGCGCATGAGATCTGAGTCCCCCGGGCCTGGGCAGGACAACTCCATCTCAACCCCAGACCACCTGGGGGCGATGAGGGTGCTAAGTGCAGGTATGGAGTCAGCAACTCCACATATTAGACATAAAACATATCCTAATAAAACATTTCCTCACCTCATATATAGACCGCTCGTTAGCATGTGTGCATTTTTGGTAGTAGCTGAGTGCTGCAGTGAATTTTTTCTGGTTATCTATCTATCTATCTATCTATCTATCTATCTATCTATCTACACTGTGTGCAGAATTATTAGGCAAATGAGTATTTTGATCATATGATACTTTTTATACATTGTCCTACTCCAAGCTGTATAGGCTTGAGAGCCAACTACCAATTAAGTAAATCAGGTGATGTGCATCTCTGTAATGAGGAGGGGTGTGGTGTAATGACATCAACACCCTATATAAGGTGTGCTTAATTATTAGGCAAGTGCCTTTCCTTAGGTAAAATGGGTCAAAAGTCCAAAATTGTGAGATGTCTTGCAGAGGGATGGAGCAGTCTTGAAATTGGCAAACGTTTGAAGCGTGATCACCGAACAATTAAGCGTTTCATGGCAAATAGCCAACAGGGTCGCAAGAAGCGAATTGAGGAAAATCAAGCGTGAAGCTGCCAAGATGCCATTTGCCACCAGTTTTGCAATATTTCAGAGCTGCAACGTTACTGGAGTATCAAAAAGCACAAGGTGTGCTATACTCAGGGACATGGCCAAGGTAAGGAAGGCTGAAAAATGACCACCTTTGAACAAGAAACAAGATAAAATGTCAAGACTGGGCCAAGAAATATCTTAAGACTGATATTTCAAAGGTTTTATGGAGTGATGAAATGAGAGTGACTCTTGATGGGCCAGATGGATGGGCCAGGGGCTGGATCAGTAAAGGGCAGAGAGCTCCACTCCGACTCAGATGCCAGCAAGGTGGAGGTGGGGTACTGGTATGGGCTGGTATCATCAAAGATGAACTTGTGGGACCTTTTCGGGTTGAGGATGGAGTGAAGCTCAACACCCGGACCTACTGCCAGTTTCTGGAAGACAACTTCTTCAAGCAGTGGTACAGGAAGAAGTCGGTATCGTTCAAGAAAAACATTATTTTCGTGCAGGACAATGCTGCATCACATGCATCCAACTACTCCACAGCGTGGCTAGCCAGTAAAGGTCTAAAAGAAGAAAAAATAATGACATGGCCCCCTTGTTCACCTGATCTGAACCCCATAGAAGAACCTATGGTCCCTCCTAAAATGTGAGATCTACAGGGAGGGAAAACAGTACACCTCTGGGAACAGTGTCTGGGAGGCTGTGGTGGCTGCTGCACGCAATGTTGATCGTAAACAGATGAAGCAACTGACAGAATCTATGGATGGAAGGCTGTTGAGTGTCATCATAAAGAAGGGTGGCTATATTGGTCACTCGGTCAGCCGCGGTTTTCTCGCGGCCGCATCTGCCGCAAGTGCCGAAACTGCACTTTCCGCACCTGCCGCACACTTACCGCAAGCCCCATAGACATTGTATGGGGCTTGCCGCAGGTGAACTGCAAGTGTGGCCGTTATGCGGTAATCGCAGCAGTTGCACTTTTTTCACCGCAACTGCCGCGATCAGCGATTACCGCTGATGTGAAAGCAGCCTTAGGCCCCTTTCACATCAGCGTTTTTTTTAAGTCGCGGCAGATGCGTTTTTATCACCGCATCTGCCGCGATTTAAAAAAAACGCTGATGTGAAAGGGGTTTAAGATAGCCAAATCTTAAAAAACCACGCCAACTTCCAAAAATATGAAGCTTTGATATTTGAGTCTTTTGGGTTGATTGAGAACATAGTTGTTGATCAATAATAAAAATAATCCTCTACAATACAACTTGCCTAATAATTCTGCACACAGTGTATCTATCTATCTATCTATCTATCTATCTATCTATCTATCTATCTATCTATCTATCTAGAAAAAACGAGCAGCACAACCACTTCCACAGGGTGCAAAAATCAGTTGGGGCAATGCTTCATTTGCCAAGTTATACACACCAAAAGAAAACTGCAGCAATCCTTCTTGAGGTTTCTTATGCCTTTATTTGGCTTTCAGGATAAGATGGCAATGTTTCGGTTGCAATGAACCTTCTTTCAGCTTGGCTGGAAGAGGGTTCATTGAAACCGAAACATTGCCATCTTATCCTGAAGGCCAAATAAAGGCATAAGAAACCTCAAGCTGCAGTTTTCTTTTGGTCTATCTATCTATCTATCTATCTATCTATCTATCTATCTATCTATCTATCTATCTATCCATTTATCATCTACAGTCATGGCTGAAAGTGTGTTTTCTTATCATGGTAGTAAATTTTTGCCTTTGTGACACAAATGTGACTTTTCAGTGACTTCTCACACAGTCATGGCCGAAAGTGTTGTCATCCTTGAAACCGAAAATGAAGAATTTCTCCCAGAAAATTATTGCAATTACACATGTTTATTTCCTTTGTGTGTATTAGAACAACACAAAAATACACATAAAAAAGGGCAAATTGGACATAATTTGACAAAATGGGCCGGACAAAATTGTTGGCCCCCTCAACCTAATATTTGGTTGGACACCTTTGGAATAAATAACTGCAATCAATTGCTTCCAATAACCGTCCACAGGCTTATTACACTTCAACTGGAAATTTGACCTCTTCTTGATAATCTGCTCCAGGTCTCTCATACTTGAGGCGTCTTCTTCCAACAGCAATTTTAAGATCTCTCCACCGGTGATCAATGGGATTTAGATCCAGATTCATTGCTGCCACTTCACATCTCTCCAGTTCTTTGTTTTATCCATTTCTGGGGCTTCTTGAAGTATGTTTGGGATCATTGTCCTGCAGGAAGACCCATGATCTAGGACACACCCAGCTTTCTGACACTGGGCAGTACATTGTGGCCCAAAATCCTCTGGTAATCTTCAGATTTCATGATGTCTTGCATACAGTCAAGACACCCAGTAACAGAGGCTGCAAAACTACCCCAAAGCATCTTTGAGCCGCCACCATATCTGACTGTAGGTCCTGTGTTCTCTTCCTTGTAGTTCTCATTCCATTTTCGGTGAACAGTAGAATGATGTGCTTTACCTAAAAACTTTAACTTGGTCTAATCTGTCCACAAGGCGCTTTCCCAGAAGCTTACATACATACACTTTAGCAAAATGCAGTCTAGTTTTATTTTGTCTGTGTGTCAGTAGTGGGGTCCTCCTGGGTCTCCTCCATAGCGTTTCATTTGATTAAAATGTGGACGGATAGTTTGTACTGACACTGATGCAACCTGAGTTTGCAAGACATCTTGAATTCTTTGGAACTTGATTGGGGCTGCTTATCCACCATCCACGTTGCAACCTTTCAGCAATTTGTTTCTGCCATTCACATCCAGGGAGTTTAGCTACGGTGCCATGGTTTGTAAACTTCCTGAATATGTTGTACACCAAGGAAAAAGGAACATCATGATTTCTACAGATGGACTTGTAACCTTAAGAATGTTAGTATTTTTCACTAATTTTGATACTCAGTGCTAAGACAGTTTTTGTCTCATTTAGATTCAGGCATAGAAATGAAAGCCGGGCACTGACCTGATAACAGCGTTACTTGTATTCTCCTGTAGTGGTGGCGTGCTGTGGAATATCCTGTTGCTCAGCCAGAGTTCAAGACATTAAATCCAAAAAGAAAGATGGCGGCACTCAGCACTCCAATTTTGCAGTTGTTTAATTTAAAGCAAAAATTACAGCAGCAGGTGCATGATACAGGGAGGGAGGTGCTAGGACCGACGGTGACCACTTCGCGGGATGTCCCACTTCTATGGGTCCGCGAAGCGGTCACCATCGTCCTAGCACCTCCCTCCCTGTATCATGCACCTGCTGCTGTAATTTTTGCTTTAAATTAAACAGCTGCAAAATTGGAATGCTGAGTGCGGCCATCTTTCTTTTTGGATTTTTTGTCTCATTTAGTTCTCCCTGCCAAGTGTGGCACAAATAGAGACACAATGCAAAGCTTGAGTCAACTTCTCTCCTTTTTACCTTGTTTCAGGTGTGATTTTCATAATGCCCACACCTGTTACTTGCCCCAGGTGAGTGTGAATGAGCATCACATTCTTGTAACAAAGTTACCCATAATTTTGGATAGGTGCCAATAATTTTGTCTGGTCCATTTATGGAGTTGTGTGTGAAATTATCTCCAACTTTCCTTTTTTTTCCTGTTTTTTGTGTTCTTCCAATACACAGAAAGAAAAGAAACATGTGTATAACAAAACATTTGTAATCGAAATAATTTTCTGGAAGATGTACTTCAATTTGTAGAACAATTTCAATGGTGCCAACACTGTCCGCCATGACTGTATCTATATTGTCTGTTTTTCTGCATCAATGTCTAGATATCCATCTGTCTTGTAGTGGATATGAAATTTCTGCACACCCCTCTTAAAAAAGGTTTTTTGACATAGAAAAAAATCTTACAAAGAAGAATCATTTCAGAACATTTTCCACGTTTATTGATCCCTATGAACTGTTCAAATCCATTGAGATACAAACGGAAATCATATTGAGGAAAAAAAATAACACTAAAATAATGTCATTGCATAAGTGTGATAAGCAATGCTATGGGTCCTGTGCTGGGAGGAGGGGGTGCCATTGATCTCCTGGCAGTGGACGTGATGGACTTCAGGAAAATGGCTGCAGAGGCATCGCATGAGCAGATTGAGATCTCAGCTTTGTGCATGCACCATCTCAGCAGCCATTGTCCTGAAGTCCATGCGTCTACCCCCGCCTCGCACCTCTACAAGCCCCTCCTCAGGTCAGGGCTCGCAGCATCACCCCACTTTTTGCAGCAGCAACCCTGCCTCTTCTGACCCCGCGCTACCACTACCGCACCCCAGTTTATAAAACAAAACCCGATTTTCCCCTCTAATTGTTTTGGGAGAAAAGTGTGTCTTAAAGTACCATTACACGCTTCAATGTTGAAATGATATCACCAACGATATCATGGGCGCGCGGTTATTAGGACATGTTTTTGACATCATTGGTGAGATGTCACACGTCTAGATATCGTGGACGACGCACCAACGATGTAGCGAGCAGCTATCGTTCACACAACCCAGCTAACGATACTTGTTTACTGTTGTGAATAGGCGAAGTCGTTAATGACATTGTTATCGCGGGGTCACACACAACGATGCAGCAGGTTGGCTGATCGAGGATCGTTTGATTAGAGAACATGACAACAATTTATCAGTCGTATCTCGGTGTTACACGCAACAACGTCCTAACGATGTCGTTTGAACGACTCCAAACCCGTGACGTTGCAGCGATATCGTTCACGATCTCGTATTGTTTAACTGGGCTTTTAATGACCGCGCGCCAATGAGATCATTGGTGATATCGTCTTGACATTGAAGCGTGTAACGGTACCTTTACTGTGATGCTCATTGGTAAGCATCACCCCAAACTTAATGAGGACATACTCTCTTGGAGCACTGGAACACTCCTGGAACAAAAGGGGAACTTCCAGATTCCAAGAACAGACAGCCATCCTTCTAGGAGACTTCTTGTGTGTGACACTGGGATATTCCATTATGAAATTGAGCCCTGGTGCCCAATCACACATTTAGGGGGAAGAAATAGGTTGTGGAGGGGCATGAAAAGTGGATAAGGCTGCCTTCTATTAAAAGGGCATAGTTAAATCACCACTCCAGAGGTTTTTTTTTAGCATTGCTGGGGTGATGCTTTAATTGCCAGTTTCCTGTCCCCTATCTTATAATCACCTTCTGGTGGCTCTGTCAGATTACGTCGATTTGTGACCTGCCAGCAGCAACAGTGTTTCATGGAGACCACCAGAGGTCACAACTCATTACATCTCTATGGGAGACTCGTTCTGGCTCACATAGAGATGCATTGAGCTGTTGTATCGTAACTTCTGACTTCTGGCACAAACTGGCACCATGGGATCGAAGCGGCATTGGTAAGAGGTGAAGGCGCCAAAAGATGAGTATATGACTGAGGGCAGGGGGCTTACATTTAAAGTGCCACTCCTGCGCTGAAAAAGAAAACAAAATGCTGGAGAGTTGCTTTAATGATAAAAAAATGATGCCAATTTTCATCTGCTTTAATCAAGTGCCTTGCGGAACTCCATCTAGAGATCAGCAAATTAATTCAAAACAAATTGAATTTGCCTCAAATTCACCAAAAATTCAGATTTGGCAGAACCCAAAATAGTTTTATGGCTGGGAAGGGGAAAAATAAAACAATATAATACTTTATATTATATGTAACTAGATGGGAGCACGATGCTATCGCATTGGGTGGGCAGTGACATCATAATCGGGGTGGGCTCTATGGCACTGGGGGTGGTGACAATCTCTCCGCCCTGTTCAGTCTCTCCCCTATTTGCTGTTTTATCCCCCTCACTCTCTGCCCCCTCCCCTGTGCTCGCGCTCTGCCTCCCTTCCCTGCGCTCGCGCTTTGCCCCAGTCCTTCATGCTCCTGCTCTGCCCCCCTCCCCCATGCTTGCTCTCATGTGGCTGCAGCAGCATGAGGGAAAGGATGGTGGCATGAGGAACTGGCGCAGTTTCTCTTTTGGTGGGCTGTGGGGTGAGTGCGGACTGAAAGAGTGCGGGCTGAGAGGGTGAGCTGAAACACTGTGGGCTGACCATGGTGTGGGCTGAGTGCAGGCTGAGTAAGTGCGGGCTGACCATGGTGAGGGCTGAGTGAGTGCACGCTGACCATGGAGTGGTCTAAGTGAATGTGGGCCAAGTGCAGGCTGAGTGTGAGCTGAGCGAGTGCGGGCTGAGTGCAGGCTGACCATGGTGCAGGCTGACCATAGCGCATGCTGAAAATGGTGCAGGCTGAGAGAGTGCGTGCTAAGTGTGTGTGGGCTGACCATGATGTAGGCTGACCATGGTGTGGGCTGAGAGCAGGTGGAGTAAGTGTGGGCTGAGTGAGTGTGGGTTGACCGTGGTGTGGGCTGAATGTGAAATGAGTGAGTGCAGGCTGACCATGATGTGGGCTGAGTGAGTGTGGGCCAAGTGTGAGTAAGTGTTGGCTGAGTGCAGACTGAGTTTGTGCAGGCTGAGTGTGTGAGCTGAGTGACTGCAGGCTGACTGAGTGCAGGGTGAGTGTGGGCTGACCATGGTGTGGGTTGAGTGAGTTCAGGGTGAGTGCTGGGGCTGAGTGGGGTGCAGGGTGAGTCGGCTGTGGGCTGAGTGGGGTGTGGGCTGAGTGGGGTGCAGGGTTACTGTGGTGCAGGGTGACCGTGCTGCATGGTGACCAGGGTGCAGGATGACTGTGGTGCTGGGTCAGTGTGGTGTGGGGGTCAGTGTGGTGTGGGAGTCAGTGTGGTGTGGGGACAGTGTGGTGCAGCGTCAGTGTGGTGTGGGAACAGTGTGGTGCAGGGTCAGTGTGGTGTGGGGAGAGTGGTGTGAGGTCAGTCTGGGGTGACTGTTGTGGGGGGGTCAGTGTGGTGAGGGGTCAGTGTGGTGCGGGGTGACTGTGGTGTGGGGTCAGTGTGGTACATGGTGACTGTGGTGAGGGGTCAGTGTGGTGCGGAGTTAGATTGGTGCAAGGTCTGTGTGGTGTGTGGTGTGGGGTCAGTGTGGTGTGGGGTGAGTCTGAGCTGTAGCTGCATAACCTGCTGCTCTTCTTCTCCCCCATCCATTCTGCTGAAGATCCTGTGGTGACATCATGAGCATGTGACCTGGCTAGGCTCATGATCATGATGTCACCACAGGTCCTCTAAGTCAGTCCCAGCTTAACAGTGGCGGGTGCGATGGCTGATGGGGGCTGTGGTGTCAGGTTAGTGGGGGGAAACTGCGGGGACTGGGCAGGGGTGATCAAGCGTGGTCTCACTGGGCGGGGTAGCAGCAGCTGCCATATTTCCGTACCCTTCACTTGAGTGTGGAAATATGGTGGAGGCGAAAGTGACATAGGCGCACATCCAGGAAGTGGAAAACTCGCAATTATATATAGAGACACCTTTCCTTAGTTTTCTCTTGTCATTCTTCAGGGGTTTTTGGCAACTCTGGTGCTGAATATGCATCAGTCGCTGGACTGGGGTACTCGACCATCCGAGGTCAGTCGGTTCAGTAGCCATGGTGGCAGTCGCAGAGGTCGTTGCCCATACCAAGCAAGTTAAGGGTTTATTTAAAGGGGAAAAGTTTTGTTGTGACGCCATTTGAGGTTTCTGGTCATTGATGACCAGCGCTGCATATGGTAGTCTCCAAGAGATAGGTGGTGAGGCAGCTAGTTGGAGCACTCCCCTCAGACGGAGCAGGCCCCTGGGGTATAGTGGTCGTGAAGTGGTGATGATTGTGGGGGTTGTAGTAGCTGAAGGTGTTGGGGGTTGCAGAGAGGCGCAGGAATGACCAAACAACACACAGGGTTCTGCAGTTCTTACCCCTTTACTTGACTCTGTAACAGACACAACCCAGCCGGGGTACTGTATTCACCAGGATTGCAGCCTGGCCAGCTCATAGTTACTCAAGGTCCACTTTGCTGTGACACAGGAAAAATGGCTTTCCTTGCTGCCCTTTTCTTCCTGACACTGCTACCCCTTGTTTTCCTAGTATCCTGTGGTTGCCAGTCTCAGTAGGCAGGTGACTACGGGTCGTCTGAGCGACTGCCTTGGAAATCCTCTTGACCCTATGTAGTTCCTTAGCCTTGGAAGGGTCCACAGGTCTCTCAGCTGGTCCTGAAGATATCCAGACCGAATTGGGGCTGGTACCCCTGCTGCAGCTAGTTCCTCTGTTCGGCCTGGACAGCTGGCAGCAGACTTGGATCCTAAGGCCTAGGATTTGCAGCTGACCCACGTGCATCCTGCTCTTTCCTAGCTCCTGACTTCACTCAAACTCACTCCTCTCTCTTTTCCTCCCACCCCTAACCTAACTCCTCCTTCCAGCCAGTAGATGGGGTCTGCTCTGAATCTGACTTTCTTCCGCCCATCTTCTCCCTGGGCTGGAGTTTGGATAGTGTTGGGTGTGTGTTGGGGGTCACAGCAAAACTTTCCCCTCTTTCCTATGCGCATGCCACACCTATTAGATAGGTGCAGTACCATAGTGGCGACCAAAACGCAGGGGCGCCTAAACACGGCCTCACACGACATCATGATGTTATAAGGCCCAATCAGTGGAGGTCCAATAGAGCGCTGAACAGTGACTAGAGCCGCTGGCAGCTTGTGGTGACCGGGGTTGAGGGGTGTTTTATATTTGTTTTTCTGAATTTGCTTTTATTATGATCTATTTTGCTTATATCATCATATTCTGCAGCACTTTACAGACAACATCATCACTGTCCCCATTGGGGCTCACTATCTAAATTCCCTATCAGAATGTCTCTGGACTCTAGAGAGACATCAGAAGATTATAAACGTCTATAATAGGAAAATTCAATGCAAATAAAATTTCCTGCAAAAAAATCTGCTAAGTTTTGATTTTTGGCCAATTTGTTCTTTTCTGTCAACCCGATAAATTCTATCCGGGATATATCCCTAAGCAATTGTTACCCTTGGGAATTCAAAAAAAAATCACACACAGCATTGGGTAGATTAAGAGGTGTAACCATAAAAAATGGGTGTAATTAAAAATATGGAATAGTAAAAACACAATATAAAAAAGGTAATTTAAAATAATAGTAAAAAGAAAATCGAAGAAAAAACTAAAAAAAAGTAAAAAATACATTTTTTAATGCTCAGGGTTATTTTTTCAGTAGAGGGCACACATCCTCCCCGGTTTGTTATCAGCCATAACTGAGAAATAAGCACTTCAGCGCCACTTAGAGAGTCGCATCCATATGGCTGCGGGGAAGTATAATTGGATAATATAGAGTGCAAGCGGTAGGCACTGCTTGGTGGCTGTTGTTTACAGCAAGCGACAATGTATAAGTTTAAGTATATCCGAAAGAATTTTATGTGAAAGATAAGGATACAAGTTATCTGCCAGCCAATGTAATGCTCCTTTGTTAAGGGAGAACACAATGGATGGAGCTTTTTTTTTTTTCTTGCAAGAGCTAATGGGGCTGTTCCACCTTAATAAGAGGCGTGCACTAAAGCTCCATTACCAGAGTTGGCAGGATGACAAGAGCTGCTGCTCCAGTGCCCTTTCCCCCTCCCCAGTGCTCACACTCCCTCCCAGCCTGGATGGATCAGCTGCTGCTTCCCCCTCCCAGACAAGCATCTATCTACCCAGAAGCTCAGGACAGGCAGATCTGTACCAGCAGCAGCCAAGCCAGTATGCTCCATGCAACCGAAGAGGGTCTTGCAGCAAGAATGGGATACAGAAGGTTTCATCTTTGCCCCAGGATGTCTCTTTAAGAAGATCTTCACTCAAGTCTTGAAGATGTCTCCTTTCAATGCATGCTCTACTGCTTTGCACTTTGCTAGGGCCAAGGTAGAGAGCACCAGGAGACAGCTCCCATGCTGCCCATTGCTTTCTGACAACTTGCATTGGGGGTTGGGGATGGGGAGAGCATGAGGTTTTGGTCACAGAAGGAAGGAGCCCCGGGCTTCCACCGAATCTGTGGGTTTTTCTGGGATTTAGGGGAGGGGACATGGCTACGACCAATTTGCAAGAACAATGAGAGCTTCCTCAGCATGGTGGAGGCAGGAAGAGAGAGGAGGTGGGGGATGGAGTGGTAGAGTTTCCCCCTCCCCCATCAACTTTCTAGAAAAGGAACCTCATTATGGTGGATTCCTGAGAAAGGGGGGGCTAGATATATAATTTTTTTGGGGATGGGGGGCTCATCAGAGGATTATGAAATGCGCCCTTCCACCCGGCCAGTTGACCAGGTCACCAATGCAGGTAGGTGCCACTCACTTGTACATTTGCCAAAGTCCACACACTGTAAGGAGACACAGTTAAACCATCTGCTGGATCTGATCCACAATGAAATAGAATTCACGTGGACTTGCCCTGAAATTTTTGGAATGTTTGGAGATTTTTTCGAAATTGAACTCAACCCCCCTCAAGCTCCATCGAGCTATAACTCAACATAGATCATTTTCTTATTTGTAAATTACACAACTCAACATACAATGTGCATTTTTGGAATTTTATTTAATCAGACGTCCTGTAATTAGAAAGAAAATACAACTCAATAAATTCAACATTTTTCATTTTTTGGGAGGGGGAGGATTCCATAAAATCTGACATATGTGATTTAGAAACATCTAGATAGGCCAGAAAATCCCTGGGGCTATTTGTGACCTTTTCTGTACAGATCTCTTGGTGGAATTTTTGCCATTAGGGTTACTCTTGGGGGAAGGCAATATTAACCCTTGCTTATCCGAGATACTTAGTAGATGTTAAAACACTGATCTTACAATTTTTAAATTCCCCAAAAAATTTAATTTAAAATTAGAAAAATAATCACTGCCCTTAAGATCCACCTTATGGGTTAGAGCCGATGAAGAGATGTTAAATGGTCACCGATTGTGTGATAAAGTATTTGTGCAGCTGCCACCCCTGTTACACCTTTAATTTAACTGATTGAACTAAGGGGAGTTCACTTTTTCACACTGGGACATTGAATGTTGAGTCCCTTTCTGCACCAAACAAAGAAAACTAACCCCAAACTTTGGTATTGTCCTGCCATATGCATTTCTAAAGAACTACGGCCTGTATATATAGTCTATGATAAAAATAAAGAGAGGTTAATAATTAAAAAAAAAAAAAATATTTTAGAATTTTACTTTTTTTATTTTAAATTCATTATTTATTTAAAATGGTATTATTATTATTATCATTATTAACAAAAAATTACATTTTGACTCTTATTGTAAAATTTTAGTATTTAGAATTTGACAGTCATTATTTTTTAAAATAATATTATTTAAAAAAGACTATTCATTTTGGAATTTACGGTACATTTTTAGAATTCGACATTAATTATTTTTTTTAAATAGTAATATTAACAAAAAAGACATTTTCTTTTTTTTAGAATTTTATTTTTTTAATCACATTTAAAAATAGTATTATTAGACATTTTAATTTTTATTTCAGAATTTAAATTTTTAGAATTTGACATTCATTATTTTTTAAAAACAGTATTAAAATGAACAAAAAAATGTTTTTTAAAGTTTCTTTTACAATTTAAATTTTTAAAAATCTACCTGCATTTTAAACAGTATTATTGACAAACAAATGACATTTTAATTTTAATTTTAGAATTGTAATTTTTACAAATCTACATTTATTATTATTTTTTAAATAGTATTATTATTATTATTATTATTATTATTAAAGACAAAAAAGTCATTTTAATTTTTATTTTTGAATTAAAATTTTTTGAATTTAACATTATTTTTTAAAATAATAATAATAATAATAATAATAATATTTTAAAAATAATGTTAAATTCTAAATATTAAAACTCTAAAATAAAAACGACATTTTTGTCATTAATAAAAAATAAATGATAGTAATAATATTTTTATTTTTAAATGACATTGTAATTTTTATTTTAGAATTTTAATTTTTAGAAATCTACATTCATTTTTGTTTAAATATTTAAGTATTATTAACAAAAAAATACATTTTAACTTAAAACTTTTAGAATTTGACATTATTTTTTAAATAATAATAATAATACTATTATTATTATTATTATTATTATTAATTATTAATAATAATAATGGCAAAAAATGACATTTTAATTTTAATTCTAGAATTAAAATTTTTAGAATATGACATTCATTATTTGTTTATGAATAGTATTATTATTAATATCAATATTATATAATAGACTGTATATAATATTATAATACAACACCCAAACGTTAGAATAATATCTGATTACATTGTTATAAGAGGCTAATATTATATTTTAGGGGGATTTCTGCCTTTAATTTAAATGAATTAGAAAAAAAATAATAAATATATTAAGTAAAGCTAATTAAAAATATAACTATATAATATATATAGAGATTACACTGGTCAACAGCATTTTTGGTGCCAAAGATATTTCATTGAATTTAGGGTAACTTTGGGGTGCTGATTCTGAATATGTCATCAGTTTTGCCAGATTGGCTCAAGTTTTTGAGATTTTTCGTAAAATGTGTAACAAAAAAGACGTTTTTTGCTACTTTTTTAACGAAGTCTGTTATGTTTCTTCTATGTTTTGTCAGTGTATATTCACCACAAATGTAACAGAATGAGTCTGGATCGTTATGACAACTTCTTCTTGATGAGTTCATGCTTTTCACTGGACAACAGACAACAAACATAAAGTTAGTGCAAAAATCAAGCTATGAACAAACTTTTAGAACACTAATTAACACAAAACTATATTGAGAACTGCTCAGTTCAAGTACTAATCCAAAGAAATTAATGAGATGATGCGTCGCATTTACCAACAAGTGCTATAAATAAGATACCAAAAATCTCAAAAACTTGAGCCAATCTGGCAAAACTGATAGCATATTCAGAATCAGCACCCCAAAAATACCCCAAATTCATTAAAATATTTTGGGCACCAGAAAAAAAAAATTTTTTTTGTTGACCTGTGTTATAAATATATTAATAAATGTATATTTATAAATTCATATATGAATAATGACAACTATGTAAAATACATTTATACATTATAAATATATAAATAAATAATAATAATAATTATTATATAAATATACAGCAATAAACAGGTAAATAATTATATTAATAAGGGAATAATAGGTATATTTTAGATGACATAATTTATAATTACCTTGAGAAAGTGTTTTTTTTGTGGAAAAATAAAAAAATAAAAAAAATTAAATAATTAAACTTGTCAATTTGAATACAGCAAACAAATTGTTAATACAGGAGTCAAATAAATTGTCACTTTTCAAACCAGTCCCAAAACAATCCCATGTAACCGGAGAGGTTTTTATTTCATTATTTATTCCCAGGTGCAGACAGAAATGTTTAATAAACAGACGGATAATTAACTTTCTGGACTATTTTAAACTCCTTCCTCCGGTTCACTGCAAATGAAAAGTTTTCAATCAGATGTTTGCAGCCGCCCTATTCATCTTCATATCAAAACTTGAGTTTTAGAATTTTTTACATTTTAGTACACATTAAAATAAAAAACATATGTTACCCTCTCGGCACCTAATATATAATATAATAGCATATTTATTACTATTTTTATATTCTGAAGACATTCTCCTTTTTTCACATTAAGTTATACCCTTTATGTTCCTTAATTAAACATAAATAAGGATGAATGAAAAAAAATGCAAACAATTAAAATTTTAACAGTTAATATTTAATACAAATATAGCCCCGAATATTTCATGATATTTTTATTTGGATTAAGGACAATTTTTTTCATCTATAAGATTTTTAATATTATAACAAAAAGATATACTTTACATCATTTTATGTTCCAAGATTTACTAGTATAATTCTCCCCAAAAGTTGGGATGCTATATAAAATGTAAAGATAATAATGCAATGATAATGCAATATATTATTATTTATTATTATAGCGCCATTTCTTCCATGGCACTTTACATATGAAAAGGGGCGTGCAATCATTATCAACAATACAAGGCACACACAGGTACAGGAGGAGCGAGGACCCTGCCGTGAGGGCTCACAGTCTACAAGGGATGGGTGAGGATACAGTAGGTGAGGAGAGAGGACCCTGCCTGCAAGGGCTCACAGTCTACAAGGATGGGTGAGGATAGAGTAGGTGAGAGAGAAACCTGCAGCGAGGCTCACAGTCACAAGGATGAGTGAGGATACAGTATGGAGGAGAGAGAACCCTGCCCGCGAGGGCTCGCAGTCTACAAGGGATGGGTGAGGATATAATAGGTAAGGAGAGAGAACCCTGCCTGTGAGGGCTCACAGTCTTCAAGGGATGCGTAAGGATACAGTATGTGAGGAGAGAGAACCCTGCCCATGAGGGCTCACAGTCTACAAGGGATGGGTGAGGATACAGTATGTGAGGAGAGAGGACCCTGCCCACAAGGGCTCACAGTCTACAAGGGATGGGTGTGGACACAGTAGATGAGGAGAGAGGATCCCGCCCGCGACGGCTCACAGTTGACAAGGGACGGGTGAGGATACAGTAGGTTATATAAGAGGACCCTACTCACAAGGGCCCAAAGTCTACAAGGGATGGGTGACGATACACTAGAAGAGGGTATCTTGTATATATTTTATTCACAGCCGAACATAAAACATGGATCAGAAGTTGAACATTGGACATTTTTCCATGTAATTCGAAAACATTTATTAATTTAGAAATTGATGGCATCAATTCATCTCAAAAAAGTTGGAATGGGGTTAACAAAAGGCTGGAAAAATAAGTGGCACTAATAAAAAACAGCTGGAGGGTCATTTTTCACCGAAGTCACATAAGCATGTTAGAGAGGCAGAGTCTCTCAGAAGCAAAGATGGTCAGATGATCACCAATTGCATCTAGAAATGGTGAAATTATTTTGGAAAAATGTTCTATAAAAAACTAGAAAGACTTTGAATATCCCACCATCATAAAGATTCAGAATTTTTGGAGAAGTTCATGCACACATAGGACAAGGACTATGGTCAATATTGGATGCTCGTGATCTATGAGCCTATATCATAAACAACAGGCATTTTAAAATATTTCCAAAAACTATTGCTTGTAAACAATGCAATTCACAAGTACAAGCCGTATCCCTACAAAATACAGAAACACTGTCATCTTCTCTGGGCCAAAGCTCATTTAAACTGTACTGAAACCCAATGGAAAATTGTTCTTTGGTCGGATGAATCAAAAAGTAAAATTCTTTATGGAAACCATGATGGTGCATCCTTTGGACTCAAGTGGAGAATGACCATCCAGCTTGTTATCAGTGCACAGTTACTCTTCTCTGTTGGTATGGGGTTACATTAGCGCCTATGGCTGGGTATCTTACACATTTGTTTAAGAACAATATCTGCTCCATCCAGACAATGTCTATATCAGGGAAGGCCTCACATATTTAAGAAACACAATGCTAAACCATGTACTGCATCTTTCACAACAGCACTGCTTCACAGAAGAAGAGATCGAGAGATGAATTGGCTGCCTGCAGTCCAGACTTTTCAAACATAGAAAACATTTGATGCATTATGAAATGAAAAATTTGACAAAAATCCTTCGTCAGACAAGAATGGGACAACATTCCTCTCCCAAAACACCAGCATTTAGTCTCCTCCTTCCAAGACGCTTACAGATCATTGTAAAAAGAATAAGGGGTGCTACACAATAGTAGACAGGTCCGGCTCAACTTTTTGAGGTGTGTTCCTGCCATCAATGTCTAAATGAGTTATGTTTTTCAAATGAAATGGAAAAATGTCCAACGTTCACCTTCTTATCTGTGTTATGCTGTGAAAGAAATTTACATAAGAGCAGTTGTGTAACTTGAAGCCTATGGGCCCTGATTGAAAGCTTCAACAGGGGCCCCAAATTATTGCAAATCTTTAACAGCATTAGTCTTTTTCTATAGGCCAAAGGGACTATTGGGATCCCCTAGGCTCCAGGGCCCAGGTGCAATTGCAACCCCTGCACCTATTGTAGTTACAGCCCTGCATAAGTGATTCCCAAATCATTGCATTCTCATTTTACAGTGTCCCTAATTTTTGAAATTGGGGTTGTATATTATTTCATTCTATATATGATTACACTATATATTTTGGATAGTTAGTGTTCAGTTTGGTCATTTTAGTTGACCTGTGTTGTAATTGTTCACCATGGGGGGAGTGTTCTTGACTGTATAGGAATGTTAGATAATACGTAGAAATGACCAATAACGCAACCTTTACACAATATCCTTCATGCATGATAGCAGTGATTGTATATAATCTCCCCCTGCATATAAACTCTCCCTCCCCACTATAAATTATTAGACTTTCAAGGCCAAAAATTAACACTTTCCATAACAGTCACAAATCGAATATTTTTGTGTTGTTTTTGGCCTACATGAGTCTCTTACTCTCGTTTCGAGCACCTAAAAATAGTTTCTTCCCGGTAGGCCAGTCTTCTGTTGAAACATCTGTTATTCTAGAGGCATTCAGCTCAAATCGTATTTCGGAGGGATATGTTTAGCAAGGAAGGCTTGTTTGTGTGTTTTTTGTCTCTTTTAGCTCATCTTTGACTCTACTGACCTTGTTTAGTCTTCAATGTTGCTCCGATTCTTTCACAAGTTTGCAAAATTGGGAAATGCAGACATTTATATAAGCAAATTTTGACCTATAAAACTGAAGAATTTTATATGTGACCCTTCAGTCCACTCAGTCCATATGTTCAGAATATTTATATGGAGTGCGATCAGCCTCCCAGCTAAATGTAACTGCTGACAAAGGATTAATTATGGAGCCTGCTGTTAATGGAGAGGACTAGAGGCCTTACATTGCTCTTTTCTATACATTTATTTCAGTAGACAAATGATAAAAAAATAAAAATATTAGTTTTCAATCACTTTAATGCAATTAATTAATACGTAGCACACAAAAGCAGTTAAGAGAATAAAAAAATATATATAAAAATAAACAGAGAGATGATACAGAATGCATGTATACTGTATGTAGTATATTTGTGTATGTATATGTACTCATACATATATGTTCAAGCACACAATATATATATATAAAATATAATATGTCTTAATATATATATATATATATATATATATATATGTACAATTAATAAAAATATTTTATATGTATATATGTTTGGGATATGTGTACATACTTGCATAACTATATATAAAAAATATTGTATATATGTGTGAATATATATCTATACATATAAGTACTATATATATATATATAAATGTATACAGATATTATATATATATAAAATATTCTTTATATAGATATATATATATATATTCTTCCATCAAGCATACATCCAAAGCTAAGTAGTGCTGAAAATATTTAAATAGTTTTTTATACACATACACATTTACATATATAAATTTCATAAAATAGATTTTTAAAAACGTTCCAAAAATACAAAAAATGCTACAAATAAAAAATAGTCACAATCACAAATAATTGTATTAAAAAAAGTTTCTAATATATTTTTTATTGATTTTTTTACTTAAAACTTCACAAAATTATTTTAAATCCATTATTTTGATATTTTTCTTATTTATAATTTGTCATTTTAGATATTTGTCAAATTTTTTAAATTTTAAATACAGAATTTTTTTATTGATTGATATGTCTTAAACCACGTAGAAAACTTAACCCTAGAATGCGTGACGTCTAAAATATACACATTCATACTTGACTGTATAGTTGTTAGATTTGTTAGATATAAATAGTTGACTGTATAGTTGTAAGATTTAAATAGTTGACTGTATAGTTGTAAGATATTAATAGTTGACTGTATGCTCCCATGTTGTGACTGGTAGACATGCTCAATGACTGGCATTATGGGATGTGCGAGGTATATTATAACCTACAGGCTGCAGCCCTTTAGAGCAAATATTCAGATAGACCCAGAATGTGTTCCTAATGTAGACGTGCATTAGGAAACGTTAGCGGAGACGAGGTACAATTGTGTTAATGCTCTCCGAGATCTATAGTGGGATCCTTTGTTCTCTTCAGACAGCTACCATACTATCGGAAAGATTGATTGCCATTATTAATAAAAATGAATGTCTGAATCACAAGTTTCATGTTGGCTGGGTTGTCCAGAAATCTATATTTCCCTCCGTTAGGTAGTTCGCTTCTTCCAATTCAAGCAGAAGTAAATTGGCGAAATGACAAGAAAAATGTAAAAAAAAAAAAAAAAAAAAAAAAAAAAAATTCACGGTGCCTCAGGAAAGATTAAACTAGTATATAAAAATATACTTTTTTTTTTGTGATTTGGCTGATGTTAGATCTGCCCCAGATTTCCAGATTTATAGATTCCCTTATTCCCCAGCCTGTGCTCCCTGGATTCGAGGCTTATTTATAGATGTCATGGATATTTAAAGTTATTTTTTTTTACATATCTTTCCCACCCAGTTTAATGCATAGGAGTCTTTGATGCCGGGGAGTAAGTGACAGGCTGTTCACAGCGTAGATAGACCAGCAGTAAAATCGCACATACACCTAAACATCACATGTACATGAGGAATATTGGCGGATAAAACAGCACTGTAATTTAACCCTTTCATCCCCAGCCTGCTTCTCCATTGGGATAGAGCATGTCTATTGATTATTTTCCTTTTTTTTTTTTTTTTTTTCCTTCTGCTGTTTTTAGACTTTTTGCTTCCTGAAGGCCACATTCCAGTGTAATCAAATGCAATAAAATCTAATTTGTGACCAAACAAGTGGTGTGTGTAGTGTTATTTAACAAAAAAAAAAAGAGCGATTTGACAAGTGTGTATGTGCACAAATCCCATCTGTGATAATTACTCATGCAATTTGTGAACAATAATCCACTTTTTTTTCCCGGAATATTTTTTTTTTTTTCAGATATTTCCTTAAGAAGTTGTGATAGAACTTAAGAAATGTCCTCTTTCGAGATTGTGTTAGGAATTAGGATTGAGGAAGATGTAGTTTAGACTTATCCATACTATCAATAGATTGGTATATTGT
This sequence comes from Allobates femoralis, assembly GCA_033576535.1. NCBI lineage: Eukaryota > Metazoa > Chordata > Amphibia > Anura > Aromobatidae > Allobates > Allobates femoralis. The sequence continues at coordinate 437,477,441 of JARQOC010000006.1, read as the reverse complement.
TTATCCTTGTTTATAACAGTTTTTCCATATTTGTTTTTTATGTTTTATATCCTATATTTGTATACCTTCATACTTGTTTTTCATGTTTTATATATTTTCATGCTTTATATCATTAGACCTTTCATGTTCTATATATTTTTATACCTTTTTCACTTGCTTTATATCTTATGTTTTTATACCTTTGATACTTATTTATGTTTTCTAGCTTTTATTTTTATACCTTTCACACTTGTTTTTCATGTTTTTTATACTTTATCTTATTATACCTTTCATGTTTTATATATTTTTATACCTTTCACAGTTGTTTTTATGTTTTCTATCTAGTATTTTTATAACTTTCATACTTGCTTTTTTTGTTTTATATATTTTGACACTTTATATTATAATACCTTTCATGTTTTATATATTTCTATACCTTATATTTTTATACCTTTTATTTTTTATATATTTTTACACCTTTATAGCTTTTATTTTTTTGACCTTTCATACTTGTTTTTCATCTTTTATATATTTGTATACCTTTGTTCCTGGTATCATACTTCATGGTCTCATACTTTTTCTCCTTTCCTTTGATTTTTATTCTTTTTCCTAAGGTGTCATCCTTGTTATTATACCTTTTTAATTTTTAAGCTGTCATATGTTTATCTTTTTTATACCTTTGTTCTGCTTTATACCTTTTATCTGCCCCCTTTTAACCCTATAGTATAAAAAGAAGCTTCCAAACATGATGCCCATCGCCAATAACCCTAAAAAAGTATCTCTTTAATTTTTATACTTTTTTAAGCTGTCATGTTTTTCATTTTTTATATACATTTGTTGTGCTTTTATACCTTTTTAATTTTATACTTTTTTATGCTGTCATATCTTTATCTTTTTTATACCTTTGCTATTGCTTTTATACCTTTTAGCTGCCTCCTTTTAACCCAAGAGTATACAAAGGAGCTTCTGAACATGATGGCCATCACCAATAACCCTAAAAATGTACCTTTAAAATTTTTATACTCTTTTTATGCTGTCATATCTTCATCTTTTTTATACCTTTGCTACTGCTTTTATACCTTTTATTTGCCCCTTTTTAACCCAATAGTATACAAAGTAGCTTCCGAACATGATGGCCATCATCATTAACCCTAAAAATGTACCTTTTTAATTTTTATACTGTCTTATGCTGTTATGTTTATCTTTTTTATACCTTTGTTCTGCTTTTATACCTTTTATCTGCCTCCTTTTGACCCTATAGCATACAAAGAAGCTTCCAAACATGATGGCCATCACCAATAACCCTAAAAATGTACCTTTTTTGATTTTTATACTTTTTTATACTGTCTTCTGTTTATTTTTTTATACCTTTGCTATTGCTTTTATACCTTTTATCTACCTCCTTTTAACCCTATAGTATACAAAGAAGTTCCAAACATGATGGCCATCACCAATAACCCTAACATTGTATATTTCAATATTTCTTGTGACTGGTGGCCATTGTAAAACAGCTGCAAAGCGGTAGAGAAAGCAAAGTCCCCCACTATATCACTATTTCTAAATTTGAAGTCACAAAGCTAATTTCAGCCTCTGAAGGGGGCATGTCAGACCCATTGGTGCCAGGTCCTAAGAACATAGATATCATCAGTGGCGTAACTTGAAATTGAAGGGCCCCAATGCAAAGGCTCCATTGGGGCCCCCCAATTGTTGCAAATCTTGCAAATCTTTAATAACAATAGTCTTTTCCTATAGGCCAAAGGGACTTTTGGGGCCCCCCAGGCTTCAGGGGCAGGTGTGATTGCAACCCCTGCATCTATTGAAGTTACATCCCTGACCAACTGTCCTCTCCTATCTCAGTAATGGGAAATAAAAATATCCCCAAAGGTGGACAACCCCTTTAGGAGAATAAAGTAGAGTGCCGTGTCCAGGCTCCGGGGCCCGGGTGTGATTGCAACCCCTGCACCTATTGTACTTACGCCCCTGAATATCATATTTGCAACATAGGAGGAAAGCGAAAGAACAAGATTATGAAAATAAAGAATTTTTTTTATCCATATTATTTTTTTAATGTGTTTTATATATTTTTACTTGCCTCTCTATTTCTGCCTCGCAGACCGTATCAATAGGAAAGTGGGCGTGTTACCAGCTGTGCCATGCAATAAAGAAATTTAAGAACCACTGAAATAAAACATCATCTCTTTTTTTTATTGTTTCGAGGCAGCTAATGCGCACTGCGGTACATCCTAGTTTTATTTTAAACAAATGTTTCTTTGGGATAATTCATGTTATACATTAGCACAAAAAAAATAAACCGAGCAGATAAAGCTGACAGTCAACTAACACAAAGGCAACATAAATGTCGAAATTCCATCAAAGGAAGCATGTATACTGCAAATCTCTATGACTTTACACAATAAATAACATTTTTTCTTCGTGGGTACAACCAGTGGTGTAACTTGAAGCTCATGGGCCTCATGCGAAAGCCCCAACGGGGCCCCCAATTATTGCAAATCTTTAATAGCATTAGTCTTTTTCTATAGGCCAAAGGGACTTTAGGGTCCCCTAGGTTCCAGGGCCCGGGTCCTATTGCAACCCCAGCACCTATTGTAGTTACGCCACTGGGAATAACCTATGACTACTATAGAAATGTTTTTTTTTTTTAAGTGTCTTGCGTTGAACAATTTTTTTAGGGTGTAGCAAAAATAAAGGGATATTTATATCAAAATTAATTTTGTTTTTACCATTAATACTTTTGAATTTCTTTATCAGTCATATATAATGCAATATTTCATTAAATTAATTTTTAATATTTATATTGCACTATATTTTATTGATTACTAATTAATTGATATTACTATTGACAAAACATTTGATTATTCTGTATTTTAACTTTTACTTCTTTATTTTTTTAGTATTTATATTATATTAATATATATTTTATCATTTATAATAATTAATTTATATTACTACTCACAACACATTTGCTTTTTATGTATTTCAAATTGTACTTTTTATAGATTTTTTTAAGTAATTATATTATTTTAATATATACCATATGTTGTCATTTATACTAATTAATTGATTGAATTAATGATGTTACTATTAACAACACATTTGCTTTTTATGTATTATAACTTGTACTTCTTTATTTTTTTTAGTATTGATATTATATTAATATATTTTTATCATTTACACTAATTGATATTACTCTTGACAACACATTTGCTTTTTATGTATTTTAACTTTTACTTCTCTATTTTATTTTAATATATATTTTATTATCTATACTAATTAATTGATATTACTATTGACAACACATAGCTTTTTTTTTATATATATATTTTAACCTTTACTTCTTTGTTTTTTTAGTATTTATATAATTTCAATATTAATTAAAGTTACTATTTCCTCATATTCCACTTATTTGTAGTTTTTTTTAATAAAAATGTATATGTATGTATATATGTATATATATATATATATAGATTTCCTGAGCTTCCTATGGCAGCACACAAATGGGTTCAATCCCCGGTCTGTGCTGCCGCAGGACTCCAGGAAATGAAAATTTCAGGTAAATAAGTTTTAGACTAAAATTGGTAATTGAATTTTTTTAAAAACTGTTGTCAAATATAAAATTTTAATGAAAAAATAAAGTTTTTTTGTCAATGTCTCTACTTTTAATTTGGTCGTAGATAAAGAAAAATGTAGCAAAAAAGGCGATGTTGCGAGGTGGTAATTTGATATAAAAAATGAAAGAAAAAAGGTGGTCGGGTTGATTAAACTCAATCACTACAAAGCCGGCCTTGTCCTTGTGAATAGGAAAGACGGATTTTCACGTATTAATTCACATGCATGGGATCACTTAGATGGCTACAAATGATTTGATTACTGTCGAGCTAAATTGGATGTTTGTGAACTTAGCAAAAACAATAGTGGCTCGAAGATGAATCTCTTCCAAGAAGGATGTGACACAGGGCCCCGGCCGTGTTTATCTTACAAGTCACTTTTAGGATCCAATGTAGATTTGTAGCAATTATGTCTACGAGTTGTCCATGTCCACATTTACATCCTGGTGCCTAGAATACAAGTTGGCGTCTTTTGTCACCCGTCGTAGCTGTGGGCTTCTTTTTGTCACCTGTCGTAGCTGTGGGCTATTTCTTGTTCTTGTGGGGTGGCTGCTGGTACAAAGTTTTTGCTTTGCTTTCTTTTTTAAATGGACTGGACAAGGAGAAGTTTAGTACGCTGCCTTTAATTACGCTTAAATCTCTTTAACTGTTCCAATTTTTCCAACCGGCCTTAAGACGGGATTCCAGAGAGGAGTTTGTGTGTCAGGATTAATTTGTGAAAACATGAGTGGGTCAAACCTTTTCCTACAGCAGTTTATGGAAAGCAAAATATATAGAGGAAGGGGAGGTGGAGGTGGGGGTGCTTTTGTTGGCCACCTGTCTACTTAGATATATATGTTTTTCTTTATGTTTCCTTTGCTAAATATAAAACCAATTTGTTTGACTTAGATAAAGAGAGATGTGGTTACATAGCTGTTGTACAACACTGCCTCCCCCGTACTGCCATACATGTAAGCACAATAGGAAGAGGAGAAAAAAACTGGCCATAGATGTACATTGGCCAAACAATCAATTTCTCAAGGACTGATTGACCATCTTATGATTTTGAGGGCCTCATAACTCTCCCTTGGTGGAAGATGATGAAGTAGATAGATTGGTAAGTTTGTTATTTCCAAATAAGCCAGGTGTCTGACAACACCGCCTCCCCTGTACTGCCATACATGCAAACAGTAGGAAGCGAAGAGAAAAACTGGCCATAGATGTATATTGCCAACACATCAATTTCACCAGGACTGGTGAATTATCTTATAAGATTGAGGACCTCGGTGGAAGATGGTGGAGAAGATAAAGGTTGGCAAGTTGGATTTCAATTGCCGGTTTCAGATAAGCTAGGTGTCTCACAACATCCCCTTCCCCGTACTGCCATACATGTAAACACAATGGGAAAAGCAAAGAAAAACTGTCCATAGATGTATATTGGCCAACACATAAATTTCACCAGGTACTGGTCAACCATCTTATCACTTTGAGGGCCTCACAACTCTCCCTTGGAGGAAGATGATGGAGGAGCTAAAGATTGGTAAGTTCGATTTCAATACCCGATCCAGATAAACCAGGTTCTGACAAAGGCTAAAGCCCTCCATACACATTAGATGTCAGATGGCTGAATGATGGTCTGGATGATCCTTCATCTGGTAGTCATCTTACCCATCTCTCCCATACAGAGGAGAACACATTTTACTGAGTGCTCCAGTGTGGTCTATGAGAAAGCCACTGCCAGACAACTCTAATAGAGAAGTCAGGATCAGCAGTCCAAAATTGGACATTTTGGACCTAAATAAATTGTTTGGGTCCCTCATATTCATTGGACAATTTCCCAAATCCATTAATATCGGAAGTTCGTCCGTCATTAGTCTAATGTGTATAAAGAAACTTTAATCTTTTCTTCCCTTTAAGAACACACGTCTGCTAGGATGAGCTGAGTTGCAAATTTCTTGGAGAAGTTTGGAGAAAGGCACAACAACTATCTAATGTGTATGGCCATCATAAGCTTCTGTGCAAACACCTCTGGTGGCGGGTAATCACAAGAGCAGAAGGATCAAATTCGATTGCCCAAATCTTATCTCCTTGACATCTGTCATTCTTCAGACAGTCAGGGTGACCCTATACAAATTAGATGGTTGGCTGGTTCTGCTGAAATCACTGGATTCAGCTGATATACATCTAATATGTGGTCAGCTTTAGAGTTGGAATTTAGATATGTTTTTACTATAGCAAAATAGATATATATATAAGATAGATGACAAAATAACATGATAGATTGGTACTGTAGATAGATAGGGAGATATGAGATATATAGATAGATATGAAATATATGACAATAGATAGCTGGTAATCAAAAGATAAACTATCTATGTGAGTCCTTCCATAAAGGCACAATCAACCCATCGTATATAGTATCTGGATGAATATTGCCCATTGCTCGGTGCGGGGGGGGGGGGGGATGGTCTGCAGAAAGACTGGCCATTGTCAGACATAGAAACTCTACAGTCTGGAGACATGAGGACAACATGTAATCATTGTATAGTTTATTTATTCAGCCCCAAAGCTGCTAATAGAGTTTGGAAAGAGAGCATGAAGGTCAAGAAGCCTGGAGGGGCTGTGGTCTCCTGCCCTGAGATTACAATCAGACGGTCAGTCTGCAGGTCACAAGTGAGCTGAACATTCATATGCTGGAGGCCTTAGGTTATAAACCTCTTCCCTCCCTCCTCTACTGTCACCCCCTCCTCCACCCCATTAGGGTACTTGGGTCTGAAGAATAGTCCCACCAAACCTCTCCAGGTCCTCTCACCTGCTTTTTTGGTTGGCAGCTGTGACAGAGAGGAGGGTGGCTAATCCCCTTCTCAAGAGCTTTGTCAAAAGCAAATATTTTAACCCTTCATCTCCTGAAAGCAAATAACACTCACTGGTTCGGCTCAGTTCACATGTCCAAAAATTATCCATTTGAATCGTTGCCGTAAATAACAATAAAAACTGGATCAGATGAAAAATGATATAATATTAAACTGATCTGTTCACATTGATTTAAATAATGCAAAAAATGGATCCGTCTGAAATCAGGTTTTATTTTCTTCAGCCGGAAAAAAAATTATGCAGATACAGCAATTTTTGGCCCGGTTAAAAAAAATGGATAGTTATTGGATCCGTTATTTTTTTTATCATTGAAGTCTATGGCAATGGATCCGTTCAATAGCCATCCATTATTTTTCCTGTTTGAAAAGGATCCATTTTTTGCTTGCTGGATCCATTTTAAATGAATTATTTGTACACACCCTTAGCTGGCCTGTGACCTTACAATGGATATATTGATCATTATTTACAATTTGACTGGAAAGGCAATTGTTAACTGGTATTTATTAAGCTGGATTTTATAGTGCTATCATATTTTGCACCACTTTACAACATCATCACTGTCCCCACTGGGGCTCACAATCTAAGGTATGCCATTGACGTGTGAGAGGAAACCGGAGAACCCAGAGGAAATTCAAAAACAGGGAAAACATACAAACTCCTTGAAGATATTGTCCTTGGCGGGATTTGAACCCAGGACTCCAGAAACATTATGATGTATTTTAATTTAAAGGGACTCTGTCACCAGGTTTTTGCCATCCCATCTGACAGTAGCACAATGTAGAGACAGAGACCCTGATTCCAGCGATGTGTCACTTACTGAGCTGCTTACTGTCATTTTGATAAAATTACTGTTTTCTCTGCTGCAGATTTGGCAGCTCCTAAATATGACTGGACTATGATAATCTCCAGATGATCTAACAGTGATTTTATCAAAACTACATTGAGTAGCCTAGTAAGTGATACATCGCTGGAATCAGGATCTCTGTCTCTACATTATGCTGCTCTCAGATGAGATGGCAAAAACCTGGTGACAGAGTCCCTTTAACAACTAATTGGCCATCAGATCAAAGGGTAAATTGTCCAGATCCACTGATCCAGTTGATTAGACTACATCTGGTGAATTAAAACTGTTTGATGTCATGTGTTGAAACTTGATTCAATGTCAAATAAGAATTTGCATCTGATGCCAATCTGTGTGGCTGCATTGATTGCTTTTTTAGCATGTGCATTTTATATGATGGCCCTTAATCCCATATATACAGGGACTATGGTTACACATTAGTGGTGTGCACACATACAAAGTGCACTTGATTGTCGCAGTCAGTGCTCTCATGAAGTCAATAAATATTACCAATACATAGTGCATATAAACTAGCCTATATATGTATAACAAATAATGGCACCATACAGTACCAATAAATAATGCAAAAACAATAAGCCCATATATAACAGACCGAGTGTCCAAATAATTATGACCACATAGTGCACTTATAATATGCTGCTCTACACTTAACAAGTATCAGTATAAGTACAAAAATAACGCACCTATATAGTACATGCATAACCCATAGAAGACATAACGGGAAAAAAAAGAAGAAAGAATGTGATCTAATGTTTATTGTGAATCAAATGCAAAAAAGTATTAAATAGTTACATACAGGTGAGATAGATAATAACGGTACACACATACAGTATATAATGGGAAAGGAACACACAGACATAATGCCCAGCACAATATAACCAGGTAGATGTCTGTACTGATAAAATGTCCCACTCAATATATATGTCAATGTGTATTGAACAAAGTATACTAATAAAGTATGAAAATAACCCACTCCTGATTAAATACCGTAGATACCACACTTAGAAAATACATGGCTGCATAGCATAATGATGCATATATTATTAAATCCAGCCTGCATAATATTCGTGTACATAAGATGGGTCAGAAATGCTATATAAATGTGTGAGTAGATATACTGCACTCTCTACTGGTAATCAAATACTACTAGACACTCAGAAAATGTAATCATGAAAATATTATGTAATATAATACTTACATAATGGCGTCTGTGGACAACTGCTGTCTGGATGAGGCCGTATCCCAGAATTCACCGTGCCGCCGGAACCAATATTGGGACACCCAAGTGATAGTTGTCCCAATATAGTGCCCACTGCTGGTACCAGCCCCTTGTGCGGTACCACCAGTGGAACATTGACGCAACAAATGCCACCCGCCCACCTGATGCAAACAACAACGCCGCACACAACAATGCCGGAATCACAGCAAAAAAATGATTAACTGCGTCTACATGAACTCCGCACACAGGCACATTGATCGAAATGCCACCAGCTTTGTCCAGGTAGATGACAATAGTCACATGAACTGGGCATGCGCTCCTTGGCAGGCCCAGTTCATCAGACCACCACCATCCTTTTACAACCAGACGATGGCATTCATATTAACTGTCCATGTGCTCAGCCCGCTCTCGCCCCGATCATCCCACTCTCACCGCGGTCAGCCCGCTCTCAGCCCGCTCACCCTGCAGACCACTCACCCAGCTCACCCCACATCCCGCTGAATGAGGAACTGCTCCAGGGAGACAGACAGCGGGCACAAGAGGGGGCCAGAGGGAATACACAGAGGGGGTGGATAAAGTGCACAGGGCACAGAGAGACCATGGGGGGGGGCAGAGAGTGACCACAGGGGAGTCAGAGAGGTAGCATGGGGGCCAGAGACCATGCACAAGGGGGGCAAAGAGCAACCATAGGGGGGCCAAGAGCAAGCACAGGGGGAACCAGAGAGCATGGGGAGAAAAACAGCAGATAGGGGTGAAGCCACACAGGTGGAGAGACTGCCGCCACCCCCAGTGCCACAGAGCCTGCCCCATTGTGATGTTACTGCCCTCCTGATGCAATAGCATTGGGCCCACATCTAGTATCATAGATATAAAAGATCCAGATGGTGTAATTACCTGTAGTAGAGACAAGAGAAATGTACTGGGAAGTCTTCTGGGCATGCTTCTGGCCCAACACCGCGTTTTGGATACACGCCTTCGTCACTACCCATACAAGATAGCCATAGGTGGTGTTGAGCTGTCCGCTACAAAATAGCACGAGATTTCATACTTCGCCACTTTCATATCGGCGTTTAAATCCACTTTGGGTCCCGTCACCCATATTAGCGTATGGCAGTGTTAGGCAGCGTTACACTATGGTAACGCTGCGCTAATGCTGTGGGAATGATGATCTTTGCTGGATCCTGCATAGTGCAGACCACAACACTAATGTGGCCCTAGCCAAAGCGCCCTCACTTAGACAAGCATTTATGTCCAGGGGGGAGAGATTGCTATTGGCAGAATGAGCCAATAGATACACCGGATAGTTATCCAGTATGTAAGAGCTATTTAAAACATGACTACATTCTATGAATGTTTGTAGTCTGTTATCATGGTTACACACAGATCTGAACAGGATCTGCTGACACAAAACAGTATGCTATTTTGGAACAGGACCAAATGTTGCAAAATTACTTGATATTTTTAGGCTAATGCATGGGATCAATAAACAAAGTGTTTACAAAGTATACATACCCTCAGTGTCAGACTGGGGAGACAGGGACCCACCAGTAACATTGACTCTAGCAGCCATTGATCAACTATGTGCAAATATTACAGTCACAAATATACCTATACTCCTATATAATAATATACTGGGTAGGTGGTAAAATTAGTGAGGAAATGCTTCCTTTGTCTGTACATAGCGAAACAAGTGAATTTGTGCCAACTACTCATTATGTTGAGGGTGGAGGGCCCACCGGAGGATTCTCCGGTACTAATGTGGGCCAGTCCAAGCCTGCATGACCTTGATATCTAAAAAGTGTATTCTGTGATTTGGACAGCCTGTTGTAAAGTAATGGTAACTTATACTCCTAATTAATGCATATCAGGGAATTTCTTTCATTGCAATCCCTAATATGATAATGAGATCAAGGAATATAGCAGCAGAAGCCTTTTAAATTGCAACTCCTAAGGAAGTACCATATTTTTCAAACTATAAGACGCACCGGACTATAAGACACACTCAGATTTTAGAGGAGGAAAATAGGGGGAAAAAAATCAGGCAAAAAGTGTGGTTATAATGGACTGTTATGGGGGGCAAGACCTGCTGCTGACACTGTTATCGGGGTAATGTCCCAATCCTGGGTCCCTCCAGGTAATATATGTCCCCCATCCTGATGTATATGGCCCCCCATCCTGGTGTATGATCCTCCATCCTGGATATGGCTCCTTATCCTGGTTTTTGATCCACCATCCTGAATATGCCCCTCCCATCTTGGATATGCCCCCCCATCCTGGATATGGCCCCCCCATCCAGGTACATGGCCCCCCCCCATCCTTGATATGGCACTCTATCTTGGTCCACACTTAAAAAAATAAACAATCATACTCCCCATCGCTCTCAGCTCTGCAACGTCCTTTTGTCTGCTTGTCCCAGCAGATGATCATGTGAGATGTGTGCACAGCAATGACATCACTGGTTTGCCCTGTTCACATGCTCAGATCCCGGCACAGACAGGGGGACGTTTGTGGTTCAGGGAGAGATCGATGGTGAGTATGATCATCCATTGCCGGAATAGTCACTGCTTCCTATGCCAAAGATGATGCATGTGAAGCAGTGCATATCCGCACAGATGATCGCCCGTGGCTGCGGTTGAGGCTGGTGATCATGTGGGCCCGATCATTAGTCTAATGTAATATGCACCGCTCAACCCCCCAATCACCTCTCAGTGCTGAGAGGTGAAGGACAGGTGCAGATGTAGATGCAGTGAATATGAAATTAGACTATTGAGCAGGCCCAAGTGATCACCGGCTGCAGCTCCAGCCTGCTCCAGACTCCTATCGCTATTCCAAAACAGCCCCACCAGAGAAGCCAGCACAACCCCACATGTCCAGCACAACCCATAAACTCAGCATGCTGCAATTTTTCCACTATAGTCTGTACATTCAGACTATAATATGCACTGCCCACTTTCCCCAAAAAATATTTTGGAAAACGTCTTATAGTCCGGTACATCAGCTCCACCCACAGACCACTGATACAAGAAGGTACACATTAGGAAGAAATTATAGGTGAGTAATAGTATCAAACAAGCCTTGACCCTTAGTTATAGCTATGCAGTATCCACAGAAATCCATTAGAAATCCATAGCTGAACACTAATGCGTTTCAGGAACCTACTATTCATTTCCTCTGGTCCCTCCAAAAGTGATTTGACAAACATATATTGCCTATCAGTAACAAGTATTCCATTTGATTCATCAGTAGTATAATTCAAATAATAAGATCCCAATACGCGTGTTTGTTCACAGAAAACAGAAAGTTTTCTAGTATTACCTTTATCATTCTGTGATCCATGGCAATCGAAAAACGCATGGCAATTTAAGAGCATAACATTTTAAATCCTTAATTGATTTATCAATGGTTTGATCTGAAAAAAATGGATCAGTAATATCAAAATGCGTTGTTACCAGTAGAAAGTATTCCATCCATGTTGGATTTACCATTTGTGAGACCTGAGGCAATAGAAAAATACATGGAACTTTAGGAATATTAAATCCTTTATGAACCTTGCAATGACACAACTGAAAAAGTAGACAGTTAAGATTCCGAAACGCGTTATCAATTCCCAATACTGCAGATTTATTATATTTGACATTTGTGATGACTTGAGGCAATCTCAAAATGCATGGGTATTTTAAGAGTATTCCACATGTAATTCACCTAAGTTATAACCTGAGGATTGGAAATGTGACACCCCAAAATGTCGTGTTGTTGACCAGTAAAAAATATTCCATCAATACTGGATTAATCATTGCTATGACTTGAAGCAATCTAAAAATGCATAGCAATTTAGGAGTAAAAAAAATTAAATTATTAATGGATCTAACCAGTTGTGTGACCTAAGAAATGAATAACTAAGATACCAAAACGCATTGTTGTTTAGCAGTAGAAAGTATTCCATTCATATTGACTTTACCATATGTATGACCTGAGGCAGTCCCAAAGTGTTTATTAATTTAGGAGTATTAAATATTTATTCCTTAATGGACTTATTGATGGCGTGACCTGAGGAGTGGATAACCAAGATTCTAAAACGTGTTGTATTTCAACAATGAAAATGTTTCCATATTTATTAAACTTCCAACTGCATAATCTAAGGCAATAACCAATTTTTGGGTAATTTAGAGGTATAAAGTATCCACACCCAGGCAGCAATCAACACCTGAATCCTATTCAGCTACAGATATATGATGATGCATAAGTCTGATCCAGACTTAGTCTGATCTATGCATCTTCCAAACTACATCTTTCAAAGTACATTTTCTAAGTACAATACTTAGAAATAGACTAGACATCTATGACATATTATTCCATTCATCACTATTTGTATCTGCTGAATTATCAACCTCATGATCATCATCATCATCATATCTGCTGAATCATCAACCTCATGATCATCATCATCATCTAATTGGGCTGTTTCCTCTTTCCACAGGTATGCTCTGTGAACTTCCACCCATCTATCCAGCTTTGCAAATCTCTCTGCTTAGATACTGTGCTTATAATGTGTGTTAGGTATGCTCTGTGAACTTCCACCCATCTATCCAGCTTTGCAAATCTCTCTGCTTAGATACTGTGCTTATAATGTGTGTTAGGTATGCTCTGTGAACTTCCACCCATCTATCCAGCTTTGCAAATCTCTCTGCTTAGATACTGTGCTTATAATATCTATATATGTTGATACTTTCTTACCTTTCATGTGTCTGCTTTTCACCATTCCTCATGATCAGTGTAGCATGACCTAGAGATAGTTCTCCAGCCCCTTCCCATGTTTTATTACCTCTGTGTAACCCCCATCATCCAGTCACTCCATCCACACCCAGGCAGCAATCAACACCTGAATCCTATTCAGCTACAGATATATGATGATGCATAAGTCTGATCCAGACTTAGTCTGATCTATGCATCTTCCAAACTACATCTTTCAAAGTACATTTTCTAAGTACAATACTTAGAAATAGACTAGAAATGGACTGGAAGAGACTGGCAGGTAAAGAAATATAAATCCCCCACAATGTTTCCCTTCTAATCTCTACCACCCTTACTACTTCACTTCATATTAACTCCTTCAATCCCTTCCACAAGTAAGGAACTAGTCATCAGTCCACCCTCCCTCCCCAGCCATCTGACCTCCTCTTGACTACTATTTCTCCCCATACTGGCTGCACCACCTTGTCCTCGGCTCCACCATCCTGTCCAGGACTGCTAGATCTCATCCCCATCCACATCTCCCCTGAACTATAGCTCATACCTTGGTGGCATTCCACCCCGGACTGACCCCTGCTGCCACACTCACTCCCTGTTCTCCGTATGCAATGTTCCCGCTACTCCTCACTCTCACTCCCATCCTTCTCCACTTCCTACTACCCCCACTTATCCCCCCTCCCAGCAACAAAATACTGCTCTCACCCTCCATCCTGCCGAACCACCTCACCCACTTTACCGACCTTTTCATTCACTTTCAATCCTCAATCACCAAACAAGCACGCCCGCCTCGCAAGCTCTCATGCTCCCACCTGCTAACCCTCGGCCTACTCCTCCTCCTTGCCGGTGACATCTCCCCCAATCCTGGCCCCCCCCGCAACATCCCCACAACAACCTTCATCCCTCGACCCACCACCAACCCTCGCAACCTCATGACCACTAGCTCTCGCAACCCCACCAACATCAGACCCATTCCCCCAACCCATGCCCCACCTACCGCTCTACCCGGCGCACTCTGGAATGCCCGCTCAGTGTGCAACAAACTCCCCGACATCCATGATCTCTTTATCTCCAGGAAACTGTCATTCCTTGGCCTCACCGAGACCTGGCTCACCCCCTCCGACACGGCCTCCCCTGCCGCACTATCCTACGGCGGCCTCAGCCTGTCCCACACCCCCCGTCCCTCTGGCAAGCACGGCGGTGGAGTCGGCATACTGCTGTCCAACTCCTGCACCTTCAGCCCCATCCCCCAGCCCCCATCCGTCACTGTCCCCTCCTTCGAAGCCCACTCAGTCCGAATCTTCTCCCCCTGCAACCTCCAAATAGCCATCATCTACCGCCCCCCCCGGACCCACCGCCTCCTTCCTTGACCACTTCACCACCTGGCTACTTCACTTCCTCTCCACTGACATCCCCTCCATCATCATGGGCGACTTCAATATCCCCATTGACACTCCCCGCCCAGCCGCCTCCAACCTTCTTTCCTTGACCACTTCCCTAGGGCTCTCCCAATGGTCCTCCTCTCCCACCCACGAACAAGGCCACACGCTTGACCTCATCTTTACCCGCCTTTGCTCCCTCTCTAACCTCACAACCTCAGTACTCACACTGTCCGACCACCATCTCTTGACCTTCTCCGCCCTCTCCTCCCTGCCACACTACCCCCTCTCCGCAAACTTGATCACCCTCGCCGAAACCTAAAAGATCTTGATCTTCCTTTATTCTCTGAATCACTCCTCCCTCTCACCGACCTACTCTGCGCTGACGACATTGACATTGCCACCACCCTATACAACACCACCATAATGAACGCTCTCGACCTAGCCGCCCCCCTCACTCTCCATGCTCCACGCATTAACAGGCAACCCTGGCACACCACCCTCACTAAAAACCTGAGACGGGCGTCCAGAGTCGCCGAGAGGAGATGGAAAAAGTCTCACACCCCCGAGCACTTTGCTCTGTTCAAGCAATCCATCACTGACTTCAAGACGGCACTCGCTACAGCCAAGCAAGTGTTCTTCTCATCCCTTATAACCTCTCTGTCCCGCAACCCCAAACAGCTCTTCAAAACTTTCAACTCCTTACTTCGCCCACCTGCTCCTCCCCCTTCTCCCCTCATCTCTGCTGAAGACTTTGCGACCTTCTTCAAGGAGAAGATCGACAAGATCAGAAGCAGCTTCAGTCCACTATCCCCACAACTCCCCTTCCCACCTACACTGCCCTCCTCCTCCATCAGCCACTTCCCCCCCATAACTGAAGACCAACTCTCCTCCCTCCTGTCAAAATCACACCTCACCACCAGCGCCCACGACCCACTCCCATCCCACCTCATTCCCAACCACACCTCCATTTTCATCCCAGCCCTCACCCACCTCTTTAACCTTTCACTTCGCACTGGTACCTTCCCCTCGGCCTTCAAACACGCCCTAATCACGCCCATCCTAAAAAAACCCTCACTTGACCCTACCTCTGTCTCTAACTATCGCCCCATATCTCTTCTCCCATTCGCCTCTAAGCTACTTGAACAACACGTCCACTCCGAACTGTCCTCTCACCTCTCCTCGTGCTCCCACTTCGACCGCCTACAGTCCGGCTTTCGACCCCTCCATTCCACCGAAACAGCCCTGACCAAAGTCACCAACGACCTACTGACCGCCAAGAACAAACACCACTACTCCATCCTGCTACTCCTTGACCTGTCTGCCGCCTTCGACACGGTTGACCACTCCCTTCTTCTCCGGATCCTGGAATCCCTTGGCATCACCCACCTTGCCCTCTCCTGGATCTCCTCATACCTAGCGGACCGGACCTTCAGCGTCTCCCACTCCCACACCTCCTCCTCACCCTACCCTCTTTCTGTCGGAGTCCCCCAAGGTTCCGTCCTGGGACCCCTACTTTTCTCCATTTACACTCTCGGCCTAGGGCAACTCATCGAGTCCCATGGCCTCCAGTACCACCTCTACGCCGATGACACCCAAATCTACCTGTCCGGCCCTGACATCACCTCCCTACTCTCGAAAATCCCTCAATGCCTTTCCGCCATCTCATCCTTCTTCTCTGCTCGCTTCCTTAAACTCAACATGGACAAAACTGAATTCATAGTCTTCCCCCCAAGAAATTCCACCCCACCTCCCAACCTATCCATCTGCATCAACGACTGCGCCCTCTCCCCAGTCCCCCAAGCCAAGTGCCTCGGGGTAATCCTCGACTCCTCCCTATCCTTCAAACCCCACATCGAGGCCCTCACCACATCCCTCCGGCTCCAGCTCAAGAACATCTCACGGATCCGCTCCTTCCTCACCCACGACACCGCTAAAACACTCATCCATGCTCTTATCATCTCCCGCCTTGACTACTGCAACCTCCTTCTCAATGGCCTCCCGGCTAACTCCCTCACACCTCTCCAGTCTATCCTCAACTCCGCTGCCCGACTCATCTATATGTCCTCCCGCTACTCCCCTGTCTCCCCCCTCTGCCAAGCCCTTCACTGGCTCCCCGTCTCCAAGAGATCCCAATTCAAAACACTAACCATGACCTACAAAGCCATACACAACCTGGCCCCACCATACATCTCCGACCTGGTCTCCCGATACCTACCCTCACGCAACCTCCGCTCCTCCCAAGAACTCCTCCTCTGCTCCCCCCTCATCACCTCTTCACACAACCGAGTCCAGGACTTCTCCCGGGCATCTGCCTTACTCTGGAACTCCCTACCCGAACACGTCAGACACTCTCCTACCCTGAGTAACTTCAAGTGTCACCTGAAGACTCACCTGTTCCGTCAAGCCTACAACCTGCCATGAGACCCAGGCGAACGCCCCATACATGACATTCCCCCATCCTACTGTATCCTAACCCACCCCTCATAGACTGTGAGCCCTCGTGGACAGGGTCCCTGCCCCTCCTGTACCTGTACGTCCTGATCGCCTAGATTTAGTGTACTTGTTCTTGTCTCCCTCATCCTCATGTAAAGCGCCATGGAACCCAATGGCGCTATATAAATAAATAATAATAATAATAATAATAATAATATAAAGTATAAAATCCTTCAAAGGAATCGGTCACCTATTTTGGGAGTTGTAAACCCTGCCCACCACCTCTGACATACTGTAATTGGGGTTCCTGTAACCCCTTTATATCCACAGATAACTCTATAAGGGTCATATGGGTGCAGCACACTACAGTCAGACTTGCCGTGCTTCATGGAAATCTCGCCCCGCTCCACCCCAACACAACCAGCACACCCTGCTGCATAAAAAACCTGCCCCTCCTGCGTAAGCAAGTTAATGACAGTGACGTCATTCACAAGTTTTGCGCCTGCTCAGTGCCGCACCTCCTGTGTCCTATTGAAGACCCACATAGTGCCCATAGTCTTGCGAGACCAAAGTCTTGCACAGTGAAATCTTGCGAGACTTCGGGGGCCACTGTGTGGCTCTTCAATAGGGCAGTGAGGCGAACCACTGTGCAGGTGCGAGACTTGTAAATGACGTCAGGGTCATTCACTTGCTTACACAGGAGGGGCGAGTTTTTATGCAGCGGGGCCATGTTGGCATGGAGTGGGGTGGGTTTTCCATAGTGTGCCGCACCCATATGACCCTTATGGAGTAATTGGCATACAGAGCGGGACAGATTAACACTTGTTTTCTGAGGTGCAGGGGTATGTCTGAGAATGTAAAGGGGTTACAGGAACCCCAATTTTATCATGTTTAAGGTGGTGGGCAGGGTTTACACACCTGGTGACAGGTACACTTTAATAGATCTACGAATAATATGGAGAGAGGATCAGCAAGGTCCTCAAATGTGTTTTTACCAGTGAAAGGTATTTCATACTTATCATCTTTATCATTGGTATGACCTGAAGGGTACCGTCACACTTGGCGACGCACCAGCGATCCCTACAACGATACGCCCTGGTAGGGATCGCTGGTGCATCGCTATGTGGTCGCTGGTGAGATGTCAAACAGACAGATCTCATCAGCGACGCAGCAACAATCCGGAATGATACAGTTGGGACCCTGTTTCTCAGACCTGTAGTATTGAGGTCGTTGGTTGTTGTCGCTGTCAAACACACTGATGCATGCTGCCCAGCGGGATCCCAACAATCAAAAAATGGTCCAGGCGACTCTGATACAACCAGCGATCTCACAGCAGGGGCCTGGTCGCTGCTAACTGTCAAACATAGCGAGATTGCTGGCGAGGTCTCTGTTGTGTCACCAAACTTGTAACTCAGCAGCGATCTCGCTAGCGATCTCGCTTAGTTTGACGGGGGCTTAAGACTATCCTGAAGTGCTTGGTAATTTTGGAGTTGTAGTGATACGGCTCACACGATGGCATTTGAGGTAGACACGGTAGGCAACTTTAAACAGAATGTCCAAGCTGCTTTATTAAGATTCCATAAAGCGAGCCATAAAAAGGACATAAAAATAAACAGCCTTTCTTTGCAGAACTACAGAATACACAATCCTAACAAAGGCACTACAATGTGAGTTCAGCACGCAAGTACAAACATGGAGACTTCACACAAGAGAACTTCTTACCTCTATATGCAGAGAGTTAATGAATCCACCTGGACTTTCTTATGACCACCATCCCACGCCCCCCGGGGTGGGAATATTTGAGTAGCCAGTCACACTCATCTCTCTGACTCCTCAGAAACCTGGCCCTTGTCAGCACTATTAACCCTCTCAGTACTATACGTACTGGAGCTATCTTCCAGGCTTACATCACCTCTGTAATACATATCTCTCCTCCATGGCATGTGTGGTAGCCATCTTACATACCCCTCTTCTGTCCAAAACTGGGGGGCTTGGCACCTTCCACCATCAGACAGTGAACCTTCAACAGACAGTCAGCATAGTCATGTAGTTTCCAGGGCTTTTGCTCTACATGGAAGATAAAGTTCTAGCGTGCTACTCGTGTATTATTCTCTTTCCTTTCACGCATCCATTTCAGCGGGCATGGTCTGATATTATCCTAATTTTCCTGCCTAATAGGTAGTATCTTAGTGGCTAAACACTCCTTCTGCACGATGGACTAATTCTTCTCACAGGAAGACAGTTTCCTGCTCTGGTACATTGAGTGCTCTTGGCCATTAACTTCTAGGAAAAAGATGGCACCTAACCTGACCTCTGATGTGTCTGTTTGGACCACAAGTTGAAGTCCGGTGCCGTCTACACAGGTTGTTTATACAGGACCAGCTTTAGTTCATGGAAGGCTGTCTCTGCTTCTAGTGACCACTTGGCCATAGCCAACTTTGTGCCCTTAAGGAGGTAGGTCAGAGGAGTGGCTACCACAATGAAGTTCAGAATGAAGAAAGGTAGTAGCTCACGATCCACAGGAACAACCTCATTTGTTTCGACAGCGGTTGTGACCAGTTCTGGAAGGCGTCCACTTTATTCACTTGATTTTGATCTCATCCTTGCCTCAAAAATCTTCAAAAATAACCTAGGCCGTTCCTGGATGGCTTCCCTAATCTTGGCTGAAGAACACAATGTCATCAAGATAGGCAATGACATATTTCTTGTGAGTAGCTAGGATTCAGTATATGGATAAGGTGGCTGGAGCTGTCTGTGGTGAAAATGGCATCTGAACATACTGGAAACAGCCATCTGAAGTTGGAAAGGCTATCTTCTCCTTAACATCTTTGGAAAGGGAAGTCTTTACTACTCTTTTTGAAGTCCACAGTGCTGATGTAGCAGGCTGGCAAGTGCCTCTCAATGAACTTGTCGACACTGGGCACTGGTCTATGTGTTGAACTTGGAAAACTCATTCAGCTTCCTGTAGTTGTTGCAAAACAGCCATTCTCCATCTGGTTTCAGCACCAATAGGACTGGACAGCCACTTTTGGACTCCTTAATTACTCTTAGGGTACCTTCACACGCCGCAATATCGCCTGGCAATCCTAAAGGCGATATGTCGCCCTGGAGCAATCGCTGTGAAATTGCCTCACAGTTGCGGCGTGTGATTGTGCAATTTTGCAGTGATAAATCGCCTCTTGGCCATCGCCTGATTCCTGAGCACTGCTTTGAAATCAGCCGCAATCATGAAGGCGATATTTCCGGGTTGTGACGTGTGATAGGGGATAGTGATGGAAACAGCGATGCCTATGATTTCCCGTAGGCGTGCCTCAGTGTGCTGGAGTCCGCACCCCGTCTGAAATGATTGGTGTGGGCTACTGTGTTCCCATTGGCTGTCACTTGACACGCGCCATATTTGAAGAGCTGTCTGTTCACCACCACACAATGGCAATGGCGTCATGTATTAGCCAGCCTTCCAGAGCAGGCTGCCCAATCGTAACGCTGTTGCGTTGTCCAATGAGCGCATATGGGGCGCGGTGTAAACCACTGCGGCATGCCTATCTCCTCGCCGCGCTGATGTTTGCCACATTGCTTTTGGAATTGCGCCGTGTGAATCGGCGATGGAATTCGGCAGGATTGCTTTTGCTGTAGGTGAAGTAATTTCCGGAGCGATACAGTGCTTTACTTTCAGGGCAAAATTGCGGCGTGTGATGCCGCCATCGGCGATGCGATCTGAGGCGACCATGAAAACGTGCACGAGCACATTAGATCGCCTCATATCGCTAGGCGAGATTGCGGTGTGTGAAGGTACCCTTAGGTTCAACATCCGTTTCACCTCCTTCAAGATTACCTCTCGGCATGCTTCGAGATCTGGTATGGCTTCAACCTCACTCGGACATGAGGATTCCCTGAGATTCATGGTCTACGACCTGAGTACAGCCTGGCAATTCTGAGAATAATTCTCTCTTCCGATTAACGAATTCCCGTCACTGCTGCTTTGGTTGAGTAATAGTGTTTCTGCAACCATGACAACTTCTCCGTCCTCCTCCTTTTAGACTTGTCCTCTGCATTCGACACAGGCGACCACTGCCTCTTATTACAGATCCTCTCTTCTATTGGTATCACTGACCTTGCCCTCTCCTGGATCTCCTCCTACCTTTCCAACCGCACATTTAGTGTGTCCCACTCCCACACAACCTCCTCGCCCCATACCCTCTCTGTTGGGGTCCCTCAAGGCTCTGTCCTTGGGCCCTCCTTTTTTCAATCTATACTCTTGGTCTGGGACAACTCATAAAGTCCCATGGCTTCCAGTATCACCTGTATGCTGATGACACTCAGATCTACCTCTCTCGCCCAGATGTCACCTCTCTGCTGTCCAGAATCCCGGAGTGTCTATCAGCCATATCCTCCTCCTTCTCCTCCCGCTTCCTAAAACCCAATGTAGACAAAACTGAACTCATCATCTTTCCTCATCTCCATCTCACACACCTTCCTTGCCAGACTTATCTATCACAATAAATGACATCGCACTTTGCCCCGTACCTGAAGTCCGCTGCCTCGGAGTAACACTTCACTCTGCCTTGTCCTTCAAACCGCACATCCAAGCTCTTGCCACCTCCTGCCGCCTCCAACTCAAAAATATCTCCAGAATATGTTCCTTCCTCAACCCCAAATCTGCTAAACTACTAATACATGCCCTCATCATCTCCCGCCTTGACTACTGCAACCTCCTACTCTGTGGCCTTCCTGCACCACTTCAATCTGTCCTTAACTCTGCTGCCTGACTAATCCACCTCTCTCCTCGCTATTCCTCCACTTCTCCCGTTTGCAAATCCCTCCACTGGCTCCCAATTTACCAGAGTATCCGATTCAAACTACTAACATTGACTTACAAAGCCATCCACAATCTGTCCCCCCCATATATCTCTGAACTAATCTCCCAATATCATCCAACTTGTAATCTTTGATCCTTCCAAGACCTCCTTCTTTCCTCCACACTTGTACTTGCTCATCTAACTGCCTGCAAGACTTTGCCCAATCATCCCCCATCCTCTGGAACTCTGCACCCCATCACGTCCGACAGGGCAGGGTCCTCTCTCCCCTCTATATCAGGCAGAAGATGACCCATGGCAGAAGCAGGTTGCTGTAGACTGGGATCAGGTAAAGGCCATAGCAGACAGTGGCAGGCACGTGCAGCCAGTACAAGACAGTTGCAGGCTGTAGCAGACCAGTGTGGACTGTAGCAGACAGTAGCAAGCAGGTGCAGGCTGAAGTGATAGACTGAGAAGCATTTCAGAGTTAGGGCACGTTGGCCTTTTAAGAGAAGGGGCGTGTTGCATGCGCAGCCTCGGCATTTACCCGGAAGGCATGTGAGACAGACACTGGGGAGTGGGCATGGGACAGGAGGCTGCACGCTGGTAGATGGTGGAGGAATGCTGGATGGGTAAGCGTGACCATCGCACACCTGGCTGCGGGATAGACAGTACCGTGGCGGGTGTAACAGTGCCACAGTTTGTCTTTATGTCCACCTACGCCATACTTGGCGCGTGACACCTCCAACAAATCATGTTATTAGCTAAGGCCATTGGTAATAACTCTGACGCCCCTTGGGACCCTGCCAATCCTCTATTTGTGGTTATAGTCTCCTTATTTTGGATGTTAGTCTCCTTTTGGGAGCCCCAGTATGGATAAGCTACAGCCCCATATTTCCTCAAGGATCTGCTACCTATCTACCATGCCCACCAGATCATTGGCATTCTGTTGATCTCCCTAGGCACCCTAGGACTGCACCTATACACGGATTCCTCCAAGCGCAACCAGAGAGGGTCCAATGAACCAGTGAACCTGTGGGTCCGACCCAAGGCAGAATAGGACAAGGAAACCAAGGAACCAGAAGAGGAGGCAGGGACTGAGCTTAGTGCAGCCGAAGGTGTCCAGAAGGTAGCCAGGGACCAGCGAGAGTGGTACGGATCTGCGGGTGAACAGACAGGAGGGAACCGACACTGAAATCAAGAGAAAACATGTTAGGATCTCAGAGGACACAGGAAACCGCATGCCCTGCTTGGGACCTGAGCTTACAACTTAGACTAATTACAAAGTTGCCCATGCACCTCCCATAGGAAGTGGGAGCCATAAATACCCACCAACCTCTCAACGATTGGCTTGAGAGGTGGTGTCAGAAAAAGGGCGTACTGGCCCTTTAAATTTGCAAAGAGCAGCACGCACACGCGTTCCCCAGGACACCAGGAAGTGAGGAGGTAGGAGAGAGACGCCGGTGAGCCTCTGCAGACGGAGTGGGCAGTGTGGGAGCGTGGGCCTGGTAAATATGTCTGCGGTGCACAGGGGAGTGCCGGCGGCCAGATGGGATCCGATCTCCCTGCACCCTGAGGACGGGTCCCACTGGCCGCAGGGTGACACAGACCAAGGTCATAATGGGCCTTCTGCAGTTCCCCCATTAGATATGGTGCAAGTACCTCTACCCACTGCTCCAGGGGTAATCATACCCATCCCTTTGGAAAAGCCTCAACATCATCACCCGGTGTTATCTTTTGTGAGATTCTCCTTATCGTCTTTACCATGTGTGAATAATCACCTTGACTAAGGGGTTGGTGTGGCCTCCTTGGGGCGGATCATCTCATTGAGGACTGTCATCTGCTGCTGTTGCTCTTGTTGCAGCTGGAACTATTGCATCAACAGTTCATTGGTCTCCTAATGGGCTTTCTGTTGCTTTTGCCATTGCTGTTGCTGTCATTGTTGCTGTTGCTGTTCCTGATGCAGCTGCTGCTGTCATTGTTGTTGCTAATTTGCTGTTTTTGATACAGCTGCTGTTCCCATCGCTGTTCCAGATGCTGCTGCAGCCTCCACTTTTACCCACAAGATGCAGTTTCCCTGCGGCAGTCACACTTGCCTCTTGGGATTTGCTCCTGCACCAAATATACAGATACAGCTCACTCGGTGACATTTGAAGTCTGCACGAGAGGCAATTTTAAACAAAAATGCCCAGACTGCTTTATTAAAATTCCATAAAGCAAGTTACAAAAACCCCCAGAACAATAAACATCCTTTCTATACAGGACAACAGAATACACAGTCCTAACAAAGGCACTACACTGTGGGTTTGCCACACAAGTCCAAACATGGAGACTTCACACAGGAGTACTTCCTACCTACACACACAGATAGCTAATGAATAAATCTGGACTTTCTTATGTCCACCATACCACTCCCTGGGGTGGGGATATGTGGGCAGCCAGTCCCACCCATATCTCTGACTGCTTGTAAACCTTGCCCTTGTGAGCCCTATCAGCTCTCTCAGTACTATACATGCTGGAGCTAGCTTCCAGACTTGCATCACAGAGGATAACCACTTCTGTGATACATATCTCTCCTCCATAACATGTCTGGTGTCCACCTTACAGAGTATAACACATATAGATCAATTATATATATCAATTGTAGGCTATTAAGATCTTTAATAGCATTGTATGCCAGTAAAGTTCTAGAGAGGATTTATAAGCAGAAGTGTAACTGAACTTCCTAGGCAATCCCCAATGAACTATGACATCACATTCTATTGTATGTGATGACACCATGCTTCATTGAAACATCAGACACCACTGTGGTAAAGTCCTTGCGTTTGGCCTTCCAGCACAGGGGAATTTCTATTGAGGCCACAGTCAAGCAGCAGGGGGTCCTAAAAGACCTAGGACAGCTGAAGGTCCCTGCTAATGATGTGCCCCAGGGCCGTGGGGTACTCAGAAACGGGTTTTAGTTCTTTTGGGGAGTCACAGGGGTCGAGATCCGGTGCGGGACCTCTGGGGATGATGGGATTTCAGCTAAGGTGGTATGCTCCCCACGGGTGGAGCAGTTCCTCAGGGAAATCAGTATAGTCTATGGCGGTGTTAGGCTGTTGGGGTGCAGAACTGAGGGCGCGGAATAACTGACAGACACACGCTACGTAGTCTCCTTTACCTTTCTGGTAGTTGCATGTTCAGACCAAGGCACTGTCCACAGGAGATGTTGGGAATCCAGGTGGCCTGGAAGCAATTGGGGATCTCCTCACCGGTGAGTTCTGAGGCCTTCCTGCTGCACTCCTCTTTGCTGGTCCTGGCTGACTGTAGCTATGCTGCAATGCTCTCTTACTGCTGGTAAGTCTCTCACCTGTATGGCAAGCAGCTTGGACCCTTCCCGGGCACCACGCCTCTGGCAACTGTGCCTGAGCTCTCTGATGCTGGTTGCCTCCAGGCTGTGGCCGGGAGACGTGGAGTCTCCCGTCCTCCGGTTTTGGCTGCTGGGTCAGTAGTACCCACTCACTTTTCCCCCAGACGTCACTCCATGTCCATTTTCTCCTCCTAGCCCTCTGACGGCTTCACTGGCTAGTCACTATCCCAAGCCTGCATCTCCTTCCGCAGAGCCTCTCTCCCTACAGGCCCCTCATGGTCTGCAAAGTCTCTATCTTTGGTGAACCTGCTACTGCCCAGTTCCCGCAGGGTGCCTCAATAATAATTTTGTAACAGGGTCCATTCGGTTCAAGATACATATCTGTTCTTATGCCCAGTTGTAGGCGGACAGAGTTATAAGGGTGTATAGGTAGCCACTGCAGTCAGACCCTATAGCAGGGGTCTCAAACTCCAGGTCTCAAGGACCACACACAGTTCATGTTTTCAGGATTTTCTTAGCATTTGACAGTTGGAATCATCACCTGTGCAGGAGATAAAATTATTAACTGTCAAATGCTAAGGAAATCTTGAAAACATGAACTGTGTGCGGTCCTCTAGACCTGGATTTTGAGATCCCTGCCCTAGAAGCTAAGGGGTCCAACAGCTTCTGCACCAAGCCAGTGGGAAGGGGAAAATGATACAGATTTTGCTTTTGGGGAAAGAGCTTACTGTGGAGGCACATGAGGTGCACACAGACCTGTTTTACCCTCATATTTTCTATTGTAGGTCCAAAGACCTCTATCCAGAGCCATTCATATGATATTCTATAAACATGCAAGAACCTTTGTTCCTCCACCAATAAACCAGGCAGCGCAATGTCACCATCCCGACCCCGCAGCCCGCACATGCCAGGCGCAGCCCATTAGTTCAGCAGCTGGAAAGCTCCAGGTTTAATGAAGCCGCTGGATATCATGAAACCAGAAGAGTTAATAGAAGACAGAGATGTGAAATCTAATGAAATGCAATGCCGGGGCTGCACTGGGAATTGACTGATCAATGCATTCCTCCTGGATGTGGTCCTGCTCATAGAGCTCTTCTCTTTAACCCCTCATGAGCCTCTATAGGACAAGGGTATAGAATGTCAGTCAGCCTGGATCGAATCAATGGATGTATAATGTTATCATGGGGGAAGCGGCAAACTAAAAATGGGCCCCACCACATCATTTCAACTCTTTTTTTGAAAATGATAACATTGGTTAGGCCAACAATGGGATCTCTATTTTGGAGCTATTTTGACCCTTTTAACCCTGCCAATAACACATTCTCAATGCTTAATAATAACAATAAATGAAATGGGATCAACCATATCTTTTTCACTCTGAGTCCTTCTCTTGTGATTAATGACCACAGACCACATCCAAGTTGAGGTGCAAAGAAACAAAGAACGTAACTGTACAAGTTTAATGTTTGGCTTTTACTTCACCCTCACATTATAAGTGTGATGTGGTCTGTGGTCATAAATCAGCTGAGAAGAGCACAGAAAAGACAGACAAAACGGCATTAAAATGTCCCATCAGACCACCAGAATGAGCACTCTGTTGGATTCTCAGTCAACTCACATTTTTAATGAAACACAATTGCAAAAATGATTTTTAATCCCAATTACATGCAATTAAGAAAAAAAAATAGTTTCCAAAGGTGGACAATCCCTTTAAAGAGACATGGAAATAGTGCAAATAAGAGGCTTACAGTCCTACTTAAACAATTTGAAACTATTACAAATTTTAGTTTTCACAATTCAGTTTTTATAATGTAACTAGTTGTGGAGCCCAGTGCTGCCCAGGCATAGTAACTAACTGTTTATAGTTGTAAGCTGACTGTATTGTATCTCTGTTTGTATGTATATCCACTAAATGCATCAAACCTGCCCCCCACACCAACCACCCAAACCGCCCCAAAAACCCCACTCCACCCAAGCCTATCCCACACCCCCTGCCCAACCACAAAACTTCCCCTACCCCCAAAACTGCCTCTGCCCCCCCCAACCCGCATCCCCCATAAAATTCCACCCCCTTGCCCTCCTTAACCCGCACCCCTCCAAACCCGCTCCCCCAAAAAAACTGCCCCCCCAAACCCGTATTCCCCCCGCACAAAAATGACAAACCCACACCCCGCCCCGATATTTTATTTTCTCTTGTCTCTGCTTCTCTCTGTTGAGTTGTTTCAGTGGCCCTTGAGAAAGCAGCTCTTGCCTTCCATTTGTGTAAGTCTTGCTTGCTTATGCTGAGGCATAACATAGCTTTTCTCTTAGTGTGTGACGACAATGATCCAGTCACATTCTTTTTCTTATGAGTCATAAGATTAGAATGATCAGGCAGTGACATGACATGGAATTTTATAAGCTAACATTCTACATTCTATTGTGACATCACAATGAAGGGGGCATGGTTGTCTTGAGTGGGAACGGCTATGCAGAGTAGTTGGGGCTTATTAGAGGACTGTGTGGAGTGGGAGGGGCTTGCCTCATGCACTACATCCACTCACATACATACACTCAGCTTTATATTTTTAGATTTTGCTTTAACTCTAGATTGTAAAGAAGAGTGAACAGATGAATAAATCAACAAATCGTTGAATCATCAAGAGCTTAAATTGAACCTGTCACCAGATTTGGGTGTTTTAAACTAAAAGAGCCTTCTTCAGCAGCACCTATGCTGCATTCTAATAAGGTGCAATTATCCCCTGTACACCGAATAAATAAGTTTTAAAAACGTCCCGCCCTGTATTATAATTACCTGTTTCCAGTCCGATGGGCTTGATTGCAGCTCGTCCCACCTCTCGTTGCTATTTGTCCCGCCTCTCCTCATCGTCCATCCTGCCTCTCTTCACTGTCCATCCCACCTCTCCTAGCCGTTTTGCCCACCTCTCCTAACTGTCCATCCCACGTCTCCTAGCCGTCCGTCCCACCTCTCCGCGCTGTCTGACAATCTCTTCTTCTAAGTGATAGCCAAATTGTGTGCCTGTGTAGAGTCTTTTTGGGGAATGCGTTTTGGAGGCAGCCTTGTGTTCAGAAAGACAAAGAAGCCACTTCTCTCCAAGAAAAACATCAAGGGCAGACTGACATCCTGTAAGAAGTCCAGTGACAGAACTGTTGAGGACTGGGGTAAAGTTATTTTCTCTGATGAAGCCCCCTTCAGGCTGTTAGGGAAACGTGGGTGTATGATTGTCTGTAGAATAGAAAGAAGGTGAGCGCTCCCATGACTCCTATGTAATGTTGACAATAAAGCATCCTGAGACCATTATATGTGGGGACTTCTCATCCATAGAGGGGGTCCACTCACAATTCTGCCTAAGAATAGGATCTAAACATCTTCAAAGGGCAACTTCTCCCAACATGATGGAGACCATTTTAGAAGGTAAAAGTGAGGTAAATGACTCAATGAGTAAAACATTGATATTTTGGGGACATGAAGAGAAATTCCCCCAGATCTAAATCCCATTCAGAACCTGTGGTCAATCCTTAAAAAGTAACAAACAAAAACACAGAAATATATAAACTCCATCACTGATTAGACAAGAATGGGACATCTATATCACAAAACAGACAGTATAAAAACATCTAAAAATACTCTGCTATATAAATAAAAAGCAAGTGCAAAACAGTGTCAATAACAGGGTACTTAGTTAATACATTTTTTGCAAAAAATGTCCGGAAGCCGTTCTATCACGCCAAGGTGACCCTCATCAGAACGGTCCCTAAAACTAACGTATTTAAAACCTGATCTATGTGAACATACCTCAAAGATTCAGGTGCGGCAGGGGCCAGAGACCCATATGGGCACAGGCAGAAATAGCACTTTTGTGTCTGGCTCAGTAAGGAAGGGGATGGGCACTTCCCATCTTGCATAACAAGAGACTAAATGATAGTAACAGCTGAGCCAGAGCATGATGTGAACAGATCTGTAGAACCGTGCTCACAGCACCAAGGATCTATTTCACAAAAAAGACAGTATTAAAATATCTAAAAATACTCTGCTATAAATAAAAAGCAAGTGCAAAACAGTGTCAATAACAGGGTACTTAGTTATTATGTTTTTTGCAAAAAATGTACCGAAACCATTTTACCACGCCAAGGTGACCCTCATCATAACTAACCTATTTAAAACCTGATCTCATGTGAACATACCACAAAGATGCAGGGTGGAGCAGGCCAGAGTCCAATATGGGCACAGGGCAGAAACAGCACTTTTGTGTCTGGCTCAGTAAGGAAGGGGTGGGGCACTTCCCATCTTGCATAACAAGAGGACTAAATGGATCCTTGGTGGTGTGAACACAGTTCTACAGACCTTTCACATTGGGCTCTGGCTCAGGTGTTAGTAAGAATGGGACATAAGTAGGATTTTGCCCAGAAGCAAATACCCAGCTGCTGAAGTGGTGGAGAGCAGAAGTCGATGAAAAATAATGGTCAGGGCTGGAAATATTGAGTCTTTGATCAAGATTGCTAAAAGAGCAAACTTTGTGAAAACCAAACTTTTGTCCATGACTGTAAAGGAGGTGTCAGCTGATAAATGGTATTAAGACTTGTTAGGGAAAAATGTTGGTGCCACTGTTCTTCTGGAAGCCCACCCATAAAATGTGTCAAGTGGGAAGTATGCCCTTTATCATAGCTGAGAGCTGCGCTTCTCCTGCATTTAGGGTCCCAGAGGAGTGATGGAAGTGCCCACTAAGCTTAATATGACCCCTTTAATCCACCTGTCGCAGTGGTGTAACTTGAAGCTCATGGGTCCAATGCGAAAGCCCCAATAACTGCAAATCTTTAATACAATAGTCTTTTTCTATAGGCCAAAGAGACTTTGGGCCCTAGGCTCAGGCCTGGTGTGATTGCAACCCCTGCACCTGTTGTAGTTACGCCCCTGGCCTGTCGCTATTTTTACCTAATGAGTTACATCAGCTTTAGCAAGTTGTTAATATCAAGATTAAACAGAATAAAGAAATTCTTATCCTTCATAACCGAGGCGTAGAAAACAAATAACTAATAATGAAATATCATTATAATGTACCGGCGCTGATCTCCGCCGCTCTGAAGTGGTTATTGATGTGTGGAAACAGCCTATGGGCAGGGCACGTCTCCCTATATAAAGAGGATGGTGAGAGTCATAAGTCACTGATAGGACTGCACCTTTTCCCAGCTGTCAGGTGATTATGTTTCAATCAGGGCAACACCCAGAATAGATGAAGAATGGAGGGAACAGGTATGAGACGCCGGATACAATGGAGCGCTCGATGGAGCAAATATTTAACAAGGAAGCTCTGCAGAACCCTGATTGGTTGATTAGATGCATAGCGGAGAAGCAATGTTCTCACTATTAGTAATGTCATCCGTGTATAATGTAATCACTACCCTAACGTCACTGTTATATTACAGTATTCACATATCATTGGTATTCAGTGCCCATATACTACCTCCATAAAGTACCAAATACCGCCATACAATGCTCACTGATGACTTCATATAGTGTTCAAACAGTATCCACATATTAACCATACAATACCTAAATACTATTCCTATATAACATCTACGTATTACTGTTACCAAGTGCAGAAATACCGTCATAAAATGCCTAAATATTACCTCCATTACAATTCTCACATAAGGCATTTATGCAGTGTCTAAATAATACTAAGCTATAGTATCTACATATTATTGTCCAAATAATATCACCAAGCGATACCTAAATAATACTCTCATATAATATCTCCATATTATTGTTATCTAATGCTGAAATAATACTACTAGAAAATACCTATATAAGGGCCCTTTCACATCTGCGTTTATTTGAAAATCGCGGCAGATGCGGTGAAAAAACCGCATCTGCCGCAATTGCCGCATAACCGTATACACTTGCGGCGCGGTTGCGGTTTTTCCCATAGAAAGTATAGGGGACTTGCGGTCAGCCGCGGTTTTTTTCGCGGCCGCACCTGCCGCAAGTCCCCCTATACTTTCTATGGGAAAAACCGCAACCGCGCCGCAAGTGTATCGGTTATGCGGCAAACGCGGCAGATGCGTTTTTTTCACCGCATCTGCCGCGAATTTCAAAAAATGCAGATGTGAAAGGGCCCTAATACTGCCTTTCAATGGTCCGAGGACACTTTTATACAATATCCAAAACATACTACCATAATGTATCCACATATTATTGCCAATGTCCCAAATAATATTGCCTTATAATACTCCTATACAATATCCACATAATATTGCTATGCAGTGCTAAAATATAAGTGATATTTTTATAGATTGTCCAACACATTCTACAACATAGTATTCACATATTATTCCTAGTGTCAGAATAATAAACCATAATACACCTAAAAAATACAATATATATCAACATAACATTGCTATCAAGTGCTAAAATAATACTGCTATAAAAATCCTAAATAATACTTCCATACAGTGCTCACATTATGCTTTATACAGTGTCCAAATACTACCACATAGCATATCCACCTGGTATTGCCAAATAATATTTCCATATCTAAATAATATTGAATGGACTGTGAATAGGCATGTTCCTGGCAACAACACGATTAGTGGCCTCGACCTCACTCAATACAAGTGAATGGAGCGGGTGTGTCTGGCTAGAGGGCTCGGCCTCACTCAGTACAAGTGAATGGAGTGGGTGTGTCTGACTAGAGGGCTCAGCCTTGCTCAATACAAGTGAATGGAGTGGGTGTGTCTGACTAGAGGGCTTGGCCTCACTCAATACAAGTGAATGGAGCGGGTGTGTCTGACTAGAGGGCTCGGCCTTGCTCAATGCAAGTGAATGGAGTGGGTGTGTCTGACTAGAGGGCTCGGCCTCGCTCAATGCAAGTGAATGGAGCGGGTGTGTCTGACTAGTGAGCTTGGCCTCGCTCAATACAAGTGAATGGAGTGGGTGTGTCTGACTAGAGGGCTCGGCCTCGCTCAATGCAAGTGAATGGAGCGGGTGTGTCTGACTAGTGAGCTTGGCCTCGCTCAATACAAGTGAATGGAGTGGGTGTGTCTGACTAGAGGGCTCGGCCTTGCTCAATACAAGTGAATGGAGCGGATGTGTCTGACTAGTGAGCTTGGCCTCGCTCAATACAAGTGAATGGAGTGGTGTGTTGACTAGAGGGCTCGGCCTCGCTCAATACAAGTGAATGGAGTGGGTGTGTCTGACTAGAGGGCTCGGCCTTGCTCAATACAAGTGAATGGAGTGGATGTGTCTGACTAGAGGGCTTGGCCTCGCTCAATACAAGTAAATGAGTGGTCGTTTCTGACTAGTGGGCTCAGCCTTGCTTAATATAAGTGAATGGAGCTGGTGTGTCTGACTAGTGGGCTCGGCCTCACTCAATACAAATTTATGGAACGGGTGTGTCTGACTAGTGGGCTTGGCCTCATTCATTATAAGTGAATGAAGAGGGCGTGTCTGCCTAGTGGGCTCAGCCTCACTCAATACAAGTGTATGGAGCGGGTGTGTCTGACTTGTGGGCTCGGCCTCGCTGAATACAAGTGTATGGAGCGGGTGTGTCTGACTTGTGGGCTCGGCCTCGCTGAATACAAGTGTATGGAGTGTGTCTGACTAGTGGGCTCAGCCTCGCTCAATACAAGGGTATGGAGCGGGTGTGTCTGACTAGTGGGCTCGGCCTCGCTGAATACAAGTGTATGGAGCGGGTTGTCTGACTAGTGGGCTTGGCCTTGCTCAATACAAGTGTATGGAGCAGGTGTGTCTGACTAGTGGGCTTGGCCTCACTCAATACAAGTGTATAGAGCAGGTGTATCTGACTAGTGGGCTCGGCCTCACTCAATACAAGTGTATGGAGCATGTGTGTCTGACTAGTGGGCTTGGCCTCGCTCAATACAAGTGTATGGAGCGGGTGTGCTGACTTGTGGGCTTGGCCTTGCTCAATACAAGTGTATGAAGCAGGTGTGTCTGACTAGTGGGCTTGGCCTCACTCAATACAAGTGTATGGAGCATGTGTGTCTGACTAGTGGGCTCGGCCTCGCTCAATACAAGTGTATGGAGCAGGTGTGTCTGACTAGTGGGCTTGGCCTCACTCAATACAAGTGTATAGAGCAGGTGTGTCTGACTAGTGGGCTCGGCCTCGCTCAATACAAGTGTATGGAGCGGGTGTGTGGGTGTGTCTGACTAGTGGGCTTGGCCTTGCTCAATACAAGTGTATGGAGCGGGTGTGTGGGTGTGTCTGACTAGTGGGCTTGGCCTTGCTCAATACAAGTGTATGGAGCAGGTGTGTCTGACTAGTGGGCTTGGCCTCACTCAATACAAGTGTATAGAGCAGGTGTATCTGACTAGTGGGCCCGCCTCACTCAATACAAGTGTATGGAGCATGTGTGTCTGACTAGTGGGCTTGGCCTCGCTCAATACAAGTGTATGGAGCGGGTGTGCTGACTTGTGGCTTGGCCTTGCTCAATACAAGTGTATGAAGCAGGTGTGTCTGACTAGTGGGCTTGGCCTCACTCAATACAAGTGTATGGAGCATGTGTGTCTGACTAGTGGGCTCGGCCTCGCTCAATACAAGTGTATGGAGCAGGTGTGTCTGACTAGTGGGCTTGGCCTCACTCAATACAAGTGTATAGAGCAGGTGTGTCTGACTAGTGGGCTCGGCCTCGCTCAATACAAGTGTATGGAGCGGGTGTGTGGGTGTGTCTGACTAGTGGGCTTGGCCTTGCTCAATACAAGTGTATGGAGCGGGTGTGTGGGTGTGTCTGACTAGTGGGCTTGGCCTTGCTCAATACAAGTGTATGGAGCAGGTGTGTCTGACTAGTGGGCTTGGCCTCACTCAATACAAGTGTATAGAGCAGGTGTGTCTGACTAGTGGGCTCGGCCTCACTCAATACAAGTGTATGGAGCGTATGTGTCTGACTAGTGGGCTTGGCCTCGCTCAATACAAGTGTATGTAGTGGGTGTGTCTGTCTAGTGTGCATGGCCTTACTCAATACAAGTATATGGATTGGGTTTGTCTGACTAGTGGGCTTGGCCTCACTCAATAAAGTGTATAGAGTGGGTGTGTCTGACTAGTGGGCTCGGCCTCACTCAATACAAGTGTAAGGAGTGGGTGTGTCTGACTAGTGGAGCGGCCGTCTAGCTCTATACTCTTGTACTGAGTGCCCACTAGTCGGTAGCTCTGGCCGAGTGACCGGGAACATGCATACTGCATAACTGTTTAGAAACCGCCAATCCTTGCAGGGCGCAATACAGACGCTGAGCGGATTGATATATCTGCAGTAACATAGACTAACTGCAGAAATATCAGTTTAGATCAGAAACTCCTTTATATAGGACCTGCGTGACAAAATGAAATAGACCAAAAGATCCTAGATATCATGCTGCAATCCAAAGAAATTCAGGAACAAATGAGAAACAAAG
The DNA here is from genome assembly GCA_033576535.1 of Allobates femoralis. Taxonomy (NCBI): domain Eukaryota; kingdom Metazoa; phylum Chordata; class Amphibia; order Anura; family Aromobatidae; genus Allobates; species Allobates femoralis. Next base: position 437,442,793 of record JARQOC010000006.1, on the reverse strand, counting down.
TAATTAAGATCTATCAGTCTGGAAAAGGTTATAAAGTCATTTCTAAAGCTTTGGGACTCCGACGAACCACAGTGAGAGCCATTATGCACAAATAGCGAAAACATGGAACACTGGCGAACTATAGCAGGAGTGGCCGGCCGACTAAAATTACCCCAAGAGCACAGTGACAATCCAAAAGGTCACAAAAGACTCCAAGACAACATCCAAAGATCTGCAGGCCTCACTTGCCTGAGTTAAAGCATTGCAGTTAATCTGCAACCAGATTATAGCTCTCAACACACATTTTCCAATGGCAGCAGCCTAAATATACTTTTATACCAAATATTAAACATCAACTTTAATAGGGAGAATTATTTAGTTTTATTTCCGGTATTTATTTTACTCACTAATATAGTTCTAATAATTCCACAGCGCTTTACAGATGTGACCATCACTGTCCCCATCGGGGCTCACAATCTACATTCCCTATCAATATCACCTATTACAATAATCCATTAAGATTATTTGCATTTTCCCTCCCTGGATTGTGTTCTATAAAGTGCGGAGGGGCCACATGACCTTGTGACAACTTTCATATCCGCACTTTATTCTGTCCCTTTAAGTGTAAGGATCAGACTCTATATTAACGCTTACTGCTGGAGGCCAGGGAGATTAAAACACAAGTGTTTGAAGTAAGTAAAAAAGGGAGAATGTGAAATATTCCCATTAATAGAAGTGAATGCGAGTGTTTAACCTGCAGGTCTGTTGTTCGCGGCACCTAATATAATCAGACAAGCCTTTGCTGGCCGACCCAAGAATACAGGACTGTTTAAAAGGGATTTTTTCTGCTTCACTTGCCTAAACCCATGCTCCTGGCCACTGTAAAATCCTGGGCTTGGAATCAGCGTTTTAATGGTTAACCCTCTCTTTCCCGCAGTCTTACAATTATGTCTCCCTTGTACATGTTTTCACCAGGCTGTGTGCTCTATAGAGCTGGATTGATGATCTTACACGTGGCTGTCATGTACATTCCTCATCGTAAGTGTAGACACCGGCCATGAAGAGCAAACAATTTCATACACCTTAATACACCATATGGTATGAAATAATGTTACTGCACAATGCCCACATAACACTATCCTACAGTATTTACATCTGGCCATACTGTGCACACTCACTGGCACACTGACTCTCCTGCCTCACAGACACACTGACTCTCCTGCCTCACTGACACAGTGATTTTCCTGCCTCACTGACAGTGACTCTCCTACCTCACAGACACACTGACTCTCCTGCCTCAATGACAGTGACTCTCCTACCTCACAGACACACTGACTCTCCTACCTCACAGACACAGTGACTCTCCTGCCTCACTGACACACTGACTCTCCTGTCTCACTGACACAGTGATTTTCCTGCCTCACTGACAGTGACTCTCCTACCTCACAGACACACTGACTCTCCTACCTCACAGACACAGTGACTCTCCTGCCTCACTGACACACTGACTCTCCTGTCTCACTGACTCTCCTGCCTCACTGACACACTGACTCTCCTGTCTCACTGACACAGTGATTTTCCTGCCTCACTGACAGTGACTCTCCTACCTCACAGACACAGTGACTCTCCTGCCTCAATGACAGTGACTCTCCTACCTCACAGACACACTGACTCTCCTACCTCACAGACACAGTGACTCTCCTGCCTCACTGACACACTGACTCTCCTGTCTCACTGACACACTGACTCTCCTGCCTCACTGACACACTGACTCTCCTACCTCACAGACACACTGACTCTCCTGCCTCACACAATGACTCTCCTCCCTCACAGACACAGTGACTCTCCTGCTTCACAGCCACAGTGACTCTCCTGAGTCACACAGTGACTCTCCTGCCTCACAGACGCAATGACTTTCCTGCCTCACAGACGCGGTGACTCTCCTGCTATGACTCTACAGGCTATGATAGTTCCCTCTGATTGGCAGTGCTTTATTATGTGTTGTGATACCTCCATGGCATCTTGGGGAAGTCTGGCTGGGTAGACTTTCCCAAGATGCCTTGAAGTTATCACAACACATATATAAAGTACAGACAATCAGGAGGAACTATCATAGCCTGTATAAAAGCAGAATCAAGAAATGCAGCAGTGATTTTTGTAGTGAATCTGGATAGTGAGATGATGACACACTCAAGGTCATGTGATCATTCTTCTGATGCAATGGAGCCCAATTCATCACTTGTGGGGAAAGTGGAGAAGGTGGGGAGGGGGGTTTAAGTCACTTTTCTTTTTTGTCTTGTTGCACTCATTGCCTTTTTTTGGACCAATTTTTTTTAAATTGTTCATGAATTTTGCACAGTCAAGAATCCTCTTTATTTTTTGTGTTTGATTTGTTTTGTAATCATTTAGTGCAAAAATTCAAATTTCACACAAAAATGTTGCAAAATGTCAGACATAGGGGGATGGAGTACATCTGATGAATGAGACACAACAATCTGGAAACGCCAAATCCATCCACAGCGATCATCAGAAAAAATAAGCAACCATAATACATAGACTTTAAAAAGGCACAATGTAAAAATATGCAAAAAAAAAACAAAAAGTAGACAAAAGACAGGCTCAAATGCATTAATAAAATAGAGATTATGTAAAAATGTGTCGGTTCTGCGAATTTCTACAATGGATATATTAATTTGATTGGTCTCAAATTGATTCACTCATCTCTTGTGCAAACAATATAACATTACATAGCGCTTACATACCAACATACATTGTCTCATAACAGTGCCACACTAATTTCAGGTTTCTCTCAACGCATTCTTGCACCTGGCGATACCTCTGTTGGCGCTCTGCATCGTAGTCTGTCTCTGGGAGGTTGTGTTCAGGAGTCAGTACCCACATCTCTAAAGGCCCGGTTACACAGTACAATGACCCAGCGATCCAACTAACGATCGGGTCACTGGGACATCGTTAGCTGATCGCTGGTGAGCTGTCCAACAGGCAGATTCACCAGCGATCAGTGAGAAAGCTGGTAACCAGGGTAAGCAGCGGATAACTAAGCATAGCGCTGTGCTTAGTTACCCTAGGTTTACCCTGGTTACCTGCTCCCAGCGTGTACTGTGCGGCACTGGGAGGTCGTTCATCGTTGGACTCCCGCTGTCACACGCACTGATGCTGGCCACCCAGTGGGAGACCAACAATAAACTTATTGTCCAGTCCATTCTTGCACGATCAACAAACTTATCATTGGTCATTGATACGTGTCACACGCTACGATGTCATTTTGTCATCGCTGCAACGTCACCAAATCGGTGACGTTGCAACGATATCGTTAACGATATCGTAGCGTGTAAGGGAGCCTTAAGTCAATAGGCAGGTTGCTGGGCCTTGCTCTCATCAAGTAGGCGGGTTTGAAGTTGGTGGAATTCACTGGGATGTGGTTGTACAGGTCCACTAGATTTGGCAGCTTCTCTGCCCACATGTTCCTCTCTGTAGGCCTGACCTTCCTGCTGGTGTGGAGCCCACTGGGACGGGGGTACTCGGTACCGGACCGGTCTGCTGCTGGGGAAGTCACGGGTGGTCCTGGTCCGGTCCGTGTCCCGGGCCCAGAGAATGGATGAGGGAAATATTTACAGGGGAAATGTCATGTGTGACGCCACCCACTTGGTGCGGCCAGTGATGGGGGCCGCCGCTGCTGCAGAACCTCCGGGGGTGATGGAGTGGCAGCGGAGATGGTGTAGTTCCAGTGGGAAGAACTGTGGGAAGAACCGGGGCAGTAAGAGTTAAGTCTATGGTGAGGTTGTAGCACACTTACTTGCAGGCTGCAGGGATCTCTCCTCCTGGCTGGTGCTGACAGGCTGGATCTGTATGAGGGAGAATGGGGTGCAGATAGAGGCAGACAAGAGAGGCAATTCAGGGTTTTCCAAAGCTTTAATCTTTGTTTGTTCCAACAGTTTACAGGTAGCTTGCAGTTCTTACAAGGTTAAGTACAGCTCTCGGTACACAGTTCAAGTACACGGGTTCTTTCTCCCTCTCCGGGTTCCCTTTGCTCCCTGCAGCCAGGCCTCTCTCTCTCCTGTGACCCCTCACACAGTCTATAGTGTCCTTTCCGGGCTGTTACTTTCTCTTTACTCTGTGTTGTGCGACACTGGACAGTATGGCGGTGACTTGGACCCCTGGTGGGCCCTCCTGGTTGTCACTGAGCTGCCTGTCCTTTGGGTTGGGGATCCTAGTGTGAAGCTGTGATCCCCCGTCGGTGTCTGGGGATGCCGGGTGAACTACGGTCCCCTTTAGAGCCGACACTCTATTCAGCCCAGCCTCCAGCAGTCCTCAGCACGAGGCTCTACCAGGCTCCTTCTCTCTGTTCCTTTTCAGTATCATAGGAGGGACTTCTCTGCCTGCAGTCAGTGGCTTCAGCTGCTGTCTAGGGCACGGGTTACACCGTCCCTCTGTTCTGTCACACTCCTGGTGGCATCAGCATCGGACGGGCTTTCTCTTCCCTCTGGCTCACACTGGCTCAGTACGGATTCTGCGCTCCTAGCCTTGCACTCGCAGGACGTGTGATTGTCTTTCTGTCTTTGCAGCTCAGCTTCTGGTCTTTGCATCTCGGCACCCTGGGCCTACTAACTTCCTTCACTCCTCCCCCTCACTATATACTGTTAGTCACCTGACCTCTGGTGTGCCCAACCCACTCCTCTGAATCCACCACCCCTCGATCTCATAGAATTCTAACCTCACGGCTGGATGTAAACCTCCTTCTGACACGTGGGTTGTGTGGGCTGTGAGGGTGTTGTTGTGCAACAAGTGTCCTACCTGCCTGGCTGCAGTTCCCTTTGTGGCCTCCTGGATGCAGGGGCGCCACACTGGCATAGGCAATCACCCTCTCCTTGCCTCTCTGCACTTGGGACAACACGGTTCCCACTCCCATATTGATGGCATCGGTGTACAATACAAACGGCTGGTTGTAGTTAGGGTCAGGATCTCTTCTCTTGTCAGGGATCTCTTCAGCTGCTGGAAGGAATTTTCTTCTCTGGCCTCCCATTTCAATGAGGGATTCGGGCTTCTATCATTCTTGACCTGGCCTACCAGGAGTTATTACAGGGGCGCGACCATCTTGGTTAAACCTTCAATGAACCTTCGGTTGTAGCCTACCAGTCCCAGGAATTGCTGCACTTCTTTGAGGGTGCTGGTTCTTGGCCAACTCTGGATTGCAGTGACCTTGTCGGGGTCTGGGGCCACGCCTTCCGCGCTCACCACGTGGCCTAGGTTCTGCACCCTGGGTTTGAGGAGGTGGTACTTGGATGGCTTTACCTTCATGCCAAACTTGGATAGCACCTCGAAGACTTCTGCTAGATGCTTCAGGTGGTCTTCATACATCCTCGAGTATACTATGATGTCATCCAAGTACAGCAGCACAGTCTCGAATTTTCTATGCCCCAAGCAACACTCCATCAACCTCTGGAATGCTCCTGGTGCATTGCAGAGCCCGAATGGCATGCAGTTGAACTTGCAGAGGCCCATTGGGGTCATGAAGGCGGTCTTCTCTCTGTCAGCTTCTGCAACGGGGACCTGCCAATACCCGCTGGTGAGATCTACAGTGGATAAATAGTTAGCAGTTCTCAGTGCAGCTAATGACTCTTCTATCCTGGGTAATGGATAAGCATCTTTATGTGTAATGCGATTAATCTGTCTATAGTCAACACACATCCTCATTGTACCATCTTTCTTCTTTGCCAGGACTAGTAGAGCTGCCCATGGGCTACAACTATCTCTGATCACCCCAGCCTCCTTCATCTCCCGTCCATCTCCTTGGCACATTGGTAGCGGGCTGGTGGTATAGGCCTGTACCTCTCTTTGATGGGTGGATGGTCCTCTGTGGGTATGCAGTACTGCACTCCTTTTGCCTGCCCAAAGTCTAATGGGTGTTTGCTGAAGACCTGCTCGTATTCCTTGACTACTCCACGCTTCTGATGAGAAGGGTTGGAGCTGGTGCCTACATGTAGCTTCTGGCACCAGTCTTCCAGCTGTCCCTCAAGGCCATTGTCCTATGCCTGTTCTGGCGAGTTCAAGGGCTCTGCAGCTGTGATCGCATTGTTACTGACCGTGTACAGCTTGGCAATGGTAGGATACTGTGGCAGTTTGGCCTCTTCCTCCCCACAATTCAGAATGCGTACATGTACTCTCCCCTTGCGGACATCAACTACACCTCTGGCTGTAAGGGCGGTGGGCCTACTAACTGAATAGATGGGCTCTACCAGCACCTGGTAATCCTGCCTTCTGAGGCCTATGGCTGCCCTGCACCAAATCAACATTTCACTCCACAGAGGTATTACAATGGGGATCGGGTCACTTACTCTTACGCTGCTGACTTCGCTTTCAGACAGCTCCACCTGCTGTCTCTGCATCAGGGCCCGTATCTCTCTCTGCAGGGTCCTCTGCTGCCCAGAGTTGGCGGTCTCGGGAACCTGTTTGCAACAACACAATAACCTCGGCCAAACATTTTTCAATCACATTTGTACCTATTGTCAACATTGGTGTACTGGTTTGCCGGTCAACATCTACTATCACCATACCCTGTTCACGTAGCTCCACCCACCCCACTTTAATATTCACTTCTTAAAATCCTACTTGTGGCACGGGTTGCCCATTGCTCGCAAATATGGTGAAACTGTCATCTGAGCAGCTGGCAATATCAGAGTCGTCCCAATAGCGCTTATAAAGGATATAGCGTATCGTTGTCATCTGTGACCTGGTGTCCAGTAGAGGGTTCATGGAGAACCCGTCCAGCACGACAGACACCTGTTGTGCGCATTCGGCGGGCCGGGTCGATCTATTCCTGGGGGTTGGCCCTCTGCCCCAGGGAATTTTCATTTAAATGACAAGATCTGGCTATGTGTCCCGCGACAGATGGGTTGTCCTGCAGCGTCGTAGTGACTGGTGGGTTGTCCTCGGCTAGTGGGGTACCTCCTCTGGTGCAACCACGGGACGTCATTTGGGCTGGAGCCTGGGTGGATTCCCTCTGGCAGTCCGGCTCCTTGGATAGCTTTCACTGCTTTGGCCAGGTCGGCCATTCCTTGGGTCAGCTGTTGCAACTGGAGGTGCATGCCTTCAGGGGTGAGGGGCTCTAAAGTCTGTGCACTGGCCCCCGCAGAGGTCAAGGAAGAGAGCGCTGTCTCCGTATGGTAGGTTAGGACCAGCCACTGTGAGGGCCCATGGCCACTGACGGTGGTATCTCTCAGTAGTTGTAGGGCCCGATCTTTAAAGTCTGTAAAGACTATTCTTGGGTGCTGCATGGCCAGGGCCCACAGTTGGAGCTTATTGGGTGGGTCCCGCCGGGCCTCGATGAATTGGTCAGTCAACAGTTTGCTCTTGTTCGGCGCACTCTCAGGGTCGTCCTGCTTCATGGCCCTCAGCGCCTCTTGCGCACACTGTCCTGCACCCCTTGCTTACAACCGAAGAACAGGACCTTTAGCTCAGTGGCCGTCCGTGTCTCGAAGGCCTCTTTCAGTTTAGCAAAAATTTGTTTCACAGTCTTTTTGTCGGTGATTGACTAGGCCTTTCACCGGACCTCACCGATCAGCTGTCCCATTAACATCGTAACGTGCTGTTCTTCCCTCATAGAATACACTCCAAACACACTTTTCATCTGCTTGCGGAAGTCACTCCGGGTGTCGGGCTCCCCTGAGTACTGCAGGAGCCACGCCGCATCCGGGAGGTACAGCATAGTGAACGGCAAGATGGTGGCATCCGGAGGTGCTGCAGCCTCGTCCCCAGCATCGCCGGGTGCTGCGGGTCGCTCACTGACTAGAATTAAAATCAAGGAGACAAAGAGAGGCGCAGATTGTGCCTTATCACTAATGACACACACGAAACAAGAGCTAGATACCAGCTTGCTCACCTGGTTTGGTTGTGATAACCCACAAGCAGCTTAAACGCCTGAGTTGCAGCTGCAGCAGAACCTCCATCTCCACGTGCACGTGGGAAAACAGATAGCTAGAAAGGAATGGTGTCTCACGGTCCACGCTGCTGCTTCAAAGAATGCACTGGGAAGACATTGCTTCATCCATCACCTCCTTTATTCCTCCACACTCTACCAATGCGTTTTTGTGCACACTTTGCACCTTCCTCAGGGTACATGGAATGTACCCTGAGGAAGGTGCAAGGTGTGCACCGAAACGTGTTGGTAGAGTGTGGAGGAATAAAGGAGGTGATGGATGAAGCAATGTCTTCCCAGTGCATTCTTTGAAGCAGCAGCGTGGACCGTGAGACAACATTCCTTTCTAGCTCCTTGACTAGCACAGACATCATTCTCCCCCTTGGTGAACCGCCGCCCTGCCTCGGCTTTCGGCCGGCACAGGGTTCGGCACAAGTCTCTGGTTTTTGGCGGGGCCATCGCTGCAAGGGCCTTAAGGCACAGGGTTTCCGGTGTCGCTTGGGCTGACGTCAGAGAGTGGGGTCGTTATCGGCGTTCGTGCCCTTTCTGCGGCCCTGCCCACGACGGCACACCCCCTCGCTTTTGTGGCGCCCCACTAAGAGTGTGTCACAAAAGGGTACTACACCCCTGACTGAAGGTGTCGTATTCTTTGGCTTTAGTAATGAGTAGGATAAGTCTGAAGTTCCAGCACCACATGCAACACCTAGTGTTAGAGGACCAATTAGACGCCCGTTACTAGGGTAACCGGTCCTGGTGGGAGGAGAGGCTAGGTTATAAAGCAGTGGGGAAAGCAGCAAGGAGTTAGAACAAGAGAGTGCAAGAAGGGAACTGCACAGAGCCGTGCAGCACAGAGAAGTAAAGTGAAAGCAGCAGATGTAGCACAGTTGGAAAAGCTACAGAGAAACAGAGAGAAGCTAACGGGGAGGGCACCTCAACCTAGTGACCCAGAAGAGAAAGGGGCCAAGAATAGAACGGGTAATTGAATACTCTAGCCCAGTCCAAACCCGGAGTACCGGCTCCGAAGTGGTCCAGTCGGCTACAACCCTGAACTACAAACCCAGAGTGGTCGATGTCTTTATAGGAGCACGACCCACCAGCCCTAAGACCATCATAGTCTACACCCAGAGCTCCCACAATTGAGGGCCAGGAACCGCGGAGTGATAAACGGCGGAAATCCAAACGAGAGCCTTCAGTGCTACCACTCGGGTATAGCCAGGGCCGGCCTTATGTTGAATGGTGCCCTGTGCGAATTTGCCTTATGGCGCCCCCACGCCATTACTTACTCAGAACACATGAGCATACATGTTTGTACATGATCTATTCATGGTCTTCAAGGAGAGCAGGGAGGGGCATTGCTATGCTAGGGTCAGAAAAAATCAGGGACCCAAGACCTATATCTTCTCCCACCTGTCATTACCAACCCTCCCATATATAGAGGTGTTACCTGTCATCTTACAGGAGGAGGAGGTGAGCTGTGATATCACCTATTGTGAATGGTGGATCCTGTGTTATCTACTGTATATAGAGGTGTTATCAGTCATTGTACAGGAGGAGGTGAGCTGTGATATCACCTATTGTGAATGGTGGATCCTGTGTTATCTACTGTATATAGAGGAGTTATCAGTCATTGTACAGGAGGAGGTGAGCTGTGATATCATCTATTGTGAATGGTGGATCCTGTGTTATCTACTGTATACAGAGGTGTTATCAGTCATTGTACAGGAGGAGGTGAGCTGTGATATCACCTATTGTGAATGGTGGATCCTGTGTTATCTACTGTATACAGAGGTGTTATCAGTCATTGTACAGGAGGAGGTGAGCTGTGATATCATCTATTGTGAATGGTGGATCCTGTGTTATCTACTGTATATAGAGGTGTTATCAGTCATTGTACAGGAGGAGGTGAGCTGTGATATCACCTATTGTGAATGGTGGATCCTGTGTTATCTACTGTATATAGAGGTGTTATCAGTCATTGTACAGGAGGAGGTGAGCTGTGATATCACCTATTGTGAATGGTGGATCCTGTGTTATCTACTGTATATAGAGGTGTTATCAGTCATTGTACAGGAGGAGGTGAGCTGTGATATCACTTATTGTGAATGGTGGATCCTGTGTTATCTACTGTATATAGAGGTGTTATCAGTCATTGTACAGGAGGAGGTCAGCAGTGATATCGCCTATTGTGAATGGTGGATCCTGTGTTATCTACTGTATATAGATGTGTTATCAGTCATTGTACAGGAGGAGGTGAGCTGTGACATCACCTATTGTGAATGGTGGATCCTGTGTTATCTACTGTATACAGAGGTGTTATCAGTCATTGTACAGGAGGAGGTCAGCAGTGATATCACCTATTGTGAATGGTGGATCCTGTGTTATCTACTGTATATAGAGGTGTTATCAGTCATTGTACAGGAGGAGGTGAGCTGTGATATCACCTATTGTGAATGGTGGATCCTGTGTTATCTACTGTATATAGAGGTGTTATCAGTCATTGTTTTATCTGCTGTATATAGAGGTGTTGACTCTTAAATAATGCAGCATTTCAAATAAGAACATACTCCAAAAGCTTCTGGGACCGAGACAGATAGGAGAGTAGCAAGAAAGGCTAGTCCCTGGTGAATTCACCCCATTTGCGTGTATACGGAGAGACCGGTCACTCAAGGCAGTCAGCAGGGAGAAGCCTTCAGGGAACAGACTTTCTGACTAGTCTCCAGCAAGATTTGATCCCTGACAGAACCCCCCCCATAGTATTCCACATAGTATATTGCACCCCCAAATTCCTCCATATATTATGCACCCCAATAGACCTCCATATAATATAATGCACCCCCATAGTCCTCAATATAGAATAATGCACCACCACAGTCCTACATATAGTATACTAGATGGCGGCCCGATTCTAAAGAATCGGGTAGTCTAGAATCCATATATAGTTTATTTACTAATAGTTAGGGGAGTGCGGTGAAATGAATTGTGTGTATACAGGTGGCTCAGTGGGTAGCAGAGTATACGGTTGCTCAGTGGTTAGCACTGCGCGGTGGCTCAGTGGTTAGCACTGCGCGGTGGCTCAGTGGTTAGCACTGCGCGGTGGCTCAGTGGTTAGCACTGGGTGGTGGCTCAGTGGTTAGCACTGCGCGGTGGCTGAGTGGTTAGCAGTGAGTGCGGTGGCTCAGTGGTTAGCAGTGAGTGCGTGGGCAGAGTGGTCAGCGCAGCGCCGTGGGCAGAGTGGTCAGCACAGCGCCGTGGGCAGAGTGGTCAGCACAGCGCCGTGGGCAGAGTGGGCAGCGCAGTGCCGTGGGCAGGGTGGTCAGCGCAGCGCCGTGGGCAGGGTGGTCAGCGGTGGGGGGGACGGAACACACACACAGACACACACTCCGATATATTTACCACCGTCCCTGCTTCTTCCCTGCCACCTGCGTCTTCCTGAGTCCTCTGTTCTGCCGACATGTCGCCGCACCCAGGACTGGATCCAATATTGCGTCCGGGAACTCTCGGTGGCCCGATTCTAACGCATCGGGTATTTTAGAATATAGAAATCGAGATTGCATGGGGAAGGCGGTGAGGGCTGAATTGGGAGGAACTTTGAAGAAGGAGCGGCCGGTGAAGAACGGCGTGGCAGGGGGGAGGAGGGAGGACAGAACAGCAGGGGGGAGGAGGATGGAGGACAGAGGAGGTAGCGGCGGGGTGTGGGAGGATGTAGCAGCACAGGCAGGGGGAGGAAGGAACGGCAGGGGGAGGAGGACGGAGGATGAAGCGGCGGGGTGGGGGAGGATGGAGCAGCACAGGCAGGGGGAGGACAGAGGATGGAGTGGCAGAGGGGAGGAGGACAAAGGAAGGAGGAGGAAGCGTTGCGGTGGGGGAGGATGGAGCGGCACAGGCAGGGGGAGGATGGAGCGGCAGGGGGAGGATGAAGCACAGAGCGGCGGGGCGGGTGGAGGACAGGATGAAGCGGCGGGGTGGGAGAGAACGGAGCAGCATAGGCAGGGGGAGGACGGAGGATAGAGTGGCGGAGGTGAGGAAGGCAAAGGAAGGTGGGGTGGGGGAGGATGGAGTGGCACAGGCAGGGGGAGGACGAAGCGGCATGGGGAGGACTAAGCACAGAGTGGCGGGAGGGAGGAGGGTGTAGGATGAAGCAGCGAGGTGGGGGAGGACGAAGCAGCACGGGCAGGGGGAGGACGGGGGATGGAGTGGCGGAGGTGAAGAGGACAAAGGAAGGAGGAGGAAGCGGTGGGGGAGGATGGAGCGGCACAGGCAGGGGGAGGACGGAATGACAGGGGGGAGGACAGAGCGGCAGGGGGAGGACAGAGCGGCAGGGGGAGGACAGAGGACGAAGCGGTGGGGTGGAGGAGGATGGAGCAGCCCAGGCAGGGGGAGGATGGAGTGGTGGAGAGGAGGCGGACAAAGGAAGGAGGAAGCGATGGAGGAGGATGGAATGGTACAGGCAGGGGGAGGACGGAGCACAGAGCGGTGGGAGGAGGATGATGGAGGACAAAGCGGCGGGGTGAGGGAGGATGGAGCACTGTAAGGCAGCTTGGTGGTTAGCAGTGCGCGGTGGCTCAGTGGTTAGCAGTGCGCGGTGGCTCAGTGGTTAGCACTGCGCGGTGGCTCAGTGGTTAGCACTGCGCGGTGGCTCAGTGGTTAGCACTGCGCGGAGGCTCAGTGGTTAGCAGCGAGTGCGGTGGGCAGAGTGGTCAGCGCAGCGGCGCTGTGTGGGCAGGGTGGTCAGTGCAGCGGCGCTGTGTGGGCAGGGTGGTCAGCGCAGCGGCGCTGTATGGGCAGGGTGGTCAGCACAGCACTCTCGCGAGACTTCCCGGACGCCATCTTGGAGAAAGTATGTCGCCACCCCTGGAGCCATGGATCCAATATGGCGTCCGGGAAGTCTCGCGAGACTTCCCGGACGCCGTATTGGATCCAGTTCTCCAGGGGCGGCGACATGTCGGCGGTGGAGAAGACGGAGGAGAGGTGGTAAGTATAGGCGACTGTGTGTGCGTGTGTTGTGTGTGTGGTGTGTGTGTGGTGTGTGTATGTGTTAGGGGCTGCCATAAGCGTAGCGGGCTCTATGAGTCCCGGCTCCCGCTTACGGCCGCCATCTTGGCTCACCCTGAGCGGGTGTAGCTCTGCCGGACGTTGGGACAAAGTGACGGATGTGAGGTCACAAATCCTTCCGGCTTTTATATACAAGATTGCACACCCACAGACCTCCATATAGAATAATGCACCCCCACATTTCTCCATATAGAATAATGCACCCACACAGTTCTCTATCTAGAATGCACACCCAAAGTCCTCCATTTAGTATAATGCACGCCACAGTCCTCCGTATAGTATATTGCACACTTAAAGCATGACATATAGTACAATACACCCCCACATTCCTCCATATAGTATAATGCTCCGCTCCGTACACCTCGTAGACACATGGCTCTGCTTGGTACACCTCGTACACACTTGGCTCCACTCCATACACCTCGTACACATTCGGCTCCGCACCGTACACTTCGTACACACGCGGCTCCGCTCCATACACCTCGTACACACTCGGCTCCAATCCATACACCTCGTACACACTCGGCTCCACTCCATACACCTCGTACACATTCGGCTCCGCTCCATACACCTCGTACACATTCGGCTCCGCTCCATACACCTCGTACACACACGGCTCCGCTCCGTACACCTCGTACACGCGTGGCTCCGCTCCATACACCTCGTACACACACGGCTCTACTTGCTACACCTCGTACAAACTCGGCTCCACTCTGGAAACACACGGCTCCGCACACCTCGTACACGTGGCTCAGTTCCGCACACACGTTACTCTGCTCAGTACACCTCATACACACTCAGCTCCGCTCCATACACACTCGGCTCCGCTCTGTACACCTCGTACACACTCGGCTCTGCTCCGTACACCTCGTACACACTCGGCTCTGCTCCGTACACCTCGTACACACTCGGCTCTGCTCCGTACACCTCGTACACACTCGGCTCCACTCTGGAAACACACGGCTCCGCACATAACATACACGTGGCTCAGCTCCGTACACACGTTACTCTGCTCAGTACACCTCAAACACACTCAGCTCCACTCTGTACACACGTGGCTCCATCTGTACACCTCGTACAGATACAGCTCCGCTCCATACACCTCCTACACACACGGCACTGCTCCGTACACACTCGGCTCCACTCCGTACACCTCCTACACACACGGCACCGCTCCATACACCTCGTGCACACGCGGCATTGCTCGTACACCTCGTACACACTCGGCTCCGCTCCGTACACCTCGTACACACTCGGCTCCGCTCCGTACACCTCGTACACACTCGGCTCCGCTCCGTACACCTCGTACACACTCGGCTCAGCTCCGTACACCTCGTACACACTCGGCTCAGCTCCGTACACCTCGTACACACTCGGCTCAGCTCCGTACACCTCGTACACACTCGGCTCAGCTCCGTACACCTCGTACACACTCGGCTCAGCTCCGTACACCTCGTACACACTCGGCTCAGCTCCGTACACCTCGTACACACTCGGCTCAGCTCCGTACACCTCGTACACACTCGGCTCAGCTCCGTACACCTCGTACACACTCGGCTCAGCTCCGTACACCTCGTACACACTCGGCTCAGCTCCGTACACCTCGTACACACTCGGCTCAGCTCCGTACACCTCGTACACACGTCTCCGCTCCGTACACCTCGTACACACGCGTCTCCGCTCCGTACACCTCGTACACACGCGTCTCCGCTCCGTACACCACGTACACACGCGGCTCCGCTCCGTACACCTAGTACACACTGGGCTCCGCTCCGTACACCTAGTACACACTGGGCTCAGCTCCGTACACCTAGTACACACTGGGCTCAGCTCCGTACACCTAGTACACACTGGGCTCAGCTCCGTACACCTAGTACACACTGGGCTCAGCTCCGTACACCTAGTACACACTGGGCTCAGCTCCGTACACCTAGTACACACTGGGCTCAGCTCCGTACACCTAGTACACACTGGGCTCAGCTCCGTACACCTAGTACACACTGGGCTCAGCTCCGTACACCTAGTACACACTGGGCTCAGCTCCGTACACCTAGTACACACTGGGCTCAGCTCCGTACACCTAGTACACACTGGGCTCAGCTCCGTACACCTAGTACACACTGGGCTCAGCTCCGTACACCTAGTACACACTGGGCTCAGCTCCGTACACCTAGTACACACTGGGCTCAGCTCCGTACACCTAGTACACACTGGGCTCAGCTCCGTACACCTAGTACACACTGGGCTCAGCTCCGTACACCTAGTACACACTGGGCTCAGCTCCGTACACCTAGTACACACTGGGCTCAGCTCCGTACACCTAGTACACACTGGGCTCAGCTCCGTACACCTAGTACACACTGGGCTCAGCTCCGTACACCTAGTACACACTGGGCTCAGCTCCGTACACCTAGTACACACTGGGCTCAGCTCCGTACACCTAGTACACACTGGGCTCAGCTCCGTACACCTAGTACACACTGGGCTCAGCTCCGTACACCTAGTACACACTGGGCTCAGCTCCGTACACCTAGTACACACTGGGCTCAGCTCCGTACACCTAGTACACACTGGGCTCAGCTCCGTACACCTAGTACACACTGGGCTCAGCTCCGTACACCTAGTACACACTGGGCTCAGCTCCGTACACCTAGTACACACTGGGCTCAGCTCCGTACACCTAGTACAACACTGGGCTCAGCTCCGTACACCTAGTACACACTGGGCTCCGCTCCGTACACCTAGTACACACTGGGCTCCGCTCTGTACACCTCGTACACACGTCTCCGCTCCGTACACCACGTACACACGCGGCTCTGTTCCGTACACACGCGGCTCCGCTCCGTACACCACGTACACACAGGTCTCCGCTCCGTACACCTCATACACACGCGGCTCTGCTCCGTACACCACGTACACACGCGGCTCCGCTCCGAACACCACGTACACACGCGGCTCCGCTCCGTACACCACGTACACACGCGTCTCTGCTCCGTACACCTCGTACACACTCGGCTCAGCTCCGTACACCTCGTACACACTCGGCTCAGCTCCGTACACCTCGTACACACTCGGCTCAGCTCCGTACACCTCGTACACACTCGGCTCAGCTCCGTACACCTCGTACACACTCGGCTCAGCTCCGTACACCTCGTACACACTCGGCTCAGCTCCGTACACCTCGTACACACTCGGCTCAGCTCCGTACACCTCGTACACACTCGGCTCAGCTCCGTACACCTAGTACACACTGGGCTCTGCTCCGTACACCTAGTACACACTGGGCTCCGCTCCGTACACCTCGCACACACGCGGCTCCGCTCCGTATACCACGTACACACTCGGCTCCGCTCCGTACACCTCATACACACTCGGCTCCGCTCCGTACACCTCGTACACACTCGGCTCCGCTCCGTACACCTCATACACACTCGGCTCCGCTCCGTACACCTCATACACACTCGGCTCCGCTCCGTACACCTCGTGCACACTCGGCTCCGCTCCGAACACCTCATACACACTCAGCTCCATACACCTTGTACACACTCGGCTCCACTCCTTACACCTCATACACACGCAGCTCTGCTACATTCACACTATACATCCCTCTTGATCCCACACAAACTCACCTCATCCATTTTCTTCACGTCTTCACTTCCTGCTTGGTGGAAGCTGCCCTGCATACTCGGAGATGCTGATCATGTGATCCCTGACTCCTCCCCCTTCATTGACATCATCACAGGTCCTGTAAGCACAGGCCTGTGCAGCTCCACAGGTGGGCTCACACTGCAGGGTGGGGGGGGGGATAACGCGGCGGCAGCAGCGGCCAGGACTATAGTAGAGAGAGTGGCATCAGCAGGGAGCCCGCGCTACCACCGGGCGCCCCTGCGGATGCCGTCCTCTGTCTACTAGCAGCCGCACAGAGTAGCAAAGCCCCTGGGAGTGGGAGCAAGGCAGCAAATAACAATGACAGCTGTCTCCCTGCGGCGCCCCCTGGAGCGTGGCGCCCTGTGCGGCCGCACGACTCGCACATGCCAAAGGCCGGCCCTGGGTATAGCAAGGGCAGCAGAGCAAGGGACAGAGCGTGATAGTGAAGGAACACCAGAGGAGCTTCAGAGGGACACTGCTCATTTCCAGAACCACCCGGTCCACTACTTTGCAACAAGAACTGCATTACTTTGTATGCCTGCAGAATACCGGAGTAAATATCCATTCAGAGTGAGCAGCGTGTCAGTGTTTTCTTCCTTGAACTGTTCTTCACCTGCCTTGCCCCACAGTGACTGTGCTGCCGTACTCCACCATCTATTCCTACTTCCAACACCCCGGGGATACTGCTCCTCCTGTAAGGAGCCACTCCATCTTGCTGCCACCCATCACCCTGGAGGTTCCAGCAGCGCCGGTGCCATCACCGGGACCTACAGGTAATGTCACGAACAATCTTTATTTCTTTTATTTTTATCTTTTTCATTGACCACCAGGGCCACAGCCTCAGGCACCGCCACCCGTGACCTCCAGACTGCGCCTGAGATCTAAGTCCCCTGTCCTGGGTGAGTCACTTTCCCGCGCTCCACATTCGTAACCCCAGAAAGCTAACTCGCCCCGGTGGGCACCGTGGAGTACTCGGAACTGGGCCCTCTCACCATCATCTGGGCTGCGGGATGTCAGGGCGGCGTTACCCGGTCCATGATCCCCTTGTCGGGCAATCAGTTTAAAAGGGGAGAAAGTTGAAAAAGGTATAAAATAAAAATATAAAAATAAAATAAAAGAGTTTTTGTTGTGACGCCACCAGTGGAATGTGGCCTGTATAGCCGATGCTGCAGTCGGGAACCTCTGGGGATGATGGGGGTAGCAGCTGTGATGATCTAGCTCTCCACGGGAAGAGCGGGTCCCCAGGGCAACCGTATAGTCTATGGAGATGATGGTTTGCTGGCGGTGCAGGACTTAGTGTACGAAATAACTGACAGACACAGGGGTGACAGACTCCTTTACCTTTTACTGAAAAAAGTAGCAGGTTCATCCAGGGCACAGTTCACAAGTGGTGTTAGGGGTCTGGAGCCTAGAAGCAAGTCAAGGTTTTTCCACACCTGGCAAGTTCTGAGGCCTCCCTGCTGCGCTACTCCCTGTGGGCCCTGGCTGCTTGAAGCTGTGCTGTGACCCTCTCCTCTCTGGTTCTGTCTTGGCCGTGTGACAGGCGGCTTGAGCTTTATTTACGTTACTCTCTTTTCACTGTGCCTCCCTGAGCTCTCCGGTGCTCCTGGCTTTTTGAGGGGACGAGCAACTTGGAATCATGCAAATTGTCACTTCAGCGAGGAAGTGAAAAACTCTAATGCAACCCAATAAGGGTAGCCATCCTTGTAGTCATAATCGACTCTTTAACAAGCTATTTAATATGACCTCCGGTGTTGGTTGCTGGGCATAGAGTTCCTCACGACCTCGGACTCTGGTGTCTGTTCCTGCACTCGGCGCTGGGGCAAGCTGGCACTGCTCCACTCCTCACACCTTTTCTCCACTTCCCTCAGATCCTCACCTTCTTTGGATGGGCCTGACACGGCTTCCGACCGTAGGATGTTTTCTACAGTCCTCCTAGGAACTGAACTGCCTAACTCCGCCCCCAGACCAGAATTTATAGGGGACCAGCCCTGATCTCGAGTTTAGAGCTCCGTCTTCTGGCCTGGAGTTGGGAAGGTGTTGTGTATGTGTGTTTGTGTTTCACCAGATGTGGATACCTTTTCTTGCGTCCAAGTGCAGTATTGTGGCAACCGGACCTTGCGGTGCCACATATACAATACTACATACCATGATTATGTGGAACCCACTGGGACGGGGTACTCGATACCGGACCGGGGAATCACGACGGTCTTGGTCTGGACCATGTCCCGAGCCCACAAGTAAAGGTTGGGGTTATTTACAGGGGATAAAGTTGTGACGCCACCCGAAATATTGTGGCCAGAGGGGCCTCGCTGCCTGGTTGCAGCTGGGGACGTGACTTACGGGCAGCTGAGATGGTAAGCCCTCTCCGGGTAGGGCTATAGGTCCCCATGGCAGGAGTGGTAGTAGTCTATGGTGGTTATGATGGGGGTTGTAGTCGACACAGGCACTTTCTTTGCAGTTGCAGCACTGGTGGTCTTGGTGCTGGATGAGGTATTGTAATAGGTGCAGTTCACTTACTTTCTTGCTGCTGCAGCCTTTCCAGTCAGTCTGTGAGGAGAGCACTCTCCGGTTCTGCAGGTGGAATATAGGGAGAATGGAGCAATTAACAGGCAGACTCACAGTTTGAAGTTTCTTTTGGTCTTTTACTTAAGATGTAATTCAGTAAAGTATTGTCCACAGAGTCTGTTTGGGGTCAGGGACCTCTCCCACCCAGCCGGATCATCTTGGCTCCCTTTCTGCGCTGTGTGTGGCCCCTGCTGATGCATAAGCTCTGCTGCTGGCCCTGTTCCTCTTCCCAGGTACCAATCTGATAAGCAATTCGAGTCCTTTATATCTATCCTGAACTCTGTGGTGTTGCTGTATCCCTGGTACAGGTGAAGAATGTGGAATCTTCACTTCCCCGGTGTTTACTGTGCTGTATGTGTCATGCACAGCCTCGGATCCAGTATCCGTTCTGTGCGCTCCTCTGGGGTGAGTTTTAGGGTAACTCAGTCTCACAGGTGTGTTCCTCTCTGTTCCTGTCTCCTTTCCTCAAACCCTGGCTTGGCCTGGAACTGGTCAGTGGACCTCGGGCTGAGCTTAGCACAGCTCTTTTACACCCAGGTCGTCTTCACAGTCCTCCTAGGAACTGTACTGCCCACTTCCTCTCCACACCAGAATGTATAGGGGTGCAGCTTGGTCTCCCCCTTCTGGCCTGGAGGTGCTTGTGTTGTGTGGGGAGTTAACCCTTTGTATTGTTACTGTGGCACATAAACCCTGGGGTGCCATAATTACATAGTGCTGTGCTGGAGGACAAAATACAGACATTCATTGCTGTAGAATGCCATAAAATGTGCAGATAATACTAACATACAGTGCTTACATAATGCCATATAATGTGACCATAATACTGACATACTGTGCTTACATAATGCCATGCAATGTGAATATAATACTGACATACAGCGCTTACATAATGCCATACAATACGAACATAATACTGATATACAATGCTTAAATAACGCCATACAGAGATATGGATGATGGTGCTTACACAATGCCATAATACTGACATACAATGCTTACATAACACCATACAATGAACATAATACTGACATACAATGCTTACATAATACCACACATAGTGAACATAATACTCACATATGGTGCTCACACAATACCATACAATGTGAGCATAATAACACCATACAATGTGAACATAATTCTGAAATATGGTGCTCACACAATCCCATACAATGTGAGCATAATACTGACATACTGTGCTTACATAACACCATACAATGAACCTAATACTGATATACACTGCTTACATAACGCCATACAATGTGGACATAATTCTGAAATATGGTGCTCACACAATCCCATACAATGTGAGCATAATACTGACATACAGTGCATACATAACACCATACAATGTGAGCATAATACTGACATACAGTGCATACATAACACCATACAATGTGCACATAATACTGACATACAGTGCATACATAACACCATACAATGTGCACATAATACTGACATACAGTGCATACATAACACCATACAATGTGCACATAATACTGACATACAGTGCATACATAACACCATACAATGTGCACATAATACTGACATACAGTGCATACATAACACCATACAATGTGCACATAATACTGACATACAGTGCATACATAACACCATACAATGTGCACATAATACTGACATACAGTGCATACATAACACCATACAATGTGCACATAATACTGACATACAGTGCATGCCTAACACCATACAATGTGCACATAATACTGACATACAGTGCATACATAACACCATACAATGTGCACATAATACTGACATACAGTGCATACATAACACCATACAATGTGCACATAATACTGACATACAGTGCATACATAACACCATACAATGTGAACATAATTCTGAAATATGGTGCTCACACAATACCATACAAAGTGAGCATAATACTGATATACACTGCTTACATAACGCCATACAATGTGCACATAATTCTGACATATGGTGCTCACACAATCCCATACAATGTGAGCATAATACTGACATACTGTGCATACATAACACCATACAATGAACCTAATACTGATATACACTGCTTACATAACACCATACAATGTGCACATAATACTGACATACAGTGCTTACATAACGCCATACAATGTGCACATAATACTGACATACAGTGCTTACATGACGCCATACAATGTGCACATAATACTGACATACAATATTTATATACTGCCATATAGTGAATGGTAGTGCCTGGAGCTGAACACCCAAAGTCTAGTAAAGCTATGTGCTCACACTGTAGATTTGGTGCTGAAATTTCCTGCGACAATTCTGCATCTTCTGGCAGAAAAACTCACCAAAAATGCGCTGTGTACACATAGCCCAGCGGTGATGCTAGTTGTTATCCAAGGACCCTGTTGCTACGTCATTAGTTACACCCCTGACTTAATCCTAACTCACTTGAAGGGGAGTGACCTGCAATACTGCGCACAGCCTCATGACAAGAGTGGCGCTGTTTCATTTCAGACAACCACTTTGCATAAAAACTAATTAACCCATTACTTGCCAAATTGGCAATTTTCCTTTTAGAAAAGAGTGTCTTGAAAGCTCTCTGGGGGTAAGAATATTCAATTAAAAATGACAGTGACATGATTTCCTGTTTTGAAAACAATCATTTTGCAAACACAACACAAAAAATTGGACCTAATAATAAAATCTTAGTTGCTAGAAGCAAAAGATTAGGCGTCCCAAAAAAGGACATTGGTAGATAGTGGGTTAAAAACAAATTCCAGTCCACATAGTAAGTATAATGAAGGATAAGTGGCAGGAAAAACAAGGCACGCCCCCCCCCTCCCACGACGCCCGCCTGTCCCTCTCCAGGTGTTCGCAACAGGAAGACAGGTCCAAAACCTGCAACTGTTCACTGGAGCAATAAAAGGTGTCAGGCTGAGTATATCCTCTTATTTATTCTGGCCATTAAATAACCGACAACTCCTTCCTCCCAAGAAAAAGCCGAGGTGGCGGCCGCCGCATGACAAGTCCGGGCAGATGTGACAGCTGCATACAGCATGGCACCCGAGGGCAGGAGGCAGCATGCCGGGCAGCGGGACACGGCACTGAACCTATAGGAAAAAAATAAAAAAGCAGGTCCTGGACTCAAAGGGTTAAAAAAATCAATGATATTTTTTTTCCAAGAAATCAGGGTGGAGAGCGAAAACAAAGTGTCCCGCTGTCCGGAGGACCCAGCCCCACTGAGCACTACACAGACGGACAGACAGAGTGTATTAAGCACCGAGTAATACTCATCCCCTTCCCGCCGTCGCCAATTTTTCTTTTTTGCAATTTTTTTCCTCTCTTCCTTCCAAGAGCCATAAGTTTTGTCATCATTGTATTCCTGCCCTGCTGTGTATTTTTACAGGGTAAGTAATAGTGATGAAGAAAACTATATCTTATATATAAAGCCGAGTGCATGTGTGTGTGTATGTCCACTATACGCCCATATAAGGTCATAATACCCATATATGGTAATGCCCAAACTGCACCCTCTGCCTCCTGCTAAAACAGCGCCATCTCAAACTTACACCCCTTAAAAAAATGCCCTGCCCCTTCTCAACCCCCCAAGAATGCCCCCTCTCAAACCTGCCCCCCCAAATCTGCAACCCCCACAAACCCGCACCGCCACTCCCTAAACCTGCACCTCCAAGCCTGCCCCCTCAAACCAGCACCCCTGACTCCCCAAGCCCAGACCCGTATCCGCACCTCCCTCACAAACCTGCGTCCCCAAAAAAATGCTCTCTTCTGCCCTAAACCCACCACCCTAAAAAACTTACTGATCACCCATGAATATTACGCCCATACTTATTGATAACCCATGGACATGACATGACACGGCATTTCTATTGTGACATCACAATAATAAAAAGGGTGGAGCTACCCAGAGGGGGCAGAGCCATATACACCCATGAAGGGGTGGGGCTAACAAGAGGGGCATAGCCATGTGCATCAGGCAGTGACATGACATGGAATTTTATAGGCTAATATTCTATTGTGACATCACAATAAAAAGTGTGGCGCTAACAGGAGGGGCGGAGACATGTGCATCCATGAAGGGGCGGGGTTATGCGTGCACATACATACACTCAGCTTTATATATTAGAATACAGCGAGTGTGACATCACAGGAGAATTCCCGGTTCTTCAGCTAGTTGCCATATAATATACAAAAACAATGAGAAAAAACTCCAAGTCGCCATATTCTCACAACTATTGTTTTACATTTAAGAAGCAGCGTGAGGTCTTGTTTAGATTTTAAATTCGGGGTATCTATCAGGGACGGCAGCACAGGGGCCCAAGAGGTAAAGGCTGTTAGCAATGGTTATCATGGCTTGGCTTCACAGGAGGATGAAGATGGCAGTGACACTGACCTCACATAATCACGTCACAGGAGTGTATAACTCAGCCGGCACCCGCCCTGTGTGGAGCTCCACACCTTGACCCCCTCCATGATGGGTAAATATATGGGGCGTTATGGGGTTAGTTAAAGAATAATTATTGCTTAACTTTTTATATCATTAATTAATAGTACATGTGATAATAAGCAACTTTGTATTATATTGTCAGAGAAATCTGCTTCTTTCTCCTCCTGGACGGATCTTTTACCCACAATTCTGGGGTAAAATCTGTATTCAGTGAAGACGGATCTTCCCATTACGGAGATGGGAGATGATGGTTGGCGCTTATAAGATTCTATGGAGAGGGAGGAGCTGGAGGAAGACACAGAAATTCTGCTGCAAGTTCTCCTGAAATGAGAGTTACACGTCTCCATAGAACTTTATATAAGAACCAGCTGTCATCTCCTATCTCAGTGATGGGAAAGTCTGTATTCAGTGAAGACGGATCTTCCCATTACTGGGATAGGAGATCATGGTTGGTGCTTATAAGATTCTATGGAGAGGGAGGAGCTGGAGGAGGACACAGACATTCTGCTGTAAGCTCTCCTGAAAAGACAGCTACACTTCTCCATAGAACTTTATAAGAACCAGCTTTCATCTCCTATGTCAGTAAAGGGAAAGTCTGTGTTCACTGAAGACGGATCTTCCCATTACTGGGATATGAGATGATGGTTGGTGCTTATAAGATTCTATGGAGAGGGAGGAGCTGGAAAAAGACACAGACATTCTGCTGCAAGTTCTCCTGAAATGATGGTTACACATCTCAACAGAACTTTATAAGAACCAGCTGTCATCTCCTCTCTCAGTAATGAGAAAGTTTATATTCAGTGAAGACGGATCTTCCTGTTACTGAGATAGGAGATGATGGTTGGTGCTTATAAGATTCTACGGAGAAAGAGGAGCGAGAGACAGACACAGACATTCTGCTGCAAGTTCTCCTGAAACGATAGTTACACTTCTCCATAGAACTTGATAAGAACCAGCTGTCATCTCCTATCTCAGAAATGGGAAAGTCTGTATTCAGTGAAGACGGATCTTCCCATTACTGGGATAGCAGAGGGCGGTTGGTGCTTATAAGATTCTATGGAGAGGGAGGAGCTGGAGGATGACAGACATTCTGCTGTAAGTTCTCCTGATGAGAGGGACACTTCTCTATAGAACTTTATCAGAACCAACTGTCATCTCCTATCTTAGTAATGGGAAAGTCTCTATACACCAAAGACAGATTTTACCTGAAGCCTGAAGAAGGGAACTCAGCGTCCCGAAAGCTTGCTATGTTTACTATCTTTTCAGTTAGCCATTAAAAGGTATCAACCACTGAGGACTCTCAGATTGCAATATATTTTACCTGTGAATTGAGAATTTTGTTAATGATCAATCAGTCCAGGAGGAGGAAGAAGCGGATTTCTCTTACTGTATATGCACTCTTTGGTGGTATATGTGCACTGTATGGTGGTATATGAGTTCTATATAGTGGTAAATGAATTCTGTAGGGTGGTATATGTGCACTGTATGGTAATACATGAGCACAGTAAGGTGGTATAAATGTATGGTGTTATATATGTTCTATTAGTGGTATATAAGTTCTGTATGGTGGTATATGAGTTCTATACAGTTGTAAATGAATTATGTATTGTGGTATATATGCACTCTTTAGTGGTATATGTGCACTGTATGGTGGTATATGAGTTCTATATAGTAGTGTATGAATTCTGTATGCTGGTATATGTGCACCGTTTGATACATGAGCACAGTATGGTTGTATAAGTGCACTGTATGATAATATATATTGGTATATATGCACTCTTTAGTGGTATATGTGCACTGTATGGTGGTATATGATTTCCATATAGTGGTAAATGTATTCTGTAGGGTGGTATATGTGCACTGTATGGTGATACATGAGCACAGTAAGGTAGTATAAGTGCACTGTATGGTGTTATATCAGTTCTATATAGTGGTATATGAGTTGTGTATGGTGGTATATGTGCACTGTATGGTGGTATATGAGTTCTATACAGTGGTATATGAATTATTTATGTGTGGCGCCCCTGCGTCCAGGAGGCCACAAAAGGGAACTGCAGCCAGGCAGGTAGGACATTGTTAAACACTAACACCCTCACAGCCCACACAACCCACGTGTCAGAGAGGTTACATCCAGCCCTGAGATTAGATACTATATGAGATCGGAGGGGTGGTGGATTCAGAGGAGTGGGTTGGGCACACCAGAGGTCAGGTGACTGACAGTATATAGTGAGGGGGAGGAGTGAAGGAAAGTAGTAGGCCGAGGTAGGCTGAGATGTAAAGACTGAAGGACATCACGCTCTCTGTGAGTGCAAGGCTAGGAGCGCAGAATCCGTACTGAGCCAGTGCGAGCCAGAGGGGAGAGAAAGCCCATCCGATGCGGATGCCACCAGGAGTGTGATAGAACAGAGAGGGACGGTGTAACCCGGGCCCTAGACAGCAGCTGAAGCCACTCACTGCAGGTGGAGAAGCCCTCCTATAATACCAGAAGGAACAGAGAGAAGGAGCCTGGTAGAGCCTCGTGCTGAGGACTACTGGAGGCTGGGCTAAAGTAGAGTGTCGGCTCTAAAGGGGACCGTAGTTCACCCGGCATCCCCAGACAACACGACGAGGGGTCTGAGTTTCAGATTGAGATCCCTAACCCAAAGGACAGGCAGCTCAGTGACATACTAAGACTCACAGAAGCCCAAGTCACCGCCATACTGTCCAGCGTAGCACGCACCACCCGTACAGACGGAGACTGTAAAAGCCCGGAAGGGGACATTAACAGACTGTGTGAGGAGTCACAGAGAGAGAGGCCTGGCTGCAAAAGAGAAGGGAACCCGGAAAGGGAGAGTGCAACCGTGTATTAAGAACTGTGCTGTAAGAACTGCAAATGACTTGTAACCTGCTGAGAGAGAACAACTAAGAGTAAAGCTTTGGAAAACCCTGAATTGCCTCTCTTGTCTGCCTCTATCTGCACACCATCTTCCCTCATACAGATCCAGCCTGTCAGCACCAGCCAGGAGGAGAGATCCCTGCAGCCTGCAAAGTAAGTGTGCTACAACTACACACAAAAGACTTAACCCTTACTGCCCCGGGGGATACAGTTCTTCCCACTGGAACTATACCATCTCCGCTGCCATTCCATCACCCCCGGAGGTTCTGCGGCAGCGGCGGCCCCATCACTGGCCGCACCAAGTGGGTGGCGTCACCCGTGACAAATCCCCTTGTAAATATTCCCCATCTTATTGTGCGGGCCCAGGGACATGGTCCGGACCAAGCCACCCGTGACTTCCCCGGCACAGACCGGTCCGGTACCGAGTACCCCCGTCCCGTGGGGGCTTCACATATGGTGGTATGTGTGCACTGTATGGTGATATCTGAGAACTGCATAGTGGTGTAATAGCACTGTATCGTCATTTTCACTTAGTCATAGTATAGCACTTAGGCACAGTATGGTATTATCGGCACATTGTGGTTCCAGCATTTTATAGCAACGCTCAAAAGTTTGTCCAACCACGTGAAAAATTCTCAAAATGCTGTAAAATAATAGAAAAAGTAATTCTCACCTTACCTGTCCCCTACTACTGCCATCCTGGCGTTTTCAAGGTTCCTCACTTTTCTGTGTATTTCTTGCTAAATCTAAAGACATATATAAACACTGCAGGAAATCACTGGCTGCAGCAGTAAACATGTTCTTGTAAGAATAAGTGATTGGCTGCAGTGGTCACATGTCTATCCAGCCTGAGCAAGAAGTCCAGATCCTGTTGACACCTGACCGCTGCAGCCAATCACTAGCTCTAATAGTAACAGTGATTGGCTGCAGTGGTCACGTCTATCCAGACTGAGCAGGAAGTCCAGCTCCTGTTGACACCTGACCGCTGCGGCCAATCACTAGCTCTAATAGTAACAGTGATTGGCTGCAGTGGTCACGTCTATTCAGACTGAGCAGGAAGTCCAGATCCTGTTGACACCTGACCGCTGCAGCCAATCACTAGCTCTAATAGTTACAGTGATTGGCTGCAGTGGTCACATGTCTATCCAGACTGAGCATGACGTCCAGATCCTGTTGACACCTGACCGCTGCAGCCAATCACTAGCTCTAATAGTAACAGTGATTGGCTGCAGTGGTCACGTCTATCCAGACTGAGCAGGAAGTCCAGCTCCTGTTGACACCTGACCGCTGCAGCCAATCACTAGCTCTAATATTTACAGTGATTGGCTGCAGTGGTCACATGTCTATCCAGACTGAGCATGAAGTCCAGATCCTGTTGACACCTGACCGCTGCAGCCAATCACTAGCTCTAATAGTTACAGTGATTGGCTGCAGTGGTCACGTCTATCCAGACTGAGCAGGAAGTCCAGATCCTGTTGACACCTGACCGCTGCAGCCAATCACTAGCTCTAATAGTAACAGTGATTGGCTGCAGCGTGCACATGTATTTAACACCTTTAAATAGCTCTTTATGGCATTTGTGCACTGTATAGCAATATAAGGCCACATAGGGCACTATGTAATATAACGTAGCCCGGATTCGGGCGCATGTGAGTAGTTCTGAGCCATTAAGGTGTAACAAAGGTGACAGGTTCCCCTTAAGTGGGTGATTATATGTGAAGATAACCGCTCAGGTTACATTTAAAGGAATTCTCCGTGAAAGAAGATGGGTTTGGAGCGGTCGTCAGCGTTGTTTGTCGTTCCCACATATGATTTCATCCGCGCTCTTAGAGTGTAAGTGTAGAATTTGTCTAGTGAGTGCGTAAATTGAACCTGTGTAATGACCTTTACATCTCACTCCATAAAGCCGGTGTCAGAGGCCATTTTTCATTTGCGCTCGCATTTTCCACTAACATTAAAATCACGTCCTAAATTTCACCATAAAACTGAACGCTCCAGCGCTTGATCGGCTTTTATGTGCATAAAAATCAGGAGCGGAGAAACACAAAAGAGCCCGTGTTCATGTCGACATGTTTACCAACACATGCAAATCGCACGGAGGAGCGAACGGGCAATTTACATGTGTTTTGTATCCGCTTTACGTGTTCCTGTGAACTGATACACACTTACCTGCCGTGATATTAAGTTATCACCGGAAGATGACAAATCAGGATTTATAACATTAAAAAATACTAAAATATTATAATTTGCACACTGGTCACTAGAGCATTCACTGCTGCTTGCTTCTAAATCGTCAGCTTTACCTTGTAGACTGGGACAGAGTCAGCACAGTACGGTGATCAATATGGCAACATAATAATGTTATAACAAATATCAGACCACCATGCTCACTCTGTATGACACATGGTGAATTTAATGTACACAATATAGGGTATAATATGTAACAAGTACCTGTGGCCCCAGAGCAGATAGGGTCGAGACTAGTTTAAATGGAAACAATCTGACCAATGGTGAGGTTACTGATAGTGCTGGAAGTGATGGTGAGGTTACTGATAGTGCTGGAAGTGATGGTGAGGTTACAGATAGTGCTGGAAGTGATGGTGAGGTTACTGATAGTGCTGGAAGTGATGGTGAGGTTACAGATAGTGCTGGAAGTGATGGTGAGGTTACTGACATTTCCAGAAGAGGTGAGGTTACTGATAGTGCTGGAAGTGATGGTGAGGTTACTGACATTTCCAGAAGAGGTGAGGTTACTGATAGTGCCTGAAGTGATGGTGAGGTTACTGATAGTGCTGGAAGTGATGGTGAGGTTACGGATAGTGACCTTTAGTGACGGTGAGGTTACTGATAGAGCCTGAAGTGGTGAGATTACTGATAGAGCCTGAAGTGATAGTGAGGTTACTGATAGTGCCTGAAGTGATGGTGAGATTACTGATAGTGCCTGAAGTGATGGTGAGGTTACTGATAGTGACCAGAAGTGATGGTGAGGTTACTGATAGTGCCTGAAGTGATGGTGAGGTTACTGATAGTGCCTGAAGTGATGGTGAGGTTACTGATAGTGCCTGAAGTGATGGTGAGGTTACTGATAGTGCCTGAAGTGATGGTGAAATTACTGATAGTGCCTGAAGTGACGGTGAGGTTACTGATAGAGCCTGAAGTGATGGTGAGGTTACTGATAGTGCCTGAAGTGATGGTGAGATTACTGATAGTGCCTGAAGTGATGGTGAGGTTACTGATAGTGACCAGAAGTGATGGTGAGATTACTGATAGTGCCAGAAGTGATGGTGAGATTACTGATATTGCCTGAAGTGATGGTGAGGTTACTGATAGTGACCGGAAGTGACGGTGAGGTTACTAATAGTGTCTGAAGTGGTGAAGTTACTGATAGTGTCTGGAAGTAATGGTGAGGTTACGGATAGTGCCTGAAGTGATGGTGATGTTAATGATAGTGCTGGAAGTGATGGTGAGGTTACTGATAGTGCCTGAAGTGATGGTGAGGTTACTGGTAGCACCGGAAGTGGTGTGGTTACTGATAGTGCCAGAAGTGGTGAGGTTACTGGTAGCACCGGAAGTGGTGAGGTTACTGATAGTGCCTGAAGTGATGGTGAGGTTACTGATAGTGCCGGAACTGATGGTGAGGTTACTTATAGCGCCTGAAGTGATGGAGAGGTTACTGGTAGTGCCAGAAGTGGTGAGGTTACTGGTAGTACCCGAAATGGTGAGGTTACTAATAGTGCCCAGAAGTGATGGTGAGGTTACTGATAGTGCCTGAAGTGGTGAGGTTACTGAAAGTGCTGTAAAAATCAATAGACTTCGAGGGCTGTAAAGTCTAAGGGTCCCGTTACACTTGGCGACGTTCCAGCAATCCCGACAACAATACGACCAGGTAAGGATCGCTGGAACATCGCTACGTGGACACTGGTGAGATGTCAAACAGTCAGATCTATTCAACGACGCAGCAACAATACAGTGACCCGTATTATGACCTCAGCGGTCTTTGGGACCCTGTTACACAGCAGCTAGTCTGACGACTGAGACCTACGTGGCTGAATTCTGAGTCGGTTACTGATAGTGCCGGAAGTGATGGTGAGGTTACTGGGAGTGCCCGTAGTGGTGAGGTTACTGGTAGTACCGGAGGAGGTGAGATCACTGTTAGTTTGGAAGTGGGGAGGTTACTTATAGTGCTGGAAGTGGTGCGGTTACTGATAGGACTGGAAGTGGTGAGGTTACTGATAGTGATAATAATGCTACCCACAAAGATCTAGGCTGCATAACAGAGGTTGCTCCAATGGATTATCGGCCCACTGCTGCTGATTGTGTAGACTCAGGGTACCTTTACACGCCGCTACTGGCGGGTGGATACAACCAGCTACTTCACGTGCACGAGCACGCACAAACGGTTACAAACGGTAAACGCACCATCTTTACACGCCGCCACAAGCTACGCTACGCTACATTACATCTATCTCTGGATACACCGCCGGGTGCCACAAGTTACCTTCTGTAGCTCACCTTACCTCATTTACACACCGCTACAACCAGCTAATATGGGCGGACCTGGTGCAGCAGGGACAGCACATAGGCGTGCCAGAATTGTGGATTATGAGACGTCCGTACGCTGATAGGACAAAGCAAAAAACCCATGATTGGCCAGGCACCGCAGGAGGCTGTTTAATACATGACGCTCGAGCAATTGTGTACTGTGACTGGTCAGCTCCTTAAATATGCCGCCCTATGCAGCGACTACCAATCGGAATGCAGGAGCTTCCTCCAATGATCGCTGAAGGGGGGCGGTATCCCGGAGCCTGTGCACGCCCCAGCTACATACCAGGTACATAGCCTGGTGTCGACACATCCCTTCGTTTGCTTCTTTAACACGCCGATACAGCTCGCTACAATTGCCTGTGTAGCCACCTGTTTCCGGGCAGTGCTCGGAAACAGATGTATCTGTTGCCGGGTGCCTCCTACCGTCTTTACACGCCGCTACTACGGGGTATTTTGCCGCTACAAGCTACATTTGTAGCCTGTAGCTGGTTGTATCCACCCGCCAGTAGCGGCGTGTAAAGGTACCCTCAGGCTGCTCAGGGGTTGTACCTTCTCATTTTATTGTGGGTTGTCACTTCAAAATACATGCTCCTGTTGAACAAAAAACATGGAGATAATTGTACAGTTGACTTAAGGTTGACGTGTTGCTAAGAGGAGCTATTGGGGCATGTGCAGCTCCCTGGTCAAGGCACATATATATACAGTATAGAACTAATGAGACCTAACAGTAAAAGCCTTAATTTGCTCACAAAAAAAAATATTTAAGGAGAGGGACATGAAGCACATAACAGTAATTTTTCCCCCTATTTGTTTATTGCACTGACTTATATAGCACTATTAATTCCACAGTGCTTTACATACATTATCAACCCTGTCCCCATTGGGGCTCTCAGTGTAAACATCCTCTTAGTATGTCTTTGGAATGTGAGAGGAAACCAGAGAACCCGGAGGAAACTCATGCAATTACGGGGAGAACATACAAACTCTTTGTAGATGTTGTTCTTGGTGGGATTTGAACACAGGACCCCAGACTGCAGTGCTACCACTGAGCCACCATGCTGCCCACCACAGAGTGCTAAACATTGAGCCAGTGTGCTGCCCCTGTTGAAGCCCCTTAATGTTCTCACCCACTCTGATATGCTTTTTATGGCCCCCATAGAGTATGATAGTATAATGCCTTCCCATATATGTTCCCCCAACAAAGTTTGATACCCCCAAAGAGAATTTCCCCATAGTATTCCCACATGCATGGCATGTGTCCCTGCAAACCCCCACAATTATGAGTCTGTACAGCCTCCATACAGAACTGACTGATTAAATAAAATGTAATTTACCTGGCCCCGAATCTTGATGCACTGTTCCAGTTTGTGCACCTGTGGGGCCCCTACAGTCCTTCTGCCACAAATGACATTTCATGTGCATCGTTGTGATAGAATGCCTGGGGAGAATTGAGGCGCCCTCTGCTGGAAACCCAAAGCATCTAATACTTTCCAAACTAACTATGAAGTTGAGGGCAGAAGAGACCCTATGTGGGCAGACCCAAGCTTCTGGTTGGAGGGAGGAGTTAGGACAGGGAGGGTAGAGGTAGGCCAGAGGAGAAGTCAATCAGTAGTGGGCAGGGAGGCCCCTCTGTAGGACGTGCTGCAGTAAGGGCACCAGGCCCTAGGTTGCCAGGTCTCCAGGACCTGGTAAAAAAAAATCTGGAGGTTGCTGGACTTTATGCCCAGTAGCTACACACTGTGGGACTTTCCGAGGCACAGTGGTAAAGAGGGCCAGAGAGCTGCAGAAAGATACAGCTGCTCACAGGGTCACCTGCTGGGCTGGAGGTTATCCATTTCACCTAGGGGAAGTATAGGAGTACTCCAAGTCATCTAGAAACCTAAACACCAATGTCAGCAGAAAGGCCAGTACACCTCATCCAGCAAAGCGGACTTCAATTCTTCCCAGACTGGCTGGACCATGAGCCTGGTGGTGCTTGTACCCTTAATCTGTGCAGTGCTACAGTAAAGGTAAAGAATGCAGAGACTGTCTTGTGTGCCTCTTTTCCTCCTGCACCATCACACGCACTTACTACAACCCCCATCATCCATTCGCATCCATCAAGAGCCTGCCCTGGTTGGAGAGGGTTTAACATCACACTGCCATTCCAACTATCTCCTGAGGATAACCTGCAGTGCCAGCCATTACTGGCTGGAAACTCCAACTGACAACTTGAACACTCTTTATTTCTCTTTTATTTATTTTCCTCCATTTTTATTCTCCCCTTACCAATGTGAGCCAAGGTTACAGCGCTCATGCAGCCACCATGAACCCTGCTTGCTGCCCCGCTGCTCGATACCCCAGCCCTTTGTGCTCTATACACATACATAATGGACATAATACACATGTGGACTGCGGCTCCACTCTTGGCATCATAAGATTCTGCCTGCTGCTTGAGACTCAGACACATAGGCTGAATGAGCAGGAAGGCAATGGCTCCCTGTCCCATCATTATCCTGAACATGCAGGTACTAGTGAAATTGAAATGCCAGGAGGGGCATCAACGTATGGTCGCATAGTGGCTGCCTGGTCTGCTGCTATTAGTGGTAGGTCAATGCCCTGGTTTATGCTGTGCTACAGTACGCCATGGCTTCATGGTGACTGTATGTCTTTATGGACATCTTTTTGTCCATTCATTGCAGTTGATATAAATCACATAACCTGTTTCCTTGTATTTATACACAATACAATATAGAAGTGTGAGTTCTTAAAATTTGTCTTTATGAGTTTGTGGCCATTGCAGATAGACTTGTTAGATACCTCCCTATCAATCTGCACCCAGGGCACATCGCTTAAAAACTCTTCTTAGCTCCACCTCTCTTAAGAAAATTGAATATGTATCTCCCATGTTCATGTTCTGCAGGGGTGTGCCCAGTGGAGTGACGACTCACAGTACAATGAGAATGTAAAGCCTCTGAGCAGCCTAGATGAACCAAACACAGTATAAGCAGAGGCACACATACTATTGGTACAATCTGTGTTACGGTCTCATCATCAGAGCTGAGCTCCGCTCCCTTTACTTATGGCCGCCATCCTTGATTGTGCTCTACTTCAAGTGTTACAAATGGCCCAGTGTTCCCCACTGACGTCATCTCTGGGGCCTTTTAAAGGCTTCTTGGACACACCTGGATGTCTAAGCATTGAGTCACAGCTATGTGTTCAGTTTTCTTTTGTTTGGAGTTTACCATGATTCAGTTTCTTCTGTTTCTATCAATGCAAACTAGTTAACCAATCGTTTGCAGTAAGCAACACTAACTGTTATACAGAGACTAATTATGGTACATTCATTTTTGCAAATTCCTCTGGTTTATGCTACCTACAAACTACAGATATATAGACTAGCTGATTAACCCATTTACTACCTGCTGATTAACCCATTGTCTGCTGTAAGCATTACAAACTGCTACTTGGAGACTATACACATTGAACTGCAGTCATCTCCAGTGGTTTCCACAGCCTGCATCTACACTCCTGTTTCTGTGGCCTCCAGTGTGTTGTACTTGTTTGTCTGTCTGCCTTCCAGAATAGCCCATGGTTTGGGTCCTCTGTATTCCACATGCCATCTGGCAAACGCAACCTGCTGTGCCATCGCCCTCAGTCTGTGTGTTCACTCTGAACACCGGCTTTACCTACCTCACCATATGGGCCCTAACACTGTGTAGATGCACATTAGGTGGCCCCACTTTTGTCAGATTTCCACAATCAATTAAAGCCGGGTTACACATACTGATGTTCCAGCGACCCGATCAATGATCTGGCCGGACCAGGATCGCTGGAACATCGGTATGTGATTGCTGGTGAGATGCCACACAGGCAGATCTCACCAGCGATCACCCAGCGATGCGCCGACACCCAATGATCGCTGGGATCGGTCAGGGTGTCGGGCGCACACTGGGTGTCGTTAGTCGCTGCCCCTGTCACACATGCCGATGCATGTGTGCCAGCGAGAGACCAGAGAACGAAAAATGGTCCTGGCCATTCCATAGCGATCAGCGAGCTGATCACTGGTCGCTGCGGCATGTCACCTGCAACGACTTCGCTTGCGAGGTCGCTGCAACGTCATAAACCCTGTGACGTTGCAGCAATATCGTTACCGATATCACTGCGTATAACCCCAGCTTTAGATTGCACATAATGTCATATACTTTATAGCTCACAATTACTGATGTATTGTTAGAGAGATATAAGTAAGTGCTTCATATTGAGGTATACCACAGAGGTCCTCAACTCTAGTCCTCAAGACCCACCAATAGTCCAGGTTTTCAGGATTTCCTATGAATTACCAACTGTCAAATGCTAAGGAAATCTTGACAACATGACCTGTTGGTGGGCCTTGAGGATTGGAGTTGGGACCTCTGAGCTATGTGATAAGAGGAGCCAAGATACCATTCTTGCATAGCAGATCTCTACTTTCTGTATTTGCGTATGAGTGGCAGTATCTCTTCCAGGAGTTTGGACCAGTGCCATGCTTTTAAGAAGTACCCTGGGGGCCCAAAGGACATTTTAACAAATAAGGGACCAGTAGTTTAAAAAGTACATGCTATGTGGGGGCTCTCAAAGTATTTTTCAGGTGTATGTAACCATAATACCCTTAATTTCACCTACAAGTCAAACAACAAGTCAGGTAGTCTCAATGGTCCTCTGCTTCCATTCTTGATGCCCCTGTTCACTATTTAATAATATCTATTCATTTATAGAGCACTTTACATACATTTACAACACTGTCCCCATTGGGGCTCACAATCTAAGTTCCCTATCAGCATGTCTTTGAAGTGTGGGACAAAACCCATACACACATAGGGAACATACAAACTCTTTGCAGATGTCATCCTTGGTAGGATTTGAACCCAGGTCCCTATTGCTACAAGACTGCAGTGTTAACCGGTGAACCACTGTGTCACCAGCAGTACACTAGCAGTAGCCATACATCATCCCAGGCCACATTATAGCCAGTCTCACTACCAGCCTGAGTCCCTGGCACTGTAGCGATGCCACTCTTACCAGATGTTGGGTGACTAATATTTTTCAATACCATCAAGTATGTTAATAACAAGCTTCTTATACACACTTGAATTTGCAGGTGAACAGGTATGAGGTTCACGTCAGGTCAATCACGCTGCTTTGCTTCCTACAGCTTTTGTTCATCGAGTTTGCTTATGAATTTCTATCAATCATTTTGTGAAGCTCCAACCACCCAAAGGATCAAATTGCAACTCACAAAATATCGTCTGAAAACAGAGCGAGGCGTGGGGTAAATAACACCTCTAATGCTCGTATTGATGGAGACAAAAGAACGGGCCGTTGAGCAGATCCTTTCCGAGATTACCTGGAAAAGGTTCTTCCTGGGAGTAAAAGGCTTCGGTGACTACTGCACAATGCCACCACCAAATATGCCAGACAAGCATGATTGGTCAGGACTTAATGGAAGCTCCACCAATCCCGAGAATCAGGATGCTGAATAAGATCTGTGGGAAAAATAGAGAGCATACTCAATGGCACAGAGGACACGCTCAATGGCACATAGGGCATGCTCAACAGCACAGAGCGAATGCTCAACGGCACAGAGCGCATGCTCAACAGCACAGAGCGAATGCTCAACGGCACAGAGCGCATGCTCAACAGCACAGAGCGCATGCTCAACAGCACAGAGAGCATGCTCAACAGCACAGAGCGCATGCTCAACGGCACAGAGCGCATGCTCAACAGCACAGAGCGAATGCTCAACGGCACAGAGCGCATGCTCAACAGCACAGAGCGCATGCTCAACGGCACAGAGAGCATGCTCAACAGCACAGAGCGCATGCTCAACGGCACAGAGCGCATGCTCAACAGCACAATGTGCATGCTTTCAGTTTTGCATGAATATGTCCTCGTTTATAGGATTGATGGGGTTCAGGTAGGTAAGCTATAATAGCACAATACAGGAATTTCCCTTTAAAGAGGATAAAGGTGTGGCACCCCAGGGTCTGGATGACACAATATTAAGCTTGGAAGCAAGACAAGGTACCCACCTCAGGCGAAACACACGCACAACACCTTCCCAACTCCAGGCCAGAAGGGGGAGCTCTACACCAGGTCAGGGCAGGTCCCCTATAAAATCTGGTCTGGGGGCGGGGTCAGGCAGTTCAGTTCCTAGGAGGACTGTAGAATGGTCGGATACCGTGCTAGGCCTGTCCGAGGAAACTGACTAGCCAGTGTGAGAGACCCGTAGGTGAGGGTCTGAGAGAAGTGAAGAAAAGGTGTGGGGAGTTGAGCAGTGCCAACTCGCCACAGCACCTAGTGTAGTACGAACACCAGAGTCCGAGGTCGCCAGGGACTTTCATGCCCAGCAACCAATACCATAGGGCGGGTAATTCCAAGTTGCTCGCCCACCAGAAAGGCCAGGAGACACAGCCACATCAAAGAGCTCAGGAGACGCAGTGAAAGGAGAAGTAATGTGGAGCCCACTGGGAAGGGGTACTCAGTACCGGACTGGGTTGCTGCTGGGGATGTCACGGGGTCCTGGTCCGGACCGTGTCCCGGGTTCACACAAGTAAAAGGGAATATATACAAGGGATAGAGTTTGTCGTGACGCTACCCACAGGTTGTGGTCAGGGTGATCACCGCTGCTGCAGAACCTCCGGGGATGATGTTTGGCAGCTTTAGATGGAACGGTTCTCCGCAGGCAGAGCCTGGTTCCCCGGAGCAGTGGTAATTAAAGTCTATGATGGATGTTATAGATGTTGCAGGAAAGGGATGATAGTGGAGACAGGGCTGCTTGTGGGAGTAATTAGGACTTGAGTACAAGGATCACACACACTCACGTTTCTGACGTTTTCCAAAGCTTTAGTGTAGATGTTCTTTACAGAGAATTATCCACGGAGTCTGTACCGGGGCCGGGTTGCTCCCACCCTGTCCAGATCCTCAGCTTCCTCCTGCTGTGCTTTGTGTGTGGCCCTGCTGCTGCTTTTAGCTGAGCTGCTGGCACTGTCTCTCT
Organism: Allobates femoralis; assembly: GCA_033576535.1. Lineage (NCBI taxonomy): Eukaryota > Metazoa > Chordata > Amphibia > Anura > Aromobatidae > Allobates > Allobates femoralis. The sequence goes on along the minus strand of JARQOC010000006.1, from coordinate 437,404,740 downwards.
TCACAGGTACCCCATTGGCTAGGCAACTTGAGTCTTCCTTGTGCTTCTGACCCCTCCGTGTTGCTTCGCTCAGGTACAGTGTCGATCTACAACCTCCACTATCCCGGTATTTACTGTGCTGTGTGTGTCAGTCACAGTTTCGGATCCAGTATCCGATCTGTGCGCTCCTCCAGGGCGAGTGGTGATGTCACTCAGTCTCCCAGATGTGTTCCTCTCTCTTCTGTTCTCCTTCCCTCAGACCCTGGCTAGGCCTGGAATCCAAGAGCAGACTGTAGAGAAGCCTGACGCAGCTCTTTTACACTACAGTCTCCCTCTCAGTTCTCCCAGGAACTGGACTCTTCACAGTGCTGCTATGTACTGAACTAACTACTTCCTCTTGACCCGGAGTATATAAGGGAGCTGGTTTAACTCCCCCTCCTGGCCCAGAGGTGCTAGTGTAGTGTCAGTGTTGTGTGGGGAGGGAACCCGTGTAATGTTACTGTGGCACGTTAACCCTTGGGGTGCCACAGTAACACAAACAGAGCTTGAGCCGCCTGTCACATAGCCAAAACAGACAAGTGAGGAGAGAGTCTTAGCACAGCTTCAAGCAGCCAGGGCTCACAGAGAACAGTGCAGTAAGGAGGCCTCAGAACTTGCCTGGTGTGGAAAGCCCCAACTTGCTTCTAGGCTCCAGATCCCAAACACCACTTGTGAATTATTCCCTGGATGAACCAACTACTTGCAACAGTAAAGGTAAAGGGGACTGTTACCCTTTTGTATGTCAGTTCTTTCATACACTGAACTCTGAACCCCAACGAGCCCTGCATCAAGACAGTCTTCACAGTTGTCCTGGGGACCCGCTCTTCCCGTGGAGAGCTGAACCATCTACACTGCAACTCCCATCATCCCCAGAGGTCCCGACTGCAGCAGCGGCTATACCGGCCGCATTCCACGAGTGGCGGCACGACACTCTTCCATTTTTGTTTTATTTTTATCCATTTTTACAATTCCCCTTTTTCAGTGCTCGCCCGAGGAGGGGATTACAGACCGGGTGACGTCACCGTGACATCCTGCTACCCCAGACGACAACGAGAGGGCCTGGTTCTGAGTACGTCACGGTCCCCACCGGGTGCGATAGTTTTTGGCGTCACGAACAGGATCTACCGACCCGGTAAAACCGGGTCTTGTGTGCCTAAGACTGTATTGAACTGTGAACAATCACCATTTTTCTTTTGCCGCCCCGCGCAGAGTGCGGGAAGGTGGGGGGGGGAGGGAACAGGGCCACAGAAAGGGCGCAAAAGCAGGCCGAGGCCCCACGCTCTGATATCAGGAGATCATGGACCGGGTCACGCCACTGTTACATCCTGCAACCCCAGACGATGATGAAAGAGCCCGGTTATGAGTACCCCCTGATCCTCACCCAGGGCGAGACACAGGTAGCTGCCACCTACCTGCCTATTGTGCTCGGCGTGGCTCCTGTTGCCGCTTCCACTGATGTCCCATCTATAGAGGGGCAGCTTCTCCCCTCTTTCGATGCGCGTCAGAGCCTACATCATGCTGACTGACTGCTGGCTCCCCCAATCAGGTAGCGGGGAACCAGCTGTCAATCAGCAGGAGACCAGCTATCCTATCCCTTCCACAAAGCAGAACAGAGGAGCCGCCTCTACTGTATTTACTCCCCCGGCAGGAGCGGTCGGTACCAGGGGGACAACTGGCAGGAATGTCGCAGCTAACTGCCTGTTAATGCTTGGCCACTTTTTTTTTTTATTTATACAAATCCCAGATAACACCTTTAAATCACATAGAATTATATGGCATTTTATATAGATACTTTATGACAGTTTTCTAGCACTGTATTATATTTGTGCTATTGAATGATATGTCAATCAGCTACAACCTGCTGTTTTGACTGCACACTGGAATAAAAAAAAATAACATCTAGTTACCAGTAGATTACAGTTAATCAAGTCCAAATTTTGCATTTCCCTTGAACTTTGCACAAAAAGATAAGTCACGTTAAAAATACATTACATTACTTATCCTGTTTTGATCCTGAGTGACATCCTGTATTATACTCCAGAGCTGCACTCACTATTCTTCTGGTGCAGTCACTGTGTACATACATTACTGATCCTGAGTTACATCCTGTATTATGCTCCAGAGCTGCACTCACTATTCTGCTGGTGCAGTCACTGTGTACATACATTACATTACTTATCCTGTTTTGATCCTGAATGACATCCTGTATTATACTCCAGAGCTGCCCTCACTATTCTGCTGGTGCAGTCACTGTGTACATACATTACATTACTGATCCTGTACTGATCCCGAGTAACCTCCTGTATTATACTCCAGAGCTGCACTCACTATTCTGCTGGTGCAGTCACTGTGTACATACATTACATTACTTATCATGTACTGATCCTGAGTTACATCCTGTATTATACTCCAGAGCTGCACTCACAATTCTGCTGGTGCAGTACTGTGTACATACATTACATTACTTACCTGTATGATCCTGAGTGACATCCGTATTATACTCAGACTGCCTCACAATTTGTGGTGAGTCACTGTGTACATTACATTACTTACTGATCCTGAGTTACATCCTGTATTATACTCCAGAGCTGCACTCACTATTCTGCTGGTGCAGTCACTGTGTACATACATTACATTACTGATCCTGAGTTACATACCTGTATTATACTCCAGAGCTGCACTCACTATTCTGCTGGTGGAGTCACTGTGTACATACATTACATTACTTATCTGTAGATCCTGAGTTACATCCTGTATTATCACTCCAGAGCTGCACTCACTATTCTGCTGGTGGAGTCACTGTGTACATACATTACATTACTTATCCTGTACTGATCCTGAGTTACATCCTGTATTATACTCCAGAGCTGCACTCACTATTCTGCTGGTGGAGTCACTGTGTACATACATTACATTACCTTATCTTGTACTGATTTCCTGAGTTACATCCTGTATTATACTCCAGAGCTGCACTCACTATTCTGCTGGTGGAGTCACTGTGTACATACATTACATTACTTATCTTGTACTGTTCCTGAGTTACTCCTGTATTATACTCCAGAGCTGCACTCACTATTCTGCTGGTGCAGTCACTGTGTACATACATCATTACATTACTGTATCCTGAGTTACATCTGTATTATACTCCAGAGCTGCACTCACTATTCTGCTGGTGGAGTCACTGTGTACATACATTACATTCTTACCTTTGATCCTGAGTTACATACCTGTATTATACTCCAGAGCTGCACTCACTATTCTGCTGGTGGAGTCACTGTGTACATACATTACATTACCTGTAGATCCTGAGTTACATCCTGTATTATACTCCAGAGCTGCACTCACTATTCTGCTGGTGCAGTCACTGTGTACATACATTACATTACTGATCCTGAGTTACATACTGTATTATACTCCAGAGCTGCACTCACTATTCTGCTGGTGCAGTCACTGTGTACATACATTACATTCCTTATCCTGTACTGATCCTGAGTTACATCCTGTATTATACTCCAGAGCTGCACTCACTATTCTGCTGGTGGAGTCACTGTGTACATACATTACATTACTTATCTTGTACTGTTCCTGAGTTACCTCCTGTATTATACTCCAGAGCTGAACTCACTATTCTGCTGGTGCAGTCACTGTGTAAATACATTACATTACTGATCATGAGTTGCCTCCTGTATTTACTCCAGAGCTGCACTCACTATTCTGCTGGTGCAGTCACTGTATACATACTTTACATTACTTATCCTGTACTGATCCTGAGTTACATCCTGTATTATACTCCAGAACTGCATTCATTATTTTGCTGCCAGAGTCACTGTGTACATACATTACATAACTTATTCTGAACTGATCCTGAGTTACATCCTGTACTTCAGAGCTGTATTCACAATTAAGCTGGTCATCAGGTGAAAGAAATAAACCTGAAAGGTACCTTTACACGCCGCTACAACAGGATGGATACAACCCGCTACAGGCTACGATCGTAGCTTGCGTCGTCAATATAGCCCGTAGTAGCGGCGTGTGAGGACGGTAGGAGGCAGCCGGCAACAGATCCATCTGTTTCCGAGCACTGCCCTGAAACAGGTGGCTACAAAGCCGATTGCAGCGAGCTGTATCGGCGTGTAAAGAAGCTACAGAAGGGATGTCTATACACCAGGCGATGTACCTGGTATGTAGCTGGGGCGTGACACAGGCTCCGGGATACCGCGCCCCTTCAGCGATCATTGGAGGAAGCTCCTGCATGACGATTGGTAGTCACTGCATAGGGCGGCATATTTAAGGAGCTGACCAGTCACACTACACAATTGCTCGAGCGTCATGTATTAAACAGCCTCCTGCGATGCCTGCCCAATCATGATGTTATTGCTTTGTCCTATCAGCGTACGGACGTCTCGTACTCCACAATGGTGGCACGCCTATGTGTTGTCCCTGCTGCACCAGGTCCTCCCATATTACCTTGTTGTAGCGGTGTGTAAATGAGGTAAGATGAGCTACAGATGGCTACTTGAGACACCCGGCGATGTATCTAGCTGTAGGTGTAACGTAGCGTAGCGCACCTTGTGGCGGCGTGTAAAGGTGGTGCGTTTCCCGTTTGTAACCGTTTGGGCGTGCTCGTGCACGTGAAGTAGCGGGTTGTATCCATCCTGTTGTAGCGGCGTGTAAAGGTACCTGAAGACTGATAACACCCTCTGGGCTCTTTCACACGTCTGTGCAATTCTGTCCTATGTCAGGTCGCAATACACGGATTGGCCATGGCTCTCCCAGTTTGAGTGTGACAGCGTCATAGAACTATATTAAGCTGTCACTCTTGGATGGGTAGAGCTGTGGTATTGCGACCTGACATTGGATGTGTGAAAGAGCGATAAGAATTGGCGCTCAAGACTTAAAGTGTAACCGCCAGCAAAATTTTTATCTAACAATAATGTAGAACATGTGATTATAATAAATTTTCAAATATACTTTATTAATGAAAGGTGCAAGAAAACCTTTCAAAAAATCTTTTAGAAGATGTCCCCACTAGGCTTTTCCTACACCATGTATACTTTACGCTCGTTGTCAATGAAATCCGTATTCAGACATGTAAGGGTGTGAGTGGGGCCTACAAAGTGTACACACTCCTGGCTACAGCTGATGTGGTGTCAGGTTATCTTAAGCAGGGACAGTGCAGAGTTTAGGCTGTCATCACACAGTTACTGTGATCTTATCTGGCTCCTCTCCATTCACATTACTCTGCTCCATGCAATCAGCTGAGGAGCTGTGTGATAACATGGAGCAGAGTCCATGTGAATGCAGAAGAGATAAGATCACAGGAGCTTGTGCTGAAAGCCTCATGAACTCAGCACTGTCCCTGTTTGAGGTAACCTGACACCACATCAGCTGTAGCCAGGAGTGTGAACGCTGTGTAGGTCCCACCCCTTACCCTTATAAGGTCATATTTAGTGTGTGGAGCAGAAGACGGATTTCCCTGACAATGAGCATATGTCTGGCTCAGAAACAGCCTAGTGAGGATATTATCTAGAAGATTTTTCAAAGGTTTTCTTCCAGATTTCATTAATAAAGTATATTTGAAAGTATATTATAATCACTTGTTCTACATTATTATTAGATAAAAATGTAAACAACAATTACACTTTAAGCAATAAACAGATATTGTTCTTGAAAAATAGAAATCAGAGTTTACTGATCTTTGACAAACCTTACAGAAATTTTGTCTATGTGGTTGAAGTGAGAATCAGTAAAGATGAGGGTTTTCCTTTTGCCCGGAGTTGCACTTTAAATATCACCAATCCTATGGAATATTTCAGATGCAGATATTCCTGCCAAATGTGTGAACCGCTCGGATCCCATGTCAGACGGCCACCACAGCTTCCTGTTATTGTACAGTAACAAAAGCCCAATAAACAATTAGCCATTTTTAGTCCCGGTAGCTGAGAATTAAGGAAGCGCTGTCACAATCGCAGATCACAGGCCTCGGGGAGTAATAGTTTATGTGAAGCACACACTGGGGATTATCCATAAAAAGCACAAATGGATTTTTAGCCTTTACTTATATCTGGTCTTGTTCTTATTTGTAATCCATACTATGTCACTTTATTCTACCAATTCTCTTGCTTTTGCATCTTATGCTAATTAATGGGTGTGGTTTAGGTTAATCGCAATATTAATTATTTCTCTGAGAGATGACAAGGTAATTAATCCATTTTCATTCTTAAAATTCAACTCCAAAACATGCTATATACCCATCTGTTTTGATCTCATCAAGCTCTAATTTGTTCTAATGAAATTGCTCGATTTCGTCCCTTTTGACAAATCCTAACTTATGTATTAAAGTGGAGGCCACTGTCCTGGCCCTCATTGCGGTCCACCCCTAATCTCACCACTGTTACAGGGTGGTATAGCAGATAGGGAATCAGGAGGCAAGATAGTAAGATGGGCAATGGTGAACCGGAGAACCAGTCTGACCCTTAGACTGGGGGTCCCTGGCTCATCCTGATCCTTGAGTTACCTCTGAAGGTGAGGACGTCCAGGCAACCACCCTTGCCCTTTGCTCCTGATCAGCCCTAGGCTAAGATCCCCTACCTCCACCTACGGACTGGGAAAACTATATGCAAACCCGTGGAGGGAAGTGCAACTACTTCAAGGCTGAGGGAGTGGAGATCTGAATGCTAAGACATACCCCTCCACCTGAATGCTATGACACACCCCTCGACCTGCAGAGTCGCAGACAGCATAAGGCTAAAAGAAAAAAAACTCAGATTTAATTCACAGCAGCAACACTCATGAACTGTAAAGCAGTCAGCACGTGACAACCACTTGAAGTAATGGAATGCTTCTAGTTCATTGACTTGGCACCAAATAGGAGGTCCTACATACGTTTGAAGATGTAAACAGTGAAGGGTCCATGTGCAAAGATCTCTGTTAAGAACAAAGTGAAGGATGATGGAACCCAATACAAAAGATATTTTAGGGTGAGTCTCCAACGGAAATCTTTGAAATTTATGTACTTGCCGAAGAGTAGCACAGCACCTTTCTTCTAGCAGTTGTTTGGGCTCTTGGCCTATGAAGCGTTGATAACAAGTCATAATATTAAAAAAGAGATGACCATTCATTGTAAATGTCATATCATGGGTACATTGGAGGTCTCCAACCCACCCATCTCCAACCTACATCCAGTAATTTTCTCCAATACACTATTACCTTCAGCTGTTTTTGGAATGTTTGCGTGATGTCATTGGTTGGACTCCAAGAGCCAAAGCCACCACAATTAGAGAAATAAAGGCCCTCATAGGTGCAATATTACCTTTAACCATCTTATATCTTGATTTTATAAGTGGGAGTTCACAAGATGAAACCATCACAATGACTGTAATAATGAGGTGACCTCCTCAATCATTGGTATGCACTCCCTAGATGAGTGCCCAATGTTTTTGTATTGGGAGGGCAGCAACCGTCTCTCTCCCCGTCCATTCTTTCTCTCCCCCTGTGCGCTGTCTCTTCCCTGTGCACTGTTCATTTCACCTGAGCACTCTCCCTTCCCCTGAGCACTCTCTCCTCCACCTGGAGCGCTGTCTCGGCCCCTTGTGCACTGTCTCTACCCCATGTGCACTGTGTCTGTCCCCCTGTACTACTGTCTCTGCCCTCTGTGAGCTGTCTCTTTTTCCCTAAGCGCTCTCTTACCCATGTATGCTCTCTCTGCCCCTGTACACTCTCCCCCATGTGCTCTCTTCCCTATGTGTACTGTCTCTGCAACCCTGTGTGCTGGCTCTGTCTCATCCCTGTGTCTCTCTCCGCCCTGTGCGCTCTCCCCCCTGTGTTTGTCTCACACCCCCATATGCTTTGTCTCTCTCCTCCTGTGCTGTCCTCCCTCCTGTGCTCTCCCCGTAATCCGGTCTCTCTTCCCCCATGCTGTCTCTCCCCCTGTGGCTCTCTCTCCCCCTGTGATGTTTCTTCCCCTGTGCTATCTCTCTCTCTTCCCTGTGCTTTTTCTCTCCCAAACATGCACATTCGTCTCTCTCCCCTTTTGCTGTCTTCCCCCTGCGCTCTCACGTTGTCTGCTCTCTCTGCCCCCCTGTGATGTCTCTCCCCTTGTACTATCTTTCTCTCCCCCCTGTGCTGTCTCTCTCCCCCTGTGCTATCTCTCTCTCCCCCCTGTGCCTTATTTCTTCTCTATGAGCTCTCTCCCCATATGCTCTCTGCCCCCCGTGCTGTCTCTCTTTTTCCCCCTATGCGGGCATGCACGCAGGCACAGTTACTGTGGCTGCCGCCATCTGTAACTGGGCATGCGCTGGGTATGCGCATTCCCAGTTACTGAGGTGGCATTGTTTGTGGCGGTAAGGTTCAGTGACTGTGTGGAGCATCGCGTCTCGCAGCGACCAAGTGTCTCGGCGGTTTTGAAGGGTATCGGATGTGGGCCACTGCGACACTGTTGGCTTTTAGTGTGCAAGGGGCCATTACCGCCAGCAGGTACGATATTTGCAAACTCATCACTTGGGTGTGCAAATATGGCTGCCGCACGTGTGATGTCTGGTCATCATGACTCCAGAACTGGATGACGGGTGGGAATTCACAATTATGTAAGTAGATAGTAACGCACACAGTAACCTATTGCCTATCTCAGAATAAACATACCAGACCCAACCGGTTCCTGTATAAACCTAAGTTCCTAGCTACTCAGGCCATAATGGCCCCCTGTGCATGCTGGAATAACCTAACCACACAACTAGGAAATAACAAGTTGGACCTTGCTTCCTAATCAGCTGTCGAGTGTTCATCATACCTCCTTAGGAAGCAGGAGAAAGGGGAAAAGCACTAACAACCTGAATCAGGTAAATAGAAAGAATCCCTGAATGAGAATATATGAAACCATGAAAACAAAGCGAAAAAGTGAAGTACAACTGCTAAAAAGAAATGCCTCCTATCTCCTAGCTAAAGAAAGTAGGAGTAGGACAGATATAAGAAAGAGCATAGATAAATAACCTAAGTGATCTCAATATAGCTCGCAGAAATACAAAGGCAGTATGGTATGTAACTCCAAGTAGAATCCACAAAAATATCACCAGCAGGAAAGATAAGCCAGGGGAAGGTTTAAATAGCCACAAACAAAAAGTGATAGGACAGACTAAATTAACAAATTTAAACACCTGTCATCAGAAGAGGAATGAAACAAGGACAACAAGTAGTAAGAACATAAGAAGAAATAGAACCCACTGTGGCTCAGAAGAGAAAGAAGCAAATCACACAACTAAGACCACCATAATAACTAGTAGGACATGTGTTCTGGTAAAACACTGGGTTTCAACCATAATTCAGTGATTCCAGTGTATCTGAACTATGTCATTGTGTCAATATCTTTATTGACATTTTTTTTTTAACTATTCATATCAGTTGACAAATCTTCATCGGTGGTCATGGAGTACATGCCACTATAATGACTACAGTGATAAATGTTCTGGAAGAACACTATGCTTCACTCACATAATTTAGTGATTCCAGTGTATCTGAACTATATCATGACTCCGATATATATATAGCCGTGGCTGTTGTTAAATGATCAACAGATCAGTAACATATCTTCAGAGTGGGTTCCAGAGGTAATACCCCCATAATACCTAACATGAAGGGGTGCGTTTAGAAAACTATGCATCTCCATTATAATTCAGTAACTAACATAAGTAACATAACATAAGATCCCCAATTGGGACCAAAATGTCTTATTTAAAAAAAAAATATTTACGGGTCAACCAACAAGTATTCCAGTCTCTAGATCTAGTTCATGGTTATTATCCGAGTTCCTACTTTACTATGTATGAAGAACATGTCTACCATAGGGTTGTATCCAGCAGTTACTCCTTCCCAAAATCCTTAGCAGCTGTTTTCCTTAAACTTTTCTATCAGAAGCCTCCTTTATAGCATGGAAGACATATGGAAACTGTTAGGAGGGTGTAAGGAGGGGGTTAAAAGCACAGTGAGTGAATATAATGCAAACATTTGTACGATCCTTATAAACAGACCTCCATCCTAAGACCAATACAAATTGTTCAAGTGTCCTAAACACAAGACTAAAAGGTGCACTCACATTTACAAGCATATGCTACAAATCACATTTTACAAGTGTTTTCCACCTTTTACACTTCCCAGAGAGTAATGAGGCCCAGCCCCCTGCAGCATTGGGAAATAGTCCTATAATAGAGGAGTAAGGCAACCAGAAGGTCAGAGGTGACCCGAAAGCTCAAGAAAGCATGAACCTATGGTGCTTATTAACAGGCAATGAAGATAGACCAGACACCAGCATCTGCAGGTTATCTGGACACAAGATGATTATATTGGGCACTAACCAACCTACCAGACCTATCAATGCCAATCGTATCATCCTATGATCTGCCTGTAGCTTTTAAGACCTTCTTGTTGACTTTCAAAGCTCTCAGCAGGCTCTTGTAAATCCAAAGCCTCCCTTTGTTGGACCTTACTGCAGAGTTGCATTTTCTCTATATTCCGAGAATTTCATTACCACTACTGAGAGGACCTGTCTCCCTTTTACAAGTAGTAAATATACGATTTTGAGTTAGGACTCATGTACAATGCCTTGAAAAAGTATGTATAACCCATGAACTTTTCCACATTTTTTCTCGTTCTACACCCATAAACTTAAATATGTTTTACTGGGATTTTATATGATGATACATAACTCTGGAAATACTTTGAAATAAAATTCTGAGTGACCAATGTTCTCCAAAATTCATCTGATTAGTAGTTTGATGGCCACTTTACACGTCCCGATATCGGCGTCCAACTCCGATAAAAAGTCACGTGGTTCGTCCGTTGGCCCCGATATTGTTCATGCGTTGTCTGGTGTAAATGTCCAATACGATGCAGGAACGATGCCAAAACGATATCGGGGCTCAAATGAGCCTGCTCTCCAACTGCCCGATATTGGATAGACGATGTGGCCGGATCGTGTTGTGTGAAAGCCCAACAACGATGTGCAGTACAACGTCCCCTATTCTCTCCATGTTAAGTGGTCGTTCCTGGGTCGGCCGTACAAGGGGGGTACACATCGCTGTTGCGTTGCCTGCCGATATCGCGCTGTGTAACATCTCCTATGCGATCTTGGAAATCTGCCCAGAAAAAGCACGCTCCCGCACCGTTGTATCCAACATCGGACCGATGTTTGGACATGTAAAGTGGCCATCAGTCCACCTGTATGTAATTTCATCACAGTATAACAACAGCTGTTCTGTGAAGGCCTCAACGGTTTGTTTGAGAACACTGGGATCAAACAGTATCAGGAAGACCAGGGAACATAACAGACAGGTCAGGGATAAAGTTGTGCAGAAGAGTAAAGCAAGGTTAGATTATATAAATAGCTCAAGTTCTCAACATCTCATGGAGCACTGTTCTATCCAGTATGAACACAGGAAGGGAAGGGGAGTTTGGAAACAGCTCACCAGCAATAAAGTTCCTGGCTCCAACGGGTCGGATTCGCATGGACTGGCCCTGGTTCTGGGCTGTAAGCACAAATGAGGAAATAGAATTCCAGCGAGCTGAACTCCGTTGATGGAATGCAGTTTATTGCAAAAATAAAAGCTTCAAATAATACAGGCAGGCAATGTGCAGGGGACAGATGGTCCTTACTGTTCAATCCATCATCCAAAAATAGGAGTATGGCACAAGTGCAAACCTACTAAGACATGGCTATCCACCTAAACTGACATCCCAAACAAGGAGAGCACTAATTTGAGAAGCACCCAAGAGGTCCATGGACATTCTGGAGGGGCTGCAGAGATCCACAGCTCAGGGGAGAGAATCTGTCCACAGGACGACTATTAGTCATAGACTCCACCCAGTGGCGTAACTAGAGTCTGGTGGGCCCCGGTGCGAAATTTAGACCTGGGCCCCCCCCCACCAGGGCCGGACTGGTACCAAGAAGCAGCCCTGGAAAACAAGCTCCACCAGCCCATATACTATAACACCCATCAGCCCCAATACGTAAATTTTGCTTTTACCCTGTTGTGGCCCTCACCACTTTCTTAAAGACGTTATTTGAAGAGCCACATGTGAATGGTGCAGCAGAGGGAAGAATCAACCACAGCTCCATTTACATGGTAATCTTCAAATCTCTGTTTCTCAGGATTGTGGGGTCCAAGTGCTCAGACACACAGAGCCACAGCCAGCCACACACAGAGCCACAGCCAGCCACACACAGAGCCACAGCCAGCCACACAGACACAGCCAGCCACACACACACAAAGCCAGCCACACAAACAAAGCCAGCCACACACACATACACACACAGCCAGCCACAGCTAGACAGCCGCACACAGTTAGCCACATAGACAGCCACCAGCCACACAGACAACCACACGCAGACACAGCCAGACACACATACAGCCACACACAAACAGCCAGCCACATAGACAGCCACCAGCCAGGCACACACTGATGCAGCCAGCCAAACACATACACAGCCACACACACACAGCCACAGACAGCCAGTCACACAGACAGCCAGTCACACAGACAGCCACACACAGACAGCCACACACAGACAGCCACACAGACAGCCACCAGCCACACACAAACAGCCACACACAGATGCAGCCAGCCAAACACATACACAGCCACACACATACACAGCCACAGCCAGCCACACAGCCAGTCACACAGCCACACACAGACAGCCACACACAGCCACATAGACAGCCACCAGCCACACACAAACAGCCACACACAGGTGCAGCCAGCCACATAGACAGCCACAGCTAGCCACACATCCAACCAGCCACACACAGACAGCCATACAGTCAGCCACACACAGCCAAGCAGCCCCAGCCACACAAAGACACAGTCAGCCACACACAGCCAGCCACACAGCCATGCAACATCAGCCACACACAGCCATGCAGCTCCAGCCACAGCCAACCCAAGCCAGCCACGTGGCACCAGCCACACACAGCCAAGCAGCCCCAGTCACACCCAGACACAGTCAGCCACACACAGCCAAACAGCTCCAGCCACACACAGGACACAGTCAGCCACACAGTCACAGCCACACACAGCAAGCCACACAGCCATTGAACATCAGCCACACACAGCTAGACACACACAGCCATCCACAGTCATGCAGCTCCAGCCACAGCCAACCCCAGCCAGCCACGTGGCACCAGCCACAGACACACAGCCCCAGCCACACACATACACAGTCAGACACACACAGCCAGCCACATAGCCATGCAGCCCCAGCCATATACAGACACAGCCACACAGACAGCCACACACAGCCAGCCACAGCCACACACAGTCAGCCACACAGACAGCTTGCCACACACAGCCAGCCACGCAGCCTCAGCCACACAGACATATAGTCAGCCACTCAACACAGCCACGCAGCACAGTATAAGGGGTGGGCGTGCACACACAGTATGGGTAGGTGGGCACAGTATATGGGGCACACAGTATAACAAGGGGGCACAGTATATGGGGTGGCACATTATTTGGGAGGGCATTAGTAGATGGGGAGGCACAGTATGCGAAGGGGGCACACAGTATATGAGGCACACAATATAGGGGGGTACAGTATATGGGGAGGGCACACACAGTACATGTGGTGGGCACGCAAAGTATGGGGAGGGCACAGTATGGGGGAACACAGTATAGTGGGAGGGGGCACACAGTATATAGGGCAGTAGGGCACACAATATAAGGGGTACAGTATATGGGGTGGGCACACACAGTATATGGAGAGGGCACACAGTATATGGGGCACACAATACAGTGTCTGACCTGGCACAGTCCTCAATGTCTCTCCTGGTGATCAGCTTGCTGTGGTTGATCCCCGGCTGGATGGCCCCCGGCCCCCGGCCCCCAGCCCCCACAGCACCCGCAGACAGATGAGCTCCAACCTCCTGCACATCCGGCACTCACTGCTGCCCCGGGAACCGGGAGCCGGGCTGTATGCAACCAGCAGCAGAGATTCCGGCGGGCTCAGCATTACAGGAGGAGGGGCGGACATGGCCATTCTCGGGCTCCCGGCCTGACAGAACAAGTAGTCACTCACCGCTGCCTCAGAGTGAGTCAGATTGCCGGAGCCCGGGACGCGGAGTGGCCACACACACTGCCGACACCAGCCTGCTTGAACGCAGGCCGGCACCGCTGCCTCCTTTCCCCTTCCTGACACACTGGCCATGAAGTCACATGGATGTGCGTCCTTGGAGACGCACATCCATGGGAAGCGGGGGCCCGGCGCTGGGATCGGCGGTCGCAGGGGGGTGCGGGCTGCGGGCGGCCTGGGCCCCTTATGGTCCCGGGCCCCTTATGGTCCCGGGCCCGGTCGCACCCGCGACCCCTGCGACCGCGATTGTTACGCCACTGACTCCACCATTCTGACCATTATGCAAGAGTGGCTAAAAGAAAGCCATTTTCGAAAGCAAGTCATAAGAAGTTCTGGTTGCAGTTTGAAAAAGACATGTAGGGACACAGCGAGCATGTGGAAGAAGGTGTTCACTTCTGGTCAGATGCAACCAAGGTAGAACTTTTTGGGCTAATTGAAAAATGTTATGTGTGGCACAAAACTAACACTGTACATCATCCTGATAACAGCAGTGGCAGGGAAGCTGGTCAGAGGTGATGGGAAGATGGATGAAGCTTAACACAGGATAATCCTGGAGGAAAACCTGTTAGAAGCTGCAAATGTCTTGAGACTCCGGAGTAGGTTCACCTTCCAGCTGGTCAATGACCCTAAACATCCTGCCAGTACTACATTGGATGGTCCAGAACAAAGCATATTCATGTGTTTGAATGGCCCAGTCATAGTCCAGACCTAAATCTCACTGGGAATCTATGCCAAGACTTTAAAATGACTGTTCACAGACGTCTCCATCCAATATCACTGAGCTAGAGCAATGTTGCAAAGAAGAATGGGCAAAAAATGTCACCTCTAGATGTGCAAAGCTGGTAAAGACATACCCTGAAAGACTTGCAGCAGTAATTGAAGCAAAAGATGATCCAACAAAGTATTGGCAGGACTAATAACTCAGAACAGACATTAGGGAACAAAGTATTGACTGGGGGTGGGGAATATGAATACACATTACAATTTTCAGATTAAGTTTTTCTTAAATATTTAGAAAATCCTGTATCATTTCCTTTACACTTCACAAATACTTGCTACTTTGTGTTGCTATGTCATATTGAATCTCAAAAGGATACATTTGAGTTTGTTAGGCCCCCTTCACACTGCTTTTTTGGGGAATCCATGTCTATCCATTTTGAAATTGATAGCCAGGGATCTGTTTTGGCCTCCCATGTATCCCTATGGGCACTGATTGGTCCTATATTATTATTGTTATCATTATTATTATTATTATTATTTATTTATAGAGCACCATTGAATCCATGGTGCTGTACATGAGAAAGGGTTACATACAAACAAGGTAAAAATTACAATGAACAACTAACAGTAACACACTGGTACAGAGGAGAGAGAGGACCCTGCCCTTGCGAGCTTACATTCTACAGGGCAATGGGGAGAGAGACAGTAGGATGGGTCTGCTCTGGTGGTGGTGAAGCGCCGGGTCCAGTGGTGGTGGAGCGCCGGGTCCGATTGTGGTGGAGCGCCGGGTCCAGTGGTGGTGAGGTGGCACTGTGGTCATTGCAGGCTGTAGGCTGTTCTGAAGAGATGGGTTTTCAGGTTCCGCTTGAAGGTTCTGAGTGTGGGGGACAGTCGGACGTTTTAAGGTGCAGAATTCCAGAGGATGTGGGATGCTCAGGCACAGTCTTGCAGGCGGTTAGATGAGGAACATACAAGTGTGGAGGAAAGAAGGAGGTCTTGGTAGGATCGAAAATTACGAGTTGGATGATATTGCAAGATTAGTTCAGAGATATATGGGGGGGACAGATTGTGGACGGCTTTGTAAGTCAATGTTAGTAGTTTGAATTGGATAAGCTGGAGAATTGGGAGCCAGTGGAGGTATCTGCAGAGGGGAGAAGTGGAGGAGCAGCGAGGAGAGAGGTGAATTAGTGAGGCAGCAGAGTTAAGGACAGATTGGAGAGGTGCAAGAGTGTTAGCAGGGAGGCCACAGAGGAGGAGATTGCAGTAGTCAATATGGGAGATGATGAGGGCATGCACTAGTAGTTTTGTAGATTGAGGGTTGAGGAATTCTGGAAATATTTTTGAGTTGGAGGCAGCAGGAGGTGGCGAGAGCTTGAATGTGTGGTTTGAAGGTTAAGGCAGAGTCAAGGGTTACTCCAATGCAGCGGGCTTAAGGTACAGAGCAAAGTGTGATATCATTTATTGTGATACATAGATCAGGTATGGGAGGTGCGCGAGATGGGTGAAAGATGATGAGTTAATTTTTGTCTACATTTAGTTTAAGGAAGCGAGAGGAGAAGAAGGATATGGCTGACAAACACTCTGGGATTCTGGACAGCAGAGAGGTGACGTCTGGGCCAGAGAGGTAGATCTGAGTGTCGTCAGTGTACAGGTGGTACTGGAATCCATGGGACTTTATGAGTTTTCCTAGGTCAAGGGTATAGATGGAAAAAAGAAAGGGTCCCAGGACAAAGCCTTGAGGGACCCCAACAGAGAGGGGATGGGGTGAGGAGGTAGTGGTGGAGTGGGAGACACTAAATGTGCAGTTGGAAAGATAGGAGAAGATCCAGGAGAGGGCAATGTCAGTGATACCAATGGAAGAGAGGATCTGTAATAGGAGGCAGTGGTCGACTGTGTCGAATGCAGAGGACAGGTCAAGAAGGAGGAGAATGGAGAAGTGTCCATTTGGCTTTGGCTTTGGCAGTAAGTAAGTTAGTAATTTTGGTTAAGGCGGTTTCGGTGGAGTGGTGGGGGCGGAAGCCAGATTGAAGGTTGTTAAAGAGAGAGTTGGATGAGAGGTGGGAGCAAAGTACAGTGTGGACATGCTTTTCAAGAAGTTTGGAGGCGAATGAGAGCAGCGATATGGGGCGGTAGCTGGATGTGGAGGTCCGGTCGAGAGATGGCTTCTTCAAGACAGGTGTAATTGTTGAGTGTTTGAAAGCAGAAGGAAATGTACCGGAGGTTAGTGATAGATTGAAGAGGTGAGTTAAGGCTGGGATAAGCTATATGGCCATCCGTGTGTGTCATTTTTGTCAGGTATCCGTTTGTGTATGCTTTGTTCATGTACCCAGAATAAGAGACTGCTCCGATTTTGGGCTGCCTTCAAAAAAAGCGTACACAAACAGATCCGTCGTGGTCCTTGTCAAATAACATGGGGGTCTATTGAGATGCATCCATGAAAAAGATGGATCCGTAAGATGGTGGGTCCGTTTTGCTGTAGTGAGCATGGTCAGAAGCAAGGTACAGCTGCTCCCATCCCTATCTCAGGTAACTGATAATGGATCTGTTAAAAAAACAGTCCATGGACATCAGTTGGCATCCGTTTGAACAGATCCGTGCCTGTACATGTGATCCTTGAAATTCAAGGATCTACACAGATGTGCAAATAACGCAGTATGAAGGGGCTAAGTGTAACATGAAAAAATGAATACTTTTTCAATGCATTGTATGTGGTTGTAATACAGATCCATGCAATATTGTGCCTAATGATTGCTATATGCTGAAATATTCATATGTTCCACACACAGACAAATTTTAATTATGGATTTTAAAAAATTGCATTGCTCAATTGGATGCTGAATTATAGAGGTATTGATCCCTAGCACCATTGGTTTTACTGGAGAACACAGAGACTTCTGCAGATGATATATGGTGGTGATATCACAAGATATCTATTGGGCTATCTTCAGAGTCTAACTGGGCCCAACCAGGACTAAGTCCCTTATGGATCATTAAATTATTTAGTAGATAACTAGATGACAACCAGTATGTCTAAGCCACCATTACCTTGAGAAATAGGTCGCTTTGATAGAGGCAACTCAGACTTGAATGGTCCCAATTGCCAAGACTTTGTGATAGTAGACTGTAGTAGTATCACCATAATCTTCTGACCCCCTGGTTGGGGCTAATCAGGACCAAGCCCCCTTTCTCCAATACTGAAGAGATATCATGTGCTGCAGTACAGAGTCATGGGGATGTGCATTATGGATGGACCTTTATACTATTTCTTGGTTAATTGATTGACCATGTTATGGCTAAGCTTCCATACCATGTAAGAATGCAATAGGCACTTAGAAAGAGGAGACTTAGACATGGTTTGCCCTAACTTTAGGTGTGGATAATCAGTAATGGAACTGTGGTGTGCCCAGTATCTCATAGTCTATCCAAGCCTAGGTTGCGGTCAATTATGTCTGAGATTCTTTTATCCAATGTTGAAGGTACAGCATGTGTTAAGGTAAAGAGTAATGAAACAGTGCATTATGGATGGATTCTTTAGACTATTTGTTGGTTAACTAGTTGACCACTATTATGGAAAAAAGCCACCATACCATAGAGAATGACAAAAGGCCATTGAACAGAACGTTTGGTTACTGCTAGGGTGTTGGTGACTCTGAATATATGTGGAGAGCCACTAGTCAATGTTAGAGGGTGGATGCAATGGATAAATGGATGCAGTGACTGCAGACCCTAAATCGACTCTGTGTGTCACAGTACTGAGTGTATGTGGTGTGCCTTGTGCAATAATTCTTATACTAAGTATTAGTGAACTAATCAATCAGTATAGAAACCATGGATGCCCATAATATAGAGGAAGATAAAGTGGCTTCCATGTGGTCCATGTGGTCCCGGGAGATAGAGTGCTGTTTGATCCCTCTAGCTAGGCTCTGAAGATACATGTGGCGCCCTGCACCGAGCGCGTCACAAGAGGGTATTGCAGCCAAAAATGCAGCAGCAATATTCTCTGACTCAGCAGTCACACGGATAACTCAGAGATCAATACCCTGCATGCATCACCTAGCATAGAGGGCCAGTCAGGTCCTGGTGGGCAGAGTGTAGTGGTAGTGTGTAGTGGAAGTTTAAGTTAGTCTCAAAAAAGAGAACTCTCCGAGCAACGTAGGAGAAGGAGCAAAAAGAGCAAGCTCTGCAACCTAGGAGTGGGAGTTGCACAGTTCCGTGCGGCCCCCTGGCCAATTCACCTGGCCCATCTCCCTGTCATCACCCCGGTTGAGCACCGTTATTCCCGGTGCCTAATCAACCGAACTACGGGCATCAACATGCGGGTTCCTACCACGGAACCCACAGCCAGTTTCTACACTACCTCACAGACTGTTACCCGTTTCTCCCATGAACCGGAGGCCTCCTCTGCTACTTTAGGAGCCTACCTGGTCACCGGGATTGAAACGCCAATGCCCGATATAACAGATGAAGAGGCAGGCAGCCTGGAAGCCCTGCAGGACGACCCCGAGGAGAATTCTGCAGCACAGCCGCCCATCGACCCGGAGGAATTCCATTCAACATCTCTACCTGCCGAGCAGCCCGATGTGATCGTTGAGGGAGAGGAGGATCATGACGACGACGAGACCCACAGCACCGCTGAGGACCTCTACACCGGATTTGCCTGGGGAGATACCGTGGACCCTTCGGCCGAGCGACCTGCTCGGGTGTGTTGGTCTGGTGCTGCTGCAGCGCCTTCTTCGGTGCCGTTTAACCGGGTGCCCATCCAGACTGTCCACCAAACTCAAGCCGTTCAGCAGCCTACATGTCGCAGTAACTTTATTCACACTCCACATCGCACTGACGAAGATGTACGTCGCATACGCAGGGAGGAGTGGCAGGCTCGCATGCGTGCCAACATGCAGGCTCGTGCCGAGGCTCGCCGCCAATCCCCGCTACCTGATGAACTCTGCAAGAAAGGAAGGGTGAGCACTTTCAACCTATCCACTGGGTGGGGTTTTGCCAGGGAGGAGGGCGTGCATGAGGAAGTGTTTGTGGGGAGGCGCGATGTAGAGTCACACTTACCAAGAGGGCATCCAGACTGTGACTTGTATAGAGGGGACGTTATAACCTACGAGAGGCATGCGTGCTACGATGGGTGGTTCGCTATACGGGTGCGCAATACTGCCCTTCATAAGTGACTTGCTGTTTGAACTTTGCAAAGAGACTTCTCCCTGTTTAATCGCCAACACCGTGACTTGGCGGCTACAGCCTGGACTCAAAATAAGGACAGCCGACCACCCGCCGAGTCCGCGAATGTTTTAACCTTCTTCTTTTGCCTGCAACATCTAAAGCAAATGTTTACCTGTTATTAATAAAAGTGTTACTTTTATTACCTGTTATAAAATACAAAATATCTCTGTAATGTTGGGTAGCGTGACACTTGGGGACAAGTGTATTTCACCAAGGGGGAGTGTGGCGCCCCGCACCGAGCACGTCACAAGAGGGTATCGCAGCCAAAAATGCAGCAGTAATATTCTCTGACTCAGCAGTCTCACGGTTAACTCAGAGATCCATACCCTGCATGCATCACCTAGCATAGAGTGCCAATCAGGTCCTGGTGGGCAGAGTGTAGTGGTAGTGTGTAGTGGAAGTTTAAGTTAGTCTCAAAAAAGAGAACTCTCCGAGCAACGTAGGAGAAGGAGCAAAAAGAGCCCCCTGGCCAATTCACCTGGCCCATCTCCCTGTCATCACCCCGGTTGAGCACCATTATTCCCGGTGCCTAATCAACCGAACTACGGGCATCAACATGCGGGTTCAAAAACATCCCGTGCCCATCCACAGCCGGTTTGCTGGTACCGAAGCTGGGAGTCGTTTATCACTTCTATGTGAACCAGAGGAGTGGAGGGACCGCTTTACAGGAGCACCCCACCACCGCCATACACAGTCGTCTAGCCAGCGGTGTACCCACCAAAGGACCCAAGGCTCCCCAAACCCGGAACGTATACCCCGGATAGGGCATTCAAGCAGCCTCCTTGTACCCGATCTGGCATTCCTGGGCGACAACGGCATCATACTTAGTTAGAATGGAGGAACATCGCGGATCTCTGAGAACACACTGGTCATTGCTGAGTCCACCCGGTCCACTACCCGTAACTGTATGCCATGTACTGCTTGATGGTTACAGTAAAGAACCCGTTACAGAGACTTACAGTGTCCGTGCCTTCTTATGAACTGTCTATCCGCATCTCAAGGTAACCGCAGCTGCCTCAGAACATCTTGTGCAGCTCATGGCTCCGGGGATCACCGCTCAGCCTGTGGGGAGCGTTCCATCTTGCTGCATTCCATCCCCCGGAGGCCCCGCAGCGCCAGTAAAGTTACCGGAACTCTCATAGGTGGCGTCACAAAACAAATTAACCCCTTAATCTGTTCAATCCATGACGTCTCATCATTTTGATCTGCACCACCGGGCCCCACTACCGGCAGGCGCGGTCTATCCGTGACAAGAAGGAGGAAGAAAACGCCTTTCAACCGGAGTCCCGGCCACGGTGAGTCATACATAGTGCTCCATGGGGAACTGGCAGAGGGGAAGGATGCAGATAAAATTAAATGTGGTGATTATTGGCACAGAGACATGAAGTATATGACTCATGGAACAAGCCCAAGGTGCTAAATGAGACTGCTGGAAAACCCTTTGCTATTCGGTAACAAACCCTATGCATAACTGCATTGCTAGCAACTAATGTCACTACAATCTTTTTTTTTATCGGCCTTCAGCTTGACCTTGAGCCATGGCGACTTGTTCAATGAACGCTCTGTAGGAAGATCTATTTTGTATGAGCCCAGATAGTTCTGCCAGTATCTTCTCCAAGCCTAGTATAGGTCCACCCTCATCTTCTGCAAGCCTAGATAGGTCCACCCATATCTTTTCCAAGCCTAGATAGGTCATCAGGGTCTTCTACACTATTGTCTTGACAGTATCGAAGCCATTGGGTTTCTGGTCTTCCTCTTCACCTTGTTTCTTCTGTTCTTCCTACCATGATGTCCTTCTCTAGTGATTTCTTTTCATATGATGTGTCCAAAGTAGGCAAGTCGTAGCTTGGCGATCTTTGCTTCAAGTGCTATATCTGGCTTGAATTGTTCCAGAATTGATTGGTTTGTTCTTCTTGCCAGCCATGGTATTGATGATGTCCTTTTCCAGCACATTTCGAAGGTGTTGATTCTTCTGTTCTGTTTCTTTATCATCCATGTTTCACTTCCAGCTAGGGCAGGAAAATATAGGATTGGACCCATCTTGACCAATACTATGGGATCCCCTTTTTTTCTATGACACCAACCATTACAGCCAAATGGATTTGAATATCAATTCTTCAACACAAGATGCCAAGAACATAGATGGCACCAGAGGAAAAAAACAACCTATTACATGAGACAAGACGTCGGGGTCCCCGAGATTGTATGGAATTGGTTAATTTGTTTTGCCTTGAAGGGTAATAAGAATTATCTTAAAGATTCTGAAAGAAAATCCACAGCGAGACATTCCCGAGATCGGCTGATGACGGACATCTGTGACTCCTGGCCACAATACAGATATGAATCTACTGCTTGCTAGTCAAACACTGGTTTTGCTTGTCTATAACCATTTTGTTGGAGCCTCGGGGTGTATGTGAACCTTCACCTTAATCTACAGAATTTAGTGGCTACAAAAATTAAATCTAAAGCCTTAAAGTAGCCACAAATCACAATATCTCAAGGTTTTATACTTTACTTACAAACCTTTCAACAGCTTGCTAGCACTTCTCACGGCAATTCAGCCATTGTGCTGACATACTAATTAAAATATATTTTTAGTACATGAGTACCACGGTCTGTAATACTGTCGCTCATAGAAAAGCATTTTAAATACTAAATACATTAATACTGCCTCCTATGTACAAGAATATGTACAACAATTTAACTAATGTAATACTCCATCCAATGTAAAATAATATAACTACCATAATACTGCCCCTATGTACAAGACTATAACTACTATAACACTGCCCCTATGGGCAGGAATATAACTACTATAATACTGCCCCCTGTGTACAAGAATATAACTACTATAATACTGCTCCTATGTACAAGAATATAACTACTATAATACTGCCCCTATGTACAAGACTATAACTACTATAATACTGCCCTTATGTACAAGACTATAACTACTATAATACTGCCCCTATGTACAAGAATATAACTACTATAATACTGCTCCTATATACTGTACAAGAATATAACTACTATAATACTACTCCTATGTACAAGAATATAACTACTATAATACTACTCCTATGTACAAGATATAACTACTATAATACTGCTTATGTACAAGACTATAACTACTATAATACTGCTCCTATGTACAAGAATATAACTACTATAATACTGCCTCCTATGTACAAGAATATAACTACTATAATACTGCTCCTATGTACAAGAATATAACTACTATAATAATACCCCTTATACAAGAATATAACTACTATAATACTGCTCCTATGTACAAGAATATAACTGCTATAATACTGCTTCTATGTACAAGAATATAACTACTATAAACTGCCCTATGTACAAGACTATAACTACTATAATACTGCTCCTATGTACAAGAATATAACTACTATAATACTGCTCCTATATACAAGACTATAACTGCTATAATACTGCCCCTAATACAAGAATATAACTACTATAATACTGCTCCTATGTACAAGAATATAAACTGCTATAATACTGCTTCTATGTACAAGAATATAACTACTATAACACTGCCCCTATGTACAAGAATATAACTACTATAATACTGCTCCCTATGTACAAGAATATAACTACTATAATTCTGCTTCCTATATACAAGAATATAACTACTATAATACTGCCCCTATGGGCAGGAGTATAACTATTATAATACTGCTCCTATGTACAGTGAATAAAACTTCTATAATACTGTCCCTATGTACAAGAATATAACTACTATAATACTGCTCCTATGTACAAGAAATAACTACTATAATACTGCCCCTATGTACAAGAATATAACTACTATAATACTGCTCCCTATGTACAAGAATATAACTACTATAATACTGCTCTTATACAAGAATATATCTGCTATAATACTGCTCCTATATACAAGAATATAACTACTATAATACTGCCCCTATGTGCAAGAATATAACTATATAATACTGCCTCTATGTACAAGAATATAACTACTATAATACTGCCCCCTATGTACAAGAATATAACTATTATAATACTGCTCCTATTACAAGAATATAACTTATAATACTGCCCCCTATGTACAAATATAACTATTATAATACTGTCCCCTATGTACAAGAATATATTTACTGTAATACTGCCCCTAGTGCAACATACAACTACTATAATACTGCTTTACATACAAGAATATAACTACTATAATACTGACCCCATGTACTAGAACATATCTACTATAATACTGCTCCTATGTACAAGAATATAACTACTATAATACTGCCCATTTGTATAAGAATAAAACTACTATAATACTGCTCCCTATGTACAAGACTATAACTACTATAATACTGTTCCTATGTACTAGAATATATCTACTATAATACTGCCCCTATGTACAAGAATATAACTACTATAATACTGCCCATTTGTATAAGAATATAACTACTATTATACTGCTCCCTATATACAAGAATATAACTACTATAATAATGAAATCGGCAAAAAATCCAGGACCACCAGAAAATAGCTTGCAATAAAACCGTGCAAATGCACATATTCCTTCCAAACTGTATAATATTATAAAATTGAGATATTTGGCAAAATATTGATCAATCTTTCGAGCCACCCTGCCACATCAATGCAATCTCATCAGAGTAGCCCTACTCCATATATTTTCATTTTAGTTGTGCCATATGGCCTCCAACATACATATAAAATGGACTATAAAAAGCAGCATTTACCTGGTGCATCTCAAAACCGGATGTGATGGTGCCAGACTGGTGCATGTGAATAAAAGCAAATTAGGCCCCTGCACCTGCATCTGACACCACTTATATCTGGGCTTTTCAGAATTAACCCTCACAGCACCAGTCTGACATGATGGGAGCAGGTTTTGAGATGTACCTGGGAAATGCTGCTTTTAATGGGTTTCTTTATGTGTATATTGGAGGCCATATGGCACAACTAAAATAAAAATATATAGAGTAGGACAACCCTGATGAGATTGCCTTGACGTAGTAGGGTGGCTCAAAAGATTGCCAAATGTCTACATTTTATAATATCATACAGTTTGGAAGGAATATCTGCATTTGCATGGTTTTTATTTCAAGATATCTTCTGGTGGTATTGGCTTTTTTGCTGATTTTTACTAGGATACTGCTCCCTTTGTTCAGGAATATTATTGACTATAATACTGCCTCCCTATGTACAAGAATATAATTACTATAATACTGCCCCTATGTACTAGAATATATCTTCTTATATATAAAGCTGAATGCATGTATGTGTGTGTGTCCACTATATGACCTGCCCCCCAACCGCCTCCACTCCCAAACTTACCTGTCACTCCTCCGTCCCCACCCCAAAACTTCCCCTCCCACCAAATCTGCTTCTGCACCCCTTTAACCTAGCCCCGCAAAATGCCCCGCCAACCGCACTCCCACACCCAAAACGCCCCTGACCCCCAAAAAATGCCTCTCAAATCCGCTCCCACACACCCAAACCTGCACCCTCACCCTGCCCAAAAAATTGCCCCCCTGAATCCCCTCAAAAAACACCCCCCATCCTGCCCCAGCCCCCCAAAAAAGCCCAACCCCGCAAACCTCATTCCTCCTACAAAAACACCCCCAAATCTGCACCCCCCAAAAAAATGGCCCCTCCAAACCCACATCTCTCACCCCCTCTTCCCAAACCTGCACCTCTGCCTCCCTCAACCCCACCCCCAAAAAATGCTTCCTCTGCACCCCCGATCCTCCTAAAAAATGCCCCCCAAAAAACATACCCCACCCCCCATACCCACCCCCAATGCCCCCTACCCCACGCACCCAAAACTGACCCCCACTAGCGCCCCACCTGCCTCCCCATCCCCCAAACCTGCAACCTCACACTCCCCCCAAAAAACACACCACCAGCGCCTCCCCAAACCTATACCCGCACACTCCCCCTCAAAAAAATGCCCCTCCAATCCGCCTTCCTCCCAAACGCCACCCCATTGATATGAGATGCATTGAAAAATAAAGCACCTTTGTAATACATATTTCCCTATTAATAAAATGTTACCTTTTACATATGACAGGGGAGGGGTGAGTGCACAGGTCAGAGAGGGAGCCCACAGCTCAAAGAAGAGAGCATACGAGGGGAGAAGACAGCACAGGGGTGGAGAGAAAGCGCACAAGGAGGAGAGCGGACGGGCAGGAGAGAGCGCACACAGGGGGAGACAGCTCAAAGGAGAGAGCACATGTAGGGAGAAGACAGCACACAGAAGAGAGAAAGAGTACATGGAAAGACAGGTCAAAGGAGAGAGCACAGAGGGGAGAAGACAGCACACAGGTATTGTTTTAACATGTAGCCTTCATATTATCAGTTGACCTATAACTTACCATATATGGAAGAGAACAATTCAGTGATGTCACAATACAATGTTCCTCAACATTCCGTGTCATGTCACTGCCTGATCATTCTTAGTATTTGTGTCTCCTCAGCACACACTTGGTGCATTTGTGTTGCAAATCTGAAGTGTTGAATAAATGATACAGTGCCTTGTGAAAGTATTTGGCCCCCTTGAACTTTTCAACCTTTTGCCACATTTCAGGCTTCAAACATAAAGATATAAATTCTAATTTTTTTTGTGAAGAATCAGCAAGTGGGACACAATCGTGAAATTTATTGGATATTTTAAACTTTTTTAACAAATAAAAAACTGAAAAGTGGGGCGTGCAATATTATTTGGCCCCCTTGAGTTAATACTTTGTAGCGCCACCTTTTGCTGCGATTACAGCTGCAGTCTCTTGGGGTATGTCTCTATCAGTTTTGCACATCGAGGGACTGAAATTCTTGCCCATTCTTCCTTGTAAAACAGCTGGAGCTCAGTGAGGTTGGATGGAGAGCGTTTGTGAACAGCAGTTTTCAGCTCTTTCCACAGATTCTCGATTGGATTCAGGTCTGGACTGTGACTTGGCCATTCTAACACCTGGATACGTTTATTTTTGAACCATTCCATTGTAGATTTTGCTTTATGTTTGGTATCATTGTCTTGTTGGAAGATAAATCTCCGTCCCAGTTTCAGGTCTTCTGCAGACTACAACAGGTTTTCTTCCAGAATGGTCCTGTATTTGGCTCCGTCCATCTTCCCATCAATTTTAACCATCTTCCCAGTCTCTGCTGAAGAAAAGCAGGCCCAAACCATGATGCTCCACCACCATGTTTGACAGTGGGGATGGTGTTTTGAGGGTGATGAGTGTGTTGCTTTTATGCCATACATATCGTTTTGCATTGTGACCAAAAAGTTTGATTTTGGTTTCATCTGACCAGAGCCCTTATTCCACATGTTTGGTGTCTCCAGGTGGCTTGTGGCAAACTTTAAACGAGACTTTTTATGGATATCTTTGAGAAATGGCTTTCTTCTTGCCACTCTTCCATAAAAGGCCAGATTTGTGCAGTGTACGACTAATTGTTGTCCTATGGACAGACTCTCCCACCTCAGCTGAGATCTCTGCAGTTCATCCAGAGTGATCATGGGCTTTTGGCCCCATCTCTGATCAGTCTTCTCCTTGTTCCAGATGAAAGTTTAGAGGGACGGCCGGGTCTTGGTAGATTAGCAGTAGTCTGATACTCCTTCCATTTCAATATGATCACTTCCACAGAGCTCCTTGAGATGTTTAAAAGTTGGGAAATATCTTTGTATCCAAATCCGGCTTTAAACTTCGCCACAACAGTATCTCGGACCTGCCTGGTGTGTTCCTTGGTCTTCATGATGCTCTCTGCACTTGAAGCAGAACTCTGAGACTATCACAGAGCAGGTGCATTTATACAGAGACTTGATTACACACAGGGGATTCTATTTATCATTACCAGTCATTTAGGAAAACATTGGATCATTCAGAGATCCTCACTGAACTTCTGGAGTGAGTTTGCTGCACTGTAAGTAAAGGGACTGAATAATATTGCACGCCCCACTTTTCAGTTTTTCATTTGTTAAAAAAGTTTAAAACATGCAATAAATTTCGTTCCACTTCACGATTGTGTCCCACTTGTTGATTCTTCACAAAAAATTAGAATTTATATCTTTATGTTTGAAGCCTGAAATGTGGCAAAAGGTTGAAAAGTTCAAGGGGGCCAAATACCTTCACAAGGCACTGTATATGGTCTGCCTGGATGCATATGGCTCCGCCCCTTCTGGTGAGCCCCGTCCCCTTTATTGTGATGTCACAATAGAATAGAATGTAGCCTATAAACTTCTGTGTCATGTCACTGCTTGATCATACTTGGTATTTGTGTCGCCTGAGCACATATTAGTACATTTGTGTTGCAAATTTGTAATGTTGAATATATGATGTGAAATGTTTCTAATACTTTACATTTTGATTTATATATAATACATTTTCTGTCTATTTCCTTTGAGACATTTATATAATCATTGTTATAACTAACAATACATAGTTACTATCCCGTGCAATGCCGGGTTGTACAGCTAGTCTACTATAATACCACCCCTACAAGAATATAACTAATCCATCCTGAAATAATACCAGCATACATTAATCAGTATGTTCTCCCCTTGTTTGCGTGGGTTTCCTCTGGTTTCTTCCCACACTCTAAAGACATACTGATAGAGAATATATGTGCAGGGGCGGACTGGCCCACCGGAGGATCTGGAAAATCCCCGGGGGCCCCTAGACTTGATGGCTATCCCCCCCAAGCCCCGCCCCTTACCCCTCCTGGGTCCTGTATGGAGAGGTGAGGCTCCCCCCCTCTGACTCCTCTGTGCAGCGCGACACTGCCGGCACGTGGGCAGGAAGTCAGACAGTCTCAGGGCGATGACATCATGTCCTGAGACTGCTTCCTTCCTGACCGGGTGCCGACCCTCATCGCGCTGCAGAGGACGGACCTGGCATCACCCCAGGCCAGGCTGCAGCAGCTGAACAAGCGCTGCTTGAGTATAGAAGGAAGGGGTGAGCGGGGGGGGAAATTGGGGCTGGTGACCGGAGACATGTGCTCCTCAGTCAACAGCCTGGGGCCAAGGGTCTCAGACAGTGCTCCACCATCCCATCTGTGCTGCTGCTGGCTGGGAGTCCTGTAGTGGTTTGCAGTGGGCCTCTGGGTGCCTGGTGCTGCCAGACCCCTGGGTGCCTGGTGTTGCGGGCCCCTGGGTGCCTGGTGCTGCTGAGTGCCTGGTGGTGCCTGGTGCTGCTGGACACATGGGTGTCTGGTGCTGCCAGGCCCCTGGGTGCCTGGTGCTGCCAGGCCCCTGGGTGCCTAGTGCTGCCGGTTGCCTGGTGCTGCCAGGCCCCTGGGTGCTTGGTGGTGCCTGGTGCTGCCAGGCCCCTGGGTGCCTGTTGGTGTGGCCCCTGGGTGTCTGGTGGTGCCTGGTGCTGCTGGGATCCTGGTGATGTGGGCCCCTGGTGGTGCAGACCCCTGGTGCTGCCGGGCCTCTGGGTGCCTGGTGGTACGGGCACCTGGGTGCCTGGTGCTGCCGGGATTCCTTGTGCTGCCAGGCCCCTGGGTGCTTGGTGGTGTCTGGTGCTGCTGGGGACCTGGGTGCCTGGTGCTGCCAGGTGAATGGTGCTGCCAAGTGCCTGGTGGTGCATGGTGGTACCTGGTGCTGCCGGAGGCCTGGGTGCCTTTTGCTGCCAGACCTCTGGCTGTGCCTGGTGCTGCCGGACCCCTGGTGGTGCCTGGTGCTGCCGGGGGCCTGGTAGTGCCTGGTGCTGCCAGGGGTCTAGTGCTGCCTGGTGCTGCTGGGGGCCTGTTGTTGTCTGGAGCCGCAGAGGAAGAAGCTGCCAGGTACCTGGTGCCGGAGACCAGGAGCCGCAGAGGAAGAAGCTGCTGGGTGCCTGGTGCTGGAGTCCGGGAGCCGCAGAGGAAGAAGATGCCAGGTCCCTTGTGCCAGAGACGGGGAGCCGCAGAGGAAGAAGGTGCCGGGTGCCTGAGACCGGGAGCCACAGAGGAAGAAGCTGCCGGGTGCCGGGTACCTGGTGCCAGAGACTGGGAGCTGCAGAGGAGGAAGCTGCCTGATGCCAGTGACCGGGAGCCGCAGAGGAAGAAGGTGCTGGTTGCCAGGCACCTGGTGATGGAGACCGGGAGCCACAGAGGTGCCAGGTGCCTGCTGCCGGTGAGCAGGAGACTAGGAGCTGCAGAGGAATAAGCTGCCTGGTGCACGGTGCTGGCAAGCGGGAGACTAGGAGCTGCAGAGGAATAATCTGCCTGGTGCACGGTTCCAGCAAGCGGGAGACCGGGAGCTGCAGAGGAAGAAGCTGCCGGAATCAGTAGTGTGGAGTCAGGTAAGGCGCTGTTACAGCCGAAGATAGCAGCCTGGGGGGCACAGAGTGGGATGGATGGATGAATGGGGCGGCCTAGAAGAGGGGGCATAATGGGATAGGTGGATGGATGGGGCGGCCTGGAAGAGGGGGCAGAATGGGATGGATGAGTAGGGGTGATGGCATGGAAAAAGGGAGAGAACAGGATGGATGGATGGGGGGGCAGCATGGAAAAGGGTGAGAACAGGTTGGATGGACGGGGGCGGCATGAAAAAGGGGGAGAAGATGGATGGATGGGGTAGAAGGTACATGGATGGTTTGGTGGATGGGGGAGAAGGTACATGGAAGGATGGGGGGATAGAGGAAGAAGGTACATGGATGGTTCGGGAGGAGAAACTATATGGAACGTGGGGGGGAGACGCTACATATATTACCTATACATACACACTGACACTATATACAGATTCCTGTGTATAATGTCACTGGTGATGACTGTATAGCTTGTACACTTTATACAGAACTCCTGTGTATAATGTCACTGGTGATAACTGTATTACCTGTACACTGACACTATATGCAGATCTCCTGTGTATAATGTCACTGGTGATCACTATATTACCTGTACACTGACCCAATATACAGAGCTTTTTTACATTTTTAATAATTTAGTATTATTTGTCACTGTGGTGGAATCCCCTCGTAGACTGTGAGCCCTTGTGGACAGAGTCCCCTCCCCTCCTGTACCTATTTGTCCCGATTGTCTAGAGTTATTGTAATTGTGCTTGTCTCCCCTATCCTCACGTGTAGGATTTGCTCCGGGGCCCCTCATGTGAGGAGCGGGGTAAGGTGGGGGGGTAAGCTAGTGGGATAATTAGAGCTGTGTTTGTCCCCTACCGCGAGCGCCGTAAGGCTCCAGTGTCCCGCGGTCTGCAGTGAAGAGAAGAGGGGCGGGCACAGCTGCAGGAAGTGAGGCTTCTCTCACTTCCCGTCCTCCCTCCTCTCCTCGTCTCGGGCCAACGCTATTGCGGTCACGGAGCCGGTGGTGAGCCGCGACTGCTGCGACTGCGGTAGTTACACCACTGCTGTTAATAAACCTCAGAGTTAATAAAGTATATAAAGCACAGTTTACACTTGGTGATGCTGTAACAGGAAAGTTTATGGCAAGTCCAAAACAAACAGAAGTTTAAGCAAGTCATATAACACATTACATCATCCAGGGAGGCCTGGGAAAGTAAGTCATAGAAAGTTTAGAACCAGACACAGAGCAAATGACCAGAGTCCAGAAGTCCAAGACAGTCTCATGCTCTGCATCTATTTGAACGTAGGAAGCGACAGAGCACATAATAAAGCAACCAGCTTACGTGTCAGCAAAGGCAGGTGATGCAAGAACCGCAGCAGAGGGAGTAGGACGAGCAGCAAGAAGCAGAAGGAACACTGGAAACAGATGTAGGTAGCAGAATGTCTGATGAGCATCAAAAGGAGATTCACACAGGATTTGCAGGAGTAGGCAGAGGACTTGCGATGCCACTAGGAGCAGGGAACCAGGCAGAATACTCTAGAAATGACTAGAGGCCGGTGTGAGGTTTATAAAGGCAGGAAGACAATGGGCACATGAAGCAAAGGATGCAATCTTGGAAGAGGGGGATAATGCCAAAAAGGTAATCAAAATATTCATAATCTTGAAACAATATCTTATCTGTGAGAGTTATAAGTGTGTGAACTTTTGCTCTCAGTATGATTTGACTGCTTTGTGCAGCAATAACTGTATCCGAACATTTCTGGTAATTGCTGGTTCATCCTGCACTGCGGATAGGAGGAATTTTAGCCCAGTGCATATACTACAGTTTCATCTCTGTTATGTTGGCAGTTTCTCTCCCATGAACTGTTCATGTCAAGTCCATTCACAACATTTCTACAGGATTAAGGTGCGGACTTTGAACTCAACCCATTCCAGAACTTAAACTTTATTCTTCTGTATTCTATCTTTTCTAGAAACACTGCTGCACTTTGGAGTCGCAGTCTTACTGTATCACCCACTTCTCTACAGATTCAGCTCATAGACAGATGTCTGGACAATTTTCTTTAGAGGTTGCAGATATAATTCAGTCCAATAAAAAATTACATTGTGGCACTGCGCTATCCCGAAAAATCTATGTAAATAGTTTTATGTCCAAAACACAAAAGTATTCGATGAATGATGATACTTTTATTGACTAACCAGAGTTTATATAAAATATATTTAGAAGGCTTCCGAACATAGATTGATAACTTTGTTCCATAACCTTTCCTGCTTGTCCAGATGATCCTCAAAAGCTGCAGACTGGTAGCAATGTTCTTTCTGGAGGGAAATCGCTTTCTCCTTACAATCCATGAACATTAACATTACTTAATGTCAGAGGCCTTTTGTTGCTTAGAGGTTACCTTGGGTTCCTTTGTGACCTTGCAGACTATTGCTCTTAGGACCCATTCACTACATTGCATTTTCTGTTTGCGTGCTTTTGGACCAATGTTATTCAGTTGAGTGATTTACTTCCGGGACATATGTGCATGTAAACAAATTGCAACATGCACTAGTTTCTTCTGTAAAATAGGTTTGAGAATTGCCCAATCAAGTTGTTGGGTGCTGAAAAACAAAATTAGATGCCATACAGATCCGATTTTGCAGATACATTACTGTTCTTGAACACTGGAAACTGTAAATTGTCTTGTAATATGATGACCATTTTCTGTTTTTTTGGGCTCTTGTTTTTTCCTCCCCTTTTTGCAAGACCCATAACGTTTATATTTTTCTGTCACTATAACCAAAAAAGGCTTGTTTTTTTTGCAGGACTAGTTGTACCTTTGAAAGACACCATATATTTTACCATATTGTGGCGCCCCTGTGGTCTGGTCACCACAGTGGTAGTTAACTCATCGTCACTAATACCACGTCTGAGGAGAATTCAGGTATTCTATAATAGACTTTCCCATGCATGGCACACACACTTCCCAAACTCTGATCAGTGGGCTGGCCACCAAAGGCCTGTTTAGAGATGTCCCTGGTTGGAGGGAGACCTAGCTGTAGTGAGTTGTAGGAGGGAGGGGTGGCACTTAGGAGTTAGTTCTTAGAGGCTAGTGAGACAGAGAGTCGTGCAATGGATGAGTGTGTAGGCCTGCTGGCAGCCTTCGGGCTGAGCAGGGCACAAGCTGTGGACGAGAGCCAGAATTTCAGGTTGTCAGGACTTCATGCCTGGCAGCAATCTGGAGACTGCTGAGTTGCAAACTTAGCAGTTGCACTGTGGGACTACCAGAGGCACAGTGGCCGTCATAGGGCTATAAGAACCGGTGTGGGTCCCAGGTCTCGAGAGTCTGTCGTCATCTGCCTGGCTGCTAGTCGCCACGAGCAAGGAAGAGGCACATAGGGAAGCAGACAGTACCTAGAACCTCAACCGAAAGGACAAACAGCAAAAAAGGCCATATACCCATCCATCATAGCAGTGCTTAGTTCTTTTCATAATGACCAGAATACCTGCCCCGGTGAACCAGTACTCTGGATCTGTGGATGATTGCAATACCAAGTAAAAGGTAAAGAACAGAGACTGTCTCCTTGATTCCTTCCTGTGACTCTCTACACTGCTGTCTTCACTCACCTCTACCACCCCCACCATCTCCTCTACCTACCCCTACTACTTCCAGGGGCCCGCTCATGCTGAGGGGGTGCTCCAGCTAGTTGCACCATCTATCCCCTGGGACTACTACTGGCAGCGCTGATCACCTCTGACCAGTTTCTCAGCTGGCGTCATAACAATCTTACTCCCCCATACATATCCCCTTTTACATGTCCGGTCAGGGCAACGGCTTCTGGGGTCGCCACCGTGAACTATAGACTGTTGCCCCGGATTGTCGGAGTACCCCCAGCCCTCTGCGACCATATAGTATGACAATATAGTGTACTGGAAAAATTGCAAGTGTGGTAAAATTGCGATAAAGAGTAACATTTCACAATTTTTTTATTTTATTTTTATTTATCATGTTTACTATATGATAGAATTGACCTGGCAGTATTATTCTCAAGGTCAGTACGAGTACGCGGATACCAAACATATATAGTTTATTTATTTAATTGGAGAAAAAAAATTCTGAAATTTGTCCAAAAATACGTTTTTTGCTTTTGTTGCCCTTTTCCAAGGACCGTATCATTTTTATTTTGGGGATCTGGGGCTAAGTCAAGACTTATTTTTTTGTGCCTACACTTGATATTTTTTTGCTTATACCATTTTTCGGTAGATATATTGTTTCAATCGCCTCCTATTGTATTTTATTGCAATGTTTCAGCGTGCCAAAAAATGTAATTCTGGTGGTTTGAGTTTTTTTTCACTACACTGTTTACCGATTGGATTAATTTATTTATATAATTTGATAGATAAGGCGTTTCTGAATGCAGCAATACTAAATACTGTAGGTATATATATTTTTTTAAATTATTTTATTTTCAATGGGGCAAAAGGGGGGTGATCTTTCGTAGTTATTTTTCTTCATATTTTTAAAAGCTTTAAAAACAAGACTTTTTATTGCATTTACTTACCCCTTAGGGGACTTGAAGCTGTGATCGTCCGATCACTTGTGATGTACAGAGTCGTGATTCAGCATCAGCACTGCTCTGTACAGCAGAAATCATGATCTCCATTGACTGTCAGCTCGCAGCCGGCGTTCACAGTAGGATCATAATGACAGACACAGGAGTTATCAGCTGACCCCTGTCTGTCATGACAAGCCATCAGCACCCTTCTATGACATCACAAGTGCACCGATGGAAGCCGAGAATGCAGAGTTCCCCCTACTGGCACATATTAAATCCAACTGTCACAGAATACCAATGGGATTTAACTGGTTAACAGCCGCGGGCTGATATCAGATTCACCCGCAGCTGTTAAGGTACCTTTACACGCCGCTACAACAGGATGGATACAACCAGCTACTTCACGTGCACGAGCACGCCCAAACGGTTACAAACGGGAAACGCACCACCTTTACACGCCGTCACAAGGTGCGCTACGCTACGCTACATATATAGCTAGATACATCGCCGGGTGTCTCAAGTAGCCATCTGTAGCTTACCTTACCTCATTTACACACCGCTACAACCAGCTAATATGGGCGGACCTAGTGCAGCAGGGACAGCACATAGGCGTGCCACCATTGTGGATTACGAGACGTCCGTACGCTGATAGGACAAAGCAGGAACATCATGATTGGGCAGGCATCGCAGGAGGCTGTTTAATACATGACGCTAGAGCAATTGTGTAGTGTGACTGGTCAGCTCCTTACATATGCCGCCCTATGCAGCGACTACCAATCGTAACGCAGGAGCTTCCTCCAATGATCGCTGAAGGGGGGCGGTATCCCGGAGCCTGTGTCACACCCCAGCTACATACCAGGTACATCGCCTGGTGTATAGACATCCCTTCTGTAGCTTCTTTACACGCCGATACAGGTCGCTACAATCGGCTTTGTAGCCACCTGTTTCAGAGCAGTGCTCGGAAACAGATGTATCTGTTGCTGGCTGCCTCCTACCGTCTTCACACGCCGCTACTACTGGCTATATTGAGGACGCAAGCTACAATCGTAGCCTGTAGCGGGTTGTATCCATCCTGTTGTAGCGGCGTGTAAAGGTACCTTTAGAGGCACATGATGGCCAATGAAATCAACCATCATGGGCAGGGAAAGATGCAGGCTCAGTGTGCAAGCCCACATCAAAGACAGAGACATGACACATGATGTAAATGTACATAATTTATTGTTAAGGGGTTAAAAATGTGCATGTGATATTAGCTGATTTTACTTTATAGGGGCTGAATTGTAATGTAGAGTTGATTGCCACATTTCCAGGAGTTGTAACAGAGGAGCACCACAATGCAGAGAGCCAACAAAAGATGAGCCAGAATTGATTAGATGATCTGCTTTTACTATATAGGGGCTCGCCCTATTAATAAGAGTAATTGTAACGTATAATTGATTGCTACATTTCCAGGAGGCATAACAGAGGAACAAGGCAAATCATAGAGAAAAATGGTAAATAAACCATTAAAACATATAGTCCGGGTGAGTTACAGATTGGTCATTTTGACTGCCAAGGCCAGGTGAGAAGCCCCCTTAGGCCCTGATGTGGTCCTGTGCCAGTTTTCCCGCAGATGAATGGCTCCTTTTCCAGACTGTGACGGGCATTGTGCGGCTGTGCATGGTTTCATAGCGCGTCACCAGCCCCGTGAGTTCCTCGAGTGCCGCTACGCAGAAGAAGCAGGCACTTTCCAAATAAAGGCTGATAGTAACAAACAAGTAATCAGCGGTGCCTGTTGTAGAGCAGTAAGTTGTGTTTTTGTGCCGTGGCGGAGAAATGTGGGACTTTGTATAGCAGAATGTGACAGGCAGACAATAATGGGAATGACAGAGCAAGGACAGGTGAATTAGAGAAAGCGCGCAGACAGGCCGCCTGGAAGAGGAGGTTTATAGACAGCGGTGCATTCTCCTTATGCAATTAAGGCAGCCGGGAAGAGTCCTTTGTCATTGGCTGTCATGCAATATAAGATATAAAGCCGCCTTTATTTGCCGTATAAAACACAATCGGTTTTAATTTATGCTTTTCAGATCGCATTCTGCCACTTCTTACCGCATTACACATAATGTTATCCCATTGACTTCTCTTTCATGACTGTGGGAAAAGCGATTCAAAGGGAAGAGCACCTGATAGAGACAAGACTCGCATGTGGCTCCTGAGTGAATCATCTGCAAGCCAGCCTGGGAACGGAGGCTCCGCGTCGCACCAAAATGATGGGGCTTCACCACCTGCCCATTATATAGGACACTCCAACCTATGGCCTGGGATTCACAGATGTTACATAACAGGCAGGCACACCCCAAAATACAGACCCTATAAACCTGTACACACCACACAGCAGATCATTTAAAGACCCCACAGCAAACCTCTCCAAATAAGTACACACCCAAGACAGAACCTTCTGAATATAGACTGGATCTTGTAGACTGTGAGCCCTCGCAGGCAGGGTCCTCTCTCCTCACCTACTGTATCCTCACCCATCCTTTGTAGACTGTGAGCCCTCATGGGCTGGATCCTCTCTCCTCACCTATTGTATCCTCACCCATCCCTTGTAGATTGTGAGCCCTCATGGTCAGGGTCCTCTCTCACCTACTGTATCCTCCCCTATCCCTTGTAGACTGAGCCCTTGTGGGCAGGGTCCTCTCTCCTCCCCTACTGTATCCTCACCCATCCCTTGTAGATTGTGAGCCCTCATGGGCAGGGTCCTCTCTCCTCACCTACTGTATCCTCACCCATCCTTGTAAACTGTGAGGACTTGTGGGCAGGGTCCTCTCTTCTCACCTACTGTATCCTCACCCATCCC
This sequence comes from Allobates femoralis, assembly GCA_033576535.1. Classification (NCBI taxonomy): domain Eukaryota; kingdom Metazoa; phylum Chordata; class Amphibia; order Anura; family Aromobatidae; genus Allobates; species Allobates femoralis. The sequence continues at coordinate 437,366,995 of JARQOC010000006.1, read as the reverse complement.
TTGTAGACTGTGAGCCCTCGTGGGCAGGGTCCTCTCTCCACACCTATTGTATCCTCCCCTATCCCTTGTAGACTGTGAGCCCTCATGGGCAGGGTCCTCTCTCCTCACCTACTGTATCCTCACCCATCCCTTGTAAACTGTGAGGCCTAGTGGGCAGGGTCCTCTCTCCTCACCTACTGTATTCTCACCCATCCCTTGTAGACTGTGAGCCCTTGTGGGCAGGGTCCTCTCTCCTCACCTACTGTATCCTCACCCACCTCCTGTAGATTGTGGCATACACTAATAGTTTATGGCACGCTGCGACTTGACCAGAAGTCAGATGTGGACAAGGTGCAGTTAAAAATTAGTAAGGAAGTACACTGGCGGTTTAGCTTTTCACAAGTGGGCTACACTACTGTGTAAATCACACCACTACTAGTCCGAACAAATTGCCTGGACTAGCAGCAGCAAAAAAATGCCTACTTAAGACAGGTGGTGTAGCTTTCTTAACAGCAGTGCTACACTACCTGCCTAAAGGACTCACAGAGCTAGATGTGGCCAGATGCTGTGAAAAAGACTTGTACAGCACTGGCACACACCTGCCTGGCAAAAACTAATAGGGACTGCTGTAACCTAGCCCAAAGGGCTGTAATTAAACCTAGTCCCTGCTTCTATGGAGTAGATCTGAAAAAGGGCTGTTACAGACCTAGTCCCTAGTTCCTGCTAAATACTCCTATGATGCAGCTCTTACAAGAGCTGATTCTGCTAACATTCGCACCTTCCCCCTAGCCCCTACTCCCTAAACCTGTCTATCTAACTATGTATTAGCTCTGTAGATGAATAGGATAGTAGAATTGTGAGTTTTGACTGTATGGCGCCCACAGCAGCAGCGGTGCCATCTGACACACCACTACAGCAATAAAATGGCCGGGTCTTATAGGCAAGGACATGTGACATCACAGCCAATGATGCCTGACCTGTGCTATGTAAAATTGCCTTTACTGGTTCACTGTGATTGGCTCAAAGCCTGCAACTGCATACTGTATATGCGTACAGGTTTTGAAAGAGATGAGTCGCATTATTGAAGCACTTCTTGAGCCAACACGCCCTGCACACGTTACTGGAAGGATTGATGAAGCATCGACAGAATGCCAGAACATAGAACACTGACCGCCCAACGGCAATTGTATCACAGGGAGCTGGTACCCCAAGACTGGTACAGCCCATGTATCCCCGTCTGCCTCTGCTTTCCCTCGTCCAGCCTCTTCCTCTCGCCTCTGTACCTCCATTTCTCTGTCTGTCTCTTCTTCGTCCTCTCATGGACTTTGTGTTGTCAGCTCAGGGACATGGCAATGTTTGTGTAGGGTGTCCAGTCCCTCCCCTGATGATGACATCACAGTCTGTTACCCTACCTTGTAGTGCTTGGAGAACTGATGAGGTCACAGGATCTGAACCCCGCTCACAGGACGCTGCCGGCTCATCCTGAAGATCAGGAAGCCAGATCACCGAGGTCGAGTCAGGAGGAACCGCCTGAAGCTGTCAACGCTGAGGCAGTAGCCTGGGAGCAAAGACAGAGCCACGATGAAGATGAAGGTCAGTGATCAGCCACAGCAGTCCCAAGTGGTGGGTATAATATAATATGGCCATGCATTGGGTAATAAAGTCCACTTTTTTCTATTCTTTTGTGCTGTTTTTCCTTTTTTTACTATATTGTAAGGAACCATCTGGATTGCAGGTTGGGAAAGCTTTGCACATAAATTGAGGTAATTTTTGGTGCAATTTTTCACTATATATAATGTATGTTTGGGTGGAGGTGGAGCATAGGTGGAGGCGGAGCCTGGATGGAGGTTGGGAGGAGTCTCATAGGGTGGAGGCTGGGCGGAGTCTCAGGGGGGCCCCAAAATTGTGGCAGTCAGGGGCCCCGAAATTCCTAGTGGCAGCCCTGCCCTTTGGCCTATAGAAAAAGACTATTGCTATTAAAGATTTGCAATAATTTTGTGGCCCCGTTGAAGCTTTTGCATCAGGGCCCATGAGCTTCAAGTTATACCACTGGATGCTAGACCTACTATTTACAGACCCCATACCAGAAAACCTAATTTTAGACCCCCCTCAGACCAGTCCCGAAATAAATACATTTCTCCAGACAAACTCCACAAATATAGAGAATCCAGACTAAATATAGATCCTAGACCACAAAAATATAGATCTCTCATCACCAATATACAGTTCCCAGACCAGACTCCTTAAATATAGAATGAGGAATATTAATAAGAAATGAGGGGAGAGGGGAGAATTGATTGGGGGGGAGAGTGGAGAGGAGAGGGGAAAGGGGGGCAAGGAGAGTGAAGGGGGCAGAGGGGAGGGGAGGGGAGGGAAGGGGTGAGACGACCACTATTGGACATTGAGAGAGAGTTGGAACGCTTGTGCTAGCTTGAACAAAAAAAGAGTGTGATTATTACACTACTGATGTCATGATGACATAATCAAATGACTTGATGACATCACTCAACTGTGCTGTCATTGCACTTCTTTACAACTGGAAAGAGCACATAGTTGCCAATGACTTTTTTAGAGGTTGGTGTGTGAACCTTTTTTCTTGACCAGGCCAAGCAGTCTCCTTGCCCATTTCATGCCTCCTGATTATGTGTTTAGATCTCTTCTAAATAATGTTAATTTTAGTGATACCTTAGAGTTTTGGCATTTTGGGAGTTCATGGGTCTTTCCTTTTTTAGGGAGAGTAGGTAAGTATGTCATGAAAGAGTAGCCCAGGATTAGAAAAAAGGGTCTGCTTCCAGAAACAACGCCACTCTTCTCCATGGGTTGCTTGTGGTGTTGTAGCCCAGCCCCATTTACTTCAATAGAGGAGAGCTGCAATATCAGACACAGCCTCTGAAGAAGAGGGGCGCTCTTTCTGTAAAACATTTTTTAAAGAATGAATTCTGGGAATTTCTCTTCATTTTTACTTGTCATCATTTCATGTGAAGACAGTGATGTAACATAGGTGGGGCAATTAGGTGGTTGATCTAGGTCAGTGATGGGCAACCGTTTGAGCTTGGTGTGTCAAAATTCGCCAAAAAACCGAGCATAACTCGGGAGGTGTGTCACCTTGAGAAAAAAAAACCTAATTTTACGATATTTATAGTTTAAATAACAAATATGTATAATTATTTAACTTACCTGCTTAGTGACTTCTTTGTTAATCTGTCAGTTGGTTTCTTTTGTTGGTCTTGCTGTTATTTAACCTGTGTGGGGTGCCATGAACTAAGACAAGTGAGGGGGAGGGGGAATTCTTCCAGTGATGGCGAACCTGTGGCAGTCCAGCAACAGCTGGACTGCCACAGGTTCGCCATCACTGATTTAGTGACTTTTTTGTTGCTGAATTTCATTGGCTAAATCTTCAATTGAAGGTTGGTATTTTGTACACTTCAAGGCCAAGCAAGCGCTACTAAGGTTATCTGTCAAAATGTCTATTTATATTCCACGTTCTGCTTACTACCGTTTCACTACATAGAACGCAAAATGATCTGCCATTTTTTTCTATAATGCCATACATCTCAGTCCATGGCTCTTGAAAGGGTCGGCTACTGCTACTACTACCACTTCCTTTACTTAACCTTGGTTTTTTTGGCTTCTCCATCAGAGGGGCAGTGACAGAAGATTTATAGATAGCCCTGCAGGCAATTAGGGGTTAACTGTCTTTTAGGAAAGGGCAGAGTTAATAAGCAGAAATAGGGATTAATAGGGTGCGCAACAATAATAGTGGTGAAATGGAGTCTGTACTATGCTGCAAGATGGCGTTCCTTATGTAAATTGATGGCGGGAAGCGGCACCCATAGCACAGGCCTCTTCCAGCCTCCCCCTCATTATCTCAGTAATGGCCAATCACACATTCATGACACCCCAGATTCTGCCCAGAACCTTTCACTGGAGGATGGTTGCTGTAGTAATCACTGGACCTCCAGACAGCGATCACAGGGCCTCAGATATGCGTCCCCCACAGCGTTCTGCTGCTCCCTGCTGCGCCAGCCAGAAGTTCCGCTTACCGGAAGTCCCAGGACTAGACGCTCTGTGCCGGAGCTCTGCTGTTCTGGCTACAGACCTCCAGCACATTTTTTTTTCCTCAGCTGTAGTTAGTGATGGGCGAGTCCTAAATTACTCGGAATCGCTTGACTCTAGTCTAGCGAGTCCGAGCCCGGGACTCGCTACTCGTTGCGAGTCTAGCGAGTCCAATGTTAATGAATGGGGAAGCGAGTAATAGCGAGTAATGTGTGATTTACAAATCGCAGATGTCTCGGAAAGCGCTCGCATTGCCGTGTCGGAAACCCGACTCGCAACAGTTTTTTGCTGCTGTGTCCGTGTCTGTGGTTTTTAGCCAAATAGCGAGTCTAGTTTCTCCGGCGGCCGCGTGTCACTGAAAATGGCTACGCGTGTCAGTGCTGACACGCGTGTCATAGGTTCGCCATCACTGATCTAGGTGCAACATTTTTGGGGCACAAATTAAAAAAAAAGTAGAGGTGGTGTTGCTGGGACTGAATATCTGAGATCCCCTTGCCAGATATCCTGGATCTTCAGGCAATCACTACTTCAACATTTTTGGGTGTAGACACAAACTCCTAAATTTTACTAGCACCATTATTTTAAATAAAGTTTGTTTTATTATAACTGCAGCACTGCACAGCTTTGTCAGTATGGCCGCTACTGCGCTCCCAGACTCCGTGCAGACAAGGACGGTCATGTATGTACTTATATAATTGCCTTATGGCGTCTGTCATCGCCTCCTGTTGTCCACATATCACAATAGGTTATTAGGACATCACAGTGGGTAATTTTGAAATCACAATGGGTATTATGACATCATAGTGAGGTGTTATTACATCACAATTGGGTATTATGACATCATAATGGGGAATTATCACAATGGGGGTATTATCAGTGGCGTAACGATCGCCACAGCTGCGACGGGGCCCGGACTTATAAGGGGCCCGCAACACCAGCCGCCCCCTGAGCCTGCCGATCGCAGCACTGGGCGCCCGCTTCACATGGATGTGTGTCCCCGAGGACACACATCCATGTGACAGCATAGGAGGACAGGCAGCTATAGGGCCCGTGTATCAGGAAGAGGAGTGGAGAGGGGAACCTCCTACTTATGTTCCACTGTGGACCAGCTGGTGCCGCCTCCTCCCACTTCCTGCTTTATGCAGTGTGCAATGGAACATAGGCCAGCACTTCTCCCTCCTTCTGTCTTGAATCTTCAGAGGAGGCTGCCGGAGTAACGAGGGAACCAGGAGAGGTAAGTACAGATTTTTTTTTTAAATAAGTGAGTGCACTATGGTCATAGAATTATGGTGGGGATGATGTTCATATATAAGGCTGCATATATAATACTTCACCATATGGAGCGATATCAGGCTGCACATAAGGCTGCATCATATGGAAAGATATAAGGCTGCATAGCTGCATATACAATATGATGCCGCACTATATGGAGAGATATAAGGCTGGGGGTGTGGCCTTGCCCTTGCGCCCGCCCCTATGACACGGGGCCGTGACATAAGGCTCGGCCAATAAGGTGGGCTTGACCCTGAGTGATGGGCCCCCCGGCCAACGGTGGTGCGACTGGCCACGTCATCGCATCCGTCCCTATGAGGCGGGGCGGTGACATGCGTGCGGCCAATGAGCTGGGGCCATGGGCGGCACCTAGATGTAGGCCCAGACTGGGGCTTAAAGTAGCTGAGGCTCCCAGGAGCAGCACCGGGTGCCCGCGGTGGCATCCGGCGGTGCGTGTCCCGGCCTGGGGCCGCCGCGGTTCAGAGGAGGAGGCTGCCCTGGCTGTGGAGCCCGAGGTGGGTGCAGATGCTGCAGCCGCTGCTGCATCGGATCCCTAAAGGTACCTTCACACATAGCAATTTTGCTAGGCAATTTCACTGGCAATTTGCTGGTTGCAGTGAAATCATGGACACATTGTTCTATTTTGTTGCTGTGTACAAATAGAACAATGTGTCCATGATTTCACTGCAACCAGCAAATTGCCTAGCAAGATTGCTGTGTGTGAAGGTACCTTTAGGGATGGATCGGTGCACAGTGTGTGCTGGCTGCTGTGCTCAATCACCTGCTCCTTTGTTGGAGGAGGTGAGAGCTGTCCATGTGCCCTGTGTGTCCCGCAACGAGTGCGTCACAGGAGTGTATTGCATCCAAGACTGCAGATGTAATATTCTCTGACTAAGCAATGACATGGTTAAAACTCAGAGCTCCATACCCTACATGCACACTAGTATAGAGGGCCAATAAGGTCCTGGTGGGCGAGTGTAGGAGAAGAGTGTAGAGAAGGAGAATGTAGGAGAAGGAGGAAGGAGAAGAACGTGGTCGGCAGGAACGTAGGAGAGGGGGCTCTGCACAGTCCCATGCAGCCCCTAGACCACCTGCCAGTTGGCGCCATTGTCCCGGTGCCCTAACAACCGGACTCTGGGCGAACATCCACGGGTCAAAATATACCTGCGCCCATCTACAACCGGATCACTGGTTCCGAAGCTAGCAAGTCGTTTATCACTGCTATGCAAACCATGAGTGGAGGGACCGCTCTACAGGAGTACCCCACCGCCGCCGCAAACAGAGCCGTCTTGCCAGCGGAGTACCCACCAAAAGGACCCAGGTTATCCCTCACACCGAAACGTACACACCGGCAGGGAAATTTAAGTAACCTCTTGTACCCGACCTTGGCACACAAAGGCGACATCGGCAACTCACCTAGAACAAGCTTAGAAAGGAGGAACACTGCGGAGCTCTGAGAAACACCGGTCATGGCCAAGTCCACCCAGTCCGTTACCCGTTACCTGTATACCATGTATCACTTGCTGGTTACAGTAAAGTACCCGTTGCGGAGACTAATGGTGTCCGTGTTTCTTAAGAACTGTTTCACTCCGCATGCAGAAAGGAACTGAGCTGCCTCACAACATCTTGTGCAGCTCCTGGCTCCAGGGACACCCGCTCGTCCTGTGGGGAGCGTCCCATCTTGCTGCATCCCATCCACCGGAGGCCCAAGCAGCGCCGGTGGAATCACCGGAATTCCCACAGGTGGCGTCACGACAAGAATTAACCTCTTATCTGTTCGGCCAACATTATTGATTCTCTACCACCGGGCCCACACAGCCTTGGGCGTGGTACCGTGACAGGGAGCAGCGACAGCCCGAGACGTGCACACCCCGGCTACGGTGAGTCAGAAGCATCATGCCCTGTGGGTGCTGCTGGCCTGTGCATACCCCTGTCCTGCAGGGGGATGCAGTTATGACCCGTGGCTGTTGCTGGCTCTGGGCTGGGAGAGTGGGGTCCTTTATGAGGATCCGTCGTCCCTGTGTGATGTGCTGCCTTCGGGTCCCCATGCTCTCAGGAGAGCGGTAGTAAAAATAGAGAATGAAATAGTACAATAAAAAATAAACATTACATGTAAAAAAAATGGTAGATGTGGTCTGAGCTACAGACCGCATGTGCCTCCTGCAACACTAAGGTAAAACTGAAGATCTACGCCTACGTGAGGGTGCATACTGCAGGAAGGAGGGCTCAATTTTAATCTCTACTTAGTGTCGCCTCCTAGTGGCAGAAAAGCATACACCCATGGTCCTGTGTCCCCCAATGATTCGAAGGAGAAATGGAAGGCACTATTATTTTATGGAGGTACAGTATGAGCATTACTACTCTGTTTCTCCAAAAATTATTATTAGTATTATTATTATTATTATTATATATATTTATAAAGCGCCATTGGTTCCATGGCGCTTTACATGTGTAGGGGCAGATAAACCCTACCTCAAAAATAAGCCCTAGAAGGGATTTTCTGGCTTTTTCGAGTAGACTTGAAATAGAAGCCTTACGCCAAAGAAAAGCCCTATTTGCGTACTCACAGCAGAAAGTGACACCAGCATATACACAACAAATACACAGCGAAGTGTCACTCTCAGGTGAGGAGTATCGGACGATTGCAAAGTTATTCAATAGTCACCAGTGTAGCAGGAAAACAGTGCAAGGTGAATACTGTATTCATTCCCCTTCCTCCCCCTTATTCCCATTGTGCACCTCCATCATTAAAACAATAAAGATTTATACTCCCCTCAGGTTCCAGTGTCGGCAGTGGTTCCACCACTGTCAGTGTGGCACCCCAGGAGTTAGGTTGCCACAGTGGCATTGCCTCCCTCACAGGGGGTGATGTCATGCTTGGAAGCAAGAAGGGGTCCCCACGCTAGGTAACACCAGCATCCAACACCTGTCCCACTCCAGGCCTGAAGAGGGAGCTCTAAACCCTGTTTCAGAGGAGCTTCCCTATAAATTCTGACCCGGAGGCGGGGTTAGACAGTTCAGTTCAGGAGAGAGAACAGCGGAGACATCCTGGGGACTGGAGCCACCGAGGTTTATCCCAGGGCAGTGGAGAGCTAGTGCAAGGTAAGAGGAGAGAGAAGTCGAGGAAAGCCTCGGCGTGGAGCTGTGACCGAGCTCACCCCAGAGCAGAGCGCTAGAAACAGGACGCCGGAGTCCTCGGTTGTTCGGGTACTGAAGTCCCGGCAGCTAAATCTAGAGGACAGGAGATTGCAAGTCTACTGGCCACACCAGGTGCCCGGCGGCACAGCAGCATACCAGAGCCCTGAGCAGCCACCAAGGAGCGACACCTGTAAAAGGTTCGAGCTGCCTGCCATACGGGTGAGAAGCCAACATGCAGGAAGAGGGCTGCAGCATAGCCTTAGGCAGCAGAGACCCAAAAGGGACAGCGCAGAAGTAAGGCCTCTGAACCCGCCTGGCGAGGTGGACCCCCAGAAAGTGGGACATACTGACTCACAATCAGCACCTGGAGTCAGTATGTCCCACTTTCTGACTCTGGGTGCTGATTGGTCATGGGTTACATAGGCTCCACAACTGCAAGTCCTGAGTGAGATTGAACAATGCGTCCTGAGTCCTGCTGCCTCTCGCTATCTTATGGATCAGTATACTATATCCCCACAACATGAATTAGAAAAGAAAAAGCTACTTTGGAGTACAAGAAAAAAATAGTGGAGGACTCACAGGGTAAAAATCTTACTGTTTTTTGCAAGGAAAAGATGTCAATTTTTTTTGCAAGCATAAATGTGTGATTGGATTGCTTATTTTTGTCCAAATATAAGCCTTGTCCCACAAATAAGCCCTAGCCCTTTTTTCTGGGGAGGAACAAAGCTGGAGGTCACTGGGCTGTATGTCTAGTGGCTACCTTTGTGGACCTTCCCAAGGCTTATGAGGCTATCATAGGGTTAGAGGACCAAGCTGTCGCTCACAGGACCCACAGCTTTCTGCCTGGCAGGGAACGGATTCCATGAACATTAAGGAGAGAAAAGTGATAGCATAGTGTCAGAACAGTAGGAAGTCAGCTGGAAGGCCTCTTGTCTGGCCAGGCTGCTCTCCTGGTCTACACTGTACCCTGGCTGGGCTGTAATCAAGCATGTCTGCAAGTAAGAACTACATAGACTGTTGTGCCGTCTACTCCTTTCTGCACCACTACCCCCCTACTCTTCCTCCTCTGCACCATCCACCATTTCATCCATCTTAAACACCTTCCAAGGGATCTGTGCCATGGCTGGAGAGGGCTTACCACCTGGCTGCTTTACTATCTCTCCTAGGAAGCCCCCATAGCATACCCCCTTTTACATATCTGGCTAGGGCCACAGCTCATGGGGACTGCCGCCGTGAACTGATGTCCGAGGCCTCCAGGCAGCTGAGTACCCCTGGTTTTTATGCCTGCGAAATGGAGCATCAGGGATGGTGCATTGTTACTGTCTAGGATACAGTGGATGGTTATAGCAGTATGGAGTTGGTGGGGAAACATGTTGGATGCATAAAAAGCGATGAATTAAAGATGCATGTGAAAAACTGCAACTGAGCCAGCGCACAATGTGAACGGGTCTGTAGGACTGCTTTCACACCACCACATAACTAGACCACAGAAAAAAACAGTATAACAAACGTGTGGAAGTACACTGCTATAAAAAGGTAATAATAAAAAGCAAGTGCTTAGGCCCCCTTCACACTGCAGGATTTCACTGATCAGTGTCCATCAGTGTTTGGGTGCCAAATCCAGGAGAGGAACCAGGAGAGGAACTTGCAGAGAAAAACTAGAATTGAAAGATTGACACCTGTTCTGAGTTTTGGAGACACTCCTGGTTTTGGCACCCAAACACTGATGGACACTGATCAATGAAATCCTGCAGTGTGAAGGTGGCCTTAGTAAAAAACAGTATCAAAAACAGGGCACTTAGTCAATACGTTTTTTGCAAAAATTTTACTTAAGCCGTTCCACCTCGACACGATGACCCTTATCAGAATGGTCTTATCTAACTAATTTAAAACCTGATCCTGTATAATTATACCTCATGGATGCAGGGTGAAGACAGGACAGAGTCCAATATGGACACAGTGCAGCAGACAGCACTTTGTGTGCCCTGGCTCAGTTGCAGTTTTTCATTTATTCTCTTGTTTAGCAAGACAGGGAGTGCCCCACCCTCCTTTTCTGAGCCAGGCACAAAAAGTGCTGTCTGCTGCACTGTGTTCATATTGGACTCTGGCCCATCTTCATCCTGCATCCATGAGGTATAATTATACTGGTTTTAAATTACATAGGACCATTCTGATAAGGGTCACCGTTTCAAGGTGGAACGGCTTACGTACATTTTTTGTAAAAAAACATATTAACTAAGTACCCTGTTTTTGATACTGTTTTTTACTAAGCACTTGCTTCTTCTTATTACCTTAATATAGCAGTGTACTTCCACACGTTTGTTATACAGTTTTTTTCTGTGGTCTAAAGATGTATGTGTATGACATTCTGTAGATGAGTCATGGATGAAAAAAGTAATCATGATGGTCTGGGCTGGATAGAGAAGAAAAAGGAAAATGGACAACTGATCAGAGAGAGTCACAGTAAATCACTGGATTTATCGGTACATTATACACTTATTCGTTCTACATATTGCTACAGATTGCCATGTGGTCACTGGAGGGTGGTCATTTTAGTCTTTTATATTAAACAGGTAACAATGTTCATGATTTTCATATTTAGGTGACAAAATAGTGGTGTAGGAGGCTTAATACTGGATGAGGAACAGTCAAGCTCTGCTACAAGCTGCAGCTCCAGCATTCATGCCCTCGACACACCTCCAGCTCTCAGCAACAGCATGAGACTGTGAGGCTGAAATTCTATGTCCCATGAGGGAGGGGGGAGAGCAAAAGAGCAGGTATGATTTTATTATATTATAAGCGATCTATAGATCCTACAACTGCAGTGTACAGCTCTTCTTCATCATGTAGGAGGGCAGGGACTGTATTAAAAGGTTTTCTCTCCCTGGAGTCCCTTTTTAAGCTCTTTTGAAGAAACATAAAGAAATGGTTAACAATGAGGACTGCAGATGCAATTGTCAGTGATGGACCCAGTACAGTAGATGAAACACTTTCAAAATCAGATGATGTCCATCAGTGCCATCAGCTCAGAACTAACAGCAACCAGTGGGACCCAGTTGCACCAATCTACTGTGTGTCCCGAAGTGGTCTTTATGGACGAACAGCAGCCAAAAAGCCATATCTTCCACATAAAAATAAAGTCCAGCAACTCATCAATGCAAAAAAAATAGGACCCAAGGTGAAGAAAAATGGCAACAAGTGCTCTGGACTGAGGACTCAAAAAGTTGAACTATTTGGTAGTGACAGTAAGCAGTTTGTTCATCAAAGGGCTGGAGAGCAGCACAATGATCACAGGCAACTGTGGAATAAGGTTGCTATTTATTGCAACTTTGAAGCTAATGGAGCATTTCAGCAAATGGAGTTGGGGAATTATTGGTCATGAATAATAGTGTCCTCAATGCTGAGAAACACAGGCAGATACAGTTGCCCACTCTCTGTAACAGCATATGTGATTGGCTGTTGCACTCCTAACCATTGTGTCAGCGTCTGTGATTGGTTGCTGTGGCGCCCCTGCAGTCTGGTCGCCACAGAGATACTGCACCTAATCCATAGGTGTGGAATCCCACTCCCAGGTAAGGAGGGAACACAAACCCGAGGCACACACACCTGCACCCAACACCCATCCTGACTCCTGGCCAGGAGATCGAAGGGGGCGGAAGTGACCTCATACGAGGAGCCCCATATTCTGGCAGGAGGAGTGAAAAGGCAGAGGGGGTGGGTTACACAGTAGAAAAGCAGAGAGGAAGAGGAGATAGGCAGAAAGAGACAGGACAGTTGGAGGGAGAAGTGAGACTGAGAGGTATAAGAACAATGGAGTTCTAGGGGAGGCTAATGCCAGGGGAGGAGTGGGACCAGTGGGTAGGAACCCTGGCCAGAGGGACCCCGTTCCAGCAATCACCCTGAGGTTGTTGCTGGAGGAACTAGGTTGCAAGAGGGGACTGACCCGATCTGACAACAACACTTTAAGGCTGAGCCAGAAAACCGGAAGCGGCTTAGCTGCAGTCTCAGAGCCAACACCCGTGGACATTCTACGAAACAGTGGCTATACCTAGGGCCAGAGGATGTTTCGCCCGTCATTCGACAGGATCCGCAGCCATCTGCTTGGGACACTGTAGCACAAAGATGCAGGAGAGGAGGGTAGCCAGAGTGAGAAGTCAACCTGGAGAGGCTTACAGACGGGTGTCTCGGAGAGGTGAACCCGAATTGCCTGAGAGTTGACCAGACTGTTGACCCGGGCTGGACCACCGAACTGTGAGTAAAGGTTCAAGAACTGCAATCCCAGTGTCCTCCAGTTATTCTGCGCGCCCTCATTGCTGCCTGCTGCACCCTGACCATCACCGTCCCCATAGACCGTCACACCATCCCTGGGGTGGGGCACCTGTGGGGAGCGATACCATCCCGTCTGCCACACCATCAGCCCCAGAGGTCCCAAATCAGCAGCGTCGGCCATCCCTGGCCAATTACCACTGGTGGCGTCATGAAAAGACTTCTAAATCCCCTGTAAATAACCCCTTCACTGCACGGCCAGGGTCACAGAGCTGGGCCACAGCCACCGTGACCTCCCAGAAAGTCAGTCGGCCCGGCTACCGAGTATCCCCCGGCCGTTAAGGCCGTTGCATTGGCATGGGCAACGAACTTGATGTCATAGTGGTGTAAAAATAAATCAATAATTTGCAAAAATGACGTAGAGCTTTGTATTTTTGATTTTTTTGCGCAGATAAAGCAGACAGCTACAGGCTTCCACCCCCAGCTGCCTGGCTTTACCTTGGCTTGCAATCATAATACCAGCAAGCCCATTATTTTTTTAAATTATTTAAATAAATAAATTTAAAAAATGCCTGGCTTTGCCTTATTTTTATTTTTGATTACCAGCCAAGGAAAAACCAGGCAGCTGGGGGCTAGTATTCTCAGTGTGGTGAGGACATTGTAATTGGATTCCCCCAGGCTAAAGAATAGTAGCCCGCAGCTGCCCCAAAAATTGGCGTATTTATTAGAATCGCCAATTCCTGGCACTTTACCAGGCTCTTCCCAGTGCTTTGATGCAGTGGCATCAAGTTGATATAAGGGGTTAATGACAGCTGAGTATTGACAGCTTGTCATTAAGCCCACACATTCAGGTTTATATACTATCTACAATTTGCCAAGGCCCATTCTGAAAGATATCAAGACTGCTGGGACTCTATACTCTGGAACGATGAGACCAATATCAAGGATTTTAGAACTGATGGCTTCAAACAGTATGGTATCGGCAAGGCTGAGGAATACTAAGAAAAGCATGATGCCTACAGTGAGACTTGGGAGCCAGTGTCCTTATATGGGGCTCCATGAGAGATGCTGGTGCCGGAAGATATATGTCATGGATGGTATCATAAATTCACAGATGTACTGCTCTATATTGATAAAGAAGATGCTCCCAAGACGTGCACTTCTCCAACATGACAATGATCCAGAACACACATCTGTTGCATTTCTGAGGAAGAACAGGGTGAAAGTGATTTGGTGGCCAAGTGACAAGTTGTCATCACTCTCCATCCAGCATCCAAGTTCTAAGAGCTCATTCTTGAAGGATAGAAAAGGATGTTACACTATGTCGCCAGCTTATTCATTCCAAGCCTAGAAGACTTTGTGCTATCCTCAAAGATCATGGAGGTTGGTAATACAAAATGCAAGATGTAGATGTTTTTGACGTAGGGTGCACCCATTTTTGCATCAATTAATTTAAGTAAAACTTAGAATTTTGTAATGAAAGTTATGTTATTAACCTTATGTTCATTTTATGGGTTAAAAAATGCTCTATGTAACTCAGTCTGGTCAAAATTATAATATATTGATTAAAATCTTATATATACTACCTTCTCATCCCCTGTGGGATGGCTTTCCTCATTCTCTTGTCTTCTACCCTGGAAGTTTGAGGGTTCTGCACAGGATCTTAGTTGTTCCCCCTATAAAGAGTTCAGATGTTGCTCCTGGGATCTGTTGTCGCCATTCTTCCAACTTAGAGGTCATTGCTCTGAGTGCTCCTATCACCACTGGAATCACTGTTGCCTTCACCTTCCACATCTTCTCCAGTTGTTCTTTGAGGCCATGGTATTTCTCCAGCTTCTCATACTCCTTCTTCCCCCACATCTATTATCATTGCTGTCTTCTGCTCCTTGTCTACTATCACAATATCTGGTTGGTTAGCCAACACCTGCTTATCCGTCTGGATCTTGAAGTCCACTGGATTTTAGCCCTTTCATTCTCCCCACCTTTTCTTGGGTCTCCCACCTTAGTTGGACTTAGTTGGATGTAGCCCATATGCTATACAGATATAAGTCACTCAAGTGGTGTTAATACTTTTAATGGGGTTCTAAGGGGGCATCATTTGTTTTAAGAAGACACTCTGTGGTCACTATTACTGTGTTAGAGACCACAATACTTTCCTTGCCACACCACACTCAACACCACTGTGCAAGGGCAGCTGCCATGAAAACACCCTGGATACAATTTCATAATCTACTAATATAGTTATAAAAACATGAACACAAATATATATATATACAAATATGAAACTGAAGTAAATTCCCACAGGGGGGCCGAAAATGCCCCGTGTGAACCCCAAGAGCATGATGGGAATATTTTACAGCCCTATAAATTAGTGACATTTGCCATTTTATTCCAAAGTCCCAGAAAAGTAGAAAGAGAGAAAGGGTCAAGCTTGACATTTCCTGTCTCCCCTCACATTGCTCCGGCTCCATCCCGGAAAACAAGGGTCCATTCAGGAGTCACAGAGAACTTCATCCAGAGGACCAGAGTAGCTGAAAAGGGAAGGCAGGACTCAGGCCCGCGGGCAGCGGCTCCAGAAGAAAGACGCCTTGTTCCCAGTGCTGGCTGCTCACAGCTCGCCTCTTTATAGCATGGTTAATGTGGATAGGCCATAGGGATGAGTGTGAGTTGCTGGAATATATTGGGCCATTGTCCAGAAAGCACCTGGCCGGCATTACTGCGCCCTATGGACACACAGAGCCTCTGTGCTGCTGTGTATGATGCCCACACCCAGATAACAAAAGAAAACACCTCTGTACATCAGATAATACCAAACACATTGGCGCCAACTGATCCAAATTTGAAGGGTTCAAATAAACATAAAATCCATGTTACCGCTTACATAGATGCTAATGGCTTGACATAACGGATAATATCTCACAGACAGCCCTGCATATGTGCTCCTTAAAGGGGGGAATCATCATCTTTCCTTAGAGCACAACGGTTCTCTGCCCTGTTCCAGTTTGCCAGGAAGGTGGTAACAGATAGATAGATAATGGCATTGAAGTGACTCTAATCTGAACTGTGCTCTCTCCCATGGTGCTAGCATAGACTGCTTTGCCTCTGCAGCATTGGAGGAGTGTGAGGATCATTGATCCATTCAGTCACCTTCAGCAAGTTTTAAGGCCTCCTGCATGTGTCCATTTAAAATAGGCATGTGTTGAACAGTCCATATTGTCCATCTATGTGCCGATCCGTGTGTATTGTGTGTCATCAGCGTCAACTGTGTCACATCCATGTAACACGTACCAGAAAAAACAGTATTACCAGACACCTTCCCAACCTAATTATGCTAACCAGCAGCCGCCCCAGGAGTAGCGCATCACATAAGATGCACTGATTCTGGAGCTTTGCCTCAGTTCTTCTTGTGCAGTGGCAATTGGGGTAATGGTTTATGAGGTTGATGTTATATTTGTAGTGTCAGTTGGCATCAAGCCCTGGTGTTAGTAATGGAGAGGTGTCTATCAGACACCCCAATTACTAACCCTGTAAGTGTAAACATTAAAATCCATAAAGATTCAAAGTAATTCAATAATCCGATGTAGTCCACAATGGATACCTGAAAGACATAAAAAGAGAGAGATAAAGAAATAAAAAAAGAACCTCCCTCATTAACCAATGTTTTTTTTTACTTATTTGTGTATTTTTTAGTCCCTTTAAAGGACTTGAATCTGCGGTCATCTTTGGCTTGTATGATATATATAGTATTGTTGTCCCAACAAGGACAACATCTGCATGGAGTTGGTATGTTCTGCACGTGTTTGTGTGGTTTCCTCCTGGTTCTCCGGTTTCTTTCCACACTCCAAAGACATACTGATAGGGAATTTACATTGTGAGCCCCAATGGGGACAGTGATGATGATGTATGTAAAGAGCTCTGGAATTAATGGTGCTTTATAAGTGAATATATTATTATTATTATATTATTGCTGCATATATAGTAAAAAGCAAGGTCATCTTTGAAGCCCGATAACCGAATTTCAATGGATATCCATGATGGCAGGCATAGGGGCCTTCACTTGACCCCCGGCTATCAAACCATCCAATCTGCGGTCCGTGATCACATCACAGTAATGCCACTGGTTGCATAGAATAATAATATTTATTCACTTATATAGCGCTATTAATTCCACAGCTCTTTACATATATCAGCAACACTGTCCCCATTGGGGCTCACAATATATTCCCTATCAGTATGTCTTTGGAGTGTGGGAGGAAACCAACACAAACACATGGAGAACATACAACATGTCATCCCTGGTGGGATTTCAACCCAGGACTTCAGTGCTAACCACTGAGCCACCATTATGCCCTATAGAAAGAGGATCCCTTTGCTCGTGCACATTGACAGTGGCATTTAACAGGTTAATAGCTGCGGGCAGGGCTATAGTGCAACCGCAGCTGTTATAGATGGATCATAACTGTGTGTCACAGCCATCATCTACCAGGTATATATGACCCACCCAGGGGTCTATGGGAACTCGGTATCCGGGTGTTTGCTGTAAGGGGGATGTCACTGGTGGCCTGCCCAGACCCGTACCCTGGGGTCACTTGGAAAAGGGAGAAAAATAAGAAAAGATATAATAAAGTCTTGTGACGCCACCTGTGGATTCTGGTGAAGGCACCAGCACTGCTTCAGACCTCCGGAGATAATGGACGGGCAGCTTGGGTGGTATAGCTCCCCACAGGTGCAGCGGGGTCCCCGGGGCAGTGATGAGGTGACAGGGATTTGCACAGGGAGAAGGTTAGGCAGCCGGCCGTGCGACAGCTTAGCCGACGGGTTCAAGGATGAACAAACTGACACACACACTGTGGATCATTTCTTTACCTTTACTGGTGGTATTGCAGGCATGGCCCAGGGTACACTCCAAGTGATCGGGATGTCACTTCTGGATTTCCACAGTGAGTGATGGATAAGGCCTCCTTGTCTCTTTCCCTCGTTGAAGTCTCTGAGCCGTGTGAAACTAAGCCTGACTTCTTCTGTGTCTTTTTCTCACCCGTTCTGTAGTGTCGAGAACCTGTGTGTGGGCTACCACTATGACTTCTCCTGCGGTCCCTGGCTCCCCTATTGGTTGCGTGACAGGTGTCCGGGAGACTGGAGTCTCCTCGGTGAACCGGTGTTTCTGCTGGGCTTGATGCTCTCCTGCAGACTCGGACTCCGGTCTCCGGGTTGCTTCCTGGGGTGAACCGGTATGGCTCCTCTGCCCCCAGTCTGCTTCTCTACTTCTTAAGCCTTGCCTTCAACCTCACTCTCAGGCCCTCACACTGGCTAGGCTGGTCAACTGGCTGGGGCCTAGCATAGCTCTGACAAACCAGGACGTCTTCACAGTTCTCCTAGCGACTGCACACTCTAGCTAACTCCGCCCCCAGCACCAGTATTTGTAGGGGATCTTGCTTAAGGCAGCAAGTGGAGCTTCCCCTACTGTATTATAATTATATTATTATTATATTATCATTATTATTAGTAGTAGTTTTATTAATTTTTTTTATTTTTATTATTATTATTATTATTATTATTATTTTATAATGATCAAGTAGAATGAATTTCCCGGTCAGCACAATTATGGGGACACCAAATGTGGCAAATTCAACAATTCTTCCTCTTTCATTTAATGTATGAAAATTAAATATATATGATTAAAAAAACTTCATAATTTCTTTATTTTTTTGAAGGAGGTGAAGGGAGGAGATTTAAACTTTCTTATATTTAAATTTTTCTTAGTCCCCTTAGGTGACTTGAACCTGCAATCTTTCAATTATATAGTATAGACTGCAATATCACAAACTTGCAGTAATTCAGCTGTAAAGGGTTTATCAGAATTGAACATGTGTGGCGCCCCTATGGCAAGGCGCCACAGGGAGGTACTGCACCCCAAATAGAAGGTGTAGTGCCTCCATAGCCGTGCATATGGAGGACGCTACAGAGTCTGCACCCTGCATCCATACAGTAGGCCACTTTAAGACAGGGGACCGTATATTTAGTAGGTCCCAGGGGGTGGATCCTAGAGAGCGGGAGACAGGGAGTGACAGTAATGTCAGGCAGACGGTGTGAGACATCGAGGAAGGCAGACGCAGGGGACCCTGCGTCTGTAACAGGAGGGCACCTCTTAGGAGAGGGGTGACCCAGACTTGGAAGGGGGTTATTCCAGGACTGGTTGGAGCCAGCTGGAGACCCAGGTCACCACCGGCATACCAGAGCCGAGGCAGCTAGTAAAAGGTCTAACCCTAACTGCAGACCGGCAAGCTGAGAGCCCGACACAAGGGAGCCACAGCACCCCTAAAGAAGCCCAACAGCGGTCCTGCAGCTGGGTCCATGACATCGACAAGTAAGAGACTTTAGGTAACAGACCCCGAGGACTAGAGACTTGGCTCAAGAGGGGAAAGCACAGACAGAGACAGAGGGACAGGAACAGGAACGCCATATTAAAGCAGCACTGCCAGACTCTGGAAAGTCCTCCAAGATCTGCGGCTACAAACCCCATTCAACCAGACTGTACCGTGTACCCTTTTCTACCTGCTTCAAGTAAAGAACTGTTTGAGCTGATCTGGTGTTTTGTCTCCTTCTATCTACCGCCCGGAGGGCTTCTACAATATCATTGAGGTGAGGACTACTACCCCCATCTTTCACTCCGCTGCCCTGAGGTAAAGCTCCACCTGTGGGGAGCTGTACTACCAAAGCTGCATTCACATCACCTCAGCGGCCGGCCGCAGCGCTGGTAACCCTATTACCAGGTACCACAGGTGGCGTCACGTTACCATTCCCCATCATCATCACCCCCTACCCCACCATTGAGGCTCCAGGGCACGGAGCCAGGAACCGACCAGCCGTGATCCCCACCGAAGTAACCCCCTATCTCAGTATCCGAGTACCCCCTACCCTGTCGACCGACTCATTTCTGGCGTCACGAACAGGATCCCAATGCCCGGTAGAACTGGGTACTGTGTGCTTAAAATAGACTTTATTGACTGTTTTGTGAACTGTAAAATCGGGCCGCCATTACTGCGCCACAGAGCAGGAAGAGCATCGCAGCTGCAATGCGTGAAAATAAGCCCCGCCCCTCCGCTCTGCCGAAGTTCAACAAAGTGCAGTGGCTGGCTCTTGGAAGACCCGAGGGCTGATTAACTGAACTATTCCAATAAGCGAGTCTGCATATGTAAAAGACTATGTGCTGGCCCAGGGGTGTGCCTCGGCCCCTCAAGTCAGAAGGGCCATGCAAGAGGTGCCAAACTGCCTCCCCACCCCCCTTGCTATCAAACAATCAAGGGGGCGGCCAGGAATTAGACCGTACCAGTTCGGGACTATAAAAAGTAAACAGGGTGCGGCCGGATGTCAGAACGAGAGACCTTGGAATAAAACGATGTTTGGGTGAGCGCTGGGATATGAAGACAGCTACACTTCAACAAGTATTTTACCTGCAAGTTTATTGTTCAAATCACACTAGGTCCTCTCCCACAACATGTTTCGACGCTCAGGGCGTCTTCCTCAAGTGATCCACTTGAGGAAGACGCCCTGAGCGTCGAAACATGTTGTGGGAGAGGACCTAGTGTGATTTGAGCAATAAACTTACAGGTAAAAATACTTGTTGAAGTGTAGCTGTCTTCATATCCCAGCGCTCACCCAAACATCGTTTTATTCCATTGCCTGCATATCCATCTCCCTATGGGGAGAGCGGTGGAGCAGCTCCGGAGGGAAGAAAAATCCAACAGAGGAGAGGAAAACACGTGACGGATCACGTGCAATTACACAGGCGGACACCGAGGAAAAAGGGAAAGAAATCCACACCATCCAGAGAGAGACCCCGTGCACTCACTACGTGAGCCCCCCAGTTGTGCGGACAGCACAACAGGAAAAGGTGAGTGTAACGGTGACTGAACAGAGGGTGGTTATAAAACATAAAGCAGCATGGCGCAACCAATTTCTATATCTCATTACATGTAGAACGAGAGACCTTGGCAGACTCCGGACCCATTACCCGTGTGCAGCCTGGTAGTGATGGCAGTCCCCAGACTAAGAGATTTAATCTGGGAGGTCAAGGAAGACATCCGAGCCGACCGTGCTGTCCTGGGAGTATCCACCCTAGAAACCGAGGGTGAGGACATCGCCTTCTGGGGAGCAGCACTGAGGGATCTACGGGTTCGACTCCAAGAGACCACCAAGCGGACTATCCGGCATTGGAGTGATCACCGGGGGTGATGGTAACAACAGAAACCGAGCACCCGGTAGCTGGTGAGGGTTACGCCCCCACAGAACCCGATGCATCCAGCACCACAACCCCTGAACCAGCGGACCCGACCACAGTGGAGCCTGGCGAAGAGGAGGCTGACGAGCTGGAAGACCTCATCCAGTTTACCGAGGAACCCAACCTGACCGTGGAGGAGGAGGATGAACGTCCTGAGGGTCCCGCCAGCGTTGAGGAGGAGGAGGATCCGGAAGAAGGAGCCATCGGTAGCGCCGAGGAGACTGAGCCCCGCAAGCTATGGAGGGCTGGATCACCAATGGTACGGGTCTAGGCAGGAGCGATGAGAGCGATCCAACCCTTGGCTGACACCGAGCGTTCCTGGTAACCCGTGGGACGGCCTTGGTTCATGCAGCCTGCTCAGGACAACGAAGCTGAATGGCAGAGGAGCCGACAGGCATGGTGGGCAAACGAGATGGAGACCTGCCAGGCCCGTGCCTTTGCCCGCACTCAGCTGCCGCAACCCCTGAATCAATGCAAAAAGGGATCATTACCATTTGCAACCTGGGAACCGGGTACGGTTTTGTCCGGGAAGAAGGCCTCCACTCAGAGGTTTTCGTGGGAAGGAGAGACATGGAGTCCCATCTCCCGCAAGGCCACCCGTACCGGGATTTATATCGGGGCGAAACCATAACATATGAACGCCATGCAGGACCCCGAGGGTGGTACGCGATCCGGTTCAGCAGAAGTGACGATTGACAAGGTTAAACCTGTATAGTGTACCACTGTAAATAGTTGTTTATTGTGCCTTTTCTTGCAGCACTTGGACAAGAATCACATAAATGTGAACTGTGGTTTTAAAAAGCCTGATTGAACTTGAAGTCAAAGACTTAATACCCAGCCCCGTTGGGCCAATGTGAACTTTTAGTAAAATGTTTATTTGCAACGTTTCAAGCCTAGCGCCTCCCGCAAGGGAAGACAAATGTAATCGTATTGTTTTCTGTGTGTTTAAAAAGTTACCCGGGTATATATTAATAAAAAGTTTAGCTCAAACCCGGTTTAGTTGTAACACTCGCAGACGAGTGTATTTAACCAGGGGGGGTGTGGCGCCCCTATGGCAAGGCGCCACAGGAGGTACTGCACCCCAAACAGAAGGTATAGTGCCTCCGTAGCCGTGGATATGAAGGACCCTATCCTGCAATTTCCATACACTACAACTGCCCCGGGGAGCGCAACCATCTTGCTGCCCAAGTATCTGGCTCGCAGCATCGGTAACCATACCGTAAATGGAAGGTGGCGTCACAAATCACTTTTATTTTTATTATTACTTTTCCATTGACTCTTTTAAGCAACCACCAGGGCAAAGGGACCGGCCACAGGCCCCAGTGACATCCCCCGTGAATCTACGCCCAGGACCTGGTACCCCACGGCCCTGGTGCGGGTCAGCTTTCTGGCATCACGAACAGGATCCTGTGCCCTTACCGACGGGTACTGTGTGCCATGTATTGACTGTGTTGAACAGTAAATTGGGCCGCCATAACTGCGCCACACGGTGAGCGGGAAGAAGGGGAGCGTAACTGCCGAAAGGGCGCGAAGATGAACCCCGCCCGGCACTCTGCCATCAGCCGACAAGCGCAGCGGCCGGATCCGGAAATACCCGAGAGCCCTCAACTCCCTGCCTGAGGAGCAGGAGACAGCTTTTTCAGTTAAGAGACTGGCTCAAGTTAACTAAGTGGGGAGCGAGGATGGATTCGCAAAGGGGTGCCGATGCAGCGGTTCCCAACATAGACTTATCCCGAAATGAAGCACTGGCTGGCTCCTCATCTGCTGAAGCAGCCGCAGCACCTGAAGCTGTGGCCCCGCTCATGCCGTATGTCCCGAGAGCGGCATGGCTACCGCAATACGCTGGGGAACCAGATATCCTGGCTGGATTCAGAGAAAAGATGACAATGTCTTGGATATGTACGCTATGACAGAAAAGGAAAAGGTATCTGTATTGCTGGGGCAGCTGATGGGTGCCCCCGAGCATGATGCAAAGACTGGCTAGACACAGATGAAGAGACAGTCACCCGAGTATTTGCTAAATTAAGAATTGCTTTTGAGACTCGCACTGAGGCTGGTTAAGGATGAGGTTCTACAACTGCAAGCAGAGGTCGCAGGACAGTATGCGGACTTTACCTTGAACCTCCAGGAGGCTCTGCGGGCCTTAAAGCAGGTAGACCCAGAGAGTGTGTGGGAGGAAAATAAAATGTTGATTGAACAGTTTATTGAGGGGCTGCATTCACCAGTCTATCACACACAGTTGCGTCTATGGGTCCGTCCTAGAACATCCAGACTTAAACTTTGCAACCCTGAAAGACTGGGCCATTAGAGCACTGCGAGACCTTGTAACCTTAGACCCCGCATCTCAGCTACAGCCAGCTATCACCTCTTCCGTGGAGGTGGCGCCCCCTTCCTTAACCACTGCAGACACCAAAGGACAGACTGTGACACCTGGTGCCTCTGATGACTTGCAATCCCAGGTGCAGCAGTTGACGAGGGATGTGGCCATGACCTTAAAGGCCATGCAACTCCAGCAGGAACCTATGTCGTCAGGGAGGATCCAGCTAGCTGACAGCCCCAAGGACGTCCCGTGGATGCGAGGAAGGAGGATCCCACCATCCAGAGGAAGACCCAGCGACCACTACACTCATCAGGACAACCCATCTGCCGCTGTTGCAACGAGGCGGGCCACTTTACCAGGTCATGTACTTTAAACTAGCGACCCCTGGGGCAGAGGGCCAATCCCCAGGAATAAGATGACCAGGCCCGTCAGACTGGTGCGATAGATATGTGGGAGGACGGCCAACCCTGTCTATTGTGGTAGACGGTATTCCAACATCTGCTTTATTGGACACTGGCTCCAGGTGACAACGATCCCACATATCTTTTACAAAAGATTTTGGGCTGAGTCTGAGCTCACCCGCCAAGACCCGAACCTCACTAAATATGCGGTCAATGGACAGCCCTGCAAGTGGGGTTCAGGGAGGTGACAATAAAGGTGGGGAGGGTGGAGCTAAAGGGCCAAGGACTTATTGTGGGTGAAACTGATACTGGTGGGAAAAATCCAATGATGATATTAGCACTAATGTGATTGAAAATTGTCTAGTCAAAAAGCTTTTCTTGCTCCAACAGATTGCAGAAACTGCCAGCTCCGGGCAGCAAAGGGTCTTAAAGAAAGAGATCAGGGCCCTCCTGAGGAAACAACAGGTAGAGTTGTCCGGTGGTTAGTGACCCGTTCCCCATTGTGTTGCCCCCAAGAAGTAAAATGATGATCTGGTGTCGAGCAGCAATAGGCCTCAGAGGGCAGGATTACCAGGCAATGGTCGAGCCCGTGAACTCAGATAGTAGGCCCACGGTCCTGACAGCCAAGGGGTGGTTGATGTACGCAAGGGAGGGTATCTGTATGAGTTTTAAACTGTGGAGAAGAAGAGGTCAAACTGCCCAAATATGCTACCGTTGCCAAGCTGTTCACTGTCAACAACAACTCAAACCAGACACTGGAACCGTTGACCCCGTCCAAACAGGTGGAGGACAACATCTCCAAGGGACAGCTGGAGGACTGGTGTCAGAAGCTGCATGTAGGCACTGATTCCACCCCTTCTCACCAGAAGCACAGAGTTTATCGGGTAGTGCAAGAATATGAACAGGTCTTTAGTAAGCATCCATTAGATCCATCCACAAATAAAAGAGAGATACAGGCCTGTACCACCAAATCACTATCAGCGTGCCAAAGACATGTTACAGGAAATTAAGGAGGCTGGGGTTATTAGAGATAGTTGTAGCCCCTGGGCAGCTCCGCTTTTCTTAGTCAGAAAGAAAGATGGCACAAGGAGGATATGTATTGACTACAGGCAAATAAACCGCATAACACACAAAGATGCTTACCCATTACCCCGCATTGAGGAATCACTTGCTGCACTGAAAGCTGCTAACTACTTTTCCACCTTAGATCTTACCAGTGGGTATTGTCAGGTTTCCGTGGCAGAAGATCAGGGGAAGACCGCGTTCATGACGTTGATGGGTCTGTGTGAGTTCAATAGCATGCCGTATGGACTCTGCAATGCACCGGGAATGTTCCAAAGGCTGATGGAGTGTTGCCTGGGGCACCGAAACTTTGAGACCGTGTTGCTATACTTTGATGACGTCATTGTGTATTCTGAGACGTATGAAGAATGTCTGGAGCACCTAGCTGAGGTATTTGAAGCATTGTCGAGGTTTGGTATGAAGCTGAAGCCATCAAAATGCCACTTGCTGAAGCCGACTGTTCAGTATCTTGGGCATGTGATCAGCGCAGAAAGTGTGGCACCAGACCCTGACAAGATCACCGTCATCAAACATTGGCCAGAGAGGTGCGTCAGTTCTTGGGGCTGGTAGGATACTACAGGAGGATCAAAAAGGGCTTTATGAGGATGGCAGCGCCTTTACAAGATCTCCTGGTAGGCCAGACCAAGAAGAGCAAGACCTCTGGCCCTCCGTTTGAATGGGGTGAGAAAGAAGAAGACTTCTCCAAGCAGATGAAGTGGGCCCTGACCAGTGAAGAGATCCTGGCCTACCCTGACTACAATTTACTGTTTGTGCTGTACACAGATGCCACCAACGTGGGATTGGGAGTAGTGTTGTCTCAGGTGCAGAAGGGCAAAGAACGTGTGATTGCCTATTCAAGCAAGAAGCTCCATCCTACCGAGAGGAACCCAGAAACCTACAGCTCATTCAAGCTGGAGTTCCTAGCCTTAGTCTGGGCTGTGACAGAATGGTTCAAGCACTATCTGGCAGCTGCAAAGTTTACGGTCTTTACCGACAACAACCCGCTTACACACCTGGACTCCGCGAAGCTAGGAGCACTGGTGGAGTGATGGGTGGCTCGGTTGTCAAACTATGACTTCACCATCAAATACGGGGCAGTCCGCAAAAATGACAACGCTGATGCACTGTCAAGAATGCATCACCAGAAGCAGGAGAAGACTCGGATGAGCTAGAAGAGATAGAGCTGCCGGCTTTTCACTGCCACAGGGTATCCCAGTGTAACCAATGTGCTAAAGATAATTGCCATGAGGCCACATTGAACCCATTGCTGCACCACGGGTGGAAAGAAACACAAGACAGTGATCCGGTTGTTCATCTAGTGAAAGAACTGTTAACCTAACCGGATTCCTGTCTTAGCACAGATGCCCCACCTGAGGCACAGCACCTGTGGAAGGAAAAGAGCAGGTTGTTCATCTACAGAGGTAGGCTGTGCAGACGTTACATCAACCCCCGAACCCATGAGATGGTGTGACAGATAGTGGTACCGAAGAGAGATGTTCAAATGGTGCTGGAAGCGTACCACGATGGTACTGTTACACGAGAGATTCTATTGGGTTGACATGAGAACCACCATTGAGAACTGGTGCAGAGATTGTGGCCCATGCAACTTAAGAAGAAAAGACTGTGACAGTCAAGGAGTTCCACTACAGCCAATTGTCACCAAGCAGCCACTGGAACTTGTAGCCTTGGATCATGTGAAGCTGACACCCAGCAGGTCAGGCTATACGTATGCCTTCCCTATGGTGGACCACTATTTCCAATTTCTGGTAGTAGTTCCTGTAAAGGACTTCACAGCAAGAACTGCAGTGAGAGCCTTTCAAGCCTTTTTTGTCGACCACATGGATATCCAGAGCAGGTGTTGACAGATCAAGGTCCTGCATTTGAAGCTGAAGTGTTCCAGGAGTTTTGCAATTTGTATGGGTGCAAGAAAATCCGAACCACACCGTACCACCCACAGACCAATGGCATGTATGAGAAAATGAACCAGGTGGTCATAGACCTGTTGAAAACCTTGCCTTTGGAAGAAAGAAACATGTGGCTGGAGAAATTGCCCGGACATGTGGACATGTACGACAACATCCCTGTAAGTTTCACCAATTGCACGCTAGTGTACTTGATGAGAGCAAGACCTGGGAAATTACCAATTGATCTTGAGATGGGAATTGTTGTGCCTGAAACCAGTTCACCTGATGCTAATTGAGGCACTAAATGCCAAGAAAAGTACAAAAAGGTACAGGAGTGCAAAGACAGCAGCTTAAATCAGATCAGAGAGAAGCAAGAGAAAGATTACAACATGAATGCACCAGCTGCTCCCTTAATACCTGGAGAGATGGTTCTAAAGAGGAAAAGAAGAACAAACAAACTTGATGACCAGTGGAAAGCAGAACCCTATACAGTATTACCCTCTAACTTTGATAACAATAAAGTCTGCTTAATCAGCAAAGACAAAGGAGAAACATGAGCAGCAATTTCTAGAGACCATCTTAAGAAATGCCCAGAACAGCTGAAAGAAGTCATTCCCTGTACACCCCAACCAAAAGAAGAAAAGAAAGAGATGATACGGACTGTACTTGGAGACTTTCCTGAAAGTTGGCCTCAGTACAATGGAGCCATAATAGTACCACTAATAACTTTCCCTCAACCAGTAGAAGTCCCAAGAAGACCAGAAGACCCTGTTGAAGTCTTAGAAGAACCACGGGAAGAGAGACTTGAAGAACCATCTGTTGCAGCAGTACCAGAGAATCCTGCTATTGGTGAACCTGTCAATCCTATGGTAAGACTAAGAATTGACTGTGATGAGCGCTTTAGCCAGCTGCCCACAGTGTTTGCTTGGACTTGTCTCCCTGAGATCAGTGAATGCTTTGTGATGTTGGTCTACTAGGTCTTGCTCCCACCAAGCCAGAATCCTACTCCACACTGATGAGGGGCAACACCCCGAAACAGCTGTCTGTGGATGGATACCTGGCCTTGGTATTCCCTTGTCATATCTCTAAACTCGTAAAAGAGCTGGATATTGACTAAAACACCACTTAATATGGTGGTTATGGTGTTCTCGCAAGGAGCCACCCCTTGGCTGGGTCCTTCCCTGGAGGGATATCTGCTAGTCCTGTGTTTCAGACTCCTAACCGAGGCTCCACAGACTCTATTTGCATTACTGTAAGACATAGTCCTACTCATGGTACAGACACTAGTGAGGCACCAGCAGTAGACACTAGTACACCATCCCAACCAGTTAAGACACCAGTTGAGTGTTGCGTAGCTCTAGCCGTAGAAACTTTGGTCAGATCCCCACTCGGTACAGAGAATAAAGTGTGCTGTGGAAAAAGTGTAAATATGGGTTCATGTATGTAAATAGTCTGACTGTAAAGACAGTAGTGTACAGAAGGGTGGAGGAACTGGATTCAACCCCATGCATATTAATTTAGGAAGAGCAAGTTCCTGGGGGTGGGAGGTTAAAACCAGGACTCCAAGCTGAGACACCCATAGTGAAATGTAAATATGTTTTTTTTGTTTATGCATTGCAGCCAAGTGAACCCATAACCGTCAAGACCAGTAGAATCCAGGACTGGTGGTGATTAAAAACTTTCTTGTACATATTCATCCGCAGCCTGCGGTGGAAGAACTAGAACTGTAAGGACTGCTTACCAGTTGAGCCCTTGGACTCCTAACCTGTTTTCCCATTTTATTAGTTTTTGTAATTTTTGATTTTTAAGACTTTGTACCATTTCAAATTGTTATTAATGTTTAAAAATGTTGTGTTTTCCTCAGTCCAGGAGTACTGAATTTAACTAGGGGGGAATGTGCCACCCCTGGGTTCGGTTGCCACTGATACACCTGGGACAGAAAAGGATCTCCACATTAGGTAAGCCCGCACACAACACCTTCCACTTCAGACCTGAAGGGGGAGCTGTACAAACCGAGTTCAGGTGTGGTCCCCTATAAATTCAGGCTTGGAAGAGGAGTTAGGGAGTACAGTTCCAGGGAGGACTGTGAAGACATTCTGGTGACGGAGCTGTGCTAAGCCCGTACCAGTGAGCACTACTAACCGGCGTGAGGGACCCTAGAGCGAGGATCGGAGGCAAGGAGTAGTAGTAGCAGGGGAGTGGAGCCATACTGGTTGCCCCGGAGGAACAGCGCCTGAAACCGGACACCAGAGTCTGTGACTGCAAGGGACCTGTTAGCCCAGCAGTAAAGACCGGAGGCCAGGGAGACTTGAGGTCTCCTGTCCACAGCAGCACTTGAGGTACAGCCACTTAGCAGAGCTCGGGACCGCAGTGGATACAGCAGGTGCCCGCAGCAGAGCTCTCACTGCCTGCCTTACAGGTGAGGCAGTAACAGAGGGTCAGGGCTTAGCTTCAGAAAGCCTGGGACCAAGACACACACAGCTCAGCAGGGAGGCCTCATAACTCGCCAAGTGTGGAGATTCTTAACTGTTACCCAACCACCCGGACCCGTACCATCAGAGACTCTACCCTGGACTATACCTACAACATCAGTAACAGGTACCGAAACATTAACCCTGTGTGTGACTGTTATTGCGCCCCTGCTCCCACTCCCTCCATAGATTGTCCTGCAATTTCCATACACTACAACTGCCCCAGGGATCCCGCTCCACATACAGGGAGCGCAACCATCTGGCTGCCCAAACATCACCCCGAATGACTGACTTGTAGCACCGGTAACCATACCAGAACTATAGGTGGCGTCATTAATCACTTTTATTTTTATTATTATTTTTCCATTGACTCTTTTAAGTGACCACCAGGGCCACGGGACTGGGCACAGGCCCCAGTGGCATCCCCCGTGAATCGATGCTCAGGTCAGGGTTCCCACACGGCCTTGGGGCAGGTCACATTAAAGTGTTAGGAGTCTTGCCCAAGGATCCCTACTGGAATCTACTTACATAATTGCCTTGGACACTTCTTATGTCCGGATGTCCTGCTATCACATGCCTCAGTAAGTGCGCATGCGTATGCTAGGCAGGTACATACGCACTTACTCACGCGACCTCCAACTTTGGACACCTGGATAAATAAAGATGGTAGCAGCATGACCTGGCACGTGCATGCACTCTTATGCTGCTGCCATCTTTGGACACTTGGGCTTGAAGGTAAGAGGCAGAGCACACAAGGGGAGAAGAAGACAGCACAGGGAGGAGAGAAACAGCACAGAGGGGGGAGAGTGAACAAGGGAGAAGAACACAGAACACAGGGGTGAGAGAGAGCACACAGGGGGGAAAGAGAGAGCTCACGGGGGGGCAAGAGTGCACAGGGGGAAGATACACAGCACACAGGGGGTAGACAACTCAAAGGATAGACCACACGAGGAGAGAAGACAGTACGGGGGGAGAGAGAGCACACAGGGGGAGAGAGAGAACACACGTGGGAGACACAACTCAAAGTAGAAAGCACATAAGGGGAAAATACAACATGCGAGGAGAGACAGCCAACAGAGGGTGGCAAGTACATGACGAGAGAACACAGTCCACAAGGAGCGAGCGCACAGGGGGAGGGACAACACACGGGGGAGAGAGTAAAGGAATAAGAAAGATGGCCGCTGCCCCTAGTGCCACAAAGCCCACCTCCATTGTGACACCACTGCCCTCCCGATGCGATAGCATCAGGCACTCATCTAGTATATACTGTATATACATATATATTGGTGGTTAACCACTAGGCTAGTGCAGCCACCAAAAGTTACATGGTATATATTAATTCATTTATTTCCACATGACAGGGCAAAATCCAATGGTAGAAGGAAAAAGGGTTAAATCATGCACTTCAGATACTGAAATCCTAGGACAAGGACCAGTGGATGATCATAAACAGGTTTATTAGTCGACACGTTTTGTGGACGGCTTCCCACTTCTTCAGGACTTACAATCGCTCATGGCAGGGCAAGAATTCAAACCCCGGTCTCTCATGCTGGAGGCAGTGCATATAACCACTATACTATACCAGCCACTATAACAAGCCTAAAGGATCAACAACAGGCCTGGATGGAAGAAGTGGAAAATTAGGTGCCATGGCAATAAATGCCACTGCATGGGATGTACCATCCACAGATAATGGAGGTGACATAGAGAAATCCTCCCAATGGCTGGAAACATCTGGACTCCAGGACAGGACAGATGCACTAATCATAGCGGCACAAGAGCAGGCGCTAAGTACCAGGTCATAGAAGCAGGGATCTACCATACAGACAAGACCCAAGGTGCAGTCTATGTAAAGAAACCTCGGAAACAGTTCAACACATAGTGGCAGGGTGCAAAATTTAGAAACAGCGAACACCGGACGCCACAACCAAGTGGCGGGAATTATATACAGGAACATCACATGGGCTAAATCAAGGTGGGAGACCCCAGAAAATGTGGTGGAGAATAAAAGGGCTAAAATCTTGTGGGACTTCAAGTTCCAGACGGATAAGCAGGTGTTGGCTAACCAACCAGATATTGTGATAGTAGACAAGGAGCAGAAGACAGCAATGATAATAGATGTGGAGGAAGAAGGAGTATGAGAAGCTGGAGAAATACCAGGGGCTCAAAGAACAACTGGAGAATATGTGGAGGGTGAAGGCAACAGTGATTCCAGTGGTGACAGGAGCACTCAGAGCAATGACCTCTAAGTTGGAAAAATGGCTGCAACAGATCCCAGGAGCAACATCTGAAATCTCTGTCCAGAAAGGTGCAGTGCTGAGAACAACTAGGCACCTGCGCAGAACCCGTAAACTCCCAGCATGCCTCTGGTAGAGGACCTAATATTGAGGAAGAACAAAAGAACCACGCCACGGGGAAGTGAGAATGTAGTAGTTTTTTTTTATATATATACAAACTGTTATAAAGTAGGGGAAATAAGTATTTGACACACTGCAGATGTTTCATGTTTTTCCACCTACAAATAATAGAGAAGTCTGTAATTTTTAACATAGGTCACTTCAACTGAGAGAGACAGAATCTAAAAAAATACAGAAAATAACAATGTAACGTTTCTAAATAATTAATTAGTATCATAGTACATGAAGTGCTTTATTTGATACAATAGAAAAATAGAACTTAATAGTTGGTACACAATCCGTTTTTTCTAAGGTCAGACATTTTCTATAGTTCTTGACCAAATTTGCATTCACTGCAACAGGGATTTTGGCACACTCCTCCATACAGATCTTCTCCAGATATTTCAGGTTTCAGGGCTCTCGCTGGGCATTATTGAGTTTCAGCTTCCTCCAAAGATTTTTGATTGGTTTCAGGTCTGGAGACTGGCTAGGCCACTCCAGGACCTTGAAATGCGCCTTATGGAGCCACTCCTTAGTCAGAATCTTTTGGGACATTGTCATGTTGAAAATCCCAGTTACGACCCATCTTCAATGCTCTTACTGAGCGAAGGAGGTTATTGGCCAAAATCTTGCGATCACCCCATCCATCTCCTTTTCAGTATGGAACAGTCATCCTGTCTCCTTTACAGAAAAGCACCCCCAAAGTATGATGTTTCCACCCCCATGCTTTACAGTTGGGTTGGTGTTATTGGGGTTGTACTCATCCTTCCTCCAAACTTTCCAAGTGGAGTTGATACCAATAGTTCTATTTTGGCCTCAAATGGCAATATTACCTTCTCCCATGTCTCCTCTGAATCATCCAGATGGTCTTAAAACAGGCTTGGACAAGGGCTGGCGTGAGCATGGGGCACCTTGCGTGCCCTGCAGGATTTTAATCCATGACGTCGTTGTGTGTTACAATTTGTAATCTTTTAGACTGTGGTCTCCACTCTCTTCAGTTCATTGACCAGGTCCTCCTGTGTTTCTCAGCATCATTGTCTCCACAAGGCGAGATCTTGCATGGAGCCCCAGAGTAAGTTTGACAGTTATCTTGTGTTTCTTCTATTTTCCAATAACTGCACCAACAGTTGTTGCCTTCTCACTAAGCTGCTTCCATTATGGCCCTAGCCTGACATTAATGCTAAAAGCTTATAATGCACCCGAGGGCCTATGGGGACTCGGTACCTGGGCGTGGAGTTGCAGGGATGTCACCAGTGGCTCACCCGGACCCGTGGCTCTAGTGGTCAACCTAAAAATTGGGGGAGGTTGATGAAAAGGAGTAAGAGAATAAAGTTAGTCATGACGCCACCTGTGGTTTCTGGTGAATGCACCAGCGCTGCTGTGTGTCTCCGTGGATGATGGTCGGGCAGCTGGGTGGTGTAGCTCCCCATAGGCGGAGCAGGGTCACCGGGGCTGTGGTCAGGTGACAGGTATCAATTCAGGGAGTCGGCTGCACTGCCAGGCAGCTGGGGCAGTCTCTGTAGCAGACAGGGTCAGGGACTTAGGAATCAGGAAAAAATAGTTGCGGTTCTGATAGCGCTAAGGAAGGAGGGCAAGGGGAAATTGTTATGATGAACAGACCTTTATTAAAAACACGGTCCCTCAAACTCCGCTACGCGTTTCGACGTTACCGTCTTCATCAGGTGGAATGAGGGTACTAACACAATACAACATATATAAAGGGTTTGGCTCTCTCAGATTGGTCAAACAATTCTTGATCAATTAGGGTGGTAGTAATAATTAACCCTATGAGCGTCAAACTAGAACTATTAAAAATATCACATGTGGATAAAAGTCCATATTTTATGCATTGAATCACTATATCTGCCCAAAATACTTAGTATACGATCAATAAGACTATTAGTTACTGACCAAAGTGGATGATCCAAAAACAAAATTATACATAAAAAATGATAAAAAAGGAATTCTATATATAAATACATACATGATCCTGAATATTCAATACAAACAACTTATCAAAAATATAAACTATAAAAACTTCTAATATTTAAGTTATTGCAATAAGGGAGATATATATATCTCATTTTTAAAATTTGCAATGCCCAATGGGGAGAGGGGTGAGGGAGAAAAAACTCAAATGGATAAAATAAATGTGTCCTAAAAGTTATACTGCCCGATGGGGAGGGAGATACAATATTAAAAAGAAAATATCACGGATTACTATAACATTTTTATATATTTATAATGCCCAATGAGGAGAGGGGTGAGGAAGAAAAAACTCAAAAAGATGAAATAAATGTGTCCAAAAGTTATACTGCCCGATGGGGAGAGAGATACAGACCCTAATATTAAAAAGAGAGTATCACGGTTACTATAACATTTTTATATATTTATAATGCCCAATGGGGAGAGAGGTGAGGAAGAAAAAACTCAAATGGATAAAATAAATGTGTCCTAAAGTTATACTGCCCAATGGGGAGAGAGATACAGTATCAAAAAGAAAATATCACGGTTACCATAACATTTTATAATGCCCAATGGGGAGAGGGGTGAGGGAAAAAAAAACAAAAAAAAAAAAACAAAACCTCAAATAGAGTAAATAAATGTGTCCTAAAGTTATACTGCCCGATGGGGAGAGAGATACAATATTAAAGAGAAAGTATCACGGGTACTATAACATTTTTATATATTTATAATGCCCAATGGGGAGAGGGGTGAGGAAGAAAAAACTCAAATGGGTAAAATAAATGTGTCCTAAAGTTATACTGCCCGATGGAGAGAGAGATACAATATTAAAGAGAAAGTATCACGTTTAGTATAACACCCAAGGAAGAAGAAAACAACCCAAGGAAAAAAGGGGGGGGGGGGATAAATGGAGTGTAGCATTTTATCTTTTTGCCACATTCTCTATGGTTAGGTTGTGGCCCTCAGGGGCCAACGTACCCATTTTATAGATCCAATGGTTCTCTCTGCGAATCAAGGTACTTAATCGGTCAGCCTCATCCTCTACCACATGATCTATAACTGTAACTTCCATTAGGTTATAATCTCTTTGGTGACACATTGCATAGTGCCTTGACACACTATGTAGCTGATACCCTATTTTTATATTTGTCTATGCTTGTTCAGCCTACAATGCATGGCTTGTATTGTTCTCCCTATATACTGGAGGCCACACGGGCACTCCAACATATATATCACGTATGATGACTGACAGGTGACTTTATAGTTAATGGGGAAGGACAGATTTAAAGATCTAGATGTTATTGACTTCACTCCATGTGCTAGAACCGGACAGCACATGCATCTAGGAACTTTACAGCGGTAGCAACCCAAAATACCGCTGACCTCACTAGTAGGTCCAGCTTTTGTTCGAAGAGTGGTGTTACTGGGCGCCACTGTTTTTAAGGTTTTTGTTCTTTTTATAGATGAAAATAGGATTATCAGGCAAATGTTTAGAGATAACGGAATCATTCTTAAGAACAAACCAGTATTTTTTAATTAGATTTTGGATGGTCATTCTGGACTGATTGTAAGTAGTAACCATACTCCACTTAGATCTTTGTGACATGTTTCCCTTACTACTATCAACAGTAATTTTGTTAACACATGATTCTTGAGAGAGGTCTCTGGTACGACGATAGGCATCCTCTAGAAGTTTTTTAGGGTATCCCTTATCAGCAAACCGTTTTTTGAGGATCTTTGATTCCTCATAGAAATCCTTATCCCTAGTACAGTTTTTTCTCACCCTCCAGTACTGTCCGTATGGAACACTTGTGACCCATGTGGGGAGGTGTCCACTATCGAACCTCAGGAAACTATTTACGTCTACTGGTTTAAAATAGGTCGATGTGGACACCCTCCCCTGGTCATCAAGTTGCACAAGCAGATCTAAATACTGGAGGGTGGTTGGGGAGATGCTTACGGTGAAAGTTAGACCCCAGTTGTTCTGGTTCAAATAAAGAGCGAATTCAGAGGCCTCACTCTCACTTCCTGACCATAAAAATATTAAATCGTCTATATACCGACGGTAATAGGCAATTGATGACTGGAACCTTTGGGACTGCGCAATGAGGACTGATTCAAAAGCACCCATATACAAATTAGCGTAACTGGGTGCGAACCTCGTCCCCATTGCGCAGCCCCTACGTTGTCTATAAATGTTCCCCTCAAATGAAAATACATTATTGTCAAGAATAAAACTTATTGAAGACAACAAAAAATCACGCTGCTCCTGAACCATAGTTAGATCTGTCAAAAGATACTGATAATGGCATTCATCCCTTGTTGGTGTGGTATGTTGCTATACAATGCAGCGACATCCATTGTCAGCAACAACCGACCTTTTTCTGGGGGAAATCCTCTAAGTTCTTGGATTAGCTGGGTAGAATCTTTCAAATAAGAGGGCAATTGGAGTACATACTTCTGTAAGAACAGGTCAACATAGTGGGATAAATTACTGGTTATAGACGTTACACCAGATATAATGGGACGGCCAGGGGGATTTATTGGATCTTTATGAACTTTAGGGAGAAAATAAAAGAAGGGGAGCCGATATTGTGGTATATTTAGAAAGTTCTTTTCTTTTTTGTTCAGAATCCCTTTACTATATGCTGTTTTAATGAGCTCGTTATATCTAAGAAATATCATAATGGAGGGATCTTGTTCGAGCTTTTCGTAATACTCGCTATCCCCCAATATCCTGTGCCCCTCCCCTATATACCAATCCCTGTTCATAATAACGATACCCCCCCCCCCCTTTAACTGCATTTTTTATGATAATATTTTTGTTATTCCGTAATGATAGAATAGCCTGCCTCTCACCATAGCTCAAATTGTCTTTACTCCTCGGATATTGTAAAGTTCGTAATTCTTTGAGGACTAGTTGCTGAAAGGTTTCTATGTGCGCCCCTTTATGATGTAAGGGATAGAATTTATTATACTGGCTCCTAACGTCCATGTGTATATATTCACTATTGATATTGTTATCCTCCTGATCCTTCTTATTTTGATGTTTATTTTGATGTTCCACAGGAGGCTATCACTGGAGTTGTACCCAGCCAGTACAACTCCACTAGGTGAGTGGAAACCCCGCTTTCCCTGCAATACGGTTTACCCTGAGGTGCTTCACATTTGCGCTCCTTCTCTTTTCTTTTACAGGCACTTAGGAATCGACACACATACCGAAAGCTGTTTCTGTACCTTTACTGGTGGAATTGCAGGTAATTTCCAGGGTACTCTCCGGTTGGTCAGGGAACACTTCTGGATCTCCACGGTGAGCGAGTTTAAGGCCTCCTTGTCACTTTTACCTTGTTGAAGCCCCTACCTGTGTAAAACTAGGCCTGGCCTTCTCTGCTCTTCTGTCACCTGTGTGTTGTAGTGGGAAGCCTTCTTGTGGACTGCCGCTATATTCTCTCCTGCGGTGCCTGGCTCCCTTCTTGGTTGCTACACAGATGCCCGGGAGACTGGAGTCTCCTCGGTGAACCGATTTCTCTGCTGAGCTAGATGCTCTCCTGCAGACTCGGACTCCGATGTCCGGGTAGCTGTCTGGGGTGAATCGGTACTGCTCCTCTGCCCCCAGTCTGCTCTCACTTTCTTCCTCACGCCTTGCCTTCGACCTCACTCTTAGGTCCCTGCACTGGCTAGGCTGCTAACTGCTCGGTTGTCAACTGGCTCAGGCCTAGCACGGCCCCGACACACCAGGACTAGCGACTGCACACTCTGGCTAACTCCACCCCCAGCACCGGTATTTATAGGGGATCTTGCTTAAAGGCAGCAAGTTGGGCTCCCCCTACAGGTCTGGGATGGAAGGTGTTGTATGTGTTTGGGGTACTCACTATGGAAATCCATACATGTTTTAGGTAGGTCTGTGGTTACCTGTACTGGCAGGGCGCCACACTTAGGCTGCCTTCACACTTGCACTCCCCGCCGCTGCGTATTGCGGCGGGGAAGCACAAGCCGAGCACAGACACCGCGCGTCCCTATGTTTATCATGGGAATGCACAGTGATGCGCTCGGCTGTACATTCTCGTCCCCACCACGAACGGGACATGTCGCGTTCAGGGTGCGGACGAGAATGTGTGATTTGTATGCAAGCATCCGCATGCATACAAGTCACACATGGAAGTCAATGGGTGCACACGGCAATCGTCAGCCGAGCGCATCACCGTGCGTCCCCATGATAAGCATAGGGATGGGCGGTGCTTGTGCTCAGCTTACGTTTGCCGTCCACAAGACGCTGCTGAGGCATCCACAAGTCTGAAGCCAGCCTTAGACATTTCTACCTCAGCACGCTGCAAGGCTATTGCTCCCTATTACAACCTGACGTTTACCTTGACAACCGCCGACTCCATTCAAAGCTCCCGGATGTACGCTTTAGGACAGGGCACAGGAAACGCGGTCTGCAGCCTTTTCCTGTGCGCTGTCCTAAAGTGCACATCCAGCTTTGAATGGAGCTGGCGGTTGGCAAGGTAAACATCGGGTTGTCATGGGGAGCAATAGCCTTGCAGCGCACAGTGTTACCTGCCCTTAACGCTGTGTACTGAGACAGAAATGTCTAAGCTTTTAGTACTAACGTCAGGCTAGGGTCATAATGCAAATGTGACCCTAGCATTACAGTGCCTCCTCCCCCTGATAGCTGGGCGGCCCTGGGCGCTGTGTATTTGCCCCTGACAGGGGCCCCTTGCCCTGTGTTCAGCCCCCTATGTTCTCCCTCCTAACCAGCCGCTGATCGCAGTGAGCGGC
This sequence comes from Allobates femoralis, assembly GCA_033576535.1. Classification (NCBI taxonomy): domain Eukaryota; kingdom Metazoa; phylum Chordata; class Amphibia; order Anura; family Aromobatidae; genus Allobates; species Allobates femoralis. Next base: position 437,328,708 of record JARQOC010000006.1, on the reverse strand, counting down.
TGTACTGAGACTGTACTGATCTCTCTATCTCCTTCACTTCCTGCTCCTCCTGCAGATCATAGAGATTGGCTGCCGGCACAGTGCAGTCTCAGTGCAGTCGGCCACAGCATCAGCAATCAACATCAGTTTAGGAGGCAGAAGAGGGGGGCTGCACACAGGGCAGGGGGCCACTGTCAGGGCCAAATACACAGCGCCCAGGGGCCCCCAACCATCAGACAGCGCGTCAGCACATCACTTGGCGTGCTGGTGCAGGGAAGGGAGGGGGGCACCAGTACTCTGGAGATCATATGTACACAGTGCTCTGCAGACCATGTGTGCACAGTGCTCTGCACACTGCTCATCATGTGTACACAGTGCTCTGCAGACTGCAGGTCATGTGTTCACAGTGCTCTGCAGATCATATGTACACAGTGCTCTGCAGGCTGCAGATCATGTGTACACAGTGCTCTGCAGACTGAAGGTCATGTGTGCACTGTGCTCTGCAGATCATGTGCGCTAAGTGCTCTGCAGACTGCAGATCATGTGTGCACAGAACTCTGCAGATCATATGTACACAGTGCTCTGCATACTGCAGATCCTGTGTACACAGTGCTCTGCAGACTGAAGGTCATGTGTGCACTGTGCTCTGCAGATCATGTGCGCTAAGTGCTCTGCAGACTGCAGATCATGTGTGCACAGAGCTCTGCAGATCATATGTACACAGTGCTCTGCATACTGCAGATCCTGTGTACACAGTGCTCTGCAGACTGCAGGTCATGTGTGCACAATGCTCTGCAGATCATATGTACACAGTGCTCTGCAGACTGCAGATCCTGTGTACACAGTGCTCTGCAGATTGCAGGTCATGTAAGCAGTTTTGCACACAAAAGCTAGTTCACAGACAGCCCATATTATATGAAGTCCTGCCTAAGTCCTGTCTAGAGGTATGTTCACACATAAGCAGGTTTTAAATACATCAGCTAGGGACTGCTTCAATCAGGGTTACCGTGTTGTTGCTGAAGCAGCTTACTGTACCTTCTTTGCAAATAATGCACAACCAAAAACCCTGATTTTGATACTTTTTTGGACAGCACTTGCTGCTAACTTGGATTTTTTTTTATTACAACAGAGTTTTTGTGTGATTTTCTGTGCGGTTTTTGCACTCAGTTTTTTTTATAGTACATGTGTGCACAGTGCTCTGCAGATCATATGTACACAGTGCTTTGCAGACTGCAGATCATGAGTACACAGTGATCTGCAGACTGCAGGTCATGTGTGCACAGTGCTCTGCAGATCATGTGTACACAGTGCTCTGCAGACTGCAGATCATGTGTACACAGTGATATACAGACTGCAGATCATGTGTGCACAGTGCTCTGCATACATACAGGGGAGAGATAGACGCAGGGGAGAGACACAGCGCACAGGGGGAGACGGGCAGAGAAAGGAGACACAGCTCACGGGGAGACAGCACAGGGGGGAGACACAGCACATGGGGGAGTCACAGCACAAGAGGGATTATATTTATGGGGAATATATATATATTACAGCTCGCAGCCTTTATATTATATATGTATACTAGCTGTAGTACCCGGCTACGCCCGGGTTAATAAATAACTGCTGTTAGCTATAACAAAATAGAATTTGAATATGTCATATTAATGACCTGTAGGAAAATAGAAGCTGAGCTGTGATTGGTTGCTATAGGCAGCCTAATAAATCTCCAGCCAACAGTAAACCCTCCCCCCGGCCAGGCAGTATATGTTACCTCACACATACACATAATAAACAGCTCATGTGACTGACATCTGCCTTAATTCCCTATATGGCACATGTGTTGCACATTGGCTGTTTTTAATCAATGTTTATGTTTGGAAAATAAAGATAGCACACGTATGAGGCGAGTTGTGTGAGGTGATTTGTGCACATCTGTGTCTGTCTGTGTGGTGTGTGTGTCCCTGGGGTGTGTATGTGTGTGTCCCTGTGGGATGGGGTCTGTGTAGTGTGTATCTCTGTTGTGTGTGTCTCTTTGTGGTGTGTGTGTCCCTGTGGGGTAAGTGCATGTGCCCCTATAGGATGTGTATGTGTGTGTGCCCCTGTGTGGGGGTCTGTGGTGTGTGTGTGTGTGTGTGTGTATCTGTGTTGTGTGTGTCTCTTTGTGGTGTGTGTGTGTGTCCCTGTGGGGTGAGTGCATGTGTCCCTATAGGGTGTGTATGTGTGTGGGTGTCCCTGTGGGGGGGTGTCTGTGTGGGGTGTGTGTGTCTCTGTGTTGTGTGTGTCCCTTTGTGGTGTGTGTCCGTGAGGCGTGAGTGCATATGTCCCTATAGGGTGTGTATGTGTGTGTGTCCCCGTGGGGGGGTCTGTGTGGTGTGTGTGTGTCTCTTTGTGGTGTGTGTGTCCCTGTGGGGTGAGTGCATGTGTCCCTATAGGGTGGCTATGCGTGTGTGTCCCTGTGGGGGGGGTCTGTGTGGTGTGTGTGTGTCCCTGTGTGGTGAGTGCATGTGTCGCTATAGAGTGTGTGTGTGTGTCCCCTTGGGGGTGTGTGTGTGTCTTTGTGGTGTGTGTTTGTTCGGGTGCGTGGTGAGTATCCAATGTTGGGGCTGCACCTTAGCGACTATACACTTGCTGTTACTCTTTGTGTGCGTGTGGTGTGTATGCATGTCCCTGTGTGTGGTGAATATCTCATGTTGGGGCCCCACCTTAGTGACTATATGCTGGTATGTGCTGTTAGTCTTTGGCGCTATCATTAAGTCCCTCTCATTCACAACTGTCAACTGGTAACTGTCACTTTTTCCCCATTATGTAGATAGGGGCAAAATTGTTTGGTGAATTGGAATGCGCGGGGTTAAAATTTCGCCTCACAGCATAGCCTATGATGCTCCCAGGGTCCAGACGTGTGACTGTGCAAAATTTTGTCTCTATAGCTGACAGCTGTCGATTTTCCTCCCACACGTTTCCTTTCCCTTTTTTCCCATTATGTAGATAGGGGCAAAATTGTTTGGTGAACTGGAACGCGCAGGGTTAAAATTTCGCCTCACAACATAGCCTATGACGCTCCCGGGGACCAGACGTGTGACTGTGCAAAATTTTGCGGCTGTAGCTGCGACGGTGTAGATGCCAATCCCGGATATAACCGAATAGGTACTAAATATCAAATAGAGAAAACTCACCAAAAATTGGTCGCTTTTTTTACCCCTTGCATCTAGCAGGTGGCTGTAGATTCCCCCAGGAGGTAGCAATGCGTCTAGACACCGGTACACAGACCCCTGCAACCTATAACATGGGGCGGTTTGTAGCAACCAGCGACCATCCATGTATTCAGGGAGAGGCTGGTGGTGAATGCAGACACATGGACACCATTAGGCCCCTGCCACACTCAGGTGTTACATAGTGTCTGAGCAGCCTTTTGGTGACGCCTCCTACAGGGCGGGCCGCTCAGCACTGAATTATGCAACACAGTGACAGACGCCCCTAGAGGAAAACAACCTCAACTGCAAAAGATAAAAAGATGCAGGTTGACACTATAGATAATGTTGTAAGGTGTCAGTTGGTATTATGGCGCCAGAATATCGTAAGCTCGTGACCCACGTCAAGGGCCCTTACACTCACGAGTACCTAGCCACATGTATAACACATGTATAATTTAGCTTTAAACAAAAATAACCGAATAGGTACTAAATATCAAATAGAGAAAACTCACCAAAAATTGGTCGCTTTTTTTACCCCTTGCATCTAGCAGGTGGCTGTAGATTCCCCCAGGAGGTAGCAATGCGTCTAGACACCGGTACACAGACCCCTGCAACCTATAACATGGGGGCGGTTTGTAGCAACCAGCGACCATCCATGTATTCAGGGAGAGGCTGGTGGTGAATGCAGACACATGGACACCATTAGGCCCCTGCCACACTCAGGTGTTACATAGTGTCTGAGCAGCCTTTTGGTGACGCCTCCTACAGGGCGGGCCGCTCAGCACTGAATTATGCAACACAGTGACAGACGCCCCCTAGAGGAAAACAACCTCAACTGCAAAAGATAAAAAGATGCAGGTTGACACTATAGATAATGTTGTAAGGTGTCAGTTGGTATTATGGCGCCAGAATATCGTAAGCTCGTGACCCACGTCAAGGGCCCTTACACTCACGAGTACCTAGCCACATGTATAACACATGTATAATTTAGCTTTAAACAAAAATAACCGAATAGGTACTAAATATCAAATAGAGAAAACTCACCAAAAATTGGTCGCTTTTTTTACCCCTTGCATCTAGCAGGTGGCTGTAGATTCCCCCAGGAGGTAGCAATGCGTCTAGACACCGGTACACAGACCCCTGCAACCTATAACATGGAGGCGGTTTGTAGCAACCAGCGACCATCCATGTATTCAGGGAGAGGCTGGTGGTGAATGCAGACACATGGACACCATTAGGCCCCTGCCACACTCATGTGTTACATAGTGTCTGAGCAGCCTTTTGGTGACGCCTCCTACAGGGCGGGCCGCTCAGCACTGAATTATGCAACACAGTGACAGACGCCCCCTAGAGCGTCTAAAGCTAAATTATACATGTGTTATACATGTGGCTAGGTACTCGTGAGTGTAAGGGCCCTTGACGTGGGTCACGAGCTTACGATATTCTGGCGCCATAATACCAACTGACACCTTACAACATTATCTATAGTGTCAACCTGCATCTTTTTATCTTTTGCAGTTGAGGTTGTTTTCCTCTAGGGGGCGTCTGTCACTGTGTTGCATAATTCAGTGCTGAGCGGCCCGCCCTGTAGGAGGCGTCACCAAAAGGCTGCTCAGACACTATGTAACACCTGAGTGTGGCAGGGGCCTAATGGTGTCCATGTGTCTGCATTCACCACCAGCCTCTCCTGAATACATGGATGGTCGCTGGTTGCTACAAACCGCCCCCATGTTATAGGTTGCAGGGGTCTGTGTACCGGTGTCTAGACGCATTGCTACCTCCTGGGGGAATCTACAGCCACCTGCTAGATGCAAGGGGTAAAAAAAGCGACCAATTTTTGGTGAGTTTTCTCTATTTGATATTTAGTACCTATTCGGTTATTTTTGTTTAAAGCTAAATTATACATGTGTTATACATGTGGCTAGGTACTCGTGAGTGTAAGGGCCCTTGACGGGGGTCACGAGCTTACGATATTCTGGCGCCATAATACCAACTGACACCTTACAACATTATCTATAGTGTCAACCTGCATCTTTTTATCTTTTGCAGTTGAGGTTGTTTTCCTCTAGGGGCGTCTGTCACTGTGTTGCATAATTCAGTGCTGAGCGGCCCGCCCTGTAGGAGGCGTCACCAAAAGGCTGCTCAGACACTATGTAACACCTGAGTGTGGCAGGGGCCTAATGGTGTCCATGTGTCTGCATTCACCACCAGCCTCTCCCTGAATACATGGATGGTCGCTGGTTGCTACAAACCGCCCCCATGTTATAGGTTGCAGGGGTCTGTGTACCGGTGTCTAGACGCATTGCTACCTCCTGGGGGAATCTACAGCCACCTGCTAGATGCAAGGGGTAAAAAAAGCGACCAATTTTTGGTGAGTTTTCCCAATCCCGGATATACACACACACACACATACACACATACACACATTCAGCTTTATATATTAGATACACAGCCAATATGTTTAAAGGGGGCTCACTGAGACTCTTTCGCCCAGGTCCCACAAAAACCTGAAGCCAGTCCTGCTGCCATGAATCTAAGAGTACCATTATACGAGGCCATATCGCCGCCGATTACATAGGCGATGCAGGGGTGTGGCCTATCACTTGCGACAGCGCTACTGCGTCGCCGCGTCGCTTAATGTAAAGGGGCGATGTCGGCGCTAAATATCGCCTCTGAGTGGTCGCCTGGTTTCTCAGCACTGCTCTGAAACCAGCCGAGCACTCTGGGGCGATATGTACACATCGCCCCATGTAACATGCCGATTGGCGATGTTACAGGCAATCCGAGCCATAGGCTCTCATGATACAGCATCGCCGCTGGGGTTTGTAGACACCCCAGTGGCGATGCCGCCTGTAACATCGCCGGTGCGTCGCTGGAGGTATTGCCGCGTGTAGACACGCAATGGCGATGCTGGCGGGGCGCCAAAAACGTGCGCGCCCCCGAGCGTCACCGGTGATACCTCCGGCGATATGGCCTCGTGTAACGGTACCCTTAGAGAGGTGACTGTCTATTGCAGTATACCCCATATAGGCAATATCCATTAGATTGCACTATCCATTTTCATAGAATGCCCTCAAATACTTAGCCATCTCTGGAATACACTTGACCACACAACACACATGCTTGATAGTGGACATGCCATTCATATTTGTGGTTTGCACAAAGAGTGATCTCTACCCCTGAGCAATTTTCTGCTTTCCGGTTTTTGTTTTTCCCTCTCCTTCTTAAAAGAGCCATAACTTTTTCATTTTCCATCCATATAGACATATGAGAGATTGTTCTTTGCGGGATGAGTTGTACTTTTGAATGAAATCATTTATTTTACCATATAGTGTCCAGGAAAATGGGAAAAAAATCCAAGTGTTGTGAAATTGCAATAAAAGTGCAATTACATGTTTGTTTTTTAGGTTTTTTATTCACCATGTTCACTATAAGGTAAAAGTGATGTGTAGGTATGATGCCTCAGGTCGGTACGAGTTCCTAGATAACATGCATACTTTTACTGTTGTGAATTGACCTTTTGCGCCATTTTCCGCGATCCAGTAGCTTTCTCATTTATTGGGATCTGGGGCTGTGATGGTGTTTTGCAGCTTGAGCTGACGTCTCTAATGATAATGTTTTTATTGCAATGTTGCAGTGACCATAAAAACACAATTTTGTCGTTTGGATTTTTTTATTGTTACGCAGTTTACTAATCTGATTAACTGATTTTATATTTTGTTGGATTGCGCATTTCTGAACTCGGCGATACGAAATATACACCGTATGTATTTTTTTTAATAGTTTTATTTTCAAAGGGGCAACAGAAGGGGTTGATTTGAACGCTTATTTTTTTCATATTTTTAAAAAGTTTTTCTTCATTTTTTCATTTTTCATTTTGCCCCCTAGGGGGCCTCAGCACTGCACCATCCAATCACTTCTGCTATGCAGAAAGATGCTTCAGCATGTCTCTACATAGCAGAAATGATCACTGTCTGTGGATGGCGGCGCTCACCAGGCATCCACAGGAAGTGACTGCAGACAGCAAACAGCGGAGGTCGCTTGATCACATCATGATACTGGCAAGAACGGTGCACTCCCTGCCACGGTGCTTTGGATCACAATGTCAGTGACTCACAGCGTGATCCAAAGGGTTAACAGCGCCGATCCGATCGCTGATCAGATCGGTGGTGTTAGCAACACATCTCAGCTGATCAGATCATCTGAGATGCGTGGGGGATGATGCGAGTTGAATGCGTGAGCTCGCATCAGGGGGATAGTTCACAGCACCTAGTATACATTGGTGCCACTTATCTTTGGGTGTCTCTTTCGGAAAGCTTAGGGCCTGGTTCTGAGTGCATGCACTGCTCTTGGCAAATACCTTTCTTTGGGATCAGCTCTATGCTTGTGGGATAAATCTCCATTTTCCCCAGACTCATTTCCAGTTTACAGCCCCTACTTATATCCAAAGTACTGCAGAACCATTGGGTAGCAGCAAATTAACACAGCAGATATGCATACCAATTATACATGGTTCTGCGTTTATAAAAGTCTTATGTAAAAGCTATGTCTATAATGGCTTAGTAGTAGACAAATGGTTAAAAGTCAAGTCAGATATGAGAAGAGCAAGGATAGCAGTCTTTCATGTCCAGGGAAAAGATGGTCTGTAGGAATCGTGAGTAATCCAGAAGACATGTTGAGGGGGAGAACAATGCAGAGGGATCAATTGATGGTTTTTCAAAGTGTCCATACATGATAAAGTACAGAAGTACAGAATACCATTCACAAGACAAAAAATTGAGATGCTGATGGCAAGTCATAAATAAGATCATCAGTGACAATGGTAAGGGAAGATTTAGGGCACCTATAGACCTTTAATAGTTATGGGTCAAACGTTGTTTGGATTATAGCTATTCCTACCCACTCTGCCATACACACATTTTTTTGTCTGGGTGTCCATGTATTTGTTGCGGTCATACGGGCTGGGGTACTCGAAAGCCGGGCAGGCAGTCTGTCACGTATCATGGTGGCAATTGCCCATCACCGTGACCCTGACCGGACAAGTTAAAGGGGAGGCATTTACAGGGGGATAGAAAATTATGGTTGATCCATGACACCAGCTGAGGGATCTGGTCAGGGATGAGCAGCACTGCGGGTAGTTACCCCAGGGGATATATGGTAAGCATGCAAGGTGGATTACTCCCCTCAGCAGGAGCACGTCCCTGGGGTGATGATGGGGGTTGTAGTGAGAGGCACAGCAGACAGAGACAAGGAGGCAGAAGAATGCAGTCTTCACTTTTACTTAAGGGGGTAACAAGTTTAATCCAGGATACTGCCACCAGGTCCAAGGTCCAGTCTGTCCAGAAGCAACTGGAATCCGCTCCACTAAGTGGGTAGAATTATCCTTCCTTCTCTGCCCTGTTTGGGGATTCAATAGCTTATGAGCTGATCTGTCTCCCTGCTTCTCTTTTTCTGCATCTTCTCCAGCCAGCATGCATTTTAAGCCCTTTGTAAGCTGTTCTCTAGGACCCAGCTCTGAGCTCTCTGTAATGTGATGTGGCTGGTGCTGCAAGGATGACCAGAGGACCTGTAGTCTCCAGAATCTGCTTCCAGGGTTGCAAATCCATAGATACCCCATAAATCTGGTGTCCTGCTCTCAGCGTAATCCTGGAGCGAGCTTACACAGCTCCAGGTATGTTCTCTCTCCTTCTCCTTTTGCTTCTCGTTCCTCTCTTATTTACACTCACTACGCTAACCCCTCCCCCCAGCCAGAAAAGTGAGTCAACCTACTAACTAGGTGTTTGTGCTCCCCCTTCTGGTCAGGGATCAGTCTGTGTGTGAATGCATGGGTTACCTAGTGTAGGGAGCTCCAATTACATGGACATGATACTACCACCTGTTAGGGAGGCAATACCACTGTGGCGACTGGATCACTGGGGCGCCACATATTCTCAATGTGTAGAAGGAAATGAGCTTCTATTTACTTCTTGTGGTGGCCTAGAAGAAAGGGCCATACATTGAGACTCTACAATCCCAAACCTTCTCATCTTCTGAAATCATCAGTTGGAGTCAAGTCAGAGTCTAGAAGGACAGGTCTAGGAGGAGGACTGTGAAGAAGTTGGGATTTATTATGGTAAGACCATCTTCAGCCAGACACCAAGAAAACTGTAGAAATTATACTTCTAGAGTTAAAGGGAATCTGTCACCTCGTTTTAATCCCCTCTGCTATCACTACCTGTCCCTGCATCTTGTGATCTCCTCCCTAACCATCCCTGTCTGACCTAAAGGGGCCCTATAATGTTTAAGAAAAATGATTCATAACTTACATACAGTCTCCATCTAGGAGACTGGAAAGGCGTGCTCCGGGGATCCATTCTCCCCTCCTCGCCGGGCCGAAACGTCATATCCAGCCCTATGCATTGTGGGCCTAATCACGTCATCAGCCAGGTGCATTGTGGGCCTAATCACGTGTTCGGCCCGATGCATTGTGGGGCTAATCACGTGATTGGCCAGGCTTCAAAATGCGCATTGCGCTTGCACCGGAGCCGGGCCGATCACATGATTAGCCCCACAATGCACTAGGCCGGATATGACGTCCCGACCCAGCATTTTACATCAGCAACTGGGCGGGAATTTAAAAAATGAGGCGGCACAATACAAGGAGCGAGGACACCCAGCGGAGCGTGCTGAATGCTGGCGAGGAGAGGGAGAATGAAGCCGGAGCCCGCCTTTCCAGTCTCCTAGATGAAGACTGTATGTCAGTTGTAAGTCATTTTTCTTAAACATTATAGGGTCCCTTTAGGTCAGACAGGGATGGTTAGGGATGAGCTCACAAGGTGCAGGGACAGCCACCTCTCCTCATCATCTGTCCCGCCTCTCCTCACCATCTTTCTCGCCTCTCCTCACCATCTGTCCCGCCTCTCCTCGCCATCCATCCCACCTCTCCTCACCGTTCCTCCCACCTCTCCTCAACATTCGTCCCACCTCTCCTCTCCATCTGTACGGTCTCTCTTCGCCATTCAACAACCTCTTCTTCTGAGTGATATCCAAATTGAGCACCTGTGCGGAGGCTTCTCCGGATCACGCAGGTGCCCTGTGCTCTTGCACAGAGACCTCAGTGGTTCGTGCATGGGCAGAACAGTTTTAGGCACTGCCTGCTGTATGGCAGAGCACAGTGTGCAGGGGAGATCTGGAGAAGTATCTGCGAAGGCATGCGATTTGGATGTCACTCAGTAGAAGAGTCTGTTGGAAGGCGAGGAGAGGCGGGATGTACTGCAAAGGAGAGGTGGGACGGATGACGAGGGAAGCAGAACGGACCAAGCTGCAATCAACCCATGGGGCTGGAAACAGGTAATTATAATACTGGGTGGGAAGTTTTCAAAACTTATTCATTTGGTGTATAAGGGCAGTCAGGGCATAATAGTCATCTCTTAGAAGGCAGCATAGGCACTGCTGAAGGGAGCGCTGTTAGTTTAAAACACCCAAATCTGATGACAGGTGACTCCACAGAAAGGAAGGGAAATGTGAAAAAGGGCAGAGACCTGAAGAGAAAAACATTAAAAGGCCTAGAGATTAACGAGGACCAACACTCTTTTGGCCACTTTCAACACAAAAACAAAATCCAACAAAAAACGAATTTAGGGCCTTTTCACATCTGCATTTGTATTCCGTTTGGCTTGCAATCCATTTTTGACAGCATGTGTGCCAAAAAACGCATTGCAAACGCATGTGTTAACACACTCATTGATTAAAGGTGAACTCTAGGAAAATAAAATGTTTTTGTTCTGTTCCTGCCCTCCTACATTATTAAGCAGAGCTGGGCGCTACAGTTCTAGGATCTATAGATTGCTTATAAATCAATAAAATCATATCTGCTCCTCAGCTCTCATCCCTTCCTTCAGGGACAGAGAAATTCAGCCTCATGCTGCAGCAGTAACAGGAGGTGTGTCGAGGGTGTGGACAATGGGGGCTTCAGGATCATCTTACATTCCCGCCCCCTTATACTTCTGTATGAACAGATGGTGTGGCAACCAGCCCCATGGTCACACTACAATCCTGCCCCTAATATACCATCCTATGTAATGTAATTACAAGGGTGTTCTCACTTTAAAATCATGTCACCAAGCAGATATATACAAGCTGTGATCATCTGCTGTACAATGATATGATGGTTTATAATGTGTGCTGATATGTATCAGGTTAGGAGCAGAGGCAGAGCACTGCATTGATTGATTCAGCCCTACCATGGTCTCCCCTCCACTATATGAAATTGGTAGCTTCCTGTCCCCTGAAACTTTAGCACTATGCATGACTGAATTTTTCTGAGCTGAGGAGCAGATATAATTTTATTGATTTATAAGCGATCTATAGATCCTAGAACTGTAGTGCCCCGTTCATCATGTAGGAGGGCAGGGACAATACTAAAATTTTTATCTCCCTGGAGTTCCCCTTTAAAGCCTAAATCTACTCAAAATCTAACAATGTTAATTTGATTCGGGTGAGTGTCGCTTTTTTCTCTTTTGTGATTCTCCACCTATGAATTCCCTTCACCTTGGCTCTGGGATCTGGTAGCTCCTGTTTTGCCCCGTTTAGACTGTATCCTATTTTGGAGTTGTGAATAAAGATGGATGGCTGATGGATAATTTCTACAGCAAAGTCATCCCCCTTTACTGTCAGTGAGAATGAGTCTGGCTTAAAGGGGAACTTCAGGGAGATTCAAAAAAAAAAATTGTGTTGTCCCTACCCTCCTACATGATGAAGCAGAGCTGGGCACTACAGTTCTAGGATCTATAGATCGCTTACAAATCACTAAAATAATATCTGCTCCTCAGCTCTCACCCCTCCCTTATGGGACAGAGAAATTCGGTCATGCATAGTGCTAAAGTTTCAGGGGACAGGAAGCTACAAATTTGATATGGAGGAGGGGATACCATGGCAGTGCTGAATCAACCAATGCAGTGTTTTGCCTCTGCTCCTAGCCTGATATATGACAGTACACATTATGCACCATCATATCATTGTACAGCAAAAAATCACAGCATGTATTTGATGTGGCCAGGGCTAGAGGTACTCGGACACCGGGGCTGATGACTTGAATAGGGAGGCACGGGTGGACGGGAACCCGGTTCCGTGCCCTGGTTAACATTTGAGTAGATGGTGGGGGAGAAGGGAGTATTTACAGGGGATCGTGACGCCACCTTTAGTTCCCGGTAATATGGTACCGGCGCTGCAAGCCGGCCGCTGAGGTGATGGTGGGTGGAGCAGAGAGTAGTCTAGGTCCCTACAGGTAGAGCTATAACCTCAGGGCAGCGGTGAAAGATGTGTGGATGAGGGGAGTAGTTGTAGGTGTTGGTGTTGCAGTTCTGACCCCTCTGCTGAGCTGCTGATGGTGATGAGCCCTCCGGGCTCCGGCGGGAAGAATAACGGAAACCAGTTTAAGTTAACTCCACTTTACTAGGTACCGGTAGATGGCAAAACGAAACACGGTACAGTTTAGTTGCCGGGTGGTTGTTGCCAGCTCAGGGTCCCCCTTATGGAGTCTCTAGATGTTTGCATTCTTTGTCTTTCAGGGTTTCCTTTCCTCTTCCTAGTGCTATCACCCTCGCAGAGCTCCTCCGCCAGTCCCATAATCTCTCATGGTGGAGCACGGGTCTCCTTTTCCGGATCTGACGGGGCCAGTTTCTTCCCCGCCACCAGTACTTGGGCCGTTGCTCCTGTGATCTTGGATCTAGTTTTTGGTCCTGAGGGGAGAGGTACCTTGTGGTGCTGTCAGCAACCCGGTTTCTAGGGGCCTGCAGCTCGTCAGTCTGTGGTTAGAGTTGAACTCCTAGCCGTCTCGGCTTCCTGCGTTGCCGGTGTCTCCCTCAACGCGACCAGCTGGCTCCAACCAGCCCTGGCCCATTGCCTGCTGTCCCGGGCCCCCACTTAAAGATGGGGCTCCCTCCTGTTGGCTGTGCTGTCAGGCCAGTCCTTCCTGACTGCCTTCTCAGCACTAACTACCTAAAAACTGTCACTCTCTTCCGCATCTACCCTAGGCTCCACCCCCTTTTGGGACCTACTAAATTACCTGTCCCCCCTATTCTAGTGGCCTAGTCCTAATGTGGCGCCCCACGATGTAGGTGCCACAAAAGGGGAACTATACCCATAACAGCGGTGTAGTCGCCCCACTGCAAGTGGAATTATGGCCAGTAGGTGGAACCCTATACTCACACCCCACACTAGTCATGCAGTAGGAGGGGCCCCGGGAGGGTATATAGTCACCACCAGGGTGCACTAGAGTCAGTCTGGAGTCAGTCTAGGATTCGGGGAGGAAAGTGGTTGGAACCAGGCAGGGAGCATGAGGGAGAAAGGAGGATCTCCTCGGCTGACGGACCCAGAATAGATCCCAGAAGGAGAAGGAAAGGAGAAGTAACTCGAGGCGAGAGTTCACTCAATGTGGGGAGCAAAAAGTAACCAGAGAGTTTGCCTCAGGAAAGAAACCGGGTACCCGGAGCCCGCACCTGTGAGAACCTTTAAGGCTCGCAGAAATCTGACGACCGGGGGTATCTTTAGATACGGCCCTGACTCCCAAAGATCCATTAGAGGGGAACCGGATCCACGATAGGCGACTGCGATAATCACTAAGAAGATTCACCCGATGGGTGCAAGGGGGATAAAGACAAGGAACAGAAGGAGGTCAGATTCTATCTTCATGAGGTCAGACTTCACAGCCACTGGGAGGCAAGGGACAGAAACAACAGGAACGGAACACAGTGAGGGATCCATCTACCAACCTTAAAATCCACTTGCAGCACCTGTAGGCATTTGTCACTGTAGCAACTTACTGCACTGAAGGACTGTAATGACTATGAAAGGTTTTTCAGTAAAGTACCCGGTGAAGTGACTTATCGACTCTGCTGCATCTTTCCTTGCATGAACTGTTTCCTTACAGAAACACTGCCCCGGAGGTCTAGTCCTGCCTGCGGAGGACTACACCATCATTGCCGCAATACCATCGACCACCGGAGGACTGCGGAGGCGCTGGTGAGCATCACCAGGTACTGCAGGTGGCATCATAAACTTATATACTTTATTCCATTTATTTAACCATTGACTACCAGGGCCACAGCCTCGGGCAGCAACCCGTGACATCCCAGACCGAGCCTGAGAGCTGAGTACCCTGCCCTGGGTGCGTCACTGAGTGTGTGCAAGTACAGACTCCACAGGTTTAACCCTGAACTGACAACTTACAGGGATAACACATTTATTGACACAGTGCAATACTTACCTGTGGCGCCTAGTCACAGAGGCGCCACATATTTATATCTGCTTGGTGACTTGATTGCTATTTGAAGGGAGAACACCCCTGTTCTTACATTACATAGGATGGTATATCAGGGGCAGGATTGTAGTGTGACCATGGGATCAGCAGCAACACCCCCTGACAAGCCGCCTGTTCATACAGAAGTGAGGGGGCAGGAATGTAAAATGATCCTGAAGCCCCCAGGGTCCACGCCCCTGACACCCCTCCTGCTCTCACCAGCAGCATGAGGCTGAATTTCTCTGTCCCCAATGGGAGGGGTGAGTGCTGAGGAGCAGATGTGATTTTATTGATTTATAAGCGATCTATAGATCCTAGAACTGTAGTGCCCAGCTCTGCTTCATCATGTAGGAGGGCAGGAACAGCACAAAAACCTTTTATCTCCCCGGAGTTCCCCTTTAAAGCCTACATGTACTTAAAATCTAACCATGTTAATTTGATTGCCATTGCCGGCAATGTTCTGCCCATTCTGTTTTACATACAGGATTTCAGGGGAATGAGAATTGAGATCCTGTTTGATGAAGTTGTCAATACTATAGGTCATAAAGAGTTCATTGTGGTCAGTGGTTCTTACAATGGTTTATCATCTTCATCTCATACAAGTCCATGCACTAGAGGACACCCCCGATCATAAAAGAGTGTTCATCCTGAACCGCCTGATTCATTAAAACCTGGAAAAATAATCAGGTGACTGCAGCTAACCCTATTATTTCTCTCTGAAGTCACAGTCACAAGAAGCTTAGATATAGGGGGCTTTTCGGTGGGTCCTAATTCCCACCTCTGTGGCCACTGCCTGGTCTTCCCCTAGGGCCTAAATAGTGCTTCCATTATTAGGTCAGCGCTGGACACCCATTGATGACCACAGTTAATCTCTCCCCAACCTGAAATGACTGATGGCAGAGTAGAATAGATTTCACTCAATTCCACATTATACAGAGCCAGGGACTTCAGGTTTAGATAAGAAAAAAAAATGAAGACACGAAAAAACGGAATAAAGTAAAATCCTTTAATTAGACAGTTAGTATAGAACAAAACAGCCCAGCAGAATCCGAAAAGAATTTATGCTACTGTTCCTTTATTATTTAAAGAGAAACTCCCCCAAAAATAGAGGATTTCCCATTGTAATAATTTATTACAGTTTCCCTAATGAATACAAGTTGAGCCACGCAATTTACAAAGCAGTGGCCCGAAAATTCAGACACCGGCTACAAAATAAACATTCGAGGCATCAAAGTGATTAAGGCACATAGATATTAATTTGACACCAAAGGGGTTAAAGTTTGGTAAAATGAACACACACCTCCCCCTACTGGTAGAATGAGGCAATAACACAAACTCAAGCTACAGCTTGAACCCATGGAATGTTGATGATGATTCACACATTCTTGAAAAAACTTGGTTTCTTAATCTCATCTTCACCTTCTTACACTCCCACCATTCACGGACTTTATAATAATATTTAGATTTGTCATCGATGATTTTCTTAAGTCCTCGTGTAGGGGGGTGAGTGATGGAACGTCTTGACACTTAGAACAATGCACCTCCTTTGTGTGAACTTGTCGGATTGTCAATGCTCCTTAATTGTTTCAGTCAGTTGAAACCAACCCAAGGTCTATCTCACCATTTCCAAATTCAGGCCTGCCTCTTCATCATGAAGCACGATGACTTGAGCCACCTGCCTTGACAAGTCCCACCCGTCTTCTGATTAACTGGCTCACCGGGGACAAGGTCATATCAAGGCTTAGAATATGACAAGCGTGAAATAACAGAAAGAAAATATGGTCTGGAGTCTATGTTGTCAGTAAACTTCAGTCCCCAGATAATAGGACCACTGTGGTCATGAGAAGAGTAGACTTCACTACTACCAGAATAATATGACCACCATAGTAAGGAGAAGAGTAGACTTCACTACTACCAGAATAATATGACCACCATAGTCAGGAGAAGAGTAGACTTCACTACTACCAGAATAATATGACCACCATAGTCAGGAGAAGAGTAGACTTCACTACTACCAGAATAATATGACCACCATAGTAAGGAGAAGAGTAGACTTCACTACTACCAGAATAATAGACCCACTGTGGTCATGAGAAGAGTAGACTTCACTACTACCAGAATAATATGACCACCATAGTAAGGAGAAGAGTAGACTTCACTACTACCAGAATAATATGACCACCATAGTCAGGAGAAGAGTAGACTTCACTACTACCAGAATAATATGACCACCATAGTAAGGAGAAGAGTAGACTTCACTACTACCAGAATAATAGACCCACTGTGGTCATGAGAAGAGTAGACTTCACTACTACCAGAATAATATGACCACCATAGTAAGGAGAAGAGTAAACTTCACTACTACCAGAATAATATGACCACCATAGTAAGGAGAAGAGTAGACTTCACTACTACCAGAATAATATGACCACCATAGTAAGGAGAAGAGTAGACTTCACTACTACCAGAATAATATGACCACCATAGTAAGGAGAAGAGTAGACTTCACTACTACCAGAATAATAGACCCACTGTGGTCATGAGAAGAGTAGACTTCACTACTACCAGAATAATATGACCACCATAGTAAGGAGAAGAGTAGACTTCACTACTACCAGAATAATATGACCACCATAGTCAGGAGAAGAGTAGACTTCACTACTACCAGAATAATATGACCACCATAGTAAGGAGAAGAGTAGACTTCACTACTACCAGAATAATAGACCCACTGTGGTCATGAGAAGAGTAGACTTCACTACTACCAGAATAATATGACCACCATAGTAAGGAGAAGAGTAAACTTCACTACTACCAGAATAATATGACCACCATAGTAAGGAGAAGAGTAGACTTCACTACTACCAGAATAATATGACCACCATAGTAAGGAGAAGAGTAGACTTCACTACTACCAGAATAATATGACCACCATAGTAAGGAGAAGAGTAGACTTCACTACTACCAGAATAATAGACCCACTGTGGTCATGAGAAGAGTAGACTTCACTACTACCAGAATAATATGACCACCATAGTAAGGAGAAGAGTAGACTTCACTACTACCAGAATAATATGACCACCATAGTCAGGAGAAGAGTAGACTTCACTACTACCAGAATAATATGACCACCATAGTAAGGAGAAGAGTAGACTTCACTACTACCAGAATAATAGACCCACTGTGGTCATGAGAAGAGTAGACTTCACTACTACCAGAATAATATGACCACCATAGTAAGGAGAAGAGTAAACTTCACTACTACCAGAATAATATGACCACCATAGTAAGGAGAAGAGTAGACTTCACTACTACCAGAATAATATGACCACTATAGTAAGGAAAAGAGTAGACTTCACTACTACCAGAATAATATGACCACCATAGTAAGGAGAAGAGTGGACTTCACTACTACCAGAATAATATGACCACCATAGTAAGGAGAAGAGTAGACTTCACTACTACCAGAATAATATGACCACCATAGTAAGGAGAAGAGTAGACTTCACTACTACCAGAATAATATGACCACCATAGTAAGGAGAAGAGTAGACTTTAGTCTTCAGAAAATTGGCCACCATGGTTAAAAGTCAGGAAGAGTTGACTTTAGTCCCTGAATAAAATGGCCACCATGGTCACAAAAAATGTAGACTTCCGTCCACAGATAATATGGCTTCTTTGGTCAGAAGAGTAGACTTTGGTCCACAGATAATATGGCCAGCATCATCACAAGAAGAGTAGACTACAGTATCTTAATAAAATGGTCACAATAGTCAGGAGAAGAGTAGACTTCAGTCGGCAGATAATACCTTCTTTGGTCAGGAGAAGTGTAGACTTTGGTCCCTGGATAATATGGCCATCATTGTCACAAGAAGAGTAGACTTCAGTATCTGAATAAAATGGTCACAATAGTAAGGAAGAGAGTAGACTTCAGTCGCCGGATAATAAGGCTTCTTTGATCAGTAAAAGAGTAGACTTTGGTCCACAGATAATATGGCCACCATTGTCACAAGAAGAGTGGACTTCAGTCTCTTAATAAAATGGCCACAATAGTCAGGAGATAAGTAGACTTCGGTCTACAGATAATATGGCCACCATCGTGACAAGAAGAGTGGACTTCAGTCTCTTCATAAAGTGGCCACAATAGTCAGGAGATAAGTAGACTTCGGTCTACAGATAATATGGCCACCATCGTGACAAGAAGAGTAGACCTCAGTCTCTTCATAAAGTGGCCACAATAGTCAGGAGAAAAGTAGACAGACTGCAGTTCCTGGATAATATGGCTACCATGGTCAGGTGAAGAATAGGGTTCAATCCGCAGATAATATGGCCACCATGGTCAGGTGAAGAGTAGACCAACACCCAAACAATATGCCCACCATGGCAAATTTCAGTCCTTTGATAACATAACCACCATAGTCACAAGATGTTAGACTTTGGTCCCTGGATAATATGACCACCATGGTCAGGAGAAGAGTTGAGTTCGATCCATACACAGATAATATGGCGACCATGGTAGATTTCAGATTTCCAGGTATATAGGTGACCATGGTCAGGAGAACAGTAGACACCAGTCTACAGATAATATAACTAAAATGGTCATGAGAGGAGTAGATGTCAGTCCCTGGATAATGTAACCACCCCACCATAGTCACAAGAATGGTAGAATTCAGTCACCAGAAAGAGGGAACATGACATTTATGGATTGTCTGATGACTCTTTAAAAGAAAATCAGGTCAATACAATGGTGGGTGGCCTGATGACCCGACAGAGGAAATTCAAGTAAATCATTTATGGATGGCTTGATTGTCCTCAGTAAAAAAACCTCTGGTCACATAGCCCCAATACGTAATAACATCCTAGTTGGGCATACATTAGTATCTGGTGGCAAAATACCTGCATTGTTACAAGACTGAGGCTTACAAGGCAGAAGCTGTAAGTGCTCATTGCTGTAGGGAGCTCAAAAGATAAATTCCCCCTTATTTTGTCCACGTAAAACAAGTTTATCACCTATTCTCAGGAACAGTGTTAACTTGCTGATCAGTGGGTGTCCCATTGCTGGGAATTTTTTAACCCAACTCCAAAATGGCAGAGTAGATTGGTCACCTGAGCACCACTACATCCATTCTCTATGGGGCTTTATGAAAGTGTCAAGTATGAATGAAGGGGATGCAGGTCAAGCAGGGGCGTAACTACAACAGGTGCAGGGTTTGCAATCGCACCCAGGCCCTGGAGCCTAGGGGGGCCCAAAGTCCCTTTGACTTATAGAAAAAGACTAATACTATTTAAGATTTGCAATAATTAGGGGCCCCATTGAAGCTTTCGCATCGGGGCCCTTGAGCTTCAAATTACACCACTGATATCAAGCCTGCACTTGCTGCCCTATTCTAATAGGGGATAAAATTTCCCAATTCTGCCAGTCTCTGTGGGTCCAAATGGTCTTACCCCCATCAATTAGCAAGTCAGCAAATATCCATACATCGCATTTTCACTGGCCAAGCCATTAAAAAGACTTTCTCGTCTTAAAGGATTATGACATATCACTATGTTAGATCTGCCATGATTTTTTGACTTGGATGTCACAGCAGTTGGATAGGTGATATCATTTAATGTCCGGTATAACCCTTTAAATGGTGCCCTAGGTGGTTGCCTTCCTCAAGTATTCTGCACCCTAGCCCTTCCCTCTCCCCTTATATACCATTAGGAATAAATTGCATTTTTTTTTTACAAAAATATTGAAAACTTAAGAAAATACTTGTAAAATATTTTACATAAGCAATTGGACTGCGGGTCAACGATCATTGTGGAAAAGTCATTGCTTGGATTTTCCTGTTGATGAGATCCTGCAGTTCAGCTCAGCCGTACAATAACTCAACCTGATCACTTCAGACAACCATGCACATATAGACTATAACCAAGCCAAATGGATTCAGGCCAGCCTTCATACACATGGTGAGCAATGCATGAATGATTGTGAGGCTCTTAGAAGGTCACTGAACCTGATGCCAGGGCAGATATGGCGTTCATACATTAGTGTCCAATGACATTGGAAAGAGCCATCCAAACCTAGCACTTGTGGTTACTAAGGGCTGTGGTGTCACAATATAGGACGACCTCCTACAAATCACCTCCTAACACTACGACCAGCACTATATTAACCTCTATCACCAGCAAGGAATGCCAATTCTTGTATACCCTGTATGGATTGGACAACTGCCTGCTTAGCTTTGCCTCAACATTTGGCTTTGTGGTTAGATGTGTAATTCTACAGATTTTTACAATTATATAGGTTCTACTCTTAGACCCGTTCTCATTTGTCAATCTCTGCAGGAGTTATATCTATTACTCTAAATAATGCAACTCTCCCTTATCCTATCACAGCATTATGTCACAACAAAATATAGAGATCAATATACAGCTGTCATGCCACCACAGGTGTAGCTGAATAGTGAATCCACTGGACCACGGGATATACCGTGGAGGCTGATACCAGAAACAAGCCGGACAAGAACGTCAGATAAGTGAACAGGGTTTATTAACAACAATAGGACTGGATCCCCAAGGGGAGTCCACAGGGCCAGAGCACCGGGGTTAACCTAAGGGAGCAAGAAGGAGCGGAGTCCCATAGAATAGGGATTGTCCTAGTGCAGCCAGAAAAGATCCACCTGTGAGTCCGACCCAAGGTGGAACAGGATGCAGAAACCAGGGAACCGGAGAAAGGCTAGGACGGGACTTGATGTTGCAGGAAGGATCCGGGTGGTTGCTAGGCACTGGCCAGAATGGTACAGATCTGGGGTGAGTTAGGCAGGCGTAGGGATTCAGCAGTGAAAGCAAAGATACAATGTGTTAGAATGTCCGAAGACACAAATAAACGCAAGCGCTTCTCACGGGACCTGAGCTGGCAACTAAACTAGCAATGAAGTTGCCCAGCACCTCCTATGGGAAGCAAGAGCCTTAAGAACCCACCAGCCTCTCAGCGATAGGCTGAGAGGTGGTGTCGGAAAAAGGGTGTACTGGCCCTTTAAACTTACCATGTGTTGCGCACGTTTGCCCTATGCGCGTTCCCCCCACAACCAGGAAGTGAGGAGGCAGGGGAGAAGCACTGAGGAGCTGCTGCGGCGGAGAGGACGCCGTGGGAGCGCGGGCCCGGTAGGTATGCCTGCGGGGCACAGAAGGATACTGGCGGCTGAATGGAACTCCTACACCCGAGGAGGGGTCCTGCCGGCCACAAAGTCACAACAGCATTTAGGTGGCACCTACTTTCTTTTCTTAAAGGATCCCCCAGGCCATCCATGTTATTGTCAGGATGACTTAGAGTATAAGGAGAACCAGGGTGCCTGATCTGCCCTTCAGGCTCAATCTCAGGGTACTCAGGGTGGAGACTCAGAGAGGCCTGAGTCTCCACCCTAGCCCTGCTCCTGCTCAGTTTTCTAGAAACTAGAACACCACAGACCGGTATCACTGGAGCAAAGCTGAAGCTATATCGGCATAGGAGACTGGGCTCCACTTTATTTAAAAGGGTGGAGATAGTCATGATAGGACAGAATGAACCTGAAACTCCAGCAGCACATTATCAGCCATCGGGAAGTTAACTCTTGCAAGACTGATGACCAGTGAGCACAAAACAGCAAACGCCCGAACCCAAGCTGAGTAAAAAAGAAGAACAAGGTTGCTTATCAGATACCACAGTGTGAACAGAGTCAGAAGATGGCAAAACACCAAATGAGTGCAGAGCAGAACACCGCATGACAGTTATACAAGCCTTGTGAGCAGCTTACAAGTAGTTACATTGGAAGGGGCCAAAGATTACAATTTTGCATTGAATTATGTATTTGTAAAAATAAAGAAAGTTATTATTTAGGGTCCTCATGACATAATGTTCGAACATGTTTAAGAAGTGTACTACAAAGACGTCCATATTATTTCATTTTATCTAGAACCCCCACTATGTTTTAATGCTAAATGTCTCCTAAAAATCTAATGATGTTAAATAGTCTACTAAGGATCGAGATCAGATTGCTCCTTATGCCCCTCTCACGTCTTCAGGGTCAGATGTTCCTCAAAAGTTGTCGAGCACCGCGAATCGGGTCATCCATCTTGTTTCCTGTAAACTCTCTTAACATTCTCCATGTCCCCAGCCGTCATCAAAAACCAGATCGGTTTCCAAAAAAACAAATAAATATCCAAGTCTTCTGCTGCCCCCAGGGTTTATCATTCATCGCCCCCTTATGGCCCCAATACCGGGTCATTTTATGTCTACAGTGAGACCCGAAATGACATTGTTCTTCAGATCTGTTAAAGCCCCTGGGGTCACATCATTCAATAGAAACACTAATCAGATCATAGTAGGGGTAAAGGTAAGCTCTCCAGCCGTGGGGCTGCCTACCCATGACCTGTGTGCTGCCTATGAGAGGACATTTGTGCTGCGTCAGTCAATCCAAGCGGAATCATCCTACATTCCTTTGTCTGTAGTTCACATTCTTTAATTTGAGCGTGCCTCAACATGTGGTCATAGACTTAATAGATGTCCTGTCAAGGATTTGGCAGACATTCCTCACTGCCATAACATAAAAGCAGTGTCCTTGATTCTGACCATGGATGGATTGAACTTCAGCTGTCTGTTTGTTCTCGCTGTAGGTCATCTACTTACATAAAAGCCTTGTGCCGTTGCGTACAGATGTCCCTGGTAAGTCGCGTCTGATTGGCCACCAAAAATAGTTGTGCCAACATGGCGGCTGCTGGCGGTACTGTGTAGTCGATGGGACACACTGCGCAGTACCGCCAGCCGAGCCGCATGATGCTGCGGTCCTTCGGGTACTCCTCATCCACCGGTCTTGCTGCAGCCTCTCCCATAATCCGTCACGAGGCTGCCCAGAATCCGTCCCCATCGTGACGTCACTGAGCAACTGCGCATGTGGCCACCATGTTTGTACACCCGGTCCGCTATTGCGCATGACAGAGTAAATACAGATGGTGGCAGCGGCAGCATAAGTACTTCAACTAATAGCACATTTTACAATCTCCCGATGTGATAGCGTCAGGCCCCAATCTAGTATATATATAGATATTAGTGACACAGTAGACAAAGAAATATACTACCACTAAAGACCAAGAAGTCATTACGTAATGCAGACACCTGAATCGCCTATAAATGAGTTTTTTACCGAATAACCAAAGCCAAAACCATGGATACCAATTTGCAATGGTGTTCACATACTATAACAGGGTTTACAGGACCTGGTGGCTATGAGGCAAGGTCGAGAGAATTGTACATTTTTGACTTGGCCTCCCTATGGGGAAACTAACTTTCAGGTAATTTACCAACAGTAGCCTCCATTGATGCATAGAGGGACTGAAGGCATCTAGTCAAGGTACCAAGAAAATGGGAAGGAAATATTGTCAGATGATGTAAGGGTCGAGGAGTTAGTGGTAAATTATTGATATGCTAAGGTCAGGATGGGCAACAAAGTTGGGTTGATGATAAGAAATGCAAGAACAAGCAGGCATCACACAGGGGTACTGCACCCATAAAAGAGGTGCAGATGCTCCAGCTGCAAGTGGATTCTAGGATGGTGGGTGGTACCCATTAACCAGCACTCCCACACTAGATTACAAGGTGGGAGGTTACCTGGGAGGGAATAAAACCACCTCTAGGGGGAACAAGAGGGTCTTTGGAGGTTTTTGTCCTTGACCTCTAAGTCAGCAAGCTTAGGGTCTCTCGGCTGAGGATCGGGGAGAGATGGAAGAAGAAGAGAGGGCTTAAGAAGGAAAGCTTCTCCAGGACCAGATAGCCAGAAGAGAGAGAGGAACTTGAGGAAGTTTATCCCAGACAGCTTACAGGGCACCGGAGCCCGCACCTGTGGGATACTTTAGGAGCACAGAAAATCCGGAGTCCCGTGGAGTCTACAATTCTCCCGGGCACCTGAGCAGACTGAAAGAGGGTACCAGGCACCGCCGAAGAGACGAGCGGCCAGCCAGCAGAGGGTTACCCAACGGCGGCAAGGGTGATAGAAGGAAGGAGGTCAGGTTGGCTTCAATTCACCAGGCTTCACACCACCACTGGGAAGCAGGAAAGGAACAGACGGGAATAGAGCAAGCAGTCATACCAAGGGTCCACCATACCACCTAGGATCTGCCTGCAGCCACCTGTTAAGCTACCTGTTCTCATACCATCAGGAGTGCTGAACTGTACTTTTGTATGCGACTAATGCAAATGACAGTAAAGTACCCGGAGGAAAAATGACTTTTGACTCTGCTTGTTTTCCTTTCAATGAACTTGTTTCCATCCAGGAACGCTGCCCCGGAGGTCCAGTCCTACCTGTGAAGGACTTCACCAACTTGCCGCAGTACCATCTACCTCCGGCAGACTGTGGCGGTGCTGGTGAAACATCACCAGAAACTACAGGTGGAGTCACGACAACATTGTATATAATCCCCTGTACATATACCCCTTTTTTGGAAGATAGGCCCAGGACACGGGGTCAGGCGCAGCTACCACTCCCCGTGACAAAAGGAGCGTTAACCCTTGCAGCCTGACACCCGAGTACCCCAAAGCCTGGGCTCAACACAAGCACAGCATGGAGACCTCAAAAACCAAAAGTCCCAAGTCTGGTCTAATTAGTGTGTACTGGTAATTTAAAGACTGAAAGCCAGCATGTGCATCTGACCTAAGGCCAGATTGGCTTTATATGCAACACCACTATAGTGAGAGAGAATTGTATAAACGTACCTTTAAAGATTAGTAGGCAATGCGTTACAGGTTTACCTGGTGAGGTGGATTTTTTAAACCATAAATCTGGGTTAGCAGCAAGGACTAATGTGATGGTGCAACAGATCGGATCTTGAAGAATAACACATTGATCAGCAAAAACCAGGACAACAGGGTATGTAGGATGGCAGCCAAACAAGCTAAGTGGGTAGCGCAAAGGAAGCAGAGATAGGTACAGGAACAGTAGTTGTATAGGAAATTTGTATCTTCCAGCAGAGATGCAGTTAATCATAGGCTACCAGTTTGAAATCTTCCAGCAGTAAAATGGTTAATAACAGCGATTCATGCAAAGTAGATCATGCAGCAAGCAAATGGTTACCCTCAGGATAGCAAAGTAGTATAGGAAAACTGGAGACTCCATTGAAGATATGTGTTACCTTAATTGCAGATGCCAGGTGGAACATCATTGAGAATAATCTAATATATAAAAGCCTAAGGCCATTTCCGTCACTTTCGGCACGACTTCCGTAACTGTGTCCTGGCCAAAGTGACGTCACCACAAAGCTACACCCGTCCAGGGTGGACCAACATGGCGGCCGTAAGCGGAGCGGGACTCAGCCAGCCCCGCCACGCTTACGGCCGCCCCTACACTGCCCAACACACACACATCACGGAGGGAGACCACCGGCCTTTGCCGGTCGTCTCCCGCCCGCAACACATGCGGGCCCCCCCCCCCCCGCGGCTTTTCCTGCCCCCCCCGCGGCTTTTCCTGCCCCCCCCCCGCGGCCTTTCCGGACCCCCCCCCCCCGCGGCTGTACTGCTCCCCCGCTCCTGCGCCCCCCTGTGGCTGTACTGCCCCCCCCTGCGGCTCCCCCCGCTTCTGCGGCCAAACCGTGGCTTTTCCGGCCCCCCGCCACTTTTCCTGCCCCCCCGCGGCTTTTCCCGGCTCCCCCGCTCCTGCGGCCCCCCCGCGGCTGAACTATTCCCCCCGGCTACCCCGACGCTTTTCCTGCCCCCACACGGCTTGCGCGGCCCCCCCCCCCGCTGCTTGGTGCTACTAAAAAAAAAAAACCCTCATAGAGGATACTCACCCATCCGCCGGCGCGCTCCATCAACGTCTTCTAGCTCCAGGCAACGACAGGTCCTGCAAGCCGCAGACGGGTGAGTATTCTCGCATCCATCCTGCCCCTCCCCCTGCACCCACCATCCTACCCCCCCCCCCTCGCCGGCTCCATCCTGCCCCCCCCACCGACTCCATCCTTCCCCCCGCACACCAGCTCCATCCTGCCCCCCCCACCCCTCCATCCTGCCCCCCCACACCAGCTCCATCCTGCCCCCCGCCGACTCCATCCTGCCCCCCGCTGACTCCATCCTGCCCCCCCGCCGACTCCATCCTACCCCCTCCCCCCGCCAGCTCCATTCTGCCCCCCCCTGCCGGCTCCATCCTGCCCCGCCATCTCCATCCTGCCCTGCTCGCTCCATCCCCCCCGCTCGCTCCATCCTGCCCCGCTCGCTCCATCCTATCTCCCGCCACCATCCTGCCCCGCTCGCTCCATCCTGCCCCCCCGCCACCATCCTGCCCCGCTCGCTCTATCCTGCCCCGCTCGCTCTATCCTGCCCAGCTCGCTCTATCCTGCCCCACTCGCTCCATCCTGTCCCACTCGCTCCATCCTGTCCCGCTCGCTCCATCCTGTCCCGCTCGCTCCATCCTGCCCGACCACTCCATCCTGCCCTGCTCGCTCCATCCTGCAACCCCTACACCCCCCCTCACCATCCTGCCCCCTGGCATTTAGCGGTCATGTGACCGATCAGCTGATCCGTTTCCCAGGCAACTACGGCTCATAAAGGCCTATAGGACCTAGAACACGGAGGTGGAGCGAGCCAGCGGACAGGTGAGTATCCTCACTGAGGATTTTTTTTATTTTTTTTGTGGAGGAGCGGGGGGGAGCTAAGTATTGCCATATACCATAGTACTGCTATACATGTACTCTAATTTACCGCCATATACTATAGTGCTGCTATACATGTGCTGTAATGTATCGCCATATACTATGGCGCTGCTATACATGTAATGTAATATGCCACCATATACCATAGCGCTGCTATACATGTACTGCGGACCTCTCCTCACCCCTCCAGCACCACCTCTCCTCACCCCTCCAGCTGGACCTCTCCTCACCCCTCCAGCCGGACCTCCCCTCACCCCTCCAGCGCCACCTCTCCTCACCCCTCCAGCGCCACCTCTCCTCACCCCTTCAGCCTCCCGCCACATCATACTCTGCTATCCACAGAGCCGCCTCTATACTCTGCTACCCACAGAGCCGCCTGTATACTCTGCTACCCACAGAGCCGCCGGTATACTCTGCTACCCACAGAGCCGCCTGTATACTCTGCTACCCACAAACCCACCTCTATACTCTGCCACCCACAGAGCCGCCTCTATACTCTGCTACCCACAGCTCCGCCTCTATACTCTGCTACCCACAGAGCCGCCTGTATACTCTGCTACCCACAGAGCCGCCTGCATACTCTGCTACCCACAGAGCCGCTTGCATAATCTGCTACCCACAGACTCGCCTGCATAATCTGCTACCCAAAGACCCGCCTGCATAATCTGCTACCCACAGAGCCGCCTGTATACTCTGCTACCCACAGACCCGCCTGCTATACTCTGCGACCCACAGAGATGCCTTGCATACTCTGCTACCCACAGAGCCGCCTGCATACTCTGCTACCCACAGAGCCGCCTGCATACTCTGCTACCCACAGAGCCGCCTGCATACTCTGCTACCTACAGAGCCGCCTGTATACTCTGCTACCCACAGCCGCGCCTCTATACTCTGCTACCCACAGCCGCGCCTCTATACTCTGCTACCGACAGCGCCGCCTCTATACTCTGCTACCCACAGAGCCGCCTCTATACTCTGCTACCCACAGAGCCGCCTCTATACTCTGCTACCCACAGAGCCGCCTGTATACTCTGCTACCCACAGAGCCGCCTGTATACTCTGCTACCCACAGAGCCGCCTGTATACTCTGCTACCCACAAAGCTGCCTGTATACTCTGCTACCCACAGAGCCGCCTGTATAATCTGCTACCCACAGAGCCACCTGTATATTCTGCTACCCACAGAGCCGCCTCTATCCCCAGAGCCGCCTCTATACTCTGCTACCCACAGAGCCGCCTGTATACTCTGCTACCCACAGAGCCGCCTGTATACTCTGCTACCCACAGAGCCGCCTGTATAATCTGCTACCCACAGACCTGCCTGCATACTCTGCTACCCACAGACCCGCCTGTATACTCTGCTACCCGCAGAGCTGCCTGTATAATCTGCTACCCACAGAGCCACCTCTACCCACAGAGCCGCCTGTATACTCTGCTACCCACAGAGCCGCCTGTATACTCTGCTACCCACAGAGCCGCCTCTATACTCTGCTACCCACAGAGCCGCCTCTATACTC
Source organism: Allobates femoralis (assembly GCA_033576535.1). NCBI lineage: Eukaryota > Metazoa > Chordata > Amphibia > Anura > Aromobatidae > Allobates > Allobates femoralis. The sequence continues at coordinate 437,300,090 of JARQOC010000006.1, read as the reverse complement.
TGCTACCCACAGAGCCGCCTCTATACTCTGCTACCCACAGAGCCGCCTGCATACTCTTCTACCCACAGAGCCGCCTGCATACTCTGCTACCCACAGAGCCGCCTGCATACTCTGCTACCCACAGAGCCGCCTGCATACTCTGCTACCCACAGAGCCGCCTCTATACTCTGCTACCCACAGCCGCGCCTCTATACTCTGCTACCCACAGAGCCGCCTCTATACTCTGCTACCCACAGAGACGCCTCTATACTCTGCTACCCACAGAGCCGCCTCTATACTCTGCTACCCACAGAGCCGCCTCTATACTCTGCTACCCACAGAGCCGCCTCTATACTCTGCTACCCACAGAGCCGCCTCTATACTCTGCTACCCACAGAGCCGCCTCTATACTCTGCTACCCACAGAGCCGCCTGTATACTCTGCTACCCACAGAGCCGCCTCTATACTCTGCTACCCACAGAGCCGCCTGTATACTCTGCTACCCACAGAGCCGCCTGTATACTCTGCTACCCACAGAGCCGCCTGTATAATCTGCTACCCACAGAGCCGCCTGTATACTCTGCTACCCACAGAGCCGCCTCTACCCACAGAGCCGCCTGTATACTATGCTACCCACAGAGCCGCCTGTATACTCTGCTACCCACAGACCCGCCTGTATACTCTGCTACCCACAGAGCCGCCTGTATACTCTGCTACCCACAGACCCGCCTGTATACTCTGCTACCCACAGACCCGCCTGTATACTCTGCTACCCACAGAGCCGCCTGTATACTCTGCTACCCACAGAGACGCCTGCATACTCTGCTACCCACAGAGCCGCCTGCATACTCTGCTACCCACAGAGCCGCCTGTATACTCTGCTACCCACAGCCGCGCCTCTATACTCTGCTACCCACAGCCGCGCCTCTATACTCTGCTACCCACAGCGCCGCCTCTATACTCTGCTACCCACAGAGTCGCCTCTATACTCTGCTACCCACAGAGCCGCCTGTATACTCTGCTACCCACAGAGCCGCCTGTATACTCTACTACCCACAGAGCCGCATGTATACTCTGCTACCCACAGAGCCGCCTGTATACACACAATTGATTTCTCCCCGCTCCCGATGCTATTGCATCGGGCCCCTGACCACTGCACTCTGCCCCTGACCACTCCACTCTGCCCCTGACCACTGCACTCTGCCCTGAGGCAGACTACGAGCCACTGAGCCTCCGTATACTCTGCTAACCACTGAGCCGCTGTATAGTCTGCTAACCACTGAGCCCCCGTATACCCTGCTAACCATAGGCTAGAATACCCGATTCTTTAGAATCGGGCCGCCATCTAGTTACATATAATTGGTAAATTACTTGGTGAGAGGCTGTTGTGGACAACATCTAGTAAGCTGGACTGAGCTTGGAAATAACACTCGTTGTAACATGGAAGTCAGGAGCAGAGGAAGTGAAGATAGACACCTGGCTGGAGCTGAGCCAAAGAAAGTTGTAACAAACTCCTGACGAACGTAAGGCAACTGTGGACAATGCTACTTAATATCCAATCACTTGGCTCTGTCTGACGTGACCTTAAAAGCAGTTTTCTGGGTTACCTGAGAAACCTTGTAAGGACTACTGCAAAGGGAGTCAGTCATAGGAGGAGGGAGTATGTCCCGGCTCTTGAACCAAGACAGGTGAGAAACACAATGATTCAAAAGACCTGATAATTAAGGTTCTCTAAACCCAAAGGTCATCCTGAGGTGTAGTATTACATAGGCCACCAAAACCACAGTTTGTCACCATCTTGGTAGTTGGGTATGGTGGATTGAGCTGATAATGTGATTGAGGGGGACATATCCCTTTGTCTTTTTCTTATATTCAATTGTGGTGCCCCTGCGGCCAGGCTGCCACAAATGGTATTGCATGTAATCCAATATGTAGTATCATGCCTGGAGGTAAGTGAAGGACACACTGCTGAGACCCCCAACACACACCCAAAACATCTGAACTTCAAGCCAGGAAGTGATGGGCAGAAGAGACCCACCTATAGGGCAGTCCCCACTTCTGGTTGGAGGGAGGAGTTAGGTGAGAGGTGGGTGGCAACTAGGAGAGCTCTAGTCAGAAGCGAAGGGAGAATGGTCGAGGACTACAACCACTCTCTTGGAGAATGAGGAGCCCTTTAAGGAGGAGTAGAAATATGGGCATGGGTATGTGGCTCCTGTTCCTATATACTTCAGTGGATGGTGCCACCATCACCTCTCCTATATGGCACTGCTATAGGGGTCAGACAAGGTCAGGAATGCCATCGGTGGCATTGGGGCCTCCACCACATTTTATTTTTGGCTAGGAACCTTCTGCGAACCTTAATCCAGCCCTGATTGTGAGCAAAGGTTGACCAAGGGCGTCTGTGGCTGGTGTTAATGGGTGGTAAAAAATTACCAGGAAATGTTCTGTGTGTTTTTGTGTGTGCTTCTACCCCCTGTGATATACAAATCCTTAGCTGACATTCTATGGATTTAAAAAATACCAGACGCGTTTTACTGGAGAATGACGCATAAGCATTAATCCAAGCAAAACACTTTGCTAAATTTCACTTAAACTGAGTAAACATTGTTCTTACAGAAAACACACAGGATTTTTTTTTCAGCCTGACTTTAATTGTGGGAAGGGAACAGCGTAGAAACCATGTCTCCAGTGTGGGCTGCGGCTTTCATACCAAGCTGCTGTATGAGTGATTTGTTCATTGCAATGAAATCAATCACGTGTTGCAAGGCTCAGCACATCACTGATGTCCTTGTGGACTCACTCCCTTCTTCTTATGAATCCTGAACACTGCTAGAATTAATGATTCCTCCACTGGCAAGGAACGGCTTAAAAGTGTTGATGTATTACACATGTGGAGCACACTTATCTGGATGTGGATAGTGAATGCACAATAGGACTTGTATCCATCAAACCTTCAGGCTTCTATAGACCTCTATGGGATCTGTTTCTAGACTCAGTAGAACTCCTTGGAGTTGAAAGATGATGAGTGGAGGCTTGATCATCTTGGATGTGTTCTCACACCAAAAAATCGAGTGCATTGTCTTTTCAAAAGTAGGATTTGGCGCTCTATCCAATAATTGGTTTTTTTTGTCCAGCATTTGGCTCCAGATTGTTTTTTCAACAGGTAAAGGCCCTGTCACACATAACGATCGCTCCAGCGATCCGACAGGATAACGACCTGCCAGGATCACTGGAGCATCGTTACCTGATCGCTGGGGAGTTGTCAAACAGGCAGATCTCCCCAGCGATCAGGGACCTGGGAGCCACCTCCCACATCGCTGAAGGCGATGTCAGCGTCTCCTGCTTACGCTGCTTACAGGCAAGAGTGGTTGTAATCCTTACAGACAGCGCTAAGCAGGGAGAACACTGGTAACTATGATAAACAGCGGGTGTCCAGGCAGCGCGCACTGCCTGAATACCTGCTGTTTATCATAGTTACCAGCGTTCTCCCTGCTTACAGGCTGAGCTAAGCAGGGAGGACGCTGGAAACCATGGTAAACGCCGGGTAATCTAGGCAGCGCACACTGGTGTTTACCATGGTTACCAGCCAGTGATATCACTAATCGTTGGTTTCTCGCAGGCACACGCAGCGATGCGTGCTGACCAGCGGGAAACCAACTATCAAAAAATACCCGCAGCACTTTGCAACAATCAGCGACTCATAGCAGGGGCCTTGATCACTGCAAAGTGTCACACATAACGACATCACTGGAGAGATCGTTGTAACGTCACAGTTACAACGATCTCTCTAACGATATGGTTATGTGAGACTGGGGCTTATAACTCCAGTACACTGTCTCTGAACAGTATCAGCAAGAACTGCATCCTGATAGTCTTTGCTAAAAGTATCATTTGGATAGTCTTTTCCTAGAATGGACTCTGGATGTCTCTTTAGCAAAGCTCATTTTGCATTTAAGCCGCATCTTGATAATATAACTTTGTACAATATCGTCAGAAATAAATGGAAATATACCAGTCTGTGAAAAATGAAGGGTGCCAGTACTGGTGAGCAGAACTGTAGACAAAACTACAGATGCTTCTCAATAAATTAGAATATCATCAAAAACATAATTTATTTCAGTAATTCAATACATAAAGTAAAACACATATAGAGTCATTACAAACAGAGTGGTCTATTTCAAGTGTTTATTTATGTTAATGTTGATGATTATCACTTATAGCCAATGAAAACCCAAAAGTCATTATCTCACAAAATGTGAATAGTTAACACAAAACATATGCAAAGGCTTACTAAGTGTTTAAAATGGTCCCTTAGTCTGATTCAGTAGATTACACAATCATGGGGAAGGACTGCTGCTGACTTGACAGATTGTCACCATGGGTCTCACTTACTTTGGAGACTTGTGACTGGTTTGGGCCCTGTGTCTTATTCCTTTATTGAGATTTCATTTTAAATGTGTTTTCTTTTCTTTGGCAGTTCAGGAGTTAATGTCTGTTCTGCTGCCAGAAGACTCCTTAGTTTCCTTACCAAGTGTGGATACTCTGTCATCACTCCCATCCCCTTTATATAGTCATATGGTTCCAGCATTCTTTGCCAGTAATTGATTCCATTCCTGGCCAAGCTTCCGGAGGAAAAGGAAGGTCTCTGGAGATCTGTCTACTGCTAAGCTGTCTGCTGTCAAGGAATGTGGCAGCAGGCGTGAAGTTGTTTTGTCATTTCCCTGTTTGTCTTTGCTTTCCTCTTGTTGTTATTATTGCATTGGTTGGGACAAGTGCTCCTGTAGGCCATTCCCTATTGAGGGCCAGCAAGAGACTAGGTATCCTGTTAGGCGACAGGTTGAAACAACCTGTATAGGGACGGTCGGGAGATCAGAGCACAGCCGCAGGTGAGCGCAGGAGTTCACGTCTTCCCCATTCCCTATGAGCGAGGCCCTCTGTTGTATTTGTATCCCCCGGTGTCTCCCTGTCTTTTGTTTTGTTTGGTAGTGTGCTGTACATCGTTGGTCCGTGCGCCACTGTCACGCACAGTAGCCTGACTCCCCCTTAGTTCAGCGTGACATAGATATCTAGAAGGCAGTCTTTGGCACACTCCACAAGGAGGGTAAGCCACAAAAGGTCTTTGGAAATCAAAGTCCCAGAGGAAGGGTGGAGAGGCCACAAGCCCAGAGTCTGGAAGAAGAGTGGAGAGGCCACCAATCCAAGAGACTGGAGGAAGAGTGGAGAGGCCACAATCCAAGAGTCTGGAGGAAGAGTGGAGAGGCCACAATCCAAGAGTCTGGAGGAAGAGTGGAGAGGCCACAATCCAAGAGTCTGGAGGAAGAGTGGAGAGGCCACAATCCAAGAGTCTGGAGGAAGAGTGGAGAGGCCACAATCCAAGTGTCTGGAGGAAGAGTGGAGAGGCCACAATCCAAGAGTCTGGAGGAAGAGTGGAGCGGTCACAATCCAAGAGTCTGGAGGAAGAGTGGAGATGCCCCAATCCAAGTGTCTGGAGGAAGAGTGGAGAGGTCACAATCCAAGAGTCTGGAGGAAGAGTGGAGAGGCCACAATCCAAGAGTCTGGAGGAAGAGTGGAGAGGCCACAATCCAAGAGTCTGGAGGAAGAGTGGAGAGGCCACAATCCAAGAGTCTGGAGGAAGAGTGGAGAGGCCACAATCCAAGAGTCTGGAGGAAGAGTGGAGAGGCCACAATCCAAGAGTCTGGAGGAAGAGTGGAGAGGCCACAATCCAAGAGTCTGGAGGAAGAGTGGAGAGGCCACAATCCAAGTGTCTGGAGGAAGAGTGGAGAGGCCACAATCCAAGTGTCTGGAGGAAGAGTGGAGAGACCACAATCCAACAGTCTGGAGGAAGAGTGGAGAGGTCACAATCCAAGAGTCTGGAGGAAGAGTGGAGAGGTCACAATCCAAGAGTCTGGAGGAAGAGTGGAGAGACCACAATCCAACAGTCTGGAGGAAGAGTGGAGAGGTCACAATCCAAGAGTCTGGAGGAAGAGTGGAGAGGTCACAATCCAAGAGTCTGGAGGAAGAGTGGAGAGGCCACAATCCAAGAGTCTGGAGGAAGAGTGGAGAGGCCACAATCCAAGTGTCTGGAGGAAGAGTGGAGAGGCCACAATCCAAGTGTCTGGAGGAAGAGTGGAGAGGCCACATTCCAAGAGTCTGGAGGAAGAGTGGAGCGGCCACAATCCAAGAATCTGGAGGAAGAGTGAGAGAGACCACAATCCAACAGTCTGGAGGAAGAGTGGAGAGGTCACAATCCAAGAGTCTGGAGGAAGAGTGGAGAGGTCACAATCCAAGAGTCTGGAGGAAGAGTGGAGAGGCCACAATCCAAGAGTCTGGAGGAAGAGTGGAGAGGTCACAATCCAAGAGTCTGGAGGAAGAGTGGAGAGGAGACAATCCAAGAGTCTGGAGGAAGAGTGGAGAGGCCACAATCCAAGTGTCTGGAGGAAGAGTGGAGAGGCCACAATCCAAGTGTCTGGAGGAAGAGTGGAGAGGCCACATTCCAAGAGTCTGGAGGAAGAGTGGAGCGGCCACAATCCAAGCTGCTTGAGGTCTAGTGTGAAGCTTCCATAATCAGTGATGGTTTGGGGAGCCATGTCATCTGCTGGTGTAGATCCACTGTGTTTTATCAAGACCAAAGTCAGCGCTGCCATCTACTAGGACATTTTAGAGCACTTCATGCTTCACTCTGCTTTTGGGAGATGGAGATTTCATTTTCCAGCAGGACTTGGCACCTGTCTACGCCGCAAAAAGTACCAATACCTGGTTTAGTAACCACAGTATCACTGTGCTTGATTGGCCAGAAAACTGTCCTGACCTAAACCCCATAGAGAATCTATGAGAGACACCAGACCCATCAATGCAGACAAGCTGACGGCTGTTATCAAAGCAACTTGGGCTTCCATAACACCTCAACAATGCCAGCAATGCTTATCACCTCCATGCCACGCTACATTGATGCCGTAATTCATGCAAAAGGAGCCCCGACCAAGTATTGAGTGCATTTATTGTACAGACTTTTCATTAGGCCAATATTTATGAGTTAAACATCATTATTTCAGTTGGTTGAATATAGTATTCTAATTTTCTGAGATAATGACCTTTGGGTTTTCATTGGCTGTAAGCCATAATCATCAACATTAACAGAAATAAACACTTGAAATAGATCACTCTGTAATGACTATATAATATATGACTTTCACTTTATATTTTGAATTACTGAAATAAATGATCTTTAGGATGATATATTGAGATGCACCTGTATCTGACCATCATAGCTATAGGAGTTTGTTGGACATCCTGTTGCAATATTTTAGCTAATAGCTAATAATATTCTGCTCTTCCAAACATGTTCATGGGAATTCGGGACCACTTAGCTAAAAAAAAGTTTGCAAGGTCAGACACTGATTTCGATGAGATCTGCCTCGCCCTCGGTATTTTAATTTATCCCAAAGGGTACCTTTACACATGGCTACATTTGTAGCTTGTCACCAGGTAACTTACTGGTTGCAGTGAAATCATGGATACATGATTCCATTTGTACACAGCAACAAGATAGAACCATGTATCCATGATTTCACTGCAACCAGTAAGTTACCTGGTGACAAGCTACAAATGTAGCTGTGTGTAAAGGTACCCAAAGGGTTTGTGTGACCACTTGAGTTCCTCCATGCTACATCTAATTATCTCATGCCTTTATTGGTGCATAGCCACACTAGAGCAGAAAGAGTCTTCTCCAAACTATTTCCATAGAGTTAGAAGTGACAATCGTGTAAAATGTCTTTGGTGATATCAACTGACAGCCATCTATGGAGTATGGGGGGTGTTAGTTGTTGTGTTACCCCACTTTCTTGAACTTCACAATAATAGTGTGGAGCCCACTGGGACGGGGTACTCGGTACCGGACTGGGGTACTGCTGGGGGTATCACGACTGTCTTGCTCCGGACCGTGTCCTGGGTTCTCACAAGTAAAAGGGGTATTTATATGGATTAGTTTGTCGTGATGCCACCCACGGGTTGTGGTCAGTAATGGGACCGCTGCAGCGCAGCTCTGCCAGGAGGATGGATGGGCTGCAGCTAGATGGATGAGCCCGCGGGGGGTCGGGCTGCTCCTGGCAGGATAAAAAGGTGTAATGCACAGTTCAGAATACCTGGAATCAGACACAGGAAACTCAAGCAGGGTTCACCTGGTTTACTCTCAAGTTCTTTAGTGCAAGCAGTTTACAACACAGTTCACGGTACAGTTCAATTCACAACTTCATTAACTCCGAACACTTGAACCCTCTGCAGCCAGGCTGTCGCTCTGAGACCCCTCACTCTTTCTTTATGTCCTTTCAGGCTTGTTCTTTCTCTCTCTGTTCTTCCTGCGGATTGCATGGCGGCAGCTCGGTCCCTTGTGTGCAGCTTCCCCCTATGTGTATGGGCAGTAAGCCGGGTCCTCCTGGATGCTGCTGAGCCTCCAACCCTGTAGTGGGAACACGGATCTGGAATCTGTGTTCCCCGCCGGTTTGTCTGGGGAGCCGGTGTGTAACTTCAGTCCCCCTCAGAGCTGACACTCTGGTGTTAGCCTAGCCTGCAGTAACCCTGTCTTTCAAGGTGTTACCAGGCTCCTTCTAACCCGTGTGACTTCCAGTTGCAATCAGGGACTCTATCTCACCTGTAGTTGGTCGGTGCTGCAGTGTTCCTCGGACCCGGTGATATTGGTCCAGTCTCTGTCCTCACACTCCCCTGGGATGCCGGCTATGGATGAGCTTTCTCTCCATGGATCTGTGTCTCTATGGATTCTGCGTCTCCAGGGAGCCCAATCCCACCGGGATGTGTCACTGTCTGTCTGGTCTTTACCTCCCAGCCTACTCCGGCCTACTAACTCCTTCCTCCTCTTTTCCTCTGTTTGTACTATCTGTCACCTTACCCACTTTCCTCTAAACCCCACCACCCCTTTCCCACCTAGAGTCCTGGGCTCCGGGTTAGATGTTGTGCTCCAGTGGGTGTGTGTGCTGTGAGGGTGTTTGTTGCACAAACTGTCTGCCTTCTGCCTGGCTGCAGTTCCCTATGTGGCCACCCTGGTCGCAGGGGCGCCACAATAGCACTTACAGGGACAGATCCGACAAGTCTGAAACTTAATTTTTGCAATAGTGCAATTTATCATACTGTCATGTTTCTCAACACTAATGGTGGGTTTACACACACCAACTTATCTGTCCAACTTCTGACCAACTTGCTGGTTGCAGTGAAATCATGGACACATTGCTCCATTTTGTGGCTGTGTACAATGTGTCCATGATTTCACTGCAACCAGTGAGTTGGTCAGAAGTTGGACAGATAAGTTTGTGTGTGTAAAGTGGCCTTAAGCCTTTCAATGCAACCCATACTAGTATCAATGTTTGTATGTGGAGATTACATGGCTGATCTAAGTTTGGGCTGCCCACCCAACCCTAACACCGGTCACAATTCACTGTACTCTGCCCACATCTCCAGGACGCACTCTATGTAACATGTACGCTTCAATGTTCACATCTAGATTCCTTCATCCAGATGGCGCTTTCCTTAGCTCAATGATCCAGGTCTAATCTGCACAAGTCCAGGGACGTCTCCTTATGCTCATCTTGATAAACTATATCAGTCCTACACAACATATTTTACTTGCAGTGTTACAAAAAAGTTTAATAAAGTCATGTAGATTTCTAATGCACTACATGTTTCATTGATCACTATGTGCATGATGTACAGTATGCACACTGTCAGTGAATGATAAATCCTGGCTTACATAGAGACTGAGCTCCATATTGTCACACAGTGGCAGCTAATGGGCTGTAGAGCAAAAGTTTAACCTCCACGTGAGTCTGTTATGTGACCTCTCAATGTAAACTAGCAGCCAAGCCTGCAAGTGGTGAAGGAACAATTCCTCTAAGCCTTTATAGCTAGTGAGCAGGACATTATGGATATGTCCGCTTTTCCACACCTGGGGAAAAGGGAGGAGAAAAATTGATGGTCATAATCCTGGGTTCCAGGGCATTGAAAGGATTAATTTTCCATTCCTGTAGGTTCATAGGCAGTAAGGAGGGAATAATGTCAGAATACCTCATGGGTGTGTAAAGAAAGGGAGAATGTCAGTATCCAGCTACCACCTCACCACCATTGAAGCTGCCGCCTCACCATCATCGGAGCTGCCACCTCACCACCACCAGGGCTACTGCCTCATCCACCATCGGAATCGATCACCTCACCACCACCTGAGCTTCCGCCTCACTAAAAACACAGCTGGCCACCTCACCACCACCAGAGCTGCCACCTCACCACCTCCAGAGCTGCCGATTCACCACCACCAGAGCTGCCGATTCACCACCACCGGAGCTGCCACTTCACCACCACCGGAGCTGCCACTTCACCACCACCGGAGCTAATGCCTCACCACCACCGGAGCTGCCGCATCGTCACCACCGGAGCTGCCGCATCGCCACCACCAAAGCTGCTGCCTCACCACCACTGAAGCTGCCGCCTCACCACCACTGAAGCTGCCTCAATCTGCCGGCCTCACCACCACCGATGCTGAAGCCTCACCACCACTGAAGCTGCTGCCTCGCCACCACCGGAGCTGCCACCACCTCACCATAATTGAAGCTGCTGCCTCGCCACCACTGGAGCTGCCACCTTACCATAATTGAAGCTGCTGCCTCACCACCACTGGGACTGTTGCAACCCTAACCTACTGTCTGCTCCCCATCATCCTATAGATGTAAGCCGTGAGGGCAGGGTCCTCTCCCCTCTCTACCAGTCTGTAAATGTTAATTTGTTCACTGTAACCTATACCTGTATTTTGTTTGTTATCCCTTCTCATGTACAGCACCATGGAATTAATGGTGCATATAAATAAATAATAATCACCAATAAACTAGGGTAGTGAACAGTGGCGTACCATCCGCGGTCGCAGGGGTCGCAAGTGAGACCGGGCCTGGGGTACAGGGGGGCCCGGAACCCACCGACCGCTGTGACAGCTTTACATGGATGTGCATCCATGTCACTGCGCAGCGCTCTCCCCGGCCGGTCCCCAGGCGGCTGATCACGGCCGCCGGAGGACTGGTAGGCACTGCCGCTTTAAATCTCCCGCGGCCGCCGCCGCTGCTGCACTGTGATGAGGTCATGTGACCTCATCACACACAGAACGGAGCTGCCGGCGCGAACACAAATGCAGAAGAGCTGCAGGCAGCAGCTCTTGGAGAGGGGGGAGATCGTTTCAGGAGGTGAGCGGGGCCCTGGGGGCCAGAGACTGATCACAGCTCGGGGTCAGTACAGGATATCTAACTCCAACACATACCCCAGTGTCAGGAGGTGAGCGGGGCCCTGGGGGCCACAGTGACTGATCACAGCTGGTGGTCGGTACAGGAGGTGTCACTGTGTGCGTGACCGTGTGTGCGTGTGTGTGTGTGACACCGTGTGTGTGTGACCGTGTGTGTGTGTGACCGTGTGTGACACCGTGTGTGTGACCGTGTGTGTGTGACCGTGTGTGTGTGTGACCGTGTGTGTGTGTGACCATGTGTGTGACACCGTGTGTGTGTGACCGTGTGTGTGTGTGTGACCGTGTGTGTGTGTGTGATCGTGTGTGTGACACCGTGTGTGTATGACCGTGTGTGTGTGACCGTGTGTGTGTGTGTGACTGTGTGTGTGTGACCGTGTGTGTGTGTGTGACCGTGTGTGTGTGTGAGACCGTGTGTGTGTGTGACCGTGTGTGTGTGACCGTGTGTGTGACACCGTGTGTGTGTGACCGTGTGTGTGTGACCGTGTGTGTGTGTATGACCGTGTGTGTGTGTGACCGTGTGTGTGTGTGACCGTGTGTGTGTGTGACACCGTGTGTGTGTGACACCGTGTGTGTGTGCGTGACTGTGTGTTTGACCGTGTGTGTGTGGGGGCTGTACAGGGGACAGTGTGTGTGTGTGCGGGGGCTGTACAGTGGGCTGTGTCTGTGGGGGGGGAGGGCTGTACAGAGGGCAGTGTAACTGGGTGAGTGGGGCAGGTTGTACAGTGGGAAGTGTGTGTGTGTGTGTGTGTGTGTGGGGAAGATGTATGCTATATGGAGGGCTATGAGGCTAAATTATTGTGTTATACTATATGAAGGGCTGTGACGCTGCATGACATTATCTGGAGGGCTGTGACGCTGCATGACATTATCTGGAGGGCTGTGACACTGCATTACATTATCTGGAGGGCTGTGACGCTGCATTACATTATATAAAGGGCTGTGATGCTGCATTACATTATATGAAGGGCTGTGACGCTGCATTACATTATATGAATCGCTGTGACGCTGCATTACATTATCTGGAGGGCTGTGACACTGCATTACATTATATGAATCGCTGTGACACTGCATTACATTATCTGGAGGGCTGTGACGCTGCATTCATTATCTGGAGGGCTGTGACGCTGCATTACATTATATGAAGGGCTGTGACGCTGCATTACATTATATGAAGGGCTGTGACGCTGCATTACATTATATGAATCGCTGTGACGCTGTATTACATTATCTGGAGGGCTGTGACGCTGCATTACATTATCTGGGGGGATGTGACGCTGCATTATATTCTCTGTAGGGCTGTGACGCTGCATAATATTATATGAAGGGCTGTGATGCTACAGTATATCTGGAGGGCTGTGAGGCTGCATTATATTGTCTGGGGGTCTAGGAGTCTGTATTATATTATATGACGGGTTATGAGGCTGCATTATATTATATGAAGGGCTATGAGGCTGCGTTATACTATAATGGAGGACCATATATACCAGGATAAGGGCATATTCCAGGAGGAGGACCATATATTGTAGGATGAGGGACAGTAACACATAATGAAGGGGAGAGAGGTCAATTCGTGAGTCTTTATAGGATTTAGACCATTACATGGGGCCAGAGGCGTAGCGTGGCGGGAGGCGATCTGCCCCAGGCGGCACGTGTGTGGGGGCAGCAGCAGAGACGGGGATTTGAAGTTCCCGCCCGGGCAGCACATCCGTCGGCGGCGGTGGCTCAGGCAGCGCTGCGCCGGGTAAGTGTGTGAGGAGCAGGCGGCAGGGCGGGTACAGCTTCAATGCCGGTGTCAGTACACTGTGCATCGATTCGCGCTGTGATCTAGTAGCTGGGAACAGCCGAAGATGGGGCACAGGGGTGCGGGATGGGGCACAGGGGTGCAGGGATGGGGCATAGGGGTGCAGGGATGGGGCACAGCACAGGAATATGGATGGGGCACAGGGGTGCAGGGATGGGGCACAGGGGTGCTGGGATATGGATGGGGCGCAGGGATGGGGCACAGGGATGCAGGGATGGGGCACAGGGGTTCTGGGATATGGATGGGACACGAGTGCTGGGATATGGATGGGGCATAGGGTTGGGGCACAGGGCTGCTGGGATATGGATGGGGCACAGGGCTGCTGGGATATGGATGGGGCACAGGGGTGCTGGGATATGGATGGGGCACAGGAGAGCTGGGATATGGATGGGGCACATGGGTGCTGGCATATGGATGGGGCACATGGGTGCTGCATATGGATGGGGCACAGGGGGGGCAGGGATATGGATGGGACAGGGGTGCAGGAATATGAATGGGACAGGGGTGCAGGGACATGGATGTATACAGGGGTGGTCCGGGTGCCTGGTGCTGGTGCCGAGAGCAGGCGAGCTGGAGACCAGGAGCCGCAGAGGAAGAAGCTGCTGGGATGAGGGATCTGGAATCAGGAGCGTGGAGTCAGGTAAGGCGCTGTTACAGCCAAAGATAGCAGCCTGGGGGGGACAGAATGGGATAGATGGATAGATGGGGCGGCCTGGAAGAGGGGGCAGAATGGATGGATGGGGCAGCCTGGAAAAGGGGGCCGAATGGGATGGATTAATGAATGGACGAGGCGGCTTGGAAAAGGGGGCAGAAGATGGATGGGTGGATGGGGGAGAAGGTACATGGAACGTAGGGGAGCTACATGGATGAAGGAGAGGCTGCGTGGAACATGGGAGGAGTATGGTGGGGGGAAGTATGAACTGCATGGAACATATGGATGGAGATTGAGCTGCATGGGACATATGGGGGGTGACCAGTATGGGATAATGTATTGACTGGTTTTGGTGATTATTACTGTATTGACAATGGTTCTGGCAATATACTGACAGGGGTTCTAGTAATGTGTTATTGTATTGCCGGTGGTTCTGGTGATGTAGTCATGTGGATGTTGTAATCTTTAACTTAACAGACTTGATCCTAAAACATTATAGACATTGCTTCCGGATTATCAACGACCAAAGGGGCGGCAGTTGAGGCAAATTTTTCGACCGCCCCGGGCGCCACAAACAGTTGCTACGCCACTGCATGGGGCCTATACATCTGACCAATGTAGGCGCGCGGGGAAAGGGTGGGGGGGGGGCCCAGGTCCAAATTTCGCATCGGGGCCCTTCGGACTCTAGTTACGCCACTGGTAGTGAAGAGGCTAATCTAAGTATCCTTGACAGATTAGTTTAGTGAAAGGGAGTTGTTGCAGCCATGTCCTTGTAGCAGGAAAAGAAAGCCTGGAATGGTCAGACATCCTCCCATGTCACACAGATCGCATCATATGCTCCCTTTCAAAAGCAGACTGCTCCAAATGCCTTCTATCTAGCTCAAAGTGCTTCTGAGGCGCTTACTTTCCTACAGACTGCTCCTCCTCCACACAGACTGCTCCTCCTCCACACAGACTGCTCCTCCTCCTCTACACAGACTGCTCCTCCTCCTCTACACAGACTGCTCCTCCTCCTCTACACAGACTGTTCCTCCTCCTCCACACAGACTGCTCCTCCTCCACACAGACTGCTCCTCCTCCTCTACACAGACTGCTCCTCCTCCACACAGACTGCTCCTCCTCCACACAGAC